>CM046880.1:233571813-234938220 GCA_025667525.1 Glebionis coronaria
ACCTAAGGTTAGAACATAAAAGGATATCATATGTGGATATTGGGAAAGGCCTCCATAGCAAACGATTGAGTGCTCCCATGAAACGAACACGAGAGGCTCCAATCGTGAAGATGATGATCTAAAAGACACAATGCACAAACAACCACGGAACAAAGGTTGGAAGGGCACAAATCCCCTCACATTAAACTAATTAGAAAGCAATAATATGTACATGGATAAGCATGGGTCTCCCCCACGAGGCACCTTGTTTTTGATAACCGAGTCAAAAGCTCGACTCGAATCCCCATAAATGTGATCATTTAGGGATAATCATGGTATGGTCAATTTTTGGTGGGGCTTACATGATAAACAAGGCCCAAAAGCACGTGGAGTACTTTAAGAATCCGATAAACGTATACCGGGGTCAAAGATAGCGTCCTCGTTTTTGGATGAAAGACGAGACAACACAACTCCAACACAAATCCCAATGGGATAGAAGAAAATAGGAGAGAAGAAATAGAAGGGTGGGACAATGGGTAAGTCATAACATTGAGCTACTCGAGGTAAACTCGCACCAATCAAATGAAAAGATTTTCCATTTATTGCATCAGTGGAAGACCGAGATTTCCCTATAAAAGCAATTCCAGGATCAAATATCTCGTCCTCGGTGGAGAAAGGGAAGGGAACATAAGGGGCTTCCCCCACACTAGGTCCACACAAAGCATCGTCAAAAGGAGAAGACGAGCTTGTAGTACTCAAGACACGCGGTGATGACGGAGTTAGAATTGTAGAAAAATCTTTTAAATTAGATTCAAAATCTTTTCCTTTTCATCTTTAATACTCTCCTTGTGAAAACCCGATTTGATTATGTCAAAAATATTTGGTGTATCTAAAACAATGTTAGTCACACTAAAAATTCTCACATTTTGAAAGCGTTTTGGTTTAGGTGGTGGCAAGTTTTCAAATCTTTTGTCAACAAAGAAAACCTCCCCATCGGGATCAACGTATTCATCATCCGAAGAATCACTCGAGATTGGAATTATCGGCTTAACACTCTTAACCTCCATCGGCGGAGGGGACGGAACTTCATTTTTATCAACTCCTAAAACTCTATTTGAAATCCTTTGACACATGTTTTTGATGGGATTGACATTGTACAAAGATGTGATCGAATAAACATGAGAAAGAGTGGAGTTTTGGGTTGCATTAATGACGAGTTCTTCCTCATTGAAACGAAGAGTGATTTTTCTTGCATGTACATCGATAAGTGCTCTCGAGGTATCCAAAAAAGATCGACCTAAAATTAACGGAACTTTAGGATCGATGGGAATATCAACAACAATGAAGTCAACGGGATAATAGAATTTCCCAACTTTCACAAAGACGTCCTCGGCAACTCCACAAGCTAGAATCGTAGAATGATCGGCCATTTCGATTGACATTCTTGAAGGAGTGAGATTTGGAAGATTGAGCGACTTAAAAATCTCGAGAGGCATCAAATTAATACTAGCACCAAGATCGGCCAAGGCGTAGCATTCTTCCATGTCTTGGATAGCACATGGGATTAAAAACTTTCCAGGATCACCGACTTTTTGAGGTATGCGGCTTAGAAAAACCGATGAACAACTAGACGATTTTTGCAATTTTTCTTTGTTATTCAACATACTTTTGAAGTTCGCGGCAAATCGAGGCATCATGACTAAGGCGTCGGCAAAACTTATATTGAAATGCAAGTCACGAAACATTTTCATAAAAAGTTCAAATTGATAATTATTTCGTTCTTGTGCCTTTTCCTTGTCTCGTCTTGATGGGTAGGGTAAAGGTGGTGTGGATTGGGGCAAATTAGGCATAGGCATCGGCCTTGGAATCTCGGGTTCCATTATGGGTATTGGTTCAACCGTAGGTGTGGTTTGAGCGGTACTTCGTGGGCTTGAGATGTGCTCCTTTTCAACCACGACCTCGGGTTCTTTCTCTTTTTCCTTCTCCATAGAAGTACTTGGACGAGAAATGGGTTCTTTGAAAGTTTTACCACTACGTGTGGTAATAACCTTCAATTCTCCCTTCGGGTTCACGATGGTATCACTAGGAAGACCACCCGAAGAAGAGGGCTTACACATGATAGCTTCAAACATTTTAGCCATTCGATCTTCAAACTTAGATTGCCTAGCATCCGCTTTCAACAACTCTTGCTTAATCTCATTTTGTCCTTGCTCCATTTTTTGTTGATTTTGTTGGAGTCGTGTGACATTTCCTTCCATTTTATTAGCATGAGTTTTAAGTTCATTAGCAAGTTCGTTTTTAAGCTCGTTTTTCAATTCGGATCTTAAGCTAACCATTTCTCGTTGCATGTTGTCAAACTTAGCATCATTAGCTTTAGCATAATTCAAAAACTCTCCTTGAAGATTTTTGGTGTGATCGTTTTGAAAACCTTGGGCATTAGTTTGAAAATCACGGTTTTGGTTTTGGTTTGAAATTTGCCCATTTCCACTTTGGTAATTACCTTTGTTATAGTTCCTTTGATTTCCTTGGTAATTTCCACCTTGATTGTTGTTGTTGCGATAATTATTAGCATTTTGATTGGGTTGAGCTTGATTTGAACGTGAACCTTGACCGATTTGGTTATAAGTTCCCGTGGCTACAAAAGCATTCGAAGTGTTACCATCCGCGGTAATGCACTCGGATAAATCATGAGCTCCCCCACACGACAAACAACTTTTAGAAACCGCTTTAACCGAAGCGGTGTTGGAAGCTTCTTGAGCCTTCCAATGGGACATAAGGTTTGCAAATCTATCGAAAAATCGGTTTTCTTCATTTGCTTCATCATGTAATGCATTGATACTTTGAGACGATGATGAGCCCCTTTTGGCAACACTCGGTGTGTGACGAGGGCTATAAACCTTAGACCTATTCTCGATTATGACCAAAGCTTCTTCAACCGTTTTACACAAAAAATTACCACCCGCGGCGGCATTTAAATAATCTCTTTCATGATCGTTAAGTCCATTGTAAAACGTGTCGATTTGGTGCAAATCGGAAAATCCATGATGAGGACATTCGTGTAACATCTCCTTAAACCTATTCCAAGCCGTAGAAAAACTTTCATTTGATTCTTGTGAAAATTTAGAAATCTCATTCTTCAAATGCGTAGTCTTAGAGGGCGGAAAAAATTGGTTCACGAACTTCGAAACGAGATCCTTCCACGTCAATATAGAATTGGGTGGCTCTTTCTCTAACCAAATTTTAGCGGGCCCTGCTAAGGAATACGGAAATAACATCATCTTAATCGAGTCATTCGAGACATCCTTGAATTTGCACGTGGCGGTAAGACGATTAAATTGGCGGATATGGTTGTGAGGATTGTCCTTCTCATCACCACGGAATTTGTTGTTTTGAATCATCGACAACAAACCCGTTTTCACCTCAAAATTCTCCGCAAGGATTGCGGGAATCACAATAGCTTCTCCATAACCCTCGGTGGGTGCTTGAAGTAACTCCATCATAGTTCGATTCGCCATGGTTGGTTCTTCTCGTACAATGGGTTCGTCAATAGGAGACTCCTCACTAGAAAGAGTGAGTGATTTGTTTCTCCGTTTACGAGCACGTCTAGCTTTAGAGCGAGTTTGCATAAACGTCACGTACAACGAGAAGGCGAGCAAAGAAGATTCTTTTTGGTTTTTTGTGTTTTTTCAATTTTTTTGTGGTTTTTGATTGTATTAACCTTTTGGAAATTGGTGAATGTATTAAGTAGACAATGAGTCCACAAATCTCCTCACTAATCAAATCTCTTGATTAAAAAGGCCTCAAGGAATGAAAACGATCACGTGGAGTGAACGCCTTCGATGACTTTAGAACGATGGTGGAGCACCAAATCGTTCAAGAGGGTTTAATCAAATGAAACCAAGAAAATATATATGATATGTAATAATACTTTGGGCGGCAAAACCCTCGATTCACTCTCAAAATCAAATACGCACAAGCAAGCGGAGGAAACGAGGCGGCGCGAAGCACTTAAGAGCCTTTTTCCTTTAGGTTGTGAAATACAACCACCTTATACCCACCTTATAGTTTGTATTATCAAAATCGAGCTTCACGAAAGTATTTATCTATTTTTGCCTTTTTCTTTGGTTTGAGATTCGAATACAATGATCGAGTGATGAAATCCCGAATCAAGGTTGTGATTACTCACGTATTTGGAGTACTTGTGTATTTATTGTTCTACGTATACAATATAGTAATAGTATTCACACAAAAACCGAAAAACGATAATACGTATTAATAGAGTGCTATTAATACAATTATATTTATGGCTAATATATAAAAACAACAATGGTTCAATCAAAACACAACACGCCTCCCCGGCAGCGGCGCCATTTTGATAATTGTAAAATCACACTTGTTTAGGAAAACAAGGCAATAATATAGGGTAAGCACGACGATTTAGGAAAACCGTGTGTAAATGACCCTTAATGAGGTGAGTTCGTTCTCGAGGAGGCACGTGTGTTGTGTAATGAATGATTGATTATGTTTTTGATTATTAATGAGAAGAAAAGAAGAGAAAATGACGAAGACGAAAAAAAAAAAATTAGAAAAATAAGGCAAAACACTACTAGAAAGTTACGACGAAGAACGTGAAAAACACAAAATTTAAAATTCTAACCTAAAAATTCCTAAAAATTACTAAAAAATCCCAAATAATATTCTAAGAGTTTACAAAAAATTCAAACTTGCCAAAACCTTTTAATTAATTTAATAATGACTTTTTAATGCTAATTAAAGCCCTAAAAATCACTTTTAAATATTAAAAAGCCCTAAACAAGATTTAATAGTTTGTAAACCTCAAAAATGACTTAATTAAACTAAAAACTATTTTTAAAAATTTTAAAACCAAATTAAACTATTTTTTAATTCCTAAAAACTATTAAAATGTATTAAATCTTAAATTAATTCTAAAAATTAATTGAAAAGCCTAAAAATTAAATGGAAAGTGACAAAGGTCCTATTTTAATGTCTAGAATCTAAGAAAAATGAAAAAGAAATAAAAATAAAACTTTTTATTTTAATGAATAAAATAATATTAAAATATTCTAAAAAATTAAAAGTTCTTAAATAAATTCTAAAAAATTCTCAAAAATCCTAAATATTCTAACTAGAAAGAAAATGTAAACAAAAGTTTCTAAAACCTCTTAATGAATTTTATATTAATTTTCAAAGTTTAATAAAAAACCTAAAATCAAATAAAATCAAAAATTAAAGTTTTTGAAAACTTTTTCACATGTAAACCTCAAAAATACAAATTAAAACCTAAAAACTGTTTTTTGTATTTTTTTAGCTACTGTTTGGTATTTTTAAATGACTTTTTAAATCTAAAAATAGAAATAATCCTAAAAAATAATTAAGTAAAAAGAAAAATAATATTTTAATCAGAAAAATCCTAAACTCTAGTCAAAACCTAGTAAAAATGGAAAAAGTCCAAAAAGCTTAACCAATAAGCTATAAATGAGCAAATAAACCACGGCTTATTTATAGAAGCTTAAACCAAAAAGCCCTTAAATACAATTCCAAACCAAAACTCTCAGTCAAAGTCCCTAGGGCGCAATGGTTAGAGTGTATGTGTGTGAGAGGAGTGGCGCAGGTTCGAGTCCTGGCCACGTCCTTTTTGGCAATTATATATTTTTTTTTTTTAAATTTAAAAACTTGATTCCAGTACTTTCTTAACACACAAAAACACAATCCAAATCAAAACTTATCCAAGATTAAGTGATTTATGAGCTCAAATAAAGCCCAGGTCTGGTTGTTTTCTGATGAACAAGTGACAAGTGCACACTTGTGCACTTTTTGAGCCAAGAGGACTTGGCAAGTGCTGGATTTGGTGGATTTCTTTTGGACAAAGGCACCCTTGTGCTTATTTAAGCACAAGGAGTCACTTACTAGCAAAAATAATCAACTAGCACAAACAGATGATCAAATCAAGCACACCAAAGCCCTAAGCAAGTTTCTGAGACAGATTATGCAGGTTTATGGACTGTTGACTTAATTACTTGCACTCTAGTTAGATTCAAAGCTTCAAAATAATCATACACAATCACCAATGATGCACAAAATAATCAGCAAACCTGGATAACCCTATAACTTAACAGAAAGCAAAGAATCAAGCACAAAAATATGAAAAATCAAGCAGAATTGAAGATAAGCAGATTTAAGCTATCCTATTGCTTTTTTAACACACCAATTAGCTTCCAATATGTTCCAAACTAACTACAAACTAATACCCTAACTATTTCAACCTCTAAACAACCTTCTAACACTTTTAAAACTCACAAATTGAGATCAAAGCCCTGCTAAAACTTGTAGCCAAACACTACTTTAAAAACCATAAGCTACTTTTTAACAAACCAAAACCTCTCAAAACCTAAGCAAACTGACCCTATGCTATTCTAACATGCATACCAACACAGAAAAACACATATCAAACAACTATAATACCATATAGCACAAAATCAAACCAAGATCATATAATACTTAATTTCTGAGATTTTTCAAAGGTAAAAGAACTTTTACCTTAGGGTTTTACATCCAAAACCCTTGTGACAGCCTTGTCACCTCCTTCCCAACTCGGGTTGGGGCTGACTTAGATCAACAAACAAATCTCCCTACCTGTTTAAGAAAAATTAAGCAAAAGTAACCAATATCCAATATTTCTGTTTTAACTTTTTCTTAAAAACTTTTCTCAAAAATCTTCCAAACTTAAAACACACGTCTTAAATTAACACCAATTTCATAAATCACAAAGCTTTTTTCCACTTTCACTTCAAAAAGCTTAATGACTTAAAAATCTGTCCTACTCTTTATGAAAACCTTTTTTTAAAATCAAACTCAAACTTTCACAAATTAACAATGGTGGAACTCAGCTTTTGCATATACCTCAACACACAAACTTTTTAAAACAACATAAAAGGAATTATAATTGTAAAAACAAACACCAAACTTTATATATTTTAAAAAAGGAATTACAAGAGAATTTGCAAAAAACTGGAACAAAACCAAATGATGAACAGGCTCATCATTTTATAGGCTCATTGGAACATTCTAGTGCTAAGAATAAAAAAATACAATTGCTTAAACCCTAATGTTGGAATTCTCAAGTTTGCCCTTGGTCTTCTTGACGAATCTTGGTCAAAACTGGTTCCATGTGACTTGACAGCTGCAATCTCTCATCTTGGACGTTCGTTTGAACTTGGAGGACAAGTAGATAATCTTAGGCGTTGATCTTGTCCCTTCCTAGGGTTGTGTGGAAAGAGACGGGTGCAGGGGATGAGTGGGGAGGGGACCAATGGACACGTGGAGGGTTTGTGAGAGGTGGGATTGGGTGAGAGCATGACCAATTGAGGATCTGCACACTTATAGCCTAAACCCCTTTGGTTTGGGTTCTAATTAAACTGGGATTAATTAGGGTTCGTTGGTTAATTTAGGGGTGATTAGATTTGTTTTGGGGTTAAACACATTTAAAAAATGTGTTATGGAGGGAATGGGTGGGGGTGTTGACCTCATTGACCAGGTTTATTAAATTAAACCGGGTATAGGGTAGTGGGTAGGGTCGGTTTAATGGGTTTGGGTAAATAAAGTGGGTAGGGCTGAGGTGTCAGTGTATGGTTGCGTGTGGGTTTTGGTGGTTTTGACAGATTAGGTCCCTAGGTTTTCCACTTTCTTTCACTTTGTAAAAATTGCCCAACAGCGCCTAGTTATGCCTTATCAACTTTTGAAACTTGTCAAATGTGGCACAAAGGTTTCCAAAAACTTTTCCAAGGGCTTAACTTGTATTATCTTCAAATTCCAGGGACTGATCTTGTACAATCTTCAAATATTAAGGATAATACTTGTACATTTGATAATTTGAGGGTCAAATGTGACAAGTTCTTCAAAGATGAGGGGCCATTTTTGCCAATCTTCAATTCTTCAAGGGTATTTTTGCAAAATCCAAACTTGGGCCCGGTTCATTGTGCGACTTCATTTCCCGTGTTCGTTTTTGATTGATTCTTGTGTTCTTTTGCCAATTCCACAATATCCGTACCTAAAAATACACAAGTAACAAACACGAGCATATATTTGGTCTATTTTATGATATTTTATGCATTTAAAGGCCGTTTTGGACGATGAGACCATGTATAAAAGCAGTCTCATCAGTTGCTCTTACCCCGACTTCTTAAAATGCAAACCCTCATACTACCGAGGGAAAGAAGGAGTTGTTGAATTGATGTAGTGGTTTGAAAGGCTAGACACAGTTTTCCGCATCAGCGGTTGTGCTGACGAAAACAGAGTTAAGTTTGCTACATGCACCCTACTCGAGAACGCCCTTACTTGGTGGAACTCTATGGTCGCCACCCTTGGACATGACACTGCCTATACTCTCACTTGGGCCAACCTCAAAGAGAGAATGACTGAGAAATATTGTCCCAGAGGAGAAATGAAGTAGTTGGAAGTCGAGCTGTGGGATCTAAAGTGTAAAAACAATGATATCCTTTGGTCAACCAAAGATTTCAAGAGTTAAGCTTGATGTGCACCAGGATGTTCCCTCTAAGGAGTGACAAGATTGAGAAGTATGTCAGCGGACTCCCTGAAAACATTCATGACAGTCTGCTAGCTTCACGACCCACTACCGTTGAAGGTGCTATGGAATTTGCGACTGAGCTGATCAACAAGCGATCCCGCAATCTGTCCGAGAGGCAAACGGACAACAAGAGTAAATCCGATGAAAGCTCTCGTAGCCAGCACCAGCAGCCTTCCAAAAAGCAAAATGTTGGGCAAGCTGATGACACTACTCCCACAACCCGCACCAAGAACTACTCAGGGACCAAGCCTAAGTGTTCAAAGTACAACTACCATCATGTTGCTGGAGGACAATGCCAAGGATACTACAAGTGCGGCCAACAAGGCCATTTTACTCGTGATTGTCAAACAAATGTTGCTACCCCGGGTCGACCCAATACCAATGCATGTGGGAGTAGAAGTGGGCAGCAGGGAAACCGAAACCCTACTGGTGGGAGCAATAGTGGACCAAAGAAAGTTGTGGTATGTTACGAGTGTGGAACCCCTGGGCATGTGAGACCCGATTGTCCCAAGTTGGCCAACCAGAAGAAGGACAACAAGGGAACTCCTTCGCAAGTGTACATGGCCGACAATGCCCAAGCTAATCCAGGCTCCAACATCGTACCTGGTACGTTCTTACTACACCAATGATATGCATCTATCTTTTTTGACACCTGGGTAGACCAAAGCATTATATTTACTAAATTTAGTAAGGAATTGTAAATCCCTCCGTTAGTTCTAGACTCCTATTATACTGTAGAATAGTCGACGAAAAAGTTATGATGGTAAACACCATCATTCGAGGTTGTTCCTTAAAACTTTCCTAATCACCCGTTTTACATCAATCAGATCCTAGAGAGTCTTGATAGCTTTGATGTCGTCATTAGCATGAATTGACTAGCAAGTATCAAGCAATTATCCTATATGACCAAAAATTGGCTCGTGTGCCTTGGGGAGATGAAACCATGATTATATTAGGGAACCATAACCCCGATATAGTTAACACTAGATCTAGTGTCATTTCTAGCACCAACAAGCCAGAGAGTACTTGGTCCGGGGATGCCCCATTTCCCTAACCAGTTTCTCCAACCCCAAACCTGAAAGGCACATGAAACTCAAAATGGGTGTATTTTGTAGGGTTATATCCGCCACTTAGGCAACCCCAAACCCGAAAGGCACATCCAACTCACAATGGGTGTATTTTGTAGGGCTAAGTTCGACATCCATCGTAAAGAAATGTTGAATGTCCCATGTTTTTGGACATTGCTCTTTCCTCGTTGTGTCCAATTAGTTCGACAATACCATCATTCACCAGACTCTGGGAGGTGTAATTTCCTCCCTTTAGAAGTTAGAATTTGTACAAAATTTTGAACCAGTATTAGTGGATGCATGACCCTTTACAGCACCCTACAAGGCGCGCACTTCTTTATTCTTGGTATCTTCCTTTATTTCCACCATTTGAGGTACTTCTTTTTCTGCGCCCCTCTCGCTCAGCCCCGCGGCGAATGAAGCAGATTCTTTGCAGCTTCTTACCCAATCGCAATCAACAATAATCTTAACCTCTCTGTTGGGTAAAAACTTTAGTACTAGTAACTGTTGTTTGTATCCCACAAGCTTGAGGTATAATTATAAGTCCTTTCTTAAAACTGTTGATATAGGAGGGGTTATAGTTAAAATATTTTTTTACCTTTAACCCCCCCCCCCCCCTCATTTTTCATCATTGTGTGTGGAGATATAACCTGTATATCACCCGTGAAAAGGATACATATATAGTACATCCCCAGCCTCCCCAACATATAAAACATGCTGGCATGTCCTCGTCATATCAGAAACCATTTGCAATGGATTTTTCCTCCTAACTAAATCCACAACGCCATTTGTCCTAGGTATAGCTGCGACCCCCGTTGGGAAGCCCGTGTCTATCCATCCACAGCAGCAGTCTCCTTTACTGCTCAATCGGATGTATAATGCAATTCCGATAAATATCTCTTTGCATTCCCTTCCTATCCATCCACAGCAGCAGTCTCCTTTACTGCTCAATCGGATGCATAGTGCAATTCGGATAAAGATCTCTTTGCATTCCCTTCCTATCCATCCACAACAGCAGTCTCCTTTACTGCTAAATCGGATGTATAGTGCGATCCGGATAAAGATCTCTTTGCATTCCCTTACTATCCATCCACAACAGCAGTCTCCTTTACTGCTCAATCGGATGTATAGTGCGATCCGGATAAAGATCTCTTTGAATTCCCTTTCTATCCATCTACAACAGCAGTCTCCTTTACTGCTCAATCAGATGTATAGTGCGATCCAGATAAAGATCTCTTTGCATTCCCTTCCTATCCAGCCACAACAGCAGTCTCCTTTATTGCTCAATCGGATGTATAGTGCGACCCAGATAAAGATCTTTTTGCATCCTCTTCTGGTCACCCGTAGTAACAGAAGCCTTCATTATTGCCCAATCGGACGTATAAGGGTAACCTAGGTATAGACCACTTCGCGTTCATGCCGCCATCCGTACCTGAGAGAGAGTCTGAAACGAATCATATACTTAGAACATCTTTCACTTAAGAGATAACTATGTTTTCAGTAGCTTTGAGGACAAAGCTAAAATAACGGGGTGGTGCTGTAAAATCCATGATTTTACCATGATTGAATATAATAAATTTCCACCTCATAATCCTAGAACACTCATTAATGTGTTATATCTCCTTAAGATATGTGTGAACTTGTCCATCATGTAATTATACTTTTACTTTCATCTTTGTTGAAAATAACTTCATAACCTGAAACCATGAACTTACAACTAGAAAAACAAGTAATGAAGTTATAACTAACAATGTGTGTGCCACACTTAAAAAATTGGAGAAAAATGTTACATCATGCATACTTAGCCATTTATGCATTTGTATACATCCCTTGCACATTACACTACTCTTGGACTAGCCCAAGACCATCACCCTCCTTTCTGATAAGCCCACAACAAGCCCAAGCCAAAGCCCATAACCCTTTGGCTAAGTTTACACGGCAAAACACATAGGTTGAAAAAGAAAGAATGCATTGTTAATGGAAAAGCCTACACTTGGAATAATTGTTCTTACCAAGGCAATAATGCCTTTTGCATTCCCTTTCCCTCTCTCCTCTTTAAGCCGAAACACACACACACACACACATTCTCATACATGCAATCTCACTTCTCTCTTCATCTCTCTATACATTTCGGCTACAAGCCACAAAAATCCAAAGTTGATTCATTAAATCAACTAAATCTTTGTCCCATCTTGATTACAAATCATTTGGTAGCATCATTCCTCTTAGAATCACTATAAACAAGCCCTAGCTGAATCTTTAAGGCCACAGCTTGATTTATATTAGGGTTTTCATCATCAACTAGATTAGATCTCTAATCTCCTTGTTCATCTAGATCATCTTTGGTACTTTTAAGCAAGAAAGGTATACACCTCATGCTCTTTCATTTGTTCATGCATCCATCATCATACATCTATAAACACAAGTAAACTAACATGTTAAAAACCAAGATTTGATAAAGCCATGATCATTATAGGTCACGGAATATTTATTGAAATCATATACATGATTAAAAATCTTTTAATAAGAAACCTATGGCTTGTATTCTATGTTTTAAACTTGATTTAAAAACCATATGAGACGTTTCGTGAATTTAAATGTTGCATGGGTTACAAATCTTGTTTTATGGGTCACGGCTATTCATTAAAATGAACTTGTGTAACTTAAAGATCATAAAAACCATGACCTTAAATGTCACGGCTAAAATGAGTAATGGCCATATGATTTGTCTACTAAGTTTTAATAATGGAATGTGAAATGTTACATGTTAAATGGAATATTAAAAATCACAAAAATAACTTATGTGTATATACGTAGCCGTGGGTTACATAAGACATAAAATGGGTTAGATGTACATATATGCTTATATAAACCTTAGATCTAATGATAGATTTAACTTGAGCATAATAAACATAAAACAAGCTTATAAAATCTTATGGGAACCTTGGGAAGAGACAATATATCCGTGGGCTATATGTAGTCTCCTTGGTATAATGGTAACCTTGGAAACATGCATGACACCTAGATAATCATGATTGTATTTTTGTAATTATTTACAAGACTTAAAATTAGCTAATGTGTTCATCTTGGAAATACCAAGATTTAGAATTATAGCTGTGGGATATATATGATTGTACATGGATCAATGATTGATTTTTAGGTCTAGACAGAGTTTAGATCTCATTTTGGACTTGTGACTTGTTTTCTTGATTTGTAAATAGCTAGATCTATTTTTGTAAACATTTATAATTACATGCAACCTACAACTAAGTTTGACTCATCTTAATAATCTATAACTAATTATAGTCGTGAGTTATAAGCTCATAATAGGGCTTATGACTTGCATGCAACCTTGTAACACACCTAGATCTAATTTGGAACATCACATAAAACAAACTATAAGTTTTATTCTTCTAATTAGATTTAAAACTAAATATTAATAAGCTCATAATAAACTTATAAGAATATCCTAAGTTAAAACTTAGATAAAATGTAAAGTAGTGTTAATGGACTATTTAAGCCCATGAAATGTTAATCCAAGAGTTAATGGACCCAATAAGCCCATTTGATAAATCTTAGTAACTTAATGGACTTAAGATTTCACTTAGGCCCATTTAACTAATTAAAAGACTTAAAAATGTATTTAAGCCCAATAAATGATTTAAAGGCCCATTTAAATAAATTAGTAGACTTGAGATATGTTTAAACCCACTAAATAGCCCATTAGATGTTTAGCCCATTTAATGAGCCCATATACTATTTTGAATGTTAAATAAAAGCTTTTATAATAAAATATAACTTATAAAAACTTTTTGGATTAAAATGACAATTTATGAAACTTAAGGACTAAAACCGTAACTTATGAAACATGTTTTGATAAACTAGTAAACACAAGGACTGAAAATGTAATTATCCAAAAATCTAGGGTGTAATAAATACTATCCATGGAAAATGAAACCCTAGGGACCATTTTGGGAAGTTTCTAAAAGTTATTTTGTCATTTTATAACCTTAAGGACCATTCTTGTAATTTGCCGAAACTTAAAGAAGCCCTAGGGGCTGTTTTTATAATTTTAGTAAAGTTACAAAACCTAGATATAACTAGGGGGACTAAATATGCCATAAGCCGAAACTTTAACAAGCCCTAGGTACCAAATGTGTAAAATCCGAAAGTTATACTTGTTTAAAATATGGAGGGACTAGTTTTACCATGTCCCGAAACATTAACAAGCCCTAACCCTAAAATCTATTTTTAATTATAGTAAAACATAATTAAATACCTAAACCATAAGAATTTTTTTTTTTTTGGTAAAAGGGTAGCAATGACCCCGGTAAATAGAACCAAAAAAAACGTTGAAGTACAAGGAATGTGGTTGAAATACCACATTAACCGCAAGCTACAGGCAGCTTGTTAAACAAAATGTTTATGACAGGCCATAAACATTAACTAGTCTAGAATACTGGAAATATATAAACTAGACAAAAATCAAGACGATAACATAAAGTTACGAGGAAAATAATAAAATATCAACATGGGATCAGCCAGTTGGAGTGCTTGCCCCAATATGAGTATTGAGAAGATTCACCGATTCATCAAAGACGACCTCGACTCCCTCCTCCTCCTCATTATCTTCCTCGCTTACTTGAAACCCTTCGTCAATACCAGGCATGGACAACGATGGAAATTTATTAGATGTAGAAACACTGCTCATTTGAGCTTTAACCTTGTTCGGACCATTAGGATTGCTAGACTGCTGCAACTGACCAGATTTAGTATTCAACTTACTACTATTATCAGCACTCGTACTTGTAGTATCCAAGTGAGTTTTTGGACGAAAAACAACCGTCTTACCTGCTTGGAAACCCTTGCTCAATGGAACACCTCTCGGAACTTGATTCCCTAAATTACCTTTGTACTTCTTCCTCTTGCTTTGCACTTGTTGGAACCCATCATTATCAACATGAGTTGTCACTTTTTCAACCGTTTTAGGTTTAACATTTTTCGGACAAGAATAAACGGAATGACCAAAAATATTACAAGTATGACATCTAGGCGGTTTCCATTCGTATTCAACACGAATTAATTCCTTAGTACAACCAGAGCCTTCAAGATCAGGGACACCAATAGTAACGTTATCTATAAACTCCGAATCAGCATTCATCTCAATAAGACAACGAGCAAAACTACAACGACCCCAAGACTCTTTGCACATATTATCAGTATAATTATCCATCATAATAAGCTTACCAAGAAACGAAGCAATTAAACTAATACCTTCCTCTTCAAATACCTGTAGCGGGACATCATGAAACTTAACCCATACCGGAATACGAGTTAGTTCCTCCTTTAGAAGATTCGTTTTCATAGTCCATTTCTTAAGAAAAATTGGTGAATTACGAACCATCCACGGACCACCTTCCAGAACCGCATTAAGACCCTCACTAGATCCAAACTGAAAAAAGAAAAAACCTTTCTCATTCATCATGATACGCTTAAGACCATGTTTTGCCCAGTTATTCTTAGCAAAATACTCAACCACAGGGAATGCAATCCTTTTACCAAGAAAGTAACCATATAAAGTGTTATGGTAGCGAGCATTTACTTTTTCAACGACCTTCCTAGGAATAGAGATATTAACCCCTTCATAGACATTTTCAGAATTAAACGAAGAAGAGACTTCATTAATACCTCCATTAGTAGACGTAACCATATCAGCTTCAAAATTGCAAAGTAACTCCATAATTTCTTTAGCACGATCAGGTGAGATCAATTCCCACAAAGGATGTTTCTTCATTCTTAATTCATGCATAAATTCACCCGCGTCACCAACCGTGCGAATCGTTACACCAAATAATTTCAAAACCGCATGTAGATTACACGGTTGCAAACCATTAATGGTTGCAGCCTTAGCTGCAAGGTCTGTTTCCTTAGCCATTTGTGCAGAGTGCACACTCGAACCACCTGAACTGAGTGAAGAAGTGCTGCTAGTTAGATTCTTATGGCGTTCACACAAAACTTCATAATAAAGCCTAGTGGTCTCCTTAGGTAAAGTAGACCATTTAGGAAATTTGTTTGCCTTCACACTATTTGCAAACACTTCAATGTCACGCACAGTATTCAAAGGAATAGAAAACAAATTAGATATCTCCTCTAACGTTACTAAAACCTCAAGAGTAGACACCTTAACCACATCCATCCAACCTGTAAACAATGGCTTATCACTTTCATTGCTCGAATCCACCATAGCTTCAACAACTCGATCAAACAAACCACTAAATAATAAGAATGTGACGACACCCTAAGAAAGAGATTACGAACAGTAACCTAATATATGGTCAGCCGACCAAAGTTAAGGTCAGCCGCCACAATATATTAAATGCAATGTCAGCCGACCAATTCACCCCTAATCTTGCGATACCCCAATAAAATAATAGAGAGAATGATCTAGCACCAATCACCAATTCAATAGACTAATAATAAAAGTCAGCCGACCACAAGTTGCGATAACAATTAATTCCAATGACAATTCAATGCCACTAGATCAAAGGTCAGCCGACCACTTAATGATATCAAAAGTGTTGAGAATGTCAGCCGACCAATGGGATAACAATGAATTCCAATGGGATGTGTTTAATGCGTAGCCCTAAAACCGAAACCCTAACACAGCAACAACCGAAACCCTAAAAAACAATTAATGCGCCACACTATTTAAACAATCAACCGAATATACTTTGTCCAGGTAGCACCAGCAGTAACGACCAAATAAAGACAATAAACCACCAACGAGAGAAACAAACAATCGCACAAGAATGACGGCCAAACAAAACGAAAAATAAAACCAATTTAATTTACCCTAAAATCAATCAACCAAATAAAGACTTTGTTAACTCAAGAATAATCAGTGATTATTCGAGAAAACAACATCATTATAAGGTATTCGGATTAAAGGAAAAAAAATTAGGTTATGAGAAGAAGGGATTTTTTGGCAGCCATTGATGTTTTTTAGGTATAGTTTTAGTCTGTTTCTAAACCATAAGAATTAATGTATAAATTCTTAAGTTTGTAATTAATAGATTATGTAACACCCCCAAATTTACACAATTCAATACAGTGGAAGACTCGTTGGTGTTAGGGGATAGCACATCACTCACATCACAGACAATGCTTAAAAATCGCGTCGTTTAATAATAAAGCATTTCCATTCATAAATATCAATTTTACATAGGTCCCAAGTCATTGTATATCATACAGGTTTTACAAAGCATTTGAATGGAAATTATTATTTAAGTGCGGGCCATGAATTCTTGTTCTCTTCCCGAGAATTACCTTCAAGTACCCGAGATAAAACATGTTAAAAGAAAAGGTCAGCGAAAACGCCGAGTGAATTCATAGAGTTTAATAAAACCATCAATATATCATCGGTACATAATTATTACGGAAAATCATTTTGTACATATCTTTGTAATATGCCATAAAATAGCCAAAGTCATTTTATACAAATCCTTATCAAAAATCATAATATAGGCATTTGCCTTAAAAATCATTATACGAACCATTGTCGTAAAAACACCATACAATACGTTTTATAACGTTGTATAGATTAAATAAAAACCGTTATATGAATATGGTTATATAAAACCAAAACACGAACATAATATCAATAATAAGACCCTGTATTGCTAGTCAGGCAATATATCATAATTCAATGCATAAAGCAGTATTTTCGTTATTGGATTATTATAAGCCGCATGACATTGTTACCTTACTACAACAAACAACGGGTAGCTACCCCGAAACTCATTTGCCCATCTAAATTAGCATGTCGTCACAATAATCACGCTTGTGTAAATCTTCTCATACATAAATTCGCTTACCAATCAATGTGGCACGACGGGGATCAACCGTCAAGGCGCGAACTGGGGTGATCGTCCCCAAATAGTACTATTATATGCATAAGCATCTACCAAATCCCGGTAGTTCACAATTCATGCTAATGGGACTTTTAGTGACATAACCTAACTTTAATAATCCATTTCATTTCATCAATCGGGTCATTTAATCATCCATCGGGTCATACAATCATTCGGGTCCAAATCAATAAACAGACAATCGGGACAAATGGTGTCCTATTTTATCAAAACTAACATGTTATCTCCCTCGCGGGTTTATAAAACATTTCATAAAACATTTAAAAGAGTGCGAGGATATGAACTCACGTTGATGTGGGAAGGCGGTTATCGGCGATTTGGATGTACGGTACGTGCTTCAATCACGGAAACCTAGACAAATAATACTCGTCTTAGACTTTTGTCCAATGACTTTATAAAAATAACAATTATGTATACATATTATGATTTTATATATATGATGATGATCAAGTGGGTTTATACATTCTCATTTACTCATTTTATTGTTATGTGTTGGTAACTTTTATACTAGTTTACTAGTTTTACTTATTTACATGTTTTAGACCCAATAGGCCCATTACAAGCCCAATACTTTTCATTAGCCCAATTATACCTTTAATATCAGTATTATACTTTACATGTTGGGCCCGATTGGGTTAAGCCCAATAAGTAAGTTTATAAGTGTTTAGCCCATTTCGTTGGATTAATAGTCCAATAATGCTAACTTAGCCCGTTAATGTCCGTATGTTATATAGTTCGGGTTTTATCGGTTTTTACTTGTTATATAAGTTCATATATCAGTATGTGAGTTTATAAAAGTTTACATTAGACGGGTCCGACCGTCTAAGTTTTATTTGACAAAAACGTTAATCTTTCGGTTTTAGCCAAAAAGACGTAAAACTTAGTATATAGTTTTTATAACTTATAAAACTTACCAGACTACCAGTTTTATATAATGTCCATTTATTTATCCTTATGCATATTTATATAAATGAAATATATAAGTTAGTGGATTTTAATTCACATTTTATACTATATTTATTTGAGTGCTTATATAATAATATTAAACTTTAATTTCACAAAATCAGTCCTAAATTTTAAGTTCACTAAAATGTCCATATCTGTAGTTCTATAAGGAGATAGGACCTAACATTTTTATCACAGAAACTACATGATATGTGCTTCATTTTATTCCTGTATAGCTACTGATGGATCAACCTCTAAATATTTTAATAAATTCGTCCAAAACAGTGTAGGCAGATTTGCACTCTAAACTTGTTTTGATCATATCTCACTCATTTTTATGATTCCTTTGCATGGCCAACTCTCACATGTGTATAACACCTAATACTTACTGTATATTGATTCAACTTTACCATTTTATCAGTTTATCATTTGGTTACTTACTGTTTTTATACAGCCATCTTATTAAGCAAGATTTAACCATTTTTACATGTGGTTTTTCCATCTTTTTACCCATGTTTATCAAATCTATCAACACCAAATCCCCACATAATATTTTTAATCATCATTCATCATCATATACATATACATAAATAAAGAAAATACAAGATTGCATAATCAAAATAACAAGAGGATAGGAAGAACAATCTCTATACCGCCAAGGTTGTGTAGTTTGTGATCAAGGCTTGGATTTTGATGGAAGAACTTGTGATAGATCAACACCAACTTTAAAGACCACCAATCTTTGTAAACTTCTTGTAAAACTCAGCCCTTGGACATCACCAAATCTTCTCCTTGGATGTTAAAATCACTACCAATCAATAGAGCTTGAAAAGGGCTTCATCATATGTGTGAATAACATGTGATTTCATGGTTAAATTTGATCAAATGAGGGTGTTTAATGGTGGTTCTTGGACGAAATTTAGAGAGAGGGGGAGGATAATATGAGTAGTTTGCATGTATGTAAATGGAGAAATGGTTTTGGAGTGAGTGGTTTTGTGGTTTTGGTGGAAGAAGTAGCTTACAAGTTAAGCTTAAAAATGACAAGTGTAGTAGTAGTTAGCTACAACTTGACACCTCAAAGTGTGTGGTGGAGTAAGATTGGCCATCCCATGTGTGGGGTTGGATAAACTTGTTTTGTCCCATCCTGCTAATTTATGGGTATTCCTCGATTTTAGTTTCCTCGATTTGCGTGCCCTCGGGCCGTTTTACAAAAAACGTTTTTATAAATTATGAATCAACGGCACAAAACAAATCTAATAAAATTTGTATCATCAAAAACGGAGTTCAAAAACGTAAATACGTAATCCTAAGGTTTCCGGTTAGTCGTAAAGGACGTTAAACTATAATCGTAAGTCCTAATCTCTTCTCGTAAATTTGTGAGTTTATGAACCAACACAAATTTAAAATCTCAAAATAATATTCACGGACAAATTTATTTTCTAAAATGTCGGACTGTCACCAAAACGGTGTAGGTAAACGTAAGCACGTAACGTAGAATCCTCCGGTTTAGACGTAGTCGATGCTACTTCAAGACGTAAATCCAAATTTCTTCCCAAAAATAAGTGAGTTCATAATATAACATTAAAATAATATTTTTAAATAATACTTGAGAATAAAATATCAACCATAAATTGAGAGATTGTCACAGTATTTACCCCTAAACAGTATCTTTGTCCTCAAAGATCATCTTATCTTAATACTCGCTTCTTATAGAGTTAAAGTCATGTGGGTATTTCCTCCACATTCGGTCTTTTCTCACAAGTGTAATTCATTACAATACGCGAGTTTCATCAAACATAACTACGGGAATAAGATCAGGCTTAATGTTGACTTACTTTCTCTATCCATGATGTTCACGGGTCTTTGATGAATGCAACTTTTCGCCGATCTAAACTTCATTAAGGAATAGTCAGATTTTCACTTGATAGATATTTCATCAAGTTAGATATACGAAACATAATTCACGCAGCCCTTGAAGTCATAGGGTAGATCCAGCTTATATGCCCTTCAATCCAATCTTTTTACATCATCTCAATAGTCCCATACAACGGGGACTTATATCCCATGATCTTTCAGATCATCAATTCATTTTTCCATGGTTAAATTTTTTGGCATAACTTTGCTACCCATCTGGCACTTCAAGATCTACATTTCATATTCACATAACCTCCTGTCTACTACCGGCAGTCAATAATCAGATCCTAATTTCAAAAATCATTTCAGGTCTCGCTGGTCGAGTATTTTGTAAGGTTATGTTCGCCATCATAGGAAACCTTAAATCTAAAAGACATGTCCAACTCACAATGGGTGTATGTCGGGTGTCTTCATCCCAACTCCTACTTATAGATGCTCTAATATTTAGATCCTAACAAGATTCGATCTCAATCCTAATACGATGATTATCAATGATAATATTTCCAAAGGAAAATGATTATACGATTTATTACCAAAGGTCAATCATTCAAACATAAAACAGCACTTCTAGTATTTTGTATCGTTACTTTACCTCGTCCCTTCGATTGGGGTGGTAAACAGTACTCTCATCAAGGTTCGTTCTTAATGACTTCTGAGCAAATCTCTAGAAATTCGATGCGAAGCGAGGATCTTGATAGAGATGATCGATATAGGCACACCATATTTACACAACTCCTTTAAATACAAAAGAGTCAATTTCTTCATCAAGAATCTATCATTAATAGGAATGATATTAGCAGATTTGGTCAGTCTGTCGACGATGACCCAAATCGAATCAAATTCAGATGATGACCTTTGCAATGTTTAGACGTTACTAATGTATGAGGCGATGTATGCCTTCATAATTTGCCATCAGTACAACTTCTTCAGATAAAGATACATTAAATCAGAAATGGCATGAATAGAATACTTTGAGATTCTAACATAATTATATCTCACAATCCTCCATATTTAGACAACCACAAGTGGCCTTTTATACGTTTAACGCCATCGGCTTCTTAATTCCAATGGTTCACATTAGCCGTGAACCCCTATTATTATCTATATTATCCTTTTTACAAACATCGGCTATATTTCAAATTGTTGGCAATTTATTTTGCACAGTCATTATTAAGAAATACATCCTAATTGGTTCTTTATCCTTTCTATATAATGTGTCAGTATCTACATTCACTTTTCCTGATGAAATAATTATCAGGACCGTATTTATTCAAAAATTCTTTCTTCATATTTTCTAAGTTTTTGTTTCGTCTCAACTATTATTTTTATCAGTTTTTCTCAATCCGACGTTTAAAGCGTCGATAACTATTACTAGTAATTAAATAATAAATATTTAATTTTTATGAAACGTAAACGTAAAAATTTTAAATTTCTTAGTTCGACCAATTATAAAAATGTTCAAAATAATTTGAATTTAATTAACAAAATTTTTGTTGATTTATTGAAAATAATTAATAAGATTCGTAAGTTTTCGAAAAATCTTTGGTTAGAAGTTTCTTAATTGAAAAGCCAACATTTTCGTTTTAAGTCTTGGTTTAAACTGTTTTCTCAATCTCTCTTAGGTTGTCTTGAGGTATACACAAACATTTACCCCTAAACAGGAGTTTAGTTAAATGTTCTAAGTATAAGGGAATAATCCCTCAAAAGTTCTTTTTGATAAAATATTTGTCAAAACACATTTGCAGTTTCTTTTTGGTAAAACCCAAAGTCTTAAAAGGGCTCTTAATTTTTGAAGAGTCAATATAGATTCCATTATCTTTTAATCACACGGTCAAATAATGTAAAGGATCAAGCCTTAAATCACATGTTAAATATTCAAGGTACAAATTTTCACTACTCGGCCGACTCAGGGCATTCTACAAATAATTATTAACTCATTCTTATTCTTATAAATAAACAAATGGTCCTTAATGATCACAAGCATGAATTTATCAAATTACAGCCTACACACGTGATTCACCAAATTTAGGGATGCTACATGTGTATTAGTCAATCCAAACGACATCACGTGAAACTCATAATGTTCATTACAAGTACCGGATGTAGTAATTGGAATAGATAATCTTTTTCGCGGATGCGAAATTGATGATAACCATGCCGAGGATCAAATTTTTTTTAAAACATACGCTAGAACCTCGTAAATTATCAAACAAATCTATCATCTTGGGTAGTGGATATAGATTTTTAATCGTCAATTTACCTAGTTCACGATAATCAATAAATATAAGAAATAATAACACCATAGCTCTTCATGATGACGAGCTTGGTAGAATAAAAGTCTTCTCCTACAACTCCCTCAGTTGTAGGGTAATTATTTTAATTTAGATGGTGCTGACGTACAGTGCACATGCCACAAGTGTAGCACCGGGAATATAATCAATACTAATTTCAACTTGCCTTAATGGAAAAAGTCTAGGTAATTTACCAACAAATACCTTCTAAAGTTTCAGATAACAGAAACATCTTTTAATAAATTCGTATTAGGTTCTTTCTAGATTATAATATCTATGACTAATTCATAACCATTCACGGTATAATTTCAAGTCTAAATGCAGGATATGGTCATCCATCAAGAATTATTTAGATCACTTTTGATAATCAACATCTTATCATTTAGAGGAATTCTACTCGAGTTCCCATCAATTAAGACAATGTCGTCATGTCATAATCAATCAATCCATTTTACTGGCACTATTAACTTTCCAGTTTCATTGTCGTCGATAAGATGTGAACTTCTCAAAAGACTAATAATAATTCATAATCCTTCACAAATTCAAGGATATCTGGAGACATAACTAACCTTAAAAGAGTAAGGTCAACGCATAATCTACGCGAGAGAATTTCAAATCAGATACAGACGAAAACATTTAATGAATATGAATATATCCTATGTTTTCATAATTTGAGTACGCATTTGAAAGCTCCTCGGATCGTTACCCAGGTCATGCAAATGAAATCTAATCAAAAGAAATGATAGGAACGTTGATACATCCAATCGGGTATCAACACTCGGTAATCAGATACTTTTCCAAAGAATCTCGCTACGGGAGAATTGGACAAGAAGGGAATATCAATTGTCAAATAAGACAAATTCCATAGATGAGTAAATTCGACTCAGAAGAATAAATAGTACATGCACATATGTAGGTGTCCCCATCAATATGTCCCTTTTTTTTACTTCTTGCAGATCTCATAAAATTTAATCTTTCACAATCTTCAAAGAAAATTTAGTGTTTATTAATAATTTTATGGTGACTATTAATCAGCCTTGCATGGTCCCTTCCAAATTGTATGTAGGCGCGCAACTATATACAATTTCAAGATTAATGATGCAATACTCAGTTCGTCAAAATTTTATCATCATGTTTATAATAAAAACATTTTCATGCTTAATTCTTAAATAAGAATCAAAAATAAATTTACAAAGATTTTCTTTGTTATGAAAACAAATAAGTTTTCCAAGGTATTTCATAATCAACTTTATTTCAATAATGATTATTTATAAGTCTCACTTTAAATAATCCATATAGTGATGAAAATTCAATTTTCTCAAAGGATACTGTTTTATCTTATAAAAACAATGAGTGATCTGCAAAAGAGTGATGAAAAGTTGTTTACCAAGAACTAACCACAATATAATAGGAAATGAGCTTAGCCAATTAATCATGAGGTGCATGACCTCGATGGCACTCAAAAAGAATAATCCACAACGTAACTCAATTCGAGATGAGTACTTGTTCAATGGTTGCATCACTAATGCGAGCATTAGGAAGAAGCAAGAAAAGATAGATATCATCGATACATGTAGGATTTAGCAATCAAAGGTAATCTTTTCATTAATCACAAACAAGTCAAAATTGTACCATAACACATTACGTGTCACTATGTCATACAATTCCCAGAACTCATCCTACCAACTGATGTCTCAGTTAAGTTATGGATTTTTAAAAGATGCTACAATGAATACTAATCTACAAGAGTCATTAGATGTTCCACATGTCCTGAAAGATCCATCGGTCCCAATTCAGGAGAAGATTTCTTCAATTTATTTATTGGACACTGGGCATCCTCATCATTGGACAATGGCCTAGGAACAACACTTAACACGAATGAACAATCAATTAAAACCTTATAATTCAATCACAAAACTTAACGGCTTCCTCTTATCAATCTTATATTCCATACGGGTTAAATTTTACTTTATTCAAGTTTCAACCAACTTATACTCAATGCGATATCCTACCTCATTCTCCAATACTTTCAACCTTATTCATAAACCTTAAAATGTCAATAAAGTTCGATATGAATAACACTTAATTTCCAATCCTATAGCTCTTACAACAATAGTTATCAAATGAGTCACTAGTATTAAATGACTCACACATTCAATTAGATTTCTCGGAAAGGTACTAGTGGCATGAGGCTTTTGGGTAATGGTTCCAATGACAGCCTCAAGTGCAACATTCACCCTTTCGATTTCAATTTAAGAATTGGGTGACAACGAATCAGATGACACCTTTCCAAGTGGTAACGTTTTGTCAAACTCCACTCTATAAGGAAAGATCGTCATGACATCGATATCAGATTTAATCTCGCCAATTCTTCTTCAGTATCGTAATCAACTAATATCAACATTCCTATGAATATCAACCATTTTGTTGGGATCATAAATATCCACAACTTAGTTTAGATCTAGGATAGCTAGAATTCCTACGAGAATAGCTTCGATTAATTTACTAGGGGATTTAGGGTTCCTTGTGACAATCCACGTCGTATAAATACCTCGTATAAATATTAAAATAATCATCAAACAATCATGTAATCAAATTACATCATATATATCTATAATCCAAGTTATATATATATATTAAAATAACACTTCTCAGTCTGGCCTTGTCGGTAACTCGGGAATTCTTCGGCACCGTTATAGTCAAAAGATTTTTAGACATTTTTAGAAAAATGTTTATAGTTAAAAGATTTTGAAATGTTTTATTCAAAACCTTGGTTTTAAAAATCTTTCGTTCTCTATAACGAGAGCTCTGGTACCAAACTGTAACACCCCCAAATTTACAAAATTCAATACAACGGAAGACTCGTTGGTGTTACGGGATAGCACATCACTCACATCACAAACAATGCTTAAAAATCGCGTCGTTTAATAACAAAACATTTCCATTCATAAATATCAATTTTACATAGGTCCCAAGTCATTGTATATCATACAGGTTTTACAAAGCATTTGAATGGAAACTATTATTTAAGTGTTGGCTATGAATTCTTGTTCTCTTCCCGAGAATTACCTTCAACTACCTGAGATAAAACATGTTAAAAGAAAAGGTCAGCGAAAACACCGAGTGAATTCATAGAGTTTAATAAAACCATCAATATATCATCGGTACATAATTATTACGGAAAATCATTTTGTACATATCTTTGTAATAGGCCATAAAATAGCCAAGTCATTTTATACAAATCCTTATCAAAAATCATAATATAGGCATTTGCCTTAAAAATCATTATACGAACCATTGTCGTAAAAACACCATACAATACGTTTTATAACGTTGTATAGATTAAATAAAAACCGTTATATGAATATGGTTATATAAAACCAAAACACGAACATAATATCAATAATAAGACCTTGTATTGCTAGTCAGGCAATATATCGTAATTCAATGCATAAAGCAGTATTTTCGTTATTGGATTATTATAAGCCGCATGACATTGTTACCTTACTACAACAAACAACGGGTAGCTAACCCGAAACTCATTTGCCCATCTAAATTAGCGTGTCGTCACAATAATCACGCTTGTGTAAATCTTCTCATACATAAATTCGCTTACCAATCAATGTGGCACGACGGGAATCAACCGTCAAGGCGCGAACTGGGGTGATCGTCCACAAATAGTACTATTATATGCATAAGCGTCTACCAAATCCCGGTATTTCACAATTCATGCTAATGGGACTTTTAGTGACATAACCTAACTTTAATAATCCACTTCATTTCATCAATCGGGTCATTTAATCATCCATCGGATCATACAATCATTTGGGTCCAAATCAATAAACAGACAATCGAGACAAATGGTGTCCTATTTTATCAAAACTAACATGTTATCTCCCTCGCGGGTTTATGAAACATTTCAAAAAACATTTAAAAGAGTGCAAGGCTATGAACTCACGTTGATGTGGGAAGGCGGTTATCGGCGATTTGGATGTACGGTACGTGCTTCAATCACGGAAACCTAGACAAATAATACTCGTCTTAGACTTTTGTCCAATGACTTTATAAAAATAACAATTATGTATACATATTATGATTTTATATATATGATGATGATCAAGTGGGTTTATACATTCTCATTTACTCATTTTATTGTTATGTGTTGGTAACTTTTATACTAGTTTACTAGTTTTACTTATTTACATGTTTTAGGCCCAATAGGCCCATTACAAGCCCAATACTTTTCATTAGCTCAATTATACCTTTAATATCAGTTTTATACTTTACATGTTGGGCCCAAGTGGGTTAAGCCCAATAAGTAAGTTTATAAGTGTTTAGCCCATTTCGTTGGATTAATAGTCCAATAATGCTAACTTAGCCCGTTAATGTCTGTATGTTATATAGTTCGGGTTTTATCGGTTTTTACTTGTTATATAAGTTCATATATCAGTATGTGAGTTTATAAAAGTTTACAATAGACGGGTCCGACCGTCTAAGTTTTATTTGACAAAAACGTTAATCTTTCGGTTTTAGCCAAAAAGACGTAAAACTTAGTATATAGTTTTTATAACTTATAAAACTTACCAAACTACCATTTTTATATAATACTACTTATAAAATTAAAACCTCCTAAAAACACTAATGGCGGCAAAATTCCTAAAGTCGATTTGTTTAATCGTCTTTGCCTTTTCTGCATGCGATTAGTTTAACTTTGCTTTTTGTTTTGTCATTGGTCGGTTTCGTGGGTATTAATATATTGGGATTAACTGGTATACCCCCACGAGTGGATACTTTATTGTTTTTTTCGTGTGTTCTAGCAAGTCTTGTTTTAGGGTTTCGGTTTAGGTTGTTTTGATTGGTTATTTGTTTCGGTGGTGCTTCATTAAATCGATTGTCCTTCATTGTTGTCTCATCATTGTGCTATTGTCTCATCAGTATTGTGGTAGGGTCCGCTTGGTTTCGTTGGCTGGTGTGCTTATTGATCACAATTAATTAGTTCTTGGTCGGCTGAATATTAAATCGACACTTAAATCGTTCTTGATTGGTGGGTCTTGGCGGCTGACTCTTGGCGTCTGACCTTGATTGTCGGTTGACCTTCTTGGCGGCTAACCTTAAGAAAAGGTTATACATTTAATTAAGTGGTGCACTTTTACTATATTGTATTGTTGGGTTCACGTGGTAATCGATTTATTGTCCAATGATTCGATTGATTTTTCGTGTCGTAGTTTTGTTGAAGCTATGGTGGATTCGAGCAATGTAAGTGATAAACCACTGTTTACAGGTTGGAATGATGTGGTTAAGGTGTCTACTCTTGAGGTTTTAGTAACGTTAGAGGAGATATCTAACTTGTTTTCTATTCCTTTGAATATTGTGCATGACATTGAAGTGTTTGCAAATGGTGTTAAGGCAAACAAATTTCCTACATGGTCTACTTTACCTTAGGAGACCACTATGTTTTATTATAAAGTTTTGTGTGAACACCATAAGAATCTAACTAGCAGCATTTCTTCACTCAGTTCAGGTGGTTCGAGTGTGCACTCTGCACATGTGGCTAAGAAAACAGATGACCCTATTACTAATGTTTCCTCTTCTGGTGATGTTTTTTTGGACCTTGCCGCTAAGGCTGCAACTATTAATGGGTTGCAACCGTGTAATCTACATGAGGTTTTGAAATTATTTGGTGTAACGATTCGCACGGTTGGTGATGCGGGTGAATTTATGCATGAGTTAAAAATAAAGAAACATCCTTTGTAGGAATTGATCTCACATGACCGTGCTAAAGAAATTCTGGAGTTACTTTGCAAATTTGAAGCTGATATGGTTACGTCTACTAATGGAGGTATTAATGCAGTCTCTTCTTCGTTTAATTCTGAAAATGTTTGTGAAGGGGTTAATATCTCTATTCCTAGGAAGGTAGTTGAAAAAGTAAATACTCGTTACCACAACAGTTTATATGGTTACTTTCTTGGTAAAAGGATTGCATTTTTTGTGGTTGAGTATTTTGCTAAGAATCACTGGGCAAAACATGGTCTTAAGCGTATCATGATGAATGAGAAAGGTTTTTTCTTTTTTCAATTCGGGTCTAGTGAGGGTCTTAATGCGGTTTTGGAAGGTGGTCCGTGGATGGTTCGTAATTCACCAATTTTTCTTAAGAAATGGACTATGAAAACGAATCTTCTAAAGGAGGAACTAACTCGTATTCCGGTATGGGTCAAGTTTCATGATGTCCCGCTACAGGTATTTGAAGAGGAAGGTATTAGTTTAATTGCTTCGTTTCTTGGTAAGCTTAATATGATGGATAATTATACTGATAATATGTGCAAAGAGTCTTGGGGTCGTTGTAGTTTTGCTCGTTGTCTTATTGAGATGAACGCTGATTCGGAGTTTATAGATAACGTTACTATTGGTGTCCCTGATCTTGAAGGCTCTGGTTGTACTAAGGAATTAATTCGTGTTGAATACGAATGGAAACCGCCTAGATGTCATACTTGTAATATTTTTGGTCATTCCTTTGATTCTTATCCGAAAAATGTTAAACCTACAACGGTTGAAAATGTGACAACTCATGTTGATAATGATGGATTCCAACAAGTGCAAAGTAAGAGGAAGAAGTACAAAGGTAATTTAGGGAATCAAGTTCCGAGAGGTGTTCCATTGATTAAGGGTTCCCAAACAGGAATGACGGTTGTTTTTCGTCCAAAAACTCGCTTGGATACTACAAGTACGAGTGGTGATAATAGTAGAAAGTTGAATACTAAATCTGGTCAGTCACAGCAGTCTAGCAATCCTAATGGTCCGAACAAGGGTAAAGCTCAAATGAGCAGTGTTTCTACATCTAATAAATTTTCATCTTTGTCCATGCCTGGCATTGACGAAGGGGGTCAAGTAAGCGAGGAAGATAATGAGGAGGAGGAGGAGGGAGTCGAGGTCGTCTTTGATGAATCGGTGAATCTTCTCAACACTAATATAGGGGCAAGCACTCCAACTGGCTGATCACATGTTGATATTTTATTATTTTCCTCGTAATTTTATGTTATCGTCTTGGTTTTTGTCTAGTTTATATATTTCCAGTATTCTAGACTAGTTAATGTTTATGGCCTGTCATAAACATTTTGTTTAACAAGCTGCCTGTAGCTTGCGGTTAATGTGGTATTTCAGCCACATTCCTTGTACTTCAACCCTTTTTTTGGTTCTATTTACCGGGGTCATTGTTACCCTTTTACCAAAAAAAAAATATAATATTCATTTATTTATCCTTATGCATATTTATATAAATGAAATATATAAGTTAGTGGATTTTAATTCACATTTTATACTATATTTATTTGAGTGCTTATATAATAATATTAAACTTTAATTTCACAAAATCAGTCCTAAATTTTAAATTAACTAAAATATCCATATCTATAGTTCTATAATGAGATAGGACCTAAATTTTTTATCACAGAAACTACATGATATTTGTTTCATTTTATTCCTTATAGCTACTGATGAATAAACCTCTAAATATTTTAATAAATTCGTCCAAAACAGTGTAGGCAGATTTGCACTCTAAACTTGTTTTGATCATATCTCACTCATTTTTATGATTCCATTGCATGGCCAACTCTCAAATGTGTATAACACCTAATACTTACTGTATATTGATTCCACTTTACCATTTTATCAGTTTATCATTTGGTTACTTACTGTTTTTATATAGCCATCTTATTAAGCAAGATTTAACCATTTTAACATGTGGTTTTTCCATCTTTTTACCCATGTTTATCAAATCTATCAACACCAAATCCCCACATAATATTTTTAATCATCATTCATCATCATATACATATACATAAATAAAGAAAATACAAGATTACATAATCAAAATAACAAGAGGATAGGAAGAACAATCTCTATACCACCAAGGTTGTGTAGTTTATGATCAAGGCTTGGATTTTGATGGAAGAACTTGTGATAGATCAACACCAACTTTAAAGACCACCAATCTTTGTAAACTTCTTGTAGAAATCAGCCCTTGGACATCACCAAATCTTCTCCTTGGATGTTAAAATCACCACCAATCAATAGAGCTTGAAAAGGGCTTCATCATATGTGTGAATAACATGTGATTTCATGGTTAGATTTGATCAAATGAGGGTGTTTAATGGTGGTTCTTGGACGAAATTTAGAGAGAGGGGGAGGAGAGTATGAGTAGTTTGCATGTATGTAAATGGAGAAATGGTTTTGGAGTGAGTGGTTTTGTGGTTTTGGTGGAAGAAGTAGCTTACAAGTTAAGCTTAAAAATGACAAGTGTAGTAGTAGTTAGCTATAACTTGACACCTCAAAGGGTGTGGTGGAGTAAGCTTGGCCATCCCATGTGTGGGGTGGGATAAACTTGTTTTGTCCCATCCCGCTAATTTACGGGTATTCCTCGATTTTAGTTTCCTCGATTTGCGTGCCATCGGGTCGTTTTACGAAAAACGTTTTTATAAATTATGAATCAACGGCACAAAACGAATCTAATAAAATTTGTCTCATCAAAAACGAAGTTCAAAAACGTAAATACGTAATCCTAAGGTTTCCGGTTTAGTCGTAAAGGACGTTAAACTATAATCGTAAGTCCTAATCTCTTCTCGTAAATTTGTGAGTTTATGAACCAACACAAATTTAAAATCTCAAAATAATATTCACGGACAAATTTATTTTCTAAAATGTCGGACTCTCACCAAACGGTGTAGGTAAACGTAAGCACGTAACGTAGAATCCTCCGGTTTAGACGTAGTCGATGCTACTTCAAGACGTAAATCCAAATTTCTTCCCAAAAATAAGTGAGTTCATAATATAACATTAAAATAATATTTTTAAATAATACTTTGAATAAAATATCAACCATAAATTGACGGATTGTCACAGATTATTTTATAAATGTTAAAATAATTTATGGAAACTTCAAAGTTAAATAAAATATTTTATTTTTTTTCAAAATAAAATGTTTATATTTGCCTTAGGGAATAAATTATATAAACAATATGGACATGTATTACTAATACATAAACTCATATACTTTTAGGAAATAAATTTTATGAACATTGAATTAATTTAATACCAATATTTAACTAAAACACCTTACATTTACTTAAAATATGAAACTTGATAATAAGTTTAAATGAATGACTATAATACATGCACTACGAACGTGAACTAATATTAAGTAGAATTTTTATGTTTACTTAATAATGAAACATAATAGTAAATGGATGATTATAATACATGAACTACGAACGAAAACTAATGTTTTAAGTAAGACATTTTATGTCTACTAAAATAAGAAACTTAATTGTAAGTTGAATGATTGTTACTTAATACATGTATGCTAACTGATATTAAAAGTTAAACATTTTATGTTTAGTTAGAAATGAAACTTATATAGATAAGTTTAAATGAATATTGTTGATACTTGAACTACGGTTATTTAGATAAATACTGTGGCATAAATGAACCAACTAAAATCTGTATAATCATACATATATGTTCTTTGTACTATCTATTAAGACTATACTATTTGATTAGGCATAACTTTTGGCGTGAGCTTTATTTGGATATTCGTATTAAACAGCTATTGCCTACTCCCAGGTAAGCTTACAGACCCATATAAACTTTTGATAAAACTTTCCCTTTTGGGAAAGAAAATATGCAAACACTTAATGGACATAACAAAATTGTATAAACTTGACTATGATTGATTATTATTGGAACTGTTAAATTGTTGTAAATCGTCCGAATGTTATAAATAGATCTATTAGGGATTGACCATCCCCATCTGGGTGAGTCATGCTCATTGTGCCTTGGCCGGGACAACAGATGTATACCATGTTGGAACTGGGTTGGGTGTCTTTTTGTAAGACACTATGTCCTCATCTGTTGAGGACTATGGAAGGTTAAGCTTCAGTTTCTAATAATAAACAAATGTAATCTAAATTTTAGTAAGTATGCTTTGTGCATTGTTACTTCTATGATTAATGTATGTCCAAACTAATTAATTGTTAAAACCTGTAAATTCACCAACTTTATGTTGACCCTCTAGCATGTCTTTCACAGGAATATGAAGTTAGTACGTGGTGTGTGCATGGTTTCCAGCATCTTAGTAATCTGCATCGTAGGACTAGTTAGGGGTTCTATTTGGGAAACATAAACAATCTCCTCATGACATGTTAAAAACAATTTTTATTTATTTGTTTAATAAACATGTAATCTGATTTGAATAACTCTTTATCTTATGCTCTAGGGACTATATGCTATCGATCCACCCTAGTGACATCTCCATGGATATTTCCGTATATTTTGACCCTACCCGGGGTGTCACACTTGTCAATAAATAAATGCAATAAATAAGGTCTTACGATTAGAAAAATTAATTAGCTTCTAGCCCAAAATCGATTAAAAGTTGCTCGGGATTAATTAGAATTCATAGCCAAGGCATAACTTATTGAAGCGGGACGCGAAGATTGGTGTATCTAAAAAGGCCGTAACAAGGAATGAGGATATCCGAGTCCAAAAAGGCCCTGACAAGGCATGAGGATTCACTTTTTTGTTAAAGATCCAAAGATGATGTGAAGATCATTAATACAAATCAATATGAAGGATCAAGACACAAGAAGAGAAGCAATTACTCCCATAAAGATCATTGAGAAGTCTATCCAAAAAGACCCTAACAAGGTATGAGGATAAATAGATCCAAGTCCGAAAAGGAGGCGAATCGTTGTATATCAAAATCCTAAATAAAGACAATGATAAATGAAGAAGTTGTGGTCAACGTTTGAAGCATCTCTCACTCCAAATGAAGATGTATACCAAAATGAAGAGAAGACCATAATTTCAAGATCGTCTCTTAAGATTCAAAGTATGAAGTAAATGCCAAATATCGGTCCGAGAAAGGTCTTAAATCGTGAAACGAGTTATGCCAAGATATGAACTTTATGAGATTTCGAGAAGCCATTTTAAAAGATTTTGTCCTTTAGAGAACTATGGATTACATCGTCCTACTTTATTTTCGGCTTAAATAAATTATCGAAATAAGTAAAAAATGCATCCTCGTGGTCATTTAAGACAAAAATAAAATATAAGAGATACACCGTAGGAATAAGGGGGTCTAAGTGAAGAATTAAACCACATGAGTAAGTGTTAGCTTTACTAACTTATAATTACAATTATCTCATTTTTATGCTTGGTATGGGGAACGTGAAACTTGAGGGTGATAAATATTCATGACACCAAAAGCCCTAATTTAAGTCTTAGCTTTCTTTACGAGTTTTTTCCATCAAACAATTTCAAAGTTAAATAAATTAAATGAAATTGTTATATCTTTTATAAAGTTTTGATCTTTTCATCGTTGTTAAGTTTTCTTTATTTATAGTAGTAATAGTATATTATAATAAAGGCCAAGATCGGTTACTTATGATGAAAAATATAAATTTGTGCTTTAAAATTGTGCATTGCATGGGGACATTGCAATGGTCAAGTGTAGGGGATTTAATAAGTGTGTAAACACTTATCCTTTTACCACTAAAAACAAGGAAAAACCAAACCAAAACGTGTATTTAATATCTTAAAAGTCGGAATTACGCGTGGTTTTGTGTGTTTGTGTGAAATAGGTTCAAAAGATAAAAAATGAAGAAAACACAGGATTTCACGTATATTTATCGAAGAAAAAGTCAAAGATAACGTCAAAGGACCAAAAGTGCCAAAAGATTGAAGTTTGGAGGGCTAAGGATGAAGATTTAATGAAGTTTAAAGCTTTAAATCAATAAATGCAAACAACAAGGACCATTTCTGCCATTCTCCACATTATCCACTAACAAACCACATGGACCAATTAAGAGCACGAATTTACTAAGCTAACGGTTCCACCCTTGCCGCGTAACTCGTCTCGGTTTGCATTTCGCATATTCTAAAATTTTATTTATAATTTTAATATTTTATTAATCTTAGTAAAAATTAAACAAATAAAAGTTCTTTATTTTATAATAGTTAGTTTAGTATTGGAATAATTAATTTTGATTTTAAAATATTTTTAATTTTAGTAGTTTTATTTTTATTTATTTTTATCTATTTTTAAACTAACACAAAAATATTAAAAAGAAAAAAAATAGCATGTGTGTTTATTGTTTGAGTAATTAGGTGCATGCTTCTAAAAGATTAAAGATGGTGGAGTTGGTGAAAGAAGATTAATCAAGAGCCCTTGGATAAAAGGATAATGAAAGGTGAAGATGGTGATCCATGTGAAGTGCTCCTATTGGTCTATCTATAAAGCATATTTCATCATATTGGTGGAAACACATCATCACCTACCAAATGACCAAAATGCCCTCAATTTAAAGAAGAGAAGGTGATTAAATGCCTAAAAAGACTAATCTACGCCTAGCACCTTGACTTCAACTATAAATAGCACCTCATTTTTCTTCATTTTGTATGTAGATTTTAGGTAGCTAAATAATGTCAATTTTTTTTCTTGTTTTTTAATGTATTTTCCTTTCAACTTTTGTACTAGCTTATTATTAAGCACTTTTTATTAATAAAAGTCTATGTTTTAGCTTACTGTTAATCTCTTTTTGCTTATTCTCATTCTACCTTTCTTAATCTTTTCTTATAATCTAGCTTATTATTTGGGATTAGTTTTTAAAACTTTTTCCAAATAAGTTAGATTTATATAAAACTTGAAATAAGTCAACTTATTTCAAGCTTATTGTGGGCTTATTTTCCTAGATCTAGCTTATTGTTGGAGGATTTATTTAATTAGCTTTTTAGCTTTTTAAATCTCATAAGTTCTAAGCTTAGGCTTACAACTTATTAATAAGCTAGTTTTTAATTAGTAGTTTTATAGTTTTTAATTTACATCTTTAATTAATTGCAAGTAGTTAATTAATATAGCTTAAATTTATTTTTCATCTTTAATTCACTTTTTAATCTTATAGATCTATTAGTTTTTAGCTTTGTTTTATAAAATATTTTTATAAAACCTATAAAATAGTTTAGATCTATTAGTATTCATCATAATCATATATTAATTGTTGCTTATTATCCTAACCTTTTGTTTTCTTTTGATCTCGGCGTATCGATTTATCACTTTTGAAGAGAAGCTTAAGGTAATGATAGATTTGGTTGGTAGATATATTATTTAGAGCGTTTGGTTGGTGATTGTTGTAGTAGTTGCGAAGTTTTGATTTGGTTGGTTGTGTACCTTACGGGTCGTGTTTTGTTAATTTGGTAGGTCGTGTACTTTACGGGCCATGCTTTGTTGATTATGTTGATGTTGTTTTTTTAAAGCGTTTACTACGGACTACGGGTACTAAGTTCTTCCCTTTTTAATTTTCTAGCTTAATCGTTGTAACTTAAATAACTAGATTAATTTTGTTTAAATTGTTTTCATAAAATATCTCTTTTATAAAATCGTTTTTAATTAGTTTTAAAAGCTATTTTTGTTTTTAAAATTGATTTAAAAAATAGTTTTTATTTAGATAAGTTTAGTTTGAGTATAAAGTTTACACCTTTTGTGATTATTAAGCTTATTAGTACATAAAGCTTCAAACTTTATCATCTAAAAAGATTATTAAGATAAAAAGGTTATAGCCTTATACTTTAATCTTAAGTTTATCTTTGCGATTTAATTTTTGTCATTTTTTACTTGTTATTATGTGCTTGTATTTAGATTAATTTTGCATTTAGATTAATTAATATTTTAATTATAGTTTAGTTTTGTTGCGTTTAGATTTATAAATTGTAATTTAATTTTATTACATTTTAGAGTAATTTTATGTGAACTATTTGCGCTTTTATTTTTACATATTCCTTAATTTTAATAGACATAGATTACCAAGCAAGCTATTATTAACCAAAAACAAATAAATTATTAACGATAAATTTGGCTTTCAATTCGAGTCGATTCGAGGAGAAAAGATATACTAAAAAAATGGTTATTATGGTGAATTTAGGAACAACATTTTAGATACCTTTTGTGTCAATAAGGGAATCTCTAGGGAGTTTAGCATAGCTCGAACACCACAGAAGAATGGTGTAGCTAAAAGAAGAAATAGAACACTTATAGAAGCAGCTAGAACCATGTTGGCAGATGCAAATTTAGCCATTTCTTTTTGTGCTGAGGCTGTGAAAACTGCATGCTATGTTCAAAATAGAGTCTTAGTCAATAAGTTTCATAATAAGACTCCTTATGAATTGCTTTGGAATAGTAAGCCTAATATAGACTTCTTTAGGCCTTTTGGATGTCATGTAGTAATCTTGAATACTAGTGATAATCTAGGCAAGTTTAACTCAAAAGGTGATGAGGGACTTTTTATGAGATATTCCACAAATAGCAAGGGGTATAGGGTTTTGACAAGAAGTCTAAGATTCTAACAGAAAACATACATGTTGACTTCTTAGAGAGTAAGCCTAGTGATCATGAGTCTGGACTGAATTGGCTGTTTGATCTAGAGCCCTTATCAAAGTCTATGAAGTATATGCCTGTGACTAATCCAGTTGTGTTGGAAGCACCTATTGTTAATAATGCAGGTATTCAAGTTGATAAACAAAAAGGATCACATGCAGATGAACCCACTCCTATATTTGATTATATCACCATACCTATATGGAGTGAAGAGTTCATGTAAGCATCTGCTTCCGCCAAAGAGGAGGAAAGAAAGCAACAAGAAGAGACGCCAGTTGATGAATCAATGCATGCATCTTCATCCGCTGACAACTCCAAACCAGCCGCTGACACTTTGGATTTAGCCACTGACAATTGGTTTTCATCCTCCAATAAAAATATTCTTGAACTTGTTGAAGATCCCATACCTAATTAAGGTGTCAGTGGCCCTGTTCCAGCCGCTGACAACATATCTCCTAGTTCAAGTGGGCATGGGAGTAGTAATGAAGAAGATATTGGTAATATGGAATCCACTGTTCATGACAATACGTATTTGGGGGAGGAATTCTTACAAAGGTGGCAAAAATTCATCCTCCCACCCAAATAATTGGTGATATTCAGACTCCTGTGCAAAAAAGAAGAGCTAAGAAGAATCAAGGTGGATTCATTGCTAATATACACAAGAAGGATGGTACTCCATTTGTTCAAGAATGTTTGTTTGCCTGTTTCCTCTCTCAATTAGAACCAAAGAAGATTTTTGATGCTCTTAAAGAGGAAAGCTGGGTTGAAGCAATGCAGGATGAGCTTCATCAGCTTGCCATTCAAGATGTTTGGAGCTTGTAGATTGTCCAAGGTATGTCAGGCATATAGGGACAAGATGGGTTCTAACAAATAAGAAGGATGAGAGAGGCATTGTTATAAAAAAAAAGGCAAGATTGGTTGCTCAAGGATATACTCAAGAAGAAGGTATTGATTATGAAGAGGTTTTTGCACCTGTTGCTAGAATTGAGGCAATAAGGATTTTCCTAGCATATGCTTCCTTCATGGGTTTGAAAGTCTACCAAATGGACGTGAAGAGTGCATTTTTGTACGGCACAATAAAAGAAGAAGTCTATGTCATGCAGCCTCCCGGTTTTTGAAGATCCTGAGCATCCAGATAAGGTATATAGAGTGAAGAAGGCAATGTATGGCCATCATCAAGCCCTTAGAGCTTGGCATGGAACATTTTCCACATACTTGGTAGAAAATGGCTTTAAGTGGGGCACCATAGACCAGACTTTATTCATAAAGCAAGAAGGAAAGGACTTTTTTCTCGTACAGGTTTATGTTGATGACATCATTTTTGGTTCATCTAACCAAATAATGAGTGATGATTTCTCCAAGCTTATGACAGATAAGTTTCAAATGAGTGCTATGGGAGAGATGACTTTATTTATTGCTTTACAAGTTCAGCAGAAAGAAGATGGGATTTTCATCTCTCAAGATAAGTATGTGGCTGATATTTTAAAGAAATTTGGTTTTTCACCACATGAAAAATGAGCTAGCACACCCATAGACAGGGAACATCCATCAGGTAAGATTGGAGATGGTAAAGAGATTGATGTCAGGCATTATAGATCAATGATTGGTTCATTGATGTATCTCACAGCTTCAGGGCCTAATATCATGTTTGTAGTATGTGCATGTGCACATCATTAAGTGACTCCTAAGGAATGTCACCTTCATGATGTTAAAAGGAGTTTTAGGTATCTTAGATGTTTCCCCATATTGGGATTATGGTATCCTAGAGAATCTCCTTTGGAGCTTATTGGATATTCAGACAGTGATTATGGTGGTGATAATAGAGATAGAAAGTCTATAACTGGTGGATGTCAGTTCCTTGGAAGTAGGCTTATATCTTGGTAATGCAAGAAGCAAACTGTGGTAGCTAATTCAACAACTGAGGCTGAGTATGTAGTAGCTGCTGCATGTTGTGGGCAAGTGCTATGGATTCGAAATCAGCTTTTGGATTATGGGTACAATTTTATGCATACTAAGATTTTTGTAGATAATAATAGTATATTATGAATAATTAAGAATCCTGTACATCATTCTAAAACCAAACACATTGAAATCAGGCATCATTTTAATAGGGATTGTTTTGAAAAAGGTTTAATATTTATAGATAAAATAGACACAAAGAAGAATGTGTCTGATCTTTTAACCAAACCTTTTGATGTTGGGAGGTTTCAATACTTGGTTGCAAGTATTAGAATGATCAATCCATAAATTATGTGGTTTTTGAAATACATGTAAAGAGTGTACATGATGTGTACTATTATTACTCTTTGTAAAAGTTAGATTTTCCACATTATTTTTCTATCCGCTGACAAAGGCATTTTATCCGCTGACATAGTGGAAAAAAGCCGCTAGCAGCTTATATGGTAGTTTTTGTGATTTTTATCTAACATTATAGGTACATAGGGCATTGTACACTTGGATACAGAGTTGCTTATGAACTAACAGAGTGTGGCACCAAGGTTTATTTATGATGGTTGAGATACTTATATCTCTATCTTGAAATAAATATTTTTGTCACATTTATTTTTATGAAATATACTCATCATAGTTTAAGGAGAGGTTTAGGATCACCTTTAGGTTCTTGGGTATTCTTAGAATATTCTTATCACAATTCTAGATTGTGTCCACTGGTGAGTAAGGGTTAAAAATTATGATGCCATTCTTTTTATAAAGGTGGTGGAATTTTTACCCTTGAGGCACTATAGCATGCACGTACTTTATTTTGCATGCATGCTGCCAAGACTTTTTGACCTAGAATTGGGATGGTTGGTTTGGGAGACTTTGGTAACATATCAATCGGATTACCTGGGAGTTACAAAGATACTATACGAGGTATCTTCTCTCTTAAGGACTTGTAGAGCAAGGGATACTTGAGGACACTCATATCTATCTTGTGTAAGCAAGTGTGTATGATTAGACAGTGCTTGCAAAACTATGTTTTTTTGGGGATAAGATAACTCTCTTAGGATTAATAATCTTTGTTAGGTCTTTTTTTCGTTTTTCTTTTATTTTTAACTTTTTTTACTAATAAAATTTTATCCGCTGATAAATCATATTTTACCCCCAGACAAAGCATATTTTATCCGCTGAAAAATATAGCCATTCCCGTTGACAAAACTTTTGACCGTTGAAAAACATTAGGTCCTACCTAGTTGTAAATTTTGTGATATTTTAGGCCGTAATTTTTGGGAGTGGTTATTTTCTTTAGTTGCTATGAGATAAGTTGTAAAATTTCAAAGATTTTCATCATTAATTTTGAGAAATTTTCTCACTTACCTCATTTTCAACCAATCACATCTCTTATATTTTTACTATATATTCGGCTCACCATATTGTGTAACAGGGAAACTTGCTTATTTGTTTTGATTTTCTCTTTTCACTATTAACCTTTACCTTCACTTAAAGCTTTCATCTTTTCATCCATGGGCCAAAGTTTAAAACCAATGATGCTGTGTTGGAGTTCAAAGACCAACATAACATGATTGCATATTTGAAGACTGATACTACAAATCCTCAATACACCCAGATGATAGAGTATTTGTTGGCTTCTATTCTAAGTATGCTTTAACTCATGCTCCTGTCATCCCTGTCACACACATCAAACAGTTTTGGAACACTGCTAGTTCCACAATAGTTGATGGAGTGCCTAGAACTGAAGGCATCATCCATGGCAAAAAATGGATGATCACTGAGGACTTGGTTCACTAAGCCTTGCATCTTAATGATGTTGATGGTGTGGTCACCCTTCCCAAGGAAGTTCGACAGGAGGGGCTTCGAGGTTTGGGATATTGACTACCCCTAGAGGGAAAAATTAATAAATATGCTAAAGGTCAATTCCCCCCAGCCCGGAAGTTTTTGATACATGTACTTTTGCAATGTCTTAGTCCCAAATGCTCCTTATTCAATAAGATGAAACAATCTATTGGGAGTGCTCTTGTGTGTTTAGCAAATGGGCTACTTTTTAGTTTTTCTAAAATGATTGTTAAGGGCATGTTACAAAACAAGGGTAGCAAAATGACTCTTACTTACCCTAGATTTTTGAAAATGATTTTTGATCTTCAGGTTGACTGTGGTAGGGATCTTGAACACTTTTATGAGATCCCTACACAAAAGAAAAAGCTTTTTCTTACTTTGAACATTAAACCTTATGCTCCTATTTCCTTGACCCCACCCATGCTTGCTGTTTTACAAGAACCTTTATACCCACTTGCACTAGAACCTCAACTAGACCCTATTCCAGAACCAACACATGAAGAACAACCACCTTCACCACATCCATAAACCCATATTGTACCAGAACCTACAGCCGCTGACATTTCTTTGTCAGCCGCTGACACTTCAGTCATAGCCCCGACACCTCCCATGCAGACCTAAACACCTCTTCAGACTCACCACCTCCACAATTTCACTTAGCCAAGTGACAAAGGATCACTGGGGCGTTCTCCTTTGGTGGCCCTAGCCATGAAGTAGAGAGAACCACCACCACAAGTGTGGTTGGTGATATGGGGGTGGCTGGACCTATTGACCGTATTGCAGGTCAAGCCAGGTCCACTATGGATATGAGTCCACCACCATGACCCATGATTCTACCATTGGGATTCAGTTCCCACATGTGGATGAGGAAAGTATGCAACCCCTGACTAACTTAGAATTGACGCTTCTCTGCATGAGCTTGCAAAAACAAAATGCATAGTTTGTACAGAAATTGACAGCTCAAGACCTTGAACTCAATGCATTAAGGGAGAGGATTGTTGTATTGGAGTCACGACGGAGGTTTGTGGTAGAGGATTCTTCCAAAGGGGAGGAAGAACAACCAACTGAACCTTTTATTGCCAGTGATAGAATTTCAAAAAAGGGTCATTTGGTGAGAAATAGATAGTTGTTGCTTTAACAAGTATGAAGAATGAGGAAGGAGGGTTTGATTCACCTAAGGTGTCTCTGGTGACACCTACACAGCTGTCCTTTGTAGAATTTATGAAGCAACAGGAAACTGGGTCAGTCGCTGACAAAGCCAAGGTAGCCGCAGACACTTCACTAGCAGTCGCTGACAAATCAAAAGATGTATCCCAACCATCTTTGATAATTAAAGATGTTGTAACACTGGTATCCCTATCTACTATACCGGTTATAGATCCATAAGATAAAGGAAAAGGAGTATTGGTAGAAGTAGAAGTTCCCAAGAATGATGAACAAGTTAAATATGATGCTATATTAGCTTAACAGTTGGGTGAACAGGAAAGAAGGAGAGCATTGGGTAACGGGGGATATTGAAGCTCAGATTGGCTCAGAATCTGAGAGTTTGAGAATGGGTGGTGAGGATAGTAGTGATGAGGAAGAAGGCAGTGCTCATGGTTCAAATGAAAGTATTGAAAAAGAACCAGAGAAGTTGGAATATGGAGAGGGTAAAGCAGCTTTAGAGAGGTTAAAGCAGCTTAAAAAGCAAGTTGATTTTGAGATACCTGCTATTTGTGATATATATTTCAAGTATGAGAGGGAGGTTTTGGAGAATAATGATGTTCCTTTGAGTGACAAGATTTGGGGGATGGAAATAATGATGAGAGTTTAAAGGGATTGTAGAACCATTTTGGAGAACAGTGCAAACATAGTATTGAGTGCGAACAAGACTGCTAAAAGAGAGTTATATTATATGCTTCTAAGATGTTACCAGACTGGTTGGACATATACAAAGCTTAGGAAGCTATCATTTGAGCAATTGGAGTGTTTGGCTTATCCAATGTGGGATTATGTTTGTGAGGATAAAACATACATGTTGCTTTCTGTTGGGAGACAAGAAGAAATTGAATAGTAGTTGAAGATAAAGAAGGCATCTATTGCTCCTAGGCCTATGAAGAAGGGAGTGAAGTTTCAGTTCCCTGAGTTTAGCCCATTGGACCCAAGATACAATGAGGGTCCTTTGAAGAAGAATATGGAGCTTTCACGTTTGGAAGCTGTTGATCTTGCTGCTGTGATTCCACTTGATTTCAAGAATCCTATTGTTAAGTATGAAGAAGATCCTACAACAGGTTTCTGGCTGATCACACGGTATGGGGACAAAGTTCATATGTTCACATCTCTTATGTCCCTGTTTGGCAGCATTGATAGAGAAGACTTGGTGACTCTTTGAAGTCTGTTGAAGGAGAAGTATGAGGTTGAAGCACCTACTTCTCAAAATGGAATAAAGATATGGACAACACTGAAAAGAACTTTGTCCCCATACCGTGTGATCAGCCAGAAACCTCATACTTCTCCTTCAACAGAATATGTAAAATGTTCAACTACAGAGAAGGACAAGCTGAAGCTGTACAACTCTAGATGTTCCCATCATCCGTAACTAGAGAATCAAAATCATGGAGACGAACTTAATGAAGGAACCATTCGAACATGGGAAGGTCTTAGAACTGCTTTCATTACCCGATTATTTCCTCCTTCCCTATTTGAAAAACTCCTCGGAGAAATCCGAAGCTTTTCTCCACAAGATCGAGAAACTCTCACTGACGCATGGTTAAGAATGAAAGAACTCCTCAGAAACTGCCACGGTCATGGACTCAAGAAAGAAAGTATAATCAAGATTTTCTATCATGTTCTTGATGATACTACTCAAGATGCATTCAACGCCGCAGCGGGCAGTATTTTCCTCTATAAAACCCCAAACCAAGCTTACCAACTTTTGGACAATAAAGTCTTACTCAAGCTTGATTAGTCCAAAAATCACAAAACTAAAAACCCTCGAAAAACCGTAGCTTTTGCCGAAGAAAGCGACAACCCAATCGACTTTGAAATAATTATGGCTTGCATGGATGCCATGTCTCTTAAAATTGATACTCAATATAAAGAGATGAAAAACATATCTCGTGAAACTTGCAAACGCTATGGAGGAAACCATCCTTCTAGTGAATGTGATGACGATGATACACCTTTGACAAAAGAAGAAGAAGCCAATTTCATGAACACCTTTCGTCGAACTCGTTTTTATAACGATTATCGCAATCGTGATCGCGATAATTGGAGATCTAATGATAAACCATGTTACAATCGAGACGAAAAGAAACCCACTTAAACCGAAGACAAACCCAGTCTGGAAATCAAACTCGATAACTTCATTGAATCTCAAAGGAAAACTAACCTTTTCGTGCAAGATACATTCACTGACCTCAAAACAAAATTCGAGAATTCAAACTAAAACCACCAAGCTTCCATTCAAAACCTTGAAGCTAAGTTTTATCGCTTTGCGGACAAACAATTAAATCGTGATTCTGGTTCTTTACCAAGCAACACCGACCCTAACCCAAAGAACAACAACAAATACCAACCACCACAAACTCGTAACGAGAAAGTGAATGTCGTATTCACGCGGACTTGTTTATCTTACGAATCACCTTCCAAACCAACCCAAGATGTACCCATCAAAAACTTATTTAGTGATGACGAGGACGATGAACCACAACCATCAAAAACCAAAACCACTAAAGACATTACACCAAACCCCTCACCAAAACCAATCAAACCCAAAATACCTTACCCAGAACGCTTACGCAAGCAAAAGATGCAAGATAAGTATGGAAAATTCATTGACTTAATCCAAGAAGATCGAATCAATATGCCTTTAGTCGATGTTCTGGCTGGAATGCAAAATTAGGGAAAATTTCTTAAAGAGCTTATTAAAAACAAGCATAAGTTTGAAGAGATTTATTCAGCTCTTCTCAATGATGAATGCTCTTCCATTGTTCAAAACAAAGTACCACCAAAACTGGGAGATCCTGGAAGTTTTCTTATTCCATGTACTTTCTATTACTCATACTCATGTAACGCCTTGGCCGATCTTGGCGCTAGTATTAACCTCATGCTATACTCACTGTATGCAAAAGTCTGAAAAGATATTCTCATACCTACAAAAGTAAGCGTTTGCCTTGCGGACCGATCTTTTCAATATCCAATAGGAATAGCCGAAAATATGCTCGAGAAGTCGGAAAATTTATTTTTCCAGTCGACTTTGTAATTCTAGAAATAGAAGAAGATAGCAAAGTACCACTCCTTCTTGGTAGACCCTTCTTGCATACAGCCGATGCTCTAATTCGAGTAAAGCAAAAACAACTCAACCTTGGAGTTGGAGAAGATAGAATTTCTTTTTCTATCGATGAAGAAATGAAACACTCGTATTCTAATGAAGATACTTTCTTTAGTATTGATGTCATCGACGAAGTCGTTGAAGCCGATTTCGACGCTCTTCTTGATGAAGGAAGCAAAATTTTATATTCTATCGAAGGAACAATCCTCGAAGAAGTATTTTTTGCTGAATTTGACGCCTTCATAGCCGCTCATACCGACGAACCAATCAAAACCCTTGAGGAAGAAAAAGAAACACCTTTAGAAACCATAACTTTTGAAACTGATTTCAAAGTTATGAAATCTATGGAAGAACCTCCTACGGATTTGGAAATCAAACCTCTTCCTGAACACTTGGAATATGCATTTCTTCACGAAGAAAAATTACTCCCTGTAATTATTTCATACCAAATTTCGGAAGAAAATAAAATTGACCTAGTTGAAGTTCTAAAGAAGCATAAACAAGCTTCTGATTTGAAAACTTCAGACATACCTGTCATATGCCGATCATTATGCAAACACAAAATCCAACTCTTGGATGACAAAAAACCAATCGTGCAAAAACAAAGAAGACTAAATCCGAACATGAAAAATGTTGTAAAAAAGGAAATAGTTAAACTTTTAGATTCTGGAATAATATACCCAATTTCCGATAGCCCATGGGTTAGTCCTATTCATTGTGTACCTAAAAAGGGAGGTATCACTGTAGTGACTAACGAGAACAACGAGTTAGTACCAACACGAACCATCACCGGATGGAGAGTTTGTATTGACTATCAAATTAAGCGAAGTAACTGCGAAAGATCACTTTCCTTTGCCATTTATGGATCAAATGTTAGAAAGACTCGTAGGGAATAAATACTTTTGTTTCCTCGATGTTTTTTCTGGATATTTTCAAATCCCAATTAACCATATAGACCAAGAGAAAACCACATTTACTTGTCCATTTGGAACTTACGCGTATAGGCGCATGCCTTTTGGCCTATGCAATGCACCTGCTACTTTTTAAAGGTGTATGACTGCTATTTTTCACGATATGATCGAAGAATCCGTCGATGTTTTTATGGATGATTTTTCCGTAGTTAGAAACTCTTTTGACACATGTCTCAATAATCTAGACAAAATGTTAGCACGTTGTGAAGAAGCAAATCTTGTGCTAAACTGGAAAAAGTTGTCACTTTATGGTCAAAGAAGAAATTGTGCTTGGACACAAAGTGTTTGGCGCTGGCTTAGAAGTTGACAAATAAAAAATTAACGTAATCTCAAAAATCCCACCACCTACTAATGTTAAATACATTAGAAGTTTTTTAGGTGATGCCAGATTTTAACGACAATTTATTAAAGATTTCGCGAAGATCGCAAGACCATTGACCCAACTTCTAGAAAAAGAAAGAACATTCCATTTTAATGACGAATGCCTTTTAGCATTTGAAACCCTCAATGCAAAGCTTACATGCACACCGATTATCGCAAGACCTAATTTGAATCTTCTATTTGTGCTTATGTGTGATGAAAGTGAACATGCCCTTGGAGCCGTCCTTGGAGAAAAAGATGGAAAACAATTTCACCCCGTCTACTTTGCTTGTAGAACTCTAAATGCAAGCCAAACAAATTTCACCATCACGGAAGAATAATTTATGGCTGTAGTTTATGCGTTTGACAAATTTCGAGCATACCTCGTTTTATCCAAAACAGTAGTCTACACCGATCACTCAGCTCTAGAATACTTGTTTAAAAAGCAAGATGCCAAGCCTCGTCTCACACGATGGATATTGTTTTTATAAGAATTCGATCTAGAGACAAAAGATAAAAAAGGAGCAGAGAAGTTGCAGCCGATCATTTATCTCGTATTGTTAATGTTGATTCAAGCGATGATGAAATTGATTATTTTCCCGACGAACGTATCATGCAAGTAAATACTAGTGATACACCATGGTTCACAGACTTTGCAAATTATTTGGCTGTATATATTTTACGAAAGGGAATGACGTACCAACAAAAGAAAAAATTCTTTTCTGAACTCAAGAAATACTTTTGGGACGAACCTCCTCTTTTCAAAGTATGTCCTGGTGGAATGCTCCGACGTTGTATTTCCGGATCTAAATCACGAAAAATTCTCGATGAGTGTCACTACGGGCCGACCGGAGAACATCACGCCGCGAACACAACTGCTAAAAAAGTGTTCGACGCATGTTTTTACTAGCCTATAATAATTCGTGAAGCTCATACATTAGTTCGTCTTTGCGAATCATGTCAAAGGACTAGAAACATTTCCAAAAGAGATTAAATGCCTCTTAATAATATCCAAGTCTGTGAAACATTTGACGTGTGGGGTATCGACTTCATGGGACCATTTCCTAAATCTTATTAATGTGAATACATTTTAGTCGTCGTCGACTATGTATCCAAATGGGCTGAAGCTCAAGCCTTGCAAACGAATGATGCATGAGTTGTTATATTTTTTTTGGTAATGGTTTACCCCATATATTAACCAAAAAAGCATTTAAATACAAAGGAATGTGGCTGAGATACCACATTAACCTCAAGCTACATGCAGCTTTTAAACAAAGACTATGAAACATCAAAAGCCCTAACCGAATCTAGAAGACAACAGTAAACTAGATAAAAACCAAGATGTAAACATGAAACCGCGCTCACTCTTCAGCATCCAACACCACCATGATAGGAGCAGGATGAATCCAAATGAGTCTGCCTCCTTAAAAAACCTTACCAAAGAAAACCCAGTGGGAAAAACCTTGGACAAGGAAATAAGAGTACAACACTCACCCGGCACACCTATCATGGAAAAAATCTTGAGCTCGGCACCCTCCATTTGTCAAGCAGCAAACTTGACCTGGTAAATAATTTCTTGAAACGGAAAGAAATCAACTTCAAGCGAATAGTATCACATAGAATCTGAAATAACTGATCAACAGACATCCGCTTCTTCTTGAAAAGTCTTGAATTACGTTCCATCCAAATAAAATAAACAGTAGCAGCCAACACAAGACGGGCAAGAATGCTTACACATGATTTCCCATTCGAAATTGAAATGACATGAGCTAATATATCATCAATACGAGGTGGGACAGTATCCATACCACACAAGGTCCGAACCTTAGACCAAACCTGCACAGAATAAGAACATTCAAAGAAAAGATGGTCATGGGTGTCCTGCACCAAACTACATAAAGGACACCGAAGAAGGCTTAAATCCACCTACGGGCCAACATCCCATTGCTTAAGCCTATCCTGTGTCTTCAATTTCCTTCTAACCACCAGCCACAAATTAATAGAGTGACGAGGAATACAATGAAAAAACCAGACAGCTTTATACCAATTAACTTCCAAAGCCCGATCACGTATGGAATCCCAAGCTAACGACACAGAAAACGGCCGAGAAACACCATTAATATCCCTCCAAAGCAACTCATCTTCTTTTTCATCATTAATAATAGGCACATGTATAGAAACAATATTAGGAAATCTAGTATTCCAATCCTGCGGCCACTGCCAAGCACCATCAACGATAAGATCCCTCACCTTATTAGATAAAGAGAACCCCGATCTATTGATATTACGGACCGTGAGGATGTCCCGTAGAGGACATAAATCTGCCCAATTATCAAACCACATAGAAGCAACTCTACCATTATTAATATTATACCATAAAAACTTACGAACACGTGGTCTGATTTGGAGAAGTTTTCTCCAGCCCCAACTCATGTCTCCAATACAAGGAACATCCCAAAAGCTTCTATCCTTTAACTTAAAAGAATCTTTACGAGTCAAAATACACCAAATATGAGAAACCATTAAAGCAGCATTAAAATCAGAAAGCTTACGAATACCAAGGCCACCTTCAACAAATAGATTACAGACAGAGTCCCAAGCAACTTTAGCCTTACCCTTCTTCATTTCACCTTGACACCATAAGAAGCCTCTCAAAAGCTGCTCCAGATTATGAATAATCCGCACAGGTAAAATAAAGACTGACGCCCAGTAAATATGCATAGAAGATAGGACTGAACGAACTAACTGGAGTCTTCCTGCTAAAGAAAGAAATTTATTGCGCCAATCATTAACTCTACTCTCAAGCTTTTCTACAAGGACCTTACAGTCCCTATACAGAAGCCTGTAAGAGATTAGAGGAACACCAAGGTATCGGACAAGTAACTCGCCTTCAGCAAAAGGCATTATATGTAAAATAGTGCTTTTAACAGCAGTGGAGACATTGTAGAAGAAAACAGTGCTCTTAGGGATACTTGGAACCAAACCAGAAGCAAGTTTAAATTCCTCCAAAGCATCCATAATAACTTGCACAGAACCCAAATGACCCCTGGCAAACAAGAAAATATCATCTGCAAAACAAAGGTTAATAATTCATTGTTGCTCACACCGGTGGTGGAAATAAAAGTCATCAGCATCAAGAACCCTTCGCTGCATCATGAGAGAAAGAACTTCCATAACCAAAGTGAAAAGATACGGAGATAACGGATCACCTTGTCTGAGACCTCTCTTTCCTTGAAACCAACCATATAAATTACCATTGATACAAATCGAATACGACGTAGTAGAAACACATGTCATAATCCAATCAACCATTATATGATGAAAACCAAATCCAATCAGAGCGTTAAGGAGAAACTGCCAATCCACCGTATCATAAGCTTTTTGAATATCAACTTTAAAAGCACATCTTGGCGGACCAGAATTTCTATGATAGTTTCTCATCAATTCCTGCATCAATAATATATTATTCGAAATCCTGCGGCCCATAACAAAAGCTGATTGATTAATATTAACCAAAACCCCCAAATCCCCTTTAATACGGTTAGTTATAATATTGCTAATGCATTTAAAGATAACATTACAACACGAGATAAGGCGATAATCAGTAATCTTGTCAGGAACAGTAACCTTAGGGATAAGAGCAATAATAGTATGATTAACCTCTTTAAGTAGCTTTGCATTAGAGAAAAACTCTCGAATAGCACAAGTAAAATCAGCACCCACAATATCCCAAGACTTCTTAAAGAAAGCAGCAGTAAAACCATCCGGCCCAGGGGCTTTGTCATCACTCATAGAAAAAATAGCACTTTTAATCTCAGAATCAGAGATAGCACGAACCATGTGGGCAACAAATACCTTTTGAGAGATATTTGAGTTAGCTGGGGAAGGGTTGTGCATTGCATCACTGGGTCCATGATGTCTTTCTTCAATACCGAGAATCATTAGCAAAAATGACCTCAATAGCATATGTATTGACCCGGTTTCTGCCTAAAGTTGTAAGGAGGGCTTCTTTCTTTACACCCTTTATCTTTACATTTCTTTTTCATTCTTCAACCCCTTCAATGCTTACCAATACGTCATCACTAGCACCTTGTTGTGATTGTTCCAGTGCTAGCTTAAGTACTTGGTCGGCATTCAGCTACGTTCACATTCTTTCTCCATCTTTCCTAGGACTTCTAATTCTATCTAGGGAATTGTCCTTGGGAAGATTCCATCGGCTCTGATGAATCATTAGACTAAACCTATTCCTACCACCCTTTTGTCACCACATCCGTCGTGAATTAAGCGTGTTTTGGGAAGGAATTGCCACCATGAAAAATCATTGAAAATCACCTAAAGTACTTGTGATATTGAAATCAAAAGTTTTGTACCTTAGGTGTTTTGTTCATCAAAAACGCTCCCCCTTAACACGTGCTTTACACATATTAAGTTGGATAATCTTTAAGTCTTTTTAATTTTAGCCAAGTATCATTTAAATCTCCTTAATCCCATTTTCTCCCCTTATCCAAAATGTTAACCATTAATATTTGGGATATTGAATGGATTAACCGGTCTTTGAGTAAAAATGAAATTGATGTTTGGCCATAGAACCAATGATTGCTCCCCCTTAAGTTAATAAGGGGTAGTTGTAGTGCTTTAGTATGATATATTTTGAAAGATTTAGAATCTCGTGAGAAATTCTTGAAAAATTATCATACCTTAACACTACAACAAGCCATTAAAGCACATTATTCACAAATATACATATTCACAAATAATACCAATATAGAGTGACCTGAAATGTACGACCCTTCAGATGGATCGTTGCAGTGTCCTGTAGTGCACTCCATATGGTCTACCACCCACGAATCTTTCCAAGCTCCTCATCAACCTACGTTCACGGAGCTTTTGATCGATCTTTTTGATCACGTACTTCGCCATCTGCCGGTAACCTTGATGCCAATCCTCTGTCATTTCTGGCAAAGTCTTACCCGAATTCAGATGCTCCAACTTTCCTCTGACTTGTATTAGAGTTCCATCACTATACTTGTGGAGCTCCCCCACCCTCATAAACTTCATCAAACCTCGACTGTTCAAGTAGAAAATGCCGTAATTTGGGACAGAAATGCCGGTATAGGGACATCTTGCTACATGTTGAGGTAACACTTGGTTCACAGGACGGGTTAAATTGAGCTTCCTCTGATAGCTTTCGACTCCCAACTGAAGATCTTCAACTCGTGACTTGATGACAACGCTTCGTGTGAACATACGAAGTGCTGTATTCAACGCAATTAGGTCTTCACGAGGAATATGTGTCAGTTGATCTCTGGTCATCAGAAGCAGCATATCTTCGATATCCTCAAGGCGAATGATGGAAAAATCTCCCTGCTGGATTCTGTATTCCCTGTCATCCTCCCTTTTTAAACGAATCTCCGTCACATGATAATAGCCGTTCTTGGCTTCTGTTTTCATCCCTAAAATGCTGGAGATGCGGATATCGGACCTGACTGAGCTTCCAGAATTGACTAGGCAGCAACCCCTGTACGCCCTTCTGACTCGTTCGTCCCAATGAGATGCACCTATGACAGCATACATATCATAATTACGATTTATCTTAGGGACCCAGAGTCGGTTTACCTTTTCCTCGATAAAGGGTATTGTCCCCCAGTTGGCAGCTTTCAGCAAGGTCAGCGATGTTGCGTACTTCGATGACCCCTTCAGTAGATACACCAGATCATTGGTGACAAAGAAGTCAAGAGCAATCTGATTATCTTGATCCATTGGAGGTGGAGCTCTTTCTGATTCATGAAGACCTGGCCGTTGAACGGTATTCAGAGCCTTCAGGATCTCCTCGGCATAATATTCGAACTCCATTTGGGTCAACCGGGTTTTGGCGCGAAGTCTTTTATCCTTCAGTACTTTCTTCACCAATGATGGAGTAACCGAAGTCTTATACTCATGAGCAAGAAATGCACATAAGTCAATCGGACTTCGGATACGAAGGTACAAGACTTCTTTGTCGGCGTCGGTGATCGGATCATACTGCGCCGCTGCCGTGATCCAAGCCTGTGGTGGAGCAGTCTCGTCGATTTCCAACGTGTCCTCCCAGTTCCTTGTGCTTGGTTCAGGAATAGTAGATTGTGGGTTTTGTTGCAGAGGAGTAGAGACGTGAACATCTGCTTGTTCAGATTCAGGCATTTCAGCAGTGTCATGGACGGGTGAGTGTTGTGCAGCTTCTGGTTCGGTAACCGATTCTGCAATCACAGGAGTAACAACACAAGAACTAACGGGGTTAGTGGTAACAGGTATTGATGCATGGATAAATGTACCAGGAATAGATGACCCTGTAGTGGCATTCACGTCATGGCGCCACTTCGATCGTCTGGATTCCGTGGATGTAGACTTCTCCTTTGGTGCTGCATCTTTCTTTGACTTGGTGCCAGACTTAACCACTTTCTTTGAGCTGGCGCTCTTATCCCCTTTCTCACGCTGTTCACCTTTATCCGCATTGCTCCCCTTAACACTCTCCTGGTGACCATCACCACCATTATTACCATCATTATCATCATCATCTGCATCCTCATCATCATCATTCTCATCCTCATCCTCATCATCATTTTCATCTTCATCATCATCATTCTCATCATCATCATCATCCTCATCATTCTCATCCTCATCATCCTCCTCGTTCTTATCTTCTTCTTCTTCTTCTTCTCCACCAGTACCCTCTTCTTCGTCGCTCTCTTCCCTTTCTTCTTCAGGGAGAATGTGGTAGGGTACCACACTTCCAAACGTCTTGAACAACCTATCATCCTCCATGATAGCGTCATTCAGGGCTTTGAAGAGAGCCCGTTGATTCCTCGATTTATCAAACGATCCAAGTTCCTTCATTCGAGCTTTGAGGATCTTCTTAAGTTCAAAATCCGTCAAGTCATAAGCGATCTTGTATGCGGCTTCGGAAGGATTGGATGATTTGATCATTAAGTTGTCAGCAGCAAGCGTCTTCAAGTCATCACGCAGTTTAGGCATTAAGGATTCAATGGAGTCTTTCACTTTCTGCTCAATAGAAGCTTCAAGAGCGTCTTTTTGCTCTTTAAGGTCATCCTTAATAGCTTTAAGTCTCTTAATTCGTGCTTGATGCCTGTTAGCTTCATCCTTTTTAACCTGAGCAAGTTCCTCTGCATGAGCTTTACGTGTAGCTTCCATGTCGGCAGCGAACTTGGCAATCAACTCTTCTTGAGCTTTCCTTGATGCTTCTTCACTTTGAGCTCTTCTATTTAGCTCTTGGCGAAGTACATCCATTTCTCTCTTTTGACTATCCACATGTTTATCCAACAACTCGGCCATCACTATTGCTGCCATTGCAGATGTTGCAGAGCTGCTCTGGGTTGAGGGAATAGGCTCGGTTGTGACTGCGGTGCTAAGGATGGGCTTTGGTGGTGGTGGAGGAAGTGGTGTAGAAACCTGTTTGGTTGGTAAGGGTTGAGTTGGTGGAGGTTGAGTTGTTAAAGGTTGAGTAGATGCCTTTTCAATACCAGCTGAAACAGGGATTGATGGCTCCTTCGAAGTGGAATAATGTTCAGGTGACCCAAACTCATCAACATCATCAGGTTCCATGTACTCATCCTCAACGTCTACTCTTACACCTGAACCACTACCACCAGTATCTTTCCTGCTCCTTTGAATGGCTATCTTCATTATTTGTTTCTCAGTTTTCTCAAGAGCAGGATCAGCAATATTTTCTTCGTCACGCAGACGCATCTCATCAGCCTTACCCTTTCCTTTCTTACCCTCTGTCTTCTTCTTCTTGGTTTTGGGCTCAGGTAAATCTGCTTGCTTCCTTTTACCTTTGCTTTTAACCGTGGTAGATGAGTCTTCTCCTGCTAGAAGGCTTGCTCGTTGATTCTCAATTTCCGTGAGCAAGTTCTTGTAATCATCAGATTCAATGATCTCATCGGTCAGAAGATGACTGGGAATGGGACCAGGAATAACCGTATTCGAATGAGTCTCCTGCCTTAAGTCTACCAAATCATCATCATCTATCATGTGGTGACGACTACCTGCAAGCTTGTTAATGGATGCATCGTTTTCCATAAAGTAATGTATGATCAACTTAATAAACCTAGGGTACTGGTAAGTTTTAACTTTACCCTTTGTGTTAGTGAAGAGTTGAAAAGTGAACTCCTCCCACAGCAGTGATGCATAATCAATACCCATACCTTTAAACATACCATAAAACATCTTGATGATTGGTGGACGAACAACATCATACCCAGTTGTTTTGGGTGTTAAGCATCGGCTAAGAATCCTAAAAATAGCTTTCCATGGTTGACCAATTTTGGCAGTAGTAAACTCAGACGGGGTTCGTATGTCAAGACATCCAATGGCGGTGAACATCTCCATGATCTGGTCCTTGGTTGGGTTGGGTGAGTATGATGGTAGACCTTTGAGAATCGGTCGAAAGCCAAAGATCTTCCTGAAGTCCGACACAGTAAGCGTCTGCTGCTTGTTGTCCAAGGAAAAAGTGATCTTGTTCGACGTCCTCTCTTTGGTAGCCCAGAACTCGTAAAGATATTCATAGGGCACCGAAGCACTTCTCCTTAGCGCATGCTTGAAATGAGATTTATCAAGCATGGATGTACCTACCTTAAAGCCATTATGGGTAGAGTGAGATACCTCCTTCAAGCGGAAGTTGTTTGGAATAAACTTTAGAGTCTTGGCTTCAGCAATGGCGGCGGCTCTATTGTCTTGTAGTTGTTGTACGGTAGGGTTAGTCATCGTCTCTGCTTAAGATAAAACACAAAGGTTGATACAAACAAGTATGAATATCATTATGACTTTAAACCTAAGCATTGTACAAATGACATAATCCCTTAAGCTTTGAAATCATTGAAACATCTTCTATTCGGAATAATTAGCCTATGTGGAATAAAATCCCTATTCTGAATAAAGGCCTATTCGGAACATTTGGCTATGCGGAATAAAATCTCTATTCGGAACATTAGGCTATGCGGAATAAAAACTCTATTCGGAACATTAAGGCTATGCGGAATAAATCTCTATTCGGAACATTAAGACTATGCGGAATAAACACTCTATTCGGAACATTTTGTCTATGCGGAATAAAGACTCTATTCGGAACATTGATCCTATGCGGAATAAATTCCTATTCGGAACATTTGCCCTATTCGGAACATTTGCCCTATTCGGAACATTTGCCCTATTCGGAACATTTGCCCTGTTCGGAACATTTGCCCTATTCGGAACATTTGCCCTATTCGGAACATTTGTCCTATTCGGAACATTTGCCCTATTCGGAACATTTGCCCTATTCGGAACATTTGCCCTATTCGGAACATTTGTCCTATTCGGAACATTTGCCTTATTCGGAACATTTGCCTTATTCGGAACATTTGCCTTATTCGGAACTTTTGCCCTATGCGGAACTTTTGCCCTGTGCGGAATTTTTTTTGCCCTATGCGGAAAAACTGTTCTATTCGGAAAACACTGCTTTTATGCGGAAAGTTTTCAACAGTTACGATTTTTCTAATTTAGGCACTTAATCCGTTTGATTCAATTGATCTAGAGGCCAAAGTAGTGCAATTAAACCTATTCCGAATACAACCCAAGCAAAACCCCCAATTAACTAAACCCTAATTAAACAGTAATTTGATTCGATTGATTTTCCACCTTAAACAGTTAATTAACTTGATGTATATGAAAAATTAATCCGTTTTAATACCTTTTGTGAAGATCTGAACTAGAAGGTAACTGACTGATTCAAGTTTGATTGATTTTCGTGAGTTTTTGTGTGTAAGGTTATCAATGGCGGCAAAGGGATTGTAAACAGTGAAGGATTAGAAAAAAACGGGGGGGGGGGGGAGGTTTTGACTAGGTCAAATTTTCCACAAGTTAGACCTATTGTCAACTTTGCCCCCTCACATTTTCTTTTTGCTTCATTCAACATTCTTTTGTGTACCAAGTTTTAACACTTGTCACTTTGACCCTATCTTATGTTGACTATCCGAGCCTTAGTGATTAACTTAACACAGGCACAAAACTATCCACGACAAACTTATAAGCAACAACAATACAAATGCCAAAGCAATCCAACCATTAACTATTAAGCGTTGTGAGTTTCCTTGAAAACTTTTGAGGATCTTTTTGATGTGAAAGATGATGAAACATTTTCTCCCCCTTAAACGATGACCCGTTTTCTATTTAAAGAGCTGTAGTCATTGTTTAACGAGGCACATGATGATGAAAAACATTTCCCAATTGATATCTTGAAAAAGTTTGATTCGTGGTGTCAATAAGATTTCTCTTATTTTAACAAATTAATGCACTGAGACGTACACAAATTCGTGTTAGACCAAGTTGTAAAGTAAACTTGATCCCTTTGCATGATTTGGCTTGTAAATCACGCCCGAGAAAATTAATTCCCATTCTGAGCCAACGTTTTCCAAGTAAATACGTGACTTTAATATGAAAACCGGGTTGCAGTCTGAAATAACTACAAGCCATAATGGGCATGTTTTAAAAATGTACAACTTTTATACGGACTCTATTTATGGCACCGTGTCAATATTAATCGACATTTCTAAGGCCGTAAATATTACCGTACTAAAAGACATGCCCGTTAAAATGAAAAATATTTTTGGTTTTTCTTGATTTTATAATTTTTATGGTTTTTCTAGGTTTTTATATTTTTTATGGTTTTTCTTGGTTTTATATTTTTGTATTTTTCTTTTGTGGTTTATATATTTACGATAATATACATGATCACAACCAAAGGATACTCTGAATAGTTTACCACGACTATTCAGCTGATTCTTCTGCCAACTCTTTGAGAGTCGCTGGAGTGAATGATTTTATGCCAAGCTTGTCGATCAAAAACTCGATTCGTCCTCGATCTAAGGCTTTGGTGAACATATCCGCCAGCTGGTACTCAGTAGTGACAAAATACAGCTCGATCACTCCGTTCTCCACCTGCTCCTTAATGAAATGGTAGCGAATGTCTATGTGCTTGGCCCGGGAGTGTTGAACATAGTTGCAGCAAAGGGCAATGGCGCTCTTGTTGTCACAATACATTGGGATTTTGTTAAATCCAAGACCGTAGTCAGTTAATTGTGATCTTATCCAAAGGACTTGAGCACAACAACCGGACATGGCGATGTATTCAGCCTCCGTGCTTGATATTGCAGCGCTTTTCTGCCTTTTTGAAGACCAACTGATCAATCTATCTCCAAGGAGTTGCACAGATCCAGAAGTGCTACGCCTCGTGTCTTGACATCCAGCATGATCGGCATCTGCGTATGATATTAAAGCAATCGAGGAATCTTTCGGATACCATAGACCACGATGAAGTGTTCCTTTTAGATACCGAAAGATCCTTTTCACAACATGTAAGTGCTTTTCGGTAGGCCGAGCCTGATACCGGGCACACATGCATACAGCAAATTGCAAATCAGGCCTGCTAGCAGTCAGATAGAGAAGGGTGCCGATCATTCCACGGTAAAGTTTCGGATCGACAATAATCCCATCCCTATCTTCATCTAACTTGGATTTCTCCACCATTGGAGTGTCTACGGGGTCACAATTCTCAAAGTTATATTTCTTAAGAGATTCTAGAGCATATTTGGATTGATTAATAAAGATGCCTCTGGGATTCTGAGAAATCTGTAATCCTAAGAAAAATGAGATTTTTCCCATCATCGACATCTGAAAGCGTGTGGACATTATCTTCTCAAATTGTTTAGACAATTCTATGTTAGTGGCAGCAAATATTATATCATCAACATAAATTTGTACCAGAAGCATGTCGTTGCCGTCCTTGAGAGTGAATAGAGTGGGGTCCACTTTGCCTTTGGAGAAGCCTTCCGACATGAGATATGTTGACAGGAGATCATACCACGCACGTGGAGCTTGTTTCAACCCATAGAGAGCCTTCTTAAGCTTGTACACATGATTAGGAGACTCCGTACTGACGAACCCATCCGGTTGACTAACATAAACCTCTTCCCTTAGTTCACCGTTCAAAAATGCCGTCTTCACATCCATTTGATAGACGATCATGTTCATATGAGCAGCAAACGCAAGGAATAGTCTAATCGCCTCCAATCTAGCCACAGGAGCAAAAGATTCCTCAAAGTCTATACCCAAGGCTTGTTTATATCCTCTAGCGACCAATCTTGCTTTATTCTTCAATACCGCACCCATCTCATCAAGTTTAACCTTATAAACCCATAACAAAGTAAGGATGTTAACCTTGTCAGGGCGAGGAACCAATTCCCATACTTCAAGTCGTTTGAATTCATTGAGTTCCTCCTGCATAGCTTCGATCCAAGATGATTGGGTCATAGCCTGCTGCCAATTTTTGGGTTCAACTTCAGAGAGAAATGCATCAAAGTAACAATAAAGTGCACTCTCTTGTAATTGATGGCGTGTAGAGACTGGTCGATCTAGATCTCCAATAACATTCCTAATTGGGTGATCTTTTGTCCATTTAGTGCTATGTTTTTCAATCCTAGGTGGTCTGGAGTGAACAATAGATGGAGCTTCTTCTGAGGTAGAGGCGGCTGAAGGGTTTTCAGGGATCGCTACACCAAAGAAAGGAAGCTCTTGCAAGTGAGCATATTCTAAGTCGTGATCAGTAGAATCCTCTTCTACATCATTAGGCACAAGTAGGGGTGATGATTCAGGTGTAGTTTGAGAATCACTTGGTGAACGTGCATCCGGTTCAATGTGAATTGTAGATGCATTAGATAAAGGTTCATTAACTTGAGCAACCACTTCAGGTATTGGAGCAATTACTACAGGTGCTGGAACTTCATCAGTCGGGGGATCGAAGAATTCATCAAACAATGGTTGAAACAGTTTATCCCACTCGGGCCTTGATGGTGGTAAAAATGATGTAGAAGTAGGATTGTTGGGAACTAATCCGGAACTTATAGCACCGGGTCCCATCTCATGAAGCGCGGGTTCAGAGCTGTGTTGCTCAGAAGCCATCGCTGTCAGCTCGTCGAAATCAGCGTCCATAGTTTCTACAATCTTGCCAAGACGACGGTTATAGATTCGGTATGCTCTTTTGGACGGTGAGTAACCAATGAAAATACCTATGTCGGCTTTTGGTTGAAGCTTACCCAAGTTCTCACTATTGATGTTTGGATAACACAGAGCACCAAACACATGGAAAAATGAAACATCGGGTTTGCGGTTATGTAGAAGCTCATAAGGTGTTTTTCCATGGCGTTTCCGAATGATAGAACGGTTTTGGGTGAAACATGCAGTAGAAATAGCCTCTGCCCACAAGAACAATGGAGCGTTCGCATAAATAAGCATGGTCCTAGCAGCTTCCATAAGTGTGCGATTTCGTCTTTCAACGACACCGTTTTGTTGTGGAGTGCGTGCAGCGGATGTTTCATGTGATATACCAACTCCTTCATAATAATCACGAAGAGTCTGGTTGACGAACTCTGTACCATTGTCTGTACGAATACGGCGGACAGTGGTATTCAAACGTACCTGAATGAACTTCAGAAAAGTGATGATAGCCTTCGGTGCTTCATCCTTTGTACGTAGAAATCTAACCCATGTAAACCTGGAAAAATCATCCACAATGACGAGAATGAATTTCTTACCGCTCACACTTTCAGTTCTCATCGGTCCACAAAGATCCATATGCAAAAGATGAAGTTTTTCTTGATTAGTGTCTTCAGCTTTGGGTTTGTAAGATTTCTTGGTGCTTTTCCCCCTTGAACACGCGGAACATAAATGGTCCTTGTGAAATTTAAGCTTGGGAAGACCACGAACTAACTCGTTTTTAGCCAGATGATTAATAGCATCAAAATTAAGATGAGATAATCTGCGATGCCATAACCATGACTTGGTCTTAGAAGCTTTAGAGAGAAGACATACTGGAGAAGCGGCCATCATGTCTTGTAAGGACAAAGTGTAAAGATTTGCACCACGAGATCCCTTCAACAAATCTTTTCCTTCCAAGTTGCGGATGAAACAAGTGTGTTGTCGAAAAGCAACCTCAAGGTTGGAATCACAAAACTGTCCTACTGAGAATAAGTTATGACCAAGACCTTCTACATAGTATACCCTAGAAATCGTCACGTTTCCAATCTGATATTCACCATACCCCATAATCTTTGCTATATGATCATTCCCAAATTTAACCGTACCAAGAAACTTGCTGACGAAATTTCGGAGCATCGAGCGATTTCCGGTCATATGTTTTGAACAACCGGAGTCCAAATACCACAGGATGATTTGGACCACCTGAAAATATCACCACACAAAGACAATGTAGAGGTATCGGAATCTGAGTGTTCCTTGTTATTAGCAGGTACAGATTTAATAATCTTAGATTTGCTAACTCTAGGTTTCTTAGATTTCCTAGCCTTCTTCTTCTTAATTGGTGGTGTAGATTCTAATTGGCTCAAATCCTGAGGTATTTCTACACTGATAGGCACTATAGTGGGAGCTGACCTAATTAAAGGGCGCTGTTTCCATACTTGAGTGCGAGTGTTCCTAACTAAAGGACGCTCAGACCTAACCTTAATGGATGCATTCCTAGTTAAAGGGCACATTTTACCATCTAGTGTAAAGGTCCTACCAGTGGGACGCCATTGCCAGCCAACTTGGGCACGAGTTCTACCCGTTGGCTTCCATTCAAGACCATTCTTAATAGAATTCATTTCATTAACGTGATCAATCAGACACAAATCATGACGCTGTGAAAACATACATTCATTACAATTCCAACAATTTAAATCAGAATTCACGAATGGTTTAGGCTGCTGCACAGGCGCAGAGCTTTTAGTCTTAACATGATTCGTTTTATTTAAAACTGAACTAGCATTCCTATTGTGGACTTCTACTTTCTTCTTTGTGGCACTACTAGTGGAGGGCTTGATCTTAGCTTTCTTGAGTGGCGATCCTTTAGCCTTAGTAGTCTCTTTTAATCCTGTAGAAGGCAAAGTGGGAACATTAGCAGTAGATTTTAAAGGTGTCTTACTTGATTGTGCCAATGACGGTTTCGCTCCTGGAGTCTTATTAAATGGAGTGACAGCAATGGGCCTATTATTAAGTAGTGCAGAACCTGGTGTACCTATGTATTGCAAATAAGCCAAGCAATATTGAACTCGCTTAACATATTCATGAGCCGAATAATAGTCGCTACTTGAGGGATCTAAGGCATAAAGATCATCTAAAATAACCCTAAGAAGATCGACATGCTTAATGGCATTCCTCATTACATCATCATAGGTAACCTGGTTTCTCTTATGAAGCGGATTCTTATAAAGCACTACTGACTTGGTTGTTGGAGCACTAGTGGACGGTGCAGAGTCGGTAGCTAAGTTATCAACAACTTCTTGTCGGGTGAGAAGAAGTGTCTCCTTTAACTCAGCCAAAACCATATTTTTGTCTATGAGCAGGATGTTCAAGTCAGAGATTTCTTCGCACTTTTGGTTCAGTTGTTCAACATAATATTGTTGCTGTGCCGCATTAAAAGCGAAGCGTTCTTCTAGTGAACCATAAAGAGCGGATAGTCCCTGCCTTGTCCGATCCATCTCCCCTAGAACAGTTGATAGTCTAATTTCTAAGACCTGGTTTTTAGACTCTGCAGCCTCTAGTTCCATTCTTAATGTTTCCTTTGATGATACCTCTCTCTTCAATCTCATGATTTCTTCCTCTAATGTCTTAACAATTGCAATCATCTTGTCACTATTCTCAACACCGTTTTCACAAACATTTGATATCAAAAGATTTTCATTTTGATTTTGTTGTTTTAATTCTAAAGATATACAATGTTGTTCTAGTTGATTAAAGCGTTGTGAAAGTAAATTGTAAGAATCTTGTAGCTTTAAAAACTCAGCGTTAGATTCGTGACAAGAATGATTTTCCACCTCATTTACAGTATCAGCAACATTTACAGAAAGATTACAAACATCATCACAAATATCCTCACAAATATTCATAGCATCACAATTAATCACAGCAGATGTAAGCTCATTCGAATAATTAACATTTACAGTAGTAAGCACATCACACGAGATTACTTCAGACAAGAATCGGTCATATTCGGTTAAAATCTTTTCTTTTTCAATTAGTTGCAGTTCGTAAGCAGTGTCCATTTCATAAAACACTTTTTGAACTTCACCAATTTCAAACTGAAGATTTTCCTTAGGAGATGCAAAACTTCCTTTTAGACTTTCGACAAATGGATTGATCTTAGTTTTAAACACCTCGTTCATGTGTTCGAAAGCCCATTCTCCGGCGTTTAAGCCATTTGAAGTCGTACATTCCAAAATGACCTTGTCAAAGTTAGTAAAGTATCGGTTAATCTCTTTCAAGTTTAACCATACAGTGCTAACAGGTGGAAGATTCTTTGGAATTTCCTTAGGACCTTCCATGTTAACAAGTGTAGGAAATGTACTAGGGCGTTCTTCCTCTAACATGTAGGTCGGTGCTGTGATGAGATCTTTATCCATATGGAAGCGAACTCTAAAATCAGTTTTAGCAAGCTCCTTATTCATTTTAAAATAATCACAATCGGGATATTTTGCTGAATTGTATGACCGATCCTCATCAACTAGATCCTTACTTGTTTGATCATTGGGAAAAACAATCGGGTCTAAAGCCAATCCTAATTGAGTTGCATTATAAAGTCTAGGACTATGTCTTAAAGCTTGTTTTGCATACCGTGGATTAGGGGGAAGGCCTTTTAGACGTGATAAGTTAAATTCTCTAAATGAAGCATCAAATAAGTGAACTAGTTGTGAAGCAGCGTATTGTCTTAACAGCAAGTAATCTAGACTTCTAATCTTATTAGTGGCATTAATCTCCATTTCAGTCTTCTTAGATTCGAGTAATTCAAAATCAGTTTGAAGTTTTTGAAAATTAGTGACCACTAACTCCTTTTCTTTAAGTTCATTAGACAGATTTGCTCTTAAGTTTTCGATCTCTTGCAAGTGACCCATTTGTTTGTTTCTAAAATGATCATATTCGAGATTTGTGAGAACACTAGACGAAGGCACTAATTCCAAAGTTTGTACTTTCTCATTGCTTAAGGCAAGCTCATCAGACAAATTCTTATTCTTAGCTAAGGTTTCTAAGAGTGCAGCATTCATTTGGCTAAGTAATGTAGCAGGAACCATGACCAAATCTTGTTGAGCAGGAGTAGGCGTATGCGAACTGGGTCCCGGTTGTGATTCACTCAAAGTCTGGGGACTTACATTGATATTGCTATCATTGTTTGTCTCCTCGTTTGAAGGACTCACCACCGAAGATTCATTCGAATCAGCACTCTCTTGCACAACTTGATGTGGTTGAATACTAGCATCAATGGCATTATCGGTGTTATTAATAAGTACCTCAGATCTCTTATCTGGCCCTAAGCTGGAGAAAGTTGCCATGAAAGCAGCCTTTGCAGTTTGAAAGTCATCACAGTCGGAATCATACGCATCAAGATCATCGACTTGGTAAGCTGCATTCTGCGTAGTGACAACGTCTTGTTCAGCAATCCCTGGGTCAGCAAGAAATGCAAGCTCCTCTTCATCAAGTTCCCTTCCTTGCGCCTGAGCATTTACCAGATAGATCTTTTCTGCAAACCACTGTCCATCTCTTCTCCTCTTGGGTTTCTTACAATCCCTGGACATATGACCCTCTTCCTTGCAGTTGTAGCATGTGATCATTCTCAACTTGCCTGTATTAGCCCGTGGAGGATTGTTGACCATTGGAGCAGGAGCAGGAGTAATCGTGCGAGCATTGGTTGAAGTGGAAGATCTCCCCTGATATGGTTGAATTGGCTGAACCATGACCCTGCCATTCTCAATTGTAGCTTGTTGGCGAGAATTGGATGAATTCCTCAACTGATTGTTGGTAGGAGCTGATCCTCTGTATCCTCGTTTGCTTAAAGTTCTTGTGAGATATGCAGACATAGTAGTTAGCACTTCAACTGGGTCAGCTCCTTGTTGGAAAACAGGAACAGGGACTTCTTCATCATCACAATACAGTGCTTGATCTGGATGAGCTGCATAATCAGTAGAAGGAATACTCATTTGATCAGGGTAGCTTGTTGGATATGCTGCATTCTCTTGATAAGACGAATATGAAGGCTGAGCATAAGGTGCAACATTTGCTGGATGAATTTGTGAACCATACTGTGGTGAAGGTGCATTGAACCGATACTGTTGCTGATGTGAGGTGGGAGGTTGTGGCAAAATCGAGTATTGTGGAAAAGTTGGTGTTATGTAAGGTGATGGATGATAGGCTTGATGTCCCAAGATATAAGGTGTGTTGTTGTGTGACAAGCTTGGTTGATTTGCCATCAAAGCTAATGAATCTGGGTACATACCGCGAGGAGAACGGTGCATAATCACATGCTTCTCATGTTGCTGAAGAAAAGCATAGATTTGATCTAAGTTGCACTTATGCAAATCCCGGGTTAACTTCACATCGGTAATATACTCACCCCATTCAGCTTGAGGTAAAGTATTCAAGAACTTGGTGTTAACCTGGAATGGAGCAATTACCAGATTGTATACATTCAGATCATTCATTAGAGTAGTGAATCTGAAGTAGTAATCGTGTAGTGTTTCCCCTGGGCTGTACGTGAATCTATCAAACAAATCATACAGCTGACACTCCCTTTCTTGTTTGGTGAGAGACGTGCCTTGTAGCAACACCTTTAACCGTTCCCATAAATCTTTTGCCACTGTATACTGACTTACCATCCTATAAATATCATGGGGAAGAGCTTGAAGAATTGTTTGAAGAGCTTTTTCATCTGCATCTGCAACAAGTTGTTGAGCTGGAGTGAGTTCTTCAAATTCTCGTGGTCTAGTCACGTTGTCAACCGTAATGGTACCATAGTCGAGTGGACCATTCAAAATCGATTTGACCATAAGCCTTCCGTATGTCGGTTTCCCCTTTAGATATTGCATCATTCGACCTTGCCATGCCTCAAACACCTCTTTAATAAGCATCGGTGGACGACTATCAGTCCCCGTTATGATCGAGATATCCGTAAGAGATGTCATCTGAGGCATTAATGAACTTGGATTCATTGTGGTCACTTAACAGACTCAAAGATTATCGTTTGATCGAGCAGTGAAGAAAGGTTGAGAATTTGTGTTGTGTTGGTTGAACTCAAGATTAAATCCACTAAAGATCGTCGAAAAAACTCAAATACCCCTTGAACTTGCTTATACGGAATAACCCAAACTCAGAATAAACCCTTATTCGGAATAATGCCTATTCGGAATAATCCTATGCTGAAAATACCCTATTCGGAATAAACTCTATGCAGAATAACCCTTATGCGGAAAAACCCCTATGCGGAATGTTTTCTTCAATTCGGAATATCTTGGCAATTTGGCTTATTCGGAAAAACACCTCCTATTCGAAATGATGGGTAATTCGGAATATTTCTCCTATTCGGAAAAATTTGGCTATTCGGAAAATTGGTGTCTATTCGGAAAGAATTTTGGCTATTCGGAAAATTGGTGTCTATTCGGAAAGTTTTTGCTATTCGGAAAAAAACGGCTATTCGGAAAAATCTTCTATTCGGAAACTTCTGCTATTCGGAAAATACTCCTATTCGGAACCCCTATTCGGAATAAACCTTCTATACTGAAAATCCTCCCTATTCGGAATCCCTATTCGGAATATTCTGGAAAAATAGTTTCCGAGACTTAAAAAGTAGCTATTAACTCCGATTTTTGATCCAAAACCACAAAAAGTTTTATGATTTTTACCAAAATAAGCTAAACCCAATCCTTATCAATCAATCCCAATAACAAAAACACCAAAAATAACAAGATTCAAGATTGATTTTTTCTAAAGATCACTAATTGATTCAAAAACTAAAAAAGCAACACAATCCTTACCTTAAATCACCCCATAGCTCTTGATACCAAATGTAGAATATTGATAACCTATGAATCTATGAAGTGGGTTGATGTTTTCTAGTGAGAGAAACTAGAGAGAGAAAGTGAGAGAATATGTGAAAGGTTTTATTAATATGAATGTGTAAAATGGAACAACAACCAACCCCTTTCCTTAGTGGAAAGGGGTATTTATAGTACCAAGCTAAACATGGGCTTGGGCCGGTCCATGACAAGCCCATGGACCGGTTCTTACTTAAGTTATAAGTAACTAACAACTATTATCTAACTACGAGCTATTACAACATGAATATTATTGTGGAGTGACCGATACTTCTAATATACGTAAAAACGTATTTCTAACAAGCTTTCTGAGGACCAAGCTTGCGAACAAATAAGTTAGAAGTATTAAATTCACCTGAAGCACTTGATTGACCAAGAAATTGCTCATAATGAGCAACAAAAACACCAGGCACAACACCTCCCTCATGAAGAACATTAAGAGAATCACGAACCATTTCAATACGAACATTCTTAAAGAAGTTTTTTTGTCGCTTTGGATTTCCAAAATCATTCATAAGTGACAGAGGAACTCATTTCTGTAACAAACTCATGGAAAAAGTCATGAAAAGATATGGAGTTACCGATTTTCCACATCTTACCACCCTCAAACGAGTGACCAAGTTGAAAACACTAATAGAGCTCTTAAACGAATACTTGAAAAGCCCGTAAAAAACAACCATGTTTGTTGGTCTAAAAAATTAGAAGATGCTCTATGGGCCTTTCGTACCGCATTCAAAACACCAACTGGAACCACCCCATACAAGCTTTTGTATGGAAAGACATGTCATTTACCGATTGAAATTGAACACCGTGAACGCTGGGCACTTAAGAACTGCAATCCCGATCTTATTGCAGCTGGAGAAAAACGAATATTCCAACTTCATGACTTAGAGAATCGGTCTCAAATGATTTTGGAATATCCTAAGTTTGATTATGATAAACTTAATCAAGAGTATGCAAAAATGGATTTTAGAACTCGCTTTAATATACAAAGGGAATTTATCACTACACCAACTTACATGTTTACTAGTGAAAACCCTAGTACATTTCCTACACTTGTCAACCCGAATGAACCCAAGGGAATTCCAAAGGGTCTTCCACCGTTAAGTACAATATTGTTAAGCTTGAAAGAGATTTGACGATACTTTACCGGTTTTGACATGGTCACTAAGGAATGTACGACTCCAACGGCTCAAACTGACAGAGAATGGACTTTTGAACACATGAAATCGATGTTTGAGAAAGAGATCGTTCCGTTTGTAGAAAATCTTATAGAGGGCTTTCTAGATCTCGAAGATAATCTAAATTTTGAAATGGCTGAAGTTCAAAAAGTTTTCCATGAAATGAATGATTCTTATGAGCAACATTTAATTGAGAAAGAAAAGATTTTGTCCGAATATGACCGATTCTTGGAACAAGTGGTGTCTCTCGATGTGATGCAAGTTGTGACTATTAATTATGCTATTGAGATTACATCTGTTATGAATAACTGTGATGATGTCCATGATCTCTCTATAAATATTGTTGAACTTGTAAATGAGGTAGATAATCATTCTTTTCACGAATCTAACGCTGAATTTTTAAAGCTTCAAGATTCTTATAACTCACTTTCAAAACGTTTTGACGACCTTCAACAACATTGTATATCTCTTGAAATTGAACAACAATCTAAAAATGAAATTCTTTCCAAAACAAGTGCTTGTAAAAACAACGTTGAGACAAGTGACAAAATGATTTAGGTGGTTCAGGCATTAGAGGAAGAAATTATGAGACTTAAGAGAGAGTCATTAGAAGAGAAAGTGGAACTAGAGGCTGCAAAGAATAAAAACCATGCCTTAGAAAATAGAATTACTTCTATGCTAGGGGAGTTTGAAAAAGTAAAGCAGGGTGTCTCACATATTGATGGTTCAATAGAAGAATGCTTCGCTTTTAATGTGGCAGAGCAAAAGTCACTTGTTGACCAACTGAACCAAAATTGTGAAGAAATCTCTGACTTAAATATTCAGCTCATAGACAAAAACATGGTTTTGGCTAAATTAAAGGAGACACTTCAACTCAAAGGACAAGAAGTTGTTGATAATGCAGCTACAAACTCTGCCCCGACCTCTAGTGCTCCAAAAACCAAAGAAGTGGTGATTTATAAGAACCCGTACCATAAGAACAATTCACTTTCATATATGGATTATATAGAAAATGCAATTAGGCATGTGCTTCTTACAAGGGACATATTAGATGATTTATATAAATATAATCCCACGAACAATGATTATAATGGTGCCCACTTATATATTGAGTGGGTTCAGTGTTGCTTAACACATCTTAGTTTCATAGGACAACCGGGTTCTGCACCACGTAAACAACAACCCCCACTATTTCCATGACTCCATTCAATAACACCCCAGGAGCTAAGCCTACTTTAAACACACCCATCAAGGCTAAAGCAAAGTCCGCCACTAATGTTCCCTTGCCTTCTAGTAGAGTACTTGCGTCTACTAAGGCTAAAGGATCACGAGTAAAGAAAGATATGATCAAGCCTTCCAATAGTAGCACTATGAAGAAGAAAGTAGAAGTTCACCCTAGTAATGTTATTTCAGATTTAAATAAAAAGAACAATGTAGCTAAGGTAAAAGGATCTGCCTCTGTGCAGAAACCTAAACGCAAAGTGAATTCTAATTTGAGATGTTGGAATTGTAATGAATGCATGTTTTCTTAGCCTCATGATTTATGCCTTGTTGACCATGTTAATAAAAATTATGGTATTAGGAACAATATTGAATGGACTCCAACGGGGAAGAAATTCACCCAAGTTGGATGGCAATGACAACCCACTGGTAGGACCATCACTGCAAATGGAACTAAGTGCCCTTTAACTAGGATCACATCCACTGAAGTTACACCTCAGCGTCCTTTAAATAGGAACTCCAGCATTAAGAAATTGAAAAAGCACCCTTTAATAGGTATGCGTCCACTATTATGCCTACCAGTGAAGAAGTACCTCAGGATCTTAGACAACTAGAATCTCAGCCGACATCTAGAAACAAAATTTGGAAACCTAAGAACTCTTCTAATAGCAAATCTAAGATAATTATATTTGTACCTGCTAACACAGAGGAACAATTAGATTTCGATACATCGTCTTTGTCTGGTGATATTTTCAGGTGGTCCAAATCATCCTTTGGTACTTGGACTCTAGGTGCTCCAAGCACATGACCGGAGATCGCTCGATGCTCAAACATTTCGTCAGCAAGTTTCTAGGAACGGTGAATTTTGGTAATGACCATATTGCAAAGATCATGGATTATGGTGAATATCAGATTGGGAATGTCATGATTTTAAGGGTGTTATATGTGGAAGGACTCGGTCATAACTTATTCCCAGTGGGACAATTTTATGATTCAAACCTTAAGGTTGCTTTTCGACAACATACTTGCTTCATTCGTGATCTTGCAGGAAATGATTTGTTAAAAGGTTCTCGAGGGGATAGTCTCTACACACTGTCTATTCAAAATATGATGGTCGCTTATCATGTATGCCTTCTCTCCAAAGCATCTAAGACCAAATCATGGTTGCGGCATCAACGGCTATCTCATCTTAACTTTGATGCAATTAACCATTTGGATAAAAACGAACTTGTTCGTGGTCTTCCAAAGCTCAAGTTTAACAAGGACCATTTATGTTCCGAGTGTTCATTGGGGAAAATCACCAAGAAATCTTACCAACCTAAAGCTGAAGACACGAACCAGGAAATTCTACATCTTTTTCACATGGATCTTTACAGGCCAATGCGTACGGCTAGTGTGAGTGGTAGAAAATACATCCTCGTCATGGTGGATGATTTTTCAAGGTTTACATGGGTCAAGTTCTTAGCGACAAAGGATCAAGCACCATATTTTATTATCAAATTTCTTAAGATGATCCAAGTGCGTCTCAATGCTACTGTTCGCCGCATTAGAACTAATAATGGAACTGAGTTCGTTAATCAAACTCTGTGGGACTACTATGAAGAGGTTAGCATTTCACACGAAACATCTGTTGCTCTCACTCCATAACAAAACGGCGTCGTGGGAAGATGTAATCGTACACTTATAGAAACTGCTAGAACTATGTTAATTTTTGTGAATGCTCCTTTATTCTTGTGGGCTGAAGCAGTGGAAACAACATGTTATACCCAAATCCGCTCTATCATTCGTAAGCGCCATGGAAAAACACCGTATGAGCTTATTCATGGACGTAAACCTGATATATCATTTCTGCATGTTTTTGGTGCACTTTGTTATCCAAATACAAATAGTGAGAGCTTGGACAAACTTCAACCGAAGGCTGATATAGGAATTTTCATTGGTTACTCACCCACAAAGAAAGCTTACCGGATTTATAATTGTCGTCTTGGCAAGATAATAGAAACTATTGATGTCGATTTTGATGAGCTGACAGCGATGGCTTCTGAGCATCACAACTCTGAACCCGCACTTCATGAGATGGGAACCGGTACTATTAGTTTCGGGTTAACTCCCAACAATCCTACTTCTCCATCATTTACACCACTTAAAAGGCTCGAGTGGGATGATTTATTTCAACCTATGTTTGATGAATTATTTGATCCTTTAAGTGATGATTCTCCAGCACCTATAGTAGTAGCTCTGATTCCTGAAGTTGTTGCTCAAGATAATGGAAATCAATCTGATTCATCTACAATCATTACTGAACCAGATGCACCATCCCCAACAATTCTTAAAATACACCCGAATCAACACCCCCACTCGTTCTTGATGATGTTGAAGAGGATTATGATGATCACGAATTGGAATTTTCTTACTTACAAGAGCTTCCATTCTTTGGTTTACAAATACCCGAAAACCCTAACGGTGCGTCTACCTCAGAGGAAGCTCCTGCAACCGTTCACTCCTGACCACCACGGATTGAAAATCACAACACTAAATAGACAAAGGATCACCCAATCCGCAATATTATTGGTGACATCGATCGACCAGTCTTAACACGCCATCAATTATAAGAACACGCATTATACTGCTATTTTGATGCATTTCTCTCCAAGGTTGAACCTAAACTTGGCAACAAGCGATGACACAATCCTCATGGATTGAAGCCATGCAAGAGGAACTTAATGAATTTCAACGACTTGAAGTATGGAAATTTGTAACACCCCCAAATATTCATACTTTAGTTCAGCGGAAGAGTCGTTGGTGTTACAGGATAGCACATTACTCAGATCATAGACAACGCTTAAAAATCGTGTTGTTTAATAATAAATCATTTTTCCATTCATGAATATCAAATTACATAGGTCCCAAGTCATAGTATTTCATATAATTTTACAAAATGTTTGAATGGAAATTATTATTTAAGTGCGGGCTATAAATTATTGTCGTCTTCCCGAGAATTACCTTCAAGTACCTGAGATAAAACACGTTAAAAGAAAAGTTCAACGAAAACGCCGAGTGAATTCATAGAGTTTAACAAAAACCATTAATATATCATCGGTATATAATTATTACCGAAAATCATTTTGTACAAATCTTTGTAATAGGCCATAAAATAGGCCAAAGATATTTTATACAACACTTATTCGTAAATCATAATATAGGCTTATGCCTTCAAAACCATTATACGAATCTTTGTGGTAAAAACAACATACAATACGTTTTATAACGTTGTATAAAGTTTAATAAAACTGTTATATGATAATGGTTGTGTAAAACCAAAACACGAACATAATATCAATAATAAGACCCCGTATTGCTTGTCAAGAAATATATTATAATTTAATTCGTACATCAGTAGTTTTAATATTGGATTATTATAAGCCGCATGACATTGATACCTTACTATAACAAACGACGGGTAGCTAACCCGAAAATCATTTGCCCATCTAAAACAGCGTGTCGTCACAATAATCACGCTTGTATAAATCTTCTCATATATAAATTCGCTTACCAATCAATGTAGCACGACGGGGATCAACCGTCAAGGCGCGAACTGGGGTGATCTTCCCCATATAGTACTATTATATGCATAAGCGTCTACCAAATCTCGGTAGTTCATAATTAATGCTAATGGGACTTTTAGTGACATAACCTAACTAATAATAATCCATTTCATTTCATTCATCGGGTCATATAATCATTCATCGGGTCATACAATCATTCGGGTCCATATCAATAAGCAATTAATCGGGACAACTGGTGTCCTATTTTATTAAAACTAACATGTTATCTCCCTCGCGGGTTTATAAAACATTTCATAAAATATTTAAAAGATTGCGAGGCTATGAACTCACGTTGATTGGGAAAGGCGGGTTATCGGTGATTTGGATTTACGGTACGTGCTTCAATCACGGAGACCTAGACAAATAATACTCGTCTTAGAATCTTGTCCAATGACTTTATAAAAACAATGGCTTTGTATATATAGGATGACATTATAAGTATGATGATGATCAAGTGAGATTTTATCTCTTCATACAACATTATAGTTGTTATGTATTAGTCAATTTAGACTAGTTATACTAGTTTAAACCCAATTTCATATTAAGGCCCAATAAGCCCATTAAAAGACCAATACATCATATTAGCCCATTTATACTTTTAATACTAGGCCTATATGCATATGTTGAGCCCAATTGGGTTAAGCCCAATGAGTAAGTCCATTAGTGTTTAGCCAAACTAGTTGGGTTAATAGTCCAATAAGGCTACTTTGGCCCGTTAATGTCCATAAGTTATAAAACTCGGGTTTTACTGGTTTTTACTTGTAAAATGTACTTATACATCAGTAGATGAGTTATAAAAAATTTACATTAGACGGGTCCGACCGTCTAAGTTTTATTTGACAAAAACGTTAATCTTTCGGTTTTAGCCGAAAAGACGTAAAACTTATATATATATAGTTTTATAACTTAGAAAACATATCAATTTGTAATTTTATAAAATTTCATACTTATTTATCAAGTATACAACTTATTTTATAAGTATTATCATAAGTTAGTGGGTTTTACATAGGTATTTTATAATATTATTACTTGAGTGCTTATTTTATAATATATACTTTTATTTTCAAATCTGATTATGAAACTCACTTTCATCATTTTTGCCATATCTTGAGTTCTACAAGGAGATAGAAGCTCAATTTTAGGTAGCACAAACTACATAATATGTGCTACATTTAACTCCATTTTAGCTACTGCTCATTCATCATCTAAGTGTCTCTAATAATTCGTCCAAAATAGACTATACAGATTTGAACCTTAATAATGTTTTGATCATATCTTGCTCATTTTATGGATTCCATTGAGTGTTCAACTCTCAAATATGTAAACATCATATACCTTACTGTATATTCAGTAATCCAAGTCAATTCATCAAGTTATCATATGGTTCTTTACTGTTTTATACAGCCTCTAATTTTAATCAATATTTTAACATGTTTATATGTAGATTTTAGTCTTTTTAACCAAATCCATTAACACAAGATCCCCACATAATACTTTGATCATCATTCATCATCATATACATATACATATAAGAAGAAAATACATGATTACTTTTACAAAATAAAAAAGATGATAGGAAAAAACAATCTCTATACCACCAAAGTGAGGAAAAGGTTGAGATTTTGGATGAACAAGGCTTTGTTCTTGTCAACAAATCTCTAATCTTTTAAGACAACTTCTTGGGTCCTTCAAATGAATGAACACCTCCATGAAATCAGCCCTTGAACTCCATGTAAACTCCATTTTAGATGTTAGAGTCACCTCAAATCAACAAGTCTTCAATGGGTTTTCATCTTGTGCAAGTTAAACACAAGATTCATGGTTAAATTTTTCATTAAATGGTGTTTTGTGGTGGAGGTGGGACGGCAAGATGGAGGGATAGAGAGAAAATGGAGTGGTTTGTATGTAAGTGTATGTGAGAAATGGTTTTGGTTAGTAGTTTTTGAGGTGTAAATGGTTTGGTGAAAAGTGTAGGACAAGTGTCCTTTGTTGTTAGTAATAACTTGCCACCAAAGGTGGTGCTAGCTTATTCTTGCCGCCCATTGTATGGGGGTGGGGCAAGAGTTATCTTGTCTCATCCCCATTTACTTACGGGTATTTCTCGATTCTAGTTTCCTCGATTTGCGTGCCCTCGGGTCGTTTTACGAAAAACATTTTTATAAATTATGAATCAACGGCACAAACGAATCTAATAAAAATTGTCTCATCAAAAAACGGAGTTCAAAAACGTAAATACGTAAACCTAGGGTTTCCGGTTTAGTCGTAAAGGACGTTAAATTATGCACGTAAGCCCTAATTTCAACCCGTAAATTTGTGAGTTTATGAACCAACACAAATTTAAATTCCAAAATAATATTCAAGAATAAATTTATTTCCTGAAATATCGGACTGTCACCAAAAATGGTGTATGTAAACGTAAGCACGTAACGTAGAGTCCTCCGGTTTAGACGTAGTCGATGCTACTTTAAGATGTAAACACAAATTTCTTCCCAAAACTGAGTGAGTTCATAATAGAACATTAAAGTAATGATTTTAAATAATACTTGAGAATAAAATATCGACCATAAATTGACGGATTGTTACAACAGTTACCCCTAAACAGGATGTTTGTCCTCAAAGATCAATTTATCTTACTACTAGTTTCCTATAGAGTTAGAGACACATGGGTATTTCTTCCACATTGGGTCTTTTCTCACTAGTGTAATTCATTACAATACGCGAGTTATTCGTGAATGCTACATGTGCATTGGTCAATCCAAACGACATCACGTGAAACTCATAATGTTCATTACAAGTTTTGGATGTAGTGATTGGAATAGATAATCTTTTTCGCGGACACGTAGTTGATGATAACCATGCCGTGGATCAAATTTTGAATATATGCTAGAACCTTGTAAATGATCGAATAAATCTATCATCTTGGGTAGTGGATATAGATTTTGATCGTCAATTTAGTTAGTTAATGGTAATCAACAAATATAAGGAATAATAACACCATAGCTCTTCATGATGACGAGCTCGGCAAAATAAAAGCTTTCTCCGACAACTCTCTCAGTTATAACGGTAACTCTTTTGATTCAGATGGTGCTGAAGTATAGTGCACATGCCACAGGTGCAGCATCGGGAATATAATCAATATCAAATTCAACTTGCCTTAATGGAAAAAGTCTAGGTAATTCACCAGCAAATACCTCTGAAAGTTTCAGATAGCAGGTACATCTTTTAATAAATTTAGTTTAAGTTCTTTCTAGATTACAAGATCTATGACTAGTTCATAGAATTAGTTCCTTTACCCGACAAAGTCGACATTCTTACTTTGTTGTGGGTTTTTAAGGTTAAGCTCAATGAGTTGGGTGGTGTTTTAAAGAACAAGGATAGATTGGTTGCTCGAGGCTACAAACAAGCATTGGGTATTGACTTTGAAGAATCATTTGCTCCTTTTGAAAGATTGGAGGCGACTAGACTATTCCTTACTTATGCTACTCACATAAATATGATCGTCTACCAAATGGATGTTAAGATGACATTTCTCAATGGTGAATTAAGGGAAGATGTCTATGTAAGCCAGCCGAATGGATTCGTCAACTCGGAGTATCCTAATCACGTGTACAAGCTCAAGAAGGATCTTTATGGGTTGAAACAAGATCCACGCGCGTGGTACGATCTCTTGTCGTCTTATCTTATCTCGGAAGGCTTCTCCAAGAGCAAAGTGAACCCGACATTGTTCAATCTCAAGTAAGACAACGACATGATACTGGTACAAATTTATGTTGAAGATATAATATTTGGTGCCACAACTCAAAGATTGTCTGACCATTTTGAGAAAATTATGTCCACACGTTTTAAGATGTCGATGATGGGAAAATATTCATTTTTCTTAGGGTTACAAATTTCTAAAAATCCCAGAGGCATCTTCATTAATCAATCCAAATATGCTCTTAAATCTTTGAAAAAAGTATCTCTTTGAAAACTGTGACCCCGTGGATACTCCAATGGTGGAGAGATCCAAGTTGGAAGAATATAGGGATGGGATTGCTCTCGATCCTAAACTTTACCGTGGAATGATCGGCACCCTTCTCTATCTGACTGCTAGCAGGCCTGATTTTCAGTTTGCTATATGCATGTGTGTCGACTCGGCCTACCGAAAAGCACTTACAAGTTGTGAAAAGTATCTTTCGGTACCTTAAAGGAACACTTCATCGTGGTCTATGGTATCCTAAGGACTCCTCTATTCCTCTAATATTATTTGCAGATGAGGCTCATGTTGGGTGTCAAGATACTAGACGGAGTACTTCTGGCAGTGTGCAACTTCTTGGAGATAGACTGATTCGTTGGGATTCCAAAAGGCAGAAAAGTGCTGAGATATCAAGTACAGAGGCTGAATACATTGCCATGTCCGATTGTTGTGCTCAAGTTCTATGGATGAGATCGCAATTGACTGACTACGGTCTTGGATTCAACAAAATTCCGATGTACTGTGACAACAAAAGCGCCATTGCCCTTTGCTGCAACTATGTTCAACACTCCAGGGCAAAGCATATTGACCTTCGCTACCATTTCATCAAAGAGCAAACGGAAAATGAAGTGATCGAGCTGTATTTTGTCAACCCTGATTATAAGCTGGTGGATATGTTCACAAAGGCTCTAGATCGAGGACGTATCGAGTTTTTGATCGACAAGCTGGGCATGAAATCATTCTCATCGTCAACTCTTCAAGAGTTGGCAGAAGAATCTGCAGAATAGTGGTGGTAAACTATTCTCGAGTATCTTTTTATCGTGATCATGTATTTTATCGTATATATATAAACCACCAAAAAGAAAGATACAAAAATATAAAACCTACAAAAACCATAAAAATACAATATCAAGAAAATCCAAAAATATTTTTCATTTTAAATTGGGTATGTCTTTTAGTATGGTAATATTTACGGCCTTAGAAATATCGATTAAAATTGACACGGCGCCATAAATAGAGTCCGTATAAAAGTTGTACATATTTTAAATCATGCCCATGTGGCTTGTAGTTATTTCTGACGGCAACCCGCTTTTCGCATTAAAGTCATGTATTTTTTTTGAAAACGTTGGCTCACAACAGGAGTTAATTTTCTCGGGCAAGGTTTACTTTAAAACCTTGCAAGGGGTCAAGTTTACTTTAAAATCTTACTGCCACAAGAATCTTTTCTATCAAACACTAAAACGGAAAATGTCTTCATGGATATTCGACTCTTTAAACAATGACTACAGCTCTTTAAATGGAAAATGGGCCAGTGTTTAAGGGGGAGAAAATATCATATCGTCTTGGATTTCAAATTGGTCTTCAAAAAGTTTTTCAGAAAAATGCAATATGATTTATGTCTTCTATCATATTTGTTGTGGTATGTGCTTTACATGATAAGATGTTATGTGCCTTAGGAGATAAGCTTTGTGAACTTGTTCCATAAGTGATATAAGGATAGGAGCGTTAGTTGTGCGAATGTGTTATCGATAAAGGTTAGAGGTAACGGGCGTTATATTCCTTGTTTATACTTGGTTCAAAACAGGGGGACCAAAATTGCAAACATTGCAAAGTGGTTTATGATTTGACCAAAGTCAACCCCCCCCCCCCCCCCCCCCCCCCCCGTTTCTCTCATTACTCACAAACACACTAACTCATACCTTCCCTCCCAGCCACCATTTTCAATTTGATTCAAAGCTTCGATATTCCTAAATCTTTGCCATTTCAGCCAAGGTATTCCTTTATCATGTCTTATATGCTATAACATAAACACCCACGATCGATTATCTCATCAAGCGAATAATCAATTCAATCATAATGAATTTAGGGTTTCGAGAAAATCTTTCGTGGTTAAATCTTAAATTAACTTGGGGGAATCACCCATATAAGCTAGATAAGAGTTGGGTATTGAGTAGTTTTGATTAAAACAAAGTATAGATCCCGTAATCGAACTCGAAACAGTTACTTCGTAAAATCCGCCCAACATTGCGGAATACACAAAATGACATTGCGAAATGTCACTGTTGGGGGATTGCGAAATGTTTGGTTTGTATAACATTGCGAAAAGTCTAGCGTGTGTGGTATTGCGATAGGAATAATATATTGACAGTGCGAAAAGGTTGTATGCATACATTGCGAAATGCGTGATAGACATTGCGGAAAGAGCTCACTATCATTGCGAAATGTGTTTAGGGCATACATTACAAAATGTCATGAGATTGCGAAATATGTTGAAATATTAAAACATTGCGAAGAATGGTTGTTCTGTCTGACATTGCGAAATGTTATTGCGACTGTTACCTTATTAGACATTGTGAAATATTAATGTTTTAAGACTTTGCGAAATGTTTAATATGGACATTGTGAGATTTAAGATTCGTTGATATAATGCGGATCTAAACATAAAAAATGCTAAGTGTTGATTCTTATCCAAATTGACATAATATGTGTTTATCTAAGTTTAATCCGACACCATTTGATATGTTAAGTATAAAATGACTTAGGATTTATTCTTAGATTATGTCAACAAGCAAAATGATGTGATATGATACGTTTTTCCATGCTAAATGATTACATGATGTATGATATATATTTATTTATCTATCATTTGCATATGTTGTTTATCTAAGCAGGAAAATGTCGATCACCGAAGAACAACAGCTACTACTGGATCTTGAACTCGTTCCACTCAGTGACAGGCTGCCCCTTGTAGAGAACAATCTTCGTCTGAAAGATGATTTTGATCCAACTTTTGCAGCATTCAAAGTCGCAATAGATATCCTGGACATGTCCCCACTGAAGGATGCCTTAAGAGCCACCGCATCAGTCCCTAAAGTTTACATGCAGGAGTTTTGGGCAAAAACATCAATCTCATAGGGAAGACAGTTATCGAAGAAGACTATTACCTTCAAGATCAATAAGAAGAAGATGACTCTTGACTTAAGTCAGTTCAGGAAGCTGTTCAAGTTCCCTAAGTTAGCCAAAGACGAACAACATGTGCCTTACCCAGAAAAAGCTGAAATGATTGGGAGTAATTCGATCTCTGAACTATGAGGGAGAGATTCTCAATCTATCGCAGTTTCAAACTTCACACATCGGGCAACCTTGGAAAACTATTTTCACCATCATTATCCGGTGCTTCACTTCAATGTTTAGTGGATCAGACACAATGAGACCCCCTTAGGCTTATATATTTTGGGGTCTCTACACTGGAGCTAAAGTGGATTACGCCTTACTACTTTGGGGGGAATTTTGTTACCACTTCACCAACACCAAGAAGAAGTCTGAAAACCTTCCATTTCCACGTTTCACAAAGCTCATAATCAATCATTTTATGAAGACTACGCCTTCTATTTATAAGCGTGGAAAATTTTTCTACCATACACCCGCTACAGACTATTTGATGGAGCATATGAATGTTGATGGGATTTCCACTAAATATTCGCTACGTCTAGCTCTAGTGCCCGATGTCATGATCAATGAAGGGATCAAGGAGAGTGATCCATACAAACAAATGCTCATGGATATTGAAACACAATTGAACAGATCCAAAGAAGATCCGTCTGCACAGCAAAAGGGTAAAAGGAAGAAAAACGTTGCCAAACGCCAAAAGACTTCTTCCTCAACAGCTAAAGCCAAGGCTAAAGGCAAAGAGCAACTCCATGATGAGAATGAGGAAGATGAAGAGAAAGAAGATATTTCAGCAACCTTGTCTGAAGAAAAAAGGATGAGAATAACACTTCAAAAGAGTCGGTTGGAAACACTTGCTAAGAAAAAGGGTAGTGGTTCTGGATCAAAGACTGCTGAAGAAATAGCTCGGGAAGCATTTGGAAACCCAGACAGTTCAAGTGATGAAGAAGAGCAAGAGATCAGAATAGAAGAAGGTTCCAAAGAGGGATCAATCCAAGATGATGAAGACATAGAGGATTATATCAACTATGATTATAAAGACCAAACTCTAGAAGGTGGGGGAGAAGACGATATGGAAACTGTTCTGTATAGGGACGTCAACCATAGTAAACCGCTCCCTACTGCATCAGCAATGATTGTATCAGAAGACGCTCACCTGACGTTGATTCCCACCAAACAACAAACACCTCCCCCGCCACCATTGTTTAGCATTGTTATGACAACCATTCCCCTGATCGAACCCACAATAGAACAACAAGTACCAACCACCACCTTACAACCAGTATCAACCACCACCGTACAATCAGTACCAACCACCACCCAAACGACTGTCCCAACATCGCCACCAATAATCGAACAACCTGTATCAACCACCACCTCACAACTTGTAAGATCCACCACCTCTCTACCACTTATGGTTACACCTCCACCATCCACGCTACAACACGTATCATCAACCACCTCACAACTCGTACCATCCACCTCCAATCCATTTCTCACTGTCAATGATGCAGTCATTTTGAACCTTCAAAAACAGCTGCAAGCTCAGGCAAAACATATTGTACACATGGAGACAAGGTTTACTAATCCTGATACAAGACTGTTCAGAGCACATAAACATGACGAGTCCAAACTTCAAGAGATATACGGCAGCGCCAAGAAACTTACAGAGCAGCATGAGGAGTTTATTGTAGAAAAGGAAGAACGTGACAAAGAAAACGTTGCCTTCATCAATTCCATTAATGATATTATGACTAACATCATTCAACGTGAAGTCAAGTCATGTGTTCAACAGGAGCTTCCAGAAATACTGACAAAAGGCCTTACAGACCTTGAGTTAATACAGACTTTGGAGACTCGATTAACCAATATTGAGTTTCCAAAAATAAAGGCTCAACACAAGCTTCAGAGAGCTCTTGCTAAAGCGATATTGGAAGCTTCTAACACATCAACATCTGACGATACTAAAGTTCCCCAAACCACAAACAAACGGAAACGTCAGGTGTCTGAAGCTGAAGATGAGGATGATGATGATGAGGAGGAAGACAATTCTGATAAGAATGAGGAAGAGGAAGAGGATGACGAAGAGAAAAAGGACGAGGAGGAAGAGGATGAGGATGACGGAGTGGATGAGGATGAGGACAGTGATGGGGATGACGATGATGATAATGATGACGGTAATGGTAATGGTAATGGTAAGGGAGAAGGGAATGGTGATGATGGTAAAGGTAATGATACTAATGGTGAAAAATCTGAGAAGAATGACGATGATGAGGAATCTGAGAAAGGTGATGAGGATGAAGAAGAAAGTGATGCTAATAAAGAAAAAGATGTTGATGAGGAACAAAGGAGAGTGAAAACAAAGAGAATGATAGGGATGATCAATCCAAAGACACAGGCAAGTCCTCTGAACCGATTCCTACTATTGGTTCACCAATAGAACTTGTAGAACCTTTGCACGAAGACGAACCTATGCATGAAGACGAACCTACACTGTCTGTAGAACATCACTCTCCACCTCCCACACCTGTTCAGCATTACACCGATATGGATATTGAAGACATAACTCAACCAGATCCTGAGTTTGCTGATACATTCAATGTTGACGAGACTGTTCTGGAGCAGCCCTGGCTTACACAAGGAGTAACTGCACGTACAATCTCTGACCATGAAAAGGCGGATCTTACACAATTTCTCAATAATTCAATCGACTCTTCCTAGTGGAAAAATATGGAGTACCTACAATGGAACCAAATGTACTTTAACAAATGCTTAAAGATAAAGACTTTTGGTCCACTATGAAGATTGCCAAATACGAGGGGGCATACCATACCAATGAACTGATAAAAGCAATGAGATCAACAACTTCATGTGAACAAACTCCAGTACTTCTTCCATTAACAGATTATGTCATTGCTGCAGCCAAGCACCTCCCAATGGAATACTTTGTCAACCATGACCTGGATTACTTAGAAAAGGCGCGCACAAGTACGCTACATCATTAACCATGGGCAAGGCAGTAAACTTGGAGCATGTTCCTTAGATTGAAGATAAGTTTCCTAAGCTATGGAGTAAAGTACTTGTTAAAGAATACGATCCATATGCGAAACTATGTATATCTCATTGGTATGGTAAGAAGAGGATGGCCTACAACTTCTTTAATCGCGAGAAACTAGGTAATCTCATAATCTCAAACCATCAAATTACAAGCATACATGGAGCTACTATCAATCAGATATTTGGGTATTCATACTTGAAAGAGATCATATTCAAACGAGACGACGGTAAGATTTACACTGTAAGCGAAGGAGATCTCCAATTTCTACGTCTTGAAGATATAGAAGATTTTCTACTTATCCTGGCTCAAGGCAAGGTCCCTCACTTAACACCTGAACTCATCATTGCCTTAAGCTCCAACATTCGCCAATATACTCGAAGAGTTATGATCATGCATCGGGTTGAAGACTTACAACTTGGTGTGGAGAGTTATCAATCCAGGCTAAATCTGCAACGTCCTCACACAACGCCTTTGAGTCAGTATCACCAGAATAAGAAGCCATATATTGGTACACTTGAACTAGAAATAGGCATATTCTACCTGAATGAAGCAGAGGTCAAGCAATACTTGAGACTATCAGAACTGCACAAATTAAGCGATGGAACTCTCCGCATGTTCGTGACAAGCTGTTGATGCTCGATTCCAACCAAGGCCTTCCAGAAGTGAAGTATAACTGGACAAGTCACATCATCAAGAGTGCCAAATGTACCATTCAAAAGATTGAGGAGAAACTAAGGGAACGACGGTTGATCCGTAGTCTGGAACGATTTGTGGGTGGCAGACAGTATGGAGCTCACCATAGGCTAATGGAACGATCCATTTAAACGTGGTGATCGTACTACATCAGGTCAACTCCATACACTCACTTGTGAATATGTATATATCATATGTGCATTAGGCTTTTGTGGCTTGTTATAGTGTGAAAGTATGATATTTTTCAAGAATTTCTTACGAGATTCTAAATCTTTCAAAATATATCGTACTCAAGCACTACAATTGACACTCATTAAGTTGAGGGGGAGCATTAATATGTTATATGGCCAACAACCGATTTCATTTTATTACCCAAAGACCGGTTAATCCATTAATATCCAAAATATTGATGGTTAACATTTTGGATAAGGGTAGAAAATGGGATTAAGGAGACTTGTAAATATACGTGGATAAATATGAAAAAGTCTTAATGGAAAATCCAACTTGATATGTGCTATGCATATGTTAAGGGGGAGCATTTTGTTGTCAAAAAACGTTGAAGGTACAAAAACTCTTTATATTTATATCACAAGTACCTCAGTGATTTTAAGGAATTTTCATGGAGACAAATACTTACCTAAAACACACTTAACTCACGACGGTTGTGGTGACAAAAGGGTGGTAGGATTACGTACTAGTCCAATGATTCTTCCAGAAACGGAGGAATCTTCCCAAGGATAATTCCATAGTTAGAAAATAGAAGTCCTTAGGAAAGATGGGGAATGGATTGTGAACGTAGCTGAATGCCGACCATGTACTGATGCTAGCACTGGAACAATCACAACAAGGTGCTAGTAATGATATATTGGTAAGCATTGAAGGGGTTAAAGAATGAAAAATAAATGTAAAGATAAAGGCTGTAAAGAAAGAAGCCCTCTTTACAACTTAGGTAGAAACCCGGTCAACTCATCTTGAAGTTGATAAAGTATCATGGACCCAGTGATGCGATGCACAACCACTTCCAGCCAACTCAAATATCTCTAAAAAGATATTTGTTTAGTTGTCACGGAGTTCAACACGTTATCTTTAGGTTTATTCACTCCGAATAAATTGATATTGAAAAGGTGACAATCCTCTCCAGCCTCCGCTTACCAAATCAAAATGCACTATTGAGTCTAGAGCCCCGAGATCATCAAAAGTCTCATTAGGACACAATTTTATAAAAAAGAAAGATTTTTATTAGTCCTACGAAATATTCTTGTAATATTGCCAGAATATCTCAGTGATACGAGAGTATTACAATGAAGATGAAAATCCTGCTTGAGCCAACATCAAACAAGCTCATGGTAGGTGACACGTGCGGTTCTTTAAGAACTAATCTTGTGATAACTGGAAAGAAACGATGGTTTGACTCTTAATTGAGATCAAACTTGTTCCAGGGACTCTACGCAAAATCCAAGTGATCTTGCCAGAACACTCAGAGTGACACTCTTTCGTGTTCACAGTGAAGAGTGGAAATCCTTCTACTGTCAACATCAAACAGCACTGCGGTAGGTGACAAGTAAGATTCTATTAGAATCGAGCTCGTGACAACTGGAAAGCAACGATGGTGAAAATTTTAATTGAAATTCACTTGTTCTAGGTTCATGAATTGACTGCTTCAATCATATGGATATTTTTATTCGAATGATTCACTCTTTATGTTCGTAGTCAGCTTTGGACGGTCGAATAAAGAGAACGGGTTTACCCACGAAATCTTGTCAAGGAGATCTTTAATTAGAGCTGCCTAACACAAGTACGATATTTATTATCGTCCAACGGTCTTCACCGACCGGAGGTAAAATGATACCGAATCAGAATAAAATGTCAAACCCATTTTATTCGTGTCTTATTATGTTGCTGCATTTGAAGACGGTGGCGTTGCGGTGTACCAAATGAAGTCGTCCTCACATACTTATTCCTTCTACATCAAATATTTCAGCAAAATTCAAGAAAGTTGGACCTAAAAGTCTTCCGCTGTATCAACTCTGGAACTTTCAAGAATTCAACAAAGGATAGGTGTAAAACCCGCATGCTTTTACCATGAACAGTACATCTATAATCGTACGTACATGATTAGAACTTTCCTTTTATAGCATGTTACGTTTCTCGAATATTATCTATAAGTATTACGTAGGTGTTAATGCACAATAATAAGTACGTACTTGGTAATACACGATAATTATTAATAATTATAATTATACTTACGAACATCTAAAACACGATCAATGAATCACATACACACATTAAAACACGATAAATATTAATTATGAACTACGCGAATACTAAAATACACGAAACCGAATACGTATTTAATTAAACGCGTACGTTTTATTAAACAGAAATGCAAAAAGAAGGTTATTGGGCTTTTTATACAAGAAAGGAGGACAAGACAAGCATGGGCTCTAGGCCCACTTGGGTTTGGATCGGTCTAAAAGGAAAAGAGACGGGGGAGGTTTGTTTATTTTGGACAAATTATACAAAACATTACAAACCCTAAAAACATCTTCAAGCCGCCAGTTTTCTTTCTTCCTTTCTCTTTGTTTCTACCGTCGACTACTCCCACCAAAAACATACAAGAAATTGGGGCTGTTTAATCCAAGAAAAACAAAGGTTACATTTGTGTTGATCATCCTAAACCCTAACACGCAAAACTAGGTATCATTCCATCCCGTGTTAATTTTCTTTCTTTTGGTTTTAAAGATTACGAATACAGATTTCTTAAAACATGTTAAAAACGTGGGTTTAATGCTAGATTATATGAGGGTGTTTGTTTGGCTAGTTTTCACATAAACCGAGACCACTCTTGGTCTCGATGGTAAATCAATCCCAACAGCCGCAACCCTAACTGGGGGTTGGATGGGTTTTGTTCTGGCAGGGGTAACACAAGCCAAGCAGGGGAAACCACTGGCTGCGGCCAGTGGCGTTTTTGGCCTGCCAGTGGGAAACTGCGTTTGGCCGACAGTGGGAACCGAGACCCTAGAGGTCTCGGTAGGAAAGTAAAACTAGCAGTAGGAACTGGCTATTGCCAGTGGCAACCATAGAACTGCTAGGGGTAACTGGCAGTTTTTCTGTGTTTGGATTTTGGTTTATAGACAGAGTTAAGGGGCTGTTTGGCTACGAATTTAAGAACTAATTAAGGGACTGTTTGGTTCGGCTTATATAAGCACAACATGGGTTTTCACGGGTTTGGTTTACGACTCATTTTAATAAAATAATACATGGGTTCGGTTTATTATTTTACTAGTTTAATTAGCTTTATATGTATATTAATTTAAAGGGTGACTAATTAATAAATCATGACTTATTGTTACAAGATTAATTAAATTAATTTTACATGCTACATAATTAATTTAATTAAAGCATGGTCTTAGGTTTATTATTATTAACTAATAATACATGATTTAACCTAAGTAATTTTATTTATTTAATTTAAACTACAGTAATTTATTAATTATTAAAGATGACTTATAATTAATTAATTATCATGATTTAGGTTATATTAATATTAATATTAATACATGTTTTAACCTAAGTGTTTTTATGCACCTTTATTTAATTAAATCATATTATATTTAATTAAATGCTTTAACCTATAGTTTATTTAAAGTACATGGAATAATTAATAAACTATACTATTTTAAACATGACTTAGAATATTAATCAGAAAACACTGAAGCTTATATAATTAGCTTATTTAACCAACTTTTATCTAATTTTGGAAACTTTCTATTTTCAGAAACTTATTTAATTAAGGCAGCTAATCTATTTATGGAAACTTTCTATTTTTAGAAACTTATCTATTTTAAGCAGTAATTCTATTTTTGGAAACTTTCTATTTTTTGGAAACTTTCTATTTTTGGTAACTTTCTATTTTTGGAAACTTTCTATTTTAGGAAACCTGCTATTTTTAGAAAGTTACTTATTATTACACAGTAAGTATAATAATACATGAAATACAAGTAATACTTAATCAGTACAGACAGAATATAAGATAAACATAGTTTAAAGCTTAAAACAGTAAAACATGACGTGAACGTATAAAATAAGCTAAGACATGACATAAAACCAGTTACGTATGTAGTAATCAGATTTATACACGTATGTCTTTATGTAGCATTAGTGATACCGAAGTAGGACTCTCTTCCGTTCGTCTTCTTCGTTCACTGGACATAAGGTACAGATTCCCGTCCTTTCAGTATGGACATTCTTTCCTTATTAGGATTCCCCGTATGCAGCAAACTGTTTTTCCCATAGTATAAGTTTATATGTTTTATTTTTATATGTTTAATTTAGAATACCTATAGCCATATACATGCATGACCAGTTTCACCTAGTTATAGAGGTACCATAACCATAACACTAGAGGCACTGGTGTTATGACTTCCCCACGGCGGAGTGATTGCTCGTGGCCTCCCTTCAGCTTTTGGCCATATTATTATATTTATCATGTGGGGCGTATGGGTGCATCCTAGTTACATGTTTTTCAGCAGATTACTCAGTGTGAATGTGGTGTGTGCCTTGCATCCTTCACAAGTAGTTGATCCCTCCTACCCAAAACCAGTATATTAAATTAGAGGTAGCCCCTCTAATTTGCATGATGAGGTCACCCCTCCAAGTATTCATGCCCGGTGGATTTTCATGACCTATATTGGCTAATGGTAAAATATGTTAAACAGTTTTCATAAGATAAACATAAGGCTTTTCAAACTATAACACCAGTTTTATGAACATGTTCCAGGTTTTCCAGGACTTATACATTTCTGCTGCTATTAAGTCTTTATTATGTTTTATTCATTTATGCTATGTCTATATCCGTGCACTGAGCGTTTTGCTCAGCCGTTACTTTCCTTTCCATGTCCCAAAACGACAGGTACCCTAGGAAAGACTCGAGCATTTAGAGGACGTGCATAGGATGGAAGCTGCTAGAGACTTTTTTTACTTTTTTCCTTCATATACTTATGCTTGTTTAGTCTTTCATTCATTTCTTTTGCTTTATTATGTTTTGGGCTTATGTTTGGGAACCGATGTTTGATTCTGGTTATCCCTATGGTCATGTAATGTTTTAGACATTTATCCTTGTATGCTTTGATGACACACCATAATTACGCGTGATATTCCATTATCAAAATAGGGTGTTACAATTATGGTATCAGAGCCAAGGCTTCGACCTGTAGGCTCTAAAACGTGACCTGTGACTAGTGGGTAGTCACTAGGAGCTTCCTAAGCCAACGTTTGTTATACCACGTATTGATGTTTTCAGCGCATTGTTGTTTTAACCATGACGTTTTCAGCACCTTGAGGTTTTAACCTTGATGTTTTCATCAATATTGTTTACTAATATAGATGGACAACCGTCATTCATATTTAGTTATGTGTCATTGTTTCATGCATAATGTTCCTCGTGAACTGTGGCTATGTGGACTGAACCCCAGTAGTTTATAATTAGTCACATAAAATTTTTTCTGATAAGTTTTGACAGATGAATTTCATTCATTTATGTTTCATGTATCATTGTTGCAGAGATTATGACTAAGTAATGGTTGGTACAGGACTGGCCCTATTTAGTCGCATGTGCTTTTATCGAAACTTTTAACTTTGGGACCGACCCATAGGCGTCCCCTCGCCATGTCTTTTGTTTTGGGACGGACCCATAGGCGTCCCCTCGCACATATAAAGGTTTTTATAAACTATATTATGCATTCATGCACTGTTTTCATGCATAAAATTTTTCTCATGATTTATTGGCACAAAATTTTTTTTCATGTCCCCTCATAAGTTAATATATTTTTATGTCAAGTATGTTTTCATACTGTCATGGTTAACTTCAGTTTCATGCTGATTATGTTATACACTCCTTCATGATAGATGGTTTTATGTTTCTTCATGATAATTTCGTCTTCATGTTGATTACGTCTTACGCCTCTTTTGTTATTATGCCTTCATGCAAGACATTGTTGGATTTCATTGAATTCTGCTTTCATGACAGTCATGGTTGGTTTTCATTGACCATGCTGTCAAGCAAATCATCGTTGAATTTTGTGTAACCATACTTTAACGTTTCTCGATACAACCAGAATGATGTCTATGCTAATATTGCCAGGTTATCATGATGGTTTTCTAACCGTTTAACTGATATACTTTCCTTAAATCATGACAAATGAACGACCCCATACCGATCATTTCATGTAAATTCCATGTGTACTCCATGTACCTTATCCCATGTGCGTACTTCCACTTGCTGATACTCTACAAATTGTTGATGTCGCTCATAACTTGGAGATGTTACTAAAGGTTGATGCTGCTGACGTTCGGAGACGCTACGAGATGCGGATGCTGTTCACAACCTGGAGACCCTACAAGACGAAGACAAAGGCGTCAGAGCAAAGCAATTGGACGAGAAGATGCTTCACCATCAGACGATTTTCATCAATCATTGTCCCTAATTCTTAGTTACATGTCACACGTCATTCAGTTGTCATTTCAGCCATATGAGTGCAAACCGGTACCAGCCGGCCACTCAGCTGAATAGTTACATGAATCACGGTTATGAGAATGACCATCATGGAACTGACAGACAGGACGATAATAACCATTACTATGACAACAACTATCCTGTAACGATGCTAAAAACATCAATGGCTGCCAGAAAAATCCCTTCTTCTCATAACCCAATTTTCTTTTTCCTTTAATCCGAATACCTTATAATGATGTTGTTTTCTCGATTAATCAATGATTATTCTTGAGTTAACAAAGTCTTTGTTTGGTTGCTTGGTTTTAGGGTTAATTAAATTGGTTTTTATTTAATTTTCTACCGTCATTTGATGTGTGTTTCACGAGTGCAATTTAATTGTTCGTAGGTTACTGTTTCCAATTCTTTGGTTGGTCGTTTGTCCCTTTGTGATCACGTGTAGGGTCTCCGTTATAGTGATTGTCGGCTGACATTGATACTCATTAATTTATAGTAAGGATTCATTGATTGTCGGTTGACAATATATCAATATTGATTGTCGGTTGACATTGATTGTCATTAAGTTATAGTGAGGATTCATTGATTGTCGGCTGACAATCTATCATCTATATATTAGACATTGATCACGTGTAGGGTCTCCGTAATATTTAGGGTTCTGTGTCGCTATTAATTTCCTAGGTGTCGTTTTTTTTTGAATCTGGGTTTCAGTTACTGTTTGTTTATACGATAAAAAAAAATTTACTGTTTGTTTAGGGTTTATTTTTCGTGGTTAGGGCTGTGTTTGATTGAACATGGATTCGAGCAATGAAAGTGATAAGCCATTGTTTATAGGTTGGAATGATGTGGTTATGGTGTCTAATCTTAAGGTTTTAGTAACGTTAGAGGAGATATTTAATTTGTTTTCTATTCCTTTGAATACTGTGTGTGACATTGAAGTGTTTGCAAATGGTGTTAAGGCAAACAAATTTCCTAAATGGTCTACCTTACCTAAGGAGACCACTATGCTTTATTATGAAGTTTTGTGTGAACGCCATATGAATCTAACTAGCAAAACTTCTTCACTCAGTTCAGGTGGTTCGAGTGTGCACTCAGCACAAATGGCTAAGGAAACAGATGACTCTATTCCAAATGTTTCCTCTTCTTGTGATGTATCTTTGGACCTTGCAGCTAAGGCTGCAACCATTAATGGTATGCAACCGTGTAATCTACATGAGGTTTTGAAATTATTAGGTGTAACGATTCGCACGGTTGGTGATGCGAGTGAATTTATGCATGAATTAAGAATGAAGAAACATCCTTTGTGGGAATTGATCTCACATGACCGTGCTAAAGAAATTCTGGAGTTACTTTGCAAATTTGAAGCTGATATGGTTACGTCTACTAATGGAGGTATTAATGCAGTCTCTTCTTCGATTAATTCTGATAATGTCTGTGAAGGGGTTAATATCTCTATTCCTAAGAAGGTTGTTGAAAAAGTAAATACTCGCTACCAAAACACTTTATATGGTTACTTTCTTGGTAAAAGGATTGCATTTCCTGTGGTTGAGTATTTTGCTAAGAATAACTGGGAAAAACATGGTCTTAAGCGTATCATGATGAATGAGAAAGGTTTTTTCTTTTTTCAATTTGGGTCTAGTGAGGGTCTTAATGCGGTTCTAGAAGGTGGTCCGTGGATGGTTCGTAATTCACCAATTTTTCTTAAGAAATGGACTATGAAAACGAATCTTCTAAAGGAGGAACTAACTCGTATTCCGGTATGGGTCAAGTTTCATGATGTCCCGCTACAGGTTTTTGAAGAGGAAGGTATTAGTTTAATTGCTTCGTTTCTCGGTAAGCTTATTATGATGGATAATTATATTGATAATATGTGCAAAGAGTCTTGGGGTCGTTGTAGTTTTGCTCGTTGTCTTATTGAGATGAATGCTGATTCGGAGTTTATAGATAACGTTACTATTGGTGTCCCTGATCTTGAAGGCTCTGGTTGTACTAAGGAATTAATTCGTGTTGAATACGAAGGGAAACCCCCTAGATGTCATACTTGTAATATTTTTGGTCATGCCTTTGATTCTTGTCCAAAAAATGTCAACCCTAAAGCGGTTGAAAATGTGACAACTCATGTTGATAATGATGGATTCCAACAAGTGCAAAGCTAGAGGAAGAAGTCCAAAGGTAATTTAGGGAATCAAGTTCCAAGAGGTGTTCCATTGAGCAAGGGTTTCCAAACAGGTAAGACGGTTGCATTTCGTCCAAAAACTCACTTGGATACTAGAAGTAAGAGTGGTAATAATAGTAGGAAGTTGAATACTAAATCTGGTCAGTTGCAGCAGTCTAGCAATCCTAATGGTCCGAACAAGGGTAAAGCTCAAATGAGCAGTGTTTCTACATCTAATAAATTTTCAACTTTGTCCATGCCTGGTATTGACGAAGGGGTTCAAGTAAGCGAGGAAGATAATGAGGAGGAGGAGGGAGTCGAGGTCGTCTTTGATGAATCGGTGAATCTTCTCAACACTAATATTGGGGCAAGCACTCCAACTGGCTGATCCCATGTTGATATTTTATTATTTTCCTCGTAACTTCATGTTATCGTCTTGGTTTTTGTCTAGTATATATTTCCAGTATTCTAGACTAGTTAATGTTTATGGCCTGTCATAAACATTTTGTTTAACAAGCTGCCTGTAGCTTGCGGTTAATGTGGTATTTCAGCCACATTCCTTGTACTTCAACGCTTTTTTGGTTCTATTTACCGGGGTCATTGTTACCCTTTTACCAAAAAAAAAGACAACAACTATCCTAGAAATCACAACCGAGGCTCCGGCCGCGGACGTGATCAGACATACAAATGATCAGTAGTCCAACCGATCCGCCAATTCTGGCATAATAACCTAATATTTGTAGTTCTATTTGTTTCACATCTCGAAACACATGTCAAGACATCAGTCAAGACACATGTCTTACGTATACTTTCTGAAGACACATGTCAAGACACCAGTCAAGACATATGTCATGCTTAGATTTCCAAGACACGAGTCAAGACACATGACTCACGTCTAACTACGGAACATTTCTAAGAAATTCAGGGTACCCTCCAAGGGTATATCCATTTTGTTGTGCCATGTATGAATCAGGACACAAGAATTTCAATACCATTACCGGCGCATCAGTGAGAACTGTCACGTCTCCTGATGACACTTTCATTTCTTGTAACCATAGCTCATAGATTCATGACCATGAAGGACGCCTTTCGTATTCCCACGAATACGAAGGTTTTCCTTCAGCTTAATGATGAGATCCAAGCTGCAAACGCATTTCCTCGGACAGACACGAGGTGAATTTTATCCTAATTATGGACTATGAACAGCACACCATGCTACGATTTATAATTATGTACAGTAATGTTCAGGTTCCTGGTACATTCAGCTTGAATTTCCATCGGGAAAATCTGTACAAATTATCTATGCTTACAAGCATGTGCGTTGTTAGTCATGGTCGCTAAAACTTTCTAGCTGTCAGTAAGACACGACCACTTAAGTCTTTTACGCATAGCCAGTTGATTATTCCAAAATCTTCCTATACATTCCAGAAGAACCTACAAGGAGAAGGATGGTACCATGAGATTATGTGTCGACTACCGTCGATTTAAACAAATCACCATTCATGACCGTTATTCTCCTCCACGTATTGACAACATGTCCAGTCGACCTTATAGTGTTAATCACTTCTCCAAGATCAAACTCATGATCATGCTGCCAACAGTGACGAGTGAAAGAGTAGGACATGTCCTGACTGCTATTCGTACACGACTCGGTCATGCTGGATTTATGATTTTGAATTAGTCTCATCAATGCTCCAACGGCATTATAAGAATGAGTTTCCATGAACTCATAGCAAATTCATCAGTGTTTTCATTGAGGATAACCTGATTTCCTCTAAGCCTAGAGAAGAACAGGAAGACCATATTTCCACTATGTTGCAAATTCTATGACAAGAGAAATTTTACCCTAGAAAGTTTTCCAATATCAATTCTGTTTGATTATAGTGACCGGCTGAATCACATGGGTTTCTACGGTTAATCTTACCATGACTCAGCTTATGCGTAAAGGAGAGAACCCTACACTACATTAGGTGTTCTAGAAAATCTTACGCTAGGAGAAGTCTAGATTCAGAGACTTAGAGTTTCGCAAACTCCTATTTATCAAGTTATACGAAGCAAGATACAGTTACGTTCATATCTAGGTACCTGACATACCAACAGGTTAAGATAGGACACCAACAAACTGGGATGTATTCATCATCTGAAATTGTGAATTGAAATGGGACAAGATCTCCACGGATTTTGGTTACCAGTTTAACGCAAACTCAGAAGAAGCATGCTGCTATCTGGTTTATTGCAAATAGTTTGATCAAGTCTGCAGAATCCTTACATCCGCAAGGATTTCAGAACCAACAGATTGATCAGACATGTTCCAGCCAAGGCTCATCCGATCACTTGGCAATTTCTCAGTTATCGAGTCAGACAAATATTCATAATTGTGCTCCTTATTTACTTCAAGTCCTTGTTCTAATTTCACGACTTGTTTTCGCGCTCGCGTTCATGACACTATTAACGTTCATGATGGCATCTCGGCTTACGATTTTACGTTTATTTTTTCTCATTCTGGGAAGTTTTGCAAGAACTTGAGATACCAGACCCAAGTTTAGTATAACCCCCTATCCTCAGATAGACGTTTCTCGTCATATTCTATGTCTCACCTTGTAGCGTTTGGCGTTACCGCCATTATATTCTATGTTCACAATGTGTTTCACATGTCATGTTCATTCCACGTTCCTCATATCATGATCAAGATATGTTACACGTATCATGGTCACGATATGTTTACTCATACTACACTCATCATATCTCAACGTATCACGTTTAAAATTTTCACGTATCACGTTCAAAATTTTTCACATACTACGTTTCTTTATGTGTCGCGCATCGTTGCTAATTATCAGTTAAGTTAGATTGTTTTGCACAATAACTTGTTAGTTTCCCTTACACGTTAATTCTTATTCCCTCGATCAAATTTAGGGGATCTACTTTACGTTGATAACCAAGAACTTCTTCGTATTTCAAGTCAAGGTCAGGAGAACCAAGATTTATCATTTGTGTCAAAATCTGTGAAGGAACCGTTTCAAGAGGGAAGCCACTTGGAAACGGAAAAGTTCATCCGGACTTCTTATCCGTTTTGCTCTTATCAATTAGATATGTCCTTTCAGTCACGTCGTTCCATGTCCTTTCAAGACATGTCACGTTCCGCGTTCTTTCTGCCAGGTCACCTGCACGTTCGTTTATCTTACATACCCTCTCAGTTTGATTCGGGTATGTTTCTCTTCCAGTTACGTTATCTATAATTCGGGGACGAATTATTCTTTTTAGGGGGGAAGAGTTATAAAACCCGCATGCTTTTACCATGAATAGTACATCTATAATCATACGTACATGATTAGAACTTTCCTTTTATAGCATGTTACGTTTCTCGAATATTATCTATAAGTATTACGTACGTGTTAATGCACAATAATAAGTACGTACGTGGTAATACACGATAATTATTAATAATTATAATTATACTTACGAGCATCTAAAACACGATAAAATTAATTACGAACTACGCGAATATTAAAATACATGAAACCGAATACGTATTTAATTAAACGCGTACGTTTTATTAAACGAAAATGCAAAAAGAAGGTTATTGGGCTTTTTATACAAGAAAGGAGGACAAGACAAGCATGGGCTCTAGGCCCACTTGGGTATGGCTCGGTCTAAAAAGAAAATAGACGGGGGAGGTTTGTTTATTTTGGACAAATTATACAAAACATTACAAACCCTAAAAACATCTTCAAGTCGCCAGTTTTCTTTCTTCCTTTCTCTTTGTTTCTGCCGTCGACTTCTCCCACAAAAAACATACAAGAAATCGGGGCTGTTTAATCCAAGAAAAACAAAGGTTACATTTGTGTTGATCATCCTAAACCCTAACACGCAAAACTAGGTATCATTCCATCCCGTGTTAATTTTCTTTCTTTTGGTTTTATTACGAATACAAATTTCTTAAAACATGCTAAAAACGTGGGTTTAATGCTAGATTATATGAGGGTGTTCGTTTGGCTAGTTTTCACATAAACCGAGACCACTCTTGGTCTCGGTGGTAAATCAATCCCACTAGCCGCAACCATAATTGGGGGTTGGCTGGGTTTTGTTCTGGCAGGGGTAACACAAGCCAAGCAGGAGAAACCACTGGCTGCGGCCAGTGGCGTTTTTGGCCTGCCAGTGAGAACCTGTGTTTGGCCGACAGTGGGAACCGAGACCCTAGAGGTCTCGGTGGGAAAGTAAAACTAGCAGCGGGAACTGGCTATTGCCAGTGGCAACCATAGAACTGCCAGGGGTAACTGGCAGTTTATGGTGTGTTTGGATTTTGGTTTATAGACAGAGTTAAGGGGCTATTTGGCTACGAATTTAAGAAGTAATTAAGGGAATGTTTGGTTCGGCTTATATAAACACAATATGGGTTTTCACGGGTTTGGTTTACGACTCGTTTTAATAAAATAATACATGGGTTCGGTTTATTATTTTACTAGTTTAATTAGCTTGATATGGATATTAATTTAAAGGGTGATTAAATTAATAAATCATGACTTATTGTTACAAGATTAATTAAATTAATTTAACATGCTACATAATTAATTTAATTAAAGCATGGACTTAGGTTTATTATTATTAATTAATAATACATGATTTAACCTAAGTAATTTTATTTATTTGATTTAAACTATAGTAATTTATTAATTATTAAACATGACTTATAATTAATTAATTATCATGACTTAGGTTATATTAATATTAATATTAATACATGTTTTAACCTAAGTGTTTTTATGCACCTTTATTTAATTAAATCATATTATATTTAATTAAATGCTTTAACCTATAGTTTATTTAAAGTACATGGAATAATTAATAAACTATACTATTTTAAACATGACTTAGAATATTAATCAGAAAACACTGAAGCTTATATAGTTAGCTTATTTAACCAGCTTATATCTAATTTTGGAAACTTTCTATTTTCAGAAACTTATTTAATTAAGGCAGCTAATCTATTTATGGAAACTTTCTATTTTTAGAAACTTATCTATTTTAAGCAGTAATTCTATTTTTGGAAACTTTCTATTTTTTGGAAACTTTTTATTTTTTGTAACTTTCTATTTTTGGAAACTTTCTATTTTAGGAAACCTGCTATTTTTAGAAAGTTACTTAATATTACACAGTAAGTATAATAATACATAAAATACAAGTAATACTTAATCAGAACAGACATAATATAAGAAAAACACAGTTTAAAGCTTAAAACAGTAAAACATGACGCGAACGTATAAAAAAGCTAAGACATGACATAAAACCAGTTACGTATGTAGTAATCAGATACTTATACACGTATGTATTTATATAGCATTAGTGATACCGAAGTAGGACTCTCTTCCGTTCGTCTTCTTCGTTCACTGGACATAAGGTACGGATTCCCGTCCTTTCAGTATGGACATTCTTTCCTTATTAGGATTCCCCGTATGCAGCTAACTGTTTTTCTCGTAGTATAAGTTTATATGTTTGATTTGCTTATGTTTAATTTAGAATAACTATAGCCATATACATGCATGACCAGTTTCACCTAGTTATGGAGGTACCATAACCATAACACTAGAGGCACTGGTGTTATGACTTCCCCACGGCAGAGTGATTGCTCGTGGCGTCCCTTCAGCTTTTGGCCATATTATTATATTTATCATGCGGGGCGTATGGGTGCATCCTAGTTACATGTTTTTCAGCAGATTACTCAGTGTGAATGTGGTGTGTGGCTTGCATCCTTCACAAGGAGCTGATCCCTCCTACCCAAAACCAGTATATTAAGTTAGAGGCAGCCCCTCTAATTTGCATGATGAGGTCACCCCTCCAAGTATTCATGCACGGTGGATTTTCATGACCTATATTGGCTAATGGTAAAATATGTTAAACAGATTTCATAAGATAAACATAAGGCTTTTCAAACTATAAAACCAGTTTTATGAACATGTTCCAGGTTTTCCAGGACTTATACATTTCCGCTACTATTAAGTCTTTATTATGTTTTAGTCATTTATGCTATGTCTATATCCGTGCACTGAACGTTTTGCTCAGCCGTTACTTTCCTTTCCATGTCCCAAAACGGCAGGTACCCTAGGAAAGACTCGAGCATTTGGAGGACGTGCATAGGATGGAAGCTGCTAGAGACTTCTTTTCCTTTTTGCCTTCATATACTTATGCTTGTTTAGTCTTTCATTCATTTCTTTTGCTTTATTATGTTTTGGGCTTATGTTTGGGAACCGATGTTTGGTTCTAGTTATCCCTATGGTCATGTAATGTTTTAGACATTTATCCTTGTATGCTTTGATGACACGCCATAATTACGCGTGATATTCCATTATCAAAATGGGGTGTTACAATAGGTATGTGGGACACGAACTCACGAAGAGGCGAACATCACAAGAATGCAGATTTCCTAATATTGTTTCTATACCTGTGCCTATTATTAATGATGACAAAGAAGATGAGTTGCTATGGAGGGATATTAGTGGTGTTTCTCGGTCGTTTTCCGTGGCGTTAGCTTGGGATTCCATACGTGATCGGGCTACAGAAGTAAATTGGTATAAAGCTGTCTGGTTTTCTCATTGTATTCCTCGTCACTCTATTAATTTGTGGCTGGTGGTTAGAAGGAAATTGAAGACACATGATAGGCTTAAGCAATGGGATGTTGGCCCGTTGGTGGATTTAAGCCTTCTTCGGTGTCCTTTATGTAGTTTGGTGCAGGACTCTCATGACCATCTTTTCTTTGAATGTTCTTATTCTGTGCAGGTTTGGTCTAAGGTTCGGACCTTGTGTGGTATGGATACTGTCCCACCTCGTATTGATGATATATTAGCTCATGTTATTTCAATTTCGAATGGGAAATCATGTGTTAGCATTCTTGCTCGTCTTGTGTTGGCTGCTACTGCTTATTTTATTTGGATGGAACGTAATTCAAGACTATTCAAGAAGAAGCGGATGTCTGTTGATCAGTTATTTCAGATTCTTTGTGATACTATTCGCTTGAAGTTGATTTCTTTCCGTTTCAAGAAATTATCTACCAGGTCAAGTTTGTTTCTTGACAAATGGAGGGTGCCGAGCTCAAGATTTGTTCCATGATAGGTGTGCCGGGTGAGTGTTGTACTCTTTTTTCCTTATCCAAGGTTTTTCCCACTGGGTTTTCTTTGGTAAGGTTTTTTAAGGAGGCAGACTCATTTGGATTCATCCTGCTCCTATCATGGTGGAGTTGGATGCTGAAGAGTGAGCGCGGTTTCATGTTCACATCTTGGTTTTTATCTAGTTTACTGTTTGTCTTCTAGATTCGGTTAGGGCTTTTGATGTTTCATAGTCTTTGTTAACAAGCTGTATGTAGCTTGAGGTTAATGTGGTATCTCAGCCACATTCCTTTGTATTTAAACGCTTTTTTGGTTAATATATTTACCGGGGTAACCCATTACCAAAAAAAATGAAAGGTCAAAAGAACATTCTCTAAGCCAAAGCCTGATGGTAATCAACACATATTCACAAGAATGAAGAAAATAAAATGAGGAAAAGAGAAAGTGGAGTACGAGCACGAGAACGAAGATCTAACATGCTAGATTAGGACTTTGTAATTTGGAGTGACCTCCCGTTAGGGGGAGATTGATGGAAATACGTTTTTCATATTTAGAAAGTCTCGGTCACTCCAACAATATAGTTAAGGGCTCGTAGTATAGTTTAGTTACTTTTTATGTTAGCCCGACCCATGAGCATGTTCATGGGCCGGAGGCCCAAGTCCACTTATGGACTTGGGTTTATAAACCCTTTCCTTCATGGAAAGAGGTGTTGGTTATTTCACGGGTTTTTGCACTAAAAATGCATCATACTTTCACATAATATCTAATTTAGTCACTCTACTAATTTTTCTTTTAAAATCATCACTCTATTTATATAATAATATTTAACTTAGTCATTATAAAGTTAAGAATTTACATTTGCATCATTTAACAAAACTTGCTACCTTTTTCTAACCGGTTACCCACTTGACTAATTTTTGATATTCTAAAATTCTTTCCACACATGATAAGGATTGGCCATTAAATAAAGTAAGTAGTAATAATATGATAGATAATAACGGGTCATACTTTTAAAAGGATAAATATCACCAACAACATGTTCAAGAACAAATTAAAGTATCCTTCAAAATAAAGTAGGAGCAAAAGTAAACAAACCACTGTCATAACAAAACATGTTCTAATACATAGATTAAAATATCCTGGAAAGGAAGTAGTAGTAATAGTAACAAAAGTGTGCATCTACTCCATGAACACAATGTGTAAGTTACTCCCTTTACTGAGCATCGTGTAGAGAAAATTCTGACCCACCAACACTTGATCCTTCCCTACCAGAAGTTAAACAACCACTACCCCTACCAGCAATTGATCTACCTCTCCTAACCATATTCTTTGTTCTCCTTGCCCCACCATTTGCAGTTTCTATTGGAGCACGTGATTTGCAGCCTTTTCTATTGTGCCCCTCTTGATGACAAAGCGTACAGTGTATGATCCTTCCTACACGACTAACTCTAGTTCTATTTTTATCATCACCCTCACTAGCATCTTTTCTTCTTTTGGTTTGTCGCTTGCCCGGCATTTTTCTTATAACAGGAGGCAATGTATTTTGATAGTTGGTTGGTGCCCACTGTTCCATGCCATTTAGCGGGTAGATAAAATGTTTGTAAACAGAAGCAAACATAAATTTTTTGTACCAATCAGATACATACTTGTCTGGATCTTTGTTTAAAAAATATATGGTCGCACAACCATGTGCACATGGTATCCCAGTCAATTGCCATTGCCTACAACTACATGTCATTTTCATTTCATCTACTTTAAAAGCTTCGTAGCCATTTCTAACTTCAAATTTAGATTCACCACTTGGAATAACTCTCCAACCTCTGCATTTGTTATATGTTATAAAATGGTTACATGTTAATAAGACTAAAAGTAACAATAAAGTGAAAGAAAATGTACCTATGCTTATCCTTGATGATTTCGAATTTCTTCCTTATGTTAGGGAAAATTTCATCACTCCACATTCCATGCTTATCCCTTATTCTTTTCTGTCTCTCCATGATGTATACCCTTATCTCTTCAAGCATGTTTATAATTGGTTTTTTCCTTGCATCAACAATGAGTGAATTAAAGCATTCACTTATGCCATTCTCCACAGCATCACATGCCCTGTCGGTTTCAAAAAAGGCCCTGCTCCAGCTTTTAGGTTTTCTATCCATAAGATGTTGGTGAGCATCCTTACTAAGATCTTTAATTTCATTCATCACATCCTGAAACTTAGCAGGATAACTAGCCTTTGCTGCTCTCCAAAATAAGTTTCTGTATAACACACCTGATGCCAAAGTAATTAGTATACGTACAAGGTATCCATTTATATTAGATATGAAGAGATATTATACCTGTGAATTTCTTTCTAAAGTTAGCATATATGTGTCTCGCACATTGCCTATGCTCTGCTAGGGGCATAACTTCTTTAGCTGCTTCGATCAGTCCCTATAATAGTAATTAGAAAAGAATGTTGAGCAGGATATTCACTATTATGCAATACAATACGAGTCATATACAAATAAATAAAGTATAATTATTTTTACCTTATGTTGATCTGAGATGATGGTAAGTCCTTCACCAAATTCTATGCCTAAGTCATCAATCAAACACTACATAAACCACTTCCAGTTTTCTTTGTTTTCAATATTTACCACTGCCCATGCAATTGGATAAACCTGATTATTGCCATCCCTCCCAACAGCCGAAAGCAACTGACCTTTACAAACAGTTTTCAAAAAGCACCCGTCTAACCCAATAACCCTTCTACACCCTTCTAACCACCCTTGTTTTAGTCCGTTAAAACAAACATAGAAGCATTTGAAGTAAGTCTTTCCATCCGGCATTGGATTAACACCTATCAAACAAGTACTTCCCGGGTTTGATGTTATGATCTCTTGTGCATACGACCATAACTTAGCATAATGGTCTTCTAAGCATGTCTCATACTGCTCCAAAGCTTTGATCTTTCCTCTTCTAGCTTGACCAAAAGTCACTCGACATTTGTACTTTTTCAGAATGGCTTCTTGTATTTCATTAATCTTTATGTTAGGGTTTGCCATAATCTTCTTAGCATAGTTCCTAGCAATCCAGTTACACGTGATTAGACTACCATATTCATATGTCCTAGAACACGTATGCTCATCAACTAATGTCTTAATCTGAAAAGATCTCTCTTTTTGTATCCAAGATGCCCACAGTCTATAAGGACACCTTGCTTTTCCTTCATGAATGCCTCTATTGCATCTCACTACTAGTCTTTTACCTTCATTCCTTTCATAGTATAGTTTCAATCCGTTAGCAAGTGCATAGAATGTCACACATCTCTTTAATTGTTCTACCCCCTCAAACCTTTCACCTAAAACAGGTCTCATGAACTTCCACTTCGTGTTTGGTTGTGAATTGGCCATTGATCTCCTAGTTTATCTTTATCTTCAACATTAAACTCATCATCAGGACCTAGCTCCTTTTCAATATATTTTTCTCTTTCTATTCTATTGAACAATCTAGCTAAAAAGTTATCATCAAACATTTTAGTGGGTTTCTTCTTTGTTTTAGGGGCTGTTTTTTTGTTCTTACGTCAATGAGTTCATCTTCACCATCAGACAAGTGATCTAATGATGCAGTGTCATCATTATCAGAGCTGTAAACAGAATAAACATCATAATTATCATCCTCGCTTTCACTAACATCGCCATTTGCTCTAATGTGTTCACTAAACTCAGAATGTGCCATGTAAATATCTATTTCGCCATTATTCCCTAAGAGCATATTGTCTACAACTACGCACACCATCATCATTTTTTAGATATCTTAAACCATCTTCTAAATTTGTACCAGGCACATGAAAGTATAAACCTTTACAAATAGAGCGACTTTCACTTTCTAAATAAGATTCAATCTGCGAGTAATCCATCGAAATCAAGTCTACATTCTCGAGTTTCTTAAGCATACCATAATCATATAAAACAGGGTTTGCTTCAAAGACTCCACCATAATGAAAGTTTATGGTTATTTGATTAGAACATGAAGATGATGCCATCTGAAACAAAAAATAACAAAGAAGCATAAATTGGAGCCATATTAACAAGTTAAATGTGAAATAGATAGATTACCTTAAAGGATGAAGATGAAATGTCAAGATCACATGCGCATGAAGATATGTGTGTTAGTATATGACGACGACACATATAAAATACTAGGGTTTAATCCCTAAAATTTTAATTTTTACTCTAAATAATTCATTTTTGCCACTTTAGGTACTTTTCACCGGCAAAACCTGTAGTTGTGATGTAAATAACCGGTTTTCTTAATTATAATGATGATTTTAAAAGAAAAATTAGTAGAGTGACTAAATTAGATATTATGTGAAAGTATAATGCATTTTCAGTGCAAAAACCCGTTATTTCACTATTTTGACATATTACACACATTTTCTCTCATCTCTCTCTCTCTCTACTTTCTCTCACTAGAAACGTCAACCCTCTTGTTAGATCATAGATTAACAAGGTTCTACAACCTACCACACTTTTCATTTTTACTTGGTTCTTATAGTCTTGCTAGTGTTAACAGTTTAGGGGGTATTGGATTGCCTGAGAAAGGGATGTTTGAAGGTTGGTAGGCGTAAACGGAACCCCCAAACCAATTGAGGTGTGGGGAGTCAAGATACTCACAAAAAGGACAATCGATGCAGTCACAAGCACAAAATAAAAAAATGCCAAGCGACTAATTAAGAACTATGGCTATGGAGTTCTAATGCAAACAGTGAGGAAGAATGAAAGTATGCTGAGTGTTTTCGGGGTCACAACAGGTTTCAAAAGCCAACCTAAAACCACCAAAGACCTTCCAAGCTAAAATGCAAGATATCTAAATTTGTTTCTACCCTAAACTCTTATCAATAAACCTAAAATCAAAACCATAAATCACACTTGAATCAGCAGAATGGGCAGGTCATGGTCTGGTGGCTAATAAGTTCTTCAGCGGGTTTCAAGAGCAAATATGAGCTACCAACGACTAACAAATTCTACTAAACTAACTTATATCCCTAAATTAACCTAGCATCTAACACTTGAGCCATATCACTAACTACGAAACTCCGCAAACAACTTAAACACTCTACTGTTACGGCCAAAAGGGGGGGGGGGGGGGTCTGTGGGGGTTAAGTTGTGTAACAGTAAGCTATGTGGGTTGTTTTGACCACCAAGATGTCATCAAAACCGAACAAGAAGAACTTAATACTATCCTAAGAATTCCTAAAAACTGATTATGCACAAAGGTATAAGACCACAACTAAACAATGTACCCCTATAGTCTCTGTTGGACAGAAATTGGCAAAATAGCCAAAAAGCAGTTTCGACGCAATAATAAGTCTACAAAAGCCACCTTATACAAAAAATACTTATCAAAAATTCTACACTAACCTAATATCTTTCAGATTTCAAAACTATTGCTTATGAATCACCAAAACGAAACCACAAGTCCTACTGTGCAGATACTAAGTGCATATGCTGATGCAAATAACACTAAGACCACCTTTAACCCTACAAGACTTGAAGATAACTAAGCTATACTATTAATCAAAGAAATGCAGACCTAATAGTATAGATACACTACCGTATTCCAAGATTCAAGAAAGTGAAACTCTAATGTGAGTAAATAAGCAGATCTGAACTATATGGCACCCATTTCTTAACAAAGAGTGAAAACTTGATTCTAAGCTAAACAGACTTGGTGACTAGATAAAACCAACTAAACTACTCAAGTTATAAGTGTGTACGCTAGTTTTTTATAGATTCAGTGTCACCTAAACCTCTAAATGAACATAACCAAACACCTCTTAATCTAGACAGATTCCAAGATTGACAAAGAAAACTTCCACAAAATAATTTGAAACTAACTAAAATGTCTTGGAACACATAAAAATCATCAAGTAAATGCAAAACAAACAGGAATTAAGACGAATGATCAAGCATACACAAATTCACCTATATTTTCAAAAGACAAAACAAATGGAGGGTTACCTCCTACGGGCTTGTTCAGCCCGTAAACACACCAAACAGCTTTCTCTTTTTCTTTTCTGAGTTTAGGAAGCTATGTTTAAGATTGCTAACAAGAAGAGTGAGTCTTTGGTGGACTACTGCAGTCCAAACCCACATGAAAAATAAAGGATGATATGTTCTTTGTCATTTTACCTGCACAAACACAACAAATGAACAAGGAGAAGTAACAAACCTTGCACAAGCTTGGTGTCAAACAAGCTTATGCAAGCTTTTGATACAGTGACGTTACAAAAAAAAATAAGCAACTGAATTTACCGAAACCTTATAGTAAGAACAATATTTTTTCTTCTCTCTCTTTTTTTACAAGGAAATAAAGAGTACAAGTAAAATAACTTTCACAGCAAACCTGTTAAGAAAAACTAGGTGTCACTCTAGCTTTCAACAGCTTCAATGTTGAAAGGGTCTCAAAACATTTTTATCAAATTTCTTCAAACAAAATATTTTGATTAAATTCTAAAATTAATTTGCATAAAATGTAAATATTACACTACAAAATCATATAAATAGGAACTGAGAGATTTTCTTGCAAGGCTTTAAAACTGCTTTATTTACTTCATTAAAAAGGTTTACAAAGAAAAAAATTAGAACAAGTAAAATAAAATCCTACCTTGCCTTATATATGCCTTATATATGGCATAAAAGAAAATTCTAGAAACAAAAAATCCTAAACCCTAATGCCATTGAGTTTCTAAAAGTACCCTCAAAGTCTTGGATTCAAATCTTGGTCAAGATGGTTACTTGTGATCTCTACTATATCCATGTGGGTTTGCCAGCTGTACTTTCCAATCTTGGTCGTCCATTTGAGTGTGGGAGTGAAGTAATCAACATGAGCTGTTGTTTGTGTCGGGTATTGGGGTTTTGGGAAGAAAGGGATGTAGCAGGGGACCTCGAAGTGGGGCCCAGGGGTTCACATGACGGTGTTGTGAGGTGGGGTTTGGTTTTAGTTAAGATAAATTGAATTTCTGGAGATTTAGGGACAAAACCCCTTGATTTAAGATAAATAGAAGATTAGGGTTTATGTTGGGAGGGTTGTTTGTTTAATTTGTTTAAGAAAAGTGGTGGAGTGTTTACCGGTTTTTAGTTTTAATATATTAATTTGAAGTTTAATTAATATAATTAAAACTGGTAGTGGGTTGTGTGACATGGATCGGTGATATGTCCAACTGAGGATGGTGGGTATAAGTTTGGATGTTTGGTGGTTTTAGTCCCCATACTCTCAAAAACATGGCATATAAGGTTTTAGGCAGTTTTCTTCCATTTCCTTTGTATTTCAACTTCCATCAAATGACCAATTAGTCCCTCACATCTTATAAACTTTAGATAAGGACCATATATGCAATAAATGCATTCTTCAAGGGCTTATGTTTTATAATTTTGAAATTTAGGGACCTTTCTTGTATTTTTGAGATTTACAAGGGTCTAAAGTGACAACTCTTCAAAATTTGAGGGACTATTCTTGACAATCTTCAAAACTTCAAGGACTTCATGGAAAATTCATTGCTCGGGTCCGGTTTGTTGGAAATACGTTTTTAACGTATATTAGAAGTATCGGTCACTCCAACAATATTAATGAATGTAACTAGCTCGTAGTTAGTTTATGTATCAAAGTTAGTAACAAACCAACCTATGGGCTTGCCATGGGTTGAAGGCCCAAGTCCACTTAGGCTTGGGTATATAAACCCCTTTCCTTCATGGAAAGTGGTGTTGTTTGTCATTATCATTTCAATAAAACACATATTTCTCTCATCTTTTGTCTCTCTAGTTTCTCTCTCTAGAAACAACAACCGTCTAGATTGAATCATAGATTATAATACTTCTACAATTGGTATCAAGAGCCATGGGGTGATTTAAGGTTTTGGTTCGTGTTGTTATTTAGTTTTTGATTGTATAGGTGGGTTTTAGGATTGTTTATCTCAAATTTTGAAATTTTTTATGATTTTATGGTTTAGGTTTGTAAACAAATCATCTACATAGTTGTGGTAGTGATTCAGTTTATGTGTTTTGGTAGAAATCACAAAAACATTTCGATTCGTGTGGTGTTTTGGTGGCATTCGGTTGTATTAAGATTAATTTTTGGAAATATTTGTCTTTCGTAAAATGGTTTTAGGTTTTTCCGAAAGTTACTTTCGTAAAAGGGTTTATAAGGTACTCCGAAACAAATAAGAAGTTCCGAAAGTAAGAAGTAAGAAGTTCCGCAACTTAAATCTTCCGAAAGTCAGACTATTAAAAGTTACGAAAGTCTGAATATCTTCCGAAAGTTCATTGTTCCGAAAGTTTCATAACATCACAATTGTTCCAAAAGTTTCACAACATCACATTCATCCGAAAGTTTCATAACATCACATTGTTCTGAAAGTTTCAAAACAATAAAAGTTCCGAGAGTTTCACAATATCAAAAGTTACGAAGCTCCACTATATTCTGAAACTCACTCACCATTAAATTTATCCGAAACTCAACTTATTCATTTTTTCTAAAACTGACAACAACAACACTGTTTCATAACTTTATTTCATTGGACGCTCAAAAGATAATCTTTTTTCCTTCAAGTGATAAAAAATGAATCCTCGTTCATTTATGCCGACAATGACATCGCTTAATGATATTTCTATCATCTCGGGTACTAATACCCGCCCACCGTTGCTCATCAAAGAGCTATTTGAAGCATGGCAAAGTCGCATGAGGACATATGTAATAGGTAAACCCGGTGGGAGATTTATGTTTCAATCCATTGAGCAAGGTCCACTCGATTCGGGCAAAGTTACTGTAGACAATATGAATCGACCAAGGTTATTTCATGAATTAACGGCTGCTAATCAAATCAATGCCGATGCGGATGACAAGGCCGTTCAGACCATACTTCAAGCTCTTCCACCTGATATTTATCGAATGGTAAGCGAACACAAGGTAGCAAAGGAACTTTGGGATCGCATAACAGTTCTGTTATAAGGGACTTCACTCACCAAGCAAGAACGAGAGTGTCAACTCTATGACTTGTTCGATAGGTTCTCATACATTCCATGGGAAATACTTCATGATTACTACTGGCGCTTCACTACATTGATGAATGATTTGAATGTGTATAATCTAAGGATTGCTCAGTTTCAACTCAACACCAAGTTCTTGAATACGTTACCCCTAGAGTGGAGCCAATATGTCAATGATGTTAAAATGATTCGGGATTTACACAAGTAAAATTTAGATCAACTCTATGCTTTCTTGCAGCAACACGAGAAGCACGTGATCCAGAAACCCATCTCTCAAGGATCTTATTCCGAACCATTCGCGTTAATGGCAAATCATCCAAGTTTGTCATATAACAACTCTCTGTATGCTATGGGATAAGAATCTTCATATCAGACCTTGTATCAAACTCCAAGCTTTCCTCAGTATTCGATTCTACCACAACCAGTGATGAGACGGTATTTATACATGATCTCATCGTTCTTTTCGGGCATTAAATGCATTAAATGTCATTAAAATACCATATATATTCTTATGTTTGTTTACTTGTGTATTTTTTGGTATGGATATCATGAAAAAGACAAAAGATCACAAGAAACAAGGGAAAACGAACACGAGAAACGAAGCCGTACAATGAACCAGGCCCTAGTTATGGATTTCTCAAAGAAAAGACCTTGAAGATTTGAAGATGTGCAAGAATGATCCCTCATTTATGAAGAAATGACACTTAATACCCTTGTATATTCATAATTACATGTTTGGTCCCTTAAGTTTGTCAAAATGACAAAAAGGTCCCTTAACTATGAAGATTTGGAAAGTTTAGTCCCTCAAGAATTCAAAATTGTCAACAATGGTCCTCCTAAAAGTCAAACTTACAAAGAAGACCTTTAAGATCAAGAATATTACACATCTAGTCCTTCTTAAATGGATAAAAGAACAAAAGGACTAACGTTGTAATTATGCCAAAGTTATTAAGCCCTAAAATCCCTTTTATAAAGTTTTTGTGGCCAAACTATGAAAAAAGAAACTTAAATAACAAAGGATTCGGATTTATGGGCTGAATAAACTTGTTAAACACGTTTCACGAAAATATAAGGACCAAAAGTGTGCACTGAAACATTTGAATCCCTAAACACGCGTGTAACATTTACTATTTGGATTAAAACAAGTTACTGTACATCTTTTTACCCAGGACCAAAAAGGAGCAAAACAAAGGGGAAAGTTAAATTGGTTAGACTCACGTGTGATTCACCTCTCATGAATCATATCCCAACACTAGAACCTTAAATCCCACTACCAGGAAGACCCCACAAGGACCAACCACAAGATGAAAACTGGCAAAGATCATTGACATGGACATCAACTATTTGTCCTTCAAGGAGAAAATATACGTCCAAGATTTCTCTTAGCAGCTTGTCAAGAACCAAATGCATTCTGGAAGCTTCATAGGGATATTTTAAGGATTTTCATAGATTAGGGTTTATGAATAGTCCCCATATTGTGGCCTATAAAGAGAGCCCCGACTTGTGGTGAGCCTCTTGTTCCAGATTTTGGCTAATAATTTTGTAATTCTTTTTATGAAATAAAAATTTGGTATTTTCTTTAAAAAAATTTGTAATTCCTTTTTTGTTTATAAAGTTGGTGTCCTTCTTAGCTGAATCTGAGTTCCAAGTATTAATTTGTGTTTGAAAGGTTTTTGATATCTCAAGTTTGTGGAAATTTTTAAGAAAAAAGGAAAATCAGTGTTATATTATTTGTGTTGTTTAACTTTATTTATCTCAGCAGGTGTGGAAGCTAGTGGTTGTTCTGCTACCACTTGAGCTCTCACAATCCAAAGCATGGATGTGTGTTTTAGAGGTGCACGTTTCTAAACCCTTTTACTTTTCTACATATTTCTCATGGTATATGATGAATATGAGTATTTGTTATTGAATCAGTGTTTTATTGGTTGAATCTTATTATCTGATTGTTACTTGTTGTTATTAGTTTATTTGATCTTGATTTTTGGGGTTTATTAAACAAGTCCTTTGAAAAAAGTTTGAAATCAGTCATAAAGGGGTGTTTGGGTTTGGATGTGTCAAGGATTGGGTGACATAGCCTTGGGCATAAAACAGTCTAGACTCACCTATTATGTTGGTTTAAGGCATTTTCATATCTTTGTTTTAAGTATTGTGGTATAAAACAAGTTTTCAAGTGATAAAAAACTGTCTAAACATTCAGCATGCTAAAATTGATTTGTTTTAGTGTTTTATGGCCTTAATTCTTTAAACCTATTAGATCTTAGGTTCATTTAGGATTTCTGATTGTTAGATTGTGATTTGGTGGACATTTGAGTAAGATTGGGTGGTTTGAAATTCACTTATTGGCCAACTAGATCAGCAAAATCTCATCAGACCTTCTATTCATATCAGTAACTGGTTTTTGCTTGATTTTGTGTGATTTATGTGAAGTACTTAGTGTTTTTCTTTTTTTTAATTGACTCCCAATAAGCCAAAGCTTATTGGGGCTCCCTTTGTTCCAATTAAAATCATCAAATCAAGCTTGAAATCAAGCTTAAAACAGATCTGTACAAGCAGCAGTGGGAACTCCTTTCCCACTGCTTGTTACCACTGATAGTGTATTTTGTTCATCAGCTTATTAATAAGCTATAATAGCTTATTGAATCATGCAACAACTTAGATTTGGTAATCAGTCTTCCTCATTTGACCCATTTAACCATTCTAGAGCTTTTGGGCTGTTGACTTTAGGGTTTGACTAGAAAACCAACTTATTTGACTTTTTCATAAGTGCTTATTAGATTATTATGCTTATTTGGCTTTGCTTATTAGATTTTTCCTGATTGGTTTGTCTTAATTAAGTCATTTAGAGTCTTTTACAAGTTAAATCAAGTTCTGAAATGGTCTAAATCTCTAAGTCGACTATTTTGTCTTTTAGTGAAATTATACTTGGCTTATTTATGGCTTATTGGTTAAGCTTTATCAAAATTTCTTTTTACAAATCTCTTAAGCATCCTAAAAGAAGGTTGTGTGTCAAATTAGAGCTTATGGCATTAGCTTATAGCATAATGGGCCAAAAAGCCCATTAAGAATAAGTTGTTGACTTATTAAGCCGTGATAAGCACATTTTCAGCTTTTGGGCCTTTAGAGTTTTGTGTTTAGAATTAAATTTTGAGTCAGACTGGAACTTTTCAGCTTATATGGTTGATTTTTGGCTTATTGGGTTAAAAAGCCCATTAAGGTGCACTGTTTTTGTTTTTAACCCATTTGGGGGCCCAATAGGGGTATTTTGGTAATTTCACTTTCATTTTTTGTTTATTTAGGTTAAAATAAACTAGTTTGCAAGTTTTTAGAAATTTTTATAATTTTTTAATTTTTAATATTATTTCAATATTTGATTTTAGATTTTAATCATTTTAAATAGTTTTAATTGGTTTTAAATTTTATAAAAATATTTTTAGTTTACTTAAGTCACTTTGGATTTTTACAAATTGGAAAATCTTTATTTGGGCTTTTTACTAAATATTTGGATTTTTAGGGCTTTAATTAGCATTTAAAAATTAATATTTAATTAATTAAAAGGTTTGAAAAAGTTTTGATCATTTGTAAACTCTTATTATATTTTTAGCTATTTTTTGGGATTTTTTAGAATTAATTTTTATTTTGTCACTTTTTACGATTTTTCGTTTCGTCGTCCTAGTGTAATTTTAATGTATCCGTCATTCTCTTTTCTCATCTTTTCTTAATCTAAAATCATTACGAATTATTCACACACAATCAACCTCCTTGGGAAACGAACTTATTTGGGTCATTAACACTTGATTTTCCTAAATCATTTGTTTAATACTTACCGCATTTACGCCTTTTTCCTAAAAGGTCGTATTTTACCACAATCATTTTGGCGCCGCTACCGGGGAGGTGTGTCGTGATTAATTTGTTCATTTTGTTTTTAATATCTAACCATAAATAGTATTTGTGTTAGTAGAACTATACTAATATGTATTATCGGTTTTTTTCGTTTTTCTTGTGAAAATATTATTACTATATTGTATAAGTATCACAACAAATACAAAATATCTCCAAAAGTGTGAAAACACAACCTTAATTGGGATTTGATCTCCTAATTATTGTATTCGAATCTCAAACAAAAAGAAAAAGGCAAAAATAGATAAATACTTTTGTGAAGCTCGATTTTAAAAAATACGAACTATAAGGTGAATAGATAGGCAACGTGCTATAAAAGGCCGTTAAAGGGAAGCTAGGTACTTAAGTGCTTCGCACCACCTCATTCCCCCCGTTCACTTGTGAGTATTTAAGATTGAAGGCTAATCGAGGGTTTTGCCGCCCAAAGTATTATTACGTATCATATATATTTGCTTGGTTGCTTTGTGATTAAACCCTCTTGAACAAATTGGTTTTCACCAAAGTTCTAAAGTCAATCGAAGGCGTTCACTCCACGTGATCGTTTTCATTCCTTTGAGGATCCTTTTATCAAGATTTTGATTCGAGGAGAGATTTGGTTGATTGTTGTCTACGAATACACACAATATCCAAAAAAATTAAAAACAATCAAAAACACAAAAGAAAAATTGAAAATCAACAAAACACCCAAAAGAATCTTCTTTTCTCACCTCCACATTCTACGTCACGTTTATACAAACTCGTAATCAAGCAAAACAAGCTCGCAAACGTCGTCAAAACCAAGGACCTTTGATTGAGGAAGAACCTCCAATTGTCGAACCCGTTGTAGAACCAATAGTCAATATGGTTAATCGTACTATGATGGAGTTGCTTCAAGCACCCACCGAGGGTTTTGGAGAAGCTATTTTGATTCCCGCCATCCTTGCGGAGAATTTCGAGATCGAGACGGGTTTAATGTCGATGCTACAAGCAAACAAGTTTCGAGGTCATGAAAAAGACAACCCGCATTACCACATAAGGAATTTCAATCGTCTCACCGCAACAAGCAAGTTTAAGGATGTTCCACATGATGTTGTTTCCATACTCGTTAGATGGACCCACAAAAATTTGGTTCGAGAAAGAACCGCCAAATTCGATTTTGACATGGGGTGATCTCGTTTCTAAGTTTGTGAACCAATTTTTTCCACCATCTAAGACAACACATTTGAAAAATGAGATTTCAAGGTTTACACAACTTAATAATGAAAGTTTTTCAATGGCATGGGAATGATTTAAGGAAATGTTACATGAATGTCCACACCATGATTTTTCGGAATTGCATTAAATTGATACTTTTTATAATGGGCTTAACGATCATGAACGAGATTATTTGAATGCCGCCGCGGGTGGTAATTTTTTTGTAAAACGACTGATGAAGCTTTAAAGATCATCGAGAATAGATCTAAGGTTTATAACCCTCGTAACACACCGAGTGTTGCCAATATGGGTTCATCGTCATCGTCATCGTCTCGTAACATGAATGCCTTACATGAGGAAGCTAATTAGGAAAATCGTTTTTTCGATAGATTTTTTACGCTTATGACACATTGGAAAGCACAAGATGCTTTGAATTCTGCATCGGTTAAAGCGGTTGAAAAGAGTTTTATATCTTGTGGTGGAGCTCATGATTTTTCCGAGTGCATTACCGCCAGTGGTAACACTTTGAGTGCTTACGTAGCAACGGGAACTTACAACCAAAATGGCCAAGGTTCCCGCCCAAATCAAGCTCCCCAATATCAAAATGTTAACAACTATGGAAAAAACAATCAAAGTGGTGGTTATCAAGGAAATCAACGTAACTACAACAAGGGTATACCAAAGTGGGAATGGGCAAGTTCAAAATCAAAACCAAAACCGTGATTTTCAAACTACTACACAAGGTTTTCAAAATGCTCACACTAAAAATCTTAATGGAGAATTTTTGGATTATGCAAAAGCAAACGATGCTAAGTTTGATAACATGCAACGTGAGATGATTAGCTTAAGATCCGAGTTGAAAAACGAGCTTAAAAACGAACTTGCTAATGAATTGAAAACTCATGCTAATAAAATGGAAGGAAACGTTCAACGTCTTAAAAAAATCAACAAAAGATGGAACAAGGTCAACATGAGATTAAGCAAGAGTTGTTAAAAGCGGATATAAGGCAATCAAAATTTAAAGATCGAATGGCTAAAATGTTTAAAGCAATCATGTGTAAACCCTCTTCCTCGGGTGGTCTTCCTAGTGATACCATTGCAAACCCGAAGGGAGAAATGAAGGTTATTACTTCTCGTAGTGGTAAAACTTTCAAAGAATCAATCTCTTGTCCTAGTACTTCTACGGAGAAGGAAATCGAGAAAGAGTCCGAGGTGATGGTCGAAAAGGAGCATATCACAAGCTCACGAAGTACCGCTCATACCACACCTACGGTTGAACCAATACCCATTGTGGAACCCGAGATTCCAAGGTCGATGCCTATGCCCCAACCCACACCACCCTTACCTTACCCTTCCAGACGAAACAAGGAGAAATTGCAAGAATGTAACAAACAACAAATTGATCTTTTTATAAAAATGTTTCAACGAGTGCATTTTAATGTGAGTTTAGCCGACGCGTTGTTATACATGCATCGTTTCTCTTCCACTTCAATGGTATGATAACCGATAAAGAGAAGCTTTCAAAGCTATCTAATTGTTCTTCGGTTTATCTTAATCGAATACCGGAAAATTTTGGTGACCCCAGGAAGTTTCTCATTCCTTGTGATATACAAGATATGAAAGAATGCCTCGCCTTGGTCGATCTTGGTGCGAGCATTAATTTGATGCCATTTTCCATTTGGAAATCGCTATCGCTTCCGGCTCTTACTCCTTCGAACATGTCTATCGAGATGGCCGATCATTCTACGATTTTAGCATGTGGAGTAGCCGAGGATGTTTTTGTGAAAGTGGGGAAGTTCTACTATCCCGTTGATTTTATAGTAGTTGACATCCCCGTTGATCCTCAAGTTCCTCTAATTTTAGGTATTCCATTTTTAGACACCTCGAGATCACTTATCGATGTTAATGCAAGAACTATTACTTTGAGATTCAACGGAGAGGAACTTGTTATAAACGCTACTCAAAACTCGTCACCTTCTCATGTTTATGCAATCGCTACCATCAACCATATTGACTTAGTCGATGTGGTTTGCGATGAGTTTTCACAAGAAGTGTTAGGTTTTCCGATAGTTTGTCAAGTGGCAATCCCACTATTTTGTATCCGATTCTTGATAATTCTACACCAAATCTCACTCCATTCCAAGGATGCGATTTTATCTCAAATGAAATCGACAATGAAGATGAGGTGATTATTGGTAATGATGCTCTCATTCCACCATTACTTCCGTCGAATGATGTTATGAGTGTTCAACAAAAATCTTCAATCGAGGAACCGCCAATCCTTGAATTGAAAGATATTACAGCTCACCTTGAATACGCATTCTTGGAAGGTGATAACAAGTTTCCGGTTATTGTTGCAAAAGATCTTGCTAATGATGAAAAAACCACACTTTTGAAAGTTCTTAAAGATCATATAGGGGCAATTGCGTGGAAAATTTCCGACATTAAGGGTATTGACACAAAATTTTGTACTCACAAAATTTTAATGGGGGAGGACTACAAACCCGTAATTCAAAGTCAAAGAAGGGTAAACCCCAAAATTCATGATGTCATCAAAAAGGAAGTCTTAAAACTTCTTGCCGCGGGAATGATTTATCCTATCTCCGATAGCCCATGGGTGAGCCCAATCCATTGTGTCCCTAAGAATGGAGGAATGACCATTGTGCCTAATGAAAACAACGAGTTAATTCCCACTCGTGTTGTGACCGGTTGGAGGGTGTGTATTGACTACCAAAAGTTAAATGACGCCACTCGTAAAGACCACTTTCCCTTGCCCTTCATGGATCAAATGTTGGAGCGACTTGCGGAAAATGACTTATATTGCTTTTTAGATGGATTTTCCGGTTACTTTCAAATCCCTATCGACCCTCGTGATCAAGAGAAAAATACGTTTATGTGTCCTTATGAAACGTTTGCTTATCGTAGAATGCCTTTCGGACTTTGCAATGCACAGGGTACGTTTCAACGGTGTATGATAGCTATTTTTCATGATATGATCGAGAAGTCGATGGAAGTATTCATTGATGACTTTTCGGTGTTTGTTGATTTGTTCACGTCGTGTTTATCTAATCTCTAGAAAATGTTAAAACGTTGTGAAGAAACCAACCTTGTGCTTAATTGGGAAAAATGTCATTTTATGCGTAAACAAGGAATCGTCTTAGGGCATAAGGTCTCGAAAGCGGGGATTGAGGTCGGTAAAACTAAGATAGACGTCATCGCCAAGTTACCTTGATGAGACTGTAATTATACATAGTCTCATCGTCCAAGTCGGGCTTAAAACGCTTAAAATATCGTCAAAATACCCAAATATACGCTTGTGTTTGTTCATTGTGTATTTTAGGTATGGACATCGTGAAATCAACAAATAATCACAAGAATGAAGCAAAAACGAACATGGGAAACGAAGTCACACAAAGAACCGGGCCCGAAGAATGAATTTTGCAAAAATGCCCGTAATGTTTGAAGATTGTACAAGTTTGGTCCCTCAACTTTTGAAGAATGACACTTTATACCCCTCAAATATCCAAAAATATGAATAGGGTCCCTAAAGTTTGAAGATATGTCAAGAAATGCCCTTTGAAAATACCAATATTGCACAAATAGTCCTTGTCCAAAGTATTGTGATTCAATTGTGCCACAAATGACAAGTTGACCAAAGTTTTGACAAAGGGTTTGAGGGAAGAGCTGTTGATAACTTGATATGCCAAGATTAGGGAAGTCTAGGGGGTCCTTTTGCCAAAAACATAACCCAAACCCGAATTTAACCCACCAATAGCCCATTTAAACCACCATAAGCCCACCTAAAACCCTTTTACCCGGCCCAACACCTCACACATCCAGTTTATTAAATAAACTAGGTCAAACGAGTCAAACCTATTAAGTTTCCCACTAAACACATTTTTAAACCAACCCCTCTCCTAAACCAGATTAAACTACCCCCTTCTTCCCCATTAAACCCTAGATAACCCCAGATTAAATTGGAAGCAAAATAAAGGATTTTTACTCTTTAATCTCCAGATATTTAATTAAGGTTCACCTTAATCAAACCCACCTCCAAAAACACAAACCCGTGACCCCTGGGACCCTCACAGACAAAGTTGTCTTGTCCATAAATGGCAACAAAAGAATCCAGCAGAGCATCAACGATTCTTATCAATTCCTTTGTCCCAAAGGACCAAATGAACGACTCAAGATCAACATATGACAGCTATCAAGCACATGGCATCATTTGACCATCTTTCAAATTCGTCCAAGGGTAGAACTGGAATTCTATTGAGTAGAATTTAGCATTTTATGTATTCTAGATTATTCTACTAGCCAGTATAAATACATCTGCCTGTGGATGTATTTCATTTGTTCCAGTTTTTTATGTAAAATTTTAAGATTGATTAACGACAATGAAAGATTTTAAGTTTGCATAAATTCTGAGTTCATCAATGTTTTCCTTAGTGTAATCCTTTTATTATTTTCAAAATAGTTTAAGATCTTTAAAGTTATCAGTTAGCAAAAGTTTTCAGAAAATACGTTTTTGGGAATTTTTGGCAAGACTTTGTAAAATCTTGGAATCAATTTTAAAAGGAAGTGAAAGTGGAATTTTAAAACGGGTTTACTGATTTTGTTAAGTTTGGGTCAAAAGATTTTCAAAGTTTCAAGTTGGTTCATTGGTTTTTCAAAAAGGTTCATTTTTCAAGATTTTATCCAAAATCTTTTATCTTTCATTTTTTTATCTGATTACTCACTGTCTGAAAGCTGTCTAAAAGCTCTTGACAAACTTTTGGATCACCTTTCAGACTTGAAGTGTTCTTTGGTTGGTTATTTTGTGCAGGAACATAAGAAAGACCCTCATCTCATCATTTTTTCAGTTTTAAAGATATTAAGACCCTTAGGTCCTTAATGGATTCCAACCAATAGGGTAGTCTCTACACTTCATAAGCTTCACAATAAGCTCCCTTATCATTCCTTTGGAAGGCTTTCAGCCAGGTATGGGCTTGAACCCCATTGGTTTAATATCTGAAGTTTCTATGTGATGATTATATGAATTTGTGGAAATCTGCTTAAGAGTTGGTTTAATCTGCTTGTTTATGTTTCTTGAGTAATTTTGTGCATGTGTTAGTGATTAGGATCAGTTTGGTTAAGATTTGCAAGCTATATCTTTGTTAAACTTCATTTTCAGAAGTTAAGGGGGTGTTTGGGTTTGGGGTAATAACTAGTTTATGTGACAAGAACTTGGTTAATATCAGCTTAAGCATTCTCAATTGGTTAGTATAGGGTGTGTTTTATACTTAGTTTTCAGTTTGGTATGTTAAAAACAAGAATTGCATGCTAAATATTTGGTAAGTAGCACAAAAAATCAGTAACTGCCAATTTGTCTTGTCTTAGTGTAAAATTTTCTTTGAAATCTTGAAGATTGTTAGATATGGTGCATGTCTAGGTTTTAGAACTGGTTTGGTATAATTTGTGAGTGGATTGGGTAAGTTTTGGTCAACCAAAACTCACCCACATACCATATATATCAGCAAAGGTCTCACAGTCCCTTTTCTGATGATACAGTAACTGCTTGTTCTTGTTGTGCTTGAAATTTGTGAACAAGTTGTGCTTTTTAGATTTTTTGTGACTCCCCACAACCCAACTGGTTGTGGGGGTGCCAATCTTTGTCCAAGAAACCTAGTATCAAGCAAGTTACAGCCCAAAAGGTCCATAGACCTTGTTTTTTTGTTCTACCAGTGGGAACCAAGTTCCCACTGCATGTGTTAAAGTTCCCCCTGCTTTGCTAGAAAACAAAAGTGACTCAAGTGTCACTATCAGAAACTTACTTTTTTGTCTTTAGTGGTGAAAAATAGGATTTAGATCTTCAAAAAAATTTCATTATTTTTCTTATTTTATGTTTGATTTTTCTGTTTAATTAATTTTTATTTTACTCTTCATTTAGTATTTTTTAGATTTTATTGCATTTTTAAATTACTTTTTAACTTTCTGTTTCTGTCTTTTAGTGTGAAAAATTAATATTTTTCAGTCTTAAAATTTTTCTTATATTTATAAAAATAGTTTAAGATTTTTAGTTTAAAAAGTTTTTACTATTCACTTTTTAAATAATTTTTAGAATTAAATTTAGTTTAATTAGGGTTTAATTAATATCAGTTTTGTCTTTTAGTGAAAAATTTTACATTTTTCAAACTTTTTCATTTTTCTATTGTTCATTAGTATAATTTAGGATTTCTAAATTGTCAAATTACTTTTAGCATTATTTTATTATTTTTTATGATTATTTTAGTTTAAAAATAGTTTTTAGTGATTTAAAAATAGAAAAATAGTTTTGAAAATTTAGGAAAAATACTTTTTAGTCTTTAAATAATATAAGTGAGTTAATAGTTCAATAAAATAATATTTTGGACATTTTGTTAATTATATTTAATTTTAGGGCTTTAATTAGCATTAAAAATTGAATATTTAATTATTAAAAGGTTTTAAAATATATTTGTTGGATATTTATTCTTATTTATATTATTTTAGACTTAGTTTAAACTATTAATTAATTTTTAGGTTTAATTTTTAATTTTGTCGCGTTTTACGTAATTACGTCATCGTTTTACGTCAACGTCGTAGCGTAATCGTAGTCGTAGCTCGTCTATACTTTTTCCTCTTTAAACCAAAAACGTCACTAATCCAAACTTTGATTTTATATAATTGGCACATTAATCCACACACCTCCTTCGAGAACGAACCCGCATTTATTCGACTTGTCGGTTTTCTTAAATCGTCGAGTTTAATACTTGCCGCATTTATACGTTGTTTTCCTAAACGCGTATTTTTACCACAATAATTTTTCCTGAAACGTGTACGATTTATCTACATCAATTTTTGGCGCCGCTGCCGGAGAGGTGTTTATAGTGTGCCATTATTAGTATCGTGTTTGTGTGAGTAGTGCGTTTTTGCTTTTCAATTTTTGGAAAGCGTGAATATCGTACATACTCATTTTTGTTATTTTTACTTATTATATTATAGTATCCAAATAAATCGTGTTTAATTTTCCTAAATTAAACACAAACCAATCTTTACTATATTGTAGATATCCATTATCGTTTTCGTTTTTCTTGTGAATATATTACTATATTGTACTTACGTAGAACAATAAATATACAAGCACTCCAAAAGCGTAAAAACGCAACCTTGATTCGGGATTTCATCACTCGATCATTGTATTCGAATCCAAAGCAAAAGTTTAAAGGCAAAATAGATAAATACTTTCGTGAGGCTTAATTTCAATCAACACAAACTATAAGGTGGGTATAAGGCGGTTGTATTTCACGACCTAAGGGAAAAAGGCTCTTAAGTGCTTAGCGCCGCCTCGTTTCCCCCGCTTTCTTGTGCGTGTTTTGAGAAAGAGGGCTAATCGAGGGTTTGCCGCCCAAGTATTATCTACGTATACTATATTTGCTTGTGTTTTCAAGATTAAACCCTCTTGAACGTTTTGGTGTTCCACCAACGTTCTAAAGTCATCGAGAACGTTCACTCCACGTGATCGTTTTCCTTCCTTGAGGCTCCTTTAATCGAGAAGATCGATTCGAGGGGAGATTTGTAGATTTGTGTCTACGTAATACAACAAAAATCCAAAAAAATTAAAAAACAATCAAAAACCAAAAAATTGAAAAATCGAAAAAGCCGCAAAAAGAATCTTCTTTGCTACCACCCATTCTACGCTTAGTGCATGCGCACTCGATCGAAGGATTATTCCAATTCTAGCGAAGCTTCGAATCGACGCAATCGTAATCGAAGTAATCGACGATGTAGACGAGAGTTAGAAACCGACGTTCCTAATACCGGTGTTGAAGAAACCTTAGACGAGATGGCCGACAATCGTTCGATGATGGAATTGCTCGAAGCGCCCACCAAGGGTTATGGAGACGCGATCGTAATTCCCGCTATCGAAGCGGAGAATTTTGAGATAAAGAGTTGAATGCTTTCGTTGATTCAAGCTACGAAGTTTCGAGGTCGTGAAGCCGATAATCCTCACGACCATATTCGGAATTTTGATCGTCTTTTGGCCACGAGCAAGTTTAAGAACGTCGACACCGATGTCGTCAAACTTATGCTTTTTCCGTACTCGCTCGATGGTGCCGCCAAGGATTGGTACGAGAAAGAGCCACCTAATTCGATAGTTACGTGGAAGGATCTCGTCTCCAAGTTCGTTAATTATTTTTTCCCACCGTCTAAGACAACGTTTTTCAAAAATGAAATTACGAAATTTGAGCAAAAACCGAATGAATCTTTTAGAGACGCGTGGGATCGTTTTAAGGAATTGCTTAAGCAATGTCCTCACCATGGTTTTTCCGAGTTGCACCAAATCGATACGTTTTACAACGGTCTTAATTTTCAAGAACAAGATTCGTTGAATTCCGCCGCCGGTGGCAACTTTTTGTGTAAGACTCCGAAAGATGCATTGATAATTATCGAAAACCGATCCAAGGTTTACCAACTCCGCAACGCATCAAGTGTTGCCAATGTCGCCAATGTTAGTAATTCTAATCGCGACATTGAGAGGGTTGATGCAAAAGTCGACAAGTTGACGAATGTGTTTACATCTTTTCTCGTTGAGATGCAAAAGAAAGACGCTCCCGCTACGGTGAAAGCGATTGAGGTTTCGTGTACGTTTTGTGGTGGACCTCATAATTATTACGAGTGTGCGGCTACGGATGGCCAAACGTCGAATGTGAGTGCGTTAAATGGGAACAACAATTTTTCTAATCAAAATAAAGCGGGTCCATCACAACAAGGCAATTATAATCAAGGCAACAATTTTCAAAATCGAAACAATTTTCAAGGAAACAATCAACAAGGAAATTTTTCGAATCAAAATCAAGGTTATAATCAAGGTCGTAATTTAAATTGGCAAAATCGAGATAATAATCAAAACTCGAATTTTTCAAACAACAACAATCAAGGCAACAATTTTTCAAGTGGTAATCAAGGAAATTTTCAAAGAAGTAATCAAAACCAAGGGAACTTTAATTCTAATCAAAATAGTTCGTCAAACGATTTTCAAAGTTACATAAAAACGAATGAGGCTAATATGAGACGATTAGAGGGAGAAATTGGTACTTTGAAAAACGATTTTTCTAATACATTGAAACTTCAAAACACGAAGATTGAGCAAGGAAAAATTGACATTAAAAAGATGTTTTCGGCCATAATGAACAAGTCCTCGGGTGCGTCATCGAGTTCGTTACCTAGTGACACCATTGCAAATCCGAAGGAACAATGTAAAGCCGCCTCGTCTCGTGAGAAAGGTCGTGTGATTACCCCTAGCCTTGAAGGATTTCGAGTTGTTCCTTCTTCTCAACCCTCGACTTCTAAGACGTCTTATTGTTCTAAAGTCGATGGGGTGAACGTGGCGACCAAGGAAAAGAGTGCACACCCTCTTATACCTCAAATTCCATCCACGGTTCAAAAAGAGAGCTTTATCGACCTTACCAAAGTAACCCTTGAAGAAACTTGTGCATCGATCCTTCTTAAAAAACCCAAAAGGCGTATGCCGAGAAAGGAAAAGGATCCGGGCCAATTTCTATTACCTTGTGATTTTTCCGAGATTGAGGGATGTTTAGCCCTTGCCGATTTAGGTGCTAGCATCAATCTCATGCCTCATTCTCTTCGGAAATTGATGAGATTGCCTTCACTTACACCCACGAACATGACAATCGAGCTTGCAAATTGTACTCCACTTATACCAATTGGAATAGCCGAGGATGTCTATGTCAAAGTTGGAAAGTTTGTTTTCCCACGGATTTCGTTATATCCGATTACGAGTGTGACCCTAAATGTCCCATTATTTTAGGCCGACCATTCTTATCGACGGCTCGAACCGTAATCGACGTTCACGAGGGGAGACTTACTATGAGATATGGGGATGAGAAAATGGACTTTTTCGCTAGAAAATCCCAAGTTTTTAATGATAATGAAAAAAACGAGGTTTCAAAACCTAATGATTCAAATCCTAATGATTTCAAAATGTTCACTTTAGCGGAAAGAATGAGGCTTAATGCATGTTTTGAATGAATTAAGAAAAACGGTTTTAAAGATGATGATTTTAATGATAAAGAGTACGTGTACCTAATTCAAAAGGGTTTGTGTAAATTTATGGATGAAAACTCACTTTGGGATGTATTTAGCGAAACAAGTGAAACACCAATTCCGAAGGGCGACGTTAGTGCCATCACGACAATGACCAAAATGGGCTCGTCTTCACCACCTTCGAAGGACCACGTCTTTGAGGCTTCAACTTCTAACTCCATCGAAGTGCCTCCTTCGCCTAGCCGAACACCCGTTGAGGCTAAAGGGTTTATCGACATCGATCCTCTCGTCTTAGAAAAGTCACCTAAGCATAGTCATTCGACTTGTAAGACCATGGTTGTGAGTGCTCACATCGACTCTTTCTTTGACGATGACGATGGCGATTTTGCCGAGATTGATCACGTACTTCGAAATCCACATGCAATTTTTGATTCTCCTAAAAAGAAACATGTGAAGTACGATGATTATGAGTTTGATCCCGAGATTGAGGAAATCATTGAACGAGAGCTAGCCCTTATGCCTTCACTTCCACCTACGAGTGAGGTCGATCTTTCCAAAATCGAGGATGAACTAAATGAGTTGGAACGTCTTATTTTCGATGACGAACCAACTCATGTGACCACCAAAAATCCAATTCTCGAGGAGTTACCTAATCAACACTCCTCAAATGAGAATTACGTTTACCACATTCGTGAGGATTTAACTTATCAACAATCCCCACAAAAGAATGATGGTTTCGTGCTTGATCGTGATCTTTTCGAGAGAGTTTCTAAGATACTCAAGGAGGAAAATGACAAACCTTGGTTTGACAAGCCTATCTTTGATGAAGAAATCGATGAGATCGACGTTCATGAGGATGACGAGTATGTAGACCCCGAGGGGGCGGTGTTCTTTATTGATCGACATTTTGAGAACTTATATAATCCACCACCCCCTAACCGTGACTTAAATGTGAGGATTTTTAGCGCGACTAATTTTGAATTTGACACACCAAATATTTTCGACATTATTCAATCGGGTTCTCATAAAGAGTTTTTAAACGATGAAAAAGGGAAAGATTTTAAAAATGTTTTAAAAGATTTTTCTACAAGTTTAACTCCGTCATCACATCGTTTTATGAGTACTACCACCTCATCTACTCCTTTTGACAACGGTTGGTGTGGATCTAGTATGGGGGAAGCCCCAAATGTTCCCTCCCACTCCACCGAGGACGAGATTTACGATCCTGGAATTGCTTGTAAAGAGAAATCTCGGTCTTCCACCGATGCAATAAATGGAAATCTTATCTATTTGCTTGGTGTGAGTCTACCTCGAGTAGCTCATAAGTTTGACTTACCCATTGCCCCACCTTTCTACTTCTTATCTCTTTTCTTCTACCTCTTTGAGGTTCTAGCACATGTTGAAGTGGCGTTGTTTCGTTTTTCCCATGACAACGAGGACGCCATCTTCGATCCCGGTATTTTGCATCATCTAAGGACTTAGTCCTTAGTACCGGTTGCTTTTGGGCATTGTTTACCATGTAAGCCCCACCAAAAATGACCATACCAAGATTATCCCTAAATGATCACATTTATGGGGATTCGAGTCGAGCTTTTGACTCGGTTATCAAAAACAAGGTGCCTCATGGGGGATTCTCATGCTTATCCTTGTAAATATTATTGCTTTCTTAGTTAATTTAACGAGGGGACTTGTGCTCTTCCAACCTTTGTTTCGTGGTTGTTTGTGATTGTGATTCATTAGGTTCATCGTCATCATTGAAGCCTCTCGTGTTTGTTTTACGGATCACTCGAGCTTCGATCGTTGCCTTTGGAGATTCCGATATCTGATGATATCCTTTTATGTTCTAACGTTTATCTTATTAGCCTAATTCATAAACGGATTTTAGGTTATTCGAATTACCCTTTCCATGCTCGAGATTAAGCATTCGACTTCGTCTCTAGTATGGGGGTGTTTATACCCCTAGACTCGAAACATTGAGGACAATGTTTAGTTTTAGTATGGGGGGTGAGTAGATACTTCACCTTGCTTACGTCAACACGCAATCCAATATTCATCGTTTTGTTATCGTTTTGTTGCAAAATAAGGCTAAAAATGGCCAAATTTTAAAATTTTTCTTGTTTTTCATAAGTGTTTAAGACACGAATGTAGGTTTTCCGATGGTGAGAATAAGAGTAATTTTTTACTCGACCGTGCGTGTTGAGCACTTAGCTTCGATTCCTTAACTTTTTAGGCTAAGTCTCTTAAATGAGGACGAGAAATGATAGAGTTATTTATAAGTCTCGTAATCGTCACGATATCATGTGTAGTAATTATTAGCTTATTCTCCCCACGCTTCTGCATAATAAATTGTTAATAAATATTGATTTAGCGGTTTAGTCACTATTGTTGGTTTCTAATTTGTTTTAGTAGCTTCCATGTAATTAAATTGGGAAAACATTAAGGTATCGCCAGCGTCACAGTTTTGAAGTATTGGCACCCAAATAATCGAAAGCTTCACCTAATAATAGGATTTCAAGTGCTCACCTAAATTAAGCAAAAATTTGAAGCTCACAAGGCCGAAAAATCTATGCCCAAATTGAAAGTGAATCAAGCCTTCATCTTCGAAGCTTTAAAGATCCAAAATTCGCCTTAGCGTGAGGATATACGTCTTTGGCTAATAAAACCACCGATGAGGCGGATAATAAAAGGCAAGGCAAGACCGAAGTCATAATAAAAGCTTCATGGCGAAGTTGAATAAAAGATGGAGGTAAACCATGATAATAAAACCACCGATGATGGCGGATAATAAAAATCTTGGTAATAAGTCTCATGTTCAAAACCGTTATAAAACCGTGTTTATCGATCCTTCTTGTTGACTTAATTTTTTGACATCGTTGTCTATTAGGATGAATTATTAATTTAATGATTTTGGTTACACCGTTAAGTTTCTATTTTTAGACTTAATCTCTATTCACGCATAAGTCAATGATGTATCCTCGTGGTCATTAAGACAAAATAAAATATAAGAGATACCAAGTAGGAATAAGGGAGTTTAGGTTCGTAATTAACACTTATGAGATATGATCGTGTTGCTAACTTATAATAAAAATGATCTCGTTACACGCTTAGCATGGAATTGGGTGAAAATCGAGGACGACGAAATTATTTCTAACGAAGCATTCACGTGTTCTTGTTCTATGATTCCAAAAGTCACTTAATCGTGATGAAAACAATACGTTATGTCTAAAACACGTGTAGTAGTTTATTTAAATTTATGTCTTCAATAAATGTCATCATAAAATGAATTTTGGAAGTGCTATGATACTTAATTCTAGCATTGCGTGGGGACACGGCAATGGTTTAGTATGGGGGAGTGATGAGACTGTAATTATACATAGTCTCATCGTCCAAATCGGGCTTAAAACGCTTAAAATATCGTCAAAATACCCAAATATACGCTTGTGTTTGTTCATTGTGTATTTTAGGTATGGATATCGTGAAATCAACAAATGATCACAAGAATGAAGCAAAAACGAACACGGGAAACGAAGTTGCACAAAGAACCGGGCCCGAAGAATGAATTTTGCAAAAATGCCCTTGAAGTTTGAAGATTGTACAAGTTTGGTCCCTCAACTTTTGAAGAATGACACTTTATACCCCTAAAATATCCAAAAATATGAATGGGGTCCCTAAAGTTTGAAGATATGTCAAGAAATGCCCTTTAAAAATACCAATATTGCACAAATAGTCCTTGTCTAAAGTATTGTGATTCAATTGTGCCACAAATGACAAGTTGACCAAAGTTTTAACAAAGGGTTTGAGGGAAGAGCTGTTGATAACTTGATATGCCAAGATTAGGGAAGTCCAAGGGGTCCTTTTGCTAAAAACATAACCCAAACCCGAATTTAACCCACCAATAGCCCATTTAAACCACCATAAGCCCACCTAAAACCCTTTTACCCGACCCAACACCTAACACACCCAGTTTATTAAATAAACTGGGTCAAACGAGTCAAACCTATTAAGTTTCCACTAAACACATTTTTAAACCAACCCCTCTCCTAAACCAGATTAAACTACCCCCTTCTTCCCCATTAAACCCTAGATAACCCCAGATTAAATTAGACGCAAAATAAAGGGTTTTTACTCTTTAATCTCAGGATATTTAATTAAGGGTCACCTTAATCAAACCCACCTCCAAAAACACAAACCCATGACCCCTAGGACCCTCACAGACAAAGTTGTCTTGTCCAAAAATGGCAACAAAAGAATCCAGCAGAGCATCAACGATTCTTATCAATTCCTTTGTCCCAAAGGACCAAATGAACGACTCAAGATCAACATATGACAGCTATCAAGCACATGGCATCATTTGACCATCTTTCAAATTCGTCCAAGGGTAGAACTGGAATTCTATTGAGTAGGGTTTAGCATTTTATGTATTCTAGATTATTCTACTAGCCAGTATAAATACATCCGCCTGTGGATGTATTTCATTTGTTCAGGTTTTTTATGTAAAATTTTAAGATTGATTAATGACAATGAAAGATTTTAAGTTTGCATAAATTCTGAGTTCCTCATTGTTTTCCTTAGTGTAATCCTTTTATTATTTTCAAAATAGTTTAAGATCTTTTTAGTTATCAGTTAGCAAAAGTTTTCCGAAAATACGTTTTTGGGAATTTTTGGCAAGACTTTGTAAAATCTTGGAATCAATTTTAAAAGGAAGTGAAAGTGGAATTTTAAAACGGGTTTACTGATTTTGTTAAGTTTGAGTCAAAAGATTTTCAAAGTTTCAAGTTGGTTCATTGGTTTTTCAAAAAGGTTCATTTTCAAGATTTTATCCAAAATCTTTTATCTTTCATTTTTTTATCTGATTACTCACTGTCTGAAAGCTGTCCAAAAGCTCTTGACAAAGCTTTTGGATCATCTTTCAGACTTGAAGTGTTCTTTGGTTGGTTATTTTGTGCAGGAACACAAGAAAGACCCTCATTTCATCATTTTTTCAGTTTTAAAGATATTAAGACCCTTGGGTCCTTAATGGATTCAAACCAACAGGGTGGTCTCTACACTTCATAAGCTTCACAATAATCTCCCTTATCATTCCTTTGGAAGGCTTTCAGCCAGGTATGGGCTTGAACCCTATTGGTTTAATTTCTAAAGTTTCTATGTGATGATTATATGAATTTGTGGAAATCTGCTTAAGAGTTGGTTTAATCTGCTTGTTTATGTTTCTTGAGTAATTTTGTTCATGTGTTAGTGATTAGGATCAGTTTGGTTAAGATTTGCAAGCTATATCTTTGTTAAACTTCTTTTTCAGAAGTTAAGGGGGTGTTTGGGTTTGGGGTAATAACTGGTTTATGTGACAAGAACTTGGTTAATATCAGCATAAGCATTCTCAATTGGTTAGTATAGGGTGTGTTTTATACTTAGTTTTCAGTTTGGTATGTTAAAAACAAGAATTGCATGCTAAATATTTGGTAAGTAGCACAAAAAATCAGTAACTGCCAATTTGTCTTGTCTTAGTGTAAAATTTTCTTTGAAATCTTGAAGATTGTTAGATATGGTGCATGTCTAGGTTTTAGAGCTGGTTTGGTATAATTTGTGAGTGGATTGGGTAAGTTTTGGTCAACCAAAACTCACCCAAATACCATATATATCAGCAAACGTCTCATAGTCCCTTTTCTGATGATACAGTAACTGCTTGTGCTTGTTGTGCTTGAAATTTGTGAACAAGTTGTGCTTTTTAGATTTTTTGTGACTCCCCACAATCCAACTGGTTGTGGTGGTGCCAATCTTTGTCCAAGAAACCTAGTATCAAGCAAGTTACAGCCCAAAAGGTCCACATACCTTGTTTTTTTTGTTCTACCAGTGGGAACCAAGTTCCCACTGCCTGTGTTAAAGTTCCCCCTGCTTTGCTAGAAAACAAAAGTGACTCAAGTGTCACTATCAGAAACTTACTTTTTTGTCTTTAGTGGTGAAAAATAGGATTTAGATCTTCAAACCAATTTCATTATTTTTCTTATTTTATTTTTTATTTTTCTATTTATTTAATTTTTATTTTACTGTTCATTTAGTATTTTTTTAGATTTTATTGCATTTTTAAATTACTTTTTAACTTTCTGTTTTTGTCTTTTAGTGTGAAAAATTAATATTTTTCAGTTTTAAAATTTTTCTTATATTTAGAAAAATAGTTTAAGATTTTTAGTTTAAAAATTTTTTACTGGTCACTTTTTAAATAATTTTTAGAATTAAATTTAGTTTAATTAGGGTTTAATTAATATCAGTTTTGTCTTTTAGTGAAAATATTTACATTTTTCAAACTTTTTCATTTTTCTACTGTTCATTAGTATAATTTAGGATTTCTAAAAATGTCAAATTATTTTTAGCGTTATTTTATTATTTTTTATGATTATTTTAGTTTAAAAATAGTTTTTAGTGATTTAAAAATAGAAAAATAGTTTTGAAAATTTAGGAAAAATACTTTTTAGTCTTTAAATAATATAAGTGATTAGTTCAATAAAATAATATTTTGGACATTTTGTTAATTATATTTAATTTTAGGGCTTTAATTAGCATTAAAAATTGAATATTTAATTATTAAAAGGTTTTAAAATATATTTGTTAGATTTTTATTCTTATTTATATTATTTTAGACTTAGTTTAAACTTTTAATTAATTTTTAGGTTTAATTTTTAATTTTGTCGCGTTTTACGTAATTATGTCATCGTTTTACGTCAACGTCGTAGCGTAATCTTAGTCGTAGCTCGTCTTTACTTTTTCCTCTTTAAACCAAAAACGTCACTAATCCAAACTTTGATTTTATATAATTGGCACATTAATCCACACACCTCCTTCGAGAACGAACCCGCATTTATTCGACTTGTCGGTTTTCCTAAATCGTCGAGTTTAATACTTGCCGCATTTATACGTTGTTTTCCTAAACGCGTATTTTTACCACAATCATTTTTCCTGAAACGTGTATGATTTACCTACATCATACCTCATCCCAAAACCGTTAAGGGAGTTAGGAGTTTCCTAGGCCACGCGGGCTTTTATCGTCGTTTCATCAAAGACTTTTCGAAAATCACTCGACCTATGACACACCTTCTCGAGAAAGATGCTCCTTTTAACTTCAATAAGGATTGTGTTAGAGCTTTCGAAACTCTTAAAAGGAAACTTACCGAAGCTCCCATTCTTGTTGCTCCTAATTAGGAATTACCATTTGAAATCATGTGCGATGCAAGTGATTATGCAATAGGGGCCATCTTAGGGCAACGTTATGAAAAACACTTCCGTCCTATCCGTTATGCTAGCAAGACGATGACCGAGGCTCAACTTAAGTACACCAAAACGGAAAAGGAATTCCTTGCCGTGGTTTATGCTTTTGAGAAATTCCGACCTTATCTCGTCTTGACTAAAAGCATCGTGTACACGGACCATTCGGCTATCAAGTACCTCTTAGCTAAGCAAGATGCAAAGTCGAGATTGCTTCGTTGGGTGCTCCTCCTCCAAGAATTTGATGTCACCGTACTTGACAAAAAAAGGAGCCGTGAATCTAGTGGCCGAGCATCTCTCTCGTTTAGAAGATCCTCACAAAGATGTTTTCGAGAACAAGGAAATTACCGAAACATTTCCTCTCGAGACTCTCGGTGTAGTGAATTCTAAGGACGACACCCCATGGTTTGCCGACATTGGAAATTACCATGCGGGGAACTTCATACTCAAGGGTATGACGACACAACAGAAGAGAAAACTCTTTCATGACGTCAAGTTCTATTTTTGGGACGACCATTAACTATTTCGGGTTTGTCCGGATCAACTCGTTCGACATTGTGTCTTTGGCACCGAAGCTTCTAACATCCTTAGAGCTTGTCACGAGGGACCCACGGGTGGTCACCACGGTGCTAATCTCACGGATGAGAAAGTGTTCGATGCCGGCTTCTTTTGGCTTACGATCTATCGTGATCCACACGCACTTGTGAAGTCGTGTGATTCTTGCCAACGCCAAGGAAAATCGTCGCAAAAGGATGAAATGCCGCAAAACATAATTCAAGTGTGTGAGATTTTCGACATTTGGGGCATTGACTTTATGGGGCCGTTCCCATCGTCTCATGGTAGAAAGTATATCCTCGTCGCCGTCGACTACCTATCTAAGTGGGCTGAAGCTAAGGCTTTGCCTACGAATGATGCTCGTGTGGTAGTGAAGTTTTTGAAGCAACTATTCTCTCGATTTGGAACCCCTCGTGCTATTATAAGCGATCGTGGAATCCATTTTTGTAATGACCAATTCGAAAAGGTTCTAAAGAAATATGGAGTTACACATCGTCTTTCTACGGCTTATCACCCGCAAACGAGTGGGGAAGTCGAGGTTTCAAACCGAGCTTTGAAGAGGATTTTAGAGAGGTCGATTGGATAAAACCGTGCTTCATGGTCCCACAAACTCGACGACACTTTATGGGCCTTTCAGACCGCTTATAAGACACCTATCGGTTGTACTCCTTATAAGTTGGTTTATGGAAAGAATTGTCATTTGCCTATTGAGTTGGAACACAAGGCATATTGGGCACTAAAGCATGCCAACTATGACTTGAAGACCGCGGGAGATCACCGGAAAATACAACTTAATGAATTGGATGAATTAAGAGATAATGCTTATGAAAATTCATTGATTTTTAAGGAAAAGACTAAAAAGTTTCATGATTCAAAGATTAAAAACCTGGTTTTTAACATTGGTGATCAAGTGTTACTTTTTAACTCTCGTTTGAAGATATTTTCCGGGAAATTGAAATCTTGTTGGTCGGATCCGTTCACCATAACGCAAGTGTTTCCTTATGGGACCATCGAGGTAGCTCAAATGGTCCTAATTTCAAGGTGAATGGACATAGGCTTAAGCACTACTTCGGTGGGGAAGTCCCTTCCTTGGACGACCTCGACCAAGTCACCTTCCCCAATGATAGTTAGCATTGAGGGGATCGAGGCGAGGTCATGACTCGGTAATAAAAAACAAGGTGCCTCATGGGAGAGATCCCATGCTTATCCATGTACATATTATTGCTTTCTAATGTAGTTAATGAGAGGGGATTTGTGCCCTTCCAACTCGTTTTCTCGTGGTTGTTTGTGAATGTGTTATCTAGATCATCATCATCGCCACAATTGAAGACTCTCGTGTTCGTTTACGTGAGCCTCGATCGTTTGCTTGAAGAGTTTTTCACGAATCCATGAGATTTCATTTATTGTTCTAATAATTATCTTCTGCATAATTCATAAACGACTCTAGATATATTGTTGATCACCCTTTCCATGCTAGATCCTAAGCATTCGACTCTTCGTCTCTAGTATGGGGGTGCTACACCTTTAGACTCGAAACATTGAGGACAATGTTTAATTTTAGTATGGGGGGGGGGGGGGGGGGTGAATAGATACTTGCCTTACTACGCCCTCACGTTTTCCAACTTTTAACGTTTTGTTTTATTTTGTTGTTAATAAGGCTAAAAATGGCCCAATTTTAAATTTTTTCTTAGTTTTCATATGTGTTTTTGAGACACGAATGTATATTTTCCGATTGGTAGAAGAAGAGTTAATTTTTGACTTAATGGGCATTTGGAGCCCTTTACATTCCTTAACCCGCTTGAATCAAGTTTTTCTAGACTTTTATATAGGGAACTTTAAAACGCGAAAGTTTTAGCTCATACCGGTTAAGAACAAGAACTTTCGCAAGTTCCGATAATTGATCCTAGAAAGTCACTTATCAAGGGAACTTTAAAATGCATTCTATAAACTTGGAAAAAGTCTAAGAAAGTGCAAGATCCTATCGGTGACTTGAAAACCCAAAACTTCGATTTGATATGGTCTTAATGAAGCTAATCCAAATTTGGCTTAATTTTGCCTTGCATGGCTAAGTATTCACGAGTCTCTTTAATTAGAGGTCTTTATATAGTGAAGAACGAGAAGTGATAGAGTTAGACAAGTGATCATGCTAAACGTAGAACATGAAAATGTTCTTTCAAAAGCTCATATGTTTTTAATTGTGGCTTTTTCTCTCATAAGATCAATGCATTAGGAATAAATTAATTGCAATAAGTAAGGTCGTACGATTTGAAAGGTTACTTAGCTTCTAGCCCAAGATCGTTTAAAAGTTACTCGTGGTTGAATAGAGTTCATAGCCAATGCATAACTTATTGAAGCGAGACGTGAAGATTGGTGAAGATCTAAAAAGGCCCTTACAGTTCATGAGGAGCTCTATTTTGTTGCTAAAGATCCAAGATGATGTGAAGAATCATTATTCCACAATCAATATAAAGGATCGAGACACACGACGAAAAGAAATTACTCCCCTAAAGATCATGGAGAAAGTCTATCCAAAAAGACCCTAACAAGGTATGAGGATAAATATATCCAAGTCCTAAAAGGAGGCGGATCGTTGTATATCAAAATCCAAAATAAAGATTGAAGAAATATGATGAAGTCGTGGTACAAGTATGAAAAATCTCTCAAAAACGTCAAGTGAAGAAATTCCAAAATATGAAGAGAAGACCATAATTTCAAGAACGTCTTCCGAAGATTCGAAGTATGAAGTACATGCCAAATATCGGTCCGAGAAAGGTCTCAAATCGTGAAACGAGTTATGCTAAGATATGAACTTAAGGAGATACATGAGAAGCCATTTTAAAAGATTTTGTCCTTTAGCTAACTATCGATTAAATCGTGCTACTTTATTTTAGAACTAATAAATACACAAATACGTCAATATGAATCACTTGTGATCCATGACAAATACTTAAAAAGTTCTAGATACCTTTTCCTTTCATAATAACTAGGATTGCGAGGAGAAAAAGTATTACACAATTTGGACGTATGAGTAGTGTTAGCATTGTGACTTGTACCAACAATGATCTCGTTTTTACACTTAGCATAGAATGTACGACAATCAAGGATGATGAACTTTACACTATGAGACATTCACTTGTTTCTATTCATTGACCCTAAAAGTCACTTTCGTGATGAAAATTATACATTATGTCTTTAACATATCTTCTTAGTATTGAAGCATGTTTTACTTTTTAATAAAGGTTAATAAAATTGAATTTTGGAGATGCTTAGATACTTTATTCTAGCATTGCGTGAGGGTACGACAATGGTTTAGTATGGGGGAGTGATGAGATGGCATTTATACATGATCTCATTGTTCTTGTTGGGCTTTAAATGCATTAAATGTCATTAAAATACCATATATATATGTTTGTGTTTGTTTACTTGTGTATTTTAGGTATGGATATCGTGAAAAAGACAAAAGATCACAAGCAACAAGGAAAAACGAACACGAGAAACGAAGCCGTACAATGAACCGGGCCCTAGTTATGGATTTCTCAAAGAAAAGACCTTGAAGATTTGAAGATGTGCAAGAATGATCCCTCATTTATGAAGAAATGACACTTAATACCCTTGTATATTCATAATTACAAGTTTGATCCCTTAAGTTTGTCAAAATGACAAAAAGGTCCCTCAACTTTGAAGATTTGGCAAGTTTAGTCTCTCAAGAATTCTAAATTATCAACAATGGTCCTCCTCAAAGTCAAACTTACAAAGAAGACCTTCAAGATCAAGAATATTACAAATCTAGTCCTTCTTAAATGGATAAAAGAACAAAAAGGACTAATGTTGTAATTGTGCCAAAGTCATTTAAGCCCTAAAATCCCTTTTATAAAGTTTTCGTGCCCAAACTATGAAAAAAATAACTTAAATAACAAAGGATTCGGATTTATGGGCTGAATAAACTTGTTAAACACATTTCACCAAAATACAAGGACCAAAAGTGTGCACTGAAACATTTGTATCCCTAAACACGCGAGTAACATTTACTATTTGGATTAAAACGAGTTACTGTACATCTTTTTACCCAGGATCAAAAAGGAGCAAAACAAAGGGGAAAATTAAATTGGTTAGACTTACGTGTGATTCACCTCACATGAATCATATCCTAACACTAAAACCTTAAATCCCATTACCAGGAAGACCCCACAAGGACCAACCACAAGACGAAACCTGGCAAAGATCATTGACATGGACAAATCAAGGGTGTACATCAACTACTTGTCCTCCAAGGAGAAAATATACGTCCAAGATTTCTCCTAACAGCCTGTCAACAACCAAATGCATTCTGTAAGCTTCATAGGGATATTTTAGGGATTTTCATAGATTAGGGTTTATGAATAGTGCCCATATTGTGGCCTATAAAGAGAGCCCCGACTTGTGGTGAGCCTCTTGTTCCAGATTTTGGCTAAGAATTTTGTAATTCCTTTTATGAAATAAAAAGTTGGTATTTTCTTTAAAAAGTTTTATAATTCCTTTTTGTTTATAAAGTTGGTGTCCTTCTTAGCTGAATCTGAGTTACAAGTATTAATTTGTGCTTGAAAGGTTTTTGATATCTCAAGTTTGTGGAAAGTTTTTAAGAAAAAGGGAAAATCAGTGTTATATTATTTGTGTTGTTTAACTTTGTTCATCTCAGCAGGTGTGGAAGGTAGTGGTTGTTCTGCTACGACTTGAGCTCTCACAATCCAAAGCATGGATGTATGTTTTGGAGGTGCACGTTTCTAAACCCTTTTACTTTTTTGCATATTTTTCATGGTATATGATGAATATGAGTATTTGTTATTGAATCAGTGTTTTATTGGTTGAATCTTGTTATCTGATTGTTACGTGTTGTTATTATTTGATTTGATCTTGATTTGTGGGGTTTATTAAACAAGTCCTTTGAAAAAAGTTTGAAATCAGTCATAAAAGGGTGTTTGGGTTTGGGTGTGTCAAGGATTGGGTGACACATCCTTGGCCATTAAACAGTGTAGACTCACCTATTATCTTGGTTTAAGGCATTTTCAGATCTTTGTTATAAGTATTGTGGTATAAAACAAGTTTTCAAGTGATAAAAATCTGTCTAAACATTCAGCAGGCTAAAACTGTATTGTTGTAGTGTTTTATGGCCTTAAATCTTTTTTTTGGTAACCGTGATTTCTGACTAATTGGCCGACTAATCCACGGGGTTTGAGCCCACCGCCACACAGACTCAAACCTGGTAAAGCCTTCCCTTTTGAGGAGGTTGGCGTGGCCACTTCAAGGTTGTTTACACCTAGTTGGAATTGAACTTGAGACCTCACACACTTTGGAGTGATAGCCACAAATCTTTTTGCCATTAGGCCACCCTTGAGTGGTTTTATGGCCTTAAATCTTTAAACCTATTAGATCTTAGGTTCATTTAGGATTGCTGATTGTTAGATTGTGATTTGGTGGACATTTGAGTAAGATTGGGTGGTTTGAAATTTACTTATTGGCCAACTAGATCAGAAAAATCTAATCAGACCTTCTATTCATATCAGTAACTAGTTTTTGTTTGATTTTGTGTGATTTATGTGAAGTACTTGGTGTTTTTCTTGTTTCCATTGACTCCCAATAAGCCAAAGCTTATTGGGGTGCCCTTTTTTCCAATTAAAATCATCAAACAAAGCTTGAAATCAAGATTAAAACATATCTGTACAAGCAGCAGTAGGAACTCCTTTCCCACTGCTTGTTACAACTGATAGTGTATTTTGTTCATCAGCTAATTAATAAGCTATAATAGCTTATTGAATTGTGCAACAACTTGGATTTGGTAATCAGTCTTCCTCATTTGACCCATTTAACCATTCTGGAGCTTTTGGGCTGTTGACTTTAGGGTTTGACTAGAAAACCAACTTATTTGACTTTTTCATAAGTGCTTATTGGCTTATTCTGCTTATTTGGCTTTGCTTATTTGGCTTTGCTTATTATATGTTTCTTGATTGATTTGTCTTAATTAAGTCATTTAGAGTCTTTTACAAGTTAAATCAAGTTCTGAAATGGTCTAAATCTCTAAGTCGACTATTTTGTCTTTTAGTGAAATTATACTTGGCTTATTTCTGGCTTACTGGTTAAGCTTTTTCAAAATTTCTTTTTACAAATCTCTTAAGCATCCCAAAAGAAGGCTGTGTGTCAAATAAGAGCTAATGGCATTAGCTTATAACTTAATGGGCCAAAAAGCCCATTAAGAATAAGCTGTTGACTTATTAAGTTATGATAAGCACATTTTCAGCTTTTGGGCCTTTAGAGTTTTGTGTTTAGAATTAAATCTTGAATCAGACTGGAACTTTTCAACTTATTTGGTTGATTTTTTGCTTATTGGGCTAAAAAGCCCATTAAGGTGCATAATTTTTGTTTTTAACCCATTTGGGGGCCCAATAGGGGTATTTTGCTAATTTCACTTTCATTTTCTGTTTATATAGGTCAAAATAAACTAGTTTACAAGTTTTTAGAAATTTTTATAATTTTTGAATTTTTAATATTATTTTAATATTTGATTTTAGATTTTAATCATTTTAAATATTTTTAATTGGTTTTAAATTTTATAAAAATAGATTTTAGTTTACTTAAGTCATTTTGGAGTTTTACAAATTGAAAAATCTTTATTTGGGCTTTTTACTAATTATTTGGATTTTTAGGTAATTAATTAAAAGATTTGAAAAAGTTTTGATCATTTGTAAACTCTAATTATATTTTTAGCTATTTTTGGTAATTTTTTGGGATTTTTTTGAATTAATTTTTATTTTGTCACTTTTTACGATTTTTCGTTTCGTCGTCGTAGTGTAATTTTAACGTATCCGTCATTCTCTTTTCTCATCTTTTCTTAATCCAAAATCATTACGAATTATTCACACACAATCAACCTCCTTGGGAAACGAACTTATTTGGGTCATTAACACATGATTTTCCTAAATCATTTGTTTAATACTTACCGCATTTACGCCTTTTTCCTAAAAGGTCGTATTTTACCACAATCAACCACCTACATCATATCAGCAAAAATATATGTGACACCCCGGGTAGGGTCAAAATATGCAGAAATATCCACGGAGATGTCACTAGGGTGGATCGATAGCATATAGTCCATAGAGCATAAGATAAAGAGTTATTCAAATCAAATTACATGTTTGTTAAACAAATAAATAAAAATTGTCTTAAACATGATGAAAGGTGATTGTTTGTGTTTCCCAATAGAACCCCTGACGAGTCCTACAATGCAGATTACTAAGATGCTGGAGACCATGCACACACCACGTACTAACTTCATATTCCTGTGAAAGACATGATAGAGGGTCAACATAAAGTTGGTGAATTTATAGTTTTAACATTTATTAGTTTGGACATACAATAATTATAGAAGTAACAATGCACAAAGCATTCTTACTAAAATATAGATTACATTTTTTTATTATTAGAAACTAAAGCTTAACCTTCCATAGTCCTCAACAGATGAGGACGTAGTGTCTTACAAAAAGACACCCAACCCAGTTCCAACATGGTATACATCTGTTGTCCCGACCAAGGCACAGTGAGCATGACTCACCCAGATGGGGATGGTCAATCCCTAATAGATCTATTTATAACATTCGGGCGATTTACAACAATTTAACAGTTCCAATAGTAATCAATCATAGTCAAGTTTATACAATTCTGTTATGTCCATTAAGTGTTTGCATATTTTCTTTCCATAGAGGAAAGGTTTTATCAAAAGTTTATATGTGGCTGTAAACTCATCTGGGAGTAGGCAATAGCGGTTTAATACGAGTATCCAAATAAAGCTCACGCCAAAAGTTATGCCTAATCAAATAGTACAGTCTTAATAGATAGTACAAAGAACATATATGTATGCTTATACAGATTTTAGTCAGTTCATTTATGCTACGGTATTTATCTAAATAACCGTAGTTCAAGTATCAACAATATTCATTTAAACTTATTTATATAAGTTTCATTTCTAAGTAAACATAAAATGTTTAACTATTAATATCAGTTAGCATACATGTATTCATAATAATCATTCAACTTACAATTAAGTTTCTTATTTAAGTAGAAGTATAATGTCCTACTTAAAATATTAGTTTACGTTCTCTGTTCATGTATTATAATCACTCATTTACTATTAAGTTTCATTATTAAGTAAACATAAAAATTTTACTTAATATTAGTTCGCGTTCGCAGTTCATGTATTGTAACCATCCATTTAAACTTATTATTAAGTTTCGTATTTTAAGTAAACGTAAGGCGTTTTACTTAAATATTGGTATTCAATTTAGTCAACGTTCATATAATTTTATTTCCTAAAAGTATCTGTGTTTATGTATTAATATTACATGTCCATACTGTTTATACAATTTATTCCATAAAGCAATTAAAAATATTTTATTTTGAAAAATAAAATCTAATATTTTAATTAACTTTACAGTTTCCATAAATTATTTTAACTTTACAAAATAATTTATTAATTACAAACTTAAGAATTTATACATTAATTCTTATGGTCTAGGTATTTAATTATGTTTTATTATAATTAAAATAGATTTTAGGGTTAGGGCTTGTTAATGTTTCGGAACTTGGCAAAACTAGTCCCTCCATATTTTAAACAAGTATAACTTCCGAATTTTACACATTTGGTACTTAGGGCTTGTTAAAGTTTCAGCTTATGGCAGATTTAGTCCCCCTAGTTATATCTAGGTTTTGTAATTTTACTAAAATGACCAAAACAGCCCTAGGACTTCTTTAAGTTTCGGCAAAATACAAGAATGGTCCTTAGGGTTATAAAATGACAAACTAACTTTTAGAAACTTTCCAAAATGGTCCCTAGGGTTTAATTTGCCACGGATAGTATTTATTAAACCCTAGACTTTTAGATAATTACATTTTCAGTCCTTCTGTTTACTAGTTTATCCAAACAAGTTTCATAAGTTACGGTTTTAGTCCTTAAGTTTCATAAATTATCATTTTAATCCAAATAGTTTTTATAAGTTATATTTTATTATAAAAACTTTTGTTTTAATATTCAAACATTATATGGGCCCATTAAATGGAATAAACATCTAATGGACTATTTTAGTGGGCTTAAATATATCTCAAGTCCACTAATTTATTTAAATGGGCCTTTAAATCATTTATTGGGCTTAAATACATTTTTAAGTCCTTTAAATAGTTAAATGGGCCTAAGTGTAATCATAAGTCCATTAAGTTACTAAGATTTATCAAATGGGCTTATTGGGTCCAATAAGTTTTGGATTAACATTTCATGGGCTTAAATTGTCCATTAACACTACTTTACATTTTATGTAAGTTTTAAATTAGGATATTATTATAAGCTTATTATTAGCTTATTCATATTTAGTTTTAGATCTTAATTAAAGAATAAAACTAATAGTTGGTTTTATGTGATGTTCCAAAATAGATCTAGGTGTGTTACAAGGTTGTATGCAAGCCATAAGCCCTAATAGGAGCTTATATCTCACGGCTATAGTTAGTTATAGCTTATTTAAGATGAGTTAAAACTTATTTTAAGGTTGCATGTACTTATAAGTGTTCCAAAAATAGATCTAAATATGTACAAATAAAGAAAACAAGTCACAAGTCCAAAATGAGATCTAAACTATGTCTAGACCTAAAAATCAATCATAGATCTATGTACACTCATATATAGCCCACGGCTATATTTCTAAATCTTGGTATTTCCAAGATGAACACTTTAGCTAATTTTAACTTTTGTAAATTATTACAAAAATACAATCACGATTATCTAGGTGTCATGCATGTTTCCAAGGTTACCATTATACCAAGGAGACTACATATTTCCCACGGCTATATTGTCTTTTCCGAAGGTTCCCATAAAATTTTATAAGCTTGTTTTATGTTTAACATACTCAAGTTAACTCTATCATTAGATCTATGGTTTATATAAGCATGCATGTACATCTAACCCATTTTAGGTCATATGTAACCCACGGCTACATATACTTACATAAGTTATTTTTGTGATTTTTAATATTCCATTTAACATGTAACATTTCATATTCCATATTAAAACTTAGTAGACAAACCATATGGTCATTACTCATTTTAGCCGTGACCTTTAAGGTCATGGTTTTCATGATCTTTAAGTTACACAAGTTCTTTTTATGAGATCTATGTTCATTAGTTAACCAAAGTCCCATAAAACAAGAATTGTAACTCATGCAATGTTTAGATTCATAAAATGTTTCATATGGTTTTCAAATCAAGTTTAAAAAATAGAATACAAGCCATAGGTTTCTTATTAAAAGATTTTTAATCATGTATATGATTTTCATAAATATGCCGGGTGACCTATAATGGTCATGGCTTTATCCAATCTTGGTTTTTGTTGATACAAAAGTTGGGTGATCCTTGCTAGACCCGAATTAGGCTTAATTCGGGTTGGCTGGACTCCGGCTCCTGCACCAAGTGAATTGTATGGTTGGGATCCTGCACACTAAACAGCACGCGTTAGGCTTACCGTGGGAATGTTTCCCACGATTAGACTCCAGCGTGAGAGTAAGTAATCGGTTAGGGTTATAAGAATCAGATGATAGTTTTAGAGTGTCGAATGTAATACCTTTGTGGAACCCTTGGGGGTTCCTTATATAGGCAGTGAAACCCTAATGGGCTGTCACTGATGCTTCGGCCCCAAGGAAAGGATAAACACCAGAATTAGATTGATTGCTATCTCCTAATTATGGTGAGTGAATATCCTCTCCTTTGGGATAAATCCTAATCATAATAGGACTATGCTTCTGTCTAACCCTGTACCAGCCATACCGGGCCGTGGGCCGCACACGTGTGTGCGGTTACTATTCATCTAAGCCCATAAGTTTAAATAACATTATTCCCACCCATTCAAGATGGGTCGGATACGGGTAGTACCCGTGGGCCGGGTTCATGACCCGGCTGGGGACTATACGTCATCATGTCCCCCCAGTCTAGTTGTTACAGCCGTAGGCGTAAACTCTAGACTATCAAGATGCTCTCCGAACATACCAAGAAGATCTAGGGGATGATAAACATTTGAAATTTTATTTTGGCCGCACATGGCTGCCTGCCTAGGAATTTATTCCAATGGTACCTCAGCCGCACGTGACGACCGAGACAAAATAAATACAGCATTGAATATAGTCTTACGTATGACCGCATAATCTGACACAAGAATGAATGCATTAATGGTAGTCAACTAATCAGTCGCACACTGCAAAAAGTGCACCATTAATACCCATCATTGAGCCACGTAAAACTGTTAAGAAGTGACCCATGGGTCCCATTCTGTCGTTTCAGAAGTGTCAGAAATCCCACCCGTTGGATGGACGTAGTGTTTTACACGTGGCAAACATCTACGTTACCTCGGAAATCGAGGCAACCCTATATAAGAGTTGGTATGTGAAACTGTTACACACACAGTTCATAGCCATTCCGCCATTGTTATTCCAAGCTTCTCCCCTCCATCCTTTGCCTTTTTCTCTACGGATTTCTGTCACCGCAGGTTAGATCATCACGCCTTTCAAATCCTTTTTATAAAACATGGTAAAGGATAACCCCGTCATTACGGATGTTCTGAATGTGATGTCTGCGGAAAAATATATAGACTTTTTGTCTAAATATTACATCCCCGAAAGCGTACACCCAGCCTATCCAGGTGACGGTGAAGCAACTACGGATGCCCCGAGGGGAAAGATAGGCGTATATACATGCCTATTCGATTCGACTAAATACCGCATCCCCTTATCCAAGTTTTTGGTAGATCTGCTTTTGTACTATGATTTCCATATAACCCAGCTGCACTGCATAGGGGCGTGTAAAATCAATAAATTTAAGATTACATGCCATACATGCGGAGTAACCCCGACCGTAAACTTATTTAGGGTATTCTACTCCCCCGACTAGTAAATGGGTGGCTATCGTTCAAAACACGATCCGGGAACGCCCCCATGACATATAGGAAGCCCTTAGACTCCCTTAAGAGCTGGTACGATCATTACTTTTTTGTGGATGAAAAAGTATTCCCCACTCCTTTCGTCCTTAAAAACAGAGCACCCAAAGATTTTCCGCCCAAATCCAAAGATTATAGCAGCAAAGACGTGAAAACACTAGATACCCACCGCACAGAATTCCATAGGGGATTGCCGGAGCATTTTCTGTGCTTAGTAGGATTAAGCCGCCATTATTATGGGAGGGAAAACATGTATCCGTGCTTCCTGACGGAACGTAGGCAGGGTAGGTCTACTTATGTTTGTATATATGATAAATGTTATTTGCATGTCAGGAACTTACTAATCGTACAATTGTATACGTTCACAGAGATGAACCTACATGGGCTGTTGCGCATGGGCGACCCAATGAAAGTGCCCGAAGGTTTCCGCCCGCTGAAAGAGAATGAACTTCCCCTCCTTGATGCAACTGCGGACCGGACCATTCCCCTTGAAGAAACTTCTGAGCAAAGATCAGATGAGGGTGAGCCTATTATCGAGAAATCCCCTCTGGAGTTCCACAATGAAGATGGTGGAGAGTTGCTGCTTGAGGATGCTGGGCCGCACCAAGAGGATGCAGAAGAAGAGGATTTCATCAACCTTACTGGTGAGGATGAAGACGTCACCCAAGCCTCTGGGTCCCCCAAGCCCGTATCCAGAAAGAGGAAGACCACCACGAGGGTGGCAAAGACACTAGGGGACGGGACGGGGGCCTAAAACGCTCCCCCAAAGAAGCTAAGAAAAGACCATCCTCAGTACCAAGACAGAAGCGACACTGCGACGGCTCAGGTCAACCCTTCACCGCAAGTAGAAGAACAAGTCTGGATGGCCACCCCCGTGAGTGCCGTAGCTCCTACCATCCCAGAACCTACAACTGGTACCATGTAAGCACCTTCTCATCCCTTATCCTTTATCTCTTCTCGTTTTTTTTAAGGATAGAATGCCTAAACAAAATTGAATATGTCAATAACAGGGCGGATCCGTCGACTGTAGCTCAAGAGGGAGAGGTGGAAAGGGACCCTTCCCCCACGACATCAATCAGACCTCCATCCCCTCCTGTGACACGTGCCGAGGAGCCACTTCCTGAAGGACCGGAGAACAGCCTGCGCCTAGCATGGAATCTCTCCAGTCTAACAAGGTTGGAGGCGGAGTCTGAGTGTACGGAATTTATCGAGCATATCACTCCTCCGGCCCTGGCTCAAGACATGGACGAACTAGACCATGAGTCCTTGCTGGAGCAGTTTGATGTGTCATCCGCGCATCAAGTGATAGTGGGTCCCGCCTTAAGATGCCGTCTGATCAAGGCTTTGGCGAATGTAGGCGTGCGGATAAAAGGATAGCTCGTCGTGAAGCACTAGTTGTCAAGCACGAGAAGACCATCGCGACCTTGCAGACGGCGTTGGTTACAGCAGAGTCCACCGTGAAGGAGCAGGCCCATCACGCCAACACTCGGGAAAAACGCATCACCGAACATGAGGCCCTTGTAGCCGCATCTAACGAGAAGGTATGCTTTCAACATGAATGTTTTTTTTGTTTTTTTTGTTTTTTTTAGTGCACAAGAAAGAAAACATATTATCCTTGTGATAACTCTAAGTGCCATATGTAGGTGTCCGCAGCCGAAGCCTCCACCAAAGCTGTAACCGTACAACCATTCAATATCGCACAGGAGTAAGGATGAGCTAACACAGGCGCGGATGAATTTGGATGAGCAAGCTACGACAGCTGAGGAGGAGCTAAGCAAGATGGCCACGGATTGTGCTGAAAGGATGTGTCCTCCTTTGCTATCAACCATAGCTGGGCGCAGGTGGATGATTGGTCAGGGGATGCGCCTTGCCGTAAGCAAGGTTATGGAAGCTCCGTACCTGCTGCAAGCATTCGCAGGGGTCGTTTCGGATGGGATTGACCGTGGTAGGCACGAGGGCTTGGTACAAGCTGCGGAATTGATAGGTAAGAATGAAGATATTACCCAGCAAGCCTAACACAACCCTTCAGTTGCGGACAAGATGACCGCGTCAATGGATGCACTTGCTGAAATCCAACATCCTCTTTTAGACGAGCTGGAGGCGCTGAAGGATGCTCTTAACGAGGTAGTAATGTCTAAGCTTACTGCGTATCCCATCCAACTGACTTTGCCTACCTATGACTCCGTGTCGAAGGTAATGAAAGGTGAAAAACTGCTTGCTGAGGCATTGGATGCGAATGCAATCAAGGCACTGGATGGGAAGAATGCTCGCGAGGAGGCCCTCCGCGCCATGATCGAGGAAGGGAAGAAGGATATAGGGGAGTTCATACCTCCGTTGTAATTTACCTTGCAAATATTTGTATTTTTTATCCGTCCGTGCATGTACACGGCTAAGACTGATGTATGAAATAACTGTCATATGTATGTAAGTAAGTCCGTGATAACCACGGCCATTTTGTTATGATTTTGAAACTTGTGTATTTATTTTGTTGGATATCGTATACCGACACTGCATGACATGTCACGTCTTATTAAAAAAAGAATACAATCAAGTCTATAATTTACTAGACATGCGACGTGCGTCTTTACTATGCAAAGCACTGCGTGAGTACGGCATACGAAAACTTATCACAACGTCTTGTGAGTAAGGTGTCTAGTAAGGATACATGATCCACGTCGCTGGGGTTGCATCCCTCTTATGCGACAAGTTGAATTAGTAGGTTCACTTAATCCTCTTACCCCACCTGGAGGCGTATAGTACATGTACGATGATTGAATGAATGCATATGAATGTGACATGGCATATTATAATAATAACTAAAATCCATATGACTATAATAGAATCTAAAGAACAACCAAACAATTTGCACGGAAAACTAGCCGTGGAGCTAGCTAGGAACCACGACATTTTATTAGAACGTTTACATTTTTTGTTTTGACAAGAATGGGAAACCCTAAAAAACAAAAAGATCCTATAAAATCATAAGAAACAAAACAAAGAGAACACATGGATCTTCATTAAAGCCAAATATAGTGAAGTGTCCATGCGGAAGCCGTAGCTTTTAAAGATAGCACCTTTTGAGATTGGAGATATTCCATGTGCGTTCCAGATCGCGGCCATCCATGTCACGTAACTTGTACGCGCCCCGTCCTAAGGCCTCCGTGACCTCGTATGGTCCTTCCCACTTAGGGCCCAGCTTTCCTGTATTCTCCGCTCGACTTGCTTCGTTAGCGCGATAGACATAATCTCCCGGTCGAAAAGAAACACCTTTAACCTTGGCGTCATAATAAGCCTTCATTTTAGCCTTGGACTTGGCCTCATTGATAGCCGCTATCTCCCTTTTTTCCTCCAACAAATCCAGATTGATCCGGAGTTGCTCGTCGTTCGTGACAACATTAACCTCTGCCGTGCGAATGGTAGGCATTCCTATTTCGGCTGGTATAACAGCTTCAGTGCCATAGGCCAATACGAATGGAGTGTCCCCGTTGGCTGTTTCGGTCATAGTCCTATGCTCCCATAGAACATGTGGTAGTTCATCCACCCATTTGGTACTTCGCTCCTCCAAGCGTGCCTTGATGCCGTTTCCCAAGCTTCTATTTGCTCGTTCCACAAGGCCATTTGTCTGTGGGTGCTTAACAGACGCGAAGCGCCGTTTGATATTCAATGTTGCGCACCAGTCCTTGAATGGATTATCCGCGAACTGTTTCCCGTTGTCCGAGATGATTTCTCCTGATAAGCCAAAACGGCACACGATGTTCTCCAAAACAAACTTTTTAACTTGTTTGCCTGTGATGGATTTGACCGCCTTGGCCTCTATCCAACGTGTAAAGTAGTCCATTGCGACAATCAAGAACTTAACTCCCCCCGCAGCTACAGGAAATGGTCCTGCGATGTCGATCCCCCACTTATAGAATGGCCATGGGGATGTAATAGGTGTAAGTTCCTGCTGCGGATGTCACGGCACTGGTCTGTGCACTTGGCAATCACTGCACTTGCGAATCATGTCGCGTGCGTCCCTATGCATGGTAGGCCAATAATATCATGTGCGTAGGGCTCGAGCTACCACGGATCGTGGACCTGCGTGCATGCTGCATAACCCTTCATGTATCTCACTGATCACATAAGTGGCCTGTCGTGGTCCAACACACCGCAACCACGGCTGCAAGAAAGAGCGCTTATAAAGGATACCTTCTCGAAGCTCGAAGTGCTGCGACTTCCTTCTGATGCGCCGTGCCGCTTTTTCGTCGTCCGGGAGGGTTTCATTAGTCAAATAGTTGACGATCGGGGTCATCTATGTAGGTCCATCCTCCTCAACTATGGTAGCGACCTCCCCTTCTATTATAGACCTTTCCTTGAGTATTTCCACCAAGACTTGATTGGATAAGTGGGAGAAACTTGTAGACGCGATCTTGCTAAGAGCGTTCGCCTTCTTGTTCTCAGCTCTTGGTACCTGCTTGATAGAAAACTTGATAAAATCCGCGATGAGTGACTTGACTTTCTCCAAGTATTGGACCATGTTATCCTCCTTCGCTACATATCCACCTAGAATGTGGTTCGCGACAAGCCATGAGTCTACGTATGCCTCAAGGTTGCGGACTCCCATTCTAGCGGCGATTTTTAAACCCGCAATTAATGCTTCATATTCCGCCTCATTGTTGGTGGCTGTGAACTCAAAGCGAAGGGCGTACGTAAACTCCATTCCTTTCGGATTTGTAAGGATGAGACCAGCTCCTGACCCATCCGTACACGAAGATCCGTCCGTGAATAACACCCATGGTTCTGCTGGAGTTTCGTCTTGTTTTACGATTGATTCTTCTTCATCCGGCTTTTCTACCAAGAAATCCGCCAAGATTTGGCCTTTAACAGCCGTCCTTGGCCTTAAAGATATGTTGTGTTCTCCCAATAGAATGCTCCACTTTGTAGCCTACCTGCCACATCCGGTCTAGAGATGACTTGTTTTATTGGTTGGTCAGTAATGACTACAATTGGGTGCGCCTGAAAGTATCGGCGCAACCGTTTTGTAGCAAACACTAGTGCCAAAACCAGTTTTTCCATAGAAGAGTAATTCAACTCCGGCCCTTGTAATGTTCTACTTATGAAGTAGACCGGAGTTTGTATTGTGTCCCTATCCGTCATGAGTACCGCACTTATTGCTCCATGTGTGGCTGATAGATACATAATGAACTCCTCCTTTAGCCGGGGAGCTACTAGCATGGGGAGAGATGCGAGGTGTTGCTTGAGTTGACCAAAGGCTTCCTCAGCTTCCTTTGTCCACCGGAAGTCTCTCTTCTTAATGCACTTCTTGAGTGTTTTGAATAGGGGGAGTGACTTCTCTGCGGACTTTGATAAGAACCTATTTAGCCCGGCCAGCTTCCCATTTAAGGACTTCACCTCTTTCCGTGTCTGAGGGGATGGTAGCTGTATTACTGTGTCCATTTTTTCTGGGCAAGGTTTGATGCCATTTGGATCAATCATATATCCAAGGAACATTCCCTCCGTTTCCCCGAACGTGCATTCTTTGGATTTAGCTTCATATTAATCCTCCTCAATGTGTCAAACGTCTCTTGGACATCCCGGAGAAGTGCATCCTTCGTATGACTTTTGATGACTAAGTCATCCACATAGACCTCCAGGTTGCGGCCTATCTGTGAGTCAAAGGCTTTGTCCACAAGCCGCTGGTATGTAGCCCCGGCGTTCTTTAGTTCAAAAGGCATTTTTGTATAACAGTATACGCCTTGACTAGTATGGAACGCCGTCTTCTCTGCGTCCTCCTCCGCCATCTGGATCTGGTGGTATCCTTTATATGCGTCTAAGAAGCACTTAAAGGGATATCCACATAGAGATTCCACCTTCTAGTCAATCTCCGGTAACGGGTAACAATCCTGTGGACAGGCTTTGTTCAAATCCGTGAAATCCACACACATGCCCCAGCTTCCGTCATGCTTTTTGACCATGACTGGATTGGATAACCACTCGTGGTAGTATACCTCGTGCATGATACCTGCGTCCACTAGTTTCCGTACCTCCTCCAGTATCACTCGGCTGCGTTCAGGTGCCTGACCGCGCTTCTTTTGCTTGACGGGTTGGTACTCCTTGCGGATCTAGAGCTTATGTTCTGCTATCGCGCGTGGGACGCCCGTCATATGCTTGGGCTCCCATGCGAATATATCTAAATTTTCCTTCAAGAGAGAGCACATGGCCCTCTTGCCGTTATCCGAGAGCGTTCCCCCTATGGACACCTCTTGTTCCGGATAATCAGGATGGATTGCCACCCTCCAATTGGGAGGTGGTGATCCATCCTTGGGTGGAACAGGTGGAACCTGTGTTGTCACGGCATGACACTCGGATGCTGGTATGACTGTGTTGTAAATGGTGACAATTCCGCTTTTCCACAGAGAATTTGATCATTCCGTATGCCATGGAAGGTACCACCCGTATGGCCAGAATACCTGGTCTGCCTATGATCCCATTGTATGGAGAGTGTGAGCGTATCACCATAAAGTTCATCCACGCAGTAGTGGAGTGCTCTTCATTCCCAATGGTTACAAGCAGACGCAGTTGCCCTATTGGCCAGATGGTGTCTCCACTAAAACCGATGAGCGGCGTTGTGGCCGGTACTAATTGGCTTCTTATTTCTGGTCGTAACTGTACAAAACAGTGTTCGTACAGTACTTCTGCTGATGACCCCCCATCCACATACATGCGACGGACGTTGTGTCTTCCAATGCTTATCTCAATAGTGAGAGGCGCATCAATCACATCACTTGCTGTGATGGGAGGGAATGAGATTTCCCTGCCGCGTGAAAATTTTTGACTAATTTTCTGCCTTGTGCGGCGCTGTCTGGATTGGATCATGTATAGAGTTGAAGGTTTCTCTTTTTGGGGATCCTTCTTGTCATACTTCTTGTTGTCTTTCCCATCCTTCCAATCCTTAACCAAATGCTTGAGTTTACCTGATTTGATCAGTGACTCAATGTGCTTCTTGAGCTGGATACACTCCTCCGTACCATGGCCTTTGTCGTTATGGAATTCGCAGGAGCGATTTCCTTGGCGACGGTCCAACGGAGTCGTCATTGGGGGAGGCCTCGGAAAATTAGCACCTTCCGTTAGCAAGATCTCCCGGTAGGACATCTTTAGAGGGGTAAACTTATCGTCCGGCCGTCCTCCCTTGTTTTGGCTCTTGTAATCTGAGCCCCTCCCATTGTTTTGATTGCTTTGACCGCCTGACTGTCTCCTGGACTAGTCGTTCGATCGGTAGCCATTTCCTTTTGAAGGATAGGCCGCGGCAACCGAGGTTTCTCCCTCTATGAAGTTTCTTACCCTTTCCATGAGGTCGTCATACCTCTTCGGACGCTTGTCATTGAGACGCCTGATTAATTCCCTGTCTGTTATGGCATGCATATAGTCGAAAATTTTCAAGAGTTCCGGCATTGTCTTTGTGCGTGTGCACTCGTCATTGAAGCGCTCAGTGAAAGCTTCTGTGGACTCCCCCGGCCGTTGCTTAACGGTTGCCAATGAGACCGGGTCCCTATTATACTTTTTCCGCTGAGTATAATTATTCTTGAATGTAGTGCGTAATTCAGTGAAGCTATCAATGCTTCGCGGAGGAAGTACTTCAAACCAGTCGCGAGCATTGCCGATCAAGGTTGAATTGAACATTTGGCACCATATAGGCATGGGCCATCGCTCAATTTTCGCCTGCGTATAAAATATCTTGAGGTGATCATCCGGATCACCAGTTCCATCATAAGTCTTGACACACGCCGGCATGCGACGTTTTGTGTCCTCGGAGTAATTCCGTATGCGGAGAGTAAAAGGATCTTCCCTGGGGTCTGCCCATGGACGGGTGAGACTAGGCTCACACCACGGTTGGGAAAGATCTTTTGCTTCCGTCTCTCGGTAATAGGGACCGCCATAGTAGTCCTCATTGTTTGGTGGTGGTGGAGGAGTACGCCTAGGTCGGCGACGCTTGGGCGGATGGTCATCCGAGTCCTCTCCTGATGGATCGGGAGAAGGAGGCGGTGCTCCATTTCTTGGGTGAGGACCGCTCTTGTGAGAAGAGCCAGGGGCCTTCTTCTCGATATTCATCCAATCCCATACACTCGTGCGGCGATTGGCTCTGGTCAGTTCCTGATCTGGTCGTTCGGGTGAACCGTCGTACCTCTCCCCTTCTTCTCGGGACTGTGTTAATTCCTACATGAGACGATACCCTATGCGTTCAAACACATTCCTAGGTTGGGGAGTTTCCTCAAAGAGGCTCCGCTCCTGAGGTCGGGTCCTTCTCTTCCTCTGAGTTTGAGAAGAGGTGCTTGGTCCGGCATTGCCAAAGTTGAGTCTAGATTGGAGGTCCCTCCATAGATTCAACCTTGATGCAATCCCTGGGACGATCCTCTCAAAGTTCTGCGTGAGAACTCGAGTGAGATCATCCTCGCTGAGTGGTTCGACCTCTACTTCTTCCTCGGTCGATGGTCTGCGCGGCTCCTTGTTAGGGGGATTGGGCGCACTCCCTAGATCAGGATTGTCCAAGGTCGAAGTAGGTGGTGGAGTCATGGAGATGGTGCTTGTTACCCCCATGGACTGAAAGCCACTCCGGTTGTTTGGTCCCCCCGCTTGATGGCTAGGGGATCGAGTGGGAATGAGTATCCCTTCTCCTTGGGACTTTCGATTTCCAGGATTTGTGTTCCTGGGGTTGCCTTGCGGATGCCCCTTCGTCATTGAGAATTTCAAGATGAGATTTCGCTCTAGCTTAGTGTAATGGGTCCCACGGATGGCGCCAACTTGTTGATACAAAAGTTGGGTGATCCTTGCTATACCCGAATTAGGCTTAATTCGGGTTGGCTGGACTCCGGCTCCTGCACCAAGTGAATTGTATGGTTGGGATCCTGCACACTAAACATCACGCGTTAGGCTTACCGTGGGAATGTTTCCCACGATTAGACTCCGGCGTGAGAGTAAGTAATCGGTTAGGGTTATAAGAATCAGATGAGAGTTTTAGAGTGTCGAATGTAATACCTTTATGGAACCCTTGGGGGTTCCTTATATAGGCAGTGAAACCCTAATGGGCTGTCACTGATGCTTCGGCCCCAAGGAAAGGATAAACACCAGAATTAGATTGATTTCTATCTCCTAATTATGGTGAGTGAATATCCTCTCCTTTGGGATAAATCCTAATCATAATAGGACTATGATTCTGTCTAACCCTGTACCGGCCATACCGGGCCGTGGGCCGCACACGTGCGTGCGGTTACTATTCATCTAAGCCCATAAGTTTGAATAACATTATTCCCACCCATTCAAGATGGGTCGGATACGGGTAGTACCCGTGTGCCAGGTTCATGACCCGGCTGAGGACTATACGTCATCAGTTTTAACATGTTATTCACTTATGTTTATAGATGTATGATGATGCATGCATGAAGAAATGAAAGAACATGAAGTGTATACCTTTCTTGCTTAAAAGTACCAAAGATGATCTAGATGAACAAGGAGATTAGAGATCTAATCTAGTTGATGAAGAAAGCCCTAATACAAACCAAGTCGTGGCCTTAAAAATTCGGCTAGGGCTTGTTTATAGTGATTCCAAGAGGAATGATGCTACCAAATGATTTGTAATCAAGATGGGATAAAGATTTAGTTGATTTAATGAATCAACTTTGGATTTTTGTGGCTTGTAGCCGAAATGTAGAGAGAGAGATGAAGAGAGAAGTGAGATTCCATGTATGAGAATGTGTGTGTGTGTGTGTTTCGGCTTAAAGAGGAGAGAGGGAAAGGGAATGCAAAAGGCATGATTGCCTTGGTAAGAATACTTGTGCCAAGTGTAGGCTTTCCATTACCAATGCACCCTTTCTTCTTCCACCTATGTGTTTTGCCGTGTAAACTTAGCCAAAGGGTAATGGGCTTTGGCTTAGGCTTGTTGTGGGCTTATCACAAAGGAGGGTGATGGTCTTGGGCTAGTCCAAGAGTAGTGTAATATGTAAGGGATGTATACATATGCCTAAACGGCTAAGTATGCATGATGTAGCATTTTTCTCCAATTTGTTAAGTGTGGCACACACACACATTGCTAGTTATAATTTCATTACTTATTTTTCCTAGTTGTAAGTTCATGGTTTTAGGTTATGAAGTTATTTTCAACAAAGATGAAAGTAAAGGTATAATTACATGATGGACAAGTTCATACACATCTTAAGGAGATATAACACATGAATGAGTGTTCTAGGATTATTAGGTGGAAATTTATTATATTCAATCATGGTAAAATCATGGATTTTACAATATCAGCAACCAACATTATCATCACAACGTGCTCAACAACCATACTCTCCTTATCAACCACCAATAAATTCTTCTATCACCTACCAGCAACATGAAGTTCCTCAACCTCACTACTCACAACATGTCAGTACTCCTTCGAGTGTGTATGTGGCTCCACCAGCACCAGTTTTCTACTGTGATGATGAGGTTCCAATTCCTGAGTTCAGACAAGGGGATAAACCTACTAATGTACTAGCACAAATGTCTGCCTACATAACTCGAACATTGAATAAAAGAGGTTATAGAGGACCATCTCCAACAAACAATCAGTTGAGAACTTCTTCTAACTCTCGTCAACAAGCAACAATTCAAGATGGTAGAGTTACTGTGCAAACCAATTCAGGGGAGATCAAGCTCATCCAATACTGTTGTACGCCCATTCAACACTGCTCCAGGAGGAAACAACAATGGTAAAGTGAAGATGATTATCTGCTATAACTGCAAAGGGGAAGGACACATGGCTCGGGAGTGTAAACAGCCAAAGAGGAAGAGGATGGTACCTGGTTTCAAGAAAAGATTTACTTGGTGAATGCTCAATCACAAGGTCGAGAACTCGATGAAGATGAGTTAGCATTTCTAGCAGATCCAGGAGTCGCGAATACTAAAGGACTAACATCAGCTTCTACCAACAATGCAGCATATCAATGCGATGATCTTGATGCATACGATTCAGACTGTGATGACCTCAATACCGCTAAGGCAGCTCTCATGGCAAATCTTTCACTTTATGGTGCTGATACAGTATCTGAGGTACCAAATACTGGCTGTTGATGCAAAAGTTGGGTGATCCTGGTTAGACCCGAATTAGGCTTAATTCGGGTTGGCTGGGCTCCGGCTCCTACACTAAGTGAACTGTATGGTTGGGATCCTGCACACTAAACAACACGCGTTAGACTTACCTTGGGAATGTTTCCCACAATTAGGCTCTGGCGTGAGAGTAAGTATCGGTTTAGGGTTTATGAGAATTGAGTGAGTTGAGAGTATAGAACGTAATACCTTTGTGGAACCCTTGGGGTTCCTTTTATAGGCAGTGAAACCCTAATGGGTTGTCACTGATGCTTCGGCCCCAAGGAAAGGATAAGCACCAGATTTAGATTGATTGTTATCTTCTAAATATGGTTAGTGAATATCCTCTTTGTTGGGGCAAATCCTAATCATAGACAGAATATGATTCTGTCTAACCCTGTACCGGCCATGCCGGGCCGTGGGCCGCACACATGTGTGCGGTTACTGTTCATCCAAGCCCATAAGCTCAAATGACATTATTCCCACCCATCTGTGATGGGCTGGATACGGGTAGTACCCGTGGGCCGGGTTCCTGACCCGACTGGGGACTATACGTCATCATGTCCCCCCAGTCTAGTTGTTACAGCCGTAGGCGTAACATCTAGACTATCAAGATGCTCCCCGGACGTACCAAGAAAGACCTAGGGAATGATAGATATGTAAGATTTTGTTTTGGCCGCACGTGGCTGCCCGTCTAGGAATGTTATTTCAATAGAACCTTAGCCGCCCGTAACGGCCGAGAGAAATTGAATGAAGCATTGAATACTGTCGTACGTAAGACCGCATATCCCGACACAAGAATAAATGCATTAATGGTAGTTAACTGGCAGCCGCACTTCTGCAAAAGTGCATCATTAATGCCCACCATTGAGCCACGTAAAACTGCCAAGAAGTGACCCGTGGGTCCCTTCTGACATCGCAGAAGTGTTAGAAATCCCATCCATTGGATAGGCGTAGTGGCCTACACGTGTCAAACATCCACGTTACCTCGGAAACCGAGGCAACCCTATATAAGAGTTGGTATGTGTGTTTGTTACACACACAATTCATACTCTTTTCCGCCATTGTTATTTCCAAGCTCCATCCTCCACACTTTTGCCTTCTATTCCACGGATTTCCTCCGCCGCAGGTTAGATCATCACGCCCTACAAACCCTTTTTATAAAACATGGTAAAGGACAACCCACGGATGTCCTGAACGTGATGTCGGCGGAAAAATACATAGACTTTTTGTCGAAGTATTACATTCCCGAAAGCGTACACCCCACCTATCCAGGTGAAGGTGAGGCAATTACGGATGCACCAAAGGGGAAGATAGGTGTGTACACGCGCCTATTTGACTCGGCCAACTACCGTATCCCCCTGCCAAATTCTTGGTAGATCTGCTTTTATATTATGACTTCCACATAACCCAGCTTCACTGCATAGGGGCGTGCAAAATCAACCAGTTTGAAATTACATGCCATACATGCAATGTAACCCCGACCGTGAACCTGTTTAGGGCGTTTTACCCCCCCCCCCCCCAACTAGTGAATGGGTGGTTATCGTTTAAAAAACAATCCGGGAACGCCCCAATGACGTATAGGAAGCCCTTAGACTCTCTTAAGAGCTGGTACGACCATTACTTTTTTGTGGATGAAAAAGTATTTCCCACTCCCTTCGTCCTTAAAACCAGGGTACCCAAAGATTCTCCACCCAAATCTAAAGATTATAGCAGCAAAGACCTGAAAATATTAGATACCCACCGCACAGAATTCCATAGGGGATTGCCGGAACATTTTCTGTGCTTAGTAGGATTAAGCCGTAGTTATTATGAGAGGGAGAACTTATATCCATGCTTTCTGACGGAGCGTGGACAGGGTAGGTGTACTTTATACTTTGTAAATGTGAGAAACGTTCCTTTATTGTTTGCATGACCGTACTAACCCGTGTATTTATAAATGTCCGCAGAAATGAACCTACACGGATTATTGCGCCAGGGCGACCCAATGAAGGTGCCTGAAGGATTCCGCCCTATGAAGGAGAATGAACTCCCCCTTCTCGATGCGACCGCAGACCATACCATCCCACTTGAAGAAACGTCCGAGCAAAGATCAGATGAAGAGGAGCCTATCATTGAGAAACCCCATTGGATTTCCATAATGAAGATGGTGGAGAGCTGCTGTTGGAGGGCACCGCGACGCACCAGGAGGATGAAAGTGATTTCCTCAACCTTGAGGACGAAGACATCCCTCAAGCTTCTGCGTCCGCCCAGCCCACATCTAGAAAGAGAAAGACCACCATGAGTGTGGCAAAGACGATAGGGGATGAGGCAGGGGCCTCGAATGCTCCCCCAAAGAAACCGAGGAAGGACCATCCGCAGTACCAGGAGGGAAGTGGTACTGCGACTGCCCAGGCCAACCCTACCCCGCACATGGAAGAGCAAGTCTGGCGAGCTACCCCTGTGAGTGTCGTAGCTCCTACCGCCTCAGAACCTGCAACTGGTACCACATAAGTACCCCTCGTATGTCAGTCTTGTCATTTTTCTTGTGAAATATAGAATGCCTAAACAAAAGTTGCAATGTCAATAACAGGGCAGATCCGTCGAATGTAGCTCAAGAGGAAGAGGTGGAGAGGAATCCATCCCCCGCAACATCAAACAGGCCCCCATCCCCTGCTGTGACACACGCCAAGGAGCCACTCCCCAAAGGACCAGAAAATAGCATGCGTCTAGCATGGAATCTCTCTAGTTTAACAAGGTTGGAGGCAGAATCTGAGTGTTCGGAGTTTATCGAGCATATAACCCCTCCAGCCCTTGCATAAGATTTAGACGAGCCGGATCATGAATCCCTGCTGGAGCAGTTTGATGTGTCGTCCGCTCGTCAAGTGACAGTGGGTGCCGCTCTAAGACGCCGCCTGATCAAGGCCCTGGCGAATGTGAAGCGGGCAGACAAAAGAATAGCTCGTCGGGAGGCAATGGTCGTGAAGAATGGGAAGACCATTGCATCATTGCAAATGTCGCTGGTGACGGCTGAGGCCACAGTGAAATAGCAAGCTCAACATGCCGACAACCGAGAAAAACGCATCGCCGAGCTCGAGGCCCTTGTAGCCGCATCGAACGAGAAGGTATGCTTTCGAAAATTTTATACATATACTTTTTCCTTGATTTTTTATTTGACCCAAGAAAAAAAACATATTATCCTTGTGATAACTCGAAGTTCCATATGCAGGTGTACGCGACCAAAGCCTATACCAAGGCCGTAACCGTACAAGCCTTCAACATCGCCCAAGAGCGCGATGCGCTGAAGGATGAGCTAACACAAGTGCGGACCAAGTTGGAAGAGCAAACTACAACGGCGGAGGAGGAACTGAGCAAGATGGCCACAAGTTATGCTGAAAAAATGTGTCCTCCGCTGCTATCTGCCATAGCTGGACGCAGGTGGATGATTGGACAAGAAATGCGCCTTGCCGTAAGCAAGGCCATGGAAGCTCCGCATCTACTGCAAGCATTCGCCAGGGTCGTGTCGGATGGAATCGCCCGTGGTAGGCATGAGGGTTTGGTCCAGGCTGCGGAATTGATAGGTAAGAACGAAGACATTATGCAACATCCCTACCATAATCCTTCAGCCGCGGACAAGATGACCGCGTCGATGGATGCACTGGCGGAAATCCAGCACCCTCTCTTGGATGAACTCGAGGCGCTTAAGGATGCTCCGAACGAGATGGTAATGTCCAAGCTTACTGCGGATCCCATCCAATTGACTTTGCCTACTTACGACTCCGTATCGAAAGTGATAAAAGGTGAAAAGCTGCTTGATGAGGCATTGGATGCGACTGCGATCAAGGCGCGGGATGGAAAGGACGCTCGCGGGGAGGCCCTCCGTGCTCAGATCGAAGAAGGAAAGAGAGACATAGGGGAATTCCTACCTCCCTTGTAATTTATCTTGTAAACATTTGTAGCTTTTATTCGTCCGTGCATGTACACGGCTAAGACTGATGTGGTAGATAAGTGTCTTTTGTTTGTAGGTCCGTGATAACCACGACCATTTTGTTATGATTTGGAAACTTGTGTATTTTTATTTTGTTAAATATCGATTACCGATACTGCATGACATGTCACGTCTTACTCAAAAGAGAAAATACATTCAAGTTTATAATTTACTAGACATGCGACGTGCGTCTTTATTATGCAAAGCACTACGTGAGTATGGCATACGGAAATTTATCACAACGTCTTGTGAGTAAGGTGTCTAGTAAGGATACATGATCCGCGCCACTGGGGTTGCATCCCTCTTACGCGGCAAGTTGAATTAGTAGGTTCACTTAATCCTCTTACCCCACCTGGAGGCGTATATTACATGTACAGTGATTGAATGAATGCATATGAATGAGACATGGCATATTATAATAATAACTAAAATTCATATGACTAACAAAATCCTGAGAAATAATTTGCACAAAAAACAAGCCGTGGAGCTAGCTAGGCACCACGGCATTTTATTAGAACGTTTACATTTTTTGTTTGAACAAGAATGATAAGTCCTAAAGAACAAAAAAGGAACCTAGAAAAAACATAAGAAACAAAACAGATAGAGTGCATGGATCTTCATTAAAGCCACATATAGCGAAGTACCCATGCAGAAGCCGTAGCTTTCAAAAATAGCACCTTTTGAGATTGGAGATGTTCCATGTGCGTTCCAGATCGCGGCCATCCATGTCACGTAACTTGTACGCGCCTCGTCCTAAGGCTTCTGTGACCTCATACGGTCCTTCCCACTTAGGACCCAGCTTTCCTGTATTCTCCGCTCGACTTGCTTCGTTAGCACGATAGACATAATCTCCCGGTCGAAAAGAAACACCTTTAACCTTGGCGTCATAATAAGCCTTCATTTTAGCCTTGGACTTAGCCTCATTGATGGCTGCTATCTCCCTTTTTTCTTCCAACAAATCCAGGTTGATTCGCAGTTGCTCGTCGTTCGTGACGACATTAACCTCCGCCGTGCGGATGGTAGGCATTCCGATTTCTGCTGGTATAACAACTTCAGTGTCGTAGGCCAATGCAAATGGAGTGTCTCCGTTGGCTGTTTTGCTCATAGTCCTATGCGCCCATAGAACATTTGGTAACTTATCCACCCATTTGGCACTTCGTTCCTCCAGACGTGCCTTGATGCCCTTTCCCAAGCTCCTATTTGCTCGTTCCACAAGGCCATTTGTCTGCGGGTGCTTAACAGACGCGAAGCGCCGTTTGATATTCAATGATGCGCACTAGTCCTTGAATGGATTATCCGCGGACTGTTTACCGTTGTTCGAGATGATTTCCCCTGGTAGGCCAAAACGGCACATAATGTTCTCCCAAACAAACATTTAACTTGTTTGCCTGTAATGGATTTGACTGCCTTGACCTCTATCCATCGTGTGAAGTAGTCCATCGCGACAATCAAGAACTTAACTCCCCCCGCAGCTACAGGAAATGGTCCTGCGATGTCGATTCCCCACTTATAGAATGGCCATGGGGATGTAATAGGTGTAAGCTACTGCTGCGGATGTCGCGGCACTGGTCTATGCACTTGGCAATCACTACACTTGTGAATCATGTCGCGCGCGTCCCTGTGCATGGTAGGCCAATAATATCCTGTCCGTAAGGCTCGAGCTACCACGGATCGTGGACCTGCGTGCATGCCGCATACCCCTTCATGTATTTCACTGATTACATAAGTAGCCTGATGTGGTCCAACACACCGCAACCACGGCTGCAAGAAAGAGCGCTTATAAAGGACACCTTCTCGAAGTTTGAAGTGTTGCGACTTCCTTCTGATGCGCCGCGCCGCTTTTTCATCGTCCGGAAGGGTTTCCCTAGTCAAATAGTTGATGATCGGGGTCATCCATGTAGGTCCATCCTCTTCAACTATAGTAGTGACCTCCCCTTCTGTTATTGACTTCTCCTTGAGTATTTCCACCAAGACTTGCTTGGACAAGTGGGCGAAGCTTGTGGATGCGATCTTGCTAAGAGCGTCCGCCTTCTTGTTCTCACCTCTTGGCACCTACTTGATGGAAAACTTGCTGAAAGCCGCGATGAGTGACTTGACTTTCTCCAAGTATCGGACCATGTTGTCCTCCTTGGCCACATATCCACCTAGAATGTGGTTCGCGACAAGTCGTGAGTCCACGTAGGCCTCAAGGTTGCGGACTCCCATTCTAGCGGCGATTTTTAAACACGCAATTAATGCTTCAAATTCCGCTTCGTTGTTGGTGGCTGTGAACTCAAAACGGAGGGCTTACGTAAACTCCATTCCTTCCGGATTTGTGAGGATGAGACCAGCTCCTGACCCATCCGTACACGAAGATCTGTCCGTAAATAACACCCATGGTTTCGTTGGAATCTCGTCTTGTTTTACGATTGGTCCTTCCTCATCCGGTTTCTCTATCAAGAAATCTGCCAAGATCTGGCCTTTAACAGCCGTCCTTGGCCTATAAGATATATTATGCTCCCCCAATAGAATGCTCCACTTTTGTAGCCTTCCTACCACATCCGGTCTAGAGATGACTTGCTTTATTGGTTGGTCAGTAATGACTACAATTGGGTGCGCCTGAAAGTATCGGCGCAACCGCTTTGTAGCAAACACTAGTGCCAAAACCAATTTTTCCATAGAGGAGTAATTCAACTCCGGCCCTTGTAATGTTCTACTTATGAAGAAGACCGGAGTTTGCACCGTATCCCTATCCGTCATGAGTACCGCACTTATTGCTCCATGTGTGGCTGAGAGATACATAATGAGTTCCTCCTTTGGCCGGGGAGCTACTAGCATAGGGAGAGATGCAAGGTGCTGCTTGAGTTGGCCAAAGGCTTCCTCGACTTCCTTTATCCACCAGAAGTCTCCCTTCCTAATGCACTTCTTAAGTGTCTTAAATAGGGGTAATGACTTCTCTGCAGACTTTGATAGGAACCTATTTAGCCCGGCCAGCTTCTCATTTAAGGATTGCACCTCCTTCCGTGTCTGAGGGGATGACAGCAGTATTACTGCGTCCGTTTTCTCTGGGAAAGGTTTGATGCCATTTGGATCAATCATATATCCAAGGAATATTCCCTTCGTTGCCCCAAACGTGAATTTCTTTGGATTTAGCTTCATATTAATCCTCCTCATTGTGTTGAATGTCTCTTGGACATCCCGGAGAAGTGCATCCTCCGTATGACTTTTTATGACCAAGTCATCCACATAGACTTCCAGGTTGCGGCCTATCTGTGAGTCAAAGGCTTTGTCCACAAGCCGCTGGTATGTAGCACCGGCGTTCTTTAGTCCAAACGGCATTTTCGTATAACAATATACGCCTTGACTAGTATGGAACACCGTCTTTTCTGCGTCCTCCTCCGCCATCTGGATCTGGTGGTATCCTTTATATGCGTCTAGGAAGCACTTAAAGAGATATCCACATAGGGATTCCACCTTCCAGTCAATCTCCGGTAACGGGTAACAATCCTGTGGACAGGCTTTGTTCAGATCCGTGAAATCCACACACATGCGCCAACTTCCGTCATGTTTTTTGACCATGACCGGATTGGATAACCACTCGTGGTAGTATACCTCGCGCATGATACATGCGTCAACTAGTTTCTGTACTTCCTCTAATATCACTTGGCTGCGCTCAGGCGCCTGGCCGCGCTTCTTTTGCTTTACGGGTTGGTACCCCTGGCGGATTTGGAGCTTATGTTCTGCTATCGTGCGTGGTACGCCTGTCATATGCTTTGGCTCCCATGTGAATATATCTAGATTTGCACTTAAAAGAGAGCACATGGCCCTTTTGCCGCTATCCGAGAGCGCCCCCTATGGATACCTCCTGTTCCGGATAGTCAGGATGGATTGCCACCCTCCAATTGGGAGGTGGTGATCCATCCTTGGATGGAACAGGTGGAGCCGGTGTTGTCACGGTATGACACTCGGATGCTGGTACGAGTGTGTTGTAAATGGTGACGATTCCTCCCTCAACAGGGAACTTGATCATTCCGTGTGCCGTGGAAGGTACCGACCGTATAGCCAGAATACCTGGTCTGCCTATGATCCTATTGTACGGAGAATGTGAGCGTATCACCATGAAGTTCATCCACGCAGTAGTGGAGTGTTCCTCATTCCCAATGGTTACAAGCAGACGCAGTTGCCCTATCGGCCAGATGGTGTCTCCACTAAAGCCAGTGAGCGGCGCCGTAGCCGGTACTAATTGGCTTCTTATTTCGGGCCGTAACTGCATAAAACAGTGTTCGTACAGTACTTCTGCTGATGACCCTCCATCCACATACATGCGACGAACATTGTGTGTTCCAATGCTTATCTCAATAGTGAGAGGCGCATCAATCACATCGCTTGCTGTGATGGGAGGGAATGAGATTTCCCTGCCGCGTGAAACATTTTGGCCAATTTTCTGCCTCGTGCGGCGTTGTCTGGATTGGATCATGTTTATGGTCGAAGGTTTGTCCTTTTGGGGATCCTTCTTGTCATACTTCTTGTTGTCTTTTCCATCCTTCCAATCCTTAACCAAATGCTTGAGTTTACCTGATTTGATCAGTGACTCAATGTGCTTCTTGAGCTGGATACACTCCTCCGTGCCATGGCCCTTGTCATTAAGGACCTCGCAGAAGCGATTTCCTTGCCGACGGTCTGACGGAGTTGTCATTGGGGGAGGCCTCGGAAAATTTTCCCCTTCCGTCAGCAAGATCTCCCGGTAGGACATCTTTAGGGGGGTAAACTTATCGTCCGGCCATCCTCCTTTGTTTGGCTCTTATAGTCCGAGCCCCTACTATTGTTCTGATTGCTTTGACCGCCTGATTGCCTCCTGGACTGGTCGTTTGATCGGTAGCCGTTTCCTTTTGAAGGGTAAGCAACGACAACCGCCGTTTCTCCTTCTATGAAGTTTCTGACCCTTTCCATGAGATCATCATATCTCTCCGGACGCTTGTCATTGAGACGCCTGATTAATTCCCTGTCTGTTATGGCGTGCATGTAGTCGGAGATTTTCAGGAGTTCTGGCATTGTCTTTGTGCGTGTGCACTCGTCGTTGAAACGTTCAGTGAAGGCTTCTGTAGACTCCCCCGGCCGTTGCTTGACAGTTGCCAATGAGACCGGATCCCTATTATACTTCTTCCGCTGAGTATAATTATTCTTGAACGCAGTGCGTAGTTCCGTGAAGCTATCAATGCTTCGTGGAGGGAGTCCCTCAAACCAGTCACGGGCATTGCCGATCAATGTTGAATTGAACATTTGGCACCATATAGGCATGGGCCATCGCTCAATTTTAGCCTGCGTATCAAATATTTTGAGGTGATCATCCGGATCACCAGTTCCATCATAGGTCTTGACACACGCCGGCATGCGACGTTTTGTGTCCTCGGAGTAGTTCCGTATACGGAGAGTAAAAGGATCTTCCCTGGGATCCGCCCATGGACGGGTGAACCTAGGGTCTTCCCACGGGTCACACCACGGGCGGGAAAGATCCTCCGCTTCTTCCTCTCGATAATAGGGGCCACCGTAATACTCATCATTGTTTGGTGGTGGTGGAGGGGTACGCCTAGGTCGGCGACGCTTGGGCGGATGGTCATCCGAGTCCTCTCCTGATGGATTTGGAGAGGGGGGTGGTGCCCCATCTCTTGGGTGAGGACCGCTCTTTTGAGAAGAGCCAGGAGCCTTCTTTCCAGTGTTCATCCTATCCCACACACTTGTGCAGTGAGTGGCTCTGGTCAGTTCCAGATCTGGTCGCTCTGGTGAACTGTCAGACTTCTCTCCTCCTTCTCGAGACTGCGTTAATTCCTGCATGAGGCGGTCTCCTATGCGCTCAAACACATTCCTAGGTTGGGGAGTTTCCTCGAAGAGGCTCCGCTCCTGAGGCCGGGTCTTCCTTTTCCTCTGATTTTGGGAAGAGGTGCTTGGTCTGGCGTTGCCAAAGTTGAGTCTGGACTGGAGGTTCCTTCCTAGATTCAACCTTGATGCAATCCCTGGGATGATCCTATCAAAGTTCTGCGTGAGAACCCAAGTGAGATCTTCCTCGCTGAGTGGTTGGACTTCTACTTCTTCCTCAATCGATGGTCTGCGCGGCTCCTTGTTAGGGGGATTGGGCGCACTCCCTGGGTCAGGGTTGTCCAGGGTCGAAGTAGGTGGAGGAGTCATAGAGATCGTGCTCGTCACTCCCATAGACTGAAAACCACCGCGGTTGTTCTGTCCGCCCGTTGGACGACTAGGGGATTGATTGGGGATGAGTATTCCTTCCCCTTGGGACTTCCAATTTCCAGGATTTATGTTCCTGGGATTAGCTTGCGGATGCCCCTTCGTCATTGAGAGTTCAAGATGAGATTTTGCTCTAGCTTAGTGTAATGGGTCCCACGGATGGCGCCAACTTGTTGATGCAAAAGTTGGGTGATCCTGGCTAGACCCGAATTAGGCTTAATTCGGGTTGGCTGGGCTCCGGCTCCTGCACCAAGTGAACTGTATGGTTGGGATCCTACACACTAAACAACACGCGTTAGACTTACCGTGGGAATGTTTCCACGATTAGGCTCCGGCGTGAGAGTAAGTATCGGTTTAGGGTTTATGAGAATTGAGTGAGTTGAGAGTATAGAACGTAATACCTTTGTGGAACCCTTAGGGTTCCTTTTATAGGCAGTGAAACCCTAATGGGCTGTCACTGATACTTCGGGCCCAAGGAAAGGATAAGCACCAGATTTAGATTGATTGTTATCTTCTAAATATGGTTAGTGAATATCCTCTTTGTTGGGGCAAATCCTAATCATAGATAGAATATGATTCTGTCTAACCCTGTACCGGCCATGCCGGGCCGTGGGCCGCACACATGTGTGCGGTTACTGTTCATCCAAGCCCATAAGCTCAAATGACATTATTCCCACCCATCTGTGATGGGCTGGATACGGGTAGTACCCGTGGGCCAGGTTCCTGACCCGGCTGGGGACTATACGTCATCACTGGCAATGATACTAGTATTGTACCTTATCAAGTTGAGCAAGTGTCTGAGTATCCGGAACAGCCTCCAGTGGTTAGTAATTCAAACGAGGAGACAAAAAATGATAGCAATATCAATGCAAGTCCCCAGACTTTGAGTGAAACACAACCAAGAGCTATTACGTCTACAAACTCGTTTGCTCAACAAGATTTGGTTATGGTGTCAGCATCTATGCTTGGACAAATGAATAATGCGGTCCTTGAAACCCTAGGTGTTAATCATACATTATCTGCCGAGCTTGCTTTGTATAAGGAAAGGTTAAAACCTTGAAATTAACTCCGTTAACCAATACCTTAACCAACCCAGAATTTGATAGGTTTAGGAAAGTCCAAATGGATAACTTGCTAGAAGTTGAAAGTTTACGAGCAAAACTTTCAAAAGAACTTAAAAAAAAGAGTCAGTCGTTAATAATTTTCAAAACTGCAAATGGATTTTGAAATTCTTGAGTATAAAAGGGTTGAAACGGAAATTAAGGCATCTGAGAAATTAAAAAGACTGAAGTTTTGCTTTTAAACAATACTTCTTTTCACATCTAGTACACTTGTTTCATTCATCTTTTAAGGAATTCACTCTATCACGTCTAACAGACTTACCACCTAACCCGGGGTATGCAAAGAAAGCATTTAACCATAACCCACGACTTTATGATGCAACCAAGTTAGGATTGGTCTTAGATCCGATTGTGTTTTCGAATGAATCCGAGAATATGTCACTGCATGAAGAGAATTGGTCAAAAGTGATTTTTACATATCCTAAGTATGATTATCCACAGCTTAATGAAGAGAATGCAAAAACGGATTTTAGAATTCGCTTTAATATAAAAAGGGAATTTATCCATACACCAATTTACATGTCTACTAGAGAAAACCTTAGCATATTTCCTACACTTGTCATTCCGAATGAACCTAGGGAAATTCCAAAGGGTCTTCCACCGGCAAGTACAATATTGCTAAGCTTGAAAGAGATTAAGCGATACCTTACCGGATTTGACAAGGTCATCAAGGAATGTACGACTTCAACGGCTCAAACTGCTGGAGAAAGGGATTTCGAACACATGAAAATGGTGTTTGAGAAATAGATCGTTCCGTTTGTAAACAATATTAAAGAGGGATTTCTAGTTCTCGGGGATAATCTTAATTTCGAAATGGGTGAAGTTCGAAAAGTTTTCAATGAAATTGATGATGCTTATGAACAACATCTAATTGAGAAAGAAAATATTTTGTCTGAATATGACCGATTCTTGGAACATGTAGTGTCTCTCGAAGTGATGCAAGTTGTTACTATTGAATATGCTTTTGAGATTACATCTGCTGTGAATAAATGTGATGATGTGCATGATCTCTCTAAGAATATTGTTGAACCTGTTAATAATGTAGATAAGCATTCTTGTCACGAATCTAACCCTGAATTTTTAAAGTTTCAAGATTCTTATAACTCACTTTCAAAACGTTTTGATGAGCTTCAACAACATTGTATATCTTTTGAAATTGAAAATCAATCTAAAAATGAAACTCTTTCAAAAACAAATGATTGTGAAAACACCGTTGAGACTAGTGACAAGATGATTCAGGTGGTTCAGGCATTAGAGGAAGAAATCATGAGACTTAAGAGAGAATCATTACAAGAGAAATTGGAACTAGAGGTTGCAGAGATTAAAAATCATGCCCTAGAAGATAGAATTACTTCTATGCTAGGAGAGTTTGATAAAGTAAAGCAGGGTTTATTACAAATTTATGGTTCGTTAGAAGAACGCTTCGCTATTAATGCGGCAGAGCAAAAGTCACTTGTTGACCAACTGAACCATAAGTGTGCAGAAATCTCTGACTTAAATATTCAACTCATAGACAAAAACATGGTTTTGGCTGAATTAAAGGAGACACTTCAACTCAAAGGACAAGAAGTTGTTGATAATCCATCTACAATCTCTGCCCTGACCTCTAGTGCTCCAAAAACCAAAAAGGTGGTGATCACTAAGAACCCGTACCATAAGAACAATCCTCTATCATATAAGCTCTATATGGAGCATGCAATTAAGCACGCGGATCTTGATAGGGATGTTGTAGATGATCTCTATGAACTAGATCCCTCAAATAGTCACTATTACTCAGCTCATGCTTAGACTGAGAAGGTACAACAATGCTTAGAGCATTTGACTTACATAGGAGAATCAGGTTCTGCACCACCTAAACAACAAACACCCACCATTGCCATGACTCCATCCAATAAGAATCCAGGAGCTAAGCCTATTTTAAACACACCCATCAAGGCTAAATCAAAATCTGTCACTAATGTTCCCTTGGCTTCTACAGGAGTAATTGTATCTACTAAGGCTAAAGGATCTCAAAACAAGAAAGATAGGATCAAGCCTGCCACTAGTAGGACTACGAAGAAGATAGTAGAAGTTCATCCTAGGAATGTTGTTTCAAATTTAAATAAAAAAGAATCATGTAGTTAAGACTAAAGGCCCTACGCTTGTGTAGCAGCCTAAGCAAAATGTGAATTCTAATTTGAGATGTTGGAATTGTAATGAATGCATGTTATCTCAGCGTCATGATTTATGTCTTGTTGACCATGTGAATGAAATGTATGCAATTAGGAACAATCTTGAATGGAATCCAACGGGGAAGAAATTCACCCAAGTTGGTTGGCAATGGAAACCCACTGGTAGGACCTTCACTGCAAATGGAACTACGTGCCCTTTAACTAGGATCACATCCACGAAAGTTAGGTCTCAGCATCCTTTAAATAGGAACACTAGCACTAAAAATGGAAAAAGCGCCCTTTAACTAGGTCTGCCCCCACTATTGTGCCTACCAGTGAATAAGTACCTCAGGATCTTAGACAACTAGAATCTAAGCCGGCATCTAGGAAGAAAATTTGGAAGCCTAAGAATTCTTCTCTTAGTAAATCTAAGATAAATATATATGTACCTGCTAACATAGAGGAACTACTAGATTCCGATTCATCATCTTTGTCTGGTGATATTTTCAGGTGGTCCAAATCATCCTCTGGTACTTGGACTCTGGATGCTCAAAGCATATGACCGGAGACCGCTCGATGCTCAGAAATTTCGTCAGCAAGTTTCTAGGAACGGTGAAATTTAGCAACGACCATATTACGAAGATCATGGGTTATGGTGAATATCAAATCGGGAATGTTACGATTTCAAGGGTGTATTACGTGGAGGGGGAGTTGGTCACAACTTATTCTTACTTGGATATTTTTGCGACTCAAACCTTGAGTTTGCTTTTCGACAACATACTTGTTTCATTTGTGATCTTGAAGGAAATGATTTGTTAAAAGGTTCTCGAGGGGATAATCTCTACACACTGTCCATTCAAAACATGATGGCCGCCACTCTTGTATGCCTTCTCTCCAAAGCATCTAAGACCAAGTCATGGTTATGGCATCGTTGGTTATCTCATCTTAACTTTGATGCTATTAATCATTTGTCTAAAAACGAGCTTGCTCGTGATCTTCCAAAACTTAAGTTCGACAAGGATCATTTATGCTCCGCGTGTTCTTTGCGGAAAAGCACCAAGAAATTACAAACCTAAAGCTGAAGATACCAACCAAGAACCACTGTATATGTTGCACATGGATCTTTGCGGGCCAATGCGTACAACAAGTGTGAGTGGTCGAAAATACATCCTCGTCATGGTGGATGATTATTCAAGATTTACATAGGTTAAGTTCTTAGCAACCAAGAATCAAGCACCAGCATATATTATTACTTTTTCATAAGATGATCCAGGTGCGTCTTAATGCTACTGTTCGCCGCATTCAAACTGATAATGGAACTGAGTTCGTTAATCAGACTCTACGAGACTATTATGAAGAGGTCTGTATGTCACATGAAACTTCAGTTTCTCGCACTCCACAACAAAACGGTGTCGTGGAAAGACGTAACCGTACACTAATGGAAGCTGCTAGAACTATGTTGATTTATGTGAATGCTCCTTTATTCTTATGGGCTGAAGCAGTGGCAACCGCATGTTATACCCAAAACCGCTCCATCATTCGTAAGCGTCATGGAAAAACTCCATATGAGCTACTTCATGGACACAAACCCGATATTTCCTTTCTTCATGTGTTTGGTGCACTGTGTTATCCAAATACTAATAGTGAGAGTTTGGGAAAACTTCAACCGAAGGTTGATATTGGAATTTTCATTGGTTACTCACCCACAAAGAAAGCTTACCGGATTTTTAACCGTTGTCTTGGCAAGATAGTAGAAACTTTGGATGCCGATTTTGATGAGCTGACGGCTATGGATTCTGAACAACACAACTCTGAACCCGCACTTCATGAGATGGGAACCGGTACGATTAGTTCCGGATTAACTCCCAACAATCCTGCTTCTCTATCATTTACACCACCTATAAGGCCCGAGTGGGATGCGTTATTTCAACCTATGTTTTATGAATTCTTTGATCCTCCAAGTGATGATTCTACAGCACCTGCAGTAGTAGCTCCGATTCCCAAAGTTGTTGCTCAAGATAATGGAAATCAATAAGATGCATCTACAGTGACTATTGAACCAGATGCACCGTCCCCCAACAATTCTCAAACTACACCCGAGTCGACAACCCCATTCGTTCCTAATGATGTTGAAGAGGATTACAATGATCACGATTTGGAAATTTCTCATCTACACGAGCTTCCATTCTTTGGGTCACAAATACCCGAAAACCCTAACGGTGCGTCTACCTTAGAGGAAGCTCCTGCAATCGTTCACTCCGGACCACCACGAATTGAAAATCACAACACAAAATGGACAAAGGATCACCCCCCGCAATATTATTTGTGACATCGATCGACCAGTCTTAACACGCCATCAACTACAAGAACATGCATTATATTGCTACTTTGATGCATTTCTTTCCGACATTGAACCCAAAACTTGGCAACAAGCAATGACAAAATCATCTTGGATTAAATCCATGCAAGAGGAACTTAATGAATTTCAACGCCTTGAAGTATGGGAATTAGTTCCTCTACCCAACAACTTTTACATCCTTACATTGTTGTGGGTATATAAGGTTAAACTCGATGAGTTAGGTGGAGTGTTAAAGAACAAAGCTAGATTGGTTGCTCGAGGTTACAAACAAGCTTTGGATATTGACTTTAAAGAATACTTTGCTCCTGTTGCACGATTGGAGGCGATTAGACTATTCATTGCTAATGCTGCTCACATGAATATGATCGTCTACCAAATAGATGTTAAGACGGCATTTCTTAATGGTGAATTAAGGGAAGATGTCTACGTAAGCCAGCCGAATAGATTCGTCAACTCGGAGTATCCTAATCACGTGTACAAGCTCAAGAAGGCTCTTTATGGGTTGAAACAAGCTCCACACGCGTGGTACGATTTTCTATCGTCTTATCTCATCTCGAAAGGCTTCTCCAAAGGCAAAGTGGACCCAACATTGTTCATTCTTAAGGAGGACAACGACATGATACTAGTTCAAATTTATGTTGATGATATAATTTTTGCTGCCACTACTCAAAGATTGTCTGACCATTTTGAGAAAATCATCTCTACACGCTTTAAGATGTCGATGATGGGAAAATTTTCATTTTTCTTAGGGTTGCAAATTTCTCAAAATCCTAGAGGCATCTTCATTAATCAATCCGAATGTCCTCTTGAATCGTTGAAAAGGTATCATTATGAAAACTGTGACCCCGTGGATACTCCAATGGTGGAGAGATCCAAGTTAGATGAGGATAGTGATGAGATTGCTGTCGATCCTAAACTTTACCGTGGAATGATCGGCACCCTTTTCTATTTGACTGCTAGCAGGCTGATTTGCAATTTGCTATATGCATGTGTGCCCGGTATCATCCTCGGCCTACCGAAAAACACTTACATGTTGTGAAAAGGATCTTTCGGTATCTTAAAGGAACACTTCATCGTGATCTGTGGTATCCGAAGGATTCCTTTATTGTACTAATATCATATACAGATGCGGATTATGCTGGGTGTCAAGATACTAGACGTAGCACTTCCGACAGTGTGCAAATTCTTGGAGATAGACTGATTAGTTGGGCATCCAAAAGGCAGAAAAGCGTTGCGATATCATGTACAGAGGCTGAATACATTGCTATGTCCGGTTGTTGTGCTCAAGTTCTTTGGATGAGATCACAATTAACTGTCTACGGTCTTGGATTCAACAAAATACCGATGTACTGTGACAACAAAAGCGCCATTGCCCTTTGCTACAACTACGTTCAACACTCCCGGGCGAAGCACATTGACATTCGCGACCATTTCATCAAAGAGCAAGTGAAAAATGGAGTGATCGAGTTGTATTTTGTCAACACTGAGTATCAACTTGTTGATATATTCACAAAGGCCTTACATCGAGGACGTATCGAGTTTTTGATCGAAAAGCTGGGTATGAAATCATTCTCACCGGCGACACTTAAGCAGTTGGCAGAATAATCTGCTGAATAGTGGTCGTAAACTATTTTAGAGTATCCTTTTATCGTGATCTTATATATTATCGTATATATATAAACCACCAAAGCAAAATAAAAATATAAAACATACAAAAACCATAAAAAATATAAAATCAAGAAAATCCAAAAATATTTTTCATTTTAAATCGGGCATGTGTTTTAGTACGGTAATATTTACGGCCTTAGAAATGTCGATTAAAATTGACACGGCACCATAAATAGAGTCCGTATAAAAGTTGTACATATTTTAAAACATGCCCATATGGCTTGTAGTTATTTCTGACTGAAACCCGTTTTCGCATTAAAGTCACGTATTTCTTTTGAATACGTTGGCTCACAACGGGAATTAATTTTCTCGGGTATGGTTTACTTTAAAACTATACAAGGGATCAAGTTTACTTTATAACTTGGTCTAACACAAATTTGTGTACGCTTCAGTGCACTTATTTTGTAAAAATAAGAGAAATCTTATTTCCACCACGAATCGTTTTTATATCAATCTAAACGGAAGAAGTCTTTCATCAGTACTCCTTAATATAAAGACTACAGCTCTTTCAACAGAAAACGGGTCTGTATTTAAGGGGGAGAAAATATCAAATCATTTTCATCATTAAATCGGTCTTCAAAGGTCTTACAGAAAATTAATTGGTTACATGCTTAATGGTGGATCATATTTCGTATGTGCTTTGTGCTTTTTTCATGGTTTTCGTGATTTATTTGAATCGGATATGTACATTAGATTTGGCTTTAAGATATTTTTGGTTTTTTAGGCTAAAGTGGTTAAGAATGGCTAAGTGATTACGAATGTTAAAATTAACTAGGTCATTAACTATATATGTAAAATAGAAAGAAAATTAGGACTAAAGTTGAAAACTTTGATAAGTTTGACCTAGGTCAAATAAAATAAATTCGTCCCCCCTTTCCTTCTTTTCTCCTTCGTCTCATCATAAACACAACCAAACTTGTTGCCGCCATTGATAAAACTTCCACACCCTCGATGTTTTAATCAAGATCTAGGATCGTATCTGTTAATAAGGTATTAGTCACTCATGATTATTCTTTGTTTATATATTGTGATTGTTATTACATATGTGCCCTAGGTCTCGATCTATCAGAATTAGGGTTTAAAGATTGCTTAATAATAAATTGATTAGTGGGTTTTGATTGGAAAATCATTAGAATCAGATGGGATGCCTAGAATCATTTTAAAACACAATGAACTGGCCTTAGGTTTCTTCTTAGTTGCGTTTGAATGTAAAACAGAGTATACAATTTGATTGTTCTCCGAAACATGTGTTTGAATGTCAGTGGTATTTCTACGAAACTTGATTTTTACGAAAGGATTTTTCTACGAAACTTAACTGTCTACGAAAGGATTTTTCTACGAAACTTAACTTTCTACGAAATGTTTTTTTATACGAAAGGTTTTTTTTATAAAATTGGTTTTTTCTACGAAAGTTTTTTTCTACGAAAGGTTTTTTCTGCGAAATGTTTTTTCTACGAAATGTTTTTTTCTACGAAAGGTTTTTTCTACGAAAGGTTTTTTCTACGAATGGTTTTTCTACGAAAGGTTTTTTCTACGAAACGATTTTTCTAAGAAAGGATTTTTCTACGAAAGGATTTTTCTACGAAAGGATTTCTCTACGAAAGGATTTTTCTACGAAAGTATCTTTCTGCGAAAGTATCGTTCTGCGAAAGTATCATTCTACGAAAGTATCTTTCTGCGAAAGTATCGTTCTGCGAAAGTATCGTTCTACGAAAGTATCTTTCTGCGAAAGTCGCTTGTCCTGCGAAAGTCGATTGTCCTGCGAAAGTTTACTTCTACGAGAGTTTACCCCTGCGAAAGTTACCTCTGCGAAAGTTGATTGTTACGAATGATTTCTACGAAATATTTCAACGAAATATTTCTACGAAAGATTTCTAAGAAAGATTTCTACGAAAGATACTTTCTGCGAAAGATACTTTCTGCGAAAGATGGTTTACTCCGAAAGTGAATTTTTATCAGAAAGTGATTGTCTAGTCCGAAAGTGTATGATATTATATGATATATGCTTAGAGGTTTATGCTTTATAATATATATAGTTTTGTGTGTATCAACTGTGTATCTTCTTTTTGAAGCAGTAAACATGTCACAACAAGTTCAAGCTGATCAGACAACTGTCACCGATGACAAGCCTCTCAAGTTTATACCAAACAATTTTAGGCTAAAGGAAGACACCACTTCAGCTCAATATGCATACAAAGTAGCAACGAAAATTCTTGATTATACACCAATCAAGAAGGCATTAAGGGCTACAACTTCTGTTCCAACTATTTACATGCATGAATTTTGGGCATCGAAGAAAAGGATATCAGACAACAAGATTGCATTCATAATCAACAAAAATGAAAAGACTCTCACTATTACTCACTTTCGTCGGATATTTGGATTGTCAACTCCACTCAAGGTCAAAAGTTTGCAGACAACCCTGACAAGAAAACACTCATTCAGATGTATTATTCTCTTGGATATGATGATCTTGACTTACGGATTGTGTCTCAATTCAACAGTGCAAGGTTGGAACAACAATGGAAAGCAATCTTTAGTACACTCACTCGATGTCTTAGCGCTAAAACCACTGGATATGATTCTCTACGATTTCCACAACCTTTAATCTTTTGGGGAATCTACAAAGGTAATAATGTGAATTATGCGCATTTACTATGGGATGAGTTTCACTATCAACTATTCCATAACGCAACAAGGAAGAAGGCTGGGTACTTTCAATTCCCATGATTCATCAAGCTCATCATTCATTACTTCATGCTAGAAGATAACTCAATTGATAAGCGTGAAGGGAGCTCTCACCACACACTAGATGACGATGATACCATCGATATAAGACAAGACGGACAACAAGGTATCTATACAGGTATTCCAGCTTAAGTTCCTAATCACATGCTGAATGATGCAATCAAGGCAAGTGATGCATACAAGCAATTGTTGGAAGAAATGGAAAACCAAAAGAATAGAGTTGAGTCTGGAGAGTTTTCTTCACCAAAACCCAAAGGCAAACGCAAACAAAGCGAACCATCAGAAGAAACAGGTTCACCTAAGACCAAAAGGAAGAAAAGTGTTGCTAAGTCTAGTGGGAAGTAGTTGATGCTTGAGGATGAAGATGAAGATATAAATGAAGAAGCACTTATTCGCAAAAATGAAAGATGAAATATAAAGAAAGCCATTATGCAAAGTAAGAAAGACACGGGGGGTAGTGGTTCTGGTGTAAAGGCAAAGGAAACCATAATACCTACTGATATTGATGAATTTGGGAAGCCTAATGAATAAATACCTATTCTTGAGAAATCTGCCCAAGTTGATGACGATGTCGATATTCATGACGAACAACAAGCTCATGACGGATTGAAGGATATGGACATTGACGGGTCTGCTGATACGACATCATTTGTAAACACTGAACATCTCGTTACAAATGTTGAACCTACCAAAGCTACAAGTACTACAGTGACTCCACCAGTTATTACAGTGACTCCACCTGCCTCAACTAAACTTCCCTTAACTCTACCATCTCAACCTCTCTTAGCTTTAGTGGCAAGTACTGCAATGACCATTGCTCCTACAAAACAAACAACAGTAGCACCAATATCTTTGATTCCATCATTACCGACATTGTTCATGCTACAAGTGGAACAACACATAAAAGCTCAACAAGAAGAGATGGTTCGATTCAAAGAGGAGTTAGCTCGTCGACAGCAAAGTGAAGAATCTACAAGAAAAGCTCAAGAATACGCAATAGCTGAATTCCAAGAAGAGTTAGAATTATCCTGAAAAGCACATGCAGAAGAACTAGCTCACGTCAAAGTAAATGAAGTCGCCAAAAATGAAGCAACGTTCACTCGTCTTAGAGAACTAAAAAAAGAGGTACCGAGATGAGAAAGAGATTATTGCCAAAGCTAACGAATCAATTGTTGGCTCACTAGATGAAAAGGTTAAGGAATCCATCGGCACTCTACGAGACGAATTGAAATAAATTGCTGCAAGCAACTTCATGATCAAGTCTTCTGACACTCATCAGTCAGATTTTCTTATTGCTCAAAGGCTCATGGATTATGAGTTGAAGAAACTCTTACATGCTCGGATGATTCAAGTCGGGTCCTACAACCAAACAAAAGCTCAAAAGAACCTTCACAATGCTCTTAAAACGGCTATGGATGAAGTTACTGAGATATTCAAGAAACATGGTACTGTAGTTCCTTACAATATCTTAAATGAAGAGAAAGAGGAAGACGAATCCGACAAAGATGACGATGATGCTGATGATGACGATGGTGATCACGAAGAAGGTAGTGATGAATAAGAAGGAAGTGATGACGAAGGAGGTAGTGATGACGAAGGAGGTAGTAATAACGAAGGCGGTAGTGATAAAAACAGTGATGGTGATGATAATGGTGATGGTGAAGGCGAAAATAGTGATGATGAAGAAGTAGGGGACGATGATAAAGAGAAAAAGGATGGAGATAAGGAAGAAAAGTCTGATAAAGACAAGTCCAAAGGTGACAAATCTCGCAAGGCTGATGTCACCAAAGATAAATCAACTCCAACAGCAAAGACACCTCCACCCCGCCAAGGCAAACGCACCAAAACGTTTCATGATGTAGATGCTAATACAGCTTCATCATATACTCCAGCCACAACCGCTCATGCAACCACATATGTCCCTATCACATCTGCCCCAGTTACCGCTGCTTCAGTTACCACACCTTTAGTCCACCAACAACTGACAGACACCGATCAACATGTACCAGATTTTACAGTATCTGATCAAGCCCAAGACATACCAGAAACTGAAGCCATACCTGTTGTTGATGTTCCTGTATCTACTCAAGTTCCTGATGTTCCAGAGTCAAGTGAACCAGCATGGGTGGATACACTCGAAGAAGATGAAAATGTACCTACACAAACTTGGATTACAAAAGCTACTACACTTCGTCCACTGACAAAGGCTGATGAAGCTGAATTCTCCCAATTCCTCAGCAATCCCATAGATTTTTCAAGATACTTGGAGTATAACTATGGGTCTAACATAACCCAAGCAATGGTTGTACGAGGAATCAGAGATCCCACACTTCGTGTTAAATCCAAGATCAGTAGCATGTAATATGAGTACAACGCTAATGAGCTTCTGAAAGCGATGAGAACAACTCAAAGGGACGGTCTTCATGCACCTAAAAAACCTCCTCTCCGTACAGCTGCAGATGATGATCAAATCGCACTCGAATTCTTCGTTAGCAATGATCTCGAATACTTGGTCAAGGGAGAAAACAAGTATGCGACCTCATTAACATTGCTAAAAGCTACAAATTGGGATTCGATACCTTGGATAGAAGAAAAAGTCAATCGTCTCTGGGTACCGCAAGTATATTCTAAATATAATCGCTATGCCGAATTGGGTGCTTCACATTGGGACGAGCGTGTGCGACGTGCCTACAACTATGCATGTCTTCACAACTCAGGTCCTCAAGTCTTTTCTCTCTTCTGAATCAAAAGCATCCAAGGAGTTAGGATTGAACCCAAAATTGGCTATCACCACTTGATAGAGATCAGAATCAAAAGAGATGATGATAACATCTACACTATCTAGGAAGGATATCTTCCACTTCATCGTCTCGAAGATATTGAAGACATGCTGCTTTTGATTACTCACAACGCGCTCAGACATTTGAACTCTGAAGAAATCATTGCCTTGAATTCAACTCTTAAAATGTACACACGTCAAATTGTCATCAAGAAAAGAGTTGAAGATCTGCAACTTGGTGTAGAAAGTTATCAAAGGAATCTAAATCTGTCAAAACCACGTACTCAGGTGTTGCCTAGGCATGCGACCAAATCTCTAGACACCATCACCACTGACCCGATTCCCAGCATTTTCTACTTGAATGGTCGTGGACTAATGAAGTTCATGAGAATTCTAGAGATCAACAAATTCAGTGACGGGACTCTCAACCATATCCGGGAAAAGTTGGTGCATCTCAACAAGAACAAGACTCTTCCAGAGGTTACTTTAGACTGGCAACTGGGATTTCAGCAGAGTGCCAACTATGTGATTAAGAAAACTGATGAAAAGCTAAGGGAAAGACGTCTTATGAGAAGTCTAGAACGATTCCTCGGTGGAAGACCATATGGAGCGCACCACAATCTAATGGAACGATCCATTTAACATGAGTCGTACTATCGCAGGTCAACTCCATATTTTACTTGTGAATATGTAAATACTGTGAATATTGTGCTTTTGTGGCTTTCTGTAGTGTGAAAGTATGATAATTTTTCAAGAATTTCTCATGAGATTCTAAATCTATAAAAATATATCATACTCAAGCACTACAACTAACCCTCATTAACTTGAGGGGGAGCATTGATATGTTCTATAACCAACAACTGATTTCATTTTGTTACCCAAAGACCGGTTATGTAACACCCCCAATTTCGTGTCATGGAATCGGAAGGGTCATTGGGTGTTACTATCATGGTTCAATCTCAATATCATAGAAAATGCCTCAAAACGAGTCGTTTTAATAAAACATACATCCATTCATTATTCAAAGATAAAACAGTTCACACACGGTCCCAAATAGTTTTAAGTTTACACAACATAACAAACAACAAAAGTTTCTTTGAATGGACAGAGTTTAGAAAAGCGGGCCAAAACATTTAAATTAAGCAAGCTACATGAAACCGCCTTCCTTGAGTGCCTTATTCACGGAACTGAGATAAAACATGCTATAAAGTCAACAAAAATGCTGAGTGAATCTATAGAGTTTAAATTAAATAAACGAACACAGGTATTCTGAATAAACCTTCAATGGTTGACAATCATGTGGATCAGACACAATCATCGTTGTTATTACATAAGTCTCATGACATTGAACGTTAACATATATTATATCAGCCCAACACACCTAGCCAAGTACGTATATTTCTCTTATACAATTGAATCCGATGTTTCATTACTAGTGTATCACAACACCACGCGATAGCTAGTCGCGACCGGACTGGGCGTCACCCCGATAGATCTATCCATAGTATTAGCGTTCATTCTATTAACAATTCATGATTCAATGGGTCTTTTAAGGCTAGAAGCAAACTTATGTAAATAACTTTCATCTAGCATACAATTGGGTCCCTTGTGTTCTATTTTAAAACAAGCATGTTATCCCCCCTCGCGGGTTTTAAAAATATTTACAAGATAGTATAAAAGCGAGGCAATAGACTCACCTTGGTACAATAGTAGTAATATGACGATCGTCGATGATAAGTGATGTCCATTAAACACGAAGACCGCAACCTACCAAATAAGGCGCGTTCGTTAATAAATGACTCAAGTATACTTTTATACTCCTTTACATGTTTACTTTATTAGACTATACCATCGATAAAAATCTGCCGGTACTTACCGAAAGTACAAGCTCGTTTACCTTACTTAAACTATTCCGTTTTTGACGAAACTTGGTCACAAACTCACATATAATATGAATAAGACTCAGTATAAGTTTCATTCAAAAATATTAATTCTAAGGCTTTCTGCCCGACACATATATGAGTTACAAAAACCGGACAGTTTTACGCTTTCAACTCGTAAAACCATTTTGACATATCTAAACAACTCCGTTTACAAAACCGACAATCGGGTTTGAAAATAGACTCATGACCTGAGGTTTAGACTTTAACATCAGTCCTTGAACATTTTTAAAACTCATTCTATAGTCCCCGAGATTCGATCCAAATATCGACAACAATTTTCGGATTGTGCCGATACTCGTCTCCCAGTACACGAATACTAAAATTGTTGTAAGTTCGCACTCGTTTGGAGTTGGAAGTCCTACTTTATATCAAATCGAAGCTAACGAAATTCTCTACGACCCTATCTAATTAGTTTAACAAGATTATTACAGTAAGTAATTCAAAAATGCCCTTTTACCTACTGGTCTAAAATGACTAGTTAAAAATCATGTTAAATCCACATTTTGACCCATTTTAACAATTTACATACTCCTAATATCATCCTAATATTATCATAATACATCTAACTAACTCCTAACACTCTTAAATTTAATCTAATAAAAATAAAATATATAAAAATCATACATGCAACATCATCCCACTTCAAATGTAACAATCATAACAACATTTTTAACCATAAAAATGGATCAAACAACATGTTCTTCACCAAAAATTTGAAAGAAAAATGAAGTGTATGCATGTTATAAAATCTTATACCAAAATGATCCTTGTTGTATTTGCAAAGTGGGTCTTTGATTAGATTTGAATGAATCAAAGTAGAAATCATTTTTTTATGTATATAGGGTGGGGTGGACGGCTAAAATGAAGAACAAGAGAGAAGTGGGTGAAATTTTTGTAAAAATGAATTTTTAATAATAACTAGTTAGTGGAATTTGTTTAAATAGTCCAAGGTTAGGGTAGATTTTGTCATTTAGGCATAGTTTTGGTCCAAAATGCAATTAAATAGTTTACAAGGTAGAAAATGTGAATTGTAATTTTGAAAATATTTACGAGGCTCGAGTTTCGTAAAAATACTTTTCAAAGGTTAAAACGCTTCATAAAAAAAACAATAAAGCTTCGACACGACTTAAAACGTAATTAAATCGAAAACGTCGAAAATACAAAATATCGAGACAATCGATAATAAAACATAAATTTTTGGGCATCCGTCGGTATCGTGATCACTAGTAGTTCTCGTCATTCGTTAAAACGTAAAACACGAGAAATAAAGATTAAATAAAATAAAAATCATTTTTATGATAAATTGAGAATATAATATCAATACCTAACGTATTCCTTTCCGGTTTTCATCTAATCGACATTCTTACGCTAGTTTCAAGTCATAACCTTCTCGGTTAGTCGATAATTTAAACTTATCATTAAAGTAAACACGTAATACGTAATAGTCGAGACTAAGATAACGACCTCAAAGTGACGGATTGTCACATTATCCCCACCAAATTAGGATCTTCGCCCTCGAAGATCAACTTGCGTTCTTGTCCGATCGCTTGTTGAAATCAAAGAGATGAGGGTAATTCTTCCACATTTGGTCTTCTCGTTCCCAAGTATACTCCGGTCCTCTCCGAGAGTTCCATCATACGTTGACGATAGGTATTCGGCTCTGTTTCAGTTGCTTGACCTCGCGATCCATGATCTCGATTGGTTCTTCAATAAAGTGCAACTTTTCATCAACCTTAATTTCTTCCCACGGTATAACGAGTTCTTCATCGGATAATAACTTCTTCAGATTCGACACATGAAAAGTGTTATGAATCCCATACAGTTCTTGTGTTAGTTCAAGTTGGTATGCCACGGGTCCTACTCTAGATGTATTCTTGAATGGTCCAATATAACGAGGACTTAACTTCCCACGTTTTCCAAATCGTACAACACCTTTCCATGGTGATACCTTTAGCATAACCTTATCTCCCACACTGAACTCCAATGGTTTTCTTCTCACATCCGCATAACTCTTCTGTCGGCTTCGCGCAGACAACAATCTATTCTTGATTTGCACAATCATATCCGTCGGCTCTCTAATCATCTCTGGTCCAGTGAGTTGAGCATCACCAACCTCATTCCAGCTCACGGGCGATCTACATTTTCTCCCATAAAGTGATTCAAAAGGTACAGCTTTAATACTCGCGTGATAACTGTTATTGTACGAGAATTCGGCCAAAGGTAAGTGCTTATCCCAGCTACTTCCAAAGTCTATCACACAAGCACGCAACATATCCTCCAATGTTTGAATAGTTCTTTCGCTTTGCCCATCGGTTTGTGGATGATAGGCTGTGCTCATATCCAAATTGGTTCCTAAAGATTTCTGAAGTGATCTTCAAAATCCAGACGCAAAACGACTGTCTCTATCGGAAATGATTGAAATAGGAACACCATGCTTACACACGATCTCCTTCAGATAAAGGTCGGCAAGTTTCTCCAAACCGAACCTCTCGTTGATTGGAATAAAATGAGCGGATTTAGTTAAACAGTCGACAATAACCCAGATTACACCGAACCCAGACCGTGTCCTTGGGAGTTTTATGATGAAGTCCATCGTAATTCGCTCCCATTTCCAGATTGGAATTTCAGGTTGGACAATTAATCCTGACGGCTTCTGGTATTCAACTTTCACTTTTGCATACGTTAAGCATTTCGCAACGTATGATGCAATATCAGCTTTCATATTCGGCCACCATTATAACTTTTTCAAGTCTTGGTACATTTTGTCCGATCCCGGATGAATAGAATACTTGGACTTATGAGATTCTAACATGATCAAGTCTCTCAGACCACCATAGAATGGTAACCAAATTCGACCTCTCAAACATTTGATACCATCGGATCGCGTCTCAAATGTTTCACCATCTCCTCTAAATCTTTCGGCTGCAATATTTTCCTTCTTACACGCTTCGATTTGTGCGTTTCGAATCTGCTCAGGTAAGTTATTATGAACTGTCACCACCAAAGCACGCACTCGAATCGGTTTCTCCCTTTCCTTTCGACTTAACGCGTCAGCTACCATATTCGCCTTTCCTGGATGATAACGAATTTCGCAGTCGTAATCACTCAAGAGTTCAACCCATCGACGTTGCCTAATATTCATCTCCTTTTGATCCAGTATGTATTGTAGGCTTTTATGATCACTGAATACTGTACACTTTGTACCATACAAATAATGTCTCCAAAGTCGCAGAGCAAAAACCACAGCGCCCAATTCCATGTCATGGGTAGTGTAGTTCTCCTCATTTTTCCTTAATTGTCTAGAGGCATATGCGATCACCTTTTCACGTTGCATGAGAACAGCACCGTATCCTTGGAGAGATGCATCACAATAAACAACAAAGTCTTCACTTCCTTCAGGTAACGATAAGATCGGCGCACTACAAAGTTTCATCTTCAGGGTTTTGAAAGCTTCTTCTTCTTCATCGCCCTACACAAATGGTTTATTCTTCTGAGTCAGCTTAGTTAGTGGTTTCGATATCAATGAGAATCCTTCAATAAACCTTAAGTAGTAACCAGCCAAACCTAGAAATTGTCGCACTTCAGTTGGAGTAGTTGGAGCACTCCAATTCTTAATGGCTTCAATCTTCGCAAGATCAACATCTACCCCACTTTTATCAATCACATGTTCGAGAAATTGTACAGAATTAAGCCAAAAATCACACTTTGAGAATTTTGCGTACAACTTTTCGTTCTTCAACAAGTTCAAGATAATTCTTAAGTGTTCGGCATGCTCTTCATTGCTCTTGGAGTAGATTAGAATATCATCGATGAAAGCGATCACGAATTTATCAAGATACGGCGTACAAATGCGATTCATTAAGTCCATGAATACAGCAGGTGCATTAGTCAAACCAAAAGGCATAACTCGGAACTCATAAGACCATAACGAGTCCTAAACGCCGTAATAGGAATATCTTCCTCGCGTACACAAAGTTGATGGTAACCAGAACAAAGATCAATCTTGGAGAAAACACGAGAACCTTGAAGTTGATCAAATAGATCATCAATTCTTGGAAGCGGATAACGATTCTTGATCGTCAGCTTATTCAGCTCTCGGTAATCGATACACATACGGAACGAACCATCTTTCTTCTTAACGAATAAAACAGGAGCTCCCCAAGGTGACGAACTCGGTCGTATAAAACCTTTATCAGATAGTTCTTGCAATTGCACATACAACTCCTTCAGCTCGGATGGTGCTAAACGATATGGCGCACGTGCCACGGGTGCAGCACCAAGAATTAGATCAATTTGGAATTCTACTTGCCTTGGAGGCAGAAGCCATGGCAAATCTTCTGGAAACACTTCAGGAAAGTCACGAATGACTGGAACATTTTCGATATGTTTCTCCTTTGATTTCTTCTTTGATACATGAGCTAGAATAACTCACAACCTCTTTCGATATACTTACAAGCTTTAATGAACGAAACGATTTTCAGCCGAGAATTACATTTATCACCTTCGATAACTATGGTCTTGTCATCTAAAGGAATCCTAACTTTCTTTTCTCCACACAGAATAGACGCATTATACTTGGACAGCCAATCCATTCCGATAATAATATCAAAACTTCCCAATTCGATGATCATCAAGTCTATCTTAAAAATATGGTTTAGAAGATTAAGAGAACATCCTAAGATCGCACTATTTGTACTTACTAATTTACCATCAGCTAGTTCTACTTCATAACTCGCGTCTAATTCGACCGGTTTGATATCAATTAAGGTACTAAAACTTGTAGACACAAAGCTTTTGTCCGCACCAGAATCAAATAAAGCTGTAGCGTAACGGTTACTCAGTAAAAACGTACCAGTAACAACTTTCAGGTTTTGCTTAGCATCAGCTTCACCTAGTTGTTAGGCTTTTCCTTGATTATCTCCACCACGTGTATTCTTCTGCGGCTCAGGGCATTGATTCTTCATGTGTCCTTTACCTTGGCAGTTAAAGCAAGTCACTCCTTTCCTTCCTGGTCCTCAACAGTCTTCAGTCTTGTGCCCCAGCTTGTTACACTTCCACACTTAGTACATTCACCAGTATGAGTCCTTTTGCAGCGTTGACATCGGGTTCCCTTATCAGCAGGTGTAGTTTCAGTTATTGCATTAGCATTACTCCTCCTTCGGTTCTGATTCCTATTGTGAGATTTACTGTTATCACCTCGATCATCACTTTCTACTTCAGCCTTTCTTTTACTACCTTCAGCAACACCATCAGCCTTATCTTGGATAATCTGTCCCATCAGTTGGTAGGCCATTCGAACGGCTTCATCAATATTGGCAGGTTTAGATGAGGTCACATCACCATGGATGTTGGCAGGTAAGCCTCTAATATAGTGCTCCACCTTCAGATATTATGGGTTAACTTTGTTTGGACAAAGTAGAGCAAGTTCATGGAATCTGTTTGTGTATCCATCGATATCAGTACCCTTCAGTCTTAGCTGATACAGTTCCTGTTCTAACCTTTGAATAACACTCCTTGGACAGAATTCCTCAGTCATCCATCTTCTCACTTCAACCCAAGGTGTAGCATAAGTAGCTTTCATCCCTACAGACGCCATTCTTCCATTCCACCAAGTTAATGCTCGCCCTTGAAGAGTAGCAGAGGTAAACGTCACCTTGTCTCATTCCTCACTTCCACTAAATCGAAACACAGATTCCAATCCTTCAAACCATTGCATTAAACCAACAGCACCTTCAATACCCATAAAAGTCGGAGGTTTACATTTCATGAATGAGGTATAAGTACACTTCTTGTTTTCAGGAATCACTGGTCTATCAGCATCACCAGTTCCAGCACCAGCATTGTCAGCTCCAGCATTACCAGCTCCAGTATTTCCAGCTCCAGTATTGCCAGCTCCACCAGATCCACCAGCTCCACCGGATCCACCAGCTCCACCGCATCCACCAGCTCACTGGATCCACTAGCTCCATTATTCATATTTTCCATAAATGCATTCATAGTGACCTGAAACTGATCAACTACTATAGCGTGTAACTGCGCCTCAGTCATTTGTTTTGGCGGCATGATCCTGTTACACAATTCACATCAAAATGAGTATTCATTCAACGCTTGTGATAACAAAACATGAATAACACGGAATAAGAATTAGATAGATAAAGAGAATAAGAAAGGATGATAGAACGAAGAATAGAATTTAGACAAGGAACGAAGATTCACGAGGAATGAGTCAAAAGACAGGAATTTCTACTGTGACAATCAACGTCGTTTGTAAATTACGTATTATTATTATAATAATCAAATAATAAACATTTATAAATAAATAAATGTAATCCATTATGCTTTAAACATAAATAATAATTAAATATTTATAACATATATATATACTTTTCTTATTCTCGTCCATTGGCAACTCGGAGGTTTCACTTGCAGATGTTATAGTCAAAAGATTTCAAAAAATTATTTCGGAAAATCTTTTCGTTCCCTATAACTTGAGCTCTGATACCAATCTGTAACACCCCCAATTTTGTGTCATGGCAGCGGAAGGGTCATTGGGTGTTACTATCATGGTTCAATCTCAATATCATAGAAAACGCCTCAAAACGAGTCGTTTTAATAAAACATGCATCCATTCATTATTCAAAGATAAAACAATTCACACACGGTCCCAAATAGTTTTAAGTTTACACAACATGACAAACAACAAAAGTTTCGTTGAATGGACATAGATTAGAAAAGCGGGCCAAAACATTTAAATTAAGCAAGCTGCATGAAACCGCCTTCCTTGAGTGCCTTCTTCATGGACCTGAGATAAAACATGCTATAAAGTCAACAAAAATGCTGAGTGAATCTATAGAGTTTAAATTAAATAAACGAACACAGGTATTCTGAATAAACCTTCAATGGTTGACAATCATGTGGATCAGACACAATCATCGTTGTTATTACATAAGTCTCATGACATTGAACGTTAACATATATTATTTCAGCCCAACACACCTAGCCAAGTGCGTATATTTCTCTTATACAATTGCATCCGATGTTTCATTACTAGTGTATCACAACACCACGCGATAGCTAGTCGCGACCTGACTGGGCGTCACCCCGATAGATCTATCCATAGTATTAGCGTTCATTCGATTAACAATTCATGATTCAATGGGTCTTTTAAGGCTATAAGCAAACTTATGTAAGTAACTTTCATCTAGCATACAATTGGGTCCCTTGTGTTCTATTTTAAAACAAGCATGTTATCCCCCTCGCGAGTTTTAAAAATCTTTACAAGATAGTATAAAAGCGAGGCTATAGACTCACCTTGGTACGATAGTAGTAATATGACGATCGTCGACGATAAGTGATGCCCGTTAAACACGAAGACCGCAACCTACCAAATAAGGCGCGTTCGTTAATAAATGAGTCAAGTATAAATAATAATTAAATAATACAAAGCTCAAAATACAAAACCATGACAATCCCAAAAATAATAATAGTACAATTGTTCTTCTATACTCCTTTACATGTTTACTTTATTAGACTATACCATCGATAAAAATCTACCGGTACTTACCGAAAGTACAAGCTCGTTTACCTTACTTAAACCATTCTGTTTTCGACGAAACTTGGTCACAAACTTACATATAATATGTATAAGACTCAGTATAAGTTTCATTCAAAAATATTACTTCTAAGGCTTTCTGCCCGACACATCTATGAGTTACAATAACCGGACAGTTTTACGCCTTCAACTCGTAAAACCATTTTGACATATCTAAACAACTCCGTTTACAAAACCGACAATCGGGTTTGAAAATAGACTCATGACCTGAGGTTTATACTTTAGCATCATTCCTTGAACATTTTTAAAACTCATTCTATAGTCCCCGAGATTCGATCCAAATATCGACAACAATTTTCGGATTGTGCCGATACTCGTCTCCTGGTACACGAATACTAAAACTGTTGTAACTTCGCACTCGTTTGGAGTTGGAAGTCCTACTTTATACCCAATCGAAGCTAACGAAATTCTCTACGACCCTATCTCATTAGTTTAACAAGATTATTACAGCAAGTAATTCAAAATTGCCCTTTTACCTACTGGTCTAAAATGACTAGTTAAAAATCATGTTAAATCCACATTTTGACCCATTTTAACAATTTACATACTCCTAATATCATCCTAATATTATCATAATACATCTAACTAACTCCTAACACTCTTAAATTTAATCTAATAAAAATCGAATATATAAAAATCATACATGCAATATCATCCCACTTCAAATATAAAAATAATAACAACATTTTTAACCATAAAAATGGATCAATCAACATGTTCTTCACCAAAAATTTGAAAGAAAAATGAAGTGTATGCATGTTGGAAAATCTTATACCAAAATGATCCTTGTTGTATTTGCAAAGTGGGTCTTTGATTAAATTTGAATGAATCAAAGTAGAAATCAATTTTTTTTATGTATATAGGGTGGGGGTGGACGGCTAAAATGAAGAACAAGAGAGAAGTGGGTGAAATTTTTGTAAAAAAATGAATTTTTAATAATAACTAGTTAGTGGAATTTGTTTAAATAGTCCAAGGTTAGGGTAGATTTTGTCATTTAGGCATAGTTTTGGTCCAAAATGCAATTAAATAGTTTACAAGGTAGAAAATGTAAATTGTAAATTTTGAAAATATTTACGAGGCTTGGGTTTCGTAAAAATACTTTTCAAAGGTTAAAACGCTTCATAAAAATAATAATAAAGCTTCGACACGACTTAAAACGTAATTAAATCGAAAACGTCGAAAATAAAAAATATCGAGACAATCGATAATAAAACATAAATTTTTGGGCATCCGTCGGTATCGCGATCACTAGTAGTTCTCGTCATTCGTTAAAACGTAAAACACGAGAAATAAAGATTAATTAAAATAAAAATCATTTTTAAGATAAATTGAGAATATAATATCGATACCTAACGTATTCCTTGCCGGTTTTCATCTAATCGACATTCTTACGCTAGTTTCAAGTCATAACCTTCTCGGTTAGTCGATAATTTAAAATTTCTCATTAAAGTAAACACGTAATACATAATAGTCGAGATTAAGATAACGACCTGAAATTGACGGATTGTCCCAGGTTAATCCATTAATATCCAAAATATTAATGGTTAACAGTTTGAATAAGGGGAGAAAATGGGATTAAGGAAACTTGGTAACATATGTGGCTAAAAATGAAAAGAGCTTAAAGAAAAATCCAACTTGATATGTGTTAACATATGTTAAGGGGGAGCATTTTGTTATCAAAAACACTAAAGGTACCAAACACTCTTGATATTTATATCACAAGTACCTCAGTGATTTTAAGGAATTTTCATGAAGACGAATACTTACACAAAACACACTTAACTCACGACGGATGTGGTGACAAAAGGGTGGTAGGATTAGGTGCTAGTCCAAGATTCTTCCAGAACCGGAGGAATCTTCCCAAGGACAATTCCATAGTTAGAAATAGAAGTCCTTAGGAAAGATGGAGAATGGATTGTGAACGTAGCTGAATGCCGACCAAGTACAGATGCTAGCACTGGAACAATCACAACAAGGTGCTAGTGATGATGTATTGATAAGCATTGAAGGGGTTAAAGAATGAAAAAGAAATGTAAAGATAAAGGGTGTAAAGAAAGAAGCCCTCCTTACAACTTAGGCAGAAACCGGGTCAACTCATCTTGAAGACAAAGTGTCATGGACCTAGTGATGCGATGCACAACCCCTCCTAGCCAACTCAAATATCTCTCAAAAGATATTTGTTTTAATGACACGGAGTTCAACACATTATCTATCGGTTTATTCACTCCGAATAAATTGATATTGAAAAGGTGGCAATCCTCTCCAACCTCCGATCACCAAAACAAAATGAACCATTGAGTCTAGAGCCACGAGATCATCAAAAGTATCATTAGGACACAATTTTTGAAAACAAGAAAGATTTTTATGAGTCCTACGCAATATTCTTGTAATATTGCCAGAACATCTGAGTGATACAAAAATATTACAATGAAGATGGAAATCCTGCTTGAGCCAACATCAAACAAGCTCATGGTAGGTGACACGTGCGGTTCTTTAAGAACTAATCTTGTGTTAACTGGAAAGAAACGATGGTTTGACTCTTAATTGAGATTAAACTTGTTCCAGGGCCTCTACGCAAAATCCAAGTGATCTTGCCAGAACACTCAGAGTGGCACTCTTTAGTTTTCACAATGAAGAGTGGATATCCTTCCAGTGTGAACATCAAACAGCACTGCGGTAGGTGACAAGCAAGATTCTATTAGAATCAAGCTCGTGATAACTGGAAAGCAACGATGGTGAAAATCTTAATTGAAATTCACTTGTTCCAGGTTAATGAATTGACGGCTTCAATCATAAGGATATCTATTATCCAAGTGATTCACTTTTTATGTTCGTAGTCAGCTTTGGACGGTCGAATAAAGAGAACGGGTTTACCCGCGAAATCTTTTCAAGGAGATCTTTAATTAGAGCTACATGTCACAGGTACGATATTTATTATAGTCCAACGGTCGTCACTGACCGGAGGTAAAATGCTACTGAATTAGAATAGAATGTCAAAGCCATTTTATTCGTGTCTTATTATGTTGCTGCATTTAAAGACGGTAGCGTTGCGGGGTACCAGATGAAGTCGTCCTCACATACTTATTCCTTCTGCATCAAATATTTCAGCAAAATTCAAGAAAGTCTGACCTAAAAGTCTTCTGCTGTATCAACTCTGAAAATTTCAAGAATTCAACAAAGGATAGGTATGTGGGACATGAAGTCACAAAGAGGCAAACATCACAAGAAGGCAAAGACTGCACGTGAAGATGATCTCAAGTTACAAGACGAGTCAAAGCCAAAAGAACATGTTGCAAGCCAAAGCTCAAAGATTATTACAACATATTCACAAGCTAAAAAAGAAAAAGAAAAAAGAGAAACAAATACGATCTCAAGAACGAAGAATTAGTATAGTATGCTAGGTTTAGAACTTTGTATGGAGTGACCTCCCTTAGGGGGAGATTGTTGGAAATACGTTTTAACGTATATTAGAAGTATCGGTCACTCCAACAATATTATTTAATGTAATTAGCTCGTAGTTAGTTTATTGTATCAAAGTTAGTAACAAACCAACCCATGGGCTTGCCTATGGGTTTAAGGGCCAAGCCCACTTAGGCTTGGGTATATACACCGCTTTCCTTCATGGAAAAGGGGTGTTGGTTGTCGTTCTCATTTCAATAAAACTCATATTTCTCTCATCTTTCTCTCTCTAGTTTCTCTCTCTAGATACAACAACCCTCTTGATTGAATCATAGATTATCATACTTCTATACAGTTCTTTGTGCGGCTTCGTTTCCCGTGTTCGTTTTTGCTTGATTCTTGTTCTCTTTTGTTGAATTCACGATATCCGTACCTAAAATAAACAACGAAAAACACAATCATATTTTGGGTATTTTATAACATTTTTAAGCATTTTAAGCCCAATTTGGACGATGAGACTATGTATAATTGCAGTCTAATCACTCCCCCATACTAAACGATTTTTGTGCCCTCACGCAATGCTAGAATCAAGTATCATAGCACTTCCAAAATTCAGTTTTATATGACAATTTATTGAAAACGTAAATTTAAATTAACTACTACTTGCGTTTTAGACATAACGTATTGTTTTCATCACTAAAACGTGAATTTTAGGGTTAAAGAATAAGAACATATGAATGCCCCATAGAGATAAGTTTATCATCCTCGATTTTCACCTAATTCAATGCTAAGCGTGAAACAAGATCATTGTTATTACAAGTTAGTAATGCTATGTGTTCATCACGTACTTAGACTCCCTTATTCCTAATCGGTATCTCTTTTATTTTATTTTTGTCTTAACGATCACGAGGATATATTTTTGACTTATTTCGATATTTATTTAAGTCGAAAATAAAGTAGGAAGATTTAATTATATGTAGCTAAAGGATACGATCTTTAAAACGTTTCTTCTAATCGTTTAATGTTCATATCTTGGCATAACTCGTTTCACGATTGGAGACCTTTCTTGGACCTATATTTGGCATGTGTTTCGAACTTCAAATCTTGAGAGACGATCTTGAAATTATGGTCTTCTCCTCATTTTTGGTATACATCTTCAAGATACGAGATGCTTCAACTTTTGACCACAACTTCTTCATTTGTCCTCTTCTTTATTTAGGATTTTGATTAACAACGATACGCCTCCGTATAGGACTCGGATTTATTTATCCTCGTGCCTTGTTAGGGCCTTTTTTGATAGACTTTTCCGCAACCTTTTTGGGAGTATTACTATTCGTCGTGTATCTTGATCCTTCATTTCGATTTTTATTAATGACTCTTCACATCATCTTTGGATCTTTAGCAACAAAAGGTAATCCTCATGCCTTGTTAGGGCCTTTTTGGATTCGCCAATCTTCGCGTCCCGTTTCAGTAAGTTATGCCTTAGCTATGTACTCTATTTAATTACAAGTAACTTTTAAACGATCTTGGGCTAGAAGCTAACATATTGTATAAACCGACGACCTTAATTATTGCAATTATTTATGCAAAAGCGTGGGGAGAATAAGCAAATAATTAAATCACATGAGTTTTTGAAAGAATACGAGTACTCTACGTTTAGCATAGTAACTTATAATGAACTCTATCATTCCTCGTCCTCATTAAAGAGACTTAACCTTATATAGTTAAGGAATCGAAGCTAAGTGCTCAACACTCACGGTCGAGTCAAAAATTACTCTTATTCTTACCAATGGAAACCTACATTCGTGTCTTAAACACTTATGAAAAATGAGATTTTTTTTTAAATTTGGCCATTTTTAGCCTTATTTTGCATAAAACGTTAACAAAAAGATGAAAATTGGATTGCGTGATAACATAAGCAAGGTAAAGCATCTATTAACCCCACATACTAAAACTAAACATTTTCCTTAATGTTTCGAGTCTAAGGGTGAAACACCGCCATACTAGAGACGAAAAGTCGAATGCTTAATCTTGACCATGGAAAGGGTAAAACGAATAATCTAAAAGCTGTTTATGAATTATGTTAAAAGAATAAACGTTATAATGTAAAAGGATATCATCGAATATCGGAATCTTTAAAGGCAACGATCTAAGCTTGAGTGATACGTAAAACGAATACGAGAGGCTTCAATGATGACGATGAGCCTAATAAATCACAATCACAAACATCCATGGAATAAAGGTCGTAAGAACACAAGTCTCCGCATTACATTAATCTGAAAAAGCAATAATATTTACAAGGATAAGCATGAGAATCCCCTACGAGGCACCTTGTTTTTGATAACCGAGTCAAAAGCTCGACTCGAATCCCCATAAATGTGATCATTTAGGGATTATCAAGGTTTGGTCATTTTGTTAGGGCTTACATGATAAACAATGCCCAAAAGTACATGGAGTACTTAAAAACCTGATAAACGTATAAGGGGTCAAAGATAGCGTCTTCGTTTTCGGATGAAAGACGAAATAACGTTGTTAATGCAATGATGCCTAAAAACGTTTCTTGCATTTTTCTGTCTCGCTTTGTTTTGATTACGACAATATGTAAAAACAAGCATTTACAAAAACATTGAAAAACGAATTCTTGAGTTCAAGTATTTTTCATTTCAGCCATTATCACTTAAGGTATGAACAAACAAGTAATTATACTAATTAAGTGATGAAGGATTTAATCTTTTCTTAAAACTCACTTTTTATTAAGTGTGACAAAGTTTTATTATTGAACTTTCTTTTTAAGAAAATGTTTTATTAAATTAATTATTTGAAAATTTGAAATTTGAAAATGGCATATTCTATCTTTGTTTGGAATATCCTTTCAGGATATTTTAATCCCCGGATTCGATCCAACCCACTAAAAGACAAAAGGGAGCGGACTCTGTTGATCCCAAACTTAGATCGATTAAGCTTTGTGTATACGAGATTAGATCAAGTAATACACGTAGAGAAACCTTTGCTTATGAATAAAGTAACTAAGTGTTATGCGGAATTAACACTTAATCTAAAACACAAAGATGTTAAACAAACTTTCACTTGTATTAGAATGATCGAACTTGATTACAATGAAAGAGGTTTAACTTGTGAAAACTTATGATAACTGATGATTAACATTAACCTAAAAGATCTTCTTTTATAGATTAAGAAGTCTTGTACAATAAGCTACGAATCAACTATTCTAGGTAAAGATAATAATAGAAAATACAATGTCGAGCTTATCTTTACCATACATAAATAAAGAAACAAATAAACAAAAAGATTCGTATGAAGATATATTCCATCAGTGCTAATCTTCAATGCTGTCAGCGTTGACTTCTTCAAATGTCAACGCTTGACTGTCAGCGTCCAATGTCATCTTATCAGCGCTTGAATTCTTCTTATCAGCGTCTAGTGAACTGACCCATAATTTATTCCCAACAATCCTCCCCTAAACTTGATATCTATTCCAATGATCAAGTTTCTGAATAAAAACTTAAGGCTTAGGAGGAATCTTACAAAAACTTCTTATGTTGGTGATAAACATATCTAATCAAGTCTTTGGCCACGTCACTAGTATAATCAATCTCCAAGGGTGTCTCCTTCATCTTCTCCAATACTTCTTTGGACAAGAAATAGTTAGCATCCACAAGTAGATACTCTGAAAACTTTGTAGAGCTCAAATGAAACACACCACAAGTAGAATAAAGCCTCCAATGAAGATTACTGAGGTCATCTTCAAGATCCTTCCATATGGCAGGATCTGCTTCCCTTGGACCACACAAAGTCAAAAATGTGTGCCATAGTCTTATTCCATTTGCTGAAGTAGGTGCTTCAGCTGTATACTTGGCCTCTATCAATCTCCATAGATGCACCAAGTCTTCTCTGTCTATGCTTGCAAAGATAGAAATAATTGAAGTGAAAGTGTGTACCTCCTTCCCAAATCTGCCAATCTTCCAAAATCCACACTCATCTTCATCAAAACTTATGATTGGATTTCTGTCGTCTAGAGGTACTACATTAACCAAATCTGAAGCTTCCAATGGAGAAAGCTTGAGATGCTTCCTTATGACAGTTTCAGTTGGATAATACACATCCATATCTTTGGGAAATTGGAGAGGATCTCCTTTCTTCACTGGTCTTTGAGCAATCCTCATCTCCTTTGCAATCTGCATTTCCTCATCAAGCTCTTGTTTCCTTTCTTCTGAAAGAAACTGTAAGACATTATGTTCTTGCACATTCCTCCAAATAGGATGTGCCCTATACTCTAGCTCCTCAAAAGATAAAGCCAGCAACTTCTTGTATGTCCATCTAGGTTGATGGCATCTAAGCAACTTGTAATACAACTTCCTTCTATCTCTTTTAAGCCAAGTCTTGAACTCTTGTGCATTATACCTCAAAATCACCTTTATATCATCTTGTACCCTGAGAAGAATTTCCAACCCCCAAATTTGATCTGACAAACTCATTCCTGGGTTGTCCATTACCTTATCTTCCCAAGCATGGTACATTCTGGTGATTTCTGGAAGGTCCCAATCAATCTGCTTCTTCAAATCACTCAATCTTTCTCTTGCCAACTCATCCCCATATTCAAGTCTTTCTGGATCTTCAATAATTTGAACACTTGAATCTGAGCTATCTCCTTCTTTTTCATCACCACTCTCTTCCTCACTCTCAGAAGTGGCAACAAATGGTGATCTACCACTCCTCTTCAAATCTTTTTCCAAAAGTTGTGCAGCTAACTGTTCATCAAATGCAATTTGTGCTGCATCTTTCTTTGGAACATCTTCTTCAACCATAATTCCCTTAACCTTGTCTTTTGGATCAATAATAGGTAAGGTAGAAGAAGAAACCTGTGTGGACACATCTTTGATGATTGCTGATGACTGGAATACATCAACACCACCTGCAACTTTGTCAGCGTTCAAGTTACCTTTATCAGCGCCCCGATTACCTTTGTCAGCGCTGGATGTGTCAGCGTTCAAACCTGTATCAGCGCCCATTGCTTCTATGAAAGATCCTTCCAAGTTCAATGGAGTTACCTTGGATGTATCAATAATTGGGTTCTTCTTCAAGTTGGTGAGTGCTTCAGCAACATTTAAAGATTCACTAAATTGTGAACTCTTCTCACTGGCTGTATGAATCAGCTCATCCTCTTCATCCTCCCCTTTGGAAGATTCCTCCATTCTACTCCTGCTACTAGGATTCTCCAAAACAGTTACCCGCTCCCTCAATACTTGGAGTTCACGGCCCTGATTATTGACAATTTGTACAAGGCTAACATTTTGCTTTTGCAAGCTAATGACAGCAGCCGTCAATTCATTCAATGTCATAGGTTCCAATCTGCCCTCAGCTAGAATGGGGATTTGACCTCCCAAAATAGAATCATAGGGCATGGATGAGGTCTTAATGATGTTAATGTAGAAAAGCTAAATCGGATCCGGTGGTCTAATGTGGTGGTAAGTGGTGGTGGAAGCCATTGTTGGCTTAGAGAGAGAGAAAGAGAGGTTGAGAGTAAAATGTGTGTATTCCCAAATGAATAAAATAACAATCAACACCCCTCCTTGGAAGCTAAGGAGGGGTATATATAGTCACACACTTTACAAAGAGCCTAGTCTAGTCTAAATGTGCGTGACTATGATAACTAACGGGAATTCTTAAATGTCGTCACATAAAGTGAGTTTCCAACAATCTTCCCCCATGGGACGACGTGTAGAATTCCTTACAATATTCTACCTATCAAGTACAAAATAATTAAGAACAAGAGCTTTTATGAAGCATCCAATGCTGATGAAGTCTTCTGAGGCCTTCGTCTTCAAAATGACTCATCTTTAAAGTGACTTGTAGTAGAAATACTGTAACGGCACGAGCTAAGTAACCCATACACTTCTGGTTAAGGAGAAGCTTCTGAATTAGCTTCCCCCTAATTCATGCCACGTAAACTTGATGTAGAAGCATTTTAAATAGCTTCCCCCCAAGTAGATCAACAACTTTTCTTCTCACGCTTGAATAATTCTTCTGAATTTTTCATCCCCCTGAGAGTTCAAGTTATGCATACCAGAAAGAATCAAGACACTTCTTCCCCCACATAGTTGAAGAAGGTAAATCAAACCCAATTATGAAGCTCAAATACTGAAGTGGACACTTTATCCCATTCATGAAGTTGACATCGTAACACCAGAGTCAATTAAGTCCCGGAAATGCACACGTCTTCTTCCGGAGATGCACCAGAGTCAATTAAGTCCCGGGAATGCATATAGGATAATGATGATGTTTAATTGCAACACTCAAACAATTAAACCTTGAATCAGTAGTGTACCGTTTGGATATTGATAACGACACGAGTTAAAACACTGATTTTCTCTGCGGCTATGACAAATGTCATCCCGGAATATCTTCAAATCAAAAGAAGGTATGAAGTTCATCACGTGTACTCGTTGTGCGTTCAATGTGTCTTCTTCTTCCCCCTTGATGGTTTCGAAAGTCGGAACCATCAATAAATTGTACGCACGTGAACCTGAAATCTCGTGAGAATAATAAATAAGCAGAATTATATATTTTGTGAGAATCAGCTGTTGATCGAAAATCTCTTCTCATAAACTCTCCATGTCCACCTTTACCATACCACATGAAAGCAATTTGAAGTGACCACTGAAAGAATGAACCAGATACGTCAAACGTGAAGCTGAATAAAAATCCTTCGATCTTGTGACTTAAGCTTGCACTATTGTTGAATGAAGAACGGTGGAGAAATCTCTAAGTACTCAATGCATCACTGAAGAAGTCTATAAGCACAACACCTCTTGAAATTATCCACGTCGACTAAGCGCGTGACACTGAGTACAACAATGTAACCCCTTTAAGTGATAGTTATCCGAGTCATCAACCATCCACCCCGAACCCGGAAACCAGATAACCAAGTCTTCATTCTAGGATTAAGCACCAGCAAGTTATCTAGTAAAAGATAAAATAAATACACGCCTTCGAAAAATCCGTCTTCAACGTCACGTAATTAATACCCGATCAAACAAAATCTGAAGCCACTAAAAAATCGCCCATTTTTCTTGGTCTCGTCTCAAATAAATTCTCGTCACATTTGTCACTTCATTTTGTCTCGTCACATTTCTCGTCAGCCCATCAGTGTCAAGAAAGAACTAAAGAACCACAAATGCGACAAAAAAACTACAAATTCAAAAAAGGAATTTGCTTGTTTGAGCATCTATTCTCCTTAACAATATCTCGACACTTTTTGTCCCGACCCGATGTCACAATAAATTAAAACGTAATACACAACAAATTTATTTAAAAAAATTTAAAAAATTTGTGTGTATGTGTTATTAAAACACACGGTTTAAAACTTGTTTAGATAAAACATGTGATACCATCACATACTTTCAGCCCATGAGAGTTTGTGGCCCAAAAGAATCATACCCGGTCCATCAAATAGGAAATAGAAACCACCTTGTGTTGTCCGCCCCCCAGCCACGTGTGAACAACAGAAACATCCGTCCCACTTTCTCTTGAAAGCCACGTGTGACCAAAAGAACCCACACAACAAACGGTCGAATAAGATTTCATTATCTGGAGATATAAAAGGCTCTCAGCCCTAATCTCACTCCCAATATTTACCCTAATCTCATTTTCATAGTTAACTCCGCCCCTTTCTCTCTCACTTCCCCACTTCATCTCCTCCGTCCCCTCCAAATCACATCTCCATCTAAACAACTAATCCAACACAAACGAAACGAATCTCATCATATCAACCAATAAAAATAGATCCGAATCATCACACTCTTTTACCAAACCAAAAATGAATTTTATCACAAGAATCATCACAAATCTCATAACCCAATTGATACGAAGCATAGAAGATGAGTTTCTTCAAGATCTATAATTGGTCTCGGTAGGTCATTAAGATTCGATGCATGTTAGTTTTTGTGTTTTAAAATCGAAACAGAATAATGATTATAACAAGTTTTGTTATAAATCTTATTTTAATTTCGAATATTAACATTGGTTAAAAACCAAACAAGGATCTGTGATGATGTTAGATTTTCGTGAATAGATCTTAAAGGATCTCAACATGCATGTTTACACGAAAACAATGAATCTGAGATCAGTTACATTTCAGTTTGTTTGAGTCTAGATGGGGATAAGGAGACGAAGGGTTAGGTTAGATTATCAGTTGGATTTGAGGTGATAAAAGGTTGGGGGTGTGTCTGACTCAGTGAGTTTGACTGAGTCAACTCGGTAATGACCGAGTTGACTCGGTTGAGATGGGTCGGTTTGGTCACAATTTTGGTCCCGGTTCATGTTGTCAATCCTTTCTATCGCAATGTACATTTTAAAAAAATGCATCGCAATATTTCTAAATTTCAGTCCATCGGAATATTTTCTGTGTTCCATCGCAATAAAAATTTCCATCGCAATGTAGAGAAAAAATTGGCAGCATGACGTCATGTCTAGGCCATTGCGACAGGTCAGCCACCCATCGCAATGTGACTCATCGGAATGAGTCCCATCGCAATGGGTATGGCGAGCCCATCGGAATGTGTCAAAACCACTCCATCGCAATACATGCGATCGTACCAAGAAGATAAATCCAAAAGGTGTCCTTTTTTCCTGAAAATCCGGGACTGATTTCTGGGCAGATTTTCTGGCAAATCTGGGTTTTTCACCATCATCTTCATAAAAATTACCAGAAAAAAAAATCCATACACATGCTGTTAAAAAACAGATAAGTACGCATTTCCAACTTTGACCAGTGAAAATATTAGATAGGGACCCATATTGACTATGATATGATGATGAACCGAAAGAAAAAAAACATGTGACAGTGAAAAAGATAATGAAACCGAGGCTCATAAAGATGATAATATCCAAAAACGTGTGACAACTTGGACGATTGGACAAAAAATTTGAGACGTGACAAAAAAATTTTGTGATAAAGGACAAAAAAGATATAAAACGAGACACAAGAAATAGATTAGACCACCAAAATCGAAAATGTAAACACGATCCAAGGATGGAACCGTGGCTCTGATGCCAAATGTAGAAATGCTAAATGAGATCCGGTGGTCTAATGTGGTGGTAAGTGGTGGTGGAAGCCATTGATGGCTTAGAGAGAGAGAAAGAGAGGTTGAGAGTAAAAGTGTGTGTGTTCTTCAAAATGAACAAAATACAATCAACACCCCTCCTTGGAAGCTAAGGAGGGGTATATATAGTCACGCACTTTACAAAGAGCCTAGTCTAGTCTAAATGTGCGTGACTATGATAACTAACGGGAATTCTTAAATGTCGTCACATAAAGTGAGTTTCCAACAGTTGGGACTGTCTTGACCAGCATCTAAGCGTGTGCCAATAACCCCAGCCTCATCCATGTCACCAGCCACACTTGTGGATGTGGTTCTCTCTGCAACAAGGCTAGGACCACTAGAGGAGAACACTCCAGTATTCCTTTGGCGTTTATTCAACCTAGATTGTAATGGGGTGGAAGATGAGGTAGATTGTGTGGGTGTTGGTTGGTTAAGGGGTGTTTGGGATTGTTCAGGGATGTCATCAGCGTTAGGATTGGCTGTGTCAGCGCCAACATTTTGAGTGTCAGCGTTGACATTGGGTTGGTCAACGTCCATGTGGTCAGGTGAAGGTAATGGTTCAAGGATAGGCTCAAGTTGAGGTGCAGGGTCTGGTTGTGGTTGAGCAGCCTGAATTACTTCAAGCATGGCTTGGGTGAGAGGTATAGATCTGTTTGTGGAGCTCATTTTGTCAAAAATGGTTTTCTTTTGCTTAGGGATCTCATAAAAAGTGTCATGATCCCTAGTACAATATGCTTGTAAATCCAACACCATTTGCAAAAATCTTGGGTAAGCCAAAGTCATTTTACTTCCCTTATTTTTACACATCCCTTCAAAAATCATTTTTGAAAAATTATACTTAAGCCCACGTGACATACAAACCAAAGCACTTGCAATAGACCTGTTTATTTCATTAAAAGTAGTACATTTTGGACTTAAGCATTGAAGAAGGACATGTATCAAATATTTCCAGTCAGAGGGAAATTCCTGCTTATGATATTTATTTAAAGTTTTACCAGCAGGAATAGGATAACCCAATTCCCTAAGACCTTGTTCTATTGTTGCAATGGCAAGGGTAGTCACACCATCAGCGTCATCAAGACGCAAAGCTTGGCGAACCAAGGCTTCAGTGACCACCCATGTTCTTCCATGAACAGTAGATGTTAATGTGGTCACTCCTTTAGCTGTTGTGGAACTGACATTATTCCAAAACTGTCTAATGTGTGCGACAGGGACTAATGGTTCATGAGAAAGTGCATACCTTATTGAGGATGCATTTAAAAATGCCACCATTTGTGAATACTGAGGGAACAAATCATTATCAGCGGCCAAGTATGCTACCATATTATGTTGGCTCTTGAACTCCAATGTCAGATTGTTTGAGTTGAACTTTGGTGCCATGTTGAAAGCTGTTTAGGTTATGTGATATGGGAAAAATCTAGGAGAAAAATGTTAGACAAGAAAATATGAATACCCAGAACAAAAAGTTTAGCCAAATTTATAGGAGAGATGCATGATTTGGATTGGTAAAAAATAAGGCAGTTATATTCAAAGAGTAATGATGAAAATATTGAATCAAATATAACTTATCTCATGCATTAATTAAAAGTAACTACTCCCCAAAATTACGGCCAAAGATTAGTCAAAAATAACAACTGGGTAGGGCCCACTAGGTGTCAACGGTCAAAAATAGCCCATCAACGCCCAACGGCTATATTTTCTTGTCAGCGTTTGCCTAAAGCCTTGTCAGCGTCACGATTGGACGTAACAGCGTTTGGAGAAAAACTTGTCAGCGTCTAAAAATAAAAATATTTAAAAAGAAAAAGACCTTAACAAAGTAATTTATCCTAAGGGAAATATCTTGCAAGTTGATAATAATTACTGGGCGGCAAGCACTGTCCACTGATGCACACTTGCTTAAGCAAGATAGACACAAATGTCCTCAAGTGTCCCTTGCTAACCAAAATACTTACCAACAAAGTTATTTCCTAAAATTCTTTGTAACTCCCAGGTAAACCCATAACAAAACTATTCCCAAGTCTCCCATCAGACCACAACCAATTCTAGGCCAAAAATGTCTTGGCAGCGTGCATAGTTTGTCAACTTTGCATGCTACAGTGCCTCATGGTTTAGTAAAACTAACCCATACTCACCTGTGGACACAATCTAGAATTGTGATGAGAGTATTATAAGAATACCCAAAAGTCCTAAAGGTTCCTTAAACCTCCCCTTAAACTATGATACATGAGTTTCTCAAAATATATATGAACATTAAAAATTTATGTCAAGATAGGAATATAAATATTCCAACCATCATCCATAAACAAAAACATGTCCAAATAGCTCTTGAAAGATCCATAAGCAACTCTGTATCCAATGGCATAAAGCTACCACCACCTACACATTTAGATTGAAAACCACAAAACTAACATTGTTGCTGACAGCGCCCCGACAACACTTATCAGCGTTGAAGGAACTCTTGTCAGCGTTAGACAATAATATCTCTAACAACGGCAAAATAACACTTGTCAGCGTTAAATTTACCTTTGTCAGTGTTAGAAAAATAAAGTGGAAAAATCTAAATCATCACAAAGACCAATAACAATTCATTATCCTGTACATACTTTTACAAAAAGGTTCCAAAACACATATTAAGTGAGATTAACCATTCCAATATTTGTTACCAAATATTGAAATCTTCCAGTATCAAAAGGTTTAGTTAATAAATCAGCCACATTATCCTCTGTGGCTACCCTATCTGGTTGTATTAAACCTTTCTCAAAGCAATCTCTTATAAAATGATGTCTAATTTCTATGTGTTTGGTTTTAGAATGATGTACAGGATTTTTAATAATGCATAAAGTACTGTTATTGTCTACAAAAATCTTGGTATGCATGAAATTATACCCATAATCCAACAGCTGGTTCTGAATCCATAAGACTTGTCCACAACAAGTAGCTGCAGCCACATATTCTGCTTCAGTTGTAGAGTTTGCCACTACTGTTTGTTTCTTGCATTGCCAAGATATCAATCTACTCCCAAGAAATTGACATCCACCAGTTGTGGATTTTCTATCAAACTTGTCACCACCATAGTCACTGTCTGAATATGCAATAAGCTCCAATGGAGAATCTTTTGGGTACCATAAGCCAAGATCTGGATAACATCTTAGGTACCTAAAAGTTCTTTTCACAGCAAAAAGGTGACATTCTTTGGGAGTCACTTGATGGCGTGCACAAGCACACACAACAAACATGATGTCAGGTCTGGAGGCTGTAAGATACATCAATGAGCCAATCATTGATCTATAGTGCCTAACATCCACATCTTTTCCAGCTCCAATTTTTCCCCAAGAGTTTTCCCTATCCATAGGAGTGGAAGCACTCTTTTCATGTGGAGAAAAACCATATTTCTTCAAGATTTCAGCTACATATTTGTCTTGGGAGATGAAGATACCATCTTCTTTCTGCTGAACTTGTAACCCTAGAAAGAAGTTAATCTCACCCATTGCACTCATCTTGAACTTATCTGTCATAAGCTTGGAAAAGTCTTCACTCATCTTTGGATTAGTGGATCCAAAAATGATATCATCAACATAGACCTGAACAAGTAAGACATCCTTACCTTTCTTCTTTGTAAACAATGTCTGATCTATGGTGCCCCTTTTAAAACCATTTTCCACCAAGTAGGTGGACAATGTACCATACCATGCTCTTGGGGCCTGATGAAGTCCATACATAGCTTTCTTCACTCTATAAACCTTGTCTGGATTCTCAGGATCTTCAAAACCAGGAGGTTGCATAACATATACCTCCTCAACAATTGTTCCATAGAGGAAAGCACTCTTCACATCCATTTGATAAACAGTGAAGTTCATACAAGAGGCATAAGCTAGGAAAATTCTTATAGCTTCAATTCTTGCAACAGGAGCAAAGACCTCTTCATAATCTATACCTTCCTCTTGTGTATATCCCTGAGCTACCAAACGTGCCTTGTTTCTGACCACAATACCCCTTTCATCTTTCTTGTTCCTTAGAACCCATCTTGTCCCAATTGGTCTCACATATCTAGGACAATCAACCAGCTCCCAAACATCCTGTATAGCAAATTGGTGAAGCTCATCCTGCATTGCTTCCACCCAACTAGGTTCTTTGAGAGCATCAAAAATCTTCTTTGGGTTCTTCTTGTGACAGAAAACATGCAAACAAACATGCTTGTACAAGAAGGGTATCAACCTTCTTGTGTATATTGGCAATAAATCCACCAAGATTTTGATGGGATCTTCTTGTCTGAACTGGAGTCATAACATCACCAATGATCTGAGATGGGGGGTGATTCTTCATTGTGGAAGTGAGAACTCCTCCTTCAAAAAGTCTGATGTCCTCAACTTCATGCTCCATGTTGCCAATATCTTCTTCATCAGACTCTCTTTGATCAACAGAAATTTCTTCATGGACATTGGAAGGTCCACCTTGTTCAAAATTGGAAGAGAAAAGATGTGCAAAGGTGTTGTCAACGTCTGAACCTTGTTTGTCAGCGCTTGGGCTAACAACGCTTGAACTGTTGTTGTCAACGTCTGAGCCATCAACGTGTGAATTGCTCTTGTCAGCGCTTGATTTGCCTTTGTCAGCGCCTGAAGAACCATGCATGTTTGTATTTGGTGGTATTTGGAAACCACCATTATCTTTTCTAGCAGCAGCAGCAGCAGCATAATACTCATCTGTCCATATAGGAAGTGTAACATATTCTTGTGTGGGAGATGACTCAACTGCTGGTGGTCCATCCTTCTTAGCAACCTGTATACCTGAAACATTACCAATTCTCTTTTCCAAAACACTTGAAGTTACCTTCACAATGTCTGGATTAGTAACAGGCATATAATTTAAAGCTCTAGATAAAGGTTCCAAGTCAAACAACCAATTTGGACCACTTTCAGGATCACTAGGTTTACTCTCTAAAAACCTAACATGTACCTTTTCAAGTATACGTTTTTCCTTTTTAATGTAAACCCTATATCCTTTGCTCTGCACTGAATAACCCATGAAATAGCCTTCATCACCTTTTGCATCAAATTTACCTAGGGCATCACTAGTTTCTAAAACAACTACATGACAACCAAAAGGCTTGAGAAAGCCAATATTTGGCTTCCTTCCCCAAAGTAACTCATAAGGTGTCTTATTATGTATTTTGTTGACCAATGCCCTATTTTGAACATAACAAGCTGTGTTAACAGCTTCAGCCCAAAAGGCTATAGGAAAGTGGGCATCAGCCAACATGGTTCTGGCTGCTTCGATTAGGGTTCTATTCTTTCTTTCAGCAACCCCATTTTGCTGTGGGGTTCTAGCTATGCTAAACTGCCTAGTAATCCCTTTCTTGGCACAAAAATCATCTAACAACTGATTTCTAAACTCACCCCCATTGTCACTTCTAAGAATTTTGACCTCATTACCATTCTTCTTCTTAATCTGGGTAATGAAATTAATCAAACTTTGGGCAGTTTCACTTTTCTTGGCTAAAAAGAAAGTCCATGTAAACCTGGAAAAATCATCAGTGATGACAAAACAATATGATTTACCCTTTAAACTTTCTATATTAGTTGGACCAAAGAGGTCCATATGCAATAAGTGAAGTGGTCTAGAACTAGAGTGCACCTGTTTAGACTTGAATGAGACCTTGTGTTGCTTGCCCTTAAGACATGCAACACAAGAGTGGTCATTGTGGAAAGCCTTTTCAGGCAAACCATCAACTAAACCAAGCCTCACAAGTCTATTGATATTTTTAAAGTTTATGTGCCCTAATCTCCTGTGCCAAAGATTACTTTCATCTACTGAAGCTTTAACATAAAAACATGACATCATTCTATTATTCATCTTAATTCCATTAAGATTCACATTATATATGTCTTTATGCCTTGGTGTTCTAAATTCTATGTATTTCTCCTCAGGGAGCTTGTAATCTTTGCTTAACACCAAGCACTCAGTATCTGTGAAAAGAACCTTATTTTTGTTATCACACACTTGTGATACACTAAACAAATTATAATCCAGTTCTTTTACCAGGAAGACATTATCAAAACGTAGATTGTTGGTGATAAGGGTTCCTTTTCCTGTGATGGTGCCATAGCCCCCTCCAAAGTATACCTTATCACCATCTTGAATAGGAGTGAAATTCGTCAGATAGTCTTCCTTTCCTGTCATGTGCCTTGAGCATCCACTATCCCAATATCCATAATCATTGATCTTCTTCTGAATGCCCTGCACATAAAGAAAACACATTAGTTTTCTTTGGGAACCCAAGCCTTGGAAGACTTGGATTCATCTGGTTGTTCAACAAGAACAGACTTGGTTCTCATAACAACCCCATTTTCATCCCTTTTTGGATGAAAAGCCCAGTTAACCCCAATTGGTCTTGACATGACTTTTGAAATATAATGAAACCTGTTGCATGTCATAGAAAGACCAGTAGAATTAGGGTTTTGGTCTTGTTTTGGTCTCCATGTTAAGCTAGTAGAAGCTTTAGACCTATTTCCCTGTGGTTGCAAATACCTAGGTTTGGCAGTGTGTCTGTCAGCGCTGAAATTGTTCTTGTCAGCGCCCCGTTTGCCTTTATCAGCGTTGAACCTAGGGTTTGCTACAGGAACCCATTGCCTATTGGACCAAGTGTTTGACTTTTGGAAAGGTCTTAGGCCATGTGTGTTAGACCCTCTAGAAAAGAATGGGGCTGGTCTAACAACTTGTGAACTTTTGTTCACAAAGGTATTGGGTCTGACAGTGTTTGACCTATGTTGACTTTTGTCAGCGCTGAAATGGTTCCTATCAGCATTGACATTGGAAGCGTTGACACATTTGTATGCCAAATGTGAAAAGCTACCACAAGTGTAACAGGCTTTTCTAGACATAGTCTTAGGTCTAGAAGCAAAGAAGCCTGTTCCATGGTTACTAACTTGGCCTTTTGGTGACCTAGTATTCCTATACATCTCTGCATACTTAACACTAGGTTTTCTAACAGTTTGTGGGCCAAGGTCAACAGCTTTGCCAGTGGTAGGGTGTGTGATTTTAATAGGTGTAGGATCATGGCTCGTGATTGGTGTGGGCTCATTTGGACTTTCACACAACAACCCTCCCTTAACAAACAAAGTGTGGTTAGCTTTCTTCCACTCATCTAGGTCAGTCAGTTTTTGTTTATATTCTTCAACTGGGGAAGTCACTCTAGGTGGAGGAATGAATTCCTTCTCTTGAAGTTCTGGCAAGCCAGTCCAAGATAAGTCCTTTGATTGGACACCATAGAAATCCCCAGATGGTGGTGGAACACGAGTATAATCTTTCATCCCAATCCCACTCATGTCCTTAGAGTCTCTTTGTTTACTAACACACTCTCCTAGGGATTGTGTGGCCTTATCAAATCTCTGGATTTTAAGACTCACATTATCTTTATTTTTGTTAGCCTCGTCTAACTTAGCTATCAAATCAAGATTAACCCTGTTTGTGATATCTTGAATATCTTTACTCTGATGTAACTCATGTTTTAAGATATTTATTTTATCCTTTAAATCAAACTCCATTTTCTTATACTCAGCTACTGTCTTTTCTGTTTGGGTGAGAGCAATTTGATAATTAGATACTTTGCATCTTTCAGCACTTGCCTCATCTAATAATTTTACTATCTCTTGATTTAGTTTTTCAGTATTTAAACGACAACCCTTAGAAAAGAAAGCATCATCATATACCTCATTATCTGATGAAGAGGAGGAGTGTGCCATGAGAGCATATTCAACATGCTCTTCCTTAACTTCAGCAACCAAAGCTCTGTCCTCTTCCTCATCCTTAGCTAAAAAGTTCCAGCTCCAGTCCCATCCTCCAACACCATCAATTTGTTGAACAGCTACCATGGCCTTGGAATCTTGGCTCTTAACCATTTGGCTTGAAGGCTTACCAGCATCAGATCTTCTTGGAGATCTACATTCCCTCATAAAGTGCCCCATCCGATGACAATTGTAGCACTCAACTTTGGATTTGTCAAATCCAGCAACATCCTTAGCATTAAAGGTCATCTTCTTCTTGAACCTTTTATTAAACCTGTTTGCTCTTAAACTTACAAGAGCCATAGTCCACTTGATGTCCATCTCTTCCAATTGCTCATCACTTATCTGCTCAAGATCTTCATATGTAATCCTTGAATCACTGGGCAAAGAAGCAATGAATGCACACACAGTATCTAGATCTAAACCAACAGGTTTAATTCTATCAGCGCCAAAGTTGTGAGTGTCAACGCTTGAGAATGAGGCGTTGACAGGATAGGATCCAGCGCTGACAGAATGTGTTCCAACGCTGATAGGATGTGATCCAGCGTTGACACATTGAGATCCAGTGACTGGATGTCCATAGGAGTTCATGGAATCAAATTGACCTTCACTTTGTGAGAAGAAGGCCATGTTGCTACTGGAAGATTTATTATCACTCTCCAAAAGCCATTCATTCTCCAACAATCTTAGTTTGTTGAAGATGTCATCAAACCTAGAGGTCTTGTGGGTGTTATTGACAAGAATGGATCTTGCCTCAATCTTCCATACATCACCAAGGCTTTTGAGAAAAGTAGCATTCAAGTCAGGGTCATCAATCTGTGTTCCCATAAAGGAAAGTTGACTTGTAATGTCAAGCAGTCTACTTCTCACACTGCTGAGATTCTCATTGGGTTGAGCCTTAAAGACAGCATACTCATGCATGAGTTGCTTCTTCTTTTCTTCTTTTGTGTCAGCATTGCCACCATGTGCTACTTCAAGAGCTTCCCAAAGCTCTTTTGCAGACTCAAAGCGTTTGTACTTGTGCTGATTCTCATGACCCAAGGCGTGTTTCATGATGTTCAAAATTTTCATGTCCACCCTTTTCTTGGCTATATCTTCAGCAGATACAGCTCTTCCATCTTCAGGCCTTTCCTTCTTATCAGCTTCAGGACAATTAGGAACAGCTACCCTTGCAGCAATAGCATTAGTAATCTTTTGAGCTTTGTTGAATGTGTTCCCATATTCAACAATCTCCCAAAGAGTGTAGTCATGGATGGCTACATATTGCTCAAAATTAGACTTCCAACGCTCGAAGTTCCTGGCATCAAACATGGGAATTTTGATACTAGGGTTTGTGGAGTTGTTTTGTAGCAAAGCAGGAGCAGGAGGTTGATCTGTGCCAGACATGATGTTTTTTTAGGGTTTTTGAGAAATTTAGGGTTTCGTTGTTTTAAGGTTTTTGGTGTTTTAGGGTTCTTGCGTTACTTAAAGATCAAAAGTTTCTCAACAAGCTCTGATACCACTTGTTGATCCCAAACTTAGATCGATTAAGCTTTGTGTATACGAGATTAGATCAAGTAATACACGTAGAGAAACCTTTGCTTATGAATAAAGTAACTAAGTGTTATGCGGAATTAACACTTAATCTAAAACACAAAGATGTTAAACAAACTTTCACTTGTATTAGAATGATCGAACTTGATTACAATGAAAGAGGTTTAACTTGTGAAAACTTATGATAACTGATGATTAACATTAACCTAAAAGATCTTCTTTTATAGATTAAGAAGTCTTGTACAATAAGCTACGAATCAACTATTCTAGGTAAAGATAATAATAGAAAATACAATGTCGAGCTTATCTTTACCATACATAAATAAAGAAACAAATAAACAAAAAGATTCGTATGAAGATATATTCCATCAGTGCTAATCTTCAATGCTGTTAGCGTTGACTTCTTCAAATGTCAACGCTTGACTGTCAGCGTCCAATGTCATCTTATCAGCGCTTGAATTCTTCTTATCAGCGTCTAGTGAACTGACCCATAATTTATTCCCAATAGACTCAACGCCGGCGGTTCCTTAGCGCCTACGGCGGTTCCTTATAGATAAGGAACCGCGGGCTGCAATAATGAACCGCGGGCAGATATAGCCGTTGTACATTTGTCTTATAAATAGTGGACCATTCTCAGACTTTCAATCCACATCTTTTGCACATAAACTTTCATTCTTTCATACTTCTTAAATCACTTGAATCCTTGATCATTTGTTTGATTACTACTTGTTTAGAAGTGAATCTTTCTCCTCCCATCGTTTCCTCTCAAAGTGCAAAGAGAAGAACACTATCATTGTTGAAGTGTTATGTATACCTCAAAGATCCATTGAAGATCCAAACTTATTTAGTCATTGTTGTGAAGATCCAAATAGTTGTGTCTATTTGGAAGTTGTGTATGTATTAGAGTTAATACTTAGTCCTCAAATTATATTGGTGTAGATTGGTCCTAGCTAAGATTAGGGCTCGACTTTTAGCTTAGAGTCGGAAATTGGTTAAGCGACGATGTGTACGGTTTCTCCACCTTAAGGAGCTTGTTGATTAGTGAACTCTCGAGTAAGGAGTACTCGAGGAGTGGAGTAGGAACAAGGAGTGAGTTTTGTTGCCGAACCACTATAAATCCTTGGTTCTTTATTCATTATACTTGTGATTATTAGTTTAGTTACATTCATTATTCTTTATACTTGTGATTATTAGTTATTTGCATTATACCGTGTTCATATTGTGTATAAGAAGGTTTCACATAAATACTCAAGCTTAAGTTTTTGAAAAAGGATTTTTAAAAAACAAACTTTAACAAGCAAATTTAAGAAACTATTCAACCCCCTCCCTTCTAGTTTCTAGAATTGGTATCAGAGAGTGGTTGCTCAAGACTTTTTAAAATATATTGTATTTTAAAACTTGAATCGATCTATGGATTCCAACAAGTACCTAGAAGGGCAATCCATGCAAAGACCACCTCTTTTTGAAACATATAGTTTTATTTATTGGAAAAATAGGTTTGAGACTTATGTAAAATCAAAAGATTTAGATCTTTGGCATGCTATTACCAATGGTGACTTTTTACCATTTCAATATAATGAAGTTTCTAAAATTAAGGAGATAGTTACTTTTGATAAAGCTAATGATGATATTAAAAGAAAACTTGCTAAAAATATTGAGGCTAAAATAGTGATTTATAATGCTTTACCAAAGAAAGAGTATGAATGGATTTTTATGTGTGAAATCGCTAAAGACATTTGGAATACTCTTTTAGTAACTCACCAAGGTAATAGCCATGTCAAAGAAAGTAAAATCAATCTTCTTGATCAAGAATATGAACAATTTTTCATCATAGAAGATGAAACTATAGATAGTGCCTTTGTTAGATTTAACACTATTCTTACTAGTCTAAAAGCACATGATGAAGGTTTTCTAGCAAGAACAATGTTAGGAAGTTTCTTAGGGCGTTGCATCCAAAATGGAGAGGTAAAGTCACGGTGATTGAAGAATCGAAGGATCTCGCCAAATTATCACTCGATGAACTCATTGGTAACTTGAAGGTTCATGAGATGATAATTTTGAAGGACTTAGAAATGGTGAAAACTAAGAGTGAAAGAAAGTCTCTTGTACTTAAAGCCAAGAAGGCACAAAGTGATCATGAAAGTTCCTCGGATAGTGATGATGAGGAATATGCGTTGGCGGTTAGAGACTTTAAGAAGTTCTTCAAAACACAAGGTCAATACGTGAGGCAACCAAACAACGACAAGAAACCCTTCTCCAAAAACCGATTTGCCAAAGACGATAAAGGTGATAGGAAATGCTTTAGATGTGGTGATACAAATCATTTTATTGGTGATTGTCCTAAGCCTTCACGCGACAAGAACCACACGGCGTTCGTTGGAGGTTCATGGAGAGATAGCGGTGAAGATGTTGATGACAAACCCAAAGATGAGAAGTGTCTCATGGCTCACACTTCTAAAGAGGTACTTTCCGAAACCGAGTATTATAGCAATAATAGTTCTTCTCAAGATGATAGTGAATTAGAAGGCCAATACAATAACTTGCATAAGCTTAGTCTAAAATTCATTGAAAAGAACAAAGTGCTAAAATCAACTAGAACTAAGCTTGAAAGCGAGATTAGTGAGATAAAAGAAAAATTAGCTAAGCTTGAGAAAAATAAAGAAATAGACCTAGGATGCTTAAAATGTGAAAATCTTAGGCAAGAAAATGAAAACATTAAGAGCACCTTCATTAGACTTGAAAAGTTCATGAGAGGTACTAATGCTCTTGATGATATGTTAAACAAACAAATTAGTTCTAAGGAAAAACTAAGGTTAGGATATAACACTAATGAAGCATCAACTAGTGAACCAAAACAAGTTAGGTTTTCAGAAAAACAGTCCCCTGCGCGCATCGCTCCAATATATGGGGCGATTCCTTATCGCTATGGAACCGCCGCTGGAGCTATGGAACCGCGGCCAGAAGATGATTTTTGTGAAAATCCTGAACTTTCTGAAAAGTCAAATTTAGGTGAAGGACCAAAACATATTCTTATTAACAAGGTCAAAGTAACTATAATTCAAAATCCTACTCTAGATAATTTCTACAAGCCCTTGAGTAAACCTCTAATGGGAACTAGAAACTTATCTAGACAAACATCTACTCCTCCAAGAGTACGAAATGAATCTAAACCTAGAAGTAGAACACCTACGCCAAAAAGAGATGATCATGCTAAAAAAACCTAGGAGTAAAACCCCAACACCTAGGAGGAATAATAATAATACTAGATCAAAATCAAAGACACCTAGGAGAAACTATGGACAACAAAATGGCCATATGAATTGGAATAATTTTCTACAACAATACTTTTCCCCATGGGGAATGTCTCCTTCATTCATGCATCCCAACCAAATGCAAGGGATGTTTGGAACTAACAATTTTAGACCCATGAGATATTGGGTACCAAATGTTTGATCTTGTATGCTGTTACCTAGATATGCTTGGGAATCGATCTAGAGCCCGACGAGTGGATTAAGAATAGTGGTTGTTCTAAACACATTACGGGTAATCGAAGTTTGTTCTCACACTACAAAGCATATGATGGAGGTAACATTACATTCGCTAGTAATAGACGTGGTAATATCATTGGCAAAGGTACGGTCTCTCTTGACTCTATGACTACAGAAAACATAGATCACGTAGATAACTTAGGTTTTAACCTTCTAAGTATAGGTCAAATTTGTGACAATAAGTGTAAGGTCATCTTTTTGGAATATGATAGTGAAATCGTAAAAGATGGAAAAGTCATTGGAAAAGGTGTTAAAAAGCATGGGCTTTATGTCATGAAGGTTAATAGGAAATCAAAGGACAACTTATGTCTAGTGACTTTAGATGATAGTTCTACTCTTTGGCATAGGAGATTAGGTCACGCTAATATGCGTTTAATTCAATCTTTAGTCTCTAAGGAGTTGGTAAGACACCTCCCTAAGATGAAGTTTAATAGTCACTTTTGTGATGCTTGCAAAATTGGGAAGCAAGTTCACTCAAGTCACAAAGCCAAGAATTTGGTTTCGACCACTCGGTGTTTAGAGCTCCTACATATGGATCTCTTTGGACCTTCCGCCATACGGAGTTATGGAGGTAACCTTTATACCCTAGTTATAGTTGACGACTACTCTAGATTCACTTAGACTAGATTTTTGGCGTCTAAGAATGAAGCTTTCGATCACTTCGAAACCTTTAGTCGAAGAATTCAAAACCAACTAGGATGTTCAATTGTCTCTATTAGGACGGATCATGGTAGGAAATTTGATGAGACTGCTTTTATACATAGTCTCATCGTCCAAAATTGGGTTTAAAATGCATTAAATATCATGAAATATGCCAAATATATGCTTGTTTTTGTTACATGTGTATTTTAGGTATGGATATTGAGAAAATGACAAAAGATCACAAGAAACAAGCAAAACGAACACGGGAAACGAATCCGCACAATGAACCAAGCCCTAATGGTGATTTTTCAAGAATAACCCTTGAAGATTTAAAGATTATACAAAAAGGGCCCTCCACTTTGAAGAATTGGAAATAATGGTCCCTAAAAAATGAAGACTTGTCAATATTAGTCGTCCAAGAAGTCAACAAACAAGTCAACACCTTGAAGAATGAAGATATGCCAAACTCAGCCATTTAAATATCAAAACATGGCAAGAAATACCCTTTAAAACATTTTGGAAAAAGTTTGGTGGCCAAAATAAAAAAAAACCAAACTTTTTTATAAAGGGAAAAACGTTTTAGGCTGAATAAACTATGAATGGAAGAAAGAAGAAAATTGAGGGGCCAAAACAGGGAGACAAGAATACTTACCTAGACCAGTGGGAGTGTGACACGTGCCCCACTCACTCAAAACAGCCAATCACACCACCCTTTTTCTCCACATCAGCTTTCCACTTGGCCAAGTTTATAACAAATTTTAATTAGTTAATAACTTGGCGCTAAACACCCATATTTAAACCCAAAATCATATTAAACATGGCACTATTCACCGTATGAACACATTTAGTGTTTTGCTTATTACTTGTAATTAACCCACCAAAACCTCCAGAATTATGATTAAGTTATCCTTAATCATAACCCAACCCTTAAACACTTGCCACCTTACTCCCACACCTCACATGATAAACCCTTGTCTCACCATTTGGAGAAGATGCCAAAACAGTACCAAAAATCTAACGGCCCCCATTGAAGCTTACAAACTAAGCTTATTTGAGGCCTTTGATCAAATTCCAGCCTTTACAACTCACACAAGCTGCCAAGAAAACATCGCATGTTCAAGCAGAATTCAAACTTCACAAGGGGCATTTCAGGAACTTCAAGCATTAGGGTTTACGTTTTTATGCTTTCTAGTTCTTCCATGTAGCCTATATAAGGCATAGGACCTCATACATTTAGCTTTTGCTCTTAGTTTTTCCTATTTCACAAATCTGTAAATCCTTGTTTCATTTTAATGAAAAAGTGTTTGATATTGCTGATTAAATCCAAGCGCCAATCTTATTCTATGATTGTTTATGTTTCATGTCTGTGATTTTGAAGTTTCAAAACCTGTTTTTAAACATTGTGCAAGAAATTGCATAATTTTCCAAATCTTGATATTTTGATAAGTTCTTGGTTCAAACCCTTGGAATTTTTGGATTTCAAGTGATTATAGCACACTGATAAGAAGATTATCAAGGTGTTGTAAGCTTGTGGTTTGGGGATAATCAAGGAGTGGGAACAAGGTTGCATTAATCAAGCATTTTTCATCTTTTTGTTTTATAAATTTGTGCTCTAACCTTGTTGAATCTTAGCAGCTTTGTTGTGGAAGCTTGTGCCTTGTTTTGCTATGTACATCAGCTCAAAAATTCGTGAGTGTGGATGTACATTCATGAGGTTTGAGTCCTTTTCTCAAAAAACTCATAAAATACTTTATTTTTATGAATTTGTGTTCTGCTGTAGTAAGTGTTGTTATTGTGGCTTAAATTTGCTTGATACTGCATGATAATGATGTTATTATGTTAGATTGTTCTTGGGAAAAACTGAATCACACACTTTCTTTGTTAATCTTTGTAGAATATTGATAATCAATGAATCTATGAAGGGGTTTGTTAATTTCTAGAGAGAGAAAGTTAGAGAGAGAAAGTGAGAGAAACTATGTGAATTTTATTAAGTGGAAACAAAGAAATGATAACAACCAACCCCTTTCCATGGTGGAAAGGGGTATTTATAGTTCCAAGTCATAAGTGGACTTGGGCCGGTCCATGACAAGCCCATGGACCGGTTCTTACTTAATTTAATAAGCAAATAATAACTAATTACTAACTACGAGCTATTACAACATAAATCATATTGTGGAGTGACCGATACTTCTAATATACGTTAAAACGTATTTCTAACAATCTCCCCCTAAGGGAGGTCACTCCACGTTACAAAGTTCTAAACCTAGCATACTATACTAAGTCTTCGTTCTTTAGCTCGTAGTCTTTTCTTCTTTTCTTTCTTTTGTTGTGAATATGTTGATTTGATCTTTTTGGTTTTGACTTGAGAGCATTGTTCTTTGGCCTTTCACGTGCGATCTTTGCCTTTCTTGTGAACTTTGCCTCCTCGTGACTTCATGTTCCACACACTTACGTCTTTTTGTTGAATTCTCGAAAGCTTCAGAGTTTGGTACAGCGGAAGACTTTATCTTGTACTTTCTTGAATTTTTTGCTGAACTTTGTTGCAAAAGACATAAGCATGTGGGAACGACTTTCACAGGTACACCGCAACACCACCGTCTTTACTGGTACTCAGCAACGCCACCGTCTTCAACAGGTACACAGTAACGCCACCGTCTTTAGCAGGTACACAGCAACGACACGAATAAAATGGCTTTGAACATTTTATTCTAATTCGGTAGCATTTTACCTCCGGTCGATGAAGACCGTTGGACGATATTAGATATCGTACCCGTGACGGATAGTTTCAATTAAGTAACTTCCTGACAGGATTTCGCGGGTAAACCCGTTCTCTTTATTCGACCGTCCAAAGCTGACTGCGAACATAAAGAGTGAATCACTTGGATAAATTATCCTTGTGATTAAAAGCCGTCAATTCATGAAACCTGGAACAAGTGAATTTCAATTAAGATTTTCACCATCGTTGCTTTCCAGTTGTCACGAGCTCAATTCATAAAGAACCTTGCACGTTACCTACCAAGTGTTGTTTGATGTTGACACTAGAAGGATTTCCACTCGTCACTGTGGTCAATAAAGAGTCACTCTGAGTGTTCTGGCAAGATCATATGATAATGCGAAGAGGCCTGGAACGAGTTTAAGTTCAATTAAGAATTAAACCACTGTTACCTTCCAGTTTTTCACAAGATTGGTTCTAAAAGAACCGCACGTGTAACCTACCATGAGCTTGTTTGATGTTGGCTCAAGCAGGATTTCCATCTTCATTGTAATACTTACGTATTACTCGGATGTTCTGGCAATATTACAGGAATATTGCGTAGGACTCATGAAAATCTCTTACTTTTCACAGTGTGTGAGAAAGCAAGGAATAAATGGAAAGTGTCCTAATGAGACTTTTGATGATCTCTTGGCTCTAGACTCGATTGTGCGTTTTGATTTAGTGAGCGATGGCTGGAGAGGAGTGCCACCTTTTCAATACCAGTTTATTCGGAGTGAATAAACCAATAGATAACGTGTTGATCTCCGTGTGATTAAAACAAATACCTTATGAGAGATATTTGAGTTAGCTGGGGAAGGGTTGTGCATTGCATCACTGGGTCCATGATGTCTTTCTTCAATACCGAGAATCATTAACAAAAATGACCTCAATAGCATATGTATTGACCCGGTTTCTGCCTAAAGTTGTAAGGAGGGCTTCTTTCTTTACACCCTTTATCTTTACATTTCTTTTTCATTCTTCAACCCCTTCAATGCTTACCAATACGTCATCACTAGCACCTTGTTGTGATTGTTCCAGTGCTAGCTTAAGTACTTGGTCGGCATTCAGCTACGTTCACATTCTTTCTCCATCTTTCCTAGGACTTCTAATTCTAACTATGGAATTGTCCTTGGGAAGATTCCATCGGCTCTGATGAATCATTGGACTAAACCTATTCCTACCACCCTTTTGTCACCACATCCGTCGTGAATTAAGCGTGTTTTGGGAAGGAATTGCCACCATGAAAACATCATTGAAAATCACCTAAGGTACTTGTGATATTAAAATCAAAAGTTTTGTACCTTAGGTGTTTTGATCATCAAAAACGCTCCCCCTTAACACGTGCTTAACACATATTAAGTTGGATTATCATTAAGTCTTTTTCATCTTTTAGCCAAGTATCACTTACGTCTCCTTAATCCCATTTTCTCCCCTTATCCAAAATGTTAACCATTAATATTTGGGATATTGAATGGATTAACCGGTCTTTGGGTAAAAATGAAATTGATGTTTGGCCATAGAACAAGTTATTGCTCCCCCTTAAGTTAATAAGGGATAGTTGTAGTGCTTTGGTATGACATATTTTGAAAGATTTAGAATCTCGTGAGAAATTCTTGAAACATTATCATACCTTATCACTACAACAAGCCATTCAAGCACATTATTCACAAATATACATATTCACAATTGAAAACCAATATAAAGTGACCTGAGATGTACGACCCATCAGATGGATCGTTGCAGTAGCTTGTGGTGCACTAAATACGGTCTTCCACCCACGAATCTTTCCAAGCTCCTCATCAATCTACGTTCACGGAGCTTTTGATCGATCTTTTTGATCACATACTTTGCCATCTGCCGGTAACCCGGATGCCAATCCTCCGTCATCTCTGGCAAAGTCCCACCCGAGTTCAGATGCTCCAACTTATCTCTGACTTGTATAAGAGTTCCATCACTATACTTGTGGAGCTCCCCCACCCTCATAAACTTCATCAAACCTCGACTGTTCAAGTAGAAAATGCCGTAATTCGGGACAGAAATTCCGGTGTATGGACATCTTTCTACATGTTGAGGTAGCACTTGATTCACAGGACGGGTTAAGTTGAGCTTCCTCTGATAGCTTTCGACTCCTAACTGAAGGTCTTCAACTCGTGACTTGATGACAACGCTTCGTGTGAACATGCGAAGTGCTGTATTTAAAGCAATCAGGTCTTCACGAGGAATGTGTGTGAGTTGATCTCGGGTCATTAGAAGCAGCATATCTTCGATATCCTCAAGGCGAATGATGGAAAAATCTCCTTGCTGGATTTTGTATTCCCTGTCATCCTCCCTTTTCAAGCGAATCTCCGTCACATGATAGTAGCCGTTCTTGGCTTCAGTTTTCATTCCTAAGATGCTGGAGATGCGGATGTCGGATCTAACATTGCTTCCAGACTTGACCAAGCAGCAACCCCTGTACGCCCTTCGAACTCGTTCGTCCCAATGAGATGCACCTATGACAGCATACATATCATAATTACGATTCATTTTAGGGACCCAGAGTCGATTTACCTTTTCCTCGATATAGGGTATTGTCCCCCAGTTGGCAGCTTTCAGCAATGTCAGGGAGGTTGCGTACTTTGATGATCCCTTCAGTAGATACTCAAGATCGTTGGTGACGAAGAAGTCAAGAGCAATCTGATTATCTTGAGCAGGATCCATTGGAGGTGGAGCTCTTTCTGATTCATGAAGTCCTGGCCTTTGAACGGTTTTCAAAGCCTTTATGATCTCATCGGCATAATACTCGAACTCCATTCGGGGTAATCGGGTTTTGGCACGCAGTCTCTTATCTTTCATCGCTTTCTTGACCAAGGATGGAGTAACCGAAGTCTTATACTCATGAGCAAGAAATGCACATAAGTCAATCGGACTTCGGATACGCAGATACAGCACATCTTTGTCAGCATCTGTGATCGGATCATATTGAGCTGCTGCCGTGATCCAAGCTTGTGGTGGTGCAGACTCGTCTATCTCCAACGTGTCTTCCCAATTTCGTATGCTTGGTTCAGGAACCGTAGATTGTTGAACTTGTTGTTGAGGAGTTGAAGTGCGAACATCTGTTGGTTCTGTTTCAGGCATTTCAGCAGTGTCTTGAACTGGGGAGTGTTGTGCAGCTTCGGGTTCCGTCACTGATTCTGCAATCACAGGAGGAACAACAGCAGAACTAATGGGGTTAGTTGTAACAGGTAAAGAGACAGCGATAGAGATACCGGGAGCCGAAGACGCTGTAGTGGCATTCACATCGTGGCGCCACTTAGTTCGTCTTGATTCCGAGGATGTCGATTTGTCCTTCTGTGCTGCATCTTTTGTGGACTTGGTTCCAGTCTTTGTAGCAGTCTTCTTGGAGCTGGTAACCTTGTCTCCCTTTTTCGGTTGTTCACCCCCATCATCATCCTGATTGTCATCCCCGTTACTACCCCTTGCACTCTCCTGATTCTCATCACCACCATCATCGCCATCATCATCCTCATCATCCTCATCATCGTCATCATCCTCATCATCATCACCACCCTCGTCATCGTCTTTATCCTTTTCTCCTTCTTCTTCTTCTTCTTCCTCTTCTTCCCCCGTACCCTCTTCTTCACTCTCTTCCCTTTCTTCCTCAGGTAAGATGTGATATGGTACCACACTTCCAAACGTTTTGAATAATCTATCATCCTCCATGATAGCATCATTCAGGGATTTATATAGAGCCCGTTGAATCCTCGACTTGTCAAACGACCCCAGTTCCACCATCCGAGCCTTAAGGATCTTCTTCAATTCAAAATCCGTCAGGTCATAAGCAATCTTGTAGGCGGCTTCTGAAGGATTGGATGATTTGACCATCAAGTTGTCAGCAGCAAGTGTCTTCAACTCGTCACGAAGCTTAGGCATTAAGGATTCAACGGATTCTTGCACTCTTTCTTTCACAGATGCTTCAAGTGCTTCTTTTTGTTCCTTATATTTATCCCTCATTGCTTGAAGTCTGGTAATGCGTGCAGCATGCTTATCAGCCTCAGCCTGCTTAATTCGAGCAAGTTCCTCTGCATGAGCTTTACGTGTAGCTTCCATGTCTGCAGCGAACTTGGCAATCAACTCTTCTTGAGACTTCTGAGATGCTTCTTCCCTTTGAGCTCGTCTTTGCAACTCTTGGCGAAGTTCATCCATTTCGCGTTTGTGATTGTCAAGCATTTCGGCCATCACTAATGCAGCCATTGCAGATGTTGCAGAGCTGCTCTGGGTTGACTGAATAGGCTTGGTTGTTACGGCGGTGCTCTGGATGGGAATTATCGGTGGTTGAAGAAATGGTGTGGAAGCCGGTCGGGTTGTTAAGGGTTGGATTGGTGGAGGTAGAGTTGCCAAAGGTTGAGTTGTTACCATGATCGTAGGAGCAACAGGTTCCTTTTCCACACTTGTTGAAATAGGGATTGATGGCTCCTTCGAAGTAGAGTAGTTTTCAGGTGACCCAAACTCATCAACATCATCCGGTTCGACGTACTCATCCTCAATATCTACCCTTGCCCCTGAACCACTACCTCCTGTATCTTTCCTACTCCTTTTAATAGCAATCTTCATCATTTGTTGCTCGGTTTTATCAACAGTAGGATCAACAATATCTTCTTCATCACGTAGACGCATCAAATCCTTACCCTTTCCCTTCTTACCCTCTGTCTTTTTCTTCTTAGGTTCGGGTTCAGGTAACGCTGCTGGTTGTTTGCGTTTACCTTTACTCTTAACCGTTGTGGATGAGTCTTCTCCAGTTTGAAGGTTTGCTTTCAGCCTTTGGATTTCTAGCTGCAGTAGCTTGTAATCAGCAGAACCTTTGATTTTGTCTGACAGAAGGTAATCAGGAACAGGACCCGGAATCACACCAGTAGACGGTCCTTCATGCCTCAGATCTACAGTATCATCAGCTTCTTCAGTGTGATAGCGACCTCCTGCACGCCTATCAATAGTAGCATCAAGCTTCATAAAATAATTTATGATGAGCTTAATAAACCGAGGATAAGGAAAGAAGTTTGTCTTCAGCTTCTTGTTGTGGAAGAGTTGAAAGGTGAATTCTTCCCATATCAACAAAGCATAATCTGAATTCGCAGCTTTGTACATGCCATAGAAGAGGTTCATTATCGGACTGCGCAAAGCATCATGGCCAGTCGTTTTTGGTGTAAGGCATTTACTGAGAATACCCATCAAAGCTCTCCAGGGTTGTCCTACCTTAGCAGTAGTAAACTCAGATGCAACTCGTATTTCCGGACATCCAAGTGCGTCAAATAACTCCGCGAGTTCATCTTTAGTAGGATCCCTTGAGAAAGACATGCCCTTGGGTGTATCCCGTAAACCAAGTATCTTACGGAAGTCTGAAACGGTGAGTGTCTGCTGCTTGTTGTCGATGGTGAAGGTGATATTGTTCGAAGTGAAATCCTTGGTTGCCCAAAATTCAAACATATACTCATAAGGCACCGAGGCTGTAGTCCTAAGGGCGTTCTTGAAATGAGAGTTATCAAGAATGGCTATGGCGACCTTAAAACCATGGTGAGTGGATTTAGAAACTTGCTTCAGCCTATAGTTGTTGGGTATAAACTTAAGGGTTCGAGCTTTAGCAATATCGGCTTCTCTAGATTCTTGGATAGCTTGTACTGTTGGATTAGTCATTTTATATGCTTAAGATAAGACATGAAAGGTTGATGCACAAAAACAGATAGATATATATCATTCTTACTTCTAAGCATAACACATTTCATAAGATAAAACAACAAGTACATAGATAGCATGCAAACAAGAAAACTCTTCATCCGGAACATTTATTCATTCGGAACATCTTCATCCGGAACTTTTCCTCATTCGGAACTTCTCCTCATTCGGAACTTCTTCATCCGGAAGTTCTTCATTCGGAACTTCCTTCATCCGGAAGTTATTCATTCGGAACTTCCTTCATCCGGAACATTCCTTCATTCGGAACTTCCTTCATTCGGAAGTTCTTCATTCGGAACTTCCTTCATCCGGAAGTTCTTCATTCGGAACTTCCTTCATTCGGAAGTTCTTCATTCGGAACTTCCTTCATTCGGAAGTTCTTCATTCGGAACTTCCTTCATTCGGAAGTTCTTCATTCGGAACTTCCTTCATTCGGAAGTTCTTCATTCGGAACTTCCTTCATTCGGAAGTTCTTCATTCGGAACTTCCTTCATTCGGAAGTTCTTCATTCGGAACTTCCTTCATTCGGAAGTTCTTCATTCGGAACTTCCTTCATTCGGAAGTTCTTCATTCGGAACTTCCTTCATTCGGAAGTTCTTCATTCGGAACTTCCTTCATTCGGAAGTTCTTCATTCGGAACTTCCCTCATTCGGAAGTTCTTCATTCGGAACTTCCTCATTCGGAAGTCCTTCATTCGGAACTTCCTCATTCGGAAGTTTTTCAGAAGAAATCCTTCATTCGGAAGTTTTAAGCCACGTTCATCCGGAACTTTTACAAACTAAACTCAGATGATTAATTTAGCGCGTTTGTGAGTTTCTAAGGCAAACTAAGGCAATATAAACATCATTTAGTCTATTCCGAGCAAAACCCACCATAAATCCCTTGTTAATTAACCCTAATTAATGAATACCCCTAAATCGGATAAATGTTAATTATCTGGATCAATTACATGGATATAAATGTTTAATATAGATGTTATGTACCTTAATTTAGCAGATGAACAGGAAGGAGATGGATTAAGCAAGTTATTTGATTTCTTGTGTGTGTGTGATGTTTTCAACAATGGCGGCAAAGGAATGAGTAAACAGTGAATCAGAAACAGTGAGGGGCGGGGGTTTTGTTTTTTGACTTAGGTCAATTTTGACAAGTTTCAATAAATCACACCTTTAGTCCCTACATTTTCTAAACTTTTCCTTTTTGTTTCTAATTTTTCCATTTCACCTAACTCTTGTTAAACGTACACACAACTTAGCAAACGCATCTATTAGCATATCCTCAAAATCTAAAAGCCATGCCTATCACTTAGAACGATCACAAGTCGTTTTCTAAAGCAAAAACCACTCAATTACCATGTAGCCCTTAATTGTCACAATCACTTTTGAAAATCAATTTTAATGACAAAGATGATTTTACTATTTTCTCCCCCTTAAACGATGACCCGTTTTCTATTTAAAGAGCTGTAGTCATTGTTTAAAGAGTCAAATATTGATGAAAGCATTTCCAATTTCTCTTGAAAAATTTTGATTCGTGGTTTTAATAAGATTTCTCTTATCTTAACAAATTAATGCACTGAGACGTACACAAATTCGTGTCAGACCAAGTTATAAAGTAAACTTGATCCCTTTGCATGATTTGGCTTGTAAATCACGCCCGAGAAAATTAATTCCCGTTCTGAGCCAACGTTTTCCAAGGAAATACGTGACTTTAATATGAAAACCGGGTTGCAGTCTGAAATAACTACAAGCCATTATGGGCATGTTTTAAAAATGTACAACTTTTATACGGACTCTATTTATGGCACCGTGTCAATATTAATCGACATTTCTAAGGCCGTAAATATTACCGTACTAAAAGACATGCCCGTTTTAAAAACGAAAAATCTTTTTGGTTTTTCTTGATTTTATAATTTTTATGGTTTTTCTAGGTTTTATATTTTTGTATTTTCTTTTTGTGGTTTATATATTTACTATAATATACATGATCACAACCAAAGGATACTCTGAATAGTTTACCACGACTATTCAGCTGATTCTTCTGCCAACTCTTTGAGAGTCGCTGGAGTGAATGATTTCATGCCAAGCTTGTCGATCAAAAACTCGATTCGTCCTCGATCTAAGGCTTTGGTGAACATATCCGCCAGCTGATACTCAGTAGTGACAAAATACAGCTCGATCACTCCGTTCTCCACCTGCTCCTTAATGAAATGGTAGCGAATGTCTATGTGCTTGGCCCGGGAGTGTTGAACATAGTTGCAGCAAAGGGCAATGGCGCTCTTGTTGTCACAATACATCGGGATTTTGTTAAATCCAAGACCGTAGTCAGTTAATTGTGATCTCATCCAAAGGACTTGAGCACAACAACCGGACATGGCGATGTATTCAGCCTCCGTGCTTGATATTGCAGCGCTTTTCTGCCTTTTTGAAGACCAACTGATCAATCTATCTCCTAGGAGTTGCACAGATCCAGAAGTGCTACGCCTCGTATCTTGACATCCAGCATGATCGGCATCTGCGTATGATATTAAAGCAATCGAGGAATCTTTCGGATACCATAGACCACGATGAAGTGTTCCTTTTAGATACCGAAAGATCCTTTTAACTACATGTAAGTGCTTTTCGGTAGGCCGAGCCTGATACCGGGCACACATGCATACAGCAAATTGCAAATCAGGCCTGCTAGCAGTCAGATAGAGAAGGGTGCCAATCATTCCACGGTAAAGTTTCGGATCGACAATAATCCCATCCCTATCTTCATCTAACTTGGATTTCTCAACCATTGGAGTGTCTACGGGGTCACAATTCTCAAAATTATATTTCTTAAGAGATTCTAGAGCATATTTGGATTGATTTATAAAGATGCCTCTGGGATTCTGAGAAATCTGTAATCCTAAGAAAAATGAAAATTTTCCCATCATCGACATCTGAAAGCGTGTGGACATTATCTTCTCAAATTGTTTAGACAATTCTATGTTAGTGGCAGCAAAAATTATATCATCAACATAAATTTGTACCAGAAGCATATCGTTGCCGTCCTTGAGAGTGAATAGAGTGGGGTCCACTTTGCCTTTGGAGAAGCCTTCCGACATGAGATATGTTGACAAGAGATCATACCACGCGCGTGGAGCTTGTTTCAACCCGTAGAGAGCCTTCTTAAGCTTGTACACATGGTTAGGAGACTCCGTACTCACGAACCCATCCGGTTGACTAACATAAACCTCTTCCCTTAGTTCACCGTTCAAAAATGCCGTCTTCACATCCATTTGATAGACGATCATGTTCATATGAGCAGCAAACGCAAGGAATAGTCTAATCGCCTCCAATCTAGCCACAGGAGCAAAAGATTCCTCAAAGTCTATACCCAAGGCTTGTTTATATCCTCTAGCGACCAATCTTGCTTTATTCTTCAATACCGCACCCATCTCATCAAGTTTAACCTTATAAACCCATAACAAAGTAAGGATGTTAACCTTGTCAGGGCGAGGAACCAATTCCCATACTTCAAGTCGTTTGAATTCATTGAGTTCCTCCTGCATAGCTTCGATCCAAGATGATTGGGTCATAGCCTGCTGCCAATTTTTGGGTTCAACTTCAGAGAGAAATGCATCAAAGTAACAATAAAGTGCACTCTCTTGTAATTGATGGCGTGTAGAGACTGGTCGATCTAGATCTCCAATAACATTCCTAATTGGGTGATCTTTTGTCCATTTAGTGCTATGGTTTTCAATCCTAGGTGGTCTGGAGTGAACAATTGATGGAGCTTCTTCTGAGGTAGACGCGGCTGAATGGTTTTCAGGGATCGCTACACCAAAGAAAGGAAGCTCTTGCAAGTGAGCATATTCCAAGTCGTGATCAGTAGAATCCTCTTCCACATCATTAGGCACAAGTAGGGGTGATGATTCAGGTGTAGTTTGAGAATCACTTGGTGAAGGTGCATCCGGTTCAATGTGAATTGTAGATGCATTAGATAAAGGTTCATTAACTTGAGCAACCACTTCAGGTATTGGAGCAATTACTACAGGTACTGGAACTTCATCAGTCGGGGGATCGAAGAATTCATCAAACAACGGTTGAAACAGTTTATCCCACTCGGGCCTTGATGGTGGTAAAAATGATGTAGAAGTAGGATTGTTGGGAACTAATCCGGAACTTATAGCACCGGGTCCCATCTCATGAAGCGCGGGTTCAGAGCTGTGTTGCTCAGAAGCCATCGCTGTCAGCTCGTCGAAATCAGCGTCCATAGTTTCTACAATCTTACCAAGACGACGGTTATAGATTCGGTATGCTCTTTTGGACGGTGAGTAACCAATGAAAATACCTATGTCGGCTTTTGGTTGAAGCTTACCCAAGTTCTCACTATTGATGTTTGGATAACACAGAGCACCAAACACATGGAAAAATGAAACATCGGGTTTGCGGTCATGTAGAAGCTCATAAGGTGTTTTTCCATGGCGTTTCCGAATGATAGAACGGTTTTGGGTGAAACATGCAGTAGAAATAGCCTCTGCCCACAAGAACAATGGAGCGTTCGCATAAATAAGCATGGTCCTAGCAGCTTCCATAAGTGTACGATTCCGTCTTTCAACGACACCGTTTTGTTGTGGAGTGCGTGCAGCGGATGTTTCGTGTGATATACCAACTCCTTCATAATAATCACGAAGAGTCTGGTTGACGAACTCTGTACCATTGTCTGTACGAATACGGCGAACAGTGGTATTCAAACGTACCTGAATGAACTTCAGAAAAGTGATGATAGCCTTCGGAGCTTCATCCTTTGTACGTAGAAATCTAACCCATGTAAACCTTGAGAAATCATCCACAATGACGAGAATGAATTTCTTACCGCTCACACTTTCAGTTCTCATCGGTCCACAAAGATCCATATGCAAAAGATGAAGTTTTTCTTGATTAGTGTCTTCAGCTTTGGGTTTGTAAGATTTCTTGGTGCTTTTCCCCCTTGAACACGCGGAACATAAATGATCCTTGTGAAATTTAAGCTTGGGAAGACCACGAACTAACTCGTTTTTAGCCAGATGATTAATAGCATCAAAATTAAGATGAGATAATCTGCGATGCCATAACCATGACTTGGTCTTAGAAGCTTTAGAGAGAAGACATACTGGAGAAGCGGCCATCATGTCTTGTAAGGACAAAGTGTAAAGATTTGCACCACGAGATCCCTTCAACAAATCTTTTCCTTCCAAGTTGCGGATGAAACAAGTGTGTTGTCGAAAAGCAACCTCAAGGTTGGAATCACAAAACTGTCCTACTGAGAATAAGTTATGACCAAGACCTTCAACATAGTATACCCTAGAAATCGTCACGTTTCCAATCTGATATTCACCATACCCCATAATTTTTGCTATATGATCATTCCCAAATTTAACCGTACCAAGAAACTTGCTGACGAAATTTCGGAGCATCGAGCGATTTCCGGTCATATGTTTTGAACAACCGGAGTCCAAATACCACAGGATGATTTGGACCACCTGAAAATATCACCACACAAAGACAATGTAGAGGTATCGGAATCTGAGTGTTCCTTGTTATTAGCAGGTACAGATTTAATAATCTTAGATTTGCTAACTCTAGGTTTCTTAGATTTCCTAGCCTTTTTCTTCTTATTTGGTGGTGTAGATTCTAATTGGCTCAAATCCTGAGGTATTTCTTCACTGATAGGCACTACAGTGGGGGCAGACCTAATTAAAGGGCGCTGTTTCCTTACTTGAGTGCGAGTGTTCCTAACTAAGGGACGCTCAGACCTAACCTCGACAGATGCATTCCTAGTTAAAGGGCACATTTTTCCATCTAGTGTAAAGGTCCTACCAGTGGGACGCCATTGCCAGCCAACTTGGGCACGAGTTCTACCCGTTGGCTTCCATTCAAGACCATTCTTAATAGCATTCATTTCATTAACGTGATCAATCAGACACAAATCATGACTCTGGGAAAACATACATTCATTACAATTCCAACAATTTAAATCAGAATTCACGAATGGTTTAGGCTGCTGCACAGGCGCAGAGCTTTTAGTCTTAACATGATTCATTTTATTTAAAACTGAACTAGCATTCCTATTGTGGACTTCTACTTTCTTCTTTGTGGCACTACTAGTGGAGGGCTTGATCTTAGCTTTCTTGAGTGGCGATCCTTTAGCCTTAGTAGTCTCTTTTAATCCTGTAGAAGGCAAATTGGGAACATTAGCAGCAGATTTTAAAGGTGTCTTACTTGATTGTGCCAATGACGGTTTCGCTCCTGGAGTCTTATTAAATGGAGTGACAGCAATGGGCCTATTATTAAGTAGTGCAGAACCTGGTGTACCTATGTATTGTAAATAAGCCAAGCAATATTGAACTCGCTTAACATATTCATGAGCCGAATAATAGTCGCTACTTGAGGGATCTAAGGCATAAAGATCGTCTAAAATATCCCTAAGAAGATCGACATGCTTAATGGCATTCCTCATATAATCATTGTATACAACCGGGTTTCTCTTATGAAGCGGATTCTTATAAAGCACTACTTTCTTGGTTGTTGGAGCACTAGTGGACGGTGCAGAGTCGGTAGCTAAGTTATCAACAACTTCTTGTCGGGTGAGAAGAAGTGTCTCCTTTAACTCAGCCAAAACCATATTTTTGTCTATGAGCAGGATGTTCAAGTCAGAGATTTCTTCGCACTTTTGGTTCAGTTGTTCAACATAATATTGTTGCTGTGCCGCATTAAAAGCGAAGCGTTCTTCTAGTGAACCATAAAGAGCGGATAGTCCCTGCCTTGTCCGATCCATCTCCCCTAGAACAGTTGATAGTCTAATTTCTAAGACCTGGTTTTTAGACTCTGCGGCCTCTAGTTCCATTCTTAATGTTTCCTTTGATGATATCTCTCTCTTCAATCTCATGATTTCTTCCTCTAATGTCTTAACAATTGCAATCATCTTGTCACTTGTCTCAACACCGTTTTCACAAACATTTGATATCAAAAGATTTTCATTTTGAGCTTGTTGTTTTAATTCTAAAGATATACAATGTTGTTCTAGTTGATTAAAGCGTTGAGAAAGTAAATTATAAGAATCTTGTAGCTTTAAAAACTCAGCGTTAGATTCGTGACAAGAATGATTATCTACCTCATTTACAGTTTCAGCAACATTTACACAAATATCACAAACATCATCACAAATATCCTCACAAATATTCACAGCATCACAATTAATCATAGTGGATGTAAGCTCATTCGAATAATTAACATTTACAGTAGTAAGCACATCACACGAGATTACTTCAGACAAGAATCGGTCATATTCGGTTAAAATCTTTTCCTTTTCAATTAGTTGCAGTTCGTAAGCGGTGTCCATTTCATAAAACACTTTTTGAACTTCCCCAATTTCAAACTGAAGATTTTCCTTAAGAGATGCAAAACTTCTTTTTAGACTTTCGACAAACGGATTGATCTCAGTTTTAAACACCTCGTTCATGTGTTCGAAAGCCCATTCTCCGGCGTTTAAGCCATTTGAAGTCGTACATTCCAAGATGACCTTGTCAAAGTTAGTAAAGTATCGATTAATCTCTTGCAAGTTTAACCATACAGTGCTAACAGGTGGAAGGTTCTTTGGAATTTCCTTAGGACCTTCCATGTTGACAAGTGTAGGAAATGTACTAGGGCTTTCTTCCTCTATCATGTAGGTTGGTGCTGTAATGAGATCTTTGTCCATATGGAAGCGAACTCTAAAATCAGTTTTAGCAAGCTCCTTATTCATTTTAAAATAATCACAATCGGGATATTTTGTTGAATTGTATGACCGATCCTCATCAACTAGATCCTTACTTGTTCGATCATTGGGAAAAACAATCGGGTCTAAAGCCAATCCTAATTGAGTTGCATTATAAAGTCTAGGACTATGTCTTAACGCTTGTTTTGCATATCGTGGATTAGGGGGAAGGCCTTTTAGACGTGATAAATTAAACTCTTTAAATGAAGCATCAAATAAGTGAACTAGTTGTGAAGCAGCGTATTGTCTTAACAGCAAGTAGTCTAGACTTCTAATCTTATTAGTAGCATTAATCTCCATTTCAGTCTTCTTAGATTCGAGTAATTCAAAATCAGTTTGAAGTTTTTGAAAATTAGTGACCACTAACTCCTTTTCTCTAAGTTCACTAGACATATTTGCTCTTAAGTTTTCGATTTCTTGCAAGTGACCCATTTGTTTGTTTCTAAAGTGATCATATTCGAGATTTGTGAGAACACTAGACGAAGGCACTAATTCCAAAGTTTGTACTTTCTCATTGCTTAAGGCAAGCTCATCAGACAAATTCTTATTCTTAGCTAAGGTTTCTAAGAGTGCAGCATTCATTTGGCTAAGTAATGTAGCAGGAACCATGACCAAATCTTGTTGAGCAGAAGTAGGCGTATGCGAACTGGGTCCCGGTTGTGATTCACTCAAAGTCTGGGAACTCACATTGATATTGCTATCATTGTTTGTCTCCTCATTTGAAAGACTCACCACCGAAGATTCATTCGAATCAGCACTCTCTTGCCCAACTTGATGTGGTTGAATACTAGTATCAGTGGCATTATCGGTGTTATTAATAAGTACCTCAGATTTCTTATCTGGCCCTAAGCTGGAGAAAGTTGCCATGAAAGCAGCCTTTGCAGTTTGAAAGTCATCACAGTCGGAATCATACGCATCAAGATCATCGGCTTGGTAAGCTGCATTCTGCGTAGTGACAACGTCTTGTTCAGCAATCCCTGGGTCAGCAAGAAATGCAAGCTCCTCTTCATCAAGTTCCCTTCCTTGCGCCTGAGCATTTACCAGATATATCTTTTCTGCAAACCACTGTCCATCCCTTCTCCTCTTGGGTTTCTTACAATCCCTGGACATATGACCCTCTTCCTTGCAGTTGTAGCATGTGATCATTCTCAACTTGCCTGTATTAGCCCGTGGAGGATTATTGACCATTGGAGCAGGAGCAGGATTGGCGGTGCGAACATTGGTTGATGTGGAAGTTCTCCCCTGATATGGCTGAATTGGCTGAACCATTACCCTGCCATTCTCAATTGTAGCTTGTTGGCGAGAATTGGATGAATTCCTCAACTGATTGTTGGTAGGAGCTGATCCTCTGAATCCTCGTTTGCTTAAAGTTCTTGTGAGATAAGCAGACATAGTAGTTAGCACTTCAACTGGGTTAGCTCCTTGTTGGAATACAGGAACTGGGACTTCCTCATCATCACAATAAAGTGCTTGATCTGGATAAGCTGCATAATCAGTAGAAGGAATACTCATTTGATCAAGGTAGCTTGTCGGATATGCTACATAAGGTGCAACATTTGCTGGATGAAGTTGTGAAGCATACTGTGGTGAGGGTGCATTGAACCGATATTGTTGCTGATGTGAGGTGGGTGGTTGTGGTAGAATCGAGTATTGAGGAAAGGCTGGTGTCATGTAAGGTGATTGATGATAAGCTTGATGTCCCAAGATATAAGGTGTGTTGTTGTGAGACAAGCTTGGTTGATTCGCCATCAAAGCTAAGGAATCTGGGTACATACCTCGAGGAGAACGGTGCATAATCACATGCTTCTCATGCTGCTGAAGGAAGGCATATATTTGATCCAAATTGCACTTATGCAGATCCCTGGTTAACTTGACATCGGTAATGTACTCCCCCCATTCAGCTTGAGGTAGAGTGTTCAAGAATTTGGTGTTAACCTGAAATGGTGCAATCACAAGATTATATACATTCAGATCATTCATGAGTGTGGTGAATCTGAAGTAATAATCGTGAAGTGTTTCCCCTGGGTTGTAGGTGAATCTATCAAACAGGTCATACAACTGACATTCCCTTTCCTGTTTGGTGAGAGACGTTCCTTGTAGCAACACCTTAAGTCGTTCCCATAGATCCTTTGCCACCGTATACTGACTCACCATCCTATAGATGTCATGGGGAAGAGCTTGGAGAATTGTTTGAAGAGCTTTTTCATCTGCATCTGCAACGAGTTGTTGGGCTGGAGTAAGTTCTTCAAATTCTCGTGGTCTAGTCACGTTGTCAACCGTAATGGTACCATAGTCGAGTGGACCATTCAAAATCGATTTGACCATAAGCCTTCCGTATGTCGGTTTCCCCTTTAGATATTGCATCATTCGACCTTGCCATGCCTCAAACACCTCTTTAATAAGCATCGGTGGACGGCTATCAGTTCCCGTTATGATTGATATATCCGTAAGAGATGTCATCTGAGGCATTACTGAATTTGGATTCATTTTGTTTTTCTTCAAAGAAACAGAGATTATCGGTTGATCGAGCAGTGAAGTAAAGCTTGTGAATTGTGTTGTGTTTTTGTTGTAAGAAACCAAGATTAAATCCTCTAAAAAATCGTCGAAAAAACAAGCAAAATAACCCTTGATTCGGAACTTTTTGTTGATTCGGAAGTTTGATTCGGAAGATTACCTTGATTCGGAACTTTTTGTTGATTCGGAAGATTACCTTGATTCGGAACTTTTGGGTTGATCCGGAACTTCTTGGTTCGGAAGTTCTTGATCCGGAACTTTGGCTTGATCCGGAACTTCTTGACTCGGAAGTTCTTGGTTCGGAACTTTGGCTTGATCCGGAACTTCTTGACTCGGAAGTTCTTGGTTCGGAAGTTTTGCTTGATCCGGAACTTCTTGACTCGGAAGTTTCTTGATCCGGAACTTCTTGGTTCGGAAGTTTCTTGATTCGGAACTTCTTGACTCGGAAGTTTCTTGATTCGGAACTTCTTGACTCGGAACTCCTTGATCCGGAACTTCTTGATCCGGAACTCCTTGATCCGGAACTTCTTGATCCGGAACTCCTTGATCCGGAACTTCTTGATCCGGAACTCCTTGATCCGGAACTTCTGCTGAATGAACAGAAACTCCCTCCGATGAACAGTCGAACAGTAAAAGTTAAGATTAAGCCCAGATTTTGACCAAATAACCCAAAAAGTTTTGTGCTTTCGACTAAAATAAGTAACAACTAATACTTATCCACTAATCCCAATCACAAAAACACCAAAAACACCAAGAATCAAGATGATTTTTCTTAAAGAACACTAATACAATCAAAAACTAAAAAACCACACAAATCACCACCTTAAATCACCCCATAGCTCTTGATACCAAATGTAGAATATTGATAATCAATGAATCTATGAAGGGGTTTGTTAATTTCTAGAGAGAGAAAGTTAGAGAGAGAAAGTGAGAGAAACTATGTGAATTTTATTAAGTGGAAACAAAGAAATGATAACAACCAACCCCTTTCCATGGTGGAAAGGGGTATTTATAGTTCCAAGTCATAAGTGGACTTGGGCCGGTCCATGACAAGCCCATGGACCGGTTCTTACTTAATTTAATAAGCAAATAATAACTAATTACTAACTACGAGCTATTACAACATAAATCATATTGTGGAGTGACCGATACTTCTAATATACGTTAAAACGTATTTCTAACAATCGTGGATTGAAAAAAGTTAAGGGGTGTTTGGGTTAACCTGTTTAAGCTTGCAATTTGTTTTTAAGTTATTGTTTGTTGTTTATTTGTGTTGGTATCTGATATATACTTGGTTGTATGCTAATTGCTACAAGTTCTTGGCTTTTAAACATCAAAATCTTAAATTGTGCTATAATAATTGGAAATCTGCTTGTTTTGACCAAAGACTTTGGTAACACTTAGTTTGTATGCATACTTAGGGATAACAAGTGATTAAACAAAGTTTATATAACCTGTTAAGAAGATTTGAGGGTTTGAATCTGGTCTTGTGGTCAAGTATATCAGCAAAGTATCTAATCTGCTTGTTTAGTGTTCATCAATAACATTCGTTTTCTTGAATCTTGATCTAAACTTTGAATCATTGTATGAAACCTGTTTATTTGTGTTCATTTGAATTATTTATAGCTTGTGTATGCATTTGGTGAAGTTTGGCTAGCTTATTCTTGCTAAAAGTGCTTATTGGTTGAAAACTGCTTATTGGTCATGTCTGGTGCATATCTGTGGATGTTTTGATTAAACTGTACTAATTGGCTTGGTGAATTTGTGTTTTTATTGTTGTTATTGACTCCTTGTGATTCACTGATCACTTGGGTGCCTTTGCCTAACTTGAATCCAACAAAAAGTCACATAAGACAAAAGTTAAAGAAGTCAAGCAGTGGGAACTCCTTTCCCCTGTTGCTAGCCACTACTAGTGTTAATTATCAAACAGCTTATTCATAAGACATTTTGGCTTATCCAGACTTGCAACAACTTACTTTTTGTGATAGATCTTCCTTATTTGACCCGTTGATTTGAACTGGAGCTTATTAGGTTTGACTTTTAAGTTTGACTAGAAAACCAAACAGTTTGACTTTTACATAAGAGCTTATTTTCTTATTCTAGCTTATTCAGTGTGCTTATTGGGAAACTTTTTGATTATTTTGCTTAATTAAGTCATTTAAAACCTTTTGCAAGTTGAATCAGCACTTGAGGTAGCCTAGAACTCAAAAACGACTATTTTGTCGTTTTGTGAAGAGAGCTTTAGCTTATTTCAGGCTTATTTCTTGTGCTTTTTCAAAATTTCTTTTCACAAATCTCTTAGTTAACTCAAAATAAGCTTGTGTGTCAAATTAGAGCTTATGGCATCAGCTTATGGCTTAATGGGCCCAAAAGCCCATTAAGAATAAGTTGTGATAAGCACAATTTCAGCTTTTGGGCCTTCAGAGTTTTGTTCTTAAAATCAAATTTTAAGTCAGATAGTAAGTTTTGGGCTTATTTGGATCACTTTTGCTTATTGGGCCTACATTAAGCCCATTAAGTGGACTGTTTGGGTTTTTGGCCCATTTTAAGCCCCAATAGGGGTATTTAGGTAATTTTAAGTTCATTTTTGTGTTTATTAGGTTAAAATAAACTAGTTTGCAAATTTTAGAATTTTTTATAAATTTTAGATTTTTAATATTATTTTATTATTATTTTATTATTAAGAATTATTATTTAGATTTTTGTAAGTTTTCATTTTTCCTACTTTAAATACATTGAGTTAGGAATTTTAAAATTTTTAGATTAATTTTATTCTCATTAGAATAATTTTTAGAATTATTTTAATTTTTAATTGTTTTTAAATAGTTTTATTTAATTTTAAAATTTTCAAAAATAGTTTTTAATTTAGTTAAGTCATTTTAGAGGTTTACAAGTTAAAAAATCTCGTTTTGGGCTTTTTGTTAATTAAACTGATTTTTTGGCTTTAATTAGCATTAAAAAATTAAAATTTAATTAAATAAAAGGTTTGAGTGATTTTTGATTTTTTGTAAACTCTAATTACATTTTTTAGGATTTATTGCAATTTTCTAGGAATTTTTAGGGCAATTTTTAAATCTGGTGACCTTTCTACGGTTTTACGTGCACGACTTCGTCTTAGTTCAATTCATAATCGTAACCGTCATTCTTTTCTAATCTCTTTTTCTATTTTTCTTTTTTCATCAATATAATCACAAACACTTAATCATCTCTCTACGCAACACACTAGCCTCCTTGAGAACGATCCCCACTTTAGGTCATTTACTTGTGGTTTTCCTAAATCACTTGTTATACTTGCCACTTTTACGCTCTTTTCCTAAAGGGTAGTAAAAATACAACTATCAGAATTTGATAATGAAGTGCAATTTGGTGCCTTTGTGAAGCTAATAACTTGATTTTTACTCAGGTTAAAAAGATTAAAGTTCGTTGTGTTGGTCTAATCGAATTGATCTTAGTTTTCTATGTGACTCAGTTTTATTTTGGTGGAAACAAATAATTTTGGTTGTTTTTAAATTTAAATGTGCGAAGACTTAAAAGTAAATGTCGTTAAAGTAAAGGGCAAGTATAAAAATCTAAATCTAATAATGGTGCAAGTATTTAAAAATTTGACAAAAAGTAACTTAATTAAATGACTAAAAATAAAGCGTGACGGAAATTAAAATTAGACAAGTATCAAAAATGTAAACTTAGAAAAATAAACAAGACAAAATAAGAAAATAATACCCTCCAATCGGAATATATTCCGATTGAGCCAATCGGAATGTCAAACGCGACCAATCGGAATGTCTAAAGAACCCAATCGGAATACTGTCACTAGCCAATCGGAATACCCAACAACTCCTCCAATCGGAATGTTTAACTTACCTCTTGATCGGAATGTATTGTGAGCTCGGTCGGAATGCTTATCGGAACACACGATTGGAATACCTGTCACCTTACCCAATCGGAATACCAACATGCATCTCAATCGGAATGTGGAAAGGGAACCAATCGGAAAGCTGTCACTCTAACCTGATCGGAATAACCTCACTTACACTCAATCGGAATATACAAACCCTTTTCAGATCTTACCCCAATCGGAATATAAAACCCTTTTCCGATTGACCCAATCGGAATACGGGGAAATGTACCAAAAATAAGCTTAACAATTAAGCTTAAATCCTAAATAAGCTCTAGACGAAATCCAAAGGTAAACCGTGTAAAAATAAGCTATAAAACTGAAAGTTAGAAACTTTTAAGACACGAAAAAGATCAACTTTAAGAAAAACAACTTTTTATATAAAAATTACTTTTGTAAAAACTATATAAACTTGAAAATAAATCAAATAAGCTATGAAAATAAGAAGTTTAAAACAATCAAAAGCATAAAAATCAAATCTTTAAACAAGTTAACAAAATTAAAACATGTGAATCAAAGAAAGGTAGAAGAAGATTAACAAGATAAAGTAAAGGTGCAAGAAATTAAAGAAACACTTACTTGAAAATTAAAGGTAATTAAAGGTGCAAGACAAGTAATTAAATGTGCAAGTAATTAAATGTGCATAAAATAAGGGTGGAAGAACTAGTTTGTCAATCTAGCCAACCATGGAAGAACTAATTGTCACTATTAGTCAACAAAACTAAATGAAATGAAAATGAGAGTATTTATAGGTGATTAGGGGAGAGGTTAGAGGAAGCTTCCTCCCTCCTTCCTTTCTTGTTAATTGCACCATCAAGTCCTTCCTTCTTAATCTTCTTGTTAATCTTGGAATGGGATGACTTTTGGCTCGGGATTTCTTTGGACTCGTCTTTTAATTCTTCGATAAATAAGACTTGAGTTCCTCGGCTTTAAGTAAACTTCCGTCTTTTGACTTTTTCTTCGATAAATCTTCAGAATTGGTCTTGGACTTCCGTTCTTTATCCACTGTTGACTTCTTGACTTCGTCTTTCATCCTTTTCTTCATAAAAGTTCGTAAATGCCCGTGAATTCCCGTGTTTTCTCCACTTTTCACCTTTTCGTCCTAAATCACAACAAAAACACAAACCACGCATAATTCCGACATAAAAGACATAAAATACACGTTTTGGTCCGGTTATTATTGTAATTAAGTGGTAGAAAAGATGGGTGTTTACACACCTATCAAATCCCCTACACTTGACCATTGCAATGTCCTCATGCAATGCATTAGTTACAAAGCATATTTACACTTTTCATCATGATCAATCCACATTGGCCTTTATTAAAGAGATAGAAAATTATAAAAATGCAAAGCAAAGAAATTAAAAGCATACCTTGGGTTTTGAAAATGTCATGAATAATCATCATCCTCAACTTTTCACTTTCTCCAAACCAAGCTTAAAAACGAGATCATTGTTATTATAAGTTAGTAGACTAACACGAACTCATGTGGGCCAATTATTTACTTAGACTCCCTTATTCCTATGGGTATCTCTTATATTTTATTATTTGTCTTGAATGATCACGAAGATGCATTGTTTGACTTCTTTTGATAATTATTAGGTCTGAAAATAAAGTGCACGATTTAATCAATAGTTAGCTAAAGGACCAAATCTTTTAAAACTGCTTCTCGGGATATCAAAAAGTTCATATCTTGGCATAACTTGGTTCGCGATTTGAGACCTTTCTCGGGCCGATATTTGGCAGCGACTTCATACTTCAAATCTTGAGAGACGTTCATGAAATAATGGTCTTCTCTTCATAATTGGAATTTCTTCACTTGGAATTTCTGAGAGATTCTTCATATATGGACCACGACTTCTTCATTTTTCTCCAATCTTTATTTTGGATTTTGATATACAACGATCCGCCTCCTTTATTGACTTGGATCTATTTATCCTCATACCTTGTTAGGGTCTTTTCGGATACACTTCTCCATGACTTTTGAGGAGTTTTTGCTTTACGTCGTGTGTCTCGATCCTTCATATTGATTTTCGATAAATGATTCTTCACATCACTTTGGATCTTTAGCAACAAAATATAGCCCTCATGCCTTGTTAGGGCCTTTTCGGACTCACCAATCTTGCGAATTCTTACTTTTTCAAGTTTAGAAATCGCATTTTAAAGTTCCCTTGATAAACGACTCTCTAGGATCAATTATAGGAACTTGCGAAAAGTTCTTGTTCTTAACCCGTGAGAGTTAAGACTTTCGCGTTTTATAGCTCCCTATATAAAAGCCTAGCAAAACTTGACTTAAACACGTTAAGGATACTAGCTAGAGTAAACTCGGATTGAGTCAAAAGATTCACAACGTTTGAAAATTAAAACCACTTATTAAACATTTATTCTAGCAAAGAAAGAAAATAACTATACAAAAGGGAAAAACTAATAGGCCAAAATAGATCAAAAATTTTGAAAAATGTCGAAAAATTGATTTTCCGGTTAAAATGAGGACAAAAACAAGGAAAAGACCACTTAACTTTGATAGAAGTCCCCCTACACTTAAGATAAACATTGTCCTCAATGTTTAAGCATGTGGGAGTAAACTCCCCTACACTTAGGACATTGTGCACGTTGTTTAAATCTCGCTAAGGAAAAGACAACTAAAGAGATTCCTATTTTAATATTGAGAAAATATAAAATAGTGAATCGAAAAGAGTTTAGGATAGAACCGGGAAGAAGTAGAACGCGGAATCACGGGTCGTCAAGAATCATCAAGAGTGGATCATTGAAGCTCGAATCCCTGATTAAGAAATGAGGAGAGGAAATAGCAATCCAAAGGGTCCCTCCTACACTTATGGTAAAGAAAGCGAAAAGATAGATGCATGGGTTGCCTCCCAAGAAGCGCTTGGTTTTTGTTAACCGAGTCGTGAGCCTGACTCGACCTTGATCATCAACGGAAGTAGCATGAAACAAATCCACCAGGATCAAAGACATAGTTTTCATCCATCAAATAACAAGAACTTAAGGCGAACAAGGCAAGCCAAAAGAGAAGTGGCAAGGTTCCCGTAAGCAGTGATGGAGCACGGTGGAAGCAAGTAGGAAGAGGTGTAAGCATGTCTCCAATGGTTCCAAAGATTTTTCCTTTTATTTCATCAGGTGGATACTGAGATGGCTTAAAGACTTCAATACCAGGGTCGAACACCTTTTCCTTCAGGGGAAAATAGCACTCCGGCTCAGCCGAGTGTGAAGAAGATCCGCAAAGAAGCACAACCTCGTCCTCAGAAGTGGGACAAAGAGGTGTCAAATCATACGTGCAACGGATTTCGGTGTCGACCGATTTCTTCTCCTTTGACAAAATGCTCTTCAAATCCAAAGTAGGATCAAGACGATAATCTTCAAATTCATAAGGAGGAGCATCACTCTCATGAGGGAAGTATGTGTTAAGAAATTCAGAAAAATCTTCCTCAAATGAATAAGCGTCCAAAGTAGGATCGAGTGATGGCGGAGGATCTTCATCGTGTGAAGAATCGCTCGAGAGAATATCAGCCTCTTCAAAATCATCATATGTGGGCAGCTCGGATACTCAGAAGTACAATCAAAATCATCCGAATCTGAGCTAGAATCATCATCATAAGCGTCAAAGACCGGTGACGAATCATAAATGGGAGAAGCGTCCAAAGCAGGGAGAGAATCATCCACATCATCATGAAAAAGTGGATTATCGATGCAAGAGTCGAATAGAGGATTTTCGTAGACGGTAAAGTCATCTAGCACATTAATCATATTCACTGATTCTCGACCTCCAAAAGTTAAACTAGTAAGCTTCCCCATTTTGAAAACTTTTGCATCATCTCCGACTCGTAAGATTAACTCACCTTCGGCCACATCTACTAAAGCACGTCCGGTTCTCAAGAATGGCCGACCAAGTATTAATGGAATACGAGGGTCCATTTCATAATCAACTACGACAAAATCGACTGGGAAAGTAAATGTGCCAACTTTAATGAACACGTCTTCGGCTATACCAACAGGGTAAGCGAGAGTGCGATTTGCAAGTTCAAGAGTCATCTTTGTTGGAGTGAGGTCGGGTAATGATAGTGTTTTCCAAACACTCAATGGCATAAGAATAATACTAGCCCCGAGATCAGCAAGGGCAGTAAATTCTTCAGTTTTGTTGAACACGCAAGGCAACACGAAACGACCGGGATATCCAAGCTTTTCCGGAAGTTCTCTAAGAAGGACTGCAGAGCAGTTTTCATTTAAGCGTGTGTTGGCGAGTTCAATCAGCTTCTCCTTCTTGTTAAGCAATTCCTTAAATGCTTTAACAAATTTAGGCATGTGGACAAGTGCTTCAAGAAAGCTAATGTTGAAGTTCATTTGAGAAATCATCTTGATATAGCTAGTCACTTGAGCATCCTCCTTGTTTAGCATTTTGTTCTTGCCCAAACGAGAGGGATAAGGTATAGTAGGTTTGGGTGGTGAGGGTGCAGATGTGGTAGGTAACGGTTGAGATGTTGAAGGGTCATTGGTGGGAACTTCATCACGTCGAGGCGGGGACGGTAATGGTGCACTAATACTAGGTGTAGGAGGAGTAGGGATACATGGTGGTGGAGGAGGTGTAGATGATGGTGGTGGGATTGTTGGTCCTACGATGGTGACTCCAATACGAGTAGTAATAGCACTCACATTGGCTCGTGGATTAGTGACGGTGTTTGAAGGTAGAGAACTTGAAGAAGAAGGTTGAGCGGCGGGCAAGAAACTAGCGAGCATATTCTTCAAATCATTGGTTTGATTGCTGAAGGAGGATTGAATGTTATCTCTAAGCTCGGATCTAATCTCATTTCCTTGCTTTGTGATATCTCCTTTCAGATTGATAATTTGGCTCTGCAAATTCTTGATTTGCTCACCTTGGGTTCTCATGATGGCCTCAACATCAGGATTGATGGGTGGGGTTTGTTGGGTGGGTGGGTGATAAGGATTAGAAGCTCTTGGTGGGATTTGGTTGCTTCTATTGTAGTTGTTGGCGGGGTTTTGGTTTTGAGGAGAAAAACCGGGTGAAAGGTAATTGTTGGATCGGTAACTCAGCAGATTTCTATCCCCTTGTTGTCTAGCTTGGTAATTTTCCGGTGAATAATTACCGTAAGCTGCATACACATTTTCCGGATTTCCTTGTGTCGAAGGACAATCAGTGTATGGGTGAGGACCGCCACATGTTTCACAAGTATTAGCAATCGCTTTAACTTGTTGTTGTTGTTGGTTTGAAGCGAGAAGCGTAATACTTTTGCTCATTTCGGAAATCATGCGGGTGAGTTCGGTCATCTCAGGGTTTGCTGAGGTTGAGGAAACATTGACTCTCGGGTTGTTCCTTGAAGATGCAGAGGAATCCCAGTTTTTGTGGTGAGTAGTCATGTTCTCAATTAACTCTCTACACTCCTCGGGTCTCCTTTTCATGAATGTGCCACCGGCGGCTGCATTGATCGTATCACGATCTCGAAAAGTCAATCCGTTGTAGAAAGTATCGATCAAGGTGACCGGAAGCATGTTGTGGTTTGGACAACGGTCGATCAAGACATTATATCTCTCCCATGCATCAAAAAGAGATTCATCGGGATCTTGCATGAAACCGCTGATCTGATTGCGAAGGCTTGTGACCATGGATGGTGGAAAGTAGCGCGACAAAAAGCGTTGAGTCATATCATCCCAAGTGTGAATAGAATTCTTCGGGAGACGATCAAACCATTTCTCGGCATGATGTAATAAAGTATGTGGAAAGAGTTGTAGGCGAAGTTCATCCATAGTGGCACCAGCCAACTTCATGCTCTGGGTGATTGTAATGAACTTGTCGAGGTGTTTGTTGGCATCATCATCAGGCAATCCTCTAAATGGGTTTGTTTGTACTTGCTGAATCATGTGGTGCTTCAACGAAAACTCAGGAGCATTGATTTGCATCGGCGCAATCGGTCCTCCTCGTCCAAACATTGTTGGTTGACAAAGTTCCTCCATGGTCCGAAGATCGGGCTGTGGAAGAGCATTGTTGTTATTATTATTATTGAGGTGCGGTGGTTGATTATTGTTAACACCTGCCATATCTAAATCTTCTTGAGGCTCGGGCTCTTGATAATTAGAAGATCTAGTACGCATACACCTGAAAATGCAAAAGAAAAAGAAACCAAACGCAAAGACAATATATATACACAATAAAAATAAAATCTTTTTGTATTTTTGAAAATTTTAATTTTTATGGTGTTTTATCAATTTTTTATGCAAGAAAAATAACGTTCACAAGTGAACGGGTCCCAAAAAGCAACGTGTCTCTCACAGAAAACTATTGATCTTAACGAAAAGAGCCGGCAGCGGCGCCATTTAATAACTTGATTTTTACTCAGGTTAAAAAGATTAAAGTTCGTTGTGTTGGTCTAATCGAATAGATCTTAGTTTTCTATGTGACTCAGTTTTATTTTGGTGGAAACAAATAATTTTGGTTGTTTTTAAATTTAAATGTGCGAAGACTTAAAAGTAAATGTCGTTAAAGTAAAGGGCAAGTATAAAAATCTAAATCTAATAATGGTGCAAGTATTTAAAAATTTGACAAAAAGTAACTTAATTAAATGACTAAAAATAAAGCGTGACGGAAATTAAAATTAGACAAGTATCAAAAATGTAAACTTAGAAAAATAAACAAGACAAAATAAGAAAATAATACCCTCCAATCGGAATATATTCCGATTGAGCCAATCGGAATGTCAAACGCGACCAATCGGAATGTCTAAAGAACCCAATCGGAATACTGTCACTAGCCAATCGGAATACCCAACAACTCCTCCAATCGGAATGTTTAACTTACCTCTTGATCGGAATGTATTGTGAGCTCGGTCGGAATGCTTATCGGAACACACGATCGGAATACCTGTCACCTTACCCAATCGGAATACCAACATGCATCTCAATCGGAATGTGGAAAGGGAACCAATCGGAAAGCTGTCACTCTAACCTGATCGGAATAACCTCACTTACACTCAATCGGAATATACAAACCCTTTTCAGATCTTACCCCAATCGGAATATAAAACCCTTTTCCGATTGACCCAATCGGAATACGGGGAAATGTACCAAAAATAAGCTTAACAATTAAGCTTAAATCCTAAATAAGCTCTAGACGAAATCCAAAGGTAAACCGTGTAAAAATAAGCTATAAAACTGAAAGTTAGAAACTTTTAAGACACGAAAAAGATCAACTTTAAGAAAAACAACTTTTTATATAAAAATTACTTTTGTAAAAACTATATAAACTTGAAAATAAATCAAATAAGCTATGAAAATAAGAAGTTTAAAACAATCAAAAGCATAAAAATCAAATCTTTAAACAAGTTAACAAAATTAAAACATGTGAATCAAAGAAAGGTAGAAGAAGATTAACAAGATAAAGTAAAGGTGCAAGAAATTAAAGAAACACTTACTTGAAAATTAAAGGTAATTAAAGGTGCAAGACAAGTAATTAAATGTGCAAGTAATTAAATGTGCATAAAATAAGGGTGGAAGAACTAGTTTGTCAATCTAGCCAACCATGGAAGAACTAATTGTCACTATTAGTCAACAAAACTAAATGAAATGAAAATGAGAGTATTTATAGGTGATTAGGGGAGAGGTTAGAGGAAGCTTCCTCCCTCCTTCCTTTCTTGTTAATTGCACCATCAAGTCCTTCCTTCTTAATCTTCTTGTTAATCTTGGAATGGGATGACTTTTGGCTCGGGATTTCTTTGGACTCGTCTTTTAATTCTTCGATAAATAAGACTTGAGTTCCTCGGCTTTAAGTAAACTTCCGTCTTTTGACTTTTTCTTCGATAAATCTTCAGAATTGGTCTTGGACTTCCGTTCTTTATCCACTGTTGACTTCTTGACTTCGTCTTTCATCCTTTTCTTCATAAAAGTCCGTAAATGCCCGTGAATTCCCGTGTTTTCTCCACTTTTCACCTTTTCGTCCTAAATCACAACAAAAACACAAACCACGCATAATTCCGACATAAAAGACATAAAATACACGTTTTGGTCCGGTTATTATTGTAATTAAGTGGTAGAAAAGATGGGTGTTTACACACCTATCAGAAGCTCATGGTATTACCCATAACTTCTTGGCTCCTCGCACTCTACAATCAAATGGGGTAGTTGAAAGGAAGAATAGGACCATCCAAGAGATGAGTAGGACGATGTTAAATGAGCAATATTTACCTCAAAATTTCGGTGCAATGCCGTGGACACATCGACTTACATTCTCAACCGAATTCTTATTCGACCTTTTCTAGGAATGACCCCCTATGAGATTCTTAATGGTAAGAAGCCCTCATTGGAATACTTTAGGGTGTTTGGAAGCAAGTGCTTCATTCTCAACACCAAAGACTACCTTACTAAGTTTGACCCAAAGTCTTACGAAGGTATCTTTTTAGGTTATTCTCAAACTAGCAAAGCCTACATAGTCCTCAATAGAACCTCGGGTGTAATTGAAGAATCACTTAACGTGATATTTGATGAAACCTCACCTTCATCTAAGACACTACCGTTGGTAGATGATGACTTAAATGAAATAGACATAGTTAATGCCAAAGATGTTAGAAACATAGGAGTTAAAGACCTTAATGTTGAAAAGGGAGTAAACATTAAGGAGTCTAATGATCATGCTCTTGATAATGTCGTAGGCGAATTAAATCAAAGGACCCTAAGATCTCAAGTCCAAAACCAAAGTAACTTCTTTTGTTTCGTCTCCTTAATTGAACCAAAGAATGTTAAAGAAGCTTTGATGGATGAGAGTTGGGTCATCCCTATGCAAGAAGAATTGAATCTATTCATTGCTAATGACGTTTGGGAACTTGTTCCTCCGACTAGAAGTTCGACCATCATAGAAAACAAATGGGTATATTGGAATAAGTTAGATGAGAATGGTGTTGTGTCTCGTAACAAGGCTAGACTTGTAGCTCAAGGCTATAATCAACAAGAAGGTATTGATTATGACGAGACATACGCACCCGTAGCTAGATTAGAATCCATTAGAATCCTCTTAGCTTACGCTTGTGCTTTAGACTTTAAGCTTTAACAAATCGATGTAAAGAGTGCATTTCTTAATGGTTTGATCAATGAGGAGGTATATGTGGCTCAACCTCCCGGCTTCATTGATTTTGAGAAACCGGATCATGTTTACAAGCTTAAGAAAGCTCTTTATGGTCTCAAACAAGCACCCAAAGCTTGGTATGATAGACTTAAAGCGTTTCTTGTAAAACATGAGTATACCATGGGGATGGTAGACAATACACTCTTTACAAAGAAGAAAGGTTCTCACCTCATTATCGTACAAATATATATTGATGACATTATATTTGGTTCAACTTGTCAATCATTGTGTGATGACTTTGCGAAAATCATGCATGACAAGTTTGAAATGAGTATGATGGGAGAACTTAACTTCTTTTTAGGACTCCAAATTAAAAAAATGGACGATGGTATTTTCTTTAATCAATCCAAGTATGTTAAAGAAATGCTAAAGAAATTTGGATTAGAAGACTCTAGACCTATGAAGACCCCTTTGGCCTCGGATACTAAACTCACCGTAGATGATGATTGTGAGTCGATAGACAACACCAAATATAGAGGTATGATTGGTAGTTTGTTGTACCTAACAGCAAGTCGACCGGATATCATGTTTAGTGTTTAGCTTTGTGCTCGCTTCCAAGAGGCTCCCAAAACCTCTCACCTTGAAGCGGTTAAGCGTATCTTCCGATACATTAAGGGCACTATACATTTAGGATTATGGTATCCTAAAGGGACCGGCGTAGAAACCATTGTCTACGCGGACTCGGATCATGCGGGAGACTATGTGGACCAGAAAAGCACTAGTGGAGTTTGTACCTTCATGGGTTGTTGTTTAACTTCTTGGTTCTCCAAGAAAAAACCGCTCTTGCTATATCCACAACGGAAGCCGAGTATGTGAGTGCCGGTAAAGCTTGTCAACAAGCTCTATGGATGAAGCAAGCACTGTTGATTACGTGATTTCTCTTGATGATGTTCCCATCATGTGCGACAACAAGGGTGCAATAGACCTTAGCAAGAATCCCGTGCAACATCCACGAACTAAGCACATAGAGATTCGCCACCATTTTCTAAGGGATAATGTTCAAAAGGGGAACATTTCGATAGAGAAGGTACCCTCGGTAGAAAACTTAGCCGATATCTTCACTAAGCCACTTAAGAGGGAACTTTTCAATTACTTGCGTCTAGGTCTAGGCTTAATGAAACATATTCCTTAATTGTGCATTCTTATTATCTTTTATCTTTTGAGTCTTTTCTTTCTTTGAGTTTTTAAGTTTAATAAACTCTTTTTGGAAAACTTCTCTTCTTTTTCAAAATTCTCAAATCTTTTGTGAAAATGGTCGAGAAATGTTTTTGCATTGTTAATTCAATCTAAAAACGTTTTTAAGAGCTTCTTGCTATTCATAATGAGCTTACATAATTCATATGTATGGGTCTCTCAAATATAGCAAGAACAAAAGAGAACTATGGAGGATCATTGTGTCATGACCTTGTGTCTAGTTCTACACACCTCCTACATTGATGTTATTAAAAATCTATGTTTTTTGGTCAAATACTTGTTTGGTGAACTCTTGTGTGTTTTCTTTGTCTATCTTTGCTTCTTAGCATATCCCCATGATTAGTTAGACTAGAAAAATAGGATTTTCTAAATTGGAAAATCCTCCATCATCACCAAACTCGACCCACTGTGGGCGGTTCTTTATTGACACCGCGGTTCCCAGTGATAAGGAACCACCGGCTGAGTTAAAGAACCGCGCCGAGTACCTTACTTTTCGGGTATTCTTGAAACTCCAAATTTGTTCCAACACTTTTTGGAATCTTTGTTTCAACCCTTCGACCAACCCCAAATTATCTTGGACTTTCTCTGTATAACCTTAAGCATTTTGCATTCTTTCTCAAATCAAAATGTCTTATTCCCCAAATGAAAGCTTTGATTCTCTTCCATTCTCTCCAATTTCTTTCAACCCCAATTCACCCAAGAACACTCAAAATCCCATCTCTTCTCCTTCTAAGAATGGTGATTGTAGAACTTCTTATCTTCCACCACTAGTCTTTAGTGTTCTTCCTCCTTCACATGATAATGTCATGCATCATGGAACATATTGTCAATGTTGTCAATATCAACATATTGCTATGGCTCACATCTATGAGGAGTTAAATTACATCAAGAGTCTCTTAGTTAAACCTCCTCTTTACTATAACTATGAGATCTCTACCAAGCCACCACCACCTCCTTCCACCACTACCTTTTCTTTTAACTAAGCATTGGTTGCTTATTTTCAAGACATCTAGTTAAAGCAGATCTTAGAGTTCTAGCTTAACTATGATTTGATTTATGCTTTTTATTTTGGCTTGTGGTTATGTCTCATACATCTTTGTATGATATATTGTATCTTTTATCATGTTTTCTTTTAACATGACTTATCTTGGATCTTTTGTTTCCTTTTTTTGTGATCTTTGCTATATCTTGTTGGGTGTCTCTTCTCCTCTACTAACCCTTCTATGTAGCTTGTCACCTTATTTCGATTTCTTGGTGCCCAAGCAAGGCGGAGTAAGCACCAAAGGGGAGCATTTTCGCAAAGTCCGGTTCTTTTCTTCTTCAAAGACTTTTGCAACCTTTTTGGTTCGACAAAGGGGGAGAAATGATAAACTCGTCTTCAGAAATCTTGCTTTATTAGATGATTGAGAATATGGACTATCGGAATCAAAAAGGGGGAGATTGTTAATGCAATGATGCCTAAAAGCGTTTCTTGCATTTTTCGGTCTCGCTTTGTTTTGATTACGACTATATGTGAAAACAAGCATTTACGAAAACAATGAAAAACGAATTCTTGAGTTCAAGTATTTTTCATTTCAACCATTATCATTTAAGGTATGAACAAACAAGTAATTATACTAATTAAGTGATCAAGGATTTAATCTTTTCTTAAAACTCACTTTTTATTAAGTGTGACAAAGTTTTTTTATTAAACTTTCTTTTTAAGAAAATGTTTTATTAAACTAATTATTTGAAAATTTGAAATTTGAAAATGGCATATTCTCTCTTGGTTTGGAATAACCTTTCAGGATATTTTAATCCCCATATTCGATCCAACCCACTAAAAGACAAAAGGGAGCGGACTCTACGCCGGTGGTTCCTTAGCACCTACGGCGGTTCCTTATCGATAAGGAACCACGGGCTGCGATAAAGAACCGCGGACATGTATAGCCGTTGGAAATTTGTCTTATAAATAGTGGACCATTCTCAGACTTTCAATCCACCTCTTTTGCACATAAACTTTTAGATTCTTTCATACTTCTTAAATCACTCAAATCCTTGATCATTTGTTTGATTACTAATTGTTTAGAAGTGAAACTTTCTCCTCCCATCTTTTCCTCTCAAAGTGCAAAGAGAAGAACACTATCATTGTTGAAGTGTTGTGTCAACCTCAAATATCCATTGAAGATCCAAACTTATTTATTCATTGTTGTGAAGATCCAAGTAGTCGTGTCTATTTGGAAGTTGTGTATGTATTAGGGTTAATACTTAGTCCTCAAAGTATATTGGTGTAGATTGGTCCTAGCTAAGATTAGGGCTCGACTTTTATTTTAGAGTCGGAAATTTGTTAAGCAACGTTGTGTACGGTTTCTACACTTTAAGGAGCTTGTTGATTAGTGAACTCTCGAGTAAGGAGTACTCGAGGAGTGGAGTAGGAACGAGGAGTGAGCTTTGTTCCGAACCACTATAAATCCTTGGTGTTTGGTTTGATCTTTCCTTCCCTTATCTCTTTACATTCTTTATTCATTATACTTGTGATTATTAGTTTAGTTACATTCATTATTCTTTATACTTGTGATTATTAGTTAGCTGCACTATACCTTGTTCATATTGTGTATAAGAAGGTTTCACATAAATACTCAAGCTTAAGTTTTTGAAAAAGGATTTTTAAAAAACAAACTTTAACAAGCAAAATTAAGAAACTATTCAACCCCCCCTCCTCCTAGTTTCTACAAACGCTAGTTCAACCGTAAGCAAAACCCCAAAGGGGTAAAAGAAAAGAGGTGAGAAATAGAAGGGTGGGACAATGGGTGGGGCAATACAATGAGCTACTCGAGGTAGACTTACACCAAGCAAATGATTACATTTTCTATTTATTGCATCAGTGGAAGACTGAGATTTCCCTAAAAATGCGATTCCGGGATCGAATATCTCATCCTCTGTGGTAAAGTGTGAAGAAGCATAAGGGGATTTTCCCACACTAAAACCACACTCACACTCGTCAAAAGGAGTAGACGAGGTGGTATCACTCAAATAACAATGTGATGACGGAGTTAGACTTGTAGAAAAATCATTTAAATTAATTTTAAAATCTTTTCCTTTTTCATCATTTTATAACTCTTTATGAAAACCCGATTTTATAATGTCGAAAAGATTTGGCGTTTCAAAATCAATATTAGTAACGCTAAAAATTCTCACATTTAAGTCATTGATGGGAGGGGGTGGGTTGTACAAATTCTCAAAACGATGGTCAATAAAGAACACCGCCCCCTCGGGGTCAACATATTCGTCATCCTCATGAACGTCAATCTCATCGATTTCTTCATCGTATATAGGCTCGTCAAACCACGTTTTGTCATTCCCCTTATTAATGATTTTAGAAACTCCCTCGAAGAGATCATGATCAAGCACAAAACAATCATTCTTTGGTTCGTTGATAAGTTTGATCCTCACGAATGTGGTAAACGTCATTCTCATTTGAGAAGCGTTGATTAGGTAACTCCTTGAGAATGGGATTTTGGGTCACATGAGTTGGTTCATCATTATGGATGAGACGTTCCAACTCATCAAGTACGGCCTCGATATTGGAAAAAACAACCTCACTCGTAGGGGGAAGTGGAGGTAAAAGAGCAAGCTCTCGTTCAATAATTTCCTCAATCTCGGGCTCGAATTCAAAATCATCATACTCAAAACACGAAGAATTCTTTTTGGGAAAATCAAATATAGCTTGTGGATTTTTGATTATGTGATCAATTTCAGCAAAATCGTCCTCATCTTCTTTATCAAAGAAATTGTCGATGTGAGAACTCACAACCATGGTCTTACAAGTAGAATGACTATGCTTAGGTGACATTTCAATGACGAGAGGATTGATATCGATAAAACATTTAGCCTCAATGGACACTGGGCTAGGGAATGGAGGCCCTTCAATAGGTTTTGAAGTTGAAGCCTCAAAGACGTGCTCCTTCGAAGGTGGTGAAAACGGGTCCATATTGGTCATTGTCGTGATGGCATTAACGTCTCCCTTCGGAATTGGTTGTTCACTTGTTTCGCCGAATATATCCCAAAATGATTTTTCATCCATGAATTTACGAATACCTTTTTGAATTAAGTAAACGTATTCTTTATCGTTAATATCCTCATCTCGAAAACCGTTCATTTTCATTCTTTCAAAACATGCATCTAGCCTCATTTTTTCCGGTAAAGTGTGAGCATTGTTATTATCAAATTTTGAAATATCGGTTTTATCATGTTCATTTGAAATTTGGGATCGACTCGCGAAAAAGTCCATTTTATCCTCCCCATATTTCATAGTTAGTTTCCCACCGTGAACGTCGATTACGGCTCGAGCCATCGATAAAAAGGGTCGACCTAAAATAATGGACATTTAGGGTTACACTCGTAATCGGAAATGACGAAGTCCGCGGGAAAAACAAACTTTCCAATTCTAACATAAACATCCTCGGATATTCCAATTGGTTTTAATGGTGTACAATTTGCTAGCTCGATTGTCATGTTCGTGGGGGTAAGTCTAGGCAATTTCATCAATTTCCAAAGAGAATGAGGCATGAGATTGATGCTAGCACCTAAATTGGCAGGGGCTAAACATCCCTCAATCTCGGAAAAATTACAAGGTAGTAAAAATAGGCCTGGATCGTCTTCCTTTCTCGGAATATGCCTTTTGGGTATTTTGAGAAGGATCAAAGCACAAGTTTCTTCAAGGGTCACACTAGTGAGGTCAATAAAGCTCTCTTTTTGAAACGTTGATGGAATTTTAGGTACACGAGGGTGTGCACTCTTTTCCTTGGTCACCACGTTCACCCCCTCGACTTTAGAACATGAAGGCGTTTTAGAAGTCGAAGGTTGAGAAGAAGGGACAACTCTAAAATTATAAAGGGTAGGGGTAATCACACGACATTTTCCACGAGACGAGGCGGCTTTAACATGTTCCTTCGGATTAGTAACGGTGTCACTAGGTAACGTACTCGACGACGCACCTGAAGACTTGTTCATTTTGGCCGAAAACATCTTTTTAATGTCGATTTGTCTTGCTCGATTTTAGTGTTTTAATTTTTCATTGTATTGGAAAATTCGTTTTTCAAAGTATCAATTTGTCCCTTTAATCGTCTCATATTAGACTCATTCTTTTTCATGTAATCTTGAAACTCGTTTGACGAGCTATTTTGATTAGAATTAAAGTTTGTGACGCCCCCAAATGGGTCAAATGCAACGGAAGTGATATTCGGGTGTCACGTAGGTGGATCAATAGCAAATAGTACATAGAGCATTAGATAAAAGATTATCAAACAAATATTACATGAACAGTAGTGCCCATTTTTATAAAAATTGTCTTGACATTGTTAAATGAATCATTTATTCCCAAGTAATAAAACCCTAGATGAGCTCTATAATGTTGTCTATCATGATGCTTGACTTCATGCACACACCAAGTACTTGCTTCAGTTACCTGAGAAAAACTTGCTTTGAGGGTCAACAAAAAGTTGGTGAATTCACAGGTTTAATAAAATAAGTTTGGAGAGTAAAACATTCACTGAAGTAGTAACGCACATAGCATCAATACTTAAAGGTAACTACATTTCCTATTGCCCAAAACTGAGACTCTGACACGTTAAGCCCTCAACCGATGAGGACCCTTCGCCTTATAATAAGGCACCCATTATTCCGTTCCGACATGATAAACACATGTTGTCCCAGCCAAGGTACAGTGAGCATGACTCAGCCAGATGGGGATGGTCAATCCCAAATAGATCTATTTATAACATTCAAGCAATTCAATAATTTTAACAGTTTCAGTTCACGGGTCATGAGGAATTCTACAACAGGCAAATGTAATCAAAGTTTGGTACAGTTCAGTTTACGTTCATAAAACAGGTCGCATGTTTTCTCCCCCATAAAGGATTTTTTAAAGTTTGTCAATATATTGTCTGGGGGCAAAAACTCACCTTAGTATCTGTAATAACAGTGTATCAAAAGAAATCCAGAAGATGCTCACGACACAGTCAACTACCTAAATAATGGTACAGTCTCAGTAAATGCATAAAATAATACATAAAGTTTCAGATAAATATCTGTGCATGCTTGTACAATTTTTAGACAGTTTATTAATGTTACTGTATTTTGGTTAAATACATCGTTGTACAAGTATTAATAACCTCCAATTAACTTTGTTATTAATAATATCGTTTAAGTAAAAATATTTTACTTACAATTGTTCTATTTTTAATTTTATAATATACTTGCATTTAATTTATATAGTTTATATAAATAGTTTTATAAAAATAATAATACTTTATTTAATTTAATTTAAAGTCCCCGAAGTTTCCATAATTTAATAAATAGTCCTTTGATTATAAGTTTGAGAAATGACAGTTGATGAGATGGCATTTATACATGATCTCATCGTTCTTTTCGGGCTTTAAATGCATAAAAATGTCATAAAATACCATATATATGCTTGTGTTTGTTTACTTGTGTATTTTAGGTATGGATATCGTGAAAAAGACAAAAGATCACAAGATACAAGGAAAAACGGACACGAGAAACGAAGCCGTACAAAGAACCGGGCACTAATCATGGAATTTCCATCAAATACCCTTGAAGACTTGAAGACAAACAAGATTGATCCTCCAAGAATGAAGAAATGACACTTAAAACCCTTGTATATTAATAATTACAAGTTTGGTCCCTTAAGTTTGTCAAAATTACAAAAAGGTCCTTCAACTTTGAAGAAATGGCAAGATTAGTCCTTCGACAATTCAAAAATTGCCAATAATGGTCCCTCATGAAGTCAAAGTTAAAGTGAAGACCTTTGAAGATCAAAAGAGTACAAGATCAGCCCTTGAAGAATCACCAAATGACAAAAATCACCTTTAAAACATCTTTGTGGAAAGTTTGAGCCAAAATTGACAAGATGGGAAACTTATTTGCAAAGAGAAAACGTTTTTAGGGCTTAAAACTTCATATGCCCAAAATTCCAAACCACAAGGGCCAATGTTGTGCATTTTCAAACATTTAAACCAAATATGGCGCCTAACAACTAAGTTTCCCCTAAAATCGGATCTAAGAGTTTACTGTTTATCTTTTCACCCTCCCAGAATTTACCCCGACCAAACCTGGGTTAAAACTCAATTAAACCTGGCCACGAGTGATTCACACGCACCAAAACTAATCCCACTCATAAAATCCCCATCCCACGCCTGTGGTCCCAAACCCCCAATTCCCTCTCCTCCAATAGGAGCATTCCTTTGGCTCCAAGGAACATGACGTGTCCCCAATCAATGGTTTTGATCATTTGCTTAGCCACAACGCATAAATAAAGGGTAGAGATCAAAAAGGACAGCTCACCACTCAAAACCGTTCAAGGGCATATTTGGGATTTTCTTAGTGATTAGGGTTTAGAAATCAGCCTAGAATGTTCATTAGAGTCCTATATAAGAGACCCCAACCTGTGGGTGATCCTTGTTCCAGTTTTCCTCCCAAATATTGTAATTCCTTTTAAGTTGAAATAAAAGTTGGTTTTGTTTAAAAAGCAAGTTAATTCCTTTTTATTTTTGTTAAAGTTGGTGTTATTTGGTGAAGGGATTCTGAGTTCCAAGTTTTTAATTTTGTGAAGTATTTGAGTTTCAAAAATTGTTCAAAGGTTTTGAAAATTGGAAGATTTTGGTAAAATCTGTCCAAGGTTTTTGGTATTAAAAAGTGTTTTGGTTTGTTGATTTAGGGTATAGAAAACGTGTTTGCAAAGTCTAAAAAGATTTGGTAAGGTTTTAAGAAGAAAGAAAATAAAACAGAAAGATATTGTATGCTTGTATTTTTTTTTGTTTTTGTTTGATTTTGTTACACAGGTGTTGAAGATAGTTGATTTGTGTTCAGCACCAGCCCGGGCTGGTAGGGAGGAGGATTTACATCCTCTAGGGCTTTGGATGTAAAGCCCTAAGGTATAAACCTTTTCCCTTGTTCAAATTTCAGAAAAATAAGTGTTCATGTGATCTGGTTTGATTTGGTGATTAAGTGTGTTTAAATTGCATGATTAGTGTTCATTTGTGTTGGTATACATATTGGATGCTAATTGGAACAGTTTGATTAAGTTTTATGGTGTTTTGATTAGATAAAAGTGGAAATCAGAAATTAAGTGGTGTTTGGCAACGGATTTTAGCAGGGGAGAGTAATTAATTAGTGATTATTAAGGGTGTTAGCTAGTTAAAATAAAGTTGAGATAGGTTTCTTGTTAGTTATAATTTAGTTTGAAGCAAGATAGAAGCTAATTGGTGTGTTAAAAAAGCATAAGGTTAGCTAAAATTCTACATAGTCACATTCTGCTCACTTTTATGAGAATTTGGTTCTTGATTTGAGTAACTTGTTTAGATCCAGGTTGATACAAGGTTTTAGATTAGTTGTGTGTTAACTTGAGCTGGTGTGTGCATAATTTGAAGCATTGGAAATCATTTGTATGCAAGTTATTGGATCATAAGCCCACCAGACCTGCTGAAACATCACAGAAACTTGATTTAGGCTTTGGTGTGCTTAAGTTTGCTTATATTGGTGTGCTATTTGTGTTTTACTTGTTGTCATTGACTTCTTGTGCTCAAAGGAGCACAAGAGTGCCCATCTGTCCATAATAAGCACCAAATAAGCCACTTGCCAAGCCCTCTTGGCTGATTCAAAAAGCAAGAACACTAAGCAAATCCTGCTTGTGTTAAAAGAGTACCTGTCCACGTTTTATTTGATCTATTGGATTAACCATTGGATAAAAAAGGAATTGGATCAAGTTTACAAGTCTCATTAGTGTCAGTTTGGTTTTGAAAAAGTTAAAAATAAAAAAAAATAAATCGTCCATAAAAAGGGGGTTTATAGACTCGAACCCCTGACGTCCCGTTCACAACACCAACAACACAACCATCCTGCCCTTGGGTCTTTTACTGACCAAGGGTGGATTGGTTATACTCTTAACCAGTTTTTCATTTAATGCTTATTAATTAAGCCGTATCATTTTTCATTTTTCCTAGCTTATTCTTTAAGCTTATTTTACGTTTCTTATTTTTCCTAGGTAAGTTATAGCTTTATTGATTTTTCTAAATTGGTTTCAAAATTTTCCTCTTATTTTATTATTTTCTAGGAATTAATTATTAGACGTATTTTAGAAAATCAATAAAAAATACCAAAAAGATTTTTAATTTTTAGAAAAAATAGTTTTTAGGTTTTAAAATATATTTTTGAGGTTTACATCTTATTTTGGTTTTATAAACTTTTATTTTTAATTTTATAATATTTTAAGGTTTTTTATAAACTTTAAAGATTTTTATAAAATTATTAAAGAAGGTTTAGAAGCTCTAATTAGTGTTTTTCTCTTAATTATATTATTTAGGATTTTTAGAAATTTTTTATTTCAAATTTATAAACTTTTATTTTTTAGTATTATTTTAATAATATTTTATTATTAATTTTTCAAAATTTCATTTTTCTTTCTTTTTCATTTTTCTTAAGTTCTTTGTCATTAATTAGGACTATTTCCATTTTTAGAATATTTTTATAACTTTTAGATTTATTTTTATAATTATTTTAAGTTTAATTAGGTTTTAATCATTTTTAATCATTTTTAGAGTTTTAAAAAATAGTTTTAATAGGTTTTAATTTTTAGAAAATTACTTTTTAGTCTTCTAATAATATAAGTTAAGTGATTATTCAATAAAATCATATTTTAGACATTTGATTTAGTTAAATTTAATTTTAGGGCTTTAATTAGCATTTAAAATTAATTATTTAATTAATAAAAGGTTTTAAAATATCTTTGTTGGATTTTTAACTTTATTTATATTATTTTAGACTTGTTTTAATCCTTTTAATCTTTTCTTGATTTTGTTTTTGGTTTTAATTTAATTTTTATTTTGGTAGTTTTTTCACGGCTTTACGTTTTCGTCGTAGTTTAATTTTAACGTATCCGTCTTTCATCTTCTCATCCCCATTCTTCTCAATATTAATCTCAAATACATACAAGTTAATTCACAACACCATACCTCCTTGGGAAACGAACTCTTTCTCTCATTTTATTTGATTGTGGGTCATTACTTGTGGTTTTCCTAAATCACTCGTCGATACTTACCGCTCATATACGTTCTTTTGTTTTCCTAAACAAGAGTCGTATTTTTCCCACAATCAACAGTTCTAGTCCTTGTAGTTTAGGATTTATTTAAGTTTTAATACCTTAAATAAATAAAAGGTTTTAGGGTTTGTTTAAGTTTCGGATATAGGAAAAACAAGTCCCTCCCTATTTTATTAAATGCATACTTTTCGGATCTTGCCATTTTTAGTCCTTAGGGTTTGTAATATTTTCGGGATATGGCAAAAATAGTCCCTCTAGTTAAAATTAGGTTTTAAAACTTTCATTAAGTGGCAAAAATAGTCCATAGGGCTCCTAAATGTTTCGGCTAATTACATAAACAGTCCTTAGAGTTGTAAATTGACAAATTAACTTTCGGGAATTTGCAAGAATGGTCCTTAGGGTTTAAATAAGTCATGAATGGATTTAACTAACCCCTAAACTTTGTAAATTTATATTTTTAGTCCGAAAGTTTTTATAAGTTATATTTTTGGCATAAAAACTTTATTTAAGTATAAAAATTACTGAATGGGCTTAGGATTTCTTAATAGGCCTAATTACATTTTTAGTTTAATAATTTTACAAGATTAGCTAAATGGGCTCATAGGGCAACGAATGGGCCTAATTGGCTCCTAAAAACCTACGGCTACAATTATTGGGCCTATTGGGCCTAGTTAAGTTTCAGCTAGATTTTTATGGGCTTAATAAGTCCACTAAGAAATACTAGTAATTATCCAAGGCATTTCGTAGATCTAGGATTTTTCTAAGTTTATTACAAGTTTAACAAAATAATTCAAGATCTTCAAATGGAGAGTCCAACTCACGGCATTATTTATCTAGGGTGTTTCTAGATGAGATTTATGGTTGTTATAACTTTACAAGTTAGACACAAGCTCCAAAATGAGCTTCATAGCCCACGGCTATAATTAAACCTTTGGGAGGTTTCATGATTTTTATCAAGTTTATTATATGTACATAATCATATGTTCATTACCAAATAATTTTTATACACATCTTGTGACAAAATAAAAATAAGCCCTGACCTAAGTAGGTTTAGGTTTTACTGATTTTGAGTTTTTAACAAGTTTATCATATGAGTTTTAAGTGAATGATTTAAGTGAATGCAACATGAAATTAAATAAGGAAAAGGTAGGTTTAGTGGTACTTACTTGTTAAATAAGGTTAAAGAAAAACAAGTGAACTAAAGACGATTTGAGCTTAAGACTAACAATGGTGAAACCCTAAACAAAAATCCAAGCCGTGGGCTTCATGGTTCAGCTAGGGTTTCCTTTGTTGCTTTGTGGATCAAACTTGGTATAGGAGTAGCCAATGATTAGTATTTATGGTGAAAGAGACATATATTTGGTGTAGTAAATGTGTTTCTTGGTGAATCTTAGTGGATAGAAGTTACTATCCGAATGATTGAGAGAGAGATGGATGGGAAAATGTTTGAGATTTGTTTTGCATGTAAGTGAAGTATGTGTGTATGTAACGGTTAGAGAGGAGAGAGGGGAGGAGACAAGGATCTCCTTGGAAGGATTCTTGTGCCAAGTGTTGCTCATTCACAAAAATCTAAGCATCCCTTCATCTGCTTCATTTTTGTCGTGTAGAAGTGACCAAAAAGGAGGCAAAAGTTGCCATGTGTTGTGTGAATGTTTAGCCAATGGAAAACTATGGGTATTCAAAATGCATGTACATAATGCACATACACGGCTATGAGGTAAAAGTGGGTAATTGTGTGTCCACTTTGTTAAGTGTTGTGTATAATCATAAGTATAGGCATTTTATTGTTTGTCCTTGGGAAGGTTTCTAGGTATTGTATCATATAGTTCCTTCTAGTAGAAGGTATGTAAATATTTACACATAATGGAAAGTTCAAACACTTAATAAAATGTACTTCATGAGATAAAGTTTTCCAGACTGTTTTTAAATCATCAAATATGTACTAATGTTGTGAATCCTGTTTGTCATGTAGCCAGTCAGTTGCCAAAGTAGTCAAAATAGACTAACAGGTTCATAATTATCAAATAACTATGAAAAGATAGTATACTCAAGTAGGTCTAGGATTCTAAAAAAAAAGAAGCGGTTGGGCGAGAACAAGAAGGGGTCCTGGCAGTGCTTGGCCTTTGATGGCTTTGATAGTCTTGAAAACCTGAAGCGAAGGACGGGAACGAGCGGAATCAATGTGTTCCAATTTCTGGCCTTGCACCGACCATCCAATGGACCATGGACTAAACGACCACTGCCATGACTATTATCCAGTGCGAGAAGCTTCGCCAGAAGCAAGCAAGACGCCCGACTTATCAATTTATCCGGTAAACTACTAGGGGAAGATCTTCGAGAACTAATATTGGACCAGGAATCAATTTCTTTGAAAAAGAAAAAAGCAGTACAAGGACGCGATCCTGGCAACCGCCCTGGCAGGGAAAGACTGACCGGTAGCAGCTAAGGAAAAGCTATTCCCTAAATAAAACTTCATGAAATTATGAAAAGGTGGTGATACTTAAGTTCTAGAATTATTTAATACAAAAGCTAACAAAGTCAAAAAGGTAAAATCAGGTATTTTACAGCACCATCCTGATACTTTAGCTTTGTCCTCAAAGCTTAGTAGAAAGACGTCACCGGTCAGGTGAACAAAAGTGGGTTATCAAAATAAAATTTTGGCTGGTACCTGTAACACCCACAAATATTCATACTTTAGTTGGAAGAGTCGTTCGTGTTACGGGATAGCACATTACTCAAATCATAGACAACGCTTAAAAATCGCGCCGTTTAATAATAAAGCATTTCCATTCATAAATATCAAATTACATAGGTCCCAAGTCATAGTATTTCAAACAATTTTATAAAACATTTGAATGGAACTTTTATTTGAATGCGGGCCATAAACTCTTGTCGTCTTCCCGAGAATTACCTTCAAGTACCTGAGATAAAACGTGTTAAAAAGGTGAGCGAAAACGCCGAGTGAATTCATAGAGTTTAATAAAAACCATTAGTATATCACCGGTATATAATTATTACCGAATGATTTTGTACAAATCTTTGTCGTAGGCTATAAAATAGGCCAAAGACATTTTATACGAATCTTTGTTGTAAATCAAAATATAGGCTTTTGCCTTCAAAACCATTATACGACCCATTGTCGCAAAAACATCATACAATACGTTTTATAACGTTGTATAGAGTTAAATAAAAACCGTTATATGAAAATTGTTATGTAAAACCAAAACACGAATATAATATCAGTAATAAGTCCCCGTATTGCTAGTCAGGCAATATATTATAATTCAATGCGTATATCAGTGTTTTCGTTATTGGATTATTATAAGCCGCATGACATTGCTACCTCACTATACCAAACAACGGGTAGCTAACCCGTAATTACTTTGCCCATCTAAAACAGCGTGTCGTCCCAATAATCAGGCTTATATAAATCTTCTTATACATAAATTAGCTTACCAATCAATGTGGCACGACGGGGATCAACTGTCAAGGCGCGAACTGGGGTGATCTTCCCCAAATAGTACTATTATATGCATAAACGTCTATCAAATCCCGGTAGTTCACAATTCATGTTAATGGGATTTTTAGTGACATAACCTAACTAATAATAATCCATTTCATTTCATTCGTCGGGTCATATAATCATTCATCGGGTCATAAATCATTCGGGTCCATATCAATAAGCAAATAATCGGGACAACTGGTGTCCTATTTTTATCAAAACTAACATGTTATCTCCCTCGCGGGTTTATAAGACATTTTATAAAACATTTAAAAGAGTGAGAGGCTTTGAACTCACGTTGATTAGGGAAGACGGGTTATCGGCGATTTGGATGTACGGAACGTGCTTTAATCACGGAAACCTAGACAAATAATACTCGTCTTAGACTCTTGTCCAATGACTTTATAAAAATTATGGCTATGTATATATGATGATATTATAAGTATAATGATGATCAAGTGGGTTTTTATATCTTCATTCAACATTATAATGTTATGTGTTAGTAAATGTTTAGACTAGTTACACTAGTTTTAACTTGTTTACATATTAAGGCCCAATAAGCCCATTAAAAGCCCAATACATTATATTAGTCAATTTATACTTTTAATACCAGACATATACTCATAGGTTGGGCCCAACTGGATTAAGCCCATGATTAAGTCCATTAGTGTTTAGCCAAACTAGTTGGGTCAATAGTCCAATAAGGTTACTTTGGCCCGTTAATGTCCATCTGTTATAAAGCTCGGGTTTTATCGGTTTTTACTTGTCAAATGTACTTATAAATCAGTAGATGAGTTATAAAAAGATTACACTAGACGGGTCCGACCATCTAAGTTTTATTTGACTAAAACGTTAATCTTTCGATTTTTAGCCGAAAAGACGTAAAACTTATATATATAGTTTTATAACTTAGAAAACATATCAATTTGTAATTTTATAAAATTTCATACTTATTTATCAAAGTATACAACTTATTTTATAAGTATTATCATAAGTTAGTGGGTTTTATATATGTATTTTATAATAGTACTACTTGAGTGCTTATTTTATAATATATACTTTTATTTCCAAATCTAATTATCAAACTCACTTTCACCATTTTTGCCATATCTTGAGTTCTACAAGGTGATAGAAGCTCAATTTCGGGCAGCATAAACTACATAATATGTGTTACAACTAACTCCATTTTAGCTACTTCTCATTCATCCTCTAAGTTTCCCTAATAATTCGTCCAAAACAGACTATACAAATTTGAACCTTAATAATAATTTGATCATATCTTGCTCATTTTATTGATTATATTGAGTGGCCAACTCTCCACATATGTAAAAATCATATATCTTACTGTATATTCAATAATCCAAGTCATTTTATCAAGTTATCATATGGTTACTTACTGTTTTATACAGTCCATAAATTTAGTCAAGATTTTAACATCTTTACATGTAGATTTTAGTCTTTTTAACCAAATCCATCAACACAAGATCCCCACATAATACTTTGATCATCATTTATCATCATATACATATACATTTATAAAGAAAATACAAAATTACATTTACAAAATAACAAGGTAATGGAAGAAATGATCTTGTTACCAACCAAGATAGTGAAAGTTAAGAATAAGACTTGGTTTTTGATAACCAATCTTATGATAAACCAAGACCACCTTCAAGATCACCCAAGTATATGAACACCTTGAGAAAGATCAGCCCTAGACTCCAAGGAAACTTCTTTGTAGATGTTAGGATCACCTCCAATCAACAAGACTTCAAAAGGCTTTCATCTTATGGAAGTTTAACACAAGATTGATGGTTAAATTTTTATCAAATGGTGGTTTATGGTGGTGAATTGGGACGGCAAGGAGAGAGTTAGAGAGAGTTTATATGAGATTGCATGTAACAAATGAGGATTGTGGTTTGATGTTAGCTAGTTTTTAGGTGTGAATGGTTTTGGTGAAAACTAAGGACAAGTGTCCTTAGTTTTATTATCAAGTTGACACATCAAAGGGGTGTTGGCTAAGCTTTGGCCGTCCCTTTGTGGGGGTGGGGAAAGTGTTATCTTGTCTCATCCCCACTAATTTACGGGTACTCCTAGATTCTAGTTTCCTCGATTTGCGTGCCCTTGTATCGTTTTACGAAAAACGTTTTTATAAATTATGAATCAACGACACAAAACAAATCTAATAAAAATTGTCTCATCAAAAACGGAGTTCAAAAACGTAAATACGTAACCTAGGGTTTCTGGTTTAATCGTAAAGGACGCTAAATTACGCACGTAAGTCCTAATTTCTTCTCGTAAATTTGTTAGTTTATGAACCAACACAAATTAAAATTTCCATCATAATATTCGAGAATAAATTTATTTCCTGAAATGTCGGACTGTCACCAAAACGGTGTATGTAAACGTAAGCACGTAACGTAGAATTCTCCGGTTTAGACGTAGTCGATGCTACTTTAAGATGTAAACCCAAATTTCTTCCCAAAAAAGAGTGAGTTCATAATATAACATTAAAATACCGATTTTAAATAATATTTGAGAATAAAATATCGACCATAAATTGACAGATTGACACAGCAGTTACCCCTAAAGAGGATCTTTGTCCTCAATGATCGATTTATCTTACTACTCACTTCTTATAGAGTTAGAGACATGTGGGCATTTCCTCCACATTCGGTCTTTTCTCTCAAGTGTAATTCCTTACAATACGCGAGTTTCATCAAACATAACTACGGGAATACGATCATGCTTAATGTTGACTTACTTTCTCTATCGATGATGTTCACGAGTTTTTGATGAATGCAACTTTCGCCGATCCAAACTTCATTAAGAAGTAATCAGATTTTCACTTGATAGACATTTTATCAAGTTCGATATACGAAACATAATTCATGCATCCCTTGAAGTCCTAGGGTAGATCCAGCTTATATGCCTTTCAAACAAACTTTTTACATTATCTTACTGGTCCCATACAACGGGGACTTATTTTCCCATGATCTTTCAGATCATCAATTAACTTTTCCATTGTGAAATTTTTTGGCATAACTTCGCTACCCATGCTACACTTCAATATCTACATTTCATATTCACATAACCTCCTGCCCACTACTGGCAGTCAATAATCAGATCCTAATTTCAACAATCATTTCAGGCCTCGTGGGTCGGGTATTTCCCTTCCAACTCCTGCCTACAGATGCTCTTATATTTAGATCCTCACAAGATTCGATCTCGATCCTAATACGATAATTATCAATGATAATCTCTCCAAAGGAAAGCGATTATCCTGTTCATTACCAAAGGTCAATTACTCAAACATAAAACAAGACTTCTAGTGTTTGTATCGTTACTTTACCTCGTCCCTTCGATTGGGGGGTAAACAGTACTCTCATCAAAATTCGTTCCCAATGACTTCTGAGCAAATCTCTAGAAATTCGATGCGAATCGAGGATCTTGATAGAGATGATCGATACAGGCACACCATGTTTACACAACTCCTTTAAATACAAAAGAGTCAACTTCTCCATCGAGAATCTATCATTAACGGAAATGATTTTAGCAGATTTGGTCAGTCTGTCGACGATGACCCAAATCGAATCAAATTCAGATGATGACCTTGGAAGATTTGTGATAAAATCCATGGTGGTTCTATCTCACTTCAAAACAAGAATTAATAAGCTATAGAAGCAATACTTATGGATTTTGGCGTTCAGCCCTGACCTTCGCAAAAGTTGGATGTTTACCAACGTATGTTGCGATGTCTACTTTCATATTTGGCCATCAATACAACTTCTTCAGATAAAGATACATTTTATCAGAAATGGCATGAATAGAATACTTAAACTTACGAGATTCCAACATGACTAAATCTCAAAATCCTCCAAATTTAGGCAACCACAAGCGGCCTATTAAACATTTAACGCCATCGGCTCTCATTTATAATGGTTTTCATTAGCCGCGAAACTCTTTATTATTTATATTATCCTTCTTACAAGCATCAGCTATTTTTAAATTGTTCGGGCAAATTATTTTACACTGTCATTACTAAGGAACACATCCTAGTTGATTCCTTATTCTTTCTACATAATGTGTTAGTATCTACATTAACCTTCCCCGATGAGATAATTATCATGACCACAATTTACTCAGAAATTCTTTCTTCATATTTTCTAAGTTTTAGTTTCGTCTCAACTATTATTTTTATTAGTTTTGCTCAATCCGACGTTTAAAGAGTCGATAATTATTACAAGTAATTAAATAATAAAATTTAATTTTTATGAAACGTAAACGTAAATATTTTAAATTTCTCAGTTCGTCCAATTATAGAAAAATGTTTAAAATAAATTTGAATTTAGTTAACACGATTTTTGTTGATTTATTGAAAATAATTAATAAGAACCGTAAATGTTCGAAAAATCTTTGTTTATACTTTGGTAAAAAATTTCTTAGTCGAAAAGCAAAAATTGGTGTTTCAAATTTCTAGTCATGGTTTAAATGGTTTCCTCAATTCCGCTTAGGTTGTCTAGAAGTATACACAACCATTTACTCCTAAGGGAGTTTAGTTAAATGATTTCGGTATAAGGGAATAATTTCTTAAAAATTCATTGATAAGTGTTTGTCAAAACATTTTTGCACTTTCTTTTTGGTATAACCCAAAGCCTTAACGGCTCTAATCTTTGAAGAGTCAATATATATTCCATTATCAATTAACCACACGGTCAAATAATGTAAAGGATTAAGCCTTAAATCATATGTTAAATATTCAAGGTACAGGTTTTCATTGCTCGGCCAACTCCGGGCAGTCTACAAATGATTACTAATTCCTTTTTATTCTTAGAAACAAACAGATGGTCGTTAATGATCACAAGCATGAATTTATCAAATTACAATCTACACACGTGATTCACCAAATTTATGAATGCTACATGTGCATTGGTCAATCCAAACGACATAACATGAAACTCATAATGTTCATTACAAGTTCTGGATGTAGTGATTGGAATAGATAAACTTCTTTGCGCACACGAAGTTGATGATAACCATGCCGTGGATCAAATTTCTGAATACACTCTAGAACCTTGTAAATGATCAAACAAATCTTCCATCTTGGGCAATGGATATAAATTTTTATCGTCAATTTACCTAATTCACTGTAATCAACCTATATAAGGAATAATAACACCATATCTCTTTATGATGACGAGTTTGGTAGAATAAAAGCTTTTTCCGTCAAATCTCTCAATTGCACGGTAATTCTTTTAATTTAGATGGTGCGAATGTAAAGTTTACATGCCACAACTGCAGCACCGGGAATATAATCAATACCAAATTTAACTTGCCATAATGGCGAAAGTCTAGGTAATTCGTCAGCAAATACCTCAGAAAGTTTCTAATAACAAGAACATCTTTTAATAAATTTACTTCAAGTTCTTTCTAGATTACAAGATCTATGACTTGTTCATAACCATTCATGGTATAATTTCGAGCCTAAATGCAGGATATGGTCACCCATCGAGAATTATTTAGATCACCTTTGATAATCAACATCTTATCTTTTAGGGGAATTCTACTTGAGTTCCCATCAATTAAGACAATGACATCATGTCATAATCAATCAATCCATTCTACTAGCACTACAAACTTTCCATTTTCATTACCGTTGATTAGATGAGAACTTCTCAAAAGACTAATAATAACTCATAACCCTTCACAAATTCAAGGATATCTGGAGACATAGCTAACATTAAAAGAGTAGGGATAACAAACGTAAATAACCCTAAAACATCAATGGCGGCAGAATTTTCTTTTCCTTTTCACGATTCGATTTTCTATCCTGTTAATCTCTAAATCTTATAACAATGCTGGTTTCTCGATTAATCTTTGATTAATCTAGAGTTAACATAGTTGTTATTTGGTTGACAGTTTTTCTAGGGTTCTATAATCGTGTCTTTTTTTGTTATTCTGCTGCGTTTGTGTGGTGCTTTGTTTTTCATCTTGGTTGGTTCGTGAGTCTTTTCCCCATTGTTTACCATCACGATTGTTACTTGTGTGACGTGTATTGTCGTAGCTATTAGGGTTTGGGTTTGTTTCTGTAACTGTTAGGGTTTGGATTGTCTAATTAATGGTCGGCTGACCTTTTTTGGTTAATTTAGTTGGTCGGCTGACCTAAACCTTTTTGGTCGGCTGACATTTGAATTTGTGGTCGGCTGACATTAAGTTTAGGTTTCAATCTATTATTTAATTGTGATCTTGTATTACAATTTACTATTAAGTGTTTCGTGTGTTTTAAAGTAGTTCGATTCTTTACTGTGTCACAAGTTATAATTAATTGTAGGTTTCTCGTTGATGTATCGTTTGATTTTCTGTGTCGCAGTTTTAATCGTTTGTAGGGTTTGGGTTTGTGTTGATTTGTTGAAGCTATGGTGGATTCGAGCAATGTAAGTGATAAACCATTGTTTACAGGCTGGAATGATGTGGGTATGGTGTCTAATCTTAAGGTTTTAGTAACGTTAGAGGAGATCTCTAATTTGTTTTCAATTCCTTTGAATACTGTGCGTGACATTGAAGTGTTTGCAAATGGTGTTAAGGCAAACAAATTTCCTAAATGGTCTACTTTACCTAAGGAGACCACTATGCTTTATTATGAAGTTTTGTGTGAATGCCATAAGGATCTAACTAGCAGCACTTCTTCACTTAGTTCAGGTGGTTCGAGTGTGTACTCTACACAAATGGTTAAGGAAACAGATAACCCTATTACAAATGTTTCCTCTTCTTGTGATGTATCTTTGGACCTTGCAGCTAAGGCTGCAACCATTAATGGTTTGCAACCGTGTAATCTACATGAGGTTTTGAAATTATTTGGTGTAACGATGCGCACGGTTGGTGATGCGGGTGAATTTATGCATGAATCAAGAATGAAGAAACATCCTTTGTGGGAATTGATCTCATATGACCGTGCTAAAGAAATTCTGGAGTTACTTTGTAAATTTGAAGCTGATATGGTTACGTCTACTAATGGAGGTATTAATGCAGTCTCTTCTTCGTTTAATTCTGGAAATGTCTGTGAAAGGGTTAATATCTCTATTCCTAGGAAGGTCGTTGAAAAAGTAAATACTCGCTACCACAACACTTTATATGGTTACTTTCTTGGTAAAAGGATTGCATTTCCTGTGGTTGAGTATTTTGCTAAGAATAACTGGGCAAAACATGGTCTTAAGCGTATCATGATGAATGAGAAAGGTTTTTTCTTTTTTCAATTTGGGTCTAGTGAGGGTCTGAATGCGGTGTTGGAAGGTGGTCCGTGGATGGTTCGTAATTCACCAATTTTTCTTAAGAAATGGACTATGAAAACGAATCTTCTAAAGGAGGAACTAACTCGTTTTCCGGTATGGGTCAAGTTTCATGATGTCCCGCTGCAGGTATTTGAAGAGGAAGGTATTAGTTTAATTGCTTCGTTTCTTGGTAAGCTTATTATGATGGATAATTATACTGATAAGATGTGCAAAGAGTCTTGGGGTCGTTGTAGTTTTCCTCGTTGTCGTATTGAGATGAATGTTGATTCAGAGTTTATAGATAACGTTACTATTGGTGTCCCTGATCTTGAAGGCTCTGGTTGTACTAAGGAATTAATTCGTGTTGAATACGAATGGAAACCGCCTAGATGTCATCTTGTCCAAAAAATGTTGAACCTAAAACGGTTGAAAATGTGCCAACTCATGTTGATAATGATGGATTCCAACAAGTGCAAAGCAAGAGGAAGAAGTACAAAGGTAATTTAGGGAATCAAGTTCCGAGAGGTGATCCATTGAGCAAGGGTTTCCAAACAGGTAAGACGGTTGTTTTTCGTCCAAAAACTCACTTGGATACTGCAAGTACGAGTGGTGATAATAGTAGTAAGTTGAATACTAAATTTGGTCAGTTGCAGCAGCCTAGCAATCCTAATGGTCCGAACAAGGGTAAAGCTCAAATGAGCAGTGTTTCTACATCTAATAAATTTTCATCTTTGTCCATGCCTGGTATTGATGAAGGGGTTCAAGAAAGCGAGGAAGATAATGAGGAGGGAGTTGAGGTCGTCTTTGATGAATCGGTGAATCTTCTCAACACTAATTTTGGGGCAAGCACTCTTACTGACTGATCCCATGTTGATTTTTTATTATGTTCCTCGTAACTTTATGTTATCGTCTTGGTTTTTGTCTAGTTTATATATTTCTAGTATTCTAGACTAGTTAATGTTTATGGCCTGTCATAAACATTTTGTTTAACAAGCTGCCTGTAGCTTGCGGTTAATGTGGCATCTCAGCCACATTACTTGTACTTCAACGCTTTTTTTGGTTCTATTTACCGGGGTCATTGTTACCCTTTTACCAAAAAAAAACATTAAAAGAGTAATGTCAACGCATAATTACGTGAGAGAATTTCAAGTCAGCTACAGACGAAAACACTAACGAATATGAATATATCCCATGTTTTCATGATTTGAGTACGCATTCGAAAGCACCTCGGATCGTTACCCAGGTCATTCAAATGAAATCTAATCAAAAGAAATGATAGGAACGTCGATACATCCAGTCGGGTATCAATACTCGATAATTAGATACTTTTCCAAAGAATCTCACCACGAGAGAATTAGACAAGAAGGGGATATCAGTTGTCAAATAAGACAATTTCCACAGATGATTAAATTCGATTTAGAAAAATAAATAGTACGGGTACATATGTAGGTGTCCCTAACAATATGTCCCTATTTTTCACTTCTTCCAGATCTCATAATAATTCAATTTTTCACAATTTCAAGGAAAAATGTAATGTTTATTAACAAATTCATGGTGACTACTAATCAGTCTTGCATGGTCCTTTCCAAATTGTACGTAGGCGCGCAACTATATACAATTTTAGGATTAACGATGCAATACTCAGTTCGTCAAAACTTAGTCATCATGTTTAAAATATATATATATATATATATATATATATATATATATATATATATATATATATATATATATATATATATATATATATATATATATATATATATATATATATATATATATATATATATATATATATATATATAAATATATATTCATGCTTAATCATGAAATAAAAATCAAATGAATCTACAGAGATGTTCTTCGTTATGGAAGCAATTAAATTTTCCAAGGTGTTTCATGAACAACTTGATTTCGATAACGATTATTTATAAGTCTCACTTTAAATAATCCATATGGTGATGAAGATTAAATTTTTCTCAAGGGATACTGTATTAACTTATAAAAACATTGAGTGATCTGCAAAAGAGTGATGAAAAGTTGTTCACCAAGAACTAACTACAGTATGATAGGAAATGAGCTTAGCCAATTAATCATGAGGTTCATGACCTCGATGGTACTCAGGAATACAAAGAGAAGAATCTACAACGTAAATCTATCCGACATGAGTACTTGTTCAATGGTTGCATCACTAATGCGAACATTAGGAAGAAGCAAGAAAAGATAGATAACATCAATACATGTAGAATTTAGCAATCAAAGATTGTCCTTTCATTAATCTCAAACAAGTCAAGAATTGTACCGTCACACATTACGTGTCTCTATGTCATACAATTCCAAAGACTCATCCTACCAACTAATGTCTTTGTTAAGTTAGTGATTTTAAAAGATAATATAATGAATACTAATCTACAAAAGTCACTAGGTGTTCCACCTGTCCCGGAAGATCCATTGGTCCCAATTCAGAATAAGATTTCTTCAATTTATTTCTTGGACACTGGGCATCCTCGTCATTGGACAATGGCCTAGGCACAACCCTTAACACGAACCAACAATCATTTAAAACCTTATAATTCAACCACATGACTTAACGACTTTCTCTTAACAATCCTGTATTCCATACGAGTTAAATTTGACTTTATTCAAGTTTCAAACAACTTATACACAATGTGACATCCTACCTCATTCTCCAATACTTTCAACCTTATTCCTAGACCTTGAAAGGGCAATAAAAGCTCGATACAAACAACACTTAATTTCCAATCCTATAGCTCTTAGAACAATAGTTATCAATTGAGTCACTAGTATGAAATGACTCACACATTCAATTAGACTTCTCGGAAAGGTACAAGTGGCATGAGGCTTTTGGGTAAAAGTTCCAATAACATCCTCAAGTGCAACATTTACCTTTTTGATTTCAAATTTAAGAATTAGGTGACACCGAATCAGATGACACCTTTCTAGGTGTTAAGGTTTTGTTAAACTCCACTCTATAAGGAAAGATCGTCATGACATCGATATAAGATTTAATCTCGCCAATTATTCTTCAAGATCATCGTTGGGATTATGAACATCCACAACTTGGTTTAGATCTATAATAGCTAGAATTCCTACGGAAATAGCTTCGATTAATTTGCTAGGGGAGTTAGGGTTTCTTGTGACAATCTACGTCACATTAATATCTCGTATATATATATATATATATATATATATATATATATATATATATATATATATATATATATATATATATATATATATATATATATATATATATATATATATATATATATATATATATATATATATATATATATATATATATATATATATATATATATATATATATATATATATATATATATATATATATATATATATATATATATATATATATATATATATATATATATATATATATATATATATATATATATATATATATATATATATATATATATATATATATATATATATATATATATATATATATATATATATATATATATATATATATATATATATATATATATATATATATATATATATATATATATATATATATATATATATATATATATATATATAATCCAAGTTATATGTATATTAAAATAACACTTCTCAGTGTGCCCATGTCGGTAACTCAGGAATTCTTTGGCACCGTTATAGTCAAAAGATTTTTAAACATTTTACTCAAAATATTTATTTAAAAATATTTATAGTTAAAAGGTTTTTGAAATGTTTTATTCCAAACCTTGGTTTTAAAAATCTTTTGTTCTCTATAACGAGAGCTCTGATACCAAACTGTAACACTCCCAAATATTCATACTTTAGTTCAACGGAAGAGTCGTTGGTGTTACCGGATAGCACATTACTCAAATCATAGACAACACTTAAAAATCGCGTCGTTTAATAATAAAGCATTTTCCATTCATAAATATCAAATTACATAGGTCCCAAGTCATAGTATCTCATACAATTTTACAAAACATTTAAATGGAAATTTTATTTGAATGCGGGCCATAAATACTTGTCGTCTTCCAGAGAATTACCTTCAAGTACCTGAGATAAAACATGTTAAAAATGTCAGCGAAAACGACGAGTGAATTCATAGAGTTTAATAAAAACCATTAGTATATCACCGGTATATAATTATTATCGAAAATTATTTTGTACAAATCTTTATCGTAGGCTATAAAATAGACCAAATACATTTTATACGAATCTTTGTTGTAAATCAAAATATAGGCTTTTGCCTTCAAAACCATTATACAACCCATTGTCGCAAAGACATCATACAATACGTTTTATAAGGTTGTATAGAGTTAAATAAAAACCGTTATATGAAAATGGTTATGTAAAACCAAAACACGAATATAATATCAGTAATAAGACCCGTATTGCTAGTCAGTCAATATATTATAATTCAATGCGTATATCAGTGTTTTCATTATTGAATTATTATAAGCCGCATGACATTGCTACCTTACTATACCAAACAACGGGTAGTTAACCCATAATTACTTTGCCCATCTAAAACAGCGTGTCGTCACAATAATCATGCTTATATAAATCTTCTCATACATAAATTCTCTTACCAATCAATGTGGCACGACGGGGATCAACCGTTAAGGCGCGAACTGGGGTGATCTTCCCCAAATAGTACTATTATATGCATAAGCGTCTACCAAATCCCGGTATTTCACAATTTATGCTAATGGGACTTTTAGTGACATAACCTATCTAATAATAATCCATTTCATTTCATTCATTGGGTCATATAACCATTCATCGGGTCATAAATTATTCGGGTCCATATCAATAAGCAAACAATCGGGACAACTGGTGTCCTATTTTATCAAAACTAACATGTTATGTCCCTCGCGGGTTTATAAAACATTTTATAAAACATTTAAAAGAGTGCGAGGCTATGAACTCACGTTGATTGGGAAAGGCGGGTTATCGACGATTTGGATGTACGATACGTGCTTCAATCACGGAAACCTAGACAAATAATACTCGTCTTTGACTCTTGTCCAATGACTTTATAAAAATAATGGCTATGTATATATGATGATATTATAAGTATAATGATGATCAAGTGGGTTTTTATATCTTCATTTAACATTATAGTTTTATGTGTTAGTAAATTTTTAGACTAGTTACACTAGTTTTAACTTGTTTACATATTAAGGCCCAATAAGCCCATTAAAAGACAAATACATTATATTAGTCCATTTATACTTTTAATACCAGGCCTATACTCATAGGTTGGGCCCAACTGGGTTAAGCCCATGAGTAAGTCCATTAGTGTTTAGTCAAACTAGTTGGGTCAATAGTCCAATAAGGCTACTTTGGCCTGTTAATGTCCATCTGTTATAAAGCTCGGGTTTTATCGGTTTTTACTTGTCAAATGTACTTATATATCAGTAGATGAGTTATAAATCAGTAGATGAGTTATAAAAAGTTTACATTAGACGGGTCCGGCCATCTAAGTTTTATTTGACGAAAACGTTAATCTTTCGATTTTTAGCCGAAAAGACGTAAAACTTATATATATAGTTTTATAACTTAGAAAACATATCAATTTGTAATTTTATAAAATTTCATACTTATTTATCAAAGTATACAACTTATTTTATAAGTATTATCATAAGTTAGTGGGTTTTATATATGTATTTTATAATAGTATTACTTGAGTGCTTATTTTATAATATATACTTTTATTTCCAAATCTAATTATCAAACTCACTTTCACCATTTTTGCCATATCTTGAGTTCTACAAGGTGATAGAAGCTTAATTTCGGGCAGCACAAACTACATAATATGTGTTACAACTAACTGCATTTTATCTACTTCTCATTCATCTTCTAAGTTTCCCTAATAATTCGTCCAAAACAGACTATACAGATTTGAACCTTAATAGTATTTTGATCATATCTTGCTCATTTTATTGATTCCATTGAGTGGCCAACTCTCCACATACATAAATATCATATATCTTACTGTATATTCAATAATTCAAGTCATTTTATCAAGTTATCATATGGTTAGTTACTGTTTTATACAGCCTATAAATTTAGTCAAGATTTTAACATCTTTACATGTAGATTTTAGTCTTCTTAACCAAATCTATCAACACAAGATCCCCACATAATACTTTGATCATCATTTATCATCATATACATATACATTTAAGAAAATTCAAAATTACATTTACAAAATAACAAGGTAATGGAAGAAATGATCTTGTTACAAACCAAGATAGTGAAAGTTAAGAATAAGACTTGGTTTTTGATAACCAATCTTATGATAAACCAAGACCACCTTCAAGATCACCCAAGTATATGAACAACTTGAGAAAGATCAGCCCTATACTCCAAGGAAACTTCTTTGTAGATGTTAGGATCACCTCCAATCAACAATACTTCAAAAGTCTTTCATCTTATGCAAGTTTAACACAAGATTCATGGTTAAATTTTGATCAAATGGTGGTTTATGGTGGTGAATTGGGACGACAAAGAGAGAGTTAGAGAGAGTTTGTGTGAGATTGCATGTAACAAATGAGGATAGTGGTTTGATGTTAGCTAGTTTTGAGGTGTGAATGGTTTTGGTGAAAACTAAGGACAAGTGTCCTTAGTTTTATTATCAAGTTGACACGTCAAAGGGGTGTTGGCTAAGATTTGGCCGTCCCTTTGTGGGGGTAGGGCAAGTGTTATCTTGTCTCATCCCCACTAATTTACGGGTACTCCTCGATTCTAGTTTTCTCGATTTGCGTTCCCTCGGGTCGTTTTACGAAAAACGTTTTTATAAATTATGAATCAACGGCACAAAACAAATCTAACAAAAATTGTCGCATCAAAAACGGTGTTCAAAAACGTAAATACGTATACCTAGGGTTTTGGTTTAATCGTAAAAGACGCTAAATTAGGCACGTAATTCCAAATTTCTTCTCGTAAATTTGTGAGTTTATGAACCAACACAAATTAAAATTTCCACCATAATATTCTAGAATAAATTTATTTCCTAAAATTTCGGACTATCACCAAAACGGTGTATGTAAACGTAAGCATGTAACGTAGAATTCTCCGGTTTAGACGTAGTCGATGCTACTTTCAGCTGTAAACCCAAATTTCTTCCCAAAAATGAGCGAGTTCATAATTTAACATTAAAATAATCATTTTAAATAATATTTGAGAATAAAATATCGACCATAAATTGACGGATTGTCACAGTACCGCTCTTGTGTCAACAACTATACGCGAAAGGATTTCTGATATACTTCTAGCCTGTGGAATGAAAACATTATTTTGACACCAAAGCTTCACCCAGCGGAATGGTTAAGATTATTGTTGATGGTGATTGGGTAGGAAATTGCAAAGAATCTTTTTCATTTGTAGATGAGATGAGGCGTAAGTGGCGTAGAAAAGAAGTACCTCAAATGGTGGAAATAAAAGAAGATACCAAGAATAAAGAAGTGTGCATCTTGTGTGATGCTGCAAGGGTTGTGCGTCCACTGTTAGTGGTTAAAAATTTGTACAAATTTCGATTTTTAAGAGAAGGAAGTCATTCATTTCAAGACTTGTTAGATGATGGTATTGTCGAACTAATTGGACCCAAAGAGGAAGAAGATTGCGGAAAGGTATGGGACATCAAATATCTCTTTCTGGAAGATGACAAACATAACCCTACAAAATACACCCATTGTGTGTTGGGCATGTCTTTTATGCTTGGGTTTGTCTTCCTCGTTGATCTGAGAAATGTGAGCTAAGAAGATAGGGCACCCTCTTACCAAATATTTCTGGGCTTTGGTACAAGAAATGACACTAAGTCTAGTGTCGATAATGTCCGTGTTACCGTCTCCTTGAATAATCAAAGTTTCATTTCCCCATGGCAGACGAACCAGATTTCATCGCACACAATGACTGCATGACATTTTGCTAACCAGTCCATGCCAATAATAACATCGAAACTACCAAGGTTTACAGGGATCAGATCAATGTTGAACGGATGATTAGAAAAGTTCAAGGTACAACCTCGAATGATGGCATCAGCTTTCACAATTTTGCCGTCGGCTAATTCTACGGAGTGGTGGTGGTCTAGAACTTATGGGGTGACTTCCAGTACATTACTAAACTTAGTCGATATAAAACTTCTATCTACTCCGGTATCAAATAAAACGGATGAATAACGATGGTTCAATAGAAACGTACCAGTAATAACGTTGGAATCTTGGTTGGTTTTTGCATTGACCACCATGTACACTCGTGATGAAGCTCTTCCATCGTCCTTTTTCTGGCTGGTCAACTTGGGAAAACCTGGTCTCACGTGTCCTAGTGCTCCACACTCGTAACACACAACTGCTTTCCTCGGACCATTATTGTTTCCTCCTGTGGTGTTACGGTTTCCCTACTGTCCGTTCCCATTCCTACGGGCATTGGATCCGCCCCTGTTGTTGCTTCTAGGATTGTTGTTGGGTCGGACCGGGGTGATAGCATTGGCTTGGCAAGTACGGGCAAAATGGCCAAATTGACCACATTTGTAGCATCCCTGTCATTGACTATCAACTAGATGGTGATAGTGGAACTCTGGGCACATAGGTTTGGTACCTGAGTAGTTCTTAGTGCGTGTGGTGGTGGTAGCACCGTAAGCCTGTCCAGTATCTTGTCTTCTAGAAGGCTGCTGGTACTGACTACGGAAGTTTTCATCCGTCTTCCGTTTGTTTTCCGTTTGCCTCTCTGACATGGTACAGGTTCGTTTATTGATCAGTTCAGTAGAAAAATCCATAGCACTCTCGACGGTAGTGGGTCGAGATGCAAGCACGATGTCGTGAATGGCGTCTGGGAGTCCACTAACATACTTCTCAATCTTTTCTTCCTTCTAAGGGAACATTCTGGTACACATCAAGATCAGTTCTTGGAATCTTAGGTTGTACAACATAATATCATTGTTCTTACACTTAAGATCCCATAGTTCGACCTCTAGTTTCTTCATTTCGCCTCTTGGGCAGTCTTTCTCAGTTATTCTCTCTTTTAGGTTGGTCCAGGTGAGAGTGTAAGCAGCATCGTGTCCAAGGGTAGCAACTACTGAGTTCCACAATGTAAGAGCACTCTCAAGTAAAGTTCAGGTGGCAAATTTGACTTTGTTCTCATCAGCACAGTCACTGATGCGGAACAAGATCTTCAATCTCTCAAACCATTGCATTAGTTCCACGACGCCTTCCTTGCCTCGGTAGTATGAGGGTTTGCATTTTAGGAAGTCAGGATATGAGCAAGCCCTGGTGGTATTGTTGTTTCTTCATGCATTAGAGTTCTGGCCATCGTCCATGATGTTGTTGGCTTATTTGGTTGCCATAGCAGTCGCGATGCCCTCCTCAATCATTTCCCTTAGTTGGGCAGCTGTGACATTTTGAGTAGCATCGGCATTGTCGGGGTTTGATCTAGTGATCACCATTTGTCTATAGTCATACACAAAAATGAAATCGTTAGTTTCGGTGTTAGTACAGTTTTTTATATTAGTTGCACGGGAATGTTCATGCATAGAATTCATGACAAACTGGATAACTTGTCAAGATTTCATAATATAATACAACACATAATATTTAACAAAAGAGAGTGAGTACATGTCATTTCTAAAAGAAAATAAACAAAACACCAAGCACAACCAATCCAAGACAAAAGCTCAGCACGCCTGTCTGGGATAGTGGTGCACACAGTCTAGAGTACAATATATACAAACACCTATCTAGGAGAGTAAAGTACAAAGATAGGATACAAAAGCTGAAAGGAAATAAAAGTACATAAGGTCCTATATCATGATAGATGGGAAGAAACCCAAAAGCTTATCATGATGTACAAGAGATCTAGTACATCTAATATACTCCTGCCTAACAGATCTGCTGGGTAGTGGCTGGTGCAGATGGTGTTGGTGGGGCTACAGGTGCCGGCATGGCATACTGCAGTGTGATCAAAGAAGCTCTGGTCTCCTAAAGGAGAAGGAGTGCATCCAACAACTGAGCTTAAAGTGTGTCAACGGCTCCTTTGAGGTAGGTGGTCTGTATAGTCACTCCATCATGGCGAACGGCTGCAAGATCAAAGAAGATGGACAAAGACTGCTCCTGTGCTATGAGAGAAGAGCGAGTCTAGTACTGAAGACCCTTATAAACTATAGTTTATTTAATTTACATGTAATAATTAATAAACTATACTATTTAATCACATGACTTAGAATATTTACTAGTAAAACTTAAGCTTATATTATTAGCTTAATAATCCAGCTTATTTCTAACTATGGAAACTTTATATTATTAGAAACTTATTTAATTAAGGCAGCTAATCTATTTATGGAAACTTTCTATTTTTAGAAACTTATTTAATTAAGGCAGTAAATCTATTTTTGGAAACTTTCTATTTTTGGAAACTTTTTTTTTGGAAACCTGTTATTGTTAGAAAGTTACTTATTATTACACAACAAGTATAATAATACAAGAAATATAAGTAATACTTAATCAGAATAGACAGAATACATGATAAACACAGCATAACGATAAAATCAGTAGAACATGACATGAACATATAAAACAAGCTAAGACATGATATAAAACCAGTTACGCATACAATAATCAGAATACTTATACACGTATATTATTTATGTAGCATTAGTGATATCGAAGTAGGACTCTCTTCCGTTCGTCTTCTTCGTTCACTGGACACAAAGTACGGATTCTCCGTCCTTTCAGTATGGACATTCTTTCCTTATTAGGATTCCCCGTCTACAGCCAACTGTTTTCCCAGTATATGTTTTATATGTTTTTGAATTGCTTATGTTTAATTTGATACCTAAAGGCCACATACATGCATGACCAGTTTCACCTAGTTATGGAGGTAACATAACCATAACACTGTAGGCACCAATGTTATGACTTCACCACGGCAGAGTGATAGCTCGTGGCGTCCCTTCAGTTTTGGCCATATTATTATTATCATGTGGGGCGTATGGGTGAATCCTAGGTTACATGTTTTTTTGCAGATTATTCAGGTGAATGTGGTGTGTGCCTTGCATCCTTCATAAGGAGTTGATCCCTCCAACCCAAAACTTATATTAATTAGAGGCAGCCCGTCTAATTGCATGACGAGGTCACCCCTCCAAGTATTCATGCACGTCGATATTTCATGACCTATATTGGCTAATGGTAAACTTGTTAAACAGTTTTTATAAGATAAATATAAGGCTTTTCAAACTATAAAACCAGGTTTACTAAGTTATATCAGGTTTTCCAAGACCTAGACATTTCCGCTGCTATATGTTGTTTATGCTTATGTTATTCATTCTATGCCTGTATATCCGTGCACTGAGCGTTATGCTTAGTTGTTTTCCTTTCATGTTGCCAAAACGACAGGTACTCAGGGATGCTCGTAGACTTTAAGCGTACATGCATATGGACTGGAAGCTTCGTAGCCTTCATTACTTTATGCATTTCTTCATACTTTGATACTCATTTCTATGGACATTGTTTAGTCCCTTTCATTTACAGTACTTATGTTTGTTTGTGATGAGTTTTACTTTTGGGGTACCGATGTTGTTTCCGATATTTCCTTTATGGTCATGTGATGTTTAATACATTTATCCTTGTATGCTTTGATGACACGCCATAATCACGCGTGATATTCCATTTACCAAAATGGGGTGTTACAATTATTGTATCAGAGCCAAGGCTTCGACTTGTAGGCTCCCAAAACACGATATGTGATTAGTGGGTAGTCACTATGGTCTTCCTAGAACTGACAGTCGGTTTTCATGCATTCATTGTTTTCATGCATACATATATATGTCATTGTCGCATGTTTATGACTAAGTAATGGTTGGTACAGGACTGGCCCTATTTAGTCGCATGTGCTTTTATCAAAACTTTAACTTTGGGACCGACCCATTGGCGTCCCCTCGCCATGTCTTTTGTTTTGAGTGAATTGACCATAGGCGTTCACTCTCGCGCATATAAAAGTTTTCATAAAACTGCATCATGCATTCATGTACTAGTTTTTCTAGATAAAATTTTTCTCATGATTTATTAGTATAAATTTTTTTTTCATGTATATAGTTTATGTTTTGATCAATTAATCATGTATTTTTATGTTATACTGTCAGATGGTTCTCACACGCGAGTAGGAACAACTCAATGCAACACTCCAAGATGCAATGCAAGCTATGCTTCCTCCACTGAGGAACGAAATCAGGGCTGAGGTGCAGGCTGCCAACAATCAGCAGTAGCACCCAGTACCTCCTCCTCCTCCTCCAGCAACATTGGTCACATGGCTGGATAGATTTAACAAGCTACGCCCTCGATCCTTCGAGAAGTCAGATAGCGCCAGTGAAGCTGAAATCTGGTTGAGAAGAACTTCGATGCCATGGGTTGTGACCCCGTCTTCAAGTCGAGGTTGGCCTGTTACCGGTTCGAAGGTGATGTGCTATCATGGTGGAAGGCACTGAAGCAGTCCGAGGGAGGTGATAATTAGGTGGCTGGTTTGACTTGGGCTCAGTTTAGGGATTTAGTGATGGGACAGTTCTTTCCCAAGGCTGAGCAAGACAAGTTGAAGAGAGAGTACCACGGAATCCGACAAAGAGCTGGGGAGAACATCAACGAGTTCATGCAGCGCTTTCTCCGTTTGGCTGGTTTTCTTGGTGCAGCAGCAGGTACTCCCGAAGAGAAAGAATACGACTTCTGGTGGGCTCTTCGTACATCGGTCGCAAAAAACTTGGTGTGTGCTACGTTCAACACTGTGGCACAAGTGGCCGATGCAGCACGTAAGCTGGAGATGCTGCAAGAAAGAGAAGAGTTCGGGGAAGCAGAGAGACCCGAGAAGAGGTAAAAATTCATTATTCAACGGTGACCAAACCGTATTCTTTCAGAGTATTTACATCTCTTTTAAACTATATCTTCCAGGCAGAAGACTGGGGACCGGTCTCATCCAGCTACTCAGCAACATCCTACTCAGCCCAAGGGAAACGGTCAGACTCACGACCGTTCTGCTACGGATAGGCGTGGCGGTAATGATAATTATCGTAACAACGCTGGAAACTCCAACAGCAGCAGGTCCTTATACTTACTCATTTTCTTATGATTATAGTTCTTAATTCTAACACATTAGAGAATCTTCTACCAGGAATCATGGTAACGGGAGGGACCAAAATCAGAGAGGTTCACAGCCTAACCGTCCAGCTATCACTGGTATTCCATCTTACGAATTATCCGCATTGTCCTTTGTACCTATTATCATGTCTAATGTATATTGTTCTTATCAGGCTTTCAGCCAGTAAGGACACCTGCTGGAGGATATACTCATCCTCTTTGCACTACCTGCAACCGTAGGCACCCAGGGCCATGTCGTCGCGACTGCGACGCATGCTTCAAGTGTGGTCTTCCTGGCCATCGCATGAAGGACAGCCGCAAGGGCGAGATGGAGGGCACATTAGGACATGTTGATACCAAGCCGCCTCCTACTAGTGGACGCGTTTAGACGACGTCTCGCGATCAGGCCAACAAGTCTACAGGTACCATCACAGGAATCTTGTATATGTATGGTCAAGTTGCATGTGTTTTTTTTATACGGGTGCTACTCACTCGGTCATTTTTAGTGCTTATGCTAAGAATGTTAGGATACTCCCCCTGCCACTAGAGATTATACTGAATATTTCCACGCCTTTAAGAGACTCTGTACGCATAACCCATGTGTGTAAGAGCCTTCCCCTAGAGTTTGATGACAAGATTCGTCCTGTTGACGCACATCCGTTGGACATGAATGATTTTGACATGATATTGGGCATGGACTGGCTATCCAAGCATCATGCTACAATAGACTGCCATTCATATCGAGTCATCTTCGGTGATGTTAATGCACCAGAGTACATTCACAACGGGTTTGAACCCGGAAGGTCTATACAAATCATATCAACCCTACAAGCACGTGCATTACTTTCACATGGTTGTGAGGGCTGTCTAGCTACTGTTCATGACATGGATGCTGAATCCCCATCAATTTAGAATCAGTCGATAGTGTCAGAATTTCCAGATATAGTTCCAGAAGAACTTCCGGGCATACCACATGCACGTGAAGTAGAATTTAATATCGAGCTCATCCCAGGAGCTGAGCCGATTCCAAGGCTCCTTATCGAATGGTTCCCATAGAGTTGAAGGAGCTGAAGGATCAATTGCAAGAACTTCTGGAACGAGGCTTCATTCGACCGAGCACATCTTCATGGGGCGCACTGTTCTTATTCGTGAAGAAGAAGGACGACAGTATGCGTCTTTGCATAGATTATCGTGAACTCAACAAGATCACCATCAGGAATAGGTATCCTCTACCACGCATTGACGATCTGTTTGAACAACTCCAAGGGGCCAAACATTTTTCCAAGATTGATCTTAGGTCGGGCTATCATCAGCTACGGGTTAAAGAGCAGGACATCGCCAAGACTGCTTCCGTACATGCTATGGCCACTACGAATTTGTAGTCATGCCATTTAGCCTTACCGATGCTCCAGCAGTGTTCATGAATTTGATGAACAGAATCTTCCATGAGTTTCTTGACAAGTTCGTCATTGTCTTCACTGACGACATCCTGATATTCTCTAAGTCCAAGGAGAAACACGAAGACCATCTTCGTACAGTATTGCAGATTCTTTGCTAGAAGCAGCTGTATGCTAAATTCTCCAAGTGTGAGTTCTGGTTAGACAAGATGTCATTCTTAGGTTACATTGTATCAGCAGAAGGAATCACTATGGAATCAGCAAAGGTTGAGGCTATTACCAAGTGGCCAAGACCGACATCAGCGACTAAAGTTCGCAGTTTTCTAGGCTTAGCTGGTTACTACCGTAGGTTCGTGGAGAACTTTTCCCGTTTAGCACTACCATTGACCAAACTGATGCGGAAAAGGGAGAAATTCGTCTGGACTGAAGAAAGAGAGAAGATCTTTGAAGACCTAAAGCAAAAGTTAGTATCTGCACCGATTCTTACTCTCCCATCTGGTACAGGTGGATTTCAGATCTACAGTGATGCATCGGGGAAGGGACTTGGTTGTGTTCTCATGCAACATGGGAAAGTGATCGCGTACGCTTCACGATAGCTTGAGCCTTATAAGAAAAATTACCCCACGCATGACTTGCAACTTGCAGCAGTCATGTTTGCATTGAAGATACGGAGGCACTACATGTATGGAGAATCATGTGACATTTTCACGGACCACAAGAGCTTGAAGTACATCTTCACTCAACGTGAATTGAACATGAGACAGAGGAGATGGTTAGAGCTGTTGAAGGATTATGACATTAATCTGCAGTATCATCCCGGCAAGGCGAATGTAGTGGCAGATGCACTAAGAAGAAATTCCGGAATGATAAACGGCATTAAAATTAAGGAGGAAATTATAAGAGACTTGGAGCGACTGGACATTGAGATCATGGTACGTGGACAACACGGTTACTGGGCTAATCTTAGAGTGGAACCCGAGTTACTCTCTAAGATCATGGAAGCTCAGAAAGATGATGGTGAAATCTGGGCAATAATTCAGAATTTGGAGAAGCAGACAGAATTTCGAGTAAACGCAGACGGTATCTTATGGCAGGGCACGATACTTTGTGTTCCTGATGATCAAGAACTCCGGGAAGCATTGTTAGCTGAGGCTCATAGCTCCCCATTCTCTATTCATCCTGGTTCGACCAAGATGTACCATGACATCAAGCAATACTTTTGGTGGAGTGCTATGAAATAGGATGTTGCGACTTACGTCTCCAAATGTCTTACCTGCCAGCAGGTTAAGATCGAGCATTAGCGATCTGGCGGTCTTCTACAACCGGTAGATATTCCAGAGTGGAAGTGGGACAAGATTACCATGGATTTTGTTACCGGTCTTCCGCAGACAAAGAGGAAGCACGATGCGATTTGGGTTATCATTGATCGAGTTACCAAGTCAGCTCATTTCTTCCCGATTCGCAAGGAAGATTCGGTCAGTAAACTCGCTGATACTTACAAGAAGGAGATCATGAGACTTCATGGTGCTCCATCTAGCATCGTCTCAGACGGAGATCCTCGTTTCACTTCGCGATTTTTGAGAAGTCTGCAGAAAGCTTGGGTACAAAACTAAAGCTTAACATGGCTTTTCATCCTCAAACAGACGGGCAATCGGAGCGAACGATTTAGACATTAGAAGACATGTTGAGGTCATGTGCGTTGGAATGGACGGGAGATTGGGACGATTACATCTGTTTGGTAGAGTTTTCATACAACAATAGTTGGCACGCAAGTATCAAGTGTGATCCATTCGAGATGTTGTATGGCAGAAAATGTCGCGCCCTAATCTGCGGGGATCGGGTTGGTGAGCGAACACTTGAAGGACCAGAAATGATTGAGTTGACCAACGAGAAGGTCGTAGTAGCTAAGCAGAAACTGCAAGAAGCACGGTCACGTCAGAAGAGTTATGCCGACAAGCATCGTAGGGACTTACATTTTAACATAGGAGATCACGTTTTCCTTATGGTATCGCCGGCACGTGGTGTTAGACGTTTTGGAATCAAAGGGAAGCTCAGTCCTCGATTCATCGGACCGTTTGATGTCATTGAGCGAGTCGGTGAAGTATGTTATCGTTTAGCGTTACCTCTGCAGCTTTCTCATGTTCACGATGTTTTCCATGTGTATTTACTCAAAGGATACAAGTATCATCCCCTTCACATGGTTCAGTATCCATTGGAACAGATTCGTGAAGATCTTACTTTCATAGAACAACCAGAACGAGTTCTTGACAGATAAGAACGAGTCATGAGAAGGAAGACGATTCCTTTCGTCAAAATCCTTTGGAGGGATCAGACCGAGCGGGAAGCCACTTGGGAAACAGAGGAGTCTATCCGGGCTTCTTACCCTCATTTCATATTTTGAATTTGGGTATGTTCTTCTTTTCCAGTTTACATTATCTATAATTCGGGGACGAATTATTCTTTTTAGGGGGGAAGAGTTGTAAAACCCGCATGCTTTTACCATGAATAGTACCCTTATGATCGTACGCACATGATTAGAACTTTCCTTATTTAGCACGTTTACGTTCACGAATAGGAATTTCAAGTATTACGTACGTGTTATTACACGATAAGTATTTATTACGTATTAAGACACGATAATTATTATCCACAATAATTATAATCACGAACATGAAAATCATGAACGTAAATAAGCACGAACCAAATATTATGTATTAACGTATATTTATTACTATTACGAATAAATATATTTTACGACACGAACGATTAATAATTAAATCATGTAAACACGACACGAGAACACGTAAATAAACAGAACATGGAAAAACAACGGGTTTCCCCTTGTGGGCCCCTCATAGCCGCGACATAGACAACAAGGTGGGCCAAGCCCACATAAAAATTTAACTAAAAAGAAAAAGAAGGAAACATGTTTTCATAATACAGAGTTTTTAGAAAATCACAAAACCCTTTTCTCCTCCTTTTTCTCCCTGTGGTCGCCACATATAAACACCAAGAGGGAGGTGTTGGTTGCTTTTGGTTGATCCAAATCTTGTTAGATCGTTCGTGTTATAAGTCGTCTTGTTATTCACGAATGGGTAATCTCTTAAACCTTTTCTTTTTATTCGTTTATTAGATCTAAACACATGAAATCATGAAGTTATTAAACAAGTTAATAATTAATTAGATCTAAACATGGGGTATTAAAAATACATGGGTTTAAGGGGTGTTTGGTTCGGCCGACGCACACAAACCGAGAGCCTATTCTCTCGGTGTGGCTCGTGTAACCACAACCAAGACCAAATGGTCTCGGTGTGGGGTTTTTGGCTCGACAACAAACAAAGCAAGGGACCCCGAAGCATGTCGGGGTTGGCCTTGGTGGTCTTTCGGGTCTCGGCTGAAAAAAAACAAACACCACCGGCTTAAGCCAGTGGCTAATATGACCAAGCAGGGGAAACTCAGCCGCGGCAGCAGGGGGAACCACCTGCTAACTGCAGGTGGGAGCTTTTGCTAGCCGGCGGCTAGCAGAGAACCAAGGGAACCACCGGCATAGGCCGGTGGTTCTTTTGCGAAAACAGTGGCAACCGGCCAAGCCGGTTTGCCACTGTTAAGGGATTAGTTGTTTGGCCCGGTTCAAAGGTTAAACTGGTCCGGTTCACGACATGTTTAGAATTAAAACACGGGTTCGGTTCATGGTTTATTTTTATAAGTTAATTATTTTTACAAGTTAAATAATTACAAGGTTTAATTAAATTAATTTAACATGCTTTATAATTAATTTAATTTAGACATGACTTAGGTTATTTATTATTAATAATAATACATGATTTTAACCTAAGTATTTTATGATTTAATTTTAGACTAAAGTAATTAATTAATTATTAAACATGACTTATAATTAAATAATTTTCATGAGTTAGGTTATATTAAAAATAAATATTAATGCATGTTTACCCTAAGTATTATTTACACTTTATTTAATTACATCATGCTATATTTAATTAAACCTTATAACCTATAGTTTATTTAATTTACATGTAATAATTAATAAAATATACTATTTAATCACATGACTTAGAATATTTAACAGTAAAAATTAAGCTTATATTATTAGCTTCATAATCAAACTTATTTCTAACTATGGAAACTTTCTATTTTTAGAAACTTATTTAATTAAGACAGCTAATCTATTTATGGAAACTTCTATTTTTAGAAACTTATTTAATTAAGGTAGTAAATCTATTTTTAGAAACTTTCTATTTTTGGAAACTTTCTATTTTTGGAAACCTTCTATTTTTAGAAAGTTACTTATTATTACACAACAAGTATAATAATACAATAAATACAAGTAATATTTAATCAGAATAGACAGAATACATTATAAACACAACATAACGATAAAATTAGTAGAACATGACATGAACATATAAAACAAGCTAAGAAATGATATAAAACCAGTTAGGTATACAGTAATCAGAATACTTATACACGTATATTATTTATGTAGCATTAGTGATATCGATGTAGGACTCTCTTCCGTTCGTCTTCTTCGTTCACTGCACACAAGGTACGGATTCTCCGTCCTTTAAGTATGGACATTCTTTCCTTATTAGGATTCCCTGTCTCCAGCCAACTGTTTTCCCATTATATGTTTTATATATTTTTGAATTTATTATGTTTACTTAGATACCTAAAGCCACATACATGCATGACCAGTTTCACCTAGTTATGAAGGTACCATAACCATAACACTGGAGGCACCAGTGTTATGACTTCACCACGGCGGAGTGATAGCTCATGGCATCCCTTCAGTTTTGGCCATATTATTATTATCATGTGGGGCGTATGGGTGCATCCTAGGTTACATGTTTTTTACAGATTATTCAGGTGATTGTGGTGTGTGCCTTGCATCCTTCACAAGGAGCTGATCCCTCCTACCCAAAACTTATATTAATTAGAGGCAGCCCTTCTAATTGCATGACGAGGTCACCCCTCCAAGTATTCATGCACGTTGATATTTCATGACCTATATTGGCTAATGGTAAACATGTTAAACAGTTTTTATAAGATAAACATAAGGCTTTTCAAACTATAAAACCAATTTACTAAGTTATATCAGGTTTTCCAGGACTTAGACATTTCCACTGCTATATGTTGTTTATGCTTATGTTATTCATTCTATGCTTGTATATCCGTGCACTGAGCGTTATGCTCAGCCTTTTTCCTTTCATGTTCCCAAAACGACAGGTACTCAGGGACGCTCGTAGACTTTAAGCGTACGTGCATATGGACTGGAAGCTTCCTAGCCTTCATTACTTTATGCATTTCTTCATACTTTGATACTCATTTCTATGGACATTGTTTAGTCCTTTTCATTTACTGTACTTATGTTTGTGTGTGATGAGTTCTACTTTTGGGGTACCGATGTTGTTTCCGGTATTTCCTTTATGGTCATGTGATGTTTAATACATTTATCCTTGTATGCTTTGACGACACACCATAATCACGCGTGACATTCCATTTACCAAAATGGGGTGTTACAGCGGCACTTTGGTCTATCCTTTGTTCAAGCCTAGATTGACTTTGCTCAATTTTGTTGTTTTGACCTCTAATTTGATTTTCAAAATCGTTTTTCAACTCAATTTTCATGTTGGCATTTCCCCTATCAAAATTTGCTAATTCCCTTGTGTTTTTAGCCGTTTCCCTAGATTGACTAGCCAATTGCGCTTGGATACTTTCAAGAATCTTGTCATTTTCTGTAGCGTAATTCAAAAAGTCATCTGTAACCTCTTTAAGTAAGCATTTTGAAATCCTTGACTCGGGTTTTGAAAGTTACGGTTTAGATTTTGATTTTGCACTCGATTACTAGTCCCTTGATTCCCATTGTTGTAATTGTTACCCTTAAAATTGTTCCTTTGATTTCCTTGGTAACTACCTTGATTGTTGCGATAATTGTTAGCATTTTGATTTGGTGGAAAACCCGGTGGAGTCAATTGATTAGTGTGGGTAACTTGACCGTTTTGGTTATAAGTTCCCGTGGCTACGTAGGCAATCGAAGTGTTACCACCGGAGGTAATGCACTTAGAGAAATCGTGAGCTCCACCACAATAAACAAAAGAAACCTCAACCGCCTTAGCCGTAAAGGGAGTGGGTTGTTCACCAACTTTAAACTCTATCAATAATCCCTTAAGCTTATCAAATATCTTGTTTTCCAAATTAGCCTCAATTTGTTGAGCATCAATGGTAGATGACAACGAAGGCGAAGACGAAGCTTTGTTAACACTCCGTGTGCTACGAGGGCTATAAACTTTGGACCGATTCTCAATAATCAACAATGCTTCCTCGACCGTTTTACACAAAAAATTACCACCTGCGACGACATTAAGATAATCTCGTTCATGATCATTCAAACCATTGTAAAACCTGTCGATTTGATGTAAGTCGGAAAAACCGTGATGAGGACATTCATTGAACATTTCCTTAAACCTATTCCAAGACGTTGAAAAACTCTCATTATATTGTGGTGAAAACTTTGAAATCTCATTTTTAAAATGTGTAGTCTTAGAGGGCGGGAAAAATTGGTTCACCAACTTTGAAACGAGATCCTTCCACGTCAATATAGAATTGGGTGGCTCTTTCTCTAACCAAATTTTAGCGGGCCCCGCTAAGGAATACGGAAAAAGCATCATCTTAATCACGTCATTCGAGATATCCTTAAACTTGCAAGTCGACGTAAGAAGATTGAAATGGTGAATGTGGTTATGAGGGTTGTCCTTTTCGTCACCACGAAACTTGTTAACTTGGATCATGGACAATAAACCCGTCTTAGCCTCAAAATTCTCCGCAAGGATAGTGGGAATCACAATCGCTTCTCCATAACCCTCGGTGGGTGCTTGAAGCAACTCCGTCATAGTACGATTAGCCATGGAAGCTTCTTGTTCTACAATGGGTTTGACAATGGGAGATTCTTTACTAGAAGGTGTTTGGTTTCCTTCCTTTTGACGACCTTTACGTGCACGTTTTGCTTTGGAGCGAGTTTGCATAAACGTAACGTACAACGTGGGGTGAGCAAAGAAGATTCTTTTTGGTGTTTTTACGTTTTTCAATTTTTTTGTGCTTTTGTTTGTTTTTACTTTTTTGTATTTTTTTTTAATTACGTAGACACAAATATACAAATCTCTCCTTGAATCGATTTCTCGATTAAAGGAGCCTCAAGGAATGAAAACGATCACGTTGAGTGAACGCCTTCAATGACTTTAGAATGTCGGATGACTTTAGAATGTTGGTACAACTAGCTTGCCCTTATAAAAACACCAAAAACCCTAAAACATCAATGTCGGCAGAATTTTCTTTTCCTTTTCACGATTCGATTTTCTATCCTGTTAATCTCTAAATCTTATAACAATGCTGGTTTCTCGATTGCTCTTTGATTAATCTAGAGTTAACATAGTTGTTATTTGGTTGACAGTTTTTCTAGGGTTCTATAATCGTGTCTTTTTTGTTATTCTGTTGCGTTTTTGTAGTGCTTTGTTTTTCATCTTGGTCGGTTCGTGAGTCTTTTCCCCATTGTTTACCTTCACGATTGTTACCTGTGTGACGTGTATTGTCGTAGCTATTAGGGTTTGGTTTTGTTTCTGTTACGGTTAGGGTTTGGATTGTCTATTTAATGGTCGGCTGACCTTTTATTGGTTATTTAATTGGTCGGCTGACCTTAACCTTTTTGGTCGGCTGACATTTGAATTCATGGTCGGCTGACATTAAAGTTTAGGTTTCAATCTATTATTTAATTGTGATCTTGTTTACTATTAAGTGTTTAGTGTGTATTAAAGTAGTTCGATTGATTACTGTGTCACAAGTTATAATTAATTGTAGGTTTCTCGTTGGTCTATCGTTTGATTTTCTATGTCGCAGTTTTAATCGTTTGTAGGGTTTGGTTTTGTGTTTATTTGTTGAAGCTATGGTGGATTCGAGCAATGCAAGTGATAAACCATTGTTTACAGGCTGGAATGATGTGGTTATGGTGTCTAATCTTAAGGTTTTAGTAACGTTAGAGGAGATATCTAATTTGTTTTCAATTCCTTTGAATACTGTGCGTGACATTGAAGTGTTTGCAAATGGTGTTAAGGCAAACAAATTTCCTAAATGGTCTACTTTACCTAAGGAGACCACTATGCTTTATTATGAAGTTTTGTGTGAACGCCATAAGGATCTAACTAGCAGCACTTCTTCACTCAGTTCAGGTGGTTCGAGTGTGCACTCTGCACAAATGGCTAAGGAAACAGATGACCCTATTACAAATGTTTCCTCTTCTTGTGATGTATCTTTGGACCCTGCAGCTAAGGCTGCAACCATTAATGTCTGTGAAGGGGTTAATATCTCTATTCCTAGGAAGGTCGTTGAAAAAGTAAATACTCGCTACCACAACACTTTATATGGTTACTTTCTTGGTAAAAGGATTGCATTTCCTGTGGTTGAGTATTTTGTTAAGAATAACTGGGCAAAACATGGTCTTAAGCGTATCATGATGAATGAGAAAGGTTTTTTCTTTTTTCAATTTGGGTCTAGTGAGGGTCTTAATGCGGTGCTGGAAGGTGGTCCGTGGATGGTTCGTAATTCACCAATTTTTCTTAAGAAATGGACTATGAAAACGAATCTTCTAAAGGAGGAACTAACTCGTATTCCGTTATGGGTCAAGTTTCATGATGTCCCGCTGCAGGTATTTGAAGAGGAAGGTATTAGTTTAATTTCTTCGTTTCTTGGTAAGCTTATTATGATGGATAATTATACTGATAAGATGTGCAAAGAGTCTTGGGGTCGTTGTAGTTTTGCTCGTTGTCTTATTGAGATGAATGCTGATTCGGAGTTTATAGATAACGTTACTATTGGTGTCCCTGATCTTGAAGGCTCTGGTTGTACTAAGGAATTAATTCGTGTTGAATACGAATAGAAACCGCCTAGATGTCATACTTGTAATATTTTTGGTCACTCCTTTGATTCTTGTCCAAAAAATGTTAAACCTAACACGGTTGAAAATGTGCCAACTCATGTTGATAATGATGGATTCTAACAAGTGCAAAGCAAGAGGAAGAAGTACAAAGGTAATTTAGGGAATCAAGTTCCGAGAGGTGTTCCATTGAGCAAGGGTTTCCAAACAGGTAAGACGGTTGTTTTTCGTCCAAAAACTCACTTGGATACTACAAGTACGAGTGGTGATAATAGTAGTAAGTGGAATACAAATCTGGTCAGTTGCAGTAGTCTAGCAATCCTAATGGTCGGAACAAGGGTAAAGCTCAAATGAGCAGTGTTTCTACATCTAATAAATTTTCATCTTTGTCCATGCCTGGTATTGATGAAGGGGTTCAACTAAGCGAGGAAGATAATGAGGAGGGAGTCGAGGTCGTCTTTGATGAATCGGTGAATCTTCTCAACACTAATTTTGGGGCAAGCACTCCTACTGGCTGATCCCATGTTAATATTTTATTATGTTCCTTGTAACTTTATGTTATCGTCTTGGTTTTTGTCTAGTTTATATATTTCCAGTATTCTAGACTAGTTAATGTTTATGGACTGTCATAAACATTTTGTTTAACAAGCTGCCTGTAGCTTGCGGTTAATGTGGCATTTCAGCCACATTCCTTGTACTTCAACGTTTTTTTTGGTTCTATTTACCGGGGTCATTGTTACCCTTTTACCAAAAAAAAGACTTTAGAATGTTGGTGGAACACCAAAACGTTCAAGAGGGTTTATTCTTTGCAACCAAGCACATATATATGATATGTAGATAATACTTTGGCGACAAACCCTCGATTAGCCCTTTTTCTCTCAACACGCACAAGCAAGCGAGGGAAACGAGGCGGCGCTAAGCACTTAAGAGCCTTTTTCCCTTAGGTCGTGAAATACAACCGCCTTATACCCACCTTATAGTTTGTGTTAATTAAAATCAAGCTTCTCGAAAGTAATTATCTATTTTTCCTTTTTCTTTTGCTTTAGATTCGAATACAGTAATTGAGTGATGATATCCCAATTAAGGTTGTGTAGATGCAAAAGTTTGATGGGCCTCTAAATAGGCTGAGAACGTCTCTGGGCCGTCTGGGCTATCTTCTCCACAAGCCTATAAGAAAGTAGCACATGTTAGCTCGCCTCGGGAGGGAAGACCCGAGACCAACTCTGGTGTGAGAGTAAGAATCTGATTGAGCCGGATGGCCAATAACATAGAGAGCCGAAGGGCCAAACTGTGTGTGTAATAAATATGAGTGAGAATGTCCGACTTACATTGAATAAGGGGGGGGGGGGTATTTATTGTGTTGAGAACATTGTATCTTACTGTAGCTCCTCGGAGGTAGTACTCCTTGAGCCTTGTGATCTGACAGGCCAATCGTTGGTCCAACAGGTAATGCAAGGCCTCTGGGTAAAAGGGTGTACCAGTTGTTCCCGAGGGAATCTTCCTACTTTTGATGTGTGTAGATGGATTAGCCTTCTACCCGAGCGCTATGTGAAAGTCCACTGCATAATAGGGCGTGCCGAACCTTCCTGATGTATTGGCGCTACTTTTGAGGATTCCTTCTAGATCTGTACTTAGTGAGTGGGCCGGGCTGCCAGACCGTATGACCAATCTAGCTTCTAGAAGATGGTCGATGTGTAAATATGGCCGAGCCGCCATATAAGCGAACATGTCCCCCAAGTATTTGATTATCAATGTGAAATGTTGGTGATCCAATACTTCAAACCGTATTGCCGTTTCCTCCGCCTCTTTTTTTGTCTTTTATCCATAACTCCCTATGAATATTTTATTTCTTTTCTCTCTTTTCTCTTCTTTTTTTGGTGTCGTACCTACCCTCATAATTACTTTCAATAAAAAACACGGGTAATTGTGCTTCATTTAATACCTCTGTATTTTGTCTGCCATCTGGATGACACTTGCGCTTCCTGTGGTCGAGGGACGTGCCATGAGTTTTTTACTATTACTGAAACGACCTTTGGTCGGCCCTGGGGTCCTATAAATACCCCATTCCTCTTCTCACTTCTTACCCTTCTCCTTTTTTTACCGTCGAGAGCCGTGAGGTACATCCCTTCTTTCCAGGTGTGTCTTTTTCTTTTTATTTGTTTTCTTTTCCTATCTTTCCTTGGTCCTCCCCAGCCTATCGTTATGTGTTCCGACGTATCCTTAGAGCTACGCCTCCCTAGTCAAGAGCAACGTGAGGCCATAAATGAGGCCCAAGATATGCCTAAGTTTTACATGCATCTCTATCGTTCTGATTTAAGTTCTGATCACGTGGGTCGTGTGGTCGAGGCCTATCATATTCCTCTGCGCCCTCTCGCAACTTTTGTATGAACGAGGTTCCTTCTAATCTTATTGGTCTTTATGTTCATCACTTTTCACAAGGTGGCCTTCGTATTCCTTTATCTTCCTTCTTCCTTCGTGTTGTTGAACATTTTGGTGTACATATCTCACAACTCGTGCCCATTGGTGTTAATAAGACCACACTTTTTGAGATCTATTGTCGTGGTCTGGGTATCACTCCTTCTGTGTCGTTGTTCCGCCTGTTCTACAAGCTTTGTAAGGCGGGCGATTGATTTTCTTTTCAGAGTCGTGGCTCCAAACCTTATCGTCCTTTTCTCAAGGATAGTCCTACGAGTTTAAAGGGTTGGAAAGTTCTTTTCTTTGTCATTGACCGGAGGGTGGCTCCTATCGCTATGCCATGGAGACATCATGACTCTAGTGTGGCTGATTCCATTCCTAAGGTTTCAGAATATGATCCATTGGATGCCAAAAAACTTTGTGAATTTGCTATTCCACTTCGTAGGACATATCAAAGTCTTTTATATGCTGGTCGCCTTACTCCTTTTTGGAAGTATCCAGGTTTCGATTCTGTCCTCAACGGTCCGGCTAGGGAGAGTACTGTTTTCTTCTTTTTCTCTTGTTTGGCTCTTTATATTCTATGCATTGCCTAACCTTCTCTCTTTTTTGTAGGTGTCACTATGTAAGAGTTTCAGAGAATTCCCCGTTTTGCTGGCGCGACCATTCGTCAGGGCAACCCTTTGCCGCAAGGTAAGATCGTTCCTAACTACACTACATCCCCCTGGCTAAGGATGCTCCCATCCCTCCAAAGAACACCACCATGGAGCATGCTGAGACTGTTGATGCCAGAGTGATTGCTGACCGTGAGAGGAAACAGAGGCGTGCCGTCGAGAAGGCCGCTCGAGAGGGTGCAACGACTGGTGGTTCTTATAGTGTTGGTACTAGGGCTACTCGAGCTACTACTCATTCCAGGAAGTCAAAGAGAAAAGTTGATGGTGAAGGTTCTTCTTACAAGAAGAGCAAGGCCACTCAGGCCCAGGTTATTCCACCGTCCCCGCCTTCCAATCCTGTTGAGGAAAGGGTTGGTGATAGCAGGTCTCACATTCCTGCTCCTTCGGCCGAGAGGCCCAATGCAATGGATGACCTTCGACAACATACTGATGATGTTTTGTCCCAGCCTCATGCTTCCGAAGGAGGGACTCATGTGGAGGAGCATTCTCCCTCAATTCTTCCTCATCCTGCATCTGTTGTGCCTAGCGACAATCATGTCTCCCTTGGTGATGAGAATGTTGCTTTCCTGGAGGTTAGTTCTTCCTGTCCACTCTTTTCCTTATGCATGTACTTCTCTCCTTCCTTTTTCTTATGTGTGTTGTCCTCCTTATTTAGGTGATGCTTTGAAGCCTATTAACTTGGATGCTGATGTTAGACCTGATGAAGCTAAGAGTTCCTTTCGTAAGGCCTTTTAACTTGTCTTTTGCTATTATCATTATTTTTGTGTGTGTGCCCTTCTTCTTATGTTTGCTTCACCTTAGCAGGTGACCCTTATAAGCTTTTTGGCAAGAGACCCTTCAGTCCCCAGTGGGGCCTCACTGAGTCAACCCGTGTGGACAAGTCCAAGGATTGCCGTGATATGCTCGCCAACCTATTCACTCCTACGGATCTTGTGTATTTTAATGAGGGCACTGATCATGTAGTCCAACGTTTTGCTTCGCTTTGAATCTTTGTTGGAAGAACATAGTGCTTGTGTGTCCTCTCAATCCGAGCTAGAAGCATGTCAAAGGTCCCTTGATGCTGCCAACGAGGACTTGTTGAAAAGCCACCGAGACTATGATAGGCTTCGTGGCGAACATGATCTCCTTATTTCTTCAGGGATCGAAGTGGCTGGATGCTTGGCCTTCTTGAGAAGGCCCAGAAACTTCATGCAGAATTCATTGCCACAAAGGACGCTAGGATTGTTTCCTTGTAGAATGAGTTGAAGGTCGCTGAGGAGGATGCCCAAGGATTGAGAGGTGACAACACCAAGTTGGTCGTTGAACTTAGCCGCGAGGCCACTTTGAGGAAGAACCTTGTGAAAGACCTTTTCCTTGTGCTTATTCGACGCCTTTTGGCTAGTAGGGAGTATAAGTCTAGGGAGGTTTTCAGCCTTGCTATGTCCTTGGGTTTTATGCAGGCTGTGCGTTGTGGGAGAACTGAGGAGGAGGAGGTCGCTGCTGCTTTGGCCGAGGCATCTCAAATTGACTCTTCTGTGATAGAGACCAGCTTGGTGGAGGCATATGATGCCCTATTTGTGAAGAAGTACCCCTTCGTGGAGAAGGTCTCTCGATCTTGCTTTAAGAGTCCCATGGAACTTCAGAATGTGATGCCGGATGGGGTGGTGACTTGATAGTTGTAAAAATACACTTTTGTTTTAGGAAAAACAAAAGGGTAATTAGGGTAAGTATTATACAAGTGATTTAGGAAAACCACAAGTAAATGACCCAATGAGTAGATTCGTTCTCAAGGAGGCAAGTGTGTTGTGTAAGAAATGATTAACTTTGTGATTATAATTATGAGACAAGAAAAGAGAAAAGGATGACGTTTACGATTATGTATTAAACAAAGACGAAAAGTCGTGCACGTAGAATCGTAAAATATGACGAAATTTAAAAATTATCATAAAAACTCCTAGAAAATTGCAATAAATCTTAAAAATGTAATTAGAGTTTACAAAAAATCAAAAATCACTTAAGCCTTATATTTAATTAAATATTAATTTTTAATGCTAATTAAAGCCCAAAAAATCAATTTAATTAACAAAAAGCCCAAAATGAGATTTTTCTCTTTGTAAACTTCTAAAATGACTTAACTAAATTAAAAACGATTTTTGATAATTTTAAAATTAAACAATACTATTTAAAAATGATTAAAAACTATAAAAACCTTAAAATAATTCTAAAAATTAATTAAATGACAACAAAATTAATCTAAAAGTTATAAAATTCCTAACTTAATGTATTTGAACTAGGAAAAATGAAAAACTTGCAAAAATCTTAAATTTAATTTTTACTAATAAAATAATAATAAAATAATATTAAAAATCCAAAATTTATAAAAATTCTAAAAAGTTGCAAACTAGTTTATTTTAACCTAAATAACACAGAAATGAACTTGAAATTACCAAAATACCCATAATGGGCTTCCAAATGGGCTGAAATGAAAAACAGTCCACTAAATTGGGCTTTTTGGCCCAATAAGCAAAAAGTTGTCCAAATAAGCCCAAAATCATCTACTTGACTCAAAATTCAATTTTAAACACAAAAGTCTGAAGGCCCAAAAGCTAAAAATGAGCTTATCACAGCTGAATAGTCAACAACTTATTCTTAATGGGATTTTTGGCCCATTAAGCTATAAGCTAATGCCATAAGCTCTAATTTGACACACAAGCTTCTTTTGGGATACCTAAGAGATATATGAAAATAAATTTTGAAAAAGCCCAAAAAATAAGCCTGAAATAAGCAAAAGCTTTATACAAAAAACGACAAAATTGTCGTTTTTGAGTTCTAGGCCACTTCAAGTGCTGATTCAACTTGCAAAAGATTTTAAATAATAAAACTAAGCTTAATAATCAAAAATATTTCAAATAAGCACAATGAATAAGCTGGAAAAAGCAATAAGCACTTAATGTAAAAGTCAACTTGTTTGGTTTGTAGTCAAACCTAAAAAGTCGACCCTTATCTCATTTATTTGATTTTCATCAAACAATGTTGGGTCGTTAAAAAGCCCTGTTTTTCGTGCTACTATTGTTTTTCGGGGAGGATCAACAACAAGTGTTAGCCTCAAAAATATTGAGCCAAACAAGAATGCTCGGTCATATGTTTATTATGTATCGTATTTTAGAACGTTGTAATAGGTAGTACATTAGTCGTGTTATACGGGCTTTACTTTAGGCTAAAGTTCGTTAATAAGTAACTAAAGCCCAAAAGGAAAGCCCGGCCCAAACAATATAGTCCATAAAGAAGCCCGCATGTGGGTGGACTATAAATACTACCCTCCTAGCATGTTAGGAGGGTTGGTGATTCATTTTTCTCTTAATCTAATAGTTCACAAATTCACACACTTCTCTCTCTTTTCTCTCTCTAGTTTCTCTCTCTAAATTCATCTCATTTCTACCTTTCTTTCTTCATTAATCGTATAGAAACATCACATATTAGGGACAACAATTGTTATCAATCGCCATGGGGTAGTTTTTGTGATTCGTTGTTGATTTACTACTTAATTCGTGTGATTTTACCATAAAATCTACTCGGATTCAAGTGTTTTCTTATGTTTTTCGTACTCTAAATCTTCCTCCTTTAATCTCTACATCTTTCATACATGTGGTAAGATTTTGGTTACTTTGGTTTGGATTGAAACACGAAATCCAAGGTAAAAATTCATACTTTCTTGCTGTTTTAAGTCTCGGCTTAATTTTAGGAGTACGATCTGATTTTGTGATTGCATAAACCCTGGGGGTTTCTACTTGCGATCCATAGTCACGATCTAAGACTACGATCTCACTACGATCCACCAGTACGATCACGTAGTACGATCCATAAGTACGATCCCAAGTACGATCCAGAATTCATTGCTTAGTACGATCCATCAGCACGATCCAAAGTACGATCACTTGTTACGATCCAAGACTGCGATCAGAGTGCGATCTGCAGTACGATAGGTGAGTACGATCAAACTACGATCTGAGTACGATCCAACTGCGATCTAGGAGTACGATCAGACCACGATCAGAGTACGATCCAACTGCGATCAAGGAGTACGATCATAGTGCGATCAGAGTGCGATCAGAGTGCGATGGGTCTCATTGCGATGGACATCTAAATTTTGTTCGAGTATTTTTTAGATTTAGCCACTATCTAGACTAGTCTCGGAACGTAGGTTACACGAAGATTAAAAAAAAAAAAAAGAGTTAAAATTTTTAGGTCAAGTAAAATCAAATTTTTTCCATACTAGTTTTAGGCTATTTCTAGCTCGATTTCAAAATTTGGTGATTACAAATTTTTTAGGTCTACCGTTTTGTCGGACTGAGGAATTTAGTGTCGGGCTGAGAAAAAATCGCAATTTTCGGAATTTCAACAACCAAACAATCACAACACAACTACTTAAGATCCACATTCGATTCATCAGTCAGAGAATATTGAGATTATTGAGATGGATTCTACCGCTGAATATCGTGTGACGAACAACAACATAATGGTGGCAGGTAACAAAGAAAGACCACCAATGCTTGTGTCGGGTCGATATGATCAATGGCAATCCCGTTTTATACGTTACCTTGACACAAAACCTAACGGTGATGCTTTAAGGCAATGTATCTTGGAAGGACCCTATAAACTCTCAAGGATTCAAGTTCCTGCAGTACCAGCCACAGACACAAGTGACGCACAACCCGCATATGAACGTGATGAAAAGAGGACCGACCTCACCCCAGAGAACCGTGTGTGGTTTGATGCAGAGAAGGAAGCAATCTACTTAATTCTCAGTGGCATTGGAGATGAAATTTACTCTACGGTTGACGCATGTCCTACTGCTCAAGAAATGTGGACGGCCATTGAAAGATTGCAACAAGGTGAATCACTTAACAAACAAGATGTGAAAACTAAGATGTTTTGGAACTTTGGCAAGTTTACATCAAAGGATGGGGTATCAATTGATTCTTATTACTCCTGATTCTACAAGATGATGAATGATATGACCCGAAACAACTTGCAAGTTTCCACCATGCAAGTAAATGTCTAATTTCTACAGCAACTTCAACCAGAGTGGACACGGTTTGTCACCTTGGTGAAACAACAACAAAAGTTAGACGAAGTTTCATATCACAAGCTCTTTGACATCTTGAAACAATTTCAAAATGAGGCAAATGAACTTCGAGCTGAACGAGTTGCAAAGATTTCCAATCCACTTGCTTTGGTGTCTACCACTCAACATCACCCAGATTATCACTCCCGTACTTCAAAGACCTACTCTACTCAATCATCATCACCACGATCATCCATTGTCTCTAAGTCACATGCTCCAACACGATCCCGAGGCAAAGAAGTTGCAAGAGCACCATCACCCATACTTGAGCAATCATCCGAAGAAGACAGTGATGAAGAAGTAGCTCAAAGGGATAGGGAATTCAAGCAACAAATGGCTTTCGTTATGAAGCAATATAAGAAAATCTACAAACCCACCAACAACAACCTTCGAACATCTTCAAACTCGAGGAACACCCATGCAAAGAGTCCTCCAAGGTATGACACACGAAGACGTGCTGAGAGTCCTCCAAAGTATGATCGACAACCTAAGTATGATAGTCAGACGGTGGCTACTGTTGTTGGAAATAGGGAAACTATGGTACTCAAATTGTGCAACAAAGTGGGATTCAGTGTTTTAACTGCAGAGGTTTTGGGCATTTGGCTAAGGAATGCAGGCAGCCAAAGAGGGTTAAAGATTATGGTTATCATAAGGAAAAGATGCTGTTGTGCAAGAAAATGGAAGCTGGAATCAAGTTATCAGCTGAGGAAGGAGAAATGCTTGACGACACAGATGATGAACTCTCCGACCAAGAATTCGAGGCACATTATTCATACATGGCAAAGATTCATGAGGTCCTTAACGTCACTGAAGATGACAATGGTCCTATCTTTGATACCGAGCTAATTGATAAGGTACAAGATGATGCTGAATATAATGTGTTTGGTGATACACATGAGCATAGTGATCTACCAACAACAATTACTGACACGTGTATGATGGAAACGGTTGATAGCAATACCACACCCGATTCATCAGACATGTGCAATAATGAGTTTGAGGATGATCAACATGCAAATGAGTATGATGACGAGGAGCGTGTCGCGCTTGCTAATTTAATTGCTAGTTTACAAAAAGATGTCAATGAAAATAGAAAGAATCAAAAGCAATTAAAGAAGGCAAACGCAGCGCTCACTCAAAACTTTGAAGAATGCAAAGCCGCTCTTATAAAATCTAGTGAGACTATTGATAGTTATAGGGCTGAGCTTCTTCAAAAGACCAACGAGCTTGAGGGGTACAAAAGTCGTGTCATCAACGTTAAAAAGGACGATTTCGAAAATAAATACAATGAAGCTCTTGCTTTGTTAACTAAAGAAAAACGTCAATTTAATGTTTTATTAAGTGATGAACGTCAAAAAACATACCTTGCCACAACAAAAGTTAATGAACTTGAACAGAGGATTTCTATGAACACCACCGATTCTGCTAAAATTCTTGACGAGAAGAAACAAGAGGTTGAAACATTAAAACAAGATTTCAAAAATAGACAAAGCAAAGATACTGAAAAAGTAAAGGATCTCGAAGAACAAGTCGATTTTTTGAAAAAAGTTGTTTATAATACACATGACTCTATTCAAACCGTAAGAATGATAGCACCTCGGTCGTTTTTCAAGGGTCAACCTAGCTTTGCCACCCCCAAGTACCTCGAACAAGCTCAAGCTGCGAACCCTCACTTATATCTTGATGAGTCCGAAAGGACTGATAATGACTGCCCTGTAGCTAACATCGATAGTGAAGAGACGTCCCTTTGGGATGAGGAGAGTAGATCACCGGTCAATAAAGATTTTGTGAAACCATATAACTATGCTTATGAAAACAGTCTTTATGGTCTTTTCACTCCACAAAAACAGAAGTCTCGTGAGGAATTATTTTTAGAATGCAAACAAAAAAGAATTCAGTGGAAAAAAGCTTTTGCCACTAAGAGGAAAACTAATGTTTTTAAATATATTAACTATTTGCCTCTAGATGCTTCTAAAAGCAAAAGTAGAAAAATACTTGGTTTTCTTAAACACCACGTTAATAATGTTCAGTCAATTGTTGAAAGCGATTGGGAGAAACGACAAAAGGATAAGTGGAAAACCGAGATTCCTCACGACATAACTGTGCTTGTGAAAGAACTTTTAATACCAAATACAAAGATAATAAAAGAACATGTTCTTGAGTTTGAAAATTTAATTCAGTCTGAAATGTTTGATGATTTGAAATATGTTGAGTCTCTTGAGAAAGAAATTGATGACCTTCAAAATGACAAATTTGAATTTTCAAACGAATACGATCTACTCTTAGAAGAATGTCTCTCCAAAGATATTTTGTGTGTTACTCTTCAATCTTGTGCTGATATCGATGAATATTCTGATGTTGCATGCAAATATCTTGATAAAATCAAAGAGTGTGAGCGTCTTGAACTTGAGATTTCGAAACATAAAGAAAATGTTGATAAAAAGGCTTTTGAGTTACTTCAACACAAAACTGATTTCCTTCAAAAACATTGTCATTCTCTTGAACTTGCTTTGCAAAAAGACGTTGGTAGTTTTCCACATAATAATAAATTGCAAGAAAAACTTTCCCAAACATTTCGAGAAATGAACGAACAGAATTTGGAAATTAAAGGGTTGAAAGCTCAGTTACAAGACAGGGACAAAGCGATAGCAGAGTTGTAGAAACTCATTGCTAAGATGGGTGGGAATATTGTGGAACCTAGTGTTAAGAAACCTGTTGTAAGACAACCCAATGCTCAAAAAGTGACTAGACCCTCTGTCTTGGGAAAACCATCTGTTTTTTCTAATTTTGCATTTGCAAAACCTGCGTTTGCCCCCAAGACGGATGGGAAGGATAGGTTACCACAAAACACTTTCAAAACACATATTCGATCACAAAGCATTAAGAACACAAATGTGGTTAAACCAGGGATGTATAGATTGGCCACTAAACCCACACAAAACAAAGAAAGTCAATCACCTCAAACTTCTAGAAACACTAATAGACGTGTGTCTTTTACTACAGGAGTAGTCCCCACTGATAGTGTTAGCTGGCCCCAGCTTAAGAGCACTCGCATGAATGAAAAGGTCTGGCAAAACAAAAGTCAAGGGAAGATGAAGGAAGTAGAAGACCACCCTAAGATTTTCAATGTTTCTAAGAATAAAACGTCTGTAATCGCGTGTAATGACGATTTGAATGATTCGACTTTTAATGCTATGAAAGTTAAGTTTGTTTGTGTGAAATGTGGAAAGTGTGCTAATGCTAATCATGCTATGTGTGTTTTGAATAATGTCAAAGGCGTAGAAACTAGAACTAAGAAGCAAACTGTGATGCCTATTAGTGCCAGAAAACCCAAACGCAAAGTGAACCATTCTGGTGCAACCCCCCCCCTAAGAAAAGTATTGCATCAGACTCCACCACTAAGAACCCTAGAAGCAGAATTAGGGAATTATATGAATCTGCTAGCAAGCCTTGGAAATGGTGGTTTGCTAATCAATGTCCTCCAGGATATAAATGGATGCCTAAGGGTAGGACAGAAAATGTGACTACGAGCGTTAGTGTGCCTCTAAGTGATGAAACTAGGGAAACTAATGAATCAGAAATCACAACTAACATGGAATCTAATTTAGCAAATGCTCCATCGTGTTCTAATTCTTCTGCAGGTGATCGAAGTAATTCTCTTCATAATGGACTCCGGATGCACGAAGCACATGACGGGGAATCTCAAGATTCTAATTAACTTCGTGGAGAAGTTCCTGGGTACGGTCCGATTCGGAAATGATCAATTTGCACCGATCCTAGGATATGGAGACTTGGTTCAGGGGAATATCACTATCAAAATGGTTTACTACGTCGAAGGACACAATCATAATCTTTTCTCGGTTGGTCAATTCTGTGATGCGGATTTGGAGGTTGCTTTTAGAAAGAAGACATGTTTTGTTCGTGATTATGATGGGAATGACTTACTTACCGGAACACGGGGTACCGATCTCTACACTATTTCACTACAAGACTCCACATCTTCAACTCCAATCTGTTTCATGGCTAAAGCTTCAACGACTCAAGCTTGGTTATGGCATCAACGTTTATCTCATCTTAACTTTGATACCATCAACTTGCTTTCCAAGAAAGATATTGTGCGAGGCCTTCCTAACTTGAAATTCATCAAAGATCATCTTTGTTCTTCTTGTGAGCTTTGTAAAGCTAAACGGAGTAGTTTCAAGACAAAGACTACACCTAGCTCTAAAGGACGGTTAGATCTTCTACATATAGATTTGTGTGGTCCCATGCGTGTTCAAAGTATCAATGGGAAGAAATACGTTATGGTAATTATCGATGACTACTCAAGGTACACATGGACTCACTTCTTGAGATCCAAGGATGAAACACCCGATGTTCTCATCAGCTTCCTTAAAGTGATACAACGTGGTCTTCAAGCTCAAGTTAAAGTGGTTCGTACTGACAGAGGTACTGAATTTTTGAATTCAAAACTGAGAGACTATTTTGAAGCTGAAGGAATTGAACATGAAACATCTATTGCTCGAACACCCGAACAAAACGGCGTTGTTGAAAGACGAAACCGTACTTTAGTTGAGGCTGCTCGAACATTATTATCTGCTTCAAAACTTCCACTATACTTTTGGGCCGAAGCCGTGTCAACCGCATGCTACACACAAAACCGCTCCTTAGTTATCCCAAGACACGAAAAGACACCATATCACATAATTAATGATCGCAAACGTTCACTCAAACACCTTCATGTTTTTGGATGTACGTGTTACATTATTCGAGATGGTGAAAATCTGGACAAGATGAAAGAGAAAGGTGATTCATGCATTTTAGTGGGATATGCAACTCAGTCTAAGGGATACAGAGTATACAACAAGAGAACAAAATTGATAGTCGAGACTATTCATATCAGATTTGATGAATTACAAGAAATGGCACTTGAACAAAACAGTTTAAGTCCCGATCCACAACGACAAACGACTTCTGTTCACAACCGCACGGAACTCGGAACTCAAGACCACAGCAATGAACCGTCACGTTCAAAGCTGGTTCCTGAACATGTTCCTAGAGCAGATATGACAGTGGACACGACACTTGAAGAGTTGGAAATGTTATATGGACCAATGTATGATGAATATTTCACGGGGGAGAAACAAGTTGCATCGAAATCTTCCGCTGTCACTCATGATACGAATGATGATACCGATCATCATCAACAAATGGATACAACTTCATCTACTTCAACACGGGTTGTTGCAGATTTACCTCCTCCGAATACCAATTCAACAATCGATCCTACAACATCCACAACTACTGTCATTGCTCCAGAGAACACACATCAAGCAGACGATGCATTATCTGACGAAGACGAATTTATCAACCCATTCAGTACACTGGTACACGAAACTGGAGAGTCTTCTACTCGCCATGTTGATCCGTCAAATATGCACACGTTCTATCAACGACATCCGTCAACACATCATTGGACCCGAGATCATCCTTTGGTTCACGTAATTGGAAACCCTTCACAGCCCGTTCGTACAAGACGACAACTAGCCACCGATGGCGATGTTTGTATGTTCGCACTCGCCGTGAGTACGGCTGAACCGAAAAACATCAAAGAAGCCATGGCTGATCATGCTTGGATTGAATCGATGACGGATGAACTTCAACAATTTGAAAGACTTAAAGTCTGGGAACTTGTTGACAGACCATACGATGTAACTCCTTTAAATCTTCATTGGATCTGGAAAAACAAGATGGATGAAGAAAACACGATCATCAAGAACAAAGCTAGGCTAGTGGCTAAGGGGTATGGCCAGAAAGAGGGAATTGATTTTGATGAATCATTTGCACCAGTTGCTCGGATGGAAGCAGTCAGGATTTTTCTTACTTATGTTGCACATAAGGGATTTACTGTCTATCAAATGGACGTAAAGACGGCATTTCTTAACGGTCCTTTGAAGGAAGAAGTCTATGTCACGCAGCCGGAAGGATTCGTCAATCCTCATTATCCTGACAAGGTGTATCGTCTCCACAAAGCACTTTATGGACTCAAGCAAGCTCCAAGGGCGTGGTACGACGAGCTCTCAAAATTTCGGGTATCCAAAGGTTTCTCAAAAGGTTCCATTGATCTAACTTTGTTCACTTATAAATATGGGGATGACATTTTGCTTGTGCAAATTTATGTTGATGACATTATTTTCGGGTCTACAAACCCAAAACTTTCAAAATAGTTTGAAAAAGTAATGCACAACAAATTTGAAATGTCAATGATGGGCGAACTAAAATTCTTTCTAGGAATTCAAGTTCACCAATCCCCAAGTGGTATCTTTATAAACCAAGCTAAGTATTGTCAAGAGATAATCAAAAAGCATGGTATGACTTCATGTGACCCCGTTGGGACACCATTATCAACCACATCGCTAGATGCTGACTTGGAGGGATTATCCATAGATCAAACGAGATATCGTTCCATGATCGGGTCCCTCATGTACTTGACAGCAAGCAGACCAGATATTCATCATGCTACGTGTTATTGTGCACGTTATCAAGCACGGCCCACTGAAAAGCACCTCAAGGAGGTTAAACGGATCTTTCGGTACCTCAAGAATACCATTCATTTGGGACTCTGGTATCCGCGGGAAACCGGTTTCTTTCTAACGGCCTATTCAGATTCTGATCATGCAGGGTGTCTTGATACACGTAAAAGTACTTCTGGTGGTGCAAAATTTCTAGGACAAGATAAGCTTGTGGGATGGTCTTCCAAGAAGCAGGATTGCACGTCACTTTCATCAGCCGAAGCGGAGTATGTGTCTCTATCTGCGTGTTGTGCTCAAGTTCTTTGGATGAGAACACAACTCACGGATTATGGCTTCCACTTTGATAAAGTACCTATGTACTGTGACTCAAAGTCGGCCATAGCCATCTCCTGCAATCCAGTACAACATTCCCGTACGAAGCACATTGATGTCCGATATCACTTCATAAAGGAACAAGTTGAAAGAGGTATCGTTGAATTATACTTTGTTGGAACGGATTACCAATTAGCCGACTTGTTTACGAAAGCTCTTTCGAAAGATAGGTTTGAGTACCTCGTTAGGCAAATTGGTATGAGATGTTTGACTCCAGCAGACCTGGAGATTCTGGCAAAGGTGCCTGCTTGATTTATCTATCAAACATCAACTTGTAAATATCTTTGAAAAAGCAAAATACAAAAATATAAAACACATAAAAGCAAAACACAAAATTAAAAATCTTTCAAAATCCAAAAATATTCTTCTCGACATGTCTTTCAGTATCGATAATATGGACGTGCCTAGAAATGTCGCTCAATAACGACACGGGTGTGTACATAAAGCTCGAATGAAAGTTGTAAATACTTTTCAAAACATGTCATTTCTTCTTTTAATAAAGGAAATTGTCTATTTGACAAATATTTCCAAACAACGGGTAGAGCAATCTATCACGGGTTGAGCTTGTCACAAAACATTCAACGTTTTGAGCTCAACACAATGGCTTGTAATCACTTTCAGATTGCAACCCGGAACTATATTCACGGGGGAGTGTACGATTTCGTGCTCTTACCCTTAGCAAAAGAAGTTAAATCTTCTTACACTTGAGTGGATTCGTCAAGACATTCAAAGTCTATGAACTCAAGTTTATGCTTCAGAAAAACCTCTTCGACAAAAAGAAATAGGATTTTTCAAAAAGCGTTGAACACAAATTTTCAATAATTTTTCAATGATATTCAAAATCTTTCAAAAATTGTGTGTTCAACAAATCCCATCCTCAAAAAGCAAAATGTGGATCATATCCTCACAATGACAATTCAATTGGATCAATTTTTGAGGGGGAGCATTTTTAACTTCATGCAAAAGATTAACACATCTTTCTCCCAGAGATTTCAAGACTATTTTTTTTTCAAAATATATCTTAATCAAATTTGGTATCTCTAATATCAAAAGATTTTATATATTAGAAATAGGGGGAGAAAATGTGATTAAAATGTGATCTAATATAAGACTCAAGCACTTTAACTCTTACCTACATGTGCGAAACACTTTCGATTATCGATACACATGTGAAGGGGGAGCATTTCTGAAACGACAAAACTAGCAAGGTGTTAAATGTTTTTCAAACACTTTGTTAGAATTTAAAGTGGTTTTCATGGTTACGATCAAATACCCACAACATCTTTAATTCACGATGTTATTAGTGTCAAAAGGGTGGTTAGGTTTAAGTCCTATGATCCAACCAGAACCGGAGGGATCTTCCCAGGGACAATCCAATAGATTATTAGAAGTCCTTAGGAAAGATGGAGTAATGTGAACGTAGCTGAATGCCGACTAAGTACTGATGATAGCACTGGAACAATCACAACAAGGTGCTATTAATGATGTCTTGGTAAGCATTGAAGGGGTTGAAGAATGAAAAAGAAATGTAAGGATAAAGGGTCTAAAGAAAGAAGCCCTCCATACAACTTAGGCAGAAACCGGGTCAACTCATCATGAAGACAAACTCATCATGGACCTAGTGATGTGAAGCACAACCCTTTCCTAGCTACTCAGGCGTCTCTCAAAAGAAGTTTGTTTTATTGTCACGGAGATCAACACGATTTCTATTGACTTTCTCACTCCGAGAAAGTTGATATTGAATAGGTGGCATCTGCTCCAGCCTCTGACCACTAAAAGTGCACAAATAGAGTCTAGAGCCAAGAGATCAATCAAATCTCGTTAGGACACACGGATGAAGATCAAGAGAGTCCTACGCTATATCCTTGTGATATTGCTAGAACACTCAGAGTGATACTACTTAGTATTCACAATGATGAGTGGAAATCCTTCCAGTGTTAACATCAAACAGCACTGCGGTAGGTCATATGCAAGATTCTTTATGAATTGAACATGTGCAAAACTGAAAAGCAACAGTGGTTTGATTCTGAATTGATTCAAACTCGTTTCAGGTTTCTACGCAATATCTTTATGATCTTGCCAGAACATTCAGAGTGATATTCATTAATATCCACAGTGACGAATGGAAATCCTTCTAGCGTCAACATCAAACAGCGCTACGGTAGGTGACTTGTGAGATTCTTATGAATCAAACTTGTGTCAACTGGAAAGCAACAATGGTAAGATTCGTTAAGAATCAAACTTGTTCCAGGAATTTGAATTGACGACTTTAATCAAGCGGATATCTATCCAATTGATTCACTCTTTATGTTCGAAGTCTTGCTTTGAGACGGTCGAATAAAGAGAACGGCTAGTACAGCCGCGAAACCCTATCAAGGAGATTCTTAATTGAATCTACCTGATCACAGGTACGATATTTAATATCGTACAACGGTCTTCACCGACCGGAGGTAAAACGCTACCGATTTAGGACGAATGTCAAAGTCATTCAGTCCGTGTCTATGTTTTATCTCGAGAAGGTGGCGTCACGGTGTACACAGCAAAGTCAATGATTCAGAAACCACATACTCATGCCTAAAGACATATTTAACAATTAATAGTGTGAGCATGTGGATGAAGACACAAGATCGCAAGATGGCAAAGAAAAGTCAAGGATGATTTGAAGATCTCAAGCTTAAAGACAAAGTCGAAAGACAACGACAAAGGCTCAAAGATCACAGCATGAAGGAACAAGGCTACGATTACACGTTCAATACTCATTTATGGCGAGATTAGTAATCTCTACAAATTTCCTAAATGACCAAGGTTTATGACCTCTCATTGGGGGAGATTGTTAGCCTCAAAAATATTGAGCCAAACAAGAATGCTCGGTCATATGTTTATTATGTATCGTATTTTAGAACGTTGTAATAGGTAGTACATTAGTCGTGTTATACGGGCTTAACTTTAGGCTAAAGTTCATTAATAAGTAACTAAAGCCCAAAAGGAAAGCCCGGCCCAAACCATATAGTCCATAAAGAAGCCCGCATGTGGGTGGACTATAAATACTACCCTCCTAGCATGTTAGGAGGGTTGGTGATTCATTTTTCTCTTAATCTAATAGTTCGCAAATTCACACACTTCTCTCTCTTTTCTCTCTCTAGTTTCTCTCTCTAAATTCATCTCATTTCTACCTTTCTTTCTTCATTAATCGTATAGAAACATCACATATTAGGGACAACAACAAGAAATCCAGCTCAACAACAAGAACTCCAGTAAGAGTAAAGCATTAACTCCCTTTGGTATCTTGCTTCTTGTTACTGTTTAGTTTACCGGACAAATTGAGTTTTCGTGGAGAAGGGGACTCATTGTACTGAAAAATCTATTGCTAGTGCTGTACTGACTTATTCTATACCAGTCTTAGTGGAGAGTGAGCTGGAAAGGGGCTTTTCCGTCTTTCCAGGGAAATCTAATCAAGAGAGCTAGCTTCGGTCTCACGTGGCTCAACTAAGAAAGGACGGAGCTGTCGAGTGAGGATTGGCCGAGGGGAGGTCATGATGTACCTGGGTACAAATCCACCAATAAAAAAAGACAAGTAGAAGCCAATGAAAGAGGAGTAGGCAGGGCTAAATAGTGCCAGTAGGGTACGTAAACGAGGACAGATCACATGGTTTTCTACTGGTAAGCTTTGAGCTGTCGAGTAAGGAGTGCTCTATCTCTTAAGAAAGGGGCTTTGGAAACCTGACTTATTAGACGAGAAAGGGCAGTACTCTCTGATGTGCGTTCTATTATTGCCTCCTATTCCTCTATTATTGCATCTATTTCCTCTCTTATTGCCTCCTATTCCTCTATTTCCTCTATTATTGCCTCTATTTTCTCTATTATTGCCTCCTATTCCTGAGGGAGTGATCGGAATTAAGCCACGTGGGGATACCCGAAAAAAACAAAGGACTATTTGATTCCCTTTTTGGGCAGGTCCGAGTGGGGATAGCATTTCTCTCCTGCATGTCCATGGAGTTTTGAAAAATCCAAACATCTCAGAGATAGATAGAGAGGTAGGAATTTATCGAACGAAAGCCAAGGTTAAGTGTTACAATTGCCACAGAATGGGTTACCTTATGAGAGAATCTAGATCTCCAAGAAGATCTGATGCTTGAAAGCCTTAAAGCCAAATCGTCAAGGTTGAAGATACAAAAGCTATGGTTGCCATGCAAGACATATATTGTGTTGGCTGGGATTGGAACTTTTTGTCCAAGGATGTGGAAGAGAACAAGGCCTTAGTTGCAGAAAAGGAGGAAGAGGAGCATGTTCACTATGCTCTCATGGCACATTCTTCATCTTCATCAGACAATGAGGTATATGATGATGCATTTTGTAGTAAGGGTTGTCGTCTAAACACTGAAAAGCTTAACAAAGAAGTTTTAAAATTAACATCAAATGTTTTTGATGAAAAATGCAAGTTATCTAATTTTCAACTTGCTCTTATTCAAACTGAAAAGACTGTGGCTGAATATAAGAAAATGGAGCTTGACCTAAAAGATCAAAACAATGTTTTGACTCATGATCTAAATGCTAGTGTTGAGGTTAGGAACATCTTGGAGAGATCTAATGGTGTTTTACAAGCTAAGTTAGATGAGGCTATCAAAAACAAAGATAATGTAGATCTTAAAATTCAAAAATTTGATAAAGCTTCTCAAACCCTAGAAAAATGTGTTAGTGAACAAAGGGATTCTAGAGATAGGAGTGGGATTGGGATGAAAGAGTATGTTGGTGTTCCACCACCTACTAGGAACTTTTATGGTGTCCTTAGAAAGGATCTGTCTTGGACTGGTATTCCAGAACTCCAAGAAAATGAATTTATTCCTCCACCTAGAGTTCTTACCCCAGTAGAGGAATACAAGCAGAAATTAACAGATTTAGACCAATGGAAGAAAGCCAACCTTACTTTGTTTGTTAGGGGTGGCATGCTTAGTGACAGCCCAAATGAGTCTACACCCATAAAAGTGACCAATCCTACTACTGGTAAGACTGTTGAACTTGGCTTAAACGTTGATAGAAAACCTAGTATTAAATATGCAGAAATGTACAAAAAACCTAGGTCACCAAAAAGTCAAATTAGTGATAGTGGGACAGGTTTCTTTTCATCTAGACCTAGAGTCATGTCTAGAAAAGCCGGTTATACTTGTGGAAGCTTTTCACATTTGGCTTATAAATGTGTCAATGCTTCAAAGGTCAACGCTGATAGAAAGTCAACCATGGTCAAACCCAAACATTTTGTCCAGCAAAGTCCACAAGTCATTAGACCAGCCCTATTCTTTAATAAAGGGTCTAATATTTATGGACAAAGGCCTTTTCAGAAGACCAATACATGGTCTAACAGACAATGGGTTCCTGTAGCAAACCCTAGGTTCAACGCTGATAAAGGAAATTTCAGCGTTGACAAGAACAATTGTAACACTGACAGAAATGTTTCCAACGCTGTTAGACCAAGAAATGCCAAATACTTGAAACCAAAGGAGAAGGGGTCTAAAGCTTCTTTTAGCTTATCTTGGAGACCTAAACAAGACCAAAACCCTAATTCAGATGGGATTTCTATGACCTGTAACAGATTTCATTATATTTCAAAGGTCACAACTAAACCAATTGGGGTTAATTGGGTGTTTAATCCACAAAGGGATGAACAAGGGGTTGTCATAAGGACTAAGTCTGTTCTTGTTGAACAACCAAATGAATCCAAGTCTGCTCAGGCTTGGGTTCCCAAAGAAAACTAATTTGTTTTCTTTATGTGTAGGGAATTCAAAAGCAAGTTAATGATTATGGCTATTGGGATAGTGGATGCTCTAGGCACATGATGGGGAAGGAAGACTACTTGACAAACTTCACTCCCATTAAAGATGGTGACAAAGTGTACTTTGGAGGCGGATATGGAACAATCACTGGCAAAGGCACTCTTATCACCAACAATTTGCGTTTTGAGAACGTGTTTTTGGTAAAAGAACTTGAATATAATCTGTTTAGTGTATCACAGGTCTGTGATAACAAAAATAAGGTTCTTTTCACAAATACTGAATGCTTGGTGTTGAGCAAAGATTTTAAAATACCTGATGAGAAATTTATTGATTATAGAACACCTAGGCATAAGGACATTTATAATGTGAATTAATATTTCCGTTTTTAGTTCGTTTTCTCTCGGTCTAATCGAATGGATATAACATTCTCAAGTTTGACTCAATTGTTTTTGGTTGATAAAAGCGAATTTGGTATTTATACTACTTAGCAAGAAGCATGTAAAAATGTAAAAATAATAGATATTCTACATATACGTACTACACTAAAAACATATTGCACGTACCACGAATAATGCACAAAAAGTACAATTAATAAAAACTACGATTATCAAACTAATTGTTAACAAGAAAAATAACAAACTCAAAAATCAACAACCTAACACATTTTAACTAATTTCAAACAACTTTGTATAAAAGTAAAAATATAAATTTCTAACAAACTAATTCTAATAGAATTGAAAATACAAAATTTGTAAAAATTAATTTATTTTTATGAGATGAAAACTAATTTCCAAACTAATAAATTTTTTAATAAAATCTAAAATCTAAGTTTTCATAAAATTTGAATTTGCTAGAAGTAAAATGTGTTAAATCTATCTTGTATGTAAATCTAACTTGCCCAAAACAAGATTAAGCCCACAAATTAAAAACATTCCCATTATATGAAAATCATGGCCTTAAACTGACAAATGACTTTGTTATTCGTTTCTTACACCTGACTACCAATTTCCTATGAGTTTTTTAAGTAGTCTTTTTCCACTCAGTTCACATTAACCAAGTACTATTTCCATAACACCTAATGCATTGTAATCCTGTACAAAACGAAGGACTAAAATATTTACACAGAAACTGAATATTAACAACAGATATCAACAAAAACTTATACAGATATCAACAAAAACTTATATTACTCTATACTTCTAACAGACAATGCTAATATTTGCAGAAAATGAATATGTGCTTAACCAAGTAATATCAAGGCCTCCGTTGAGGAGAAGCAGAGCGCTGAGCTCGCTTAATGCTCGTCTACACAAAGTTTCACCAGTAACATAATTCTCCTAATATCAACAGCTGAAGATATCATAGTCTTGAAGTTCAATCCTGCAAAAGAAATAAAGACGACATGCTGTTCTAACAAGTTGAGCTACCAATCTGCTTAATTGACATTTCATCAATCACTATGCTCGATCTGTTACGAATTGAATCCTATATGAGCTACAAAACTGAACCAAAGCAGAATAGTGTATTATCTAATTTCTATATCACTAGCTAATTCCTGCAATCTCTAAAATTTTATTGAAACTTAAAAGTCTAAACTTCCACTACTAGAATCAAACTAACAAAGAAACACTCATAAGCTCATTTGAGCTTATCAAATTGTTTATCAGTTTTGATGAATGTGAGACAAGCTTATAACCAATCAGCTACTTAAAATATTCACAGTCCTAAAATCTTTACAGAAATGTATTTAAATCTAAATTCAGTCCAAACTAAAAAACTAACGACAAACGCTAAAACTGATTCGACATTGAAAAACTCCTAAACCTGAAAAGCTGATTAAACCGTGAGTAAATTGTAAAACACTCTAAATTTTACTACTAAGGCTTAAAAGATCAATATTCACAAACTTCACAAAATGATGAACAGTAACGAGTGGAACTTTCTCTTAACAGAGAATCAATCCGATAAACTCAAATTGTAAACCACACTCAAACTAACAGTAACTTGATCCTCAAACTAAAGCTAATGTGCCGAGCTTCTAACAGTAAGAGACAAGTTTATAAAACTGTAATCTCCATTAATGGAGGATAAAATCATTCGGTTACAACTAACTTCAGAAACTATAACAAGTTCAACAAGATTTCACTGACTTTCAAACTAATGAGAAGGGAAGAATGAGAAAGCTCGAATTATTTCATTAATGGAGAAAAAGTATTCGGTTACAAACTAAAAACTGAATCAGTTACAGATTTTAATAAGAAAAGTGAAAGAAAACTTAACTATCTAACTAATCCTAACTACTATGTGAAACTACTCCTAGGCTAACCATCGAAACTGAAGGTCTTCGTCTCTATTTATAGCCGTCGAGGGAGGTGGGATGACGTGTGTCCTCCAATCAATAATCGCCACGTGTAAAATACGAGGATAAGCTCGTTCTTCATTCTTCATCACATTTGGGGGTTTCTTCGTTCTTCAGTCTTGATCTAATTAAGTGATACCATCTTGTAGAGGAGAAGGAGAGGATGATTTTTGCTGTTTTAATTCTCGTATGAATCCTTGTTGATCTCTTGTGATTTGATCTTGCAGGTTATGGAGAAAAGGGATGGAACTCGGTTTCTTTGTTTCTCTCTCTTTCACCATGGAGAAGACGTAATATATTTTTGTTTGACCGAGACTTGGTCATTTGACCAAGTAAATAAAAGTTAAACTTTTCTTTTCTTTCCAAATTTCCTTTTTGGTCCTTCAACTTTCAATCTTTTCAATTGGTATAAAGACTTTGAGCAAATCTCTTTTTCATCCTTTGTTTCTTTAGAAATTGCAACTTAAGCCCTCGATCTTTGAAAGTTTGGCAAATAAGGTCCTTGAAGCATCTTTCGTCTCTTTCTTCGTCTTTTGTGATATAAATCCCTTGAAAACGCGTCTTTGTTCCAAAATGTATCTTTTTTACCTGAAACACACAAAACACAAATACACGCGTAATTCTGATATTTTAAAGTTAAATATTATGTATTTGACTGTGTTTTAAGTGGTTTATAGATCATTATTGATGAGTGTTTTCACGCTTATCAACTCCCCTCCACTTGACCATTGCCATGACCTCATGCAATGCAGCATTTCAAAGCTCTAAAGTGCACTTTTCTCATAATTAACCAATCTTGGCCATTTTATGATTTAATAAACTATACTATACTACATGATGAATGATTTTGAATATATACAATGCAATGCAAAGAAAACAATTCTATTTATATATTTTTGGATTTTCTTGAAATGGTTTAGATGGAAATAGCTCATAAAGAATTCAATGACTTTGATTAGGGCTTGGATACCATGGACATTTATCACCCTCAAGTTTCACTTTCCCCATACCAAGCTTAAAAATGGGATCATTGTATTCACAAGTAAAAAGTGCATCAACTTATTCATGACAATTAAATGTGGAACCGGTTATTATTTGAGCAAATTGCTTGAAGGAAAATTTTTCATTATTTAAGGCGTGAAATATAAGAAATGTAAAATCCAAAAATAAGGAAGCACGGTTTTAATCCTAAGTAATCCTCTCATCCATTACTTGAAAAACCGCTCACAATTAATATAAGTCCGTTTCAAGAGTATTAAGTCATTCGCCTTATGTGTAAAATCCTCATGTCATGCTTTCATAAGTAGCTACACACTCGCTAAGGAAAGAAAAATAAAACTCACGCAATAATTTACATCCGCCATCTTTTTGAGACTTTGGATCTTCAACCCCGCAACCCGTCAAGGTAATATTGGATTGGAGCAATCTATTGAATCCCCGCAACCCGTCAAGGTAATATTGGAACTCAATAGTCACTATAATTAACACCACACTGCCCCTCTTGGGAGTCTTGTATATATATATTTTTTTCTTTTTTCTTTTTTTTTCTAGCCACTCATTTTTTTGTAAGCCGCTCTTATTTTTCTTTATTCCTCACAAAGAAAGTTGAAAAGAATAAAAGGAAAAACACCCGCTAAATATTGAGCATGACATAAGTCTAGTACACATAAAACGTTCTAACTTAGAATCTTAAGACGTACTAATATCAACCATGAATGATTAGACAAAAATGCATAAGAGATTACAAACCAATTAAAACCGTTCTTGATTATTTATTAACAATTATATACATGCGAAGAAAATAGAGGTAAAGAAGAGAAGGGTTTAACCACAAGTAATTATCATGAAGTTTATCTAGCCCTTTTATACTTGCTTCAACTCTATCATTTCCCATTCTCCACAAATTTAAAATCTCAAATAATGAGATTGGTGGATGCTTAGCCTAATAGACCAATGAAGGACTACATGGTTAAGGATACTAGCTAGAGAATGCTAAGATAAGCAAACTCAGGTTGAGTCAAAATATCCATGGCGGGCCTAATATCTCAAAGAAATCTAAATTTGTTAAACCATGTTTTTATTATATTTTTTTCCTTTTATATATTTTTGATGAAAAACAAAAGAAGAATATATACAATGCAAATGTGTTATGCAAATGAAAAAATGATTAATGCAAAAATTATGAATGCATATTTTTGGTGGCCAAAGTAGATCAAAAATCTGAAAAATGTTTGAAAAATTAATTTCCATGTTATCATGAAGTTGAGGCAATGGTCTAGGTAAGGTCACTTCGATAGAAGTCTCCCCTACACTTAAGCTAAACATTGTCCTCAATGTTTAAGAGTATTGGAGTGAACTCCCCTACACTTATGACATTGATAACTTTGTTTAACTCGAGCTAAGGAAGATACAACTAAAGGGTATTCATTTTAAGCACAAGTGTTGAATATCACAATAGCAAAAACTAATCGAAGTGAACCGGATACACGGGCCTTCTCCATAAGCTCCAAGCATGAAATGAGAGAGAGCAACCCTCGAAACAAACACCAAAAGACGAAGAAAGGCCACCCCTCCACTTCAACTCTACTATAGCATCCTTTTAATTAAACCTAACCTATTTAGATCTACTCTACGTTTTCTAACCTAGTTATTCAATGCTTGAGTTTTTTTAACCCTAAGTCTCTAGCTCGACTCGGCCCCGAATTAGGTTGTCCTTGGGGAAACCATCATGGAGACTAAAGAATATCCACTTTGAAGCACATCTCACATGATACACTCAAACTTAGCACATTGCCATTTACTATAAGATTTACAATATCCGCCTCGATAAATGGAACGGTCCAACGTGTCTCAAGTTTGTCCAACATACGAAATCTCTCATATAGGAAGCACCCCAGGATCAAACACATAGTTTCCATCTCTACATGTGAATAACTCCAAAGTAGGAAGCATCACCAAAGTAAGCTCATACGAGAAGCCCATATCAATATAAGTCACACTCTTAAGTGGAGTAGATGAAAACCAATATTTCCCAGATATACGGATCCCAGGATCAAAAACCTTTCCCTTCATGGGAAAATAAGAAGATGAACTCGTATCAACCATATAAGATTCCCCCTAGTGATCAAAGCATCATGAGAATATGAAGGTGTAGGTATCAAAACATTCATAACTATTATGTCCATGTTAGGCTCATCATCATCATCAAAAGGTGGGTAATCTTCCATAGAAGGCATAATGAAAGGAGGATCAATAGTAATAGTATCTTGTGAAGGAGGTGTATCTCTATGTTCCCAAAAAGCAATGTAGTAATAAGACGAACCTCCTCTTCCAAATTAGAAACACTATCGTCGACCTCTATATCAAAATGTGCAAGAGTATCCTCTATGGTGGCATCAATCTCCATAAAAGAGTCCATATCAAAGGTTTTGAGTTCTAAAGGTGCCTTAGATGAAAAAGTATCAATCTCTAAGAGGAAAGGATCTTCATCAATAACCAACTTCAAGGGTGGAAGGGTGGGAACATAAGGCTCAAAAGGAGGTGTATTAATGAGAGAATCACTCAAAGGGATGATATGATCATGAAAATCAATAGGTGTATCCTCAAAAACCAGTGAAGGATGATCAATCAAGGGTTCTTCTTCTATAGACTCATTATTAGGTTCTTCACACTCCTCAAAAAGTGGGTTATCAAAACATGTCTCAAAAAGAGGATTAGAATGTATCACAAAATCACTTAGAGGAATAGATGAAGGAGTCATAGAAGAAATGGAGTCATCATCATCAGAAGTAAAAGACTCATCACTATCATAAGGATCATCAAAGGTTTCATCACAAGAATCATAAGGTGGTAGAGGAGAAGGATCCACTTTTCCTATAGGAGCAAACTCTTCATCCAAATTAGGAATGTTATCTTGACAAGACAAGTCATTGGATGATATAGCATAAGATGCGTCACTAGAATCACAATCATCATCCTCCATTTGTGGAAAGTCTTTCACAAACTCTTCCTCAATCTCATTATCCCTTTCTTTAAACAATTCATCAAGATCAAAGTCACCAAAATCACTAGTAGTGGCATGAAGGTCAATATGTGATGAAATCTCAATGTGATCATGAGGAGAAGAAGTATCAATACAAAGCTCGTCACATGGTTCATTGGAAACCCTCTCAAGCTCTCTTTGGATTGGGATAAGGTTCTCAACACTAGAAGAGGTTAATTCATCCGATTTGGTGTTTGTATTAGTGCTAAGAGGCTCGTCTCCCATGGTTAAAGAGTCGGTGGGTCCTATGTGAGGTAAAGGTGTTGAAGGTGTGTATGGCTCAAGTATATTCGGTGGAGAGATGGAAGGGTCTATAATAGGAACATCACTAAGTGTATCATCCTCAACATCTACTCTCAAATAAGGCTCATCATGAGGTAAAGCATCGTCAGGTCTCATGAGTTGCAAGACGTATGTGCTCAAGCCTAAGATGTTCAGATCAGTTGCCTCTTTCATTGTCTCAAGTGCTTGCATTACAAATTTAAAAGCGTCTTTACTCAAGAAATGAAAAATGCCTTGATTGTGAAAGGATGTTTGATTATGACTTTAAAAATTCTCTTCATTTTGAAAATCGTCTTGATTTAAAAAATCTTGATTTTGAAAATCTTCATTAAACCCTTGATCATAATCGCTCGCGTATAGATGACAATTATTTGTATCATGCGGTCCTCCACAAGTCGCACAAGGCCCATACACAGCTCGATAATGCTCCTCTTGTAATATCTCCAAAATAGGACGATTATCGATGTGTGGCAAAATGGTCGAATGTATATACAAGTGAAATGACGTCTAAAAGCTTCCTCGGGGAAGGAAGTAATACACTAAAGATGGTATGTTTACACGCGTGCGAGTACACGTGTAAGTAAACACGAGGAATGAGGGAGTAGCCCTCGGTCGACTTTGAAGAGAAAAGGATTATCCTCTTCGAGGTTCGATATGAAATATCCACAAGAAAGTATAATATATATATATACTACTTGGGTGCAAGACCCCCAATAAAGCCTTCCTTCTTAGAATACGCACTAGTGAACGGGGGGTTAGGTGGCGCGAAGCACTTAAGTACCTATTGACCCTTAGATGGCATTTTATAGCACATCGCCTTTCTATTCACTTTGTAGTTTGTATTCTTCGAATTATTGCCTATTGGAAGTATTTATCTATTCTTGCTTAATTAAATTGGATCGATACGCGTGTCAAGGACCGGAACGCCCCTCAACACTGTGTATTGCGTCGGCAATACTTATGGAAGATATGTGTATTGGTTGTTCTTATACGTATACGTATTTACATATAATAATATAGAGAAAATATTTTTGTGTTTATTTGATTTTTTTAAGAAAAATACTATATGTACGTAAAAACGATGAAAACCGATATAATATATATTTTTGTTGTAATCTTTTAGGAAAAATATTACTTTTTGGATTTTTTATTTTTTTTGGTTCAATTCTTTAGGAAAAGAATTGATTTTTGTGATTTTTATTTTTTATATTTTTATCTTTTTGATTTTTTTATGTTTTTGATTTATAATACGTAAAATAACGTTCACAAAGTGAACGGATCCCAAAATCCAATCGTCTCACTCGAAACCGTTAATCTTCACGAAAAGAACCGGCAGCGGCGCCATTTAATATTTCCGTTTTTAGTTCGTTTTCTCTCGGTCTAATCGAATGGATATAACATTCTCAAGTTTGACTCAATTGTTTTTGGTTGATAAAAGCGAATTTGGTATTTATACTACTTAGCAAGAAGCATGTAAAAATGTAATAATAATAGATATTCTACATATACGTACTACACTAAAAACATATTGCACGTACCACGAATAATGCACAAAAAGTACAATTAATAAAAACTACGATTATCAAACTAATTGTTAACAAGAAAAATAACAAACTCAAAAATCAACAACCTAACACATTTTAACTAATTTCAAATAACTTTGTTTAAAAGTAAAAATATAAATTTTCTAACAAACTAATTCTAATAGAATTGAAAATACAAAATTTGTAAAAATTAAGTTTTTTTTATAAAAGTACAAATCAATTTTTATGAGATGAAAACTAATTTCCAAACTAATAAAATTTTTAATAAAATCTAAAATCTAAGTTTTCATAAAATTTGAATTTGCTAGAAGTAAAATGTGTTAAATCTATCTTGTATGTAAATCTAACTGGCCCAAAACAAGATTAAGCCCACAAATTAAAAACATTCCCATTATATGAAAATCATGGCCTTAAACTGACAAATGACTTTGTTATTCGTTTCTTACACCTGACTACCAATTTCCTATGAGTTTTTTAAGTAGTCTTTTTCCACTCAGTTCACATTAACCAAGTACTATTTCCATAACACCTAATGCATTGTAATCCTGTACAAAACGAAGGACTAAAATATTTACACAGAAACTAAATATTAACAACAGATATCAACAAAAACTTATACAGATATCAACAAAAACTTATATTACTCTATACTTCTAACAGACAATGCTAATATTTGCAGAAAATGAATATGTGTTTAACCAAGTAATATCAAGGCCTCCGTTGAGGAGAAGCAGAGCGCTGAGCTCGCTTAATGCTCGTCTACACAAAGTTTCACCAGTAACAAAATTCTCCTAATATCAACAGCTGAAGATATCATAGTCTTGAAGTTCAATCCTGCAAAAGAAATAAAGACGACATGCTGTTCTAACAAGTTGAGCTACCAATCTGCTTAATTGACATTTCATCAATCACTATGCTCGATCTGTTACGAATTGAATCCTATCTGAGCTACAAAACTGAACCAAAGCAGAATAGTGTATTATCTAATTTCTATGTCACTAGCTAATTCCTGCAATCTCTAAAATTTTATTGAAACTTAAAAGTCTAAACTTCCACTACTAGAATCAAACTAACAAAGAAACACTCATAAGCTCATTTGAGCTTATCAAATTGTTTATCAGTTTTGAGGAATGTGAGACAAGCTTATAACCAATCAGCTACTCAAAATATTCACAGTCCTAAAATCTTTACAGAAATGTATTTAAATCTAAATTCAGTCCAAACTCAAAAACTAACGACAAACGCTAAAACTGATTCGACATTGAAAAACTCCTAAAACTGAAAAGCTGATTAAACAGTGAGTAAATTGTAAAACACTCTAAATTTTACTACTAAGGCTTAAAAGATCAATATTCACAAACTTCACAAAATGATGAACAGTAACGAGTGGAACTTTCTCTTAACAGAGAATCAATCCGATAAACTCAAATTGTAAACCACACTCAAACTAACAATAACTTGATCCTCAAACTAAAGCTAAAGTGCCGAGCTTCTAACAGTAAGAGACAAGTTTATAAAACCGTAATCTCCATTAATGGAGGATAAAATCATTCGGTTACAACTAATTTCAGAAACTATAACAAGTTCAACAAGATTTCACTGACTTTCAAACTAATGAGAAGGGAAGAATGAGAAAGCTCGAATTATTTCATTAATGGAGAAAAAGTATTCGGTTACAAACTAAAAACTGAATCAGTTACAGATTTTAATAAGAAAAGTGAAAGAAAACTTAACTATCTAACTAATCCTAACTACTATGTAAAACTACTCCTAGGCTAACCATCGAAACTGAAGGTCTTCGTCTCTATTTATAGCCATCGAGGGAGGTGGGATGACGTGTGTCCTCCAATCAATAATCGCCACGTTTAAAATACGAGGATAAGCTCGTTCTTCATTCTTCATCACATTTGGGGGTTTCTTCATTCTTCAGTCTTGATCTAATTAAGTGATACCATCTTGTAGAGGAGAAGGAGAGGATGATTTTTGCTGTTTTGATTCTCGTATGAATCCTTGTTGATCTCTTGTGATTTGATCTTGCAGGTTATGGAGAAAAGGGATGGAACTCGGTTTCTTTGTTTCTCTCTCTTTCACCATGGAGAAGACGTAATATATTTTTGTTTGACCGAGACTTGGTCATTTGACCAAGTAAATAAAAGTTAAACTTTTCTTTTCTTTCCAAATTTCCTTTTTGGTCCTTCAACTTTCAATCTTTTCAATTGGTATAAAGACTTTGAGCAAATCTCTTTTTCATCCTTTGTTTCTTTAGAAATTGCAACTTAAGCCCTCAATCTTTGAAAGTTTGGCAAATAAGGTCCTTGAAGCATCTTTCGTCTCTTTCTTCGTCTTTTGTGATATAAATCCCTTGAAAACGCGTCTTTGTTCCAAAATGTATCTTTTTTACCTGAAACACACAAACACAAATACACGCGTAATTCTGATATTTTAAAGTTAAATATTATGTATTTGACTGTGTTTTAAGTGGTTTATAGATCATTATTGACGAGTGTTTTCACACTTATCATGAATCTTAATGGAATTAGGATGAATAATAATTTTTCATGTCTATATGCTAAGGCTTCAGTTGATGAGAGTAATCTTTGGCACAGAAGATTAGGGCACATTAATTTTAAGAACATAAATAGACTTGTGAGACATGGTTTAGTTGATGGTTTGCCTGAAAAGGATTTCCACTATGACCACTCTTGTGTTGCATGCCTTAAAGGCAAACAACACAAAGTCTCCTTTAAGTATAAACCTGTGCAGTCTAGTTATAAACCACTTCACTTGCTGCATATGGACTTGTTTGGTCCAACTAATATAGAAAGCTTAAATGGTAAATCCTACTGTTTTGTCATCACTGATGATTTTTCTAGATTTACTTGGACTTTCTTTTTAGCTTTGAAAACTGAAACTGCTGATATTTTGATTAACTTTATTACCCAGTTAGAGAAAAAGACCGGGAATGAGGTTAAGATACTTAGAAGTGATAATGGTGGTGAGTTTAGATATAAGTTGTTAGATGAATTTTGTGCCAAGAAAGGGATTACTAGACAATTTAGAATAGCTAGAACCCCACAACAAAATGGGGTGGTTGAGAGGAAAAATAGAACACTCATAGAAGCAGCTAGGACTATGTTGGCTGATGCTCACTTCCCCATAGCATTTTGGGCTGAGGCTGTGAATACAGCTTGTTATGTTCAGAATAGGGCATTAATCAACAAGATTCACAACAAGACACCTTATGAGCTCTTTTGGAGTAGGAAACCTAATATTGGTTTTCTTAAACCCTTTGGCTGTCATGTAGTTGTTTTAGACACTAGTGATGCCTTAGGAAAGTTTAGTGCTAAAGGTGATGAAGGCTACTTTATGGGTTATTCAGTGCAGAGTAGAGGATAAAGAGTTTACATTAAGAAAGAAAAACATATACTTGAAAAGGTACATGTTAGGTTTTTAGAAAGTAAACCTAGTGATCCTGAGAGTGAACCAAATTGGTTATTTGACTTTGAACCTCTATCTAGAACTTTGAATTATATGCCTGTTTCTAATCCAGACATTATGAAGGTAACTTCAAATGTTGTGGAAGAACTAGTTGTTGAAGTTTCTATACAGGTTGATAAGGATGTTGGATCACAAGCAGACAAATCAGCACCTATACTTGAGTATGTTACCATTCCTATTTAGACAGATGCATTTGCTGCTGTTGCTGCTGCTAGAAAAGAGAAAGGTGGTCCACAAGTATCACCAGTTGAAAACATGCATGATTCCTCAAGCGCTGAAAAAGGAAAATCTGGCGCTGACAAGACAAGTTCAGGCGTTGATGGCTCAAACGTTGACAGTCCTACTTCAGGCGTTGACAACTCTTTTTACCATTTATTCTCTTCCAGTGTTTTTGAACAAGGTGAACCTTCAAACAGAAATGGAGAGGTTCATTCAGATGATGATGGAAGAGCATTTGAAGAAGATATTGGCAACTTGGAGACTGAAATTGATGATAACACAATAATTGAAGGAGGCGTACTTACATCTAATATGAAGAATCATCATTCTTCTCTAATCATTGGTGATGTGATGACTCCTGTACAAACTAGAAGGTCTCATCAGAATCATGGAGGATTTATTGCCCATATTCATAAGAAGGTTGATACCCCTCTTGTTCAAGCATGTTTGTTTGCCTGTTTTCTGTCACAACAGGAACCCAAGAAGATTTTTGATGCTCTCAAAGAACCAAGTTGGGTGGAAGCAATGCAAGATGAGCTTCACCAATTTGCTATTCAGGATGTTTGGGAGTTAGTTGATTGTCCCAGACATGTCAGACCTATTTTGTTTGGATGTTCTGAATCTTCAAAACCAGGAGGCTGCATTACATAAACCTCCTCTGCAAATAGTGCCATAAAGAAAAGCACTCTTCACATCCATTTGATAAACTGTGAAGCCCATGCAAGAGGCATAGGCTAGGAAAATCCTTATTGCTTCAATCCTTGCAACAGGTGCAAAAACCTCTTCATAGTCTATCCCTTCCTCTTGTGTATAGCCTTGAGCCACTAAACGCGCCTTGTTTTTGACCATAATTCTTATTTTATCCTTTTTGTTTCTAAGAACCCATCTTGTCATCAAGCCCCAAGAGCATGGTATGGTACATTGTCCACCTATCTGGTGGAAAATGGATTCAAAGGGGGCACCATAGATCAGACTTAGTTTACAAAGAAGACTGGTAAGGATTTCAAACTTGTTCAGGTTTATATGGATGATATTATCTTTGGCTCTTCTAGTCCAACGATGAGTGAAGACTTTTCCAAACTCATGATAGACAAGTTCAAGATGAGTGCAATGGGGGAGATGAACTTCTTTCTAGGGTTATAAGTTCAGCAGAAAGAAGATGGTAACTTCATCTCTCAAGACAAATATGTAGCAGAAATCTTGAAGAAGTTTGGCTTTTCTCCACATGAGAAACGGGCTAGCACACCCATCGATAGGGAACACCCCTGGGGAAAGGTTGGAGATGGAAAAGAAGTGGATGTCAGGCATTATAGGTCCATGATTGGATCATTGATGTATCTCACAGCTTCAAGACCTGACATTATGTTTGCTTTGTGTGCATGTGCACGCCATCAAGTGACTCCCACAGAGTGTCATCTTCATGCTGTCAAGAGGAGTTTTAGGTATCTTAGGTGTTATTCCACCTTGGGATTATGGTATCCAAAAGATTATCCATTGGAGCTTATTGCATACTCAGACAGTAATTATGGGGGTGACAAGTTTGATAGAAAATCCACAACTGGTGGATGCCAATTTCTTGGGAGTAGGTTGATATCTTGGCAATGCAAGAAACAAACAGTGGTGGCCAATTCTACAACTGAAGCAGAGTATGTAGCTGTAGTTGCTTGTTGTGGACAAGTATTATGGATTCAGGACCAGCTGTTGGATTATGGGTATAATTTCATGCATAGCAAGATTTTTGTTGACAATAACAGTACTTTATGCATTATTAAAAATCCTGTACATCACTCTAAAATGAAACACATAGAAATTATACATCATTTTATAATAGATTGTTTTGAAAAAGGTTTAATACAACCAGATAGGGTTGACACGGAGGAAAATGTAGCTGATTTATTAACTAAACCTTTTGATACTGCGAGATTTCAATACTTGGTAACAAGTATTGGAATGATCAATCTTACTTAATATGTGTTTTGTGGACTTATTGTATAAGTATGTACAGGATATGCATTGTTATTTTTCTTTGTACAAAATTAGATTTTCCACTTTATTTGTCTAACGCTGACAAAGGTTATTTTAACGCTGACAAGTGTTAAATTGACGTTGTCAGGAACATGTTAGTTTTGTGGTTTTTGATTTAATTATGCAGGCTTTGTTAGCATTATACAAATGGATACAGAGTTTCTTATGGATCCTTGGAGCTTAGTTGGAGCATGTTTAAGTTTATGGTTCATGGTTGGAATATTTATATTCCTATCTTGACATAAATTTTTTATTGCATATGTTTTATTTAGCAACTTGTATATCTTATTTTAAGGGGAGGTTTAGGAAACCTTTAGGACTTTCTGGGTATTTATATAATACTCTTATCACAATTCTAGATTGTGTCCACTGCTGAGTACGAATTAGTTTACTAAATCGTGAGGCACTATAGCATGCAAAGTTGATATACTATGCACGTTGCCAAGACTTATTGACTTAGAATTAGATGTGGTCTGTTGGCAGACTTGGGTATGATTTTTATTGGGCTTACCTGGGAAGTTACAAAGGATTTTATGAGATAACTTCACTGTTAAGAACTTTGGTTAGCAAGGCACACTTGAGGACAGTTATGTCTATCTTGTTTAAGCAAGTGTGTATGATTGGACAGTGCTTGCCACCCCATGGTAATTTTCAGTCTATAGGTTATCTTCACTAGGAAAAAATACTTTGTTAAGGTCCTTTTTCATGTTTATTATTTTTCTTTTTGGACTTTGACAGTTTTATTTCTAAACGTTGTTAGGACCAATTTTGACGTTGACATGGCATTTTCCAACGTTGACAAGAATATAGCTGTTGAGAGTTGATAGGTTATTTTTGACCGTTGACAAACATTGGGTCCTACCCAGTTGTTATTTTTGACGAAAATTTGGGCCTTAATTTTAGGAGTTGGTAACTTTTTATTAATGCACAAGATAAGTTATATCTTTTCAAGATTCTAATCATTATATTTTGAAAAATAACTGCCTCATTTTTGACCAATCACATGTGCTTACCTCTCCTATATATTTGGCTCATTATTTTGAAACAGGATAACTGCTTATTCTTGTGTAACTAAATTTTCACACATATTCATCTTTCATAACATATATCACAGCTTTTCTACATCAATGGCGCCTAAGTTTAAACCGAGTGATTTGGTATTGGGATTCAGGAGTCAGCACAACATGGTTGCCTATTTAGAGGCTGACAACACTCTGTTTCCTCAATATACTCAGATTGTGGAGTATTTAAATGCATCTCCTCTAAAGTATGCACTTTCTCATGCTCCTCTTATCCATGGCACTCATATTAAACAGTTTTGGAATACTATCACTTCCTTAACGATTAATAATGTGACTACATTGACTGCTATAGTCCATGGGCGTCCATGGGTGGTTACTGAAGCCTTGGTTCGTCAGGTTTTGCATCTTAATGATACAGATGGTATAACCACCCTACCCATTGGTGAGTTAGAACAAGGACTTCAATCTTTGGGTTATCCTTTCCCTGAATAGGGCACTTTAAATAAATATTCAAAACAGGAATTTCCCCCAGCTTGGAAGTACTTAATACATGTCATTCTTCAATGTTTGAATCCCAAATATACTCTACACAATGAAATTAACAGGTCAATTGGGAGTGCCATTGTGTGTATTGCTACTGGGCAACCATATAATTTTTCTAAAATGATTTTTGATGGCATGTGTAAAAATAGGGGTAGCAAGATGACTCTTGCTTACCCAAGATTTTTGCAAATAGTTTTTGATGCACAAAGATATTGCACCAGGGATCATGACGATTTTTATACAATCCCTGTGCAAAAGAAAGCTATTTTTGGAAAAATGAATTCACCCCCATACAGAGACTTACCCCTTACCCAAGCCATGCTTGTTGTTATTGCAGCAGCACAACCTCAACCAGACCCACAACCCCAACTTGACCCATTACCTGAACCATCACCATCACCCCAACATATGGAAATCGACCAAGATCCCTTCAACGCTGACACATTAAATGTTGGCGTTGACACTCAAAATCCAAACGCTGACACCCTTTTACAACAAACCCAAACACCTCTAAACCTCCAAACTGAAACCCAATCCACATCATCCTCTTCACCCCCAGACTTTAGGATGGAGAAACGCCAAAGGACTATAGGAGTGTTCTCCTCTAGTGGTCCTAGCCATGTTGTAGAGAGAACCACCACCACAAGTGTGGTTGGTGATATGGGTGGGGCTAGGACTATTGGTACTAGCTTAGATGCAGGCCAAGCCAGTCCTAACATCATTAAGACCCCATCCATGCCCCATGACTCTACTTTGGGAGGTCAAATTCCCATTCTAGAGGAGGGCAGATTGGAACCCTATACATTGTTGGAATTGACGGCTGTCTTCATTAGCTTGCAAAAGTAAAATGCAGACCTTGTACATACTGTCTCTACACAAGGCCTTGAACTCAAGAAATTGAGGGAGAGGATTGTTCTTTTGGAAGGTGCTAACCCTAGGCGTGGAGTGGAGGATTCTTCCAAAGGGGAGGATGAGCAGATACATGTGAGTGAGAAAGGCTCACATTAAGGAGAATCTTTGGGTATAGCTGAAGCTCTAACAGATTTGAAGAGGCAACCAGGTTTTGATGTTTCATTGGTTACCCCTACAAATTTGAATTTATCTTTTACTGAGATGTTGGAGCAATTCACAAAGCCAAGCGCTGATAGGAGTAAGGTGAGCGTTGACAAGTAGGTTTTTGACGTTGACAAGCTAAGCGCTGATAGAGTAAGTTAGGCGTTGACACACAGGTTTTGGATGTTGATAGACCTGCAGGTATGGTTGATGTATCCCAGTCATCAGCTATCATCAAAGATGTGTCTACACAGGTACCATCATCATCTTTACCCACCATTGACATTTTAGATAAAGGTAAAGGGGTTATGGTAGAAACAATAGTTCCGAAGGATGCAACCCAAGTAAAATTTTATTTCATGTTGGCTGCACAACTTGAGAAAGAAGATAGGATGAAGGAGACTGCTATTGAGAGTAAGGAAAGAAATGGTGATGAGAGTTCAGATTCAAGTGTAATTATTATTGAAGAGCCAGAAAGGCTTGAATATGCTGATGAGTTGGCAAGGGAAAAGCTTGCAGAGTTGAAGAACCAGGTGGATTATGAGATGCCCGAAGTTTCTCAGATGTACTTTGCATGGGAAAATAAGGTAATAGAGAATCCAGACATGACTTTATCAGATCAAATTTGGGGTTTGGAGATTCTACTAAGAGTTCAAAGGGATTGCAAGGTGATTCTAAAGTATAAAGCCAGCAAAGTTCTTTCACAGACCAAGACAGCAAGAAGGGAGCTCTATTACATGTTGCTCAGATGTCATCAAACAGGTTGGACTTTTAGAAAGTTGTAGGTATATGGGCATCAAACCTTTGATGAATTGGAGTATAAGGCTTATCCTATATGGGCAAGTGTGCAACAGCAGAATACCATTAGGCTTCTTTCAAATAAAAGAAAGGAAGAACTTGCAAAAGAAATGGAGATCCAAAAGGCTTTGGTTACACCAAGACCATTGAAGAAGGGAGTTACACTTGAGTTTCCACCAAGTTTGGATAGAGTGAATCCTAGTGAAGCTGTTATTAGAAAGAGTATTAAGCTCTCATCCTTGGAAGCTTCACATATGGTAGAAGTGTTACCTCATGACTCCAGAAACCCTATAGTTAGCTATGAGGAAGATGCAAGTGGGTTTTGAATGATTGGCAGATATGGGAAGAAGGTACACACTTTTACTACTCTCATGTCTTTATTTGCAAGCCTGGAAATGGAAGACTTGGCAGACCTTTAGAGGTTGATGCAGGCCAAGTATAAGACTGAAGAACCTACTTCAGTCAATGGAATAAAGATTTGGTCAACATTCAAGAGAATGTGTGCACCATATGAAGAAGATCCAGCTCGGAAGGATCTTGATGATGATATCAGTGGACTTCAATGGCGCTTATATTCAGCAGCTAGTGTGTATAATTTGAGTTCTACAAAGTTTTCTGAGTATCTTCTTGTGGATGCTGAGTATCCTATGTCCAAAGAAGTTTTGAAGACAATGATGACAACACAGCTAGAGATGGATTACACTATAAAACCTCTGATTTTACCTTATTGACTTTGTCAACTGTTTTACTATTTATTTTTGGAATTTATGTAATTTCACTTTTATATGACTTATTAATTATCATATACCTTTTGTCATACTACTTTTCATATTTATTTTACATTTATATGAACTCTTAGTCATTTATTGACTACTCTGGCAACTGACTGGCCACTTGATTGAATAATACACTCATCACCTCAGTACATATTGGAGATAAACTGTAACTTTACTTAATTTATTTATTAAGTACTTGGATTTATTTTAGATGTACATATTTACATATATTACCTAAAAGGAATAAACACCTAACACATTAAAACAATGTACATTATTTTACATTGTCACTTATTTACTTTATTTAAGTAAAGTAATTATAGTGATGTATTTAATATACACTTTAACTAAATTACCTAAAAGCTTCAACAAAAATACCTACAACTCAACAAATACATACAATAATATACAAAGGCTATTATTCTCATACAACACTTGGCAAAATTTACCAAAAACCTTCCCACATGCATAATTTATACGTGTATATGTATGCATGTCTACCCTATCATCATTTGTTAGCTAACTTGTAAGTAATCAAGTATATTCTCCACTAATACCCTATACTAACCTTACTTACTTACACAACTACATGTATAACCATACTTTTTCTATACCAACCTCACTTTTTCTTACACAATCACCTACACACACCATACACATTTCTAAACTTGGTGATGTCTTGTCCCCTTTGATCCATAAACACACGGCAACTTTGCAACTTAGGGAAGAAAGTCAATTTCCATTTGTGGCATGTGTGGAATGATTGGGCAAGTGTATCCAATGAGGATCTAAGTATATCTTGGTAAGATACATTGTACAAAGTACAAGGATTCACTTTGATTCACTCTCTCTCTTTGTCTTAAGCCGAAACACACACACTATCCACAACACAAAATTTGCCAATCTCATCATCTATCTCTCTCTCTCAACCTACGGTTAAACACCACCTTCCAAGGTTTAGTTTTAAGCTCACTATAATAAGTTGCCTAAATAAATATTCATTATCACTAAATAAAATGTTTTATAGAACTTTTAGTGTCAATATATAGTTCTATAAAGTTTCATGTTGAAAGTGTAGATCTATAAGTGTTTTGGAAAATAATAAATCTAAGAAGTTTTGGATTAAAATAATAGATCTACTAAATTTTGGATTAAAAATAACAAGTATAAAACTTTCGGGTTGGATTTATAATTTTATAAAGTATAGGGATCTAAATAAACAAGTGTAGAAACTTATTTTCCAAAAAACATAAACTTTTGGACCACTTTTGTAAATAGCCATGAGTTGAGGGTGTTGTTTTGACAACATCCGAAACTTCAAGGTAATAAAAAGGACTTAAATAGAATTAATGTAATGTTAGGGTAAATTGTGTAAACTTTAGAAAACCTAGGGAGCACTTTGGTCAATTGCCGAAACATAATATTAACCCTAGGGATCAATCAAACTTATTTAAGCCCTAAGTAACCCTAGGGACTATTTCTGCCATTAGCCAAAACATATACAAGCTCTAGGGGGCATTTGTGTAACTTATTATTAAACTTAATTCTAGCTGAAGGTTGGAGGACTAAAACTGCCAACTTGTGAAACTTTAATAAGCCCTAATATAAGACGTATACTTTAGGGATTATTTTTGCCATTTAATGAAACTTAAACAAGCCCTAGTTACACGTGTAACTAGGGAGGGACCAAAATTGTAATTACTTGAAAGATTTAGAAACCCTAGGGGTATTATAGTAATTTAACCACGAGTAATTATTTAAATAGAAGGATCCTTATCAGATTTATCTACTGACTTATTGCTGTACTACTGAGGTGAGTTTACGGCCCCACTTTATATATTGACAAACTTTTAAACCTTTTAATGGGGAAGAAAACATGCAACATATTTTATTTTATGGACATGGATTGAACTGTGAAACCTTTGATTACATTGCCTATTGTAGATGAACCCGCATGACCCGTGCATCCGAAACTGTTAGAATTATTTAATTACCTGAATGTTATAAATAGATCTATTTGGGATTGACCGTCCCCATCTGGGTGAGTCAGGCTCACTGTGCCTAGGCCAGGACAAAAGATGTTTCACATGTCAGCACTTATTTTTGTTATGGGTGCCTTTTTATAAGGCGAAGGGTCCTTATTTGTTAAGGACTTAACTGTCAAGTTTCAGTTTCGGGCAATATGGAAATGTAATTACTTTTAAGTATTGATGCTTTGTGCATTACTACTTCAGTGAATATTTAATGTCCAAACTTATTTTAATTAAACCTGTGAATTCACCAACTTTATGCTGACTCTCTAAGTATGTTTTCTCAGGAAACTGAAGCAGGTATTGGTGTGCATGGAGTCAAGCCTCATGATAGGCTGCATTTATAGAGCTCATCTGGGGTTTTATAAACTGGGGAATAATTCAAACTATTAAACAATGTTAAAGACTATTTTAATACTATTTGCACTTTCAATCATGTAATAAATGTAAGGATAATCTTTTATTTGTTGCTCTACATTCTGTCTGCTGTTGATCCACCTACGTAACACCCAAATATTATTTCCGCTGCATTTGACTCAATTTGGGGGTGTCACAGAATGGTATCAGAGCGATAGTTATAGAGAATCAGAGCAAAAATTTAAATAAATATAAAAACAAATTTTTTATATAATCTGGACTAAAACTGCTTTAAAAATCTTTTGGGATTTTCAGGACTAGAATAGTTAAGCATATAGACTGTAGAGCATACCTCGATTGTGTGATTGCCTGTGCATTGATTATTAACATCCGGTTGATTAATCTTATAAGTATTAACGTAACCTTTAGCATGGCGAGTGTTAAACGGCACTATTATATAATTTTAAATTATATTTCCCAAAACTTTTAACTTGAGTAAGTTTATACTTATATCAATTAAAACTATATTACTTTCAGATTTATCATGACGTCACCTACCGATACACCTACTGCCGTATCTTCGACGACCGTCTTATGTGGATGGTTATCTGCCAGTGACTCCGGCGATAGTCACGCCTCTGTCGATGCCGCATCTATCGAGGCACTTATCTCTACTCCGCCTATTTCCCCCGCTGGGGAACAGGTCCAGCCTCCTGCTGCTATACCATATGTACCACTTGTGACTTCACTACGGGAGCATGCACCCGAGTCTCTGCCACCTCGTAAGAGGAGGTACGAGGCACCTCTCGATTCTACTTTTGAGATCGGTGAGGGTTCCCGGGCCAGACATGCTGACCCCGTTCAGGCCCAGATCACGGCACCGGCCGCACGCCAGGCCCAGGATGTAGCAGACATTCTTGCTCTGCTATCGGCCGGACAGACTGAGCGCGCTGTTCTACAGCAGCGCCAGGACCTTCTATCATGGACTGTGAGTGCGGAGGCGCACGCTGCACGAGGGGCGTGGTCGACTACTTATCATTCTCTCCAGTGGTTGCTGGATGAGAATGAGTTCCTCCGTGAGCAGATCTACCTGCTCCAGAGCCAGCAGACGGACACTCATATTGCCCTCTTGACCATGGAGGAGACTCTTGCTATATTCTTCGATCTCCAGGAGGTCCGTCATCAGGGGTTGACGTCATAGACCGCTCATCTCCGGGGAGTTCAGCAGACTCTTAGAGACCAGTTCCTCGAGGCACTCCGACAGCTCATGGAGACTAGGACTGCCATGACCGCGATGCAGGTTGCCATGCAGGCACCAGCTGTCTCATCACCGCCCGTGGCGCCAGCCGTATCCAAGGAGTCAGTTAGGCACCAGTAGATTAGATGTACTAGATCTTTTGTACATCATGATAAGCTATTAGGGTTGCATCCCGGCTATCATGATATAGGATCTCATGTATTTGTACTTTTCTTTAGTCAGTTGTATCTTTGTACTGTACTATTTAGATTAGGGATTCATAGATGATGTACTTTAGATTTCATGTACCACCATCCCAGACAGGCGGGCTGTGCTCTGTCTTGGATCAGGTTGTGCATTTTGTACTGTATTCCTATTCTAGACTTATGGCATGTACTAATTAGCTTTTGTTATATCCTGTACTGTATTATATTATGAACTTTAAACAGGTTATCCAATTTGTTGCAAAGTCTATGCATGAATTTCTTTTCGTGTAATTATATAAAACTGTGCTAACACCTTGAACTAATGATTTCATTTTTGTGTATTATTATAGAAAAATGGTAATCACTAGAACGAACCCCAAAATGCCGACACTACCCAAAACGTCACTGCTGCCCAACTAAGGGAAATGATTGATCAAGGCATCACATCTGCGATGGCTGCCAGCAGAAACGTAGACGATAGTCAAAACTCCAACAACCGCCGGAATAATCAGACCACCAGGGGTTGCTCTTACCCCGACTTCTTGAAAAGTAAGCCTTCCTACTACAAGGGCAAAGAAGGAGTGGTGGAACTGATGCAGTGGTTTGAGAGGTTGGAAACGGTATTTCGCATCAGCGACTGTGCAGAAGAGAACAAAGTGAAGTTTTCCACCTGCACCCTACTTGAGAGTGCTCTTACTTGGTGGAACTCTGTTGTTGCTACTCTTGGACACGATGCTGCCTATGCTCTCAACTGGACTGAGCTGAAGGACAGAATGACAGAGAAGTATTGTCCAAGGGGAGAAATGAAGAAACTGGAGATCGAATTGTGGGATCTCAGATGCAGGAACAATGACATCACTACGTACAACCAAAGGTTCCAAGATTTGACCCTAATGTGCACTAGAATGTTTGTGAAGGAGGAAGATAAGATTGAGAAGTATGTGGGTGGACTTCCAGACGCCATTCACGACAGTGTGCTCGCATCTCGACCTACTACCGTCGAGAATGCCATTGAGTTCGCTACTGAGTTGATAAACAAAAGAGTCCGTACCATATCCGAGAGGCATACTGACAACAAGCGAAAGGCAGACGAGTATTTCCGCAGTCAGCACCAGCAGCATCCTAAGAAGCATAATGTTGGGCAAGTTTATAGTGCTACCTCTGAAGGAGCTAACTCGTACGTGGGCGCTAAAGCTTTGTACTCGAAGTGCAACTATCATCATACTGTTGATAGCCCATGCCAGACGTGCTACAGATGTGGACAAGTAGGTCATTTTGCTAAAACCTGTCGAGTTAATGCTGTCACTCAGGCCCGACTCACTCAAAACACTGGGAACTACAACAACAGGGGCGGATACAATGCCCGTGGGAACGGGAATGGACAGCAGTGGAACCACAACGCTACTGGAGGAAACAACAATGGACCCAAGAAGGGAGTTGTGTGCTATGAGTGTGGAGCACCAGGACACGTGAGGCCAAGTTGCCCTAAGCGGGCCAACCAGAACAAGAACAGTGGAGGAGCTTCATCCAGAGTGTACGTGGTCGGCAATGCAAAAGCCAACCCCGATTCGAATGTCGTTACTGGTACGTTTCAATTGAACAATCGTTATGCATATGTTTTGTTTGACACTGGAGCAGACCGAAGTTTTATATCCATTGAATTTAGCCAAGTACTAGAAGTTATTCCTACAAGCTCAGATCACCGTTACTCCGTAGAATTAGCTGACGGTAAAACAGTAGATGCTGACACTATCATTAGAGGTTGTACCTTAAATCTTTCCAAACATCCGTTCAACATTGACCTTATCCCCGTAAACCTTGGTAGTTTCGATGTTATTATTGGCATGGACTGGTTAGCGAGGTACCGCGCAGTCATTGTTTGTGACAAAAAGCTAGTCCGTATTCCATGGGGAAACGAAACTCTAATCATTCGAGGCGACGGTAATACCGACCGCGCTAACACTAGAATTAGTGTTATCTCTTGTACAAAAGCTCAGAAATATTTGTTGAGAGGATGTCCTATCTTCATGGCCCATATTTCTCAAACAGGTGAAGAAGACAAGCCCGAGAAAAAGCAAATCAAGGACGTACCCATCGTCCGAGATTTTCCAGAAGTCTTTCCTGATGAGTTGCCAGGCTTACCACCGACCCGACAAGTGGAATTTCAAATTGATTTGATTCCCGGAGCAGCACCTGTAGCTAAAGCTCCATACCGGTTGGCACCATCAAAGATGAAAGAACTAGCTGAACAACTTCAAGAACTATCTAACAAAGGATTCATTCGACCTAGTTCCTCACCGTGGGGAGCTCCTGTGTTATTTGTCAAAAAGAAAGATGGTTCTTTTCGAATGTGCATCGATTACAGAGAGCTGAATAAGTTAACTGTGAAAAAATCGTTATCTGCTTCCTCGCATTGACGACCTATTTGACCAACTGCAAGGGTCAAGTGTGTATTCCAAGATTGACATGAGATCTGGATATCATCAGCTACGAGTCAGGGAGGAAGATATTCCAAAAATAGCTTTTAGAACCCGTTACGATCATTACGAATTCCAGGTTATGCCATTTGGGTTGACCAATGCACCAGCTATTTTCATGGACCTTATGAACCGTGTGTGCAGACCCTGCCTGGATAAATTCGTGATAGTCTTCATTGACGACATACTCATTTATTCCAAGAACGAACAAGAACATGGGGAACATCTTGCACAAGTACTAAAGGTACTCAAAGAGGAGCAGCTCTATGCTAAGTTCTCCAAATGTGAATTCTGGGTTCCTAGAGTGCAACTCCTTGGTCATGTCATCGATTGTGACGGTATTCACGTGGATCCAGCAAAGGTCGAATCTGTCAAGGATTGGGTATCTCCTAAATCACCGACGGAGATCCGCCAATTTCTAGGCCTTGCAGGGTACTACCGCAGATTCAATGAAGATTTTTTCAAAATAGCCAAACCGATGACCAAACTCACACAGAAAGGAATAAAGTTCGATCGAGGAGAGAAGGAAGAATCAGCTTTCCAACTGATCAAGCAGAAGTTATGCAGTGCACCCATACTGGCCTTGCCTGAAGGCAACGATGATTTCGTTGTATACTGTGATGCCTCACACAAGGGCTTAGGTGCAGTATTGATGCAGAGGATGAAAGTGATTGCCTACGCTTCAAGACAATTGATGAAGCATGAGAAGATTTACACCACTCACGATCTAGAACTTGGATCCATAGTTTTTGCTCTCAAAATCTGGAGACATTACCTATACGGAACAAAGTGCACAGTGCATACTGACCATAAAAGTTTACAACACATATTGGATCAGAAGGAGCTGAACATGAGACAACGCCGTTGGATTGAGTTAAGTGACTACGACTGCGAGATCAAATACCACCCGGGTAAAGCAAACGTGGTTGCTGATGCTGTAAGTCATAAGGAAACGGACCCTCCTATGAGAGTTTGGGCATTATTTATTACAATCAGTTTGGATCTACCCAAACAGATTTTGGAAGCTCAGACTCAAGCCAATTACCTGAAAACCTTGTAAAGGAAGATGTTGGGGGAATGCTCAGAACCGATCTTAGCAAGGAGAAGCTAGAACCTAGAGCAGACGGAACCCTATGCCTTCACGGACGAAGTTGGTTACCTTGCTATGGAGATTTGGGGAACGTGATCATGCACGAATCTCATAAGTCTAAATATTCTATACATCTCGGATCTGAAAAGATGTATCAGGATATGAAGAAGTTATATTGGTGGCCGAATATGAAAGCCAACATTGCCACCTACGTTCAGAATTGTTTGACTTGTGCTCGTGTCAAAACTGAAAACCAGAGACTATCGGGTTTACTTGTACAACCCAAGATACCGAAATCAAAGTAGGACAACATCACTATGGACTTTGTCACCAAACTCCAAAAGTCATCTCACGGTTCCCTTGCAAAACTAGCAAAGACGTACCTTGCAAAACTAGCAAAGACGTACCTGAAGGAGATTGTGACCAAACATGTAATACCAGTGTCGATAATCTGTGATCGAGATGGTAGGTTCACATCAAACTTTTGGAAGGCTTTCCAACGAGCCTTAGGTACCAATTTGGATATGAGCACTGCTTATCATCCGTAGACTGATGGTCAAAGTGAACAAACCATCCAGACTCTAGAGGACATGCTACGAGCATGTGTGATTGATTTTGGAAATGGATGGGTTGACCACATTCCTTTAGTGGAATTCTCCTACAACAACAGTTATCACGCCAGTATTAAGGCTGCCCCTTTTGAAGCACTGTACGGTCGCAAATGTCGTTCGCCTGTGTGCTGGGCAGAAGTAGGTGAATTTCAGCTCACTGGACCAGAATTAATCCAGGAGACTACAGACAAGATCGTCCTCATCAAGTATAGAATTCAAGCTGCTCGCGATCGACAAAAGAGCTACGCGGACCTGAAACGCAAACCTATGCAATTTGAAGTAGGTGACCGTGTTATGCTCAAGGTATCACCTTGGAAGGGTGTAGTACGTTTTGGCAAACGTGGAAAACTGGATCCACGTTATGTTGGCCCTTTCAAAGTAATAGCCAGGATCGGGGAAGTAGCTTATCGTTTAGAGTTGCCCCAGCAACTGAGTCGGGTTCACTCTACCTTTCATGTGTCTAACCTGAAGAAGTGCTATGCTGAAGAACCACTGGCTATGCCATTGGAGGGAGTTCAATTTGACGACAAACTCCAGTTCATAGAGGAACCAGTGGAAATCATGGAGAGGACAGTTAAGAAATTGAAACGCAGTCGCATCCCGTTGGTCAAAGTACGTTGGAACTCTAGGAGAGGCCCTAAGTTCACTTGGGAACGAGAAGACCCGTTCAAGACCAAGTACCCACACTTGTTCACCTGACCAATAGCTTCATCTTAAGCTTTGAGGACAAAGCTAAAATAACGGGATGGTGCTGTAAAACCTCTGATTTTACCTTATTGACTTTGTCAACTGTTGTACTATTTATTTTTGGAATTTATGTAATTTCACTTTTATATGACTTATTAATTATCATATACCTTTTGTCATACTATCTTTCATATTTATTTTACATTTATATGAACTCTTAGTCATTTATTGACTACTTTGGCAACTGACTGGCCACTTGATTGAATAATAAACTCATCACCTCAGTACATATTAGAGATAAACTGTAACTTTACTTAATTTATTTTTAAGTACTTGGATTTATTTTAGATGTACATATTTACATATATTACCTAAAAGGAATAAACACCTAACACATTAAAATAATGTACATTATTTTACATTGTCACTTATTTACTTTATTTAAGTAAAATAATTATAGTGATGTATTTAATATACACTTTCACTAAATTAACTAAAAGCTTCAACAAAAATACCTACAACTCAACAAATACATACAATAATATACAAAGGCTATTATTCTCATACAACACTTGGCAAAATTTACCAAAAACCTTCTCACATGCATAATTTATACGTGTATATGTATGCATGTCTACCCTATCATTATTTGTTAGATAACTTGTAAGTAATCAAGTATATTCTCCACTAATACCCTATACTAACCTTACTTAGTTACACAACTACATGCATAACCATACTTTTTCTATACCAACCTCACTTTTTCTTACACAATCACTTACACACACCATACACATTTCTAAACTTGGTCATGTCTTGTCCCCTTTGATCCATAAACACACGGTAACTTTGCAACTTAGGGAAGAAAGTCAATTTCCATTTGTGGCATGTGTGGAATGATTGGGCAAGTGTATCCATTGAGGATCTAAGTATATCTTGGTAAGATATATTGTACAAAGTACAAGGATTCACTTTGATTAACTCTCTCTCTTTGTCTTAAGCCGAAACACAAACACTATCCACAACACAAAACATGTGCCAATCTCATCATCTATCTCTCTCTCAACCTATGGTTAAACACCACCTTCCACCATTTTTGAACCTTCAAGTTTATCTACTACTCCTATACTATGTCTCCTACTATATAAAGGTTAATCATAAGCTCATCCTACAAGAACCTTGATCCTTGAAGCAAGAAAAAGAGCCCTAGAAGCCCTAGTGAAGCCCACGGCTACATCTTTGTCACCAAGACCACCATTGTTGAAAGCTTGTCACTTGTTCTTACTCATTCTCCTATCACTCCTAAACCTATCTAAACAAGTAAGTCAAAGCTAAAACCTATCTTTCTAATACATATACTTTCATACATATTAACATACACATGGTTATTCTTGGAAAAATTTAATATTGAAATAAGTATATGAAACCCTAAAAACCTATAATAACCCACGGCATGATTTTTAATATAGCTTAAAATGATGTAAAAACTTATCAACCATGAAGAACATGTCACCATAATCTTGTTAAACTTGAAAAACCATGAAAACCTAAACATGCATGATATTTGGACGTGGGGTTTATGCCCATTTTTCCATTTTGGGTAATCCTGTAATGTTTAGATATAACTAGAAACACTAGATTTATGTTTTTAGGTGCCTTAAAATGTTAAGTTCACTATTATGCCTTATAAGGTTTAGTTTTATGCTCACTATAATAAGTTGCCTAAATAAATATTCATTATCACTAAATAAAATGTTTTATTAAACTTTTAGTGTCAAAATATAATTTTATAAAGTTTCATGTTGAAAGTGTAGATCTATAAGTGTTTTGGACTAAAATAATAAATCTAAGAAGTTTTGGATAAAAATAATAGATCTACTAAATTTTGGATTAAAAATAACAAGTATAAAACTTTCAGGTTGGATTTATAATTTTATAAAGTATAGGGATCTAAATAAACAAGTGTAGAAACTTATTTTCCAAAAACATAAACTTTTGGACCAATTTTGTAAATAGCCGTGAGTTGAGGGTGTTGTTTTGACAACTTCTGAAACTTCAAGGTAATAAAAAGGACTTAAATAGAATTAATGTAATGTTAGGGTAAATTGTGTAAATTTTAGAAAACCTAGGGAGCACTTTGGTCAATTGCCGAAACATAATATTAACCCTAGGGATCAATTATGCCAAGTTAACAAACTTATTTAAGCCCTAAGTAACCATAGGGACTATTTCTGCCATTAGCCGAAACATATACAAGCCCTGGGGCATTTGTGTAACTTATTATTAAACGTAATTCTAGCCGAAGGTTGGAGGACTAAAACTGCCAACTTGTGAAACTTTAATAAGCCCTAATATAAGCCGTATACTTTAGGGACTATTTTTGCCATTTAATGAAACTTAAACAAGCCCTAGTTACACGTGTAACTAGGGAGGGACCAAAATTGTAATTACTTGAAAGATTTAGAAACCCTAGGGTTATAAAAGTAATTTAACCACGAGTAATTATTTAAATAGAAGGACTAAAACGTAAATTATACAAAGTATTACGAACCCTAAAATTCTATATATTTATACCCGTTATTTAAAACGTAAAACTTAAATAAACGTAACAATTGTTATTTTTCCAAACTTATAGTTTAATAATTATAAACACTACGTAAACGTGGGATTTAATTAAAATGTTATACGTTTTATAAACCTTATTTATATATTTAATATAAATTAACAATAATTAACTTATAAAATAAATATATTTATTATATTTATTTTCTATTACTTTAAATATGTATATAAAACTATCCGTTATAAATATTTAAAGTGTTTTATAAACAACGTAAGTACAAAATATTAATTAAATGGATTAATTAATTTAACCTTATTATTTATTTTATACTTAAAATAAATACTATTAGAACTTGTACAACGATGAACAAAAGTACAAGTATCGTAATAAAATGCTTAAAACCAGTATAAGCATGCACAGATTTATTCTGAAACTTGTATGCATTATGTTATGAATATACTGAGACCTTATAATTCTTTAGGTCGTTGATTGTATCGTGAGCATCCTTATCAGATTTATCTACTGACTTATTGTTGTACTACTGAGGTGAGTTCATGGCCCCACTTTATATATTGACAAACTTTTAAACCTTTTAATGGGGAAGAAAACATACAACATATTTTATTTTATGGACATGGATTGAACTGTGAAACCTTTGATTACATTGCCTATTGTAGATGAACCCGCATGACCCGTGCATCTGAATCTGTTAGAATTATTGAGTTACCTGAATGTTATAAATAGATCTATTTGGGATTGACCGTCCCCATCTGGGTGAGTCATGCTCACTGTGCCTAGGCCAGGACAACAGATGTTTCACATGTCAGCACTTATTTTTGTTATGGGTGCCTTTTTATAAGGCGAAGGGTCCTTATTTGTTAAGGACTTAACTCTCAAGTTTCAGTTTCGTGCAATATGGAAATGTAATTACTTTTAAGTATTGATGCTTTGTGCATTACTACTTCAGTGAATATTTAATGTCTAAACTTATTTTAATTAAACCTGTGAATTCACCAACTTTATGTTGACTCTCTAAGCATGTTTTCTCAGGAAACTGAAGCAGGTATTGGTGTGCATGGAGTCAAGCATCATGATAGGCTGCATTTATAGAGCTCATCTAGGGTTTTATAAACTGGGGAATAATTCAAACTATTGAACAATGTTAAAAAAATATTTTAATACTATTTGCACTTTCAATCATGTAATAAATGTAAGGATAATCTTTTATATGTTGCTCTACATTCTATCTGCTGTTGATCCACCTACGTGACACCCAAATATTATTTCCGCTGCATTTGACTCAATCTGGGGGTGTCACATACACAAGGGACGTGGCTAAAGATATGATTAGGTTTATTTATTTCCAATTTGATAAGATTTGTAAGAATCTTCCTAGTACTTAGTTTTTATTCAGAAACTTGATTACTAGAGTAGATATCAAGTTTAGGGGAGGATTGTTGCGAATAAAATATAGCCAAGACAATTGGACGCTGACAAGAGCAATTTGGACGTTGATAGGAAGAAATCAAGCGTTGACAAGACAAGCGTTGACAGGAAGAAGTCAAGCGTTGATAAGACGAAGTCAAGCACTGATAGGATATTCTAGTCTACACGTTTTATGTTTCTAGTATGTTTCTAGTAAAGATATGTTTGACAATGTATTTCTTATGTTTATCCTTACCAAGAATAGCTGATACGTAGACTCTTGTACAAGGTTCCTTAATCTATAAAAGGAGGCCTTTAGGTTTTTTTTCATATATGAGTTTTATAAGTTTTTACACTTTCATTGTATGCAAGTTCGATTAATCAATCAAAGTGAAAGTTTGGTTAACTTGTTTGTGTGTTCTTATTTAAGTTTTAATTCCGCATAATACTTGAATTGTTTCATATACAACAAAGTTTCTCTACGTGTTTAACTTGATTTAATCTCGTTTACACAAGCTAAATCGATCTATGTTTGGGATCAACAGTTCACTGTTCATGTGCATTGTTCATGGTATTTTAAATGCGGGTTTTATAGTGTTAATAGATTGAATGTGAGGCGTACTTAACTAAAAGTACGTCGTACTTTGGAATGCTACAGGTAGTGCGGTGCACTTTTGAGTTGTGCGGCATACTTTCTGTACTGACAGAAAAAATATTGATTGTTTATGGTGAGAAATGGTTCAATCTTCGATGATTATGAAAGGTTTGGTTACAAAACAGGATTGTAAGTCCCTGACAGCGGCGCCAAAAACTTGATGTTTGTTTCGCAAGTCTTAAATTTATATTACAAGGATTAGACAAAACAAGGGACTAAAAACACAAACACGGGCAAGTATACCCTTTCATTTGTAGTATATTTTGTTAGTGGTAAGCCAGGATCGTTCGCTAGGACTTAGTTTCGTTTTGGTAAACAAACTAATAATCGAATGTAGAACTAATTGATTCAAATAATATAGTGACAAAATATGACTCATATGGGATAGTTTCTATGATGTCGTGATGATGATAATAATCATCGAGATATGATTAGGTAGGTAAAGTGTGATAATCCTTTTTTGTCAAAATGGCGTTTCCACAATTCACTTGGTTTGATTCATGACTTATGTTTTATTAAGTGACTAAGCTTAAAACAAGTTTCCAACAAGTTCAATACTTTATCAAAATATCTAAGCGGATCTCTTCAACCAAAAATTCAAAACCATAGATAAGTTCTTAAAAACTTATTTTCATAACTTGACCCTCTCGATGTCAAATTAGCTTAACTAATCAAATTTGATAATATATGGTGATAGAACTAAGTGGCAAAATGGTTCTACAACATTAGCTTGAAATCAAGTTATAAAGGATCATATCATAGCATCATCACTAATTATAGTCACATACGCATAGCGTCACAAATAACTTAGCCTAGCATAGTAATCAAAGTAACAAATGGAAAAGAGTAAGAGAACATCATACTTAGATTGAATGAATCGAAGAGTACACAAGTGTCATGATTGTATCGCTTTTCCAAAAATCAAAGAGCAAAATACTATCGTCACAAGTATTTACCAAAAGTGAAATATACTGAAAATTACTTAAAAGACTAAGAGTACTCGGAATGCTGAGTATTAGAGAGATTGAGATGTATTTGGTATGTTAAAATGAGAATAAATGACCTCTATTATAGTGCTATGTGAGGGTAAACGTGTGCCGCACTTCTCCAAATGTGCCGCACATTGGAGGTGGTGATTGTGCGTCGCACTTATGACTTTGTGCGCCGCACATTCGTTCGGCTAGAATGTTCTTCTCCTTTATTCTATTATTATTGCAACTAAGGCCTCTACTATGCTTTTCTTCACTTTGAGCCTTCAAACTTTGTACCTGCATATAAAACGCAATGTATTACGTATCAAAGTTCTTATTTATAATACAAAGTGAATATTAGCAATGGATTAAATATGTATATTTTGGGTATTATCAGAAGGTTAGTAGGAAGTCTAAACACAACATATGTCTTACGAATTTAGATGAGATTTCTATTAATTGGCATAGGAAATTAGGTAACGCTAATATGCGTTTAATTCAATATTTGGTCTATAAGGAGTTTGTAACACTCTCAAATTTCGTATCGGGTCAGCGGAAGGTCAATAGAGGAAGGTCAATAGAGTGTTACAGGATAGCACAATAACTCAAATCATAGAACAACACATTAAAATGGTTGTACAAGGTTTAACATACATTCATTAGAATAAAAGTTTTAAGTTTACAGCAGGTCCCCAAATTACACAGTCATAAAGTTTACAAAACATAGATCGAATGAATAATTTTTATTATATAGGCCATCAGAGTCGATCTCCATCCAAGTTACCTTAAAGCTCCTGAGATAAAACATGCGAAAACTATATCAGCGAATGCCGAGTGAATTCATAGAGTTTAATAAAACTGTTACATAAAACAGTCATAGAAATCAGAACACAAGTATAATATCAGAAGTGAGTCCTCGTATTGCTAGTCAGGCAATATATATAAATCAAGTCATATATATCTTAAACCGTCCATGAGACCGTAGTCTCAATATTACCATTATTGGTAACATTATTATCATTATTTGTACTATTATTTGGATATTTCGTTGGATTGTATTGGATCGCATTGGATCGCATTAGATCACATTGGATTAATACTAGCCGCATGACATTGCTACCTTACTATAACAAACAACGGGTCGCGAACCCGACAAACAATTTGCCCATCTAAGTTAGCGTGTCGTCACAAAAACCACGCTATGTAAATCTTCTCATACATAAATTCGCTTACCAATCAATGTGGCACGACGGGGATCAACCGTCAAGGCGTGAACTGGGGTGATCTTCCCCAAATAGTACTATTATATGCATAAGCATCTACCAAATCCCGGTAGTTCACAATTCATGCTCATGGGTCTTTAAGTGACCTAACCTAACTATAATAATCCTTTTCATCTCATTCATTGGGTGATAGCATCATTCGGGTCCATATCAATAAGCATACCATCGGGACTACTTGTGTTCTATTTTTATCAAAAACTAGCATTTATCTCTCTCGCGGGTTTACAAAAATTTTATAAAACATTTAAAAGAGTGCGAGGCTATGAACTCACGTTCATTATGAAAGGCGGGTTATCGGCGATGGTGCGTGCTTCAATCACGGAAACCTATATAAATAATACTCGGTCTTAGACTTTTTTCCAATGACTTTATAAAAATAATGGCTATGTATATATATGATGATATTATAAGTATGATCATGATCAAGTAGGATTTTATATCTTTATTCAACTATATAGTGTTATGTGTTAGTAAATTTTTAGTCTAGTTATACTAGTTTTAACTTGTTTACACATTAAGGCCCAATAAGCCCATTATAAGCCCAATACATTTTATTAGTCCATTTTATACTTTTAATACCAGGCCTATACTCATTTGTTGGGCCCAAGTGGGTTAAACCCATGAGTAAGTCCATTAGTGTTTAGCCAAACTAGTTGGGTTAATAGTCCAATAAGGCTACTTTGGCCCGTTAATGTCCATATGTTATAAAGCTCGGGTTTTATCGGTTTTTACTTGTAAAATGTACTTACATATCAGTAGATGAGTTATAAAAGGTTACATTAGACGGGTCCGACCATCTAAGTTTTATTTGAAGAAAACGTTAATCTTTCGGTTTCAGCCGAAAAGACGTAAAACTTATATATATATAGTTTTATAACTTAGAAAACATATCAATTTGTAATTTTAAAAAATGTCACACTTATTTATCAAAGTATATAACTTATTTTATAAGTATTATCATAAGTTAGTGGATTTTACATATGTATTTTATAATACTATTACTTGAGTGCTTATTTTATAATATATACTTTTATTTCCAAATCTGATAATCAAATTCACTTTCACCATTTTTGCTATATCTTGAGTTCTACAAGGAGATAGATGCTCAATTTTGGGCAGCACAAACTACATAATATGTGCTACAATTAACTCCTTTTTTAGCTACTGCTGATTCATCTTTTAAGTGTCCCTACTAATTCGTCCAAAACAAACTATACAGATTTGAACCTTAATAGTATTTTGATCATATCTTGCTCATTTTATTGATTTCATTGAGTGTCCAACTCTCCACATATGTAAAAATTATATATCTTACTGTATATTCAATAATCCAAGTCATTTTATCAGGTTATCATATGGTTACTTACTGTTTTATACAGCTTATAATTTTAACCATGATTTTAACATCTTTACATGTAGATTTTAATTATTTTAACCAAATTTATCAACACAAGATCCCCACATAATACTTTGATCATCATTTATCATCATATACATATACATTTAAAAAGAAAATACAAAATTACATTTACAAAATAACAAGTTAATGGAAGAAATGATCTTGTTACCAACCAAGATAGTGAAAGTTAAGAACAAGGCTTGGTTTTTGATACCAATCTTATGATAAACCAAGACCACCTTTAAGATCACCCAACTATATGAACACCTTGATAAAAATCAGCCCTAGACTCCAGGGAAACTTCTTTGTAGATGTTAGGATCACCTCCAATCAACAAGACTTCAAAAGGCTTTCATCTTGTGCAAGTTTAACACAAGATTTATGGTTGAATTTTGATCAAATGGTGGTGTTTATGGTGGTAAGTGGACGGCAAAGAGAGGGTAGAGAGAGAGAGAGAGTTGTGTGAGTTTTGCATGTAAAAATGAGGATAGATGGTTTATGTTGCTAGTTTTTGAGGTGTGAATGTTTTTGGTGAAAACTAAGGACATGTGTCTTTAGTTTTATTATTAAGTTGACACACATGAGGTGTGTTGTTGAAGCTTGGCCGTCCCATTGAAGGGGTGGGGCAAGTGTTATCTTGTCTCATCCCTACTAATTTATGGGTACTCCTCGATTCTAGTTTCCTCGATTTGTGTGCCCTCTAGTCGTTTTACGAAAAACGTCTTTATACATTATGAATCAACGGCACAAAACGAATCTAATAAAAATTGTCTCATCAAAACGGAGTTCAAAAACGTAAATACGTAATCCTAGGGTTTCCGATTTAGTCATAAAGGACGTTAAATTATGCACGTAAGTCCAAATTTCAACCCATAAATTGTGAGTTCATCAACCAACTCAAAAATAAGTTTCAAAATAATATACGAGAAAATAATACCTGAAAATGTTAAATTTTCATAGCATTTCCTCCTAAAAGGGATCAACGTCCTTTTGATCCATTTTATTTTGATTTCCGTTTCTTATTGATATCAAAGAGGTGTGGGTATTTCTTCCACATTTCATCCTCTCGTTCCCAAGTAAATTCTTGTCCATGCCTTGAATTCCACCAGATCTTGACGATAGGTATCCGACTTAGTTTAAGTTGCTTTACCTCACGATCCATAACCTCTACGGGTTCTTCGATAAAATGCAACTTCTCATCAATTCGGACCCTATCCAACGAGATTTTCTCATCACACACTGCTAAACATTTCTTCAGATTAGATACATGGAATGTGTTGTGAACACCATGAAGTTCTTGGGGTAACTCTAATTTGTAAGCCACCAGACCTACTCTAGATAAAATCTTAAAGGGTCTAATATAGCGGGGATTCAATTTCCCTCGCTTTCCAAATCATATGACACCTTTCCATGGTGATACTTTCAACATTACACGGTCACCCACTTCAAACTCCATCGGTTTCCGCCGCACATCCGCGTAACTTTTATGTCTACTTCGGGCAGTCAACAGCCGATTCTTAATCTGGACTATCATCTCCGTAGTCTCCCGGATCAATTCCGGTCCTGTAAGCTGGGTATCCCCAACTTCACTCCAACATACAGGATATCTACACTTCCTACCATACAAAGCTTCAAACGGTGCAGCCTTAATACTAGCATGATAACTATTGTTATATGAAAACTCTACTAAAGGCAAATGTTTATCCCAATTCTTACCAAAATCTATCACACAAGCTCTCAACATATCTTCCAGTGTCTGTATTGTCCATTCACTCTGCCCATCAGTTTGGGGGTGATAAGCAGTGCTCATGTCGAGATTCGTTCCCAAAGATCTTTGGAGGGATTTCCAAAAATTCGATGCGAATCTAGGATCTAGATCTGAAATGATCGATATAGGCACTCCATGCTTACATAAAACATTCTAAAGATAAATACGAGTCAGCTTCTCCAATGAGAACCGCTCTTTAACAGGAATGAAGTGAGCTGATTTGGTCAGTCTGCCGACAATGACCCAAATCGAGTTATTTCCAGATGATGTTCTAGGAAGCTTGGTGATAAAGTACATCATGATTCACTCCCACTTCCACTCAGGAATCTCTGGTTGAAGTAGTCTTAATGGCTTTTGATGTTCAACTTTGACTCTTGCACAAGTCAAACATTGAAGAACATACATAGCAATATCAACTTTCATATTCGGCCACTAGTACAACTTCTTCAAATCATGATACATTTTATCAGATCCAGGATGAATGGAATATTTAGATTTATAGGATTCCAACATGATTAAATCTCTTAAGTCTCCAAACTTAGGTATCCACATACTACCTCTTAAGCATTTCACTCCATCAGCTCTAACCTCTAAAGGATCTCCTTCTCCTCGAAACCCTTCATTAACAAAATTTTCCTTTTTACTAGCTTCTATTTGCGCATTTCTAATTTGCTCAGGCAAATTCTTATGCATAGTCAATATTAGAGAACGTACCCTGATAGGTTCTCTATCTTCTACTTAATGCATCGGCAACAACATTTGCTTTTCCCGGGTGATACTTTATATCACAATCATAATCACTTAACAGCTCTATCCATCTTCGTTGCCTCATATTTATTCCTTTTGATCGAGAATATATTGTAGGCTTTTATGATCGGTGAATACCGTACACTTGGTGCCATACAGATAATGTCTCCACAACCTAAGAGCAAAGACTACAGCTCCTAACTCAAGATCATGAGTAGTATAGTTCTCCTAATTCTTCCTTAATTGTCTAGAAGCATAAGCTATCACCTTTTCTCGCTGCATCAAGACAACTCCATAACCTCTAAGAGATGCATCAAAAAATACTACAAAATCTTCACTTTCGTTGGGTAATGATAGAATTGGTGCACTACATAATTTTTTCTTCAATATCTGAAATGATCCATCTTCTTCACTTCCCTGAACGAAAGGTTTATTTTTCTGAGTTAGCTTGGTCAGGGGTTTAGCTACTAAAGAAAATTATTTAATAAATCGCCTATAATAGCTAACCAATCTTAAATATCGTCGCACCACCGTTGGCGTTGTCGGTGCAGACCAATTCTTAATGGCTTCAACCTTTGCAGGATCAACATGAATTCCATCTATGTTAATTACATGACCAAGAAATTTCACAGAGTCCAACCAAAAATCACATTTTGAAAACTTGGCATACAACTTTTCATCCTTTAACAAACTCAAGATAATCCTTAAATGTTCTCCATGTTCCTCTTTATTCTTAGAATAGATTAGAATATCGTCAATAAACACGATCACAAATTTGTCCAAATAGGGTTTGCACACTCAATTCATTAGATCCATGAAGACCACAGGTGCGTTAGTTAACCCAAATGGCATTACTTGAAATTCATAGTGTCCATAACGAGTTCTAAATGCAGTTATTGGAATATCTTCTTCACGGACGAGAAGTTGGTGATATCTAGACCGCAAATCTATCTTAGAATACATACTAGATCCTTGTAGTTGATCAAATAAATCATCAATCCTTGGTAAAGGATATCGATTTTTAATCGTCAACTTATTCAGTTCCCGATAATCAATGCACATACGGAAAGATCCATCCTTCTTCTTAACGAACAAGACTGGAGCTCCCCAAGGCGACAAGCTCGGTCGAATAAAACCTTTATCAGAAAACTCTTTGAGTTGTTCGGATAATTCCTTTAATTCAGAAGGTGCTAATCGGTAAGGCGCACGTGCCACCATTGCAGCACCAGGAATTAGTTCGATTCGAAACTCGACTTGCCTTATCGGCGGAAGTCCGGGTAAATCATTAGGAAATACCTCAGGAAATTCACAGATAATAGGTACATCTTCCAATCGTTTCTCCTTAGACTCATTCCCGGTCACTTGAGCTAAGAATAGCTCGCAACCGTTCCTGATGTACTTTTGGGCTTTAATACATGAAACGATTTTCAAACGAGATTCACCTCGATTACCATCAATTACTAACATCCGATTCCTAAGAGGAATCGTAACCTTCTTTTCTCCACACAAAATAGTAGCATTATTCAACGATAAACAATCCATACCAATAATAATATCAAAACTACCTAGTTCTATCAACATCAAATCAATCGGAAAGGAATAGTTTAAGAGATTTAGAGAGCATCCTTTTAACAGCTTATTAGTTTTTACTAATTTACCATTAGCCAATTCCACTTCGTAACTGGTATTTATCTCAACAGGTTCAATGTCAATAAGGGCACTAAATTTAGTGGATACAAAGCTCCTATCAGCACCCAAATCAAATAAAACAACAACATAATGATTGTTGAGTAAAAACATACCAGTAACGACATTTGGATCCTCTTTCTTAACCTCAACCGTTCCAAGTTGAAAGGCACCACCCTGGGGGTTTCTTCTAGGTCCAATCCTTTTCAACTTGGGGCAATCCGATATCTTATGACCCTCTTCATTACAGTTGAAGCAAATAACTCCCCTCTTACACTTTTCCACTTTGTGTCCAAGATTTCTGCAATTTCGGCTCTTCCAGCATGCCTCTTATTACCACACTTAGGACACTTTTCAACATTTCGCGGTGTGTTGTTGGTAAGAGCATTTGCATTCCGCATATTTTGGTCTTGACGGCGATTAAAATTCTGCCTATTATCACCTCGACCTCCACGATCGCCATCACCCTTTCTTTTCTCACCAACATGTGCTTCATCCTCCCTATCCTGAATTATTTTCCCAATGAGTTGGTAAGACATTCGAACAACATCCTCAATGGTCAATGGTTTTGATGATGTCACATCCCCTCGGATATTCTTGGTTAACCCTTTAATGTATTGTTCAATTCGGATCTCATCGGGTTCCACCAATCGAGGAAACAGCAAAGCCAACTCATGGAATCGGTTTGTGTAGCTATCAATGTCTACACCTTTCATTCTCAAATGAATAAAATTTTGTTCCAACTATATAATCACACTACAGGGACAGAACTCCAGAGTCATCCACTTTTTAATTTTAGCCCAAGGAGTAGTATTAGCAACATAAATACCCATGAAAGCAATTCTCCCATTCCACCAAGTCAACGCACGACCTTTAAGAGTAGCCATAGAAAAAGTCACCTTATCCTCCTCCTTACACTTACTAATTCAAAACACCGACTCAATCTTCTCAATCCACTTTCTTAATCCTATAGCACCTTCAGTTCCATTAAAAGGGAGAGGTTCACACTTCATGAACGTCACATAAGTACAACCACCGAATTCAGGCGCATTAGGTCCAAGTCCTCCTATATTTCCTCCATCATTAGCATTCACATTATTAGCATTCACATTCACATTAGTACCACCAATTCCACTAGTGCCAGCTCCACTACCGCCAGCTCCACTACCTCCAGCTCCACTACTGCCAGCTCCATTTCTAGAGTTTGCCATAAATTCAGTCATAGATGCGGCAACTTGCTCCGCAATGATCCTACGTACATCATCCTCAGTCACAGCTTTCTTGGGAGGCATGGTATATTAAGCATTTACCCAACAAGGGATTCATATAAGATGGATTGAATTCATAAGCAAGATACAAATAAGGCACGATATGGAATTCAAGACAAGATACATATTTCATTGGATTAGAAACAACCACATTGTCTTAATTTACATTCCACATCAAAGTTTCTAGCACTATACATGCCCAAAATTCGTGCCAGATTTACTAACTAATATGTCAGTTTAGTTAAAGTTACAAAAGATAACTACTAAAGATAGACTGGTCTATTGAGAACTGCTAGATGGTCCATCATCCATCGTCTTCGGTATCTTCTTCGGACGATCACAAGATACATCTTCAGCTGGGCGCTTACGAACCACTCCTTTCTCAACCATCTCAGTATAAAACCTACTGTTCCAACCAACATATATATTCAACTCTTTTTCAGCCTTCTCACGCATCGCACGAGCTACACTCAACTGAATCTCCATAGTATTCACCTTTTTCTTCATCTCGGCATACTCACCACTTTCCAACACAGATAATCTCCTAAACGCCTTATTCAAACCACGCTCCACATCAGCCAAATCCAAATTAAGCAACTCTCACTCTTTCTCACCAATCTCAGTCTTCGACTCCAAATAAGCAACCTGGGTCTGAACAACACCTAAACCAATCTATGTCATACTGCCTCGAACATGAGAAGCATCTAAATCACGTCTCAAGGCCCAAGGTGTAAGTCCATCAATATGAGTATCCTCTCGAACCCTAGACGACTCTCCTATCACATGCCTATGAGTAGCAATCTCATCAGTACCATCAGGTGCATCATCATCCTCATCATCCTCTGACAGAATCAGATTCAGATGATTAAGACAATTCATCTCTAAGTAACTCAAACTCAGAATCAGAACAATCAACTTGAGGGGGCAAGGGCTCACCCTCCTCTACATCATAAGGGAAAATAAGCTCAGCCTCATCATCATCATCAACCTCGTCATCTATAACTAACTCCTCCTCGACATCCTCGTCGTCATCCTCATTACCTACATTATCTATCCCAATCTCATCATCATCCTCTATACCAACATTATCATTATTATTCTCTACAACATCAACCTGAGGGGCAATCTGATCTCCTAGTCCTATCTCAGGCTCGGGATCCTCAAATGGTTCATCCTCTTCATCATCCATATCCTCCTCTACATTATAATCCACTAAGTCTAAATAAGGGTTGTCATCTACATTAGGTTCAGGAATAGCATGGTTCTCTACAGGAATATTAGGGTCAGCTATGACAATCTGCATTTATAATATATCTCGTATTAGCATAAAAATAATTATTCAACAGTTACATACGGAATTCACGATATATACATATATATAAATTAAATTATATATCTCAAAATATATTTCTTCTCAATAAGGCTTGTTGGTAACGTCAGAGATCTTTGGCACCGTTATAGTCAAAAGTTTTTTCAAATATTTTAAGAAAATGTGTATAGTTAAAAGATTTTGAAATGTTTTATTCAAAACCTTGGTTTTAAAAAATCTTTTGTTCTCCATAATGAGAGCTCTGATACCAAACTGTAACACTCTCAAATTTCGTATCGGGTCAACGGAAGGTCAATAGAGTGTTACGGGATAGCACAATAACTCAAATCGTAGACAACGCATAAAATGATTGTACAATGTTTAACATACATTCATTCGAATAAAAGTTTTAAGTTTACAGCAGGTCCCCAAATTACACAGTCATGAAGTTTAAAAAACATAGATCGAATGAATAACTTTTATTATGTGGGCCATCAGAGTTGATCTCCATCCAAGTTACCTTCAAGCACCTGAGATAAAACATGCGAAAATTATATCAGTGAATGCCGAGTGAATTCATAGAGTTTAATAAAACCGTTACATAAAACATTCATAGAAATCAGAACACAAGTAAAATATCAAAAGTGAGTCCTCGTATTTCTAGTCAGGCAATATATATAAATCAAGTCATACATCTTAAACCGTCCATGAGACCGTAGTCTAAATATTACCATTATTGGTAACATTATTATCATTATTTGTACTATTATTTGGATATTTCATTGGATTGTATTGGATCGCATTGGATCGCATTGGATTATTACTAGCGCCATGCCATTGCTACGTTACTATAATAAATAACGGGCCGCGAACCCGACAAACAATTTTCCCATCTAAGTTAGCGTGTCGTCACAAAAATCACGCTATGTAAATCTTCTCATACATAAATTAGCTTACCAATCAATGTGGCACGACGGGGATAAACCGTCAAGGCGCGAACTGGGGTGATCTTCCCCAAATAGTACTATTATATGCATAAGCGTCTACCAAATACCGGTAGTTCACAATTCATGCTAATGGGACTTTAAGTGACATAACCTAACTATAATAATCCTTTTCATCTCATTCATTGGGTCATAGCATCATTTGGGTCCATATCAATAAGCATACCATCGGGACTACTTGTGTTCTATTTTTATCAAAACTAGCATGTTATCTCCCTAGGGGGTTTACAAAACATTTTATAAAACATTTAAAAGAGCGCGAGGCTATGAACTCACGTTGATTATGAAAGGCGGGTTATCGGCGATGGTGCGTGCTTCAATCACGTAAAACTATATAAATAATACTCGGTCTTAGACTTTTTTCCAATGACTATATAAAAATAGTGGCTATGTATATATGATGATATTATAAGTATGATGATGATCAAGTGGGATTTTATATCTTTATTCAACACTATAGTGTTATGTGTTAGTAAATTTTTAGTCTAGTTATACTAGTTTTAACTTGTTTACATATTAAGGCCCAATAATCCCATTATAAGCCCAATACATTATATTAGTCCATTTTATACTTTTAATACCAGGCCTATACTCATATGTTGGGCCCAAGTGGGTTAAGCCCATGAGTAAGTCCATTAGTGTTTAGCCAAACTAGTTGTGTTAATATTCCAATAAGGCTACTTTGGCCCGTTAATGTCCATAAGTTATAAAGCTCGGGTTTTATCGATTTTTACATGTAAAATGTACTTACATATCAGTAGATGAGTTATAAAAAGTTTACGTTAGACGGGTCCGACCGTCTAAGTTTTATTTGACGAAAACGTTAATCTTTCGGTTTTTAGCCGAAAAGACGTAAAACTTATATATATAGTTTTATAACTTAGAAAACATATCAATTTGTAATTTATTAAAATGTCACACTTAATTATCAAAGTATATAACTTATTTTATAAGTATTATCATAATTTAGCGGGTTTTTCATATGTATTTTATAATACTATTACTTGAGTGCTTATTTTATAATATATACTTTTATTTCCAAATCTGATTATCAAACTCACTTTCACCATTTTTGCCATATCTTGAGTTCTACAGGGAAATAGAAGCTCAAATTTAGGCAGCACAAACTAAATAATATGTCCTACAATTAACTCCTTTTTAGCTACTGCTCATTAATCCTCTAAGTGTCCCTAATAATTCGTCCAAAACAGAGTATACAGATTTGAATCTTAATAGTATTTTGATCATATCTTGCTCATTTTATTGATTCCATTGAGTGGCCAACTCTCCACATATGTAAAAATCATGTATCTTACTATATAATCAATAATCCAAGTCATTTTATCAGGTTATCATATGGTTACTTACTGTTTTATACAGCCTATAATTTCAACCATGATTTTAACATCTTTACATGTAGATTTTAATCATTTTAAGCAAATTTATCAACACAAGATCCCAACATAATACTTTGATCATCATTTATCATCATATACATATACATTTATAAAGAAAATACAAAATTACATTTACAAAATAACACGGTAATAGAAGAAATGATCTTGTTACCAACCAAGATAGTCAAAAGTTAAGAACAAGTCTTGGTTTTTGATGACCAATCTTATGATAAATCAAGACCACCTTCAAGATCAACCAACTATATGAACACCTTGTGAAAAATCAGCCCCAGACTCTAAGGAAACTTCTTTGTAGATGTTAGTATCACCTCCAATCAACAAGACTTCGAAAGGCTTTCATCTTGTGTAAGTTTAACACAAGATTTATGGTTGAATTTTGATCAAATGGTGGTGTTTATGGTGGTGAGTGGACTGAAAAGAGAGGGTAGAGAGAGAGAGTTGTGTGAGTTTTGCATGTAAAAATGAGGATAGATGGTTTATGTTGCTAGTTTTTTAGGTGTGAATGGTTTTTTGAAAACTAAGGACATGTGTCCTTAGTTTTATTATTAAGTTGACACACATGAGGTGTGTTGTTGAAGCTTGTCCGTCCCATTGTGGGGGTGGGGCAAGTGTTATCTTGTCTCATCCCCACTAATTTACGGGTACTCCTCGATTCTAGTTTCCTCGATTTGTGTTCCCTCGAGTCGTTTTACAAATAACGTTTTTATAAATTATGAATCAACGACACTAAACGAATCTAATAAAAATTGTCTCATAAAAAACGGAGTTTAAAAACGTAAATACGTAATTCTTGGGTTTCGGGTTTAGTCGTAAAGGACGTTAAATTATGCACGTAAGCCCAAATTTCAACCCGTAAATTGTGAGTTCATCAACCAACACAAAAATAAGTTTCAAAATAATATACGAGAAAATAATTTACTACCTGAAAATGTTAGATTGTCACAGAGTTGGTAAGACATCTCCCCAAGATTAAGTTTGATAGTGACTTTTGTGATGCTTGCAAAATTGGAAAGCAAGTTCACTCTAGTCACAAAGCCAAGAATTTGGTTTCGACCTCTCGGTGCCTAGAGCTCCTACATATGGATCTATTTAGACCTTCCGCCATACAGATTTATGGAGGCAACATTTATACCCTAATAATAGTTGATGAATATTCTAGATTCACTTGGAATAGATTTTTAGCTAATAAGAATGAAGCTTTCGATCATTTCGAAATCTTTAGTCGAAAAATCCAGTATCAATTAGGATGTCCAATTGTGTCTATTAGGACGAATCATGGTAGAGAATTTGATAATGAAGTGCAATTTGGTGCCTTTTATGAAGCTCATGGTATTATCCATAACTTCTCGGCTCCTCGCACTCCACAATCAAATGGGGTAGTTGAAAAGAAGAATAGGACACTACAAGAGATTAGTAGGACCATGTTAAATGAGAAATCTTTGCCTCAAAAGTTTTGGTGCAATGTCGTAGACACATCGACCTACATTCTCAACCGAATCCTCATTCGACCTTTTCTAGGAAAGACCTCCTATGAAATTCTTAAAGGTAAGAAGCCTTCATTAGAATATTTTAAGGTGTTTTGAAGCAAGTGATTCATTCTAAACACCAAAGATTACCTCACTAAGTTCGACCCAAAGTCGTACGAAGGTATCTTTATAGGGTATTCACAATCTAGTAAAGCCTACATTCTCCTTAATAGAACTTCAGGCGTAATAAAAAGAATCAGTCAACGTGACATTCAATGAAACTCCTCCTTCTTCTAAGACACCACCTTTGGTAGATGATGACTTAGATGAATTAGATATATTTAAAGCGAAAAAGATTAGAAAACTCGAAGATGAATACCTTATTGTTGAAAAAGTAGTAAACATTAAGGAATCTAAGGATCATTCCCTAGAAAATGTCATAAGTGACCTCAACCAAAGGACCCTTAGATATCAAGCCCAAAATAAAAGCAACTTCTTTTGTTTTGTCTCTTTGATTGAACTCAAGAATGTTAAAGAATATTTGATGGACGAGAGTTGGGTCATCACCATGCAAGAAGAATTAAATCAATTCATTGTTAATGACGTTTGGGAACTTGTTCCTTCACACAGAAATACGACCATCATAAGAACCAAATGAGGTTTTAGAAAAACAAGATGACAATGGTGTTGCGTCTTATAACAAGGCTAGACTTGTAGCTCAAGGTTATTATTATAAAACCCGCTTAAATATACCATTAAATTAAAAAAATTATTATTTAATTTATTCACGACAAGTAACTACGTATATTAAATATGGCATGACAAGATATGACACGAAATTAAAAATCATGAATGCACGAAAAGTAACAACGTATATTTTATTTACAACACAAAAAGTATATAATTAAGTCACCACAAGTAATTACGTTTTATACGACACGACAAGTTATATTACGGAATTAAAATCACGAAGTTACAGACACACGAGAACACAAATTATAACATGAAATAAATAAACGTGTATAGTAGTATGCATAAGCTTTGTAAGAATAGATAAAGCCAAAAGCCCGGCTCATGATAAAATAATTAACAAACCACACATTTTCATCTCATTTTACAAGATTAAGAAAAACAAACAAAAACCCTAACCTTTGTTGTTATGCTGCCAGCCACAAGGAGGACAAAAGGGAGGATGAAGTTGATTTTGATCTATAATTATTTTGTATGTGTTCGTGTTCGTCATTACCCGATTCTACCTCTTTCGATAACATCTAAAATCCTATGTTCTTATTTTATTTTTCAAGAATCATCTATGTGATCTATATATAAAATTGAAGTGGATTAAATAAATACATGTTATGATTGAATCAAACAAGATACGAAATCATGTTGTTTGAGCCTTTGGCTCGTTCATGTTACTGTTTGGACCAAGCCGAGACCCTTAAGGGTGCTCTCGTTGGTGGTTTCTGCCTAGCAGCCGCAGCCACAGGGGCGGTAGTGGGTAATTAGTGTTGGGCAGCCGCAGCCATAAGGGCTGCGGTGGGAACTGTCAAAGGTTCGGTGGGAACTGTTTCTGCCTAGCAACCGCAACCACAAAGGCGGATGTGGGTACCACTGGCCTAGCAGCCGCAACCCCAAAGGGGCCACGATGGGTAGATCGTTCTAGGTAGGAGGAAGCCACAAAGGGGGTGTTTGTTTTGGTGTTTTGGCTCAGAAAAACAAGAGAACCACAAGGGAGTGTTTGGGATTATTATTATGTTGGCTTATTATGTTTAAGCTTAAAATAAAAATTTATTAAATAAATCTGGCTTATTATTAATTTGACTTATAATAAAATTTGGTTTATTATTTAATTCGGCTTATTTAATTTAGCTTATTATATCACGACTTATTAAAAAGGGCTTATTAGGTTTAAGACTTGATTAATAATCAATTATAATTCATCAAATATTATTAATTAATAATCAATTATAAATCATGACATATTATTAATTAATAATTAATTATAAATTCATGACATAGGAAAGTTATTTATTAAAATGGACTTTATTAACATTTGATTTATTTAAATCATGACTAATTAATATAATACTTATAATTAACCATGGCTTAATAATTCATGACTTATATGCTTATTAACATTTGACTAATTTATATGAGCTTATTGAGTAATTGGCTTATTTAATTTACTTATTTGATTAAAAGAAGTTACACGATTATAACAAGATAAATTACTTACATATATTTAACGAGCTTATTACTATTTATGGAAACTTACTATTTTTTGAAAACTTACTATTTATAGAAACTTACTATTTTTTGGAATGCTACTATATATAGAAACCTATTATTGTTGGAAAGTTTTTATATATGGAAAAATGTAATCTATTGAAAGTTACCAAGTATAGAAACAACAAGTATAATAACACAAGAATCATGAAATACATTAATCAAGAACACATGAACGTAACATTAAAGAAAGACACGATAGACCATGAACAAGTAACTCAAGTCATGAATAAGTAATTCAAACTATTAACAAGTAACTTATACCATGAACAAGCAACTCATACACGTCCTTTATCATGTAGCTCACGTGAAGTTGGAGTAGTCCAGTTCATTCCTTCATCTCTCTCACTGCTTGCTGGACACAAGGTACGGATATTCCGTCCTTCAGTAAGGAATTCCTTTCTCTTCATGATTAGGATTTCTCGTTTTTTATACCACATGTTTTCCCCAGTTTCATGTTATAAAAAATTTTATTGTTTGCCATGCTCTCATTTTATTTCTTTCATAACCCACGTAATTGCCTGAGCTATATACATGCATGACCATGACTTACATGATTACCACCTATTTTGGAGGTACCATAACCATGACATATGAGGCACCTGTGTCATGACTCTTCCGAGATGAGAGTGATTTCTCGTGGCGTTCCTTCACGTACATGTTGGACATTATTATATTATGGGGCGTATGGGTGCATCCTATTTTATAGGTTTATAAGTTTATACGTACAGGGTAATTTGGCTTGGTGTGTGCTCTACACCCCATCACATTGGAGCTGATCCCTTCACCCATGTTGCTATTATTAGAGGTCACCCCTCTAATTGCATGACGAGGAAGCCTCTCTATTTATTCATGCACACGCTGATGACATTTTATGACCTATATTAGCTCGTAGGCGTTTACTTATATTGCATGTACAATATATGACATTTCAGTTATCCTACTTGTTTATTAATTATCTCCCAAGTTTTCCTCAGGACATATATATTCTTTCCGCTGCTTTTATTCCTTATTCATGATATATTTATTATTATCATGTTTTTATATCCGTTCACTGAGCGTATTGAGCAGCTGTATCTTCTTTTAATGTCTCATACGGCAGGTATTGAAGGACGAGATTTGGGCATAGAGAGTATGTGCTTAGGATGAGAGCTACCCTAATCTCCTTCCCTTTATGCAGTTTAATATTTATGCTTTGGTTGGACATATGTTTTGTCCTTTAGTCTTCCTTTATTTTCATTTATGTTGAACTTATGTCGGGAGCTGATGTTTGATTGCGGCATTTCTGTTGGTCTTTTATGTATTTATTACGTTATGCCTTTACAAGGCTTTGATGACACGCCATGGTTATGACATAATGGCCCCCTTGTCAAAGTGGGTTGTTACAATTATGGTATAAGAGCCAAGGCTTCGACCTGTAGGTTCTAAAACATGACATGTGACTAGTGGGTAGTCACCAGGATCTTCCTTAACCGGCATTGTTATATTCCATGTATTGATATTTTCGGAACTTTGTTAGTTCTTAATCATGATGTTTCTCCTGAAATTTTACTAATATAGATTGAACGATAGTCATCCATACTTAGTCACATGTTGTTAGTCCTTATTCATGATGTTTTATCTTGAAATTTTTTTTAGTAGTATGGATTGAACCATAGTCGTCCATACTTAGTCACGTGGTGTTGATTCCTCTACATGATGTTTTCTCTTGAATTTTGACTAGTATGGATTGAACCATATTCTTCCATACTTAGTCACATCATTCTTCTTTTCACATTTTAGACTGGTATAGGTTGAACCATAGTCGTCCATACTTAGTCACATGTTTCTTCTGTTCACATTTTAGACTGGTATGGGTTGAACCATAGTCGTCCATACTTAGTCACATGTTTATGTCTTTTGAAAATTTTGACTAGTGTCTTTTCTTGGACATGTGCGAATTCGATATGATTCTGGGTATGGATTGGTTAGCAACACATCGCGCTATGATTGATTTCCATTCATATCGGGTCATATTCGGCGATATTCAGGCTCTTGAATACATTCATCATGGTTTCCTAACAAGAAAATCTGTGCATATTTTTTTCGCTTTACAAGCACGTAGTTTATTATACCGTGGCTGCGAAGGTTTTCTAGTTACTATTCATGACAGACTGCTGATGTTCCTTCTTTTCATGATCAGCCGTTTGGTTCAGATTTTCCAGATGTATTTCCAGAAGAACTTCCAGGTATACCTCCTATCCGCGAGATTGAGTTTGGCATTGAACTTATTCCGGGAGCGCAACCTATCTCCAAAGATCCTTATCGCATGGCTCCCATTGAGTTAAAGGAGTTGAAGGATCAGTTGCAAGAGTTTTTGGAACGAGGTTTCATTGGCCCGAGTCTATCACCACGGGGTGTACCGGTTTTGGTTGTCAAGAAGAAGATCGGTAGCATGAGATTATGTATCGACTACCGTGATTTGAACAAGATCACGATCCGTAATCATTATCCTCTTCCACGTATTGATGACTATTAGATAAATAACAAAGCGCTAAGGACTTTTCTAAGATTGATTTACGATCAGGCTACCATCAGTTGCGAGTGAAAGAGCAGGACATCTCCAAGACTGCTTTTCGCACGTGTTATGGTCATTATGAATTCGTGGTTATGCCGTTTGGTCTCACGAATGCTCCAGTTGTAATTATGGACTTGATGAATCGAGTTTTCCATGAATTCTTAGACAAGCTCGTTATTGTTTTCATCGATGATATCCTGATCTTCTCTAAGTCTAGAGAAGAGCATGGGGATCATCTTCGCATGGTATTGCAGATTCTCCGACAGGAGAAATTGTATGCTAAGTTTTTCCACATGTGAGTTTTGGTTGAGTAAAGTGGAATTTCTGGGCGACATTGTTTCAGCAGAAGGGATTACCATGGATCTGGCGAAGGTGGAGGCTATCACCAAATGGCCAAGACCAACGTCTCTGACTGAATTACGGGGTTTTCTGGATTTAGTTGGTTACTACCGCATAATTGTTGAAAGATTCCCACGATTAGCTTTACCATGACTAAGCTTACGCGTAAGGGAGAGAATCCTACACTAGATTATGTGTTCCGGAGGATCCTACACTAAGAGAGGTCTTATTGAGCGAGACTCATAGTTCTCCATTTGCTATTCATCCAGATTCCACAAAAAATGTATCATCACCTCAAGCAATATGTTTGGGGAAAAAGGTATGAAACAAGATGTAGCTACTTTCTTATCTAAGTGTCTAACCTGCTAGCAGGTTAAGATAGAACCCCAGCGTGCTAATGGTTTATTACAGCCATTAGAAATTTCTGAATGGAAGTGGGACAAGATCTCCACGGATTTTGTTACCGGACTACCACAGACTCAGAGGAAGCATGATGCTATCTGGGTCGTTGTCGGCTGTTTGACCTAGTCTGTACGTTTTCTTCCATCCGCAAGGATTACGCAATTAGCAAATTAGCAGAAAATTTCAGCAGGTGATCGTACGACTAGACGGTACTTCATCAGCAATCAGTTCAGATAGAGGTATACGTTCAGGTTCACGTTCACGTTCACGCTCACGTCCATGTTCACGTTCGCTTTCATGACTTTGTTCACGTTCATGTTCTTATTCCATCTTATGATTTACGTCTCACGTTCGCGTTCACGACCTTGTTCGCGTTCGTGTTCTTGTTTCATCTCATGATCCACGTTTACGTCTCGTTCTAGAATTGTAGAAAGTTTGGGAAACCAGACTCAAGTTTAGCACAACTTTCCATTCCCAGACAGACGTTTCACGTCACGTTTTACGTCTCGTCTCGTATCGTTTGGCGTTACCTCCTCGGTTATCACACGTTCGCTATATGTTTTCACGTATCACGTTCATCATATGTTTCACATATCACGTTCACCATATGTTCGCGTATCACGTTCACAATTGTTCATGTATCACGTTTACAATTGTTCACGTATCATTTCCATAAAATGTCTCTCGTATCATTACTCAGAGGTTACAAGTACCATCCTTTGTATGTTGTCACGTGTCCACTTCATCAGATTCGTGAGGATCTATCTTACATTGAGGAAAGATATGATTGTAATTACTCATATCATTTATATCACAAAACGGACATAAAATGCATATTTAATATGAAATTGGTATTTTATATGTTTGTTTTGTTGTTTCGTGTGTATAGGTACCAAGATCACAAGAACCGACAAAAACCGACACGAGTTTGAAGATTTTATCAAGAGCCAAAAGACGGGATTGTTTTTAAAGGTTTTTGGCCAAGTGGGTCCCACATGTGCTTAATGGGCCTGAAAGCCCATTTATGGAAGTTTGAAACTTATTTTGGTTAAATGTTATGTATAAAGGCCCAAATTGAGCCCAACTCCAAAGAAAGTAATGAGACGGCAAGGAGGTGTATTTACAACTTTGGGTCCAAATTCAATAAAGCCTAAGATAAAGAGACGGGTGAAAGTTTAATATATTTTTTGATTCAAAAGCCCAACAAGAGCAAAGAATAAACGAATGGAAGTTTATATACATCTTGGGTCAACATTTTCGGTCAACAACTACAAAGAAAGAAACAAAATAAAAGTGAGACGCGTTGAGTTTATATAACTTGGTCAATCAAAGTTTCGGTCAAAGAAAATAAAGAAAGAAAATAAAAGACGAGAGAAGAAAATAAAGGGGAAGAACAAAAGGAGTAGATGAAGAACCCTAATAATTAGGGCTTTTTAAAGATACCAAGTGCCAAGCTCCAAAGTGGCACTTGGATTCGTCATCAAAGGCCTCTTATTGGTTGGATTCACTGCCATTCAGTCAAGGAACGAATCAAATCCTTCCACATCAGCATCAAACTAGCACACTTATTGCCATGTTAGCAATCTGTGTGATGGAGGACGTATATCCATCGTTTGATCAAAACAAACAGGAGAGAAGAATGAAAGATGCCAAATCAAGGGCTTAAATCGATTCATCACCAACAAACCCCAACCCTCACCTCAGCTGTAAATACCCCCCCTATTTCCCTGTATTTTGTATCCCTTTTTCTTCTTAAAGTTATAAGGTTAGTTTTAATTTAGAATTGTAATTTCGTTTTTATAAAAGTTGTAATGTCTTTTTGATTTAATAAAAATTCGTTTTTCAGTTTAATTAATATTTTAATATCACGTGTTGTTATTTGGTTTGAATTCTCGCAATCTGAATATATAAACTTATTATAACCGAGTATTACTCATTCAAGTTAAATCTATAGCTTAAATGGGTAATTGAGATTGAATAAGGGAATCACACTTAATCCCACTGGTTAAGTGAAAGATAGGTTTAAGAGCTGCTGAATTTTTGTTTTGATGATGAATGTAATGCGATGTTTTAGTGTCGAGATTTTGGCGTTAGGTTTAGATAGGCTATTGGTGTCTTAGCTCGTGGCTCGTCAGCTACGGGTAGAAAGATAAGCTCTATCGAGTAACAATCGAGACCTTCGTTTTTGTAGAAGGTCGAGGTACTTCGATTCCCTTTATTTTTAGTTAAGTTTTGGTTTCATGTTAATAATATGCCAGTGATATGTTATTGAGTGCTCTTATTAAATTTGCTGATGGTTGAGTTAAATATGTTTGCTTATGATTGCTAATTGTTTTCGATTTAGTTTACATATTTTCAGTATTTATTTTGTTAAGAATCTGCTTAGTTTTAATGGATGAATGTTAATGAATCTGTTGCATTAAGTTTGTTCTAGGGGACTGTTGGTATTAGTTTAAGATTGCTGCTGTTATGTCTTTTCTGCAAGATTGAATCGACACTGAGACAAAATGAGTTATCTGCTCTTTGCTTGTTGTGATCTTGCGCTGCTGCTTTAGCGATTTTTCAATTATGATTCTTAACTGTTGGTTTGATGCATCTACTATAGCTGTTTCCATTAGTCGTTGTGGTGTTCGTTTTTTATTGCATTTGCTGCTGATATCATTGATTTCTTAGCTTAACTAGATTTGTTGTTGTTAGCATAATAATCTAGTCGTTGTGGAACTCGAGTTGAACTTAGTTGTCATTGCTTTGTTTCTGATTCGTTCATTTTCGTCATCGTCACAAGTTTACTCTTGCATAGTAGGACTGGATTGATGTTTTATTTCTTTTGTTGCCTATAATTGTCGTTGTAGTTAGAAGCTAATTGGCTGATATGTGCGTTTCTCTATGCTATATTGTGTGGATTTATTCGTTAATGTCTGTTGTTATGCAAAATTGGATTCCCGTTTGGATAGAGTGCTATCGTGCTAATTGATAACGTTTGAGCTGTCATGATTATTGCTATTAAGATAGTGATATAAGCCTTTGTAGCTTGTTGTAGTAACTGATAGTCATTGTTGTATATTGTTGTAGGACTCTTTTGAATCGGCTCTTACTGTAATAGGATTTTTTTCTAGATTTCGTTTCCTTTTTGTTGCTGCTACGTTTTATTGCTGTTGGTTTTCAGTGTTTACGTTTCATAATCATTGTAGTAATATGAGCTAGCTGCTGAGTATTTGTTGAATTAGTTGTTGTAGAATTGATTATTGCTTCTGGTTTAACTATTGTAATTGGGATTTTGATAAACTGATGTTGTTAAAATATGTTGAAACATTAATTTAATTGAGCTGCTGATATGTATACCTGCTGTAGTTTTGTGATTTTTTATTGCTCTTAGATCTTTTGCTTTTTCTTATATCTGGAGTGTGTAGAGGGAATCATTTGTTTATTGTTGCTGATATTTCTCCATTTGATGTTGTTGTAACTTAGTTTAAACGAGACTCAATTACGTTGAGTTACTGTTTAAATTCGAGTAAAAAATAATATCAAAAATTTGTTCACAACAGGTCTCGAACTCGAGACCTACACTTCATAGGCCCAACGTCTTACCAACTGAGCTAGTGATTATTTTTTATATCTTTGCTCTACTCTTTTTAATAAAGCTTAGACTCAATCCTGTTAATAAAACCCATTTTAGTTAATCTTAACATAAACGTTTTTATTTTGTTTAGAAAGAATAATTTTCATTATTTCTTATTTTCTTGGAAATTTTTTTTTTTGGTAAAAGGGTAACAATGACCCCGGTAAATAGAACCAAAAAAAGCGTTGAAGTACAAGGAATGTGGCTGAAATGCCACATTAACCGCAAGCTACAGGCAGCTTGTTAAACAAAATGTTTATGACAGGCCATAAACATTAACTATTCTAGAATACTGGAAATATATAAACTAGACAAAAACCAAGATGATAACATAAAGTTACGAGAAACATAATAAAAGATCAACATGGGATCAGCCAGTAGGAGTGCTTCCCCCAAAATTAGTGTTGAGAAGATTCACCGATTCATCAAAGACGACCTCGACTCCCTCCTCATTATCTTCCTCGCTTAGTTGAACCCCTTCATCAATACCAGGCATGGACAAAGATGAAAATTTATTAGATGTAGAAACATTGCTCATTTGAGCTTTACCCTTGTTCGGACCATTAGGATTGCTAGTCTGCTGCGACTGACCAGATTTAGTATTCAACTTTCTACTATTATCACCACTCGTACTTGTAGTATCCAAGCGAGTTTTTGGACGAAAAACAACCGTCTTTCCTGTTTGGGAACCCTTACTCAATGGAACACCTCTCGGAACTTGATTCACTAAATTACCTTTGTACTTCTTCCTCTTACTTTGCACTTGTTGGAATCCATCATTATCAACATGAGTTGTCACATTTTCAACCGTTGTAGGTTTAACATTTTTCGGACAAGAATCAAAGGAATGACCAAAAATATTACAAGTATGACATCTAGGCGGTTTCGATTCGTATTCAACACGAATTAATTCCTTAGTACAACCAGAGCCTTCAAGATCAGGGACACCAATAGTAACGTTATCTATAAACTCCGAATCGGCGTTCATCTCAATAAGACAACGAGCAAAACTACACCGACCCCAAGACTCTTTGCACATATTATCAGTATAATTATCCATCATAATAAGCTTACCAAGAAACGAAGCAATTAAACTAATACCTTCCTCTTCAAATACATGTAGCGGGACATCATGAAACTTGACCCATACCGGAATACGAGTTAGTTCCTCCTTTAGAAGATTCGTTTTCATAGTCCATTTCTTAAGAAAAATTGGTGAATTACGAACCATCCACGGACCACCTTCCAGAACCGCATTAAGACCCTCACTAGACCCAAATTGAAAAAAGAAAAAACCTTTCTCATTCATCATAATACGCTTAAGACCATGTTTTGCCCAGTTATTCTTAGCAAAATACTCAACCACAAGAAATGCAATCCTTTTACCAAGAAAGTAACCATATAGAGTGTTTTGGTAGCGAGTATTTACTTTTTCAACAACCTTCTTAGGAATAGAAATATTAACCCCTTCACAGACATTATCATAATTAAACGAAGAAGAGACTGCATTAATACCTCCATTAGTAGACGTAACCATATCAGCTTCAAATTTGCAAAGTAATTCCAGAATTTCCTTAGCACGGTCATGTGAGATCAATCCCCACAAAGGATGTTTCTTCATTCTTAATTCATGCATAAATTCACCCGCATCACCAACCGTGCAAATCGTTACACCAAATAATTTCAAAACCTCATGTAGATTGCACGGTTGCATACCATTAATTGTTGCAGCCTTAGCTACAAGGTCCAAAGATACATCACAAGAAGAGGAAACATTTGGAATAGAGTCATCTGTTTCCTTAGCTATTTGTGTTGAGTGCACGCTCGAACCACCTGAACTGAGTGAAGACGTTTTGCTAGTAAGATTCATATGGCGTTCACACAAAACTTCATAATAAAGCATAGTGGTCTCCTTAGGTAAGGTAGACCATTTAGGAAATTTGTTTGCCTTAACACCATTTGCAAACACTTCAATGTCACACACAGTATTCAAAGGAATAGAAAACAAATTAGATATCTCCTCTAACGTTACTAGAACCTTAAGATTAGACACCATATCCCTATCATTCCAACCTGTAAACAACGGCTTATAACTTTCATTGCTCGAATCCATGTTCAATCAAACACAGCCCTAACCACGAAAATTAAACCCTAAACAAACAGTAACTTTTTTTTATCGTAAAAACAAAACAATAACCGAAACCCAGATTAATAGCGACACTAAATAATTGCACCACTTAATAATTAAAACCTTAAATTGAAGTCAGCCACCAAAACTTTAATTGCACCACTTAAGTGTCAGCCGCCAAGAAATTTTAGGGTCAGCCGCCAACCCCACTTAATCTTGAAGAATGTCAGCCGACACAAAAGTTGAGGATGTCAGCCGACCACAACCTTAAGGATACAATTAATGCCGATCGCACCCAACTACAATTAATTCAAACCAATAAATAACAACCCTAACAAGAATTCTTTGCCGACACAATAAAACAAAACGAAACCCTTGTTGCCAGTAACCACGTGAGTCAAATCGACAAATAAGCAACAAAAACAACCGATAAAGACCAAACAATTGCAAAGTAGATGACGGCAGAAAAATAAATAAAAAAACCAATTTAATTCACCCTAAAACCAATCAACCAAATAAAGACTTTGTTAACTCAAGAATAATCAATGATTAATCGAGAAAACAGCATCATTATGAGGTATTCGGATTAAAGGAAAAAGAAAACCGGGTTTTAAAAAGAAGGGATTTTTCTGGCAGCCATTGATGTTTTTTTAGGGATTTTTCTAGCTTATGGCGGCTTATTAACTAGACGCGTTCTATATCTATTTGTTTCTGCAATCGACCCAAACCAATGATATGCCTCCTCTAAGAAGGTTTCTTGGAAATTTTCAATAATAAAAAAAATAAAAAAGATATATAATTACTTTTATTAAAATATTATTTATATAAATTAGGCACAATTTATTAGTTTAAATAAGTAAAGTTTTAAAAAGAAAAAAAAAATAGTTATTAATTCGTCTTTTAGATTTATTTTAGCGATTCATGCACTTTATTAAAAAATGTAGGATTTTTAGATAAAAACCAAACCAATTCAAATAAATTGTCCAAATCAAAACGAATGTCTCAAATTCACAATGTTGTGAATTATTTGTTAAGTGCCAAGTACCGTTGGTGTTATTGAAGTACTGTTAGTATCTTTCAAGTACCGTTAGTGTTAACGCGGTACATAGTAAGTACTACTACTTATAAAGTAAGTACTGATATATTGATTAGGACGAATATATCTTTGTATAAGATATTTCATAGTTATAGTTATAGTATATCTTATGTGATATACTTAAATAGTTAGAATATTGATAATATATCATCTGCGATATAGTTATCTTTATAGAATATTCTAAGGTTTCTACGGTTCCTTACTCTATAAAAGGAACATAGGTATAATGTCATTCATGTACCTCATTCAAGTCGATTAATAAGAGAATCGAATAGTTAAACGTAATATTGTTCTTCTGTGCTTTATAAGTTAGATTCCGCATTACTTATTTAGCTTGAGTAAGAGTTCTCAAAGTGTTTTAGTTTGATTTCAAACTACTATACTAGTTCTTAACAGAATATAGATCTAATCAAAGGGATCAACAAGTGGTATCAGAGCTTGTTGAGAAACTCTGAAAAAGAAGAACACAACCCCAAACACTTCACTCACACTAAAACTCAATGTCTCAACCTGGTGATGACGCTCACTTGGATGATATTCCAAATCCTGATCCAATACCACATGGATAGCCTCAAGTTGTGCATCCTACACCAACACAAGGTGTTCAAGCTGTGAATGTTGTAGTTACCTCTACAACAACAACACCCTCTCATACTCTTTCTGTTGTCAAACTCCCAGTGCTCAAAGGTGACAATTATGAGACATGGGCTATGCAGATGGAACATTACTTGAATCACACATATCACACTGTGTGTCAAGTTATCAAGAATGGGAATACACCTAAGAAGCTACACTGGTTGCCTTATGGTACATGTTATGCTCTACCTGCTATGACTGCTGAGGAGGTACAATTAGAGATCAGAGAAAGAAGGGCCAGAACTACTTTGGCTATGGCTCTTTCAGAAGATATCTTACCTAGCTTTCATCATTAGAAGGATGCCAAGGCTATGTGGGAGGATATCAAACTTAGATTTGGAGGTAATGACAAATCTAAGAAGATAAAGAAGATTGTTCTGAAGCAAGAATTCGATAACTTCTCAATATCTAGTATAGAAGGGATCCATGGTGGCTATGGAAGTTTCAGTAAGCTGATTATTCAATTAGCAGTTTATGGACAAATTATTCCCAATGAAGAAGCTAATCTGAAGTTCTTAAGGAGTATTCCACAAGAGTGGAAGGCAATTGCGATGAACTTCATTACTAGAGATGATCTGGATGAAATTCCTTTAGATCATCTCTACAACAATCTTAGAGCGTATGAGATGGATGTAAAAGGCATTGAGGTGACTAAAGGAGTAGCGACAACAAATTCTAACTTGGCTTTTGTGTCAGAAGGTAATAGTGGTACTTACTTTCATAATACCGCTAGTGGATCAAGCAGCAGTACATACTTCACAAATACCACTGGGGGACTTACAAGTGGTACTTACCCACAAAGTACTAAAGGCAGCCCTATTGTCTCTCAAAATCCGTAAGGAAGATCTTCACCATTGTTTAGTGACAATGATGCCTTCTCATTCTTTGCTGGACAAGACAACAGGCCAAGACTAACACTCAATGACTTATTCCAAATGGATGATGCTGATGTAGAAGAGATGGATCTCAAATGGCAAGTTGCTATGGTGTTAGTAAGATCTAACAGGTTCTTCAAGAAGACTAGAAGAAAGATGACTGTTGATCCTAATAAGCCATTAGGATATGACAATTCCAAAGTTGAATGCTATAACTGTGGAAGGAATGGACACTTTGCAAGGGAATACACTAGAGACAAAGCTGAGAGTAGCAGTCAAAAGTCCAAGAACAGCTATAGAACTAGTCCAAGAATTACTGAAAGCCTTCCTAAAGGAAACAACAGGAATCACAAAGAAACCAAAGCATTGGTGAATATAGATGGAGTGGTGAACTGGACTAAAGATGAAGAAGAAGAAGAACTTGGTTTAATGGCTCTCTCACATGAAGATACTGAGGTACATCCTTGTTCTAAAGACTGTGTTATTAAATTTAATAGCTTAAAGGTAGAACTAGATGAACAATATCAAAAAGTCAACACATGCACAATAGAATTAAGCGCTTTTAAACAGGGGGTTGCTAAGTTAGAAGAAAATATAGTTTTGTATAAAAAGGGTCAACGAAACTATGAAGAGAAAATAAGAATTTTAACTCTTAGAATGAGGGAAAAAGATGTGGAAATTAAAGATTTTGAAAGACAACTTGTGAAAGTGTCAAAAGAAAATGAACCTTTAAAAGCCAGTCTTAGTAATGAAAGGGAAGTGATTAATCATTGGCAAAAGTCCTCCAAAGGATTAGGAAAACTAATTAATTCACAAATAGGGTATTATGATAAGTTAGGCCTAGGATATATTGTGGACCAACCTGGGATAACTTTAACTGACACGGACTTATCAAAATGGATTTTTGATAGTTCTAGTGAGTTAGATAGTACACCTGAGAATGAGAGATATGATGAAGGAATGAAGGTAGTTCCTCCACCATTTTTAGGAAATTTCATGCCCCCTAATAATGATACAAGTATAGAGTTAGAAGAACCAAATGTCCTTAATACCTCAAACTCTAGTACTTTGTCCCAAGATAAGACTGTTGTGACCAAGAAAATTGTTTATCCACCTCTAATGAACAATTCTGTTTCTAAAGAGTCTAAAACTAGTTCTGCTCCAAAGCAGGTAAAAACTCCTAGCAAGATAATGGATAATGATGTAAAACATAATAAAACCAAGAGGGATGGGTTAGGTTTTGAGAAAGTTAAGTCAAAACAACCTTTTGGGTCTTCTTTGAGAAGAAAAGGATGTTATGTTTGTAGTAGTCTAAGTCATTTTATCAAAGATTGTACGTTGCATGAAGATAAAATTGTGAAACAAAAGGCTGCACAAAAGGTCATGAGAAACAGTAATGGGAAAAATTCACAGGTTAATAGGAAACATAAATTTAAAAATGGCAAACCTAAGTTTGATCATTCAAATGGGGTAGCTAAACCGGTTAAAAATAACTCTACCAAAAATTTTGTTCCTAGAGCAGTACCTATGAAACAAGGTCTAGTACCTTTGAAGTCTGGTAAACCAAGTACCGGCAAGTCTAGAACTGTAAGTACTGCTAGACCAAACTCAAGTACTGTTGGTTCAAAGTTTGTTAAACCAAAGTTCCCCAAGACTTCTATGAATGTTGTTGAGAATGCCAAAACATCTAGAAGTAAGCCTAATAACAAATGTGGGTTCCCAAAAGAGAAAAACCATGTGTTAAAGCAAGTACTGCTAAAGCAATACTTAAGGAAAAGAAGTCTGAGCACATAGAGTCACCTTATGTCTTTGACTACATAACTGAAACCATGAAGTATAACAGCAAAAGCAAAATTACTGGCTTCTAAACAGACTCTTAAGTGTGTAGGTCCCAAAAGACCCGAGCCAAATGTGGCTTGGGTCCCTGTTAAAAACTAATAAGTTTTGTTTATGTGTAGGGGAATCTAATTGATGAATTGAAAGATAAAGGTATAGTAGATAGTGGATGCTCAAGACATATGACAAGGAATAAAGATTTCCTTGCTGAATTTGAAGAATTCAGAGGAGGACCAGTAGCCTTTGGAGGTAGCAAAGGTAGAATTACTGACAAAGGGAAAATCAATACAGGGAAGTTGGAATTTGAAGATGTGTTCTTTGTGAAAGAATTGAATGAATTCAATCTATTTTCTGTGTCACAAATGTGTGATAAGAAGAACAAGGTGCTGTTCACAGTCACAGACTGCTTGGTGCTGTCTAAAGACTTTGAGATGCCAAAAGAATCTCAAGTACTGCTTAAAGTACCCAAGCAAGAAAATATCTACACCTTTAATCTTTATACTATTACTCCAACAGGTGGTATTACATGTTTGCTAGATAAGGCTTCTTATGATGAGTCTAAATTATGGCATAGAAGGTTAGGTCAAATGAATTTCAAGAATCTTAACAGATTAGTGAATAGGAATTTGGTTAGAGGATTACTTAACAAATCTTTTCAAAATGATTTCACATGTGCTGCTTGTCAAAAAGGTAAACAACATAGAGCCTCTTGTAAGACCAAGACTGTCAATATTGTGACAAAGCCTTTGCAACTTTTGCATATGGATTTGTTTGGTCCAGTTTATGTAAGAAGCATTTGTCATAAGACCTTTTGTCTAGTCATAACTGATGATTATAGTAGATTCAGTTGGGTTTTCTTTTTAGATCTTAAGAATGAAACCAATGAATTACTTAAGGATTTTATCACTTTAGTTGAAAAGCAGTTTACTAAACAAGTCTTTATCATTAGGACAGATAATGGGAAAAAATTCAAGAATGCTGAATTTGATGAATTTTGTAGGTCTAAAGGCATTAAGAGACAATTTAGTAGTCCTAGGACTCCACAACAAAATAGAGTAGCTGAAAGGAAGAATAGGACACTAATTGAGGCTGCTAGAACTATGCTGGCTGATTATCTTTTACCAAATACATTATGGGTAGAAGCAATCAATACTGCATGTTATGTGTTAAATAGAGTCTTAGTGACCAAGCCTCAAAACAAGACACCTTGTGAACTTTTCACTGGTATTAAACCAACCATAAGTCATTTAAGACCTTTTGGGTGTCATGTGTCTATACTAAATACTCTTGACCATTTGGGAAAGTTTGATGGAAAATCTAATCCAGGATATCTTGTAGGATATTCATTGCAAAGTAAATCATATATGGTTTAAAATTTGGCATCTAAAAAAGTTGATGAAAATGTCCATGTTAATTTCTTAGAAAATAAACCCAATGTCCCAGGAATAGGTTATGCTTGGATGTTTGATTTAAATTATCTAACTAATTCTATGGATTACTATTCTGTGAAAAAAGATTGTCAAACTAACAATGCAGGTGAGGAGTCTGGTGCAACTAATGAAGGTACTCTAGAAGAAGCTTCTTCATTAGATGATGATGTTCACATCTATGTACCCAGTATGCCTATTGTTACTTCCATGTCTGCTACTCACAAGAAGTAAACTATGCCATCAACAGATGATCAAGCCTCCCAAAAGCTTCAGAGGCTTCAAGATCAATAAAAGAACGCTACATCTACTGGTAAGCATTCAGGAGAAGAATCTTTTGAGTCGCAGCACTCAGCAGTACATACTACACCTAGCGGTACCTCATCTGCAAGTACTGCTAAGTCAAAATCTGCAAAGTCTGCTGATTCATTAGAAGATATCTTACAAGCTATAGACGATGAAGACTTGTATGCTAGTCCAGCTAAAGGAATCTTCTCCAAAGCTTCCTATGATGAGCAGGATGCAGTAACTGATTTCAACAATTTGGAAACTGAAATTCCGGTAAGTTCTATTCCCACTCATAGAATCAACAACAACGATCCTACTACACAGATCATTGGAAATCCCAAGTCTACTGTGCAAACAAGAAGACAACTTCAAACAAATACTGAAACTCATGCACTTGTGACTTACGTCATACAACAGCAGAGAACTAATCATAAGGATACTCAGCATTGTTTGTTTGCTTGTTTCTTATCACAAGTAGAGCCCAAAAACATTTCTCAGGCTCTTGATGAAGAAAGTTGGGTAGATGCCTTGCAAGAAGAATTAACACAATTTGAGCTACAAAAGGTTTGAATTCTTGTGGATCTTCCCTCAGGTAAGAGAGTAATTGGTACTAGATGGGTTTTCAGGAACAAGAAGGATGAGAAAGGAGTTGTTGTGAGAAACAAGGCAGGGCTTGTTGCTCAAGGCTATAGACAGGAAGAAGGGATAGACTATGATGAGGTTTTTTCACCAGTGGCAAGGATAGAGCCATTAGGTTATTTTTGGCCTTTGCAACATATATGGGTTTTATAGTCTATCAGATGGATGTGAAAAGTTCCTTTCTTTATGGTACTATTTCAGAGGAGGTATATGTCTCACAACCTCCAGGTTTTGTAGATCCTAAGTTCCCCAACAGAGTCTACAAGGTTATCAAAGCACTTTATGGTCTACATCAAGCTCCAAGGGCTTGGTATGTAACTTTATCCAATTTTCTGTTAGAGCATGGATATAGGAGAGAGACCATTGACAAAATTCTGTTCATTAAGAAGAATGCTAAGGATATTATTCTAGTACAAGTATATGTTGATGACATCATTTTTGGTTCTACAAAGAAATCATGGTGTAAAGAATCTGAGGCTTTGATGAAAGGAACATTTCAGATGAGTTCTATGGGAGAACTTACTTTATTTTTAGGACTACAAGTCAAACAAAGGAAAGATGGAATATTTATCAGCCAAGATAAGTATGTTGCTGAAATCTTGAATAAATTTTCATGTATGGATACAAGGAGTACAAGCACACCTTTTGAAGCTAAGACGTCTTTATCAAAAGATGAACATGGTGAAAATGTTGATATTCATCTATATAGATGAATGATTGGTTCATTGATGCATCTTACTGCTTCAAGGCCAGATTTTATGTTTGTTGTGTGTGCCTGTTCAAGGTTCTAAGTTAATCCAAAGGTATCACATCTACATGCTGTGAAGAGGATTTTTAAGTATCTTAAAAGTCAACCCAATTTAGGATTATGGTATCCTAAAGATTCAACCTTTGAATTGGAAGCATACTCAGATAGTGATTATGGTGGAGCTAATCATGATAGGAAATCCACAACAGGAGGTTGTCAATTCCTAGGCATAAGACTCATATCATGGCAGTGTAAGAAGCAAACCATTGTTGCTACTTCTACAACTGAAGCTGAATATGTAGTTGCTACTCATTGCTGTGGACAAGTACTTTGGATTCAAAATCAGTTGTTAGATTATGGGTTTAACTTCATGAACACCAAGATTTACATTGATAATGAAAGTACTATATGCATTGTCAAGAATCCAATATTTCACTCCAAGACCAAGCATATTGAAATAAGACATCACTTTATAAGAGATGCCTATGACAAGAAGCTTATTCAAGTCTTGAAGATTCATACAGACAACAATGTAGCTGATTTGTTAACCAAGGCATTTGATGGAAAGAGATTTGAATTCTTGGTAACACATATTGGTATGCTCAACCAATAGACTGATGCATATGTTGAGGGGAGGTAACAGCTATACAATTTTTATGCTAATTTTTATTATATAGTCTATGTTTTTGTGTTTTTGATGTGATTGTAGGTTAATAGAATAAGATAAAAGAGGTTATTATGATAGTGGAATGCATGAACTGGTCAAAATTGTGAGGTACCGTTATGGATCCAAGTACTGCTAGCACAAGTCCAAGTACCGAGTATGTTCCATGTACCGCTACATGTCCGTTGTATCGTTAAGGGTCTCTTTTGTAAATTTGGCGGTTTCTTCGCGCTTGGGTTTGTTATTTACTTAAATACTTACTCCAATTACATAATTGATTCACCTAATTTTTTATTTTTATATCTTGATTCTATAACCTTCTCTCTAATTTTTCGTTCATCAAAAATACTAATGGCTGCTTTACAAGTGATATTTAAGCATGATTGGTTGTGAATCTTGCTTTGAATGATGACTCTCTTGGATTTCATGAGATTCTTGGTTTCTTATCTCGAAGTCATGTTCGTTTCGCACTCACTGTAAGTCCCATTGGCTCTGTTTCCATTGTTGACCAATTTTGGAACACTGCTGTGCTAGGTACTCGGTTTGATCAACCTTGCATTAAGGCTAGGGTAAATCATAGAAATATATATGTAACTAAGGTACTACTAAGGGCTAGTTTGAGATTAAATGATGAAAATGGACTTAGTATGCTTAATAATACAGAGATACGTGATGGCCTTGCAGTCATGGGCTTTGAGGGTGGTAGGGAAAGTCTTACTTTCTTTAAAGCTTTATTTTCACCTCAATGGAAATTGCTTTTTCATGCCATTATTCACTGTTTAAGCTTTAAAAGTACATCTTTTGATCAAATTCCTGCTGCATTGGCATGAGCTGGTATTTGTCTAGCAAATAACAAGGTTTTTAATTTTTCAAGATTAATTTTTGAAGGTATGACTAGGAATTTGGAAGGAACTAAGAAGTTTTTGATGTATCCTAGATTCATTCAGACTTCAGTTAGTGACCAAATCCCTAACCTACCAGAGTTAACTGATACATGAGATGTTCCTACATTCACAAAGAGAATTTTCTCTTTCTTGACCAAACAAGGTAATGCCTTTACAGGAACTGTTACACCATTGTTTGCTCACATGTTAGCACAACCTACCAACAAAGAAGGTGAGGAACCTAGCAATGCTAGTGCTTCTCAGCAAACTCCTTCTAACTAGAGTTCCCATTCCTCATAAGATTCACAATCTTCTTCTCACAATATTGGTGCTCTACTAAATACTGATGAGATGATCCATACACCTGCTGCTTCTATTGCTACTAGTGGTTGACCATCAGCACAAGCACCAGAGGTGGTGGATGTTGCAAATTTAACTACTTTGTGTACTAGTTTGTCCCAACAGGTACAGGTGTTGCAAAAGGAAAAACTTGTTCAAGACAAGAAAATTGCTGAATTGGAAGCTAGCCTAATCATGTTGAGGAACAAAGTATCACCTTGGATGAGGCAACATAGGTCTATTCAGAAGGCTGTACTTAAAAAGAAACGCTTCAGAAACCACAAGAAAAGGCAACTGAATGCAACCAAACAAGGAAGGAATTATGAAGAACAACCACCTTCTTTTGATATTCAAGCAAGGATCTCTAGAAACGACATCAATTTTGAGCTGGATGAAGATGTCATTGGGACTTATGAAGATGGAACTAGTTTAGAGACTGATGTGGATGAACCTACAAACATGGAGTTTCAACATGATGAACCACAACCTACTCATGAGTAACCACAAGTTGAAGAAATGATGGTAACTCAGCCAGCACCAACACCTCAATCACCACTTTAAGTGAATTGGAGTACTTTCTATGAGAAGTTGGAGGAAATTAATGTTCAATTTCCTGTATCTTCAACTCCACCACCACAAAGACAAATCTGGTTTCATAGGAAACAGTCTTTGCAAGTACTGTCCAGATCAAGAGTGAGTAATAGATCAGACAAGACTGAAGAGGTGCAAGTTGAAAGGATAGCTTTAGTGGAAGAAAGGGTATCTGTAGATACACAAGTGATTGAAGAAACAAGTGTGTCTAATACTGGTGAAGTCAACATTGTTGAAGATCCAAGTACTGCTAAGCCAACTAAGCCGACTACAAGTACTGCTGACATTGTTGATGACCCAAGTATTGCTAAGCCAACTAAGACGAGTGTAAGTACCGCTGGTGATCATCCTTCACTAGAAATTCAAACTCCTTTTGGAGAGGATGAGACTTTAGCCCAAATACTGCTTGACTTAAGAGAGAAGAATTCAGCTAAGAAAGCAAAACAAGCAGAGGTAGAGAAGAAGACACAAAAAGAAGTTCTTGCCAAAAAGAATCAAACTAAAGGTAAGAAAGTTCAAGCTTCACACCCTACTAAAGGTATAGTTATTCAACAGCAAGCTGATGAGGAAAAACTTTCCAAGCTGAAGAAGAAGTTACCTAAAATTAATCCAAAGGATAAGGGGAAGAAGCAAATACTATCAGAATTTGAAAATGAAAGTAATTTAGATGAAGATATCAGCAAAGTCATGTATATATTTAATAAACTAGACAATGATGAGGAATATGCTCTTAGGATGCAAGCTCAGATTTGTGAAGAAGACTTACAAGAAGAACTTGAAGCTAAGCAGCATTTACTAGAAGCTAAGAGAATACAGCAAGAATGGAACATACAAGAGTATGATAGGATTCAAGCTGAATTACATGTAAGTGAGCTTCTTGCATACTCATTGATAACTGAAGAGATAGATGCGTATGATGAAGAAGAGAAATCAAAACTGATTGATGATCTGGTAAGGGAGCAACAAAGATTCTTTGCTAAAAAGAGAAGAAGCAAAAAGATTAAGCCTCCAACTACCATGTAGATTAGGAATCAAATGATGAACTTTCTCAAGAAAGTTAAAGGTTTCACTCATACTCAGCTGGTCAAGAAGAATTTTGAAGAAATCATGACTTTGTATGAACAACATAAGAGAACTAAATTGAATTTTATTGAGATTGGATCTGAAGCAAATAGGATAGCTGTTGAAAAAGCTAGAAGACATCTGCAACAACAAAGGCAATTTGGAAGTGCTCCTAGAATTGAGCCAAGTACTACTGAACCTACAACTACATCTCCAACTATCAAGACCACTTATGTGAGAAAGAATATAAGGGATAAGGTAAGTTCAGAAGAGGAAGAGACTGCTCAAAGAATGAATGAAGGAGATAAAGCTCAAGATGTTGCTCAGACTGAAAATGTACAAGCAGTACATACACAGTCAACTGTACATACTGAAGAAACGGTACATACAAACTTGGAAGAAGGTTCAACAGAAATTGAAGGAACCTCCAAGGGTGTTAAGAGGAAAAGATCAACAAAGAGGAAGCAGGAAGCCAAGAAGGCTAAGTCAACAACAGAATATAGTGATGATGATGAGAGCTTGAAAAAGTACTTGAAGATAGTAAAATTTGAAGATCAATTTATTGATACAAAGATTTTTGGAAAAAGATCATCTATTGCTAGATGGATATACTCTATGGATCAAGGACTGGAAGATCATGGAATTCAAAGAACTGATGGCACAACAAGAATATTTAGACTTTTTGGAAGATATTCTTCACATTCTTGACAGACAAGATATTCAGGATCTTTTCAGGTTAGTTCAAGAAGCCAGTGCAGGTAAAACTGAAGTATCACTATTATATAGGGAATTGCTCTTCATGTATGAACCACATAACTTTGATCAAGAAATGTTGAAGGAATTAGAGAATCATGTTCCAAGTTACTGGAGATATTATAGGTCATGTAGATTGCATATTTTGGATATAGATGATATTACTTACTATATGCTACAAGAGAAGAGTTATCTATTCAAACGAAGATTGTTGGAAAGAATGTTGGAACAACAATTGGAAGTTACAGAAGAGTCTGTTGATGCTTTGGAGTTGATCAGAATGGTTAAAAAACAAATCAAAGATTTGAAAGATGAGGAAGAAGCTGGGAAAGAGCCTTAAGTGTTTGACTTTCAGTCACACTTCACAAATGGTTCTCAATTCACCATGTCTAATACACATAAGAACTGGCTAGTCCATAAGCAAACGGTTTGTGGTAAAGACTTCTCAAATCCTTTGAAAGATGGTAGTTTGCTTAAACTTAATGGTTCTAACTCACCTTGTTTCGAGACAAAGAGTTGGCTAGTCCTAGAAAAACGGTACTAGGTAAAGACTTTATCAAATCCGTTGATGGTTGACAATTTACCAAAAATTATAGGGTTATCAGTACACCTTATTCTTTATGAATAAAGTATTGGCTATTCCAGAGTGTACGGTTAATTGGTAAAGAATATATCAAATCCGTTGATAGCTGGTGATTTGCTAAAAATCATGAAGCCAATACAGATTGGTTTTTGTTGTTAACTGTTTTATTTTGGGAAAATCACTTAAAAATGTAGTAAACTTACCACTTTTTATGGTTGTGTGTAATAAACTATTTTTTTTCTCATTGTGTGTATTAAACTTTTAAATTCATATCATTGTATGTATTTTGTGACCATTTTACCCCTACTTTTTTCAAATTTTGAAGGGTTAATTGGTCAATTTACAAGGAAAAATTGTCTCAAAATACACACAATAATCGAAATTAAAAATTTTAATACACACAATGAGAAAAAAATAGTTTAGTACACAGATTCATAAAAAGTGGTAAGTTTACTACATTTCTAAATGATTTTCCCTTTTATTTCAGGTATGAAGATTGCAAGAAAAGAAGTATTCAAGAAGAAAATACTTAGAAGGTTTTGTCTCATCAAATCAAGACTGAAGTTCATGAATCAGAGTTCATAGATTTAACTCAAGAAGACAATTGTTGTTGCTTCAAAGAAAATTGAATCTTTACAAGACAAAAGAAGATCATAAGTTGAAGACAAAGATGATGTTCATGATGTTTGAAGATTATCTTATCAAACGAAGATCTACATTGAAGTGTTTGGCTACATTCAGTTGGATACAAATACAAATTACCAAGTTCAATCCAAGGATGAAGGAAAGACTGAAGACATGTATTTTAAATACATCCAGTACAAAGAGAAACAAGAAGACAACAAGTTATCATTCTTGTTTAGGGGAGGATTGTTGGGAATTATTTGTTAAGTGTCGAGTACCGTTAGTGTTATTGAAGTACTGTTAGTATCTTTCAAGTACCGTTAGTGTTAACGTAGTACATAGTAAGTACTGCTACTTATAAAGTAAGTACTGCTATATTGATTAGGACGAATATATCTTTGTATAAGATATGTCATAGTTATAGTTAGAGTATATCTTATGTGATATACTTAAATAGTAAGAATATTGATAATATATCATCTGTGATATAGTTATCTTTATAGAATATTCTAAGGTTTCTAGGGTTCCTTACTCTATAAAAGGAACATAGGTACAATGTCACTCATGTACCTAATTCAAGTCGATTAATAAGAGAATCGAATAGTTAAGCGTAATACTGTTCTTATGTGCTTTATAAGTTAGATTCCGCATAACTTATTTAGCTTGAGTAAGAGTTCTCAAAGTGTTTTAGTTTGATTACAAACTACTATAGTAGTTCTTAACAGAATATAGATCTAATCAAAGGGATCAACACATAATTTCTTCCTATAGAATGAACCGGGATCACTCTCGTGTTAATTAATCCGTCTTTAGCTAATGTTATATTATTACTTCTTCCGAAAGGTAATTTTATACTATTTGCTCTATAACGTATTACATTTAATACACCGACACGTTTCCCACACATCAAAAATTTGGGGGCGCTGCCGGGGAAATTGTGTACGATTCTTTCGTGGCGATTTGTTGATCGTTGATTTGAAGACCCTTTCCATCCTTGCAAAGTTTTGCTATTTTTCTATATTTATAATATAAAATATCGTTTTTCTTTTTTTTTGTTGCTAATATATTTTATTACGTAAAACAATAAATTTACCTACTTCCAAAAGCGTGAAAACACAAACCTTAGTTGGGATTTCATCACTCAACTATTGTATTCGAATCCAAAAAAAAGGCAAAATAGGTAAATACTAATAAAAAGTTTGAACTCGATTTATACAAACTATAAGGTGAGTATAAGGCGCTGAGCTATAAAATGCCGTCTAAGGAAAAAGGTTTTTAAGTGCTTTGTGCCACCTCGTTTCCCCGCTTGTTTGTGCGTATATTGAGAGGGACGACCGATTTTTGGTTTGCCACCTCAAGTAGTAATAAACCTTATTTTTGTCGTTGATTACATATTGAACCTCGAGACGTTAGGTTTTCACCTACGTTTCAAAGTCGAACGAGGGTAATTTACTTCCATAGTAAATACTCTTACTCCTTGTTTTTGCCAATCTTTGATTTATTTGTGAAAAATACCAAAAATAATCTTCTTCTAATCTATTTTCTTTTCTTCAACCCTCTAAATTCTCGTCATTTTGGTTTATGCAATTACGTTCTAATCGACTTTTGATTAATCACGATAGAGTTGAAAACATTACTCGAAGGAATCGAACTCGTCAACAACGAGTAGTGGAACCCGAGCTTCCAACTATTGTTGTAAATATGGCCGATAACCGAACAATGGAGGAATTGCTTCGTGCACCCACCAAAGGGTACGGTGAAGCAATCGTTGTGCCAGCTATTTTGGCGGATCATTATGAGATTAAGAAGGGTCTTTTAACACTCATTCGTGCCGACTAATTTCGAGGCAATGAGACGGATAACCCGCATTCTCACATTCGGAATTTTATTCGTATCACCTCGAATCTCAAGTTTAGAGATGTGCCAAATGACGCGATTAAGCTCATGCTTTTTCCTTACTCGCTCGAGGGAAACACTAAGCGTTGGTATGAAAAGGAACCACCGGGTTCGATTTTGACATGGGACGATCTAGTGTCTAAGTTCATGAATTATTTCTTTCCACCTTCATAAACAACTCACTTTAAGAATGAAATAACTAGATTTGAACAAAAAGTGCATGTATCGTTTGGAGATGCTTGGGAAAGGTTTAAAGATTTGTTGAGACAATTTCCACACCACGGTTTCACGGAGTTACACCAAATAAATACTTTTTATAATGGACTTAATATGGTTGAACAAGATTCTTTAAATGCCGCCGCGGGTGGTAATCTTTTAAGAAAAACTCCGAGAGAAGCGTGGGTTATCATTGAGAATAAATCTAGTGTCCAATATTCACGAAACACACTGGTTGTTTCACATGTGAGTTCATCCAATCCCAAGATTGCTAGATTGGACTCTAAGATTGACATGATTTTGAATGAGATTAGGAAGAATCCTCATGGTTCGATTAATGCGGTTGAGAATTTTTGTGTATTGTGTGGTGGAGCACATCCGAATTATGCCTTTTCAACAACAGGGTTTGATCAAGCTAGTGCTTTTGCGGCTACGGGAACTTATGGCCCTAACGTTCAAGCTCCTCGTCAAAACCATGTTGCTCCACCGGTTCAAAATAGATACAACAATGGTAACAATGGGAATAATTTTAACCATGGTAACCAAGGGAATTTTAATCAACGAAATGGATTTCATGGCAATCAAAACAATCAAGGTTTTCAAAATAAAAATCAAAATGATTTGTCAAGCTATATCAAAACTAATGAGGCAAATTTGAAAGCTTTTAAAAATAATCTTCAAGGACAAATGAACACTTTGAAACTCGTTTTTCAAAATACGATCAAGGGGCAAAATAACAAGATTGAGCTTAATCAAACTCGATAAGAGAATAACCAAAACCGTATTGATGGAAATCAAGCTAAATTTGAGAACAAAATTCTTTCGATATTTGAAGCCATAATGAACAAACCTTCCTCTTCTTCGGGTGGCTTACCTAGCAACACCATTCCAAACCCGAAGGGTGAGATGAAAGCTATTACCACACGTAGTGGGAAGGCTTTAGACGGATGATATAGCCTTTTTACTACTCTTTAGGAAAAGAGAGCAAAATAGGGAAAGTATTAAGTGTCGGTTTAGGAAAACCAAGCACTAATGACCAATGAGAAGTTCGTTTCCCAAGGAGGAAAGTTTGTTGTGTAGAGAGATGATTAACTTTGTGATTATATGATTATGAGAAAAGAAAATAGAAATGAGGTAAGAAGAGAATGACGGTTACGATGACGAATTAAACTAAGACGAAAAGGTCGTACACGTAAAACCGTAAAAAGTACCAAATTTAAAAATTTACCCTAAAAATTCCTAGAAAATTGGAATAAATAATGTAATTAGAGTTTACGAAAAATCAAAAATCACCTAAACCTTTTATTTAATTAAATAAGGATTTTTTAATGCTAATTAAAGACCTAAAAATCAATTTAATTAACAAAAAGCCCAAAATGAGATTTATCACTTTGTAAACCTCTAAAATGACCTAACTTAATTTAAAACTATTTTTGAAAATTTTAAAATTAATTAAAACTATTTAAAAACAATTAAAAACTATTAAAAATTAAAATAATTATAAAAAATAATCTAATGATAATAAAAATATTCTAAAAGTTGTAAAATTCCTAACTTAATGTATTTAACCTAAGAAAAATATAAAAACTTGAAAAATATAAAATTTGAAATTTAATAATAAAATAATATTAAAATAATAATAATAATCCAAAAATTATAAAAAAAACTCTAAAAACTTGCAAACTAGCTTAATTTAACATAAATAACATAGAAATGAAGTTGAAATTACAAAAATACCCCTAATGGGCCTTCAAATGGGCCAAAAGTCCAAACAGTCCCCTTAATGGGCTCAAATAAGCCCAATAAGCAAAATGTTGTCCAACTAAGCCCAAAAGCTCCTATCTGACTAAAAATTTGATTCTGAACACAATTTTTCAAAGGCCCAAAAGCTGAAAATGTGAAATAAGTTGGCTTATATCAAACAGCTTACTCTTAATGGGCTTTTTGGCCCATTAAGCTATAAGCTGATGCCATAAGCTCAAATTAGACACACAAGCTTCTTTTGAGTTGCTTAAGACTTCTGTAAAAAGAAATTTGAAAAAAGTCCAAGGAATAAGCCTGAAAATGCAATAAGCAATCTACACAAAACGACAAAATAATCATTTTCGAGTTCTAGGCCACCCCAAGAGCTGATTCAAGTTTCTAAAGCTTTTAAATGACTTAACTAAGCTTAATCAACAAATAGTTTTCAAATAAGTTAACTCAATAAGCTGAAATAAGCAAATAAGCACTTCTTTAAAAGTCAACTTAATGAGTTTTCTAGCAAAAAGTCAAAGTCAAAGTCTAATAAGCTCCAGTTCAAAAGAATGGGTCAAATGATGAAGATTGATCACAAAAAATAAGTTTTTGCAGGTCTGGATAAACGAAAATTGCTTATTTATAAGCTAACTAGAAAATTGCACTAGCAGGGGCTAGTTTTGGATGTTGAGTAGTGGGAACTTTTTCCACTGCTTGACTTGTTTGACTTTTTGTCTTTAGTGACATTTTTGGAGAGTCAAGTTACATAAAGGCACCTAAATGATCAGTGGATCAAGAGGAGTCAAATACAACAAAGAAATCACAATCACTAACAGCCAATTAGTACAGTTTAATTAAAACATCACCAGATTTGCACCAGACATGAACATATAAGCAGTTAAGCACTTATAAGCTGTTTTAGCAAATTTCAGCCAACCAAATTGCACCAAAAGCATACACAAGCTATTATAAACTTAAATGAACAAGTTTAAACAGGTTTCATGCAATGGCTCAAAGCCTAAATCAAGATTCAAGCACAAATAGGTTACTGATGAACACTAACACAAGCAGATTTTACTTTTGCTGATGCAATTGACCAACAAGCCAAATTCAAACACTCAGATCTCTAAGATATGTTATGGTAACTTTGATTTAACAGCTTATATCCCTAAACATGCATATACTCTAAGTATTCCCAAAATTTTAGGTCAAAATCAGTCAAACTCAATAAGTTATAGCACAATCTTTGATTTGAGGTTTTAAACCCAAAAACTTGCAGCAAATAGCACTAAACCAAGGCAATAACAGATAACAAGCACAAACACAAACTTCTAACCACACAATAACAACTTATGATCTCAAACAGGTAATCCCAAACGCCCTTTTAACTTTTCAAAATCAAATTTTCAAATCAAAAGTGTTATCCAAGACCACCCAAGCCCAAATCAACATAATAACAGATGAGATATGCAGATTAGAACAAGATTAAGCCACAAATTTCACAAGAACACAAGCAACACACAAATATCACAAATATCCAATATTTTATCAGATTTTGAGATTAAGTATGCAAACCTCGTGGATGTACATCCACACCCACGAATTTTGAGCTTATGTGCTAGCAAGAACAAGCACAAGCTTCCATAAATAATCCTGCAAAGATTCAACAAGATTAGAAGCACAATATCAAAAACAGAAAGGTTAAAAAGCCTAGATTAATGCAACTCTTGTACCCCACACTTGATTATCCCCAAGTTATAGGCTTCACCACACCTTGATAACTTAATATCAGGATGCTATGATCAGCTTTATAGCCCAAGAATTCCAAGGTGTACCAAGAAACTTAGCAAAATATCAAGCTTGAAGGAAAATGTGCAAACTTTTGCACACTCCTTAAAAACAGGTTTTGAGATTCAAGATTAACAAACTAAGAAAAATAATAAGCAATAAACAACAATGACACTTGACTTTTCTTCAAAGATTCAAACTCATTTTATTAAATTGAATATGGATTTACAGAACTTTGAACAAAGGAAAATTCAAGAGCAAAGCTTAATGTTCTAAGTCCTGTGCCTTATATAGGCTACAATTAACTAGTAAAGAGCTATAAACGTAACCCTAATTGCTGTGAAGTCCCAGAATTGCCCTTTGTCTTGTTTTGAACTTTGAAGATCATGTGACTTTCTTTTGGTTTGTTGTGGAGCTGGCATAATGAAAAGTTGATCAAAGGGCTTGTAATAAGCTTAACTTCCAAGCTTTGTTGTGGGACGTTGGATGACTGTCCAAAATTTGGCAATATGCACAAAGGTGTGTAGCAGGGAATCTTGTGTGGGGTGTGGGGTAAAGTAGCATGTGTTTTCAATGTTGGGATGTGATTAAGGGATGCTTAATCATGAATCTGGACAATCTTAGGGTCTAATTTCAACAGGATTAAGAAAACCCAAAATTGTTCTTGAGGTGAATAGTGGAGGTTTTCATCCGGATTAGGGGTGATTAAGTTTAAATGTTTTTTTTTGGTAAAAGGGTAACAATGACCCCGGTAAATAGAACCAAAAAAAAAGTTGAAGTACAAGGAATGTGGCTGAAATGCCACATTAACCGCAAGCTACAGGCAGCTTGTTAAACAAAATGTTTATGACAGGCCATAAACATTAACTAGTCTAGAATACTGGAAATAAATAAACTAGACAAGAACCAAGATGATAACATAAAGTTACGAGAAACATAATAAAATATCGACATGGGATCAGCCAGTAGGAGTGCTTGCCCCAAAATTAGTGTTGAGAAGATTCACCGATTCATCAAAGACAACCTCGACTCCCTCCGCATTATCTTCCTCGCTTAGTTGAACCCCTTCATCAATACCAGGCATGGACAAAGATGAAAATTTATTAGATGTAGAAACACTGCGCATTTGAGTTGTACCCTTGTTCGGACCATTAGGATTACTAGTCTGCTGCAACTGACCAGATGTAGTATTCAACTTTCTACTATTATCACCACTCGTACTTGTAGTATCCAAGCGAGTTTTTGGACGAAAAACAACCGTCTTTCCTATTTGGGAACCCTTACTCAATGGAACACCTCTCGGAACTTGATTCCCTAAATTACCTTTGTACTTCTTCCTCTTACTTTGCACTTGTTGGAATCCATCATTATCAACATGAGTTGTCACATTTTCAACCATTGTAGGTTTAACATTTTTCGGACACGAATCAAAGGAATGACCAAAAATATTACAAGTATGACTTCTAGGCGGTTTCCATTCGTATTCAACACGAATTAATTCCTTAGTACAACCAGAGCCTTCAAGATCAGGGACACCAATAGTAACGTTATCTATAAACTCCGAATCAGCGTTCATCTCAATAAGACAACGAGCAAAACTACACCGACCCCAAGACTCTTTGCACATCTTATCAGTATAATTATCCATCATAATAAGCTTACCAAGAAACGAAGCAATTAAACTAATACCTTCCTCTTCAAATACCTGTAGCGGGACATCATGAAACTTGACCCATACCGGAATACGAGTTAGTTCCTCCTTTAGAAGATTCGTTTTCATAGTCCATTTCTTAAGAAAAATTGGTGAATTACGAACCATCCACGGACCACCTTCCAGAACCGCATTAAGACCCTCACTAGAACCAAATTGAAAAAAGAAAAAACCTTTCTCATTCATCATGATACGCTTAAGACCATGTTTTGCCCAGTTATTCTTAGCAAAATACTCAACCACAGGAAATGCAATCCTTTTACCAAGAAAGTAACCATATAAAGTATTTTGGTAGCGAGTATTTACTTTTTCAACAACCTTCTTAGGAATAGAAATATTAACCCCTTCACAGACATTATCAGAATTAAACGAAGAAGAGACTGCATTAATACCTCCATTAGTAGACGTAACATATCAGCTTCAAATTTGCAAAGCAATTCCAGAATTTCTTTAGCACGGTCATGTGAGATCAATCCCTACAAAGGATGTTTCTTCATTCTTAATTCATGCATAAATTCACCCGCATCACCAACCGTGCAAATCGTTACACCAAATAATTTCAAAACCTCATGTAGATTACACGGTTGCATACTATTAATTGTTGCAGCCTGAGCTGCAAGGTCCAAAGATACATCACAAGAAGAGGAAACATTTGGAATAGAGTCATCTGTTTCCTTAGCCATTTGTGCTGAGTGCACACACGAACCACCTGAACTGAGTGAAGACGTTTTGCTAGTAAGATTCATATGGCGTTCACACAAAACTTCATAATAAAGCGTAGTGGTCTCCTTAGGTAAGGTAGACTATTTAGGAAATTTGTTTGCCTTAACACCTTTTGCAAACACTTCAATGTCACGCACAGTATTCAAAGGAATAGAAAACAAATTAGATATCTCCTCTAACGTTACTAAAACCTTAAGATTAGACACCATATCCCTATCATTCCAACCTGTGAACAATGGCTTATCACTTTCATTGCTCGAATCCATGTTCAATCAAACACAGCCCTAACCACGAAAAATGAACCCTAAACAAACAGTAACTATTTTTTTTTATATCGTAAAAACAAACGATAACCAAAACCCAGATTACAGGACCCCTAGAAAATTAAAAGCGACACTAAATTAATAGCAACCATAAATGAATGCCAAATTGCACCACTTGATAATGTCAGCCGCCAAGAAGAAAGTAATAATTTAAGGTCAGATTCAAAGGTCAAATTGTGACTCGATAAATTGCACCACTTGATACTAACAGAATCAAATGTCAGCCGACACACCACCGGACCCACCAATCAACGCAATTAATTAATTTAAGGTCAGCCGGCCACGAATAGGTCAGCCGACCAATGGAATTAATGTTGCAACGATTGAGAAAAGACAACCGACAGAAACAAACAAACAAGATGACACACTATTTAAATTGTCAGCCGACAATCATACAATGTCAGCCGACACTCTAAGAATTGAAGACACCTACGAACACTTAAATGCAATGTCAGCCGACAATCTGTTTAATGGATAACACGTGCACGCAAAGGACAAAAAACAACCGACCCAAGAATAGAAGGCAGAACCTACGAACAATTAAATTGTGAACGCACACATCAAATGACGACAGAAAATTAAATAAAACCAATTTAATTAACCCTAAAATCAAGCAACCAAACAAGGACTTTGTTAACTCAAGAATAATCAATGATTAATCGAGAAAACAGCATCATTATAAGGTATTCGGATTAAAGGAAAAAGAAAATTGGGTTATGAGAAGAAGAGATTTTTCTGGTAGCCATTGATGTTTTTCTAGGTTTATACACTTTTGATTAAGTTTAAATGTTGTGTTAAGGCGCCAAGGTTAAATAATTATTTAACCATGTTTAGTGGATGGGTGAGGTGGAGTAATGGTGAACTCTGATTGGTTGTGGGGTGTTAGTGGGGAACGTGTCAAGCCCTCATAGGTCTAGGTAATAATTGTTGTCTGCCAAGATTATCCCCTTAACTTCCTTTTCCCTTTCACTTTGTAAATAAACTCAACAAATCCGGATTCCTTTGTTAGGAAACTTTTCATTTTCACACTTTTGCCCCAAATACTTTTCCAAAGTATTTTCAGGGGTAATTCTTGCCATTTCTTGATTCTTGAAGGACTGATTTGGTATTTTCTTCAAGGGTTATGGTCTTGACTTGTATGATTGACATTTTGGAGGACTGAAAATGACAAGCCTTCATTTTTGAGGGACCATTCTTGCCAAATCTTCAAAGTCAATGGTCCTTTTGGTAATTTTGATATTTTCAAAGGACCAAACTTGTAATTTCTTGTAACTTGGAGTCCTTCTTGGTATGTTTGACTTTGAGGAGGATAAATATTGACATTTTAGTTTTGTTGAGGGACTAAAATTGCCAATTATTCAAAGTGGAGGGCCCTTTTTGCAATTTTGACAAACTTTAGTGACCAATCTTGTAATTATGAAGATACAAGGGTATAAAGTGTCAATTCTTCAATATTGGAGGACCCTTCTTCATAAATCTTCAAATATTCAAGGGTTTTCTTTGGAAAAATCTTCCTTAGGGCTTGGTTCAATGTGCGGCTTCGTTTCCCGTGTTCGTTTTTGCATGATTCTTGTGATCTTTTGTCATTTTCTCAATATTCGTACCTAAAATACACAAGCAACAAACACAAGCATATATTTGGGTATTTTGATGATATTTAATGCATTTAATGCCCTTTTTGGACGATGAGACTATGTATAAAAGCAGTCTCATCACTCCCCCATACTAAACCATTGCCATGCCCTCACGCAATGCTAAAATAAAGTATCGTAGCACCTCCAAAATTCATTTTTATTCACTTTATTGAATGATAAACTAGCTACACTACTACTATTACTACTACTTGCGTTTTAGACATAATGTATGATTTTCATCGCAAAATGGGTTGTTTAGGTTCATAGAATAAGAACACGTGAATGCTTCGTTAGAAATAATTTCATCGTCCTCGATTTTCACCCCAATTCCAAGCTAAGCGTGCAACGAGATCATTGTCATTATAAGTTATTAATGCTAACACTAATCTATGCCCTAATCACGTACTTATCCTCCAATTTCCTAAGTTGTATCTCTTATATTTTATTATGTCTTGAATGTTTCACGAGGATACATTGTTTGACTTATGCGATAATAGAGATTCAGGTCTAAAAATAGAGTCCTAACGGTGTAACCAAGACCATCAAATCAATAACCACTCCTAATAGACAACGATGTCAAAAAATTAAGTCAACAAGAAGGATCGATAAACACGGTTTTATAATGGTTTTGAACATGAGGCTTATTACCAAGACTTTTATACGCCCCCTAACGGAAGGGCCTTATTATCTTTGGTTTAGCTCCATCTTTTATTCAATTTCGCCATGAAGCTTTTATTATGACTTCGGTCTTGCCTTGCCTTTATTATCCACCTCATCAGTGGTTTTATTAGCCAAAGACGTATATCCTCACGCTAAGGCGAATTTTGGATCCTTAATGCTTCAAAGATTAAGGCTTGATTCACTTTCAATTTTGCATAGATTTTTCGGCCTTGTGGGCTTCAAATTGTTTGCTTGATTTAGGTGAGCACTTGAAATCTTCTTATTGGGTGAAGCTTTTAATTATTCGGGTGCCAATACTTCAAAACCGTGACGCTGGCGATACCTTAATGTCTTCCCAATTTAATTACACGGAAGCTACTAGAAAAGACTAGAAACCCAACAATCAAGACTAAACCGCTAAGTCAATATTTATTAAGCAAAAAAAATATTTACAAGCAAAGGGAGAATAAGCAAACAACGAGAACACATGAGTTTTGAAAGAATACGAGTACTCTACGTTTAGCATAGTAACGTATGATTAACCCTATCATTTCTCATCCTCATTTAAGAGACTTAGCGTAATGTGAAGTTAAGGAATCAAAGCTAAGTGCTCAACACGCACGGTTGAGTCAAAAATTACTCTTATTCTCGCCATCAGAAAATCTACATTCGTGTCTTCAAACACTTATAAAACATGAGAAAAATTTTAAAATTTGGCCATTTTTAGCCTTATTTTGCAATAAAACAATAAACAAAAAGATAAACTTTGGACAGCGTGAAGGTTTGGCAAGGCAAGTATCTATTAACCCCCCATACTAAAGTTAAACATTGTCCTTAATGTTTCGAGTCTAGGGGTGCAAACACCCCCATACTAGAGACGTAGTCGAATGCCTAATCTAGCATGGAAAGGGTGTAACCGTTAAATTTAAAGCCGTTTATGAGGTGTTCTATAAACCTACGGTTAGAACATCAAAGGATATATCATGGATATTAAGAAAGTCTTCAAAGCAAACGATCGAGTGCTCCCATAAAACGAACACGAGAGGCTCCAATCGTGAAGATAATGATCATCTAAAATCCACAATTAACAAACAACCACGGAACAAAGGTTGGAAGGGAACAAATACCCACACGTTACTACATTAGAAAGCGATAATATGTACATAGGATAAGCATGGGACTCCCCCACGAGGCACCTCGTTTTTTATTACCGAGTCATGAGCTCGACTCGATCCCTTCATTACTAATTATCATTGGGGAAGGAGATTTGGTCGAGGTAGTTCAAGGATGGAACTTCCCCGCCAAAGTAGTGCTTCAACCTATGTCCATTCACCTTGAATGGGGCCATCATTTTAAGCTAGCTCGATGGTCCCATATGGAAATACTTGAGTCACGGTGAATGGACCGGACCAACGGGATTTCAACTTACCGGAAAAGATTTTCAAACGAGAATTAAAAAGCAAAACTTGATCCCCAATGTTAAAAACCCGGTTTTTAATTTTTGAATCATGCAACTTTTTAGTCTTTTCTTTATAAATCAATGAATTTTCATAAGCAATATCCCTTAATTCATCCAGTTCATTCAATTGCATTTTCCGGTGTTTTCCCGCGGTCTCCATGTCATCATTACAATGCTTTAGGGCCCAATAAGCCTTGTGTTCCAATTCAATTGGCAAGTGACAATTCTTCCCATACACAAGCTTATAAGGAGTGCACCCAATGGGTGTCATATGAGCGGTCCTAAAGGCCCATAAAGCATCGTCCAACTTATCCGACCAAGATTGTCGGTTTTCCCCAATGGATCTCTCCAAGATCCTCTTCAACGCTCGGTTTGAAACCTCGACTTGCCCACTCGTTTGTGGGTGATAAGCCGTAGAAAGCCGATGTGTAACCCCATATTTCCTTAGGACCCTTTTGAATTGGTCGTTACAAAAATGGGTTCCACGATCGCTTATGATCGCACGAGGGGTTCCAAACCGAGAAAACAAGCTTTTCAAAAACTTGACTACCACACGAGCATCATTGGTGGGCAAAGCCTTAGCTTCAAACCACTTAGATAGGTAGTCAACCGCGACAAGGATGTACTTATTACCACGAGATTATGGGAACGGACCCATAAAGTCGATGCCCCAAACGTCAACGATCTCACACACTTGGATGATGTTTTGTGGCATTTCATCTTTTTGTGAGGCTTTTCCTTGTCGTTGACATGAGTCACACGACTTCACAAGCTCATGTGCATCTTGGTAAATAGTAGGCCAAAAGAACCCGGCATCAAAGACCTTCTTAGCCGTGAGATTAGCACCATGGTGACCACCCGTGGGTCCCTCGTGACAAGCTCTAAGGATGTTAGAAGCTTCGGTACCAAAGACACAATGTCGAATAATTTGATCCGCACAAGTTCGAAACAAGTAAGGGTTGTTCCAAAAGTAGAACTTGACGTCACGAAAGAATTTTTGTTTTTCTTGAGTCGTCATACCCTTGATGATGAAGTTGCCCGCATGGTAATTTGCGAAGTCCGCACACCATGGGGTGGAAGAATCAAGCTTAGAATTCACTACACCAAGTGTCGCGAGCAGAAATGTTTCGGTGATTTCCTTTGGCTCGTAAACACTTTGGTGAGGATCTTCCAAACGAGAAAGATGATCGGCCGCTAGATTCTCGGCTCCTTTTTGTCAACAATTTTGTGATCATGTTCTTGAAGGAGGAGAATCCAACGAAGTAATCTTGGCTTAGCATCTTGTTTAGCCATAAGATACTTGATAGCCGAATGATCCGTATACACTATGCATTTCGTCATGACGAGATAAGATCAGAATTTCTCAAATGCATACACCACGGCAAGGAACTCCTTCTCCGTTGTAGTGTATTTTAGTTGAGCCTCGGTGATATGAGTGATTTTACTCATATCATTATCATCTTAAAACAATGAGATATTGCAATTAATGTATCAAAAATGCCTTGTATATGTTGTTTTGTTGTTTGAATGTGTGTAGGTACCAAGATCACGAGAACCGGTAAATATCGACACGAGTTTGAAGATAAAGATCAACAAAGCCAAAATCGAGCTCGACTTGAATGGATTTAATCTTAATTGGGCAAAGTGGGACCCACATTTGGGAAATGGGCTTAAAAGCCCATTTAAAGAAGTTGAATTCATTTTTGATGGCAAAAGCCCAATTCGCTTGATAATATAAGACGGATGGAGTTTTTTTGTCTTGGCCCAAATTCAGGCCCAAACTTCATATCAAGAGACGAATGGGCTTTTAGGGTTTCATTAAACTAAAGGATTGTGATCAGTTAAAACGTGTATAAAACACGTTACAATCTCACCATTCTCACCATTTACTTTCTCTCATAAACGAATAAATAATTCCAACCACTCACTTTTTTGTCACACGTTTTACCACTTCCCACCACCAAATAAATAAACCTGTTACTCTCACCCACTCATATCCATTTATTTCACCCACTCGTTTCACACACTCAACATTAAAATACTTTCGATAGTATCTATGCAACTCTTTCTTCATCCCCAAACCAAAAGAAAACCAGTAACTTTATAGTTACTGTTCACTAACCCTAATTCAATAAATCCTCAAATTAACATGGGGTTTTTTATGGCACGAGTAATTCACGTGTGGGGGAATTAATTCCCCCAATTTTAAGGAAGAGAAAGGATGGGCAGAGCTGGACTACGTGGCAGAAAATAAGTGGGTGAAACACCTCAAATTCCACAATCCACCAATCACAAGGAAGAAAAGAAACACAACTAGCACACACGGATGCCACGTTGGCAATCCGTGTGCTAGTGTGTGATTCTCAACCATATGATCAACGAAGAGAGAGAAAGAGAAGATCCAAGGGCTGAAAATCAGATGAATATGCTTAGAAGATCCGGATATTCTTCCCCTCAACAGCCCTGGGATGGCTATAAAAAACCCCTATTTTACTTGTAATCTTATCCCTCTTTTAGTTTTAATGTTATTATGCTTAAATTAGTTTAGATAAAATTGTATTTCTTTTCCAGATTTGTACTCATTTTCGTTTATTAATGAAAGATAATTTTATTTTAATTGAGTTTGTTATTTACTTTCTGCCAAATCTTAAATATTGCAATTTAATCTTTTACTGATTAGTATAATAATAAAAGAATGTTTAAGTAAGCTAAATGATAGCTTATTTTAAATAATCTAAAAATTAAATTTGGGAGCAAAACTTTCTTACTGAAAGTTTTTATAAAAGTGGTTCATCACTGTTGATTGGATCGATTCAAAGGAGTCAGATGGTTATTGGATTTCGAATGGTGCTTAGATTGATGTTATATGGTGGTGTCGATTTGGTTTGATCAGCCAGCTCAGCGATGCGCTGCTTCTCAACGGTTTACTACAAAAAGGTGTTAAGCTCTTTTCATTTTATATTTCATTTTGTATGTTTTATTAAATCTGCTTATATGAATGATTTGTATGCTTAAATGTTTTGATAAAGTTGAGTTTAATTTGAGTTTAGTTTAGCTGTTATGATATTAGAGTGTACTTTAGATATTACTGAAAGTTAGAATTGCTCAGTTTTAAATAAACTTCTGAATCTGTTTAGTCTAATGTTTTAACTTGTTTGTTTAGTTGAGTGGATTTTGTTTTTGATTTGAATAAGAAGTTGATATATGAATTTGAAATAATGGATTTGGTTATTGAGTTTAAGGTTCGGTTTACTGAATGTAGGAGTCTGTTATGATTTTTTTTATTTACTGAATTGGTTTTAAAATTAGCTTATGTAAGTATCTGTTTTAGTAAATGAATCTGTTTTTATCCAAGCTATTGGTCTGCTGGTTTATTGAGTTTGCCATGGATGTGCTAGAGTCTCGTTTTAGAACTGCTTTTAAGCTTAGTATCACCTAGTTTGTTAGTTTTTGTCATTTAAACTGATTTATTAGATTTTAATTTAGTTTGATTGAGTTTTCATGATAAGAGATTTCTGTTTAAGTAGGATTAATAATCTGATATGTCGAATCTTGTTGTAAGACTGGTAGCTTTACTAATATTGCTTCATCTGTTATAGTAAATATGCTGTGTTCCATTTAGGAATTTGATTTCTGAGATTCTTCTTGTTTAATCTTTTGTTGCTTATTGATATCGTAACTTTAACAGATTCTTTTGATCTGTTAAATCACCTACTGATATCCTTATCAGTCAAAAAAATCATTCGAGTCACCTCCTGTGACTTGTGCTCTATTCTGTCAAAAAGTAAATTAATCACAAATTTTTGTAGCTTGTATGTCTCGAACTCGAGACCTGCTGTACACTTACCCAGCGTGATAACCACTTGGCTAGATAGCTTCTTTGAGTTTTATTTTGGAAATCTGATTAATATAGTAATCTGTTTGGCTGATTTTGCCTTTTATTTGTTTTTAAGTGAATTTACGTTTTTTTGTAAATTTAAATTAACGTTTATTTTGTTAAAGAAAACTTTCAGATTTGTAATAATAATCAGTTTCATAAAAATAATAAAATAAAAATAAATAAAAAATGTTTTTATTAATTGAAAAGTTTTATTAGTTTATTTTAACAATTAGAATTTTTATAACTTTAGATTTTAAATAAATTTAGTTTAAAAAAAATATAAATTTGGTTAATGTAATTTTAATAAAGTTTTATTAGTTTAAAAAGTTTAATTAGATTTTTAAAATAGATTAAAAGTTATTTTTTTATTAAATAGAATTATTCTTATAGATTCTTAAATTAGTTTAAATTTTAAATAGTTTTAATTTTTAAGTAATTAATTGTTTTAGATTTAAATATAGCGGGGTTTACGATTCATGCACTTTAGGTTAATTTTAAATAGTTTAAAATTAGTAGATTTTAATTCTAGTTTAAAAACCGAAAACCAATTCAAATCAATTGTCCAAATCAAAGCAAAACGTCTCAAATTCACTCGATCTTCGTGTACAACGAACTTGATTCACCAACGTGTTTAATTGAATTTGTCATTGGTAATATTAGTCTATTACTTTTTCCTAAAGGTAATTTTCTAATTTACCCTATAACGTATCCTAATTATCACTATACATATCACGATCACATCAAAAATTTTGGCGCTGCTGCCGGGTATCTTGTGTACGATTCGCTTTTGAGGAGATTTGTTGATCGTTGATTTGAAGACCCTTTCCGTCCTCGGAAAGATTTGTTATTTTTCTATTGTATAGTATGTATCGTTTTCTCGTTTTTTGTGAATAATATATTGTATTACGTAGCACAATAAATTTACATATTTTTCAAATAAGTCCTTAGTTGGGATTTCATCACCTAACTATTATAGTCGAATCCAAAACAAAAATAAAAGGCAAAATAGATAAATACTAATAAGAAGTTTGAACTCGATTTATACAAACTATAAGGTGGGTATAAGGCGACGTGGTATAAAAGGCCGTCTAAGGAAAAAGGTTTTTAAGTGCTTTGTGCCACCTCGTTTCCCCGCTTACTTGTGCGTATATTGAGAGGGACAACCTATTATTGGTTTGCCGACTCAAGTAGTAATAAATCTTAATTTTGTAGTTTACTTATTGAACCTCGAGACGTTTAGGTTTTCACCTATCGTTTCAAAGTCGACCGAGGGTAATTTACTTCCATAGTAGTTATCCTTATTCCTTTTTTTTATCAATCATTTTTTATTGAGCAATACCAAATAAAATACCAAAAAATAATCTTCTTCTTGTCTAATTTCTTTTCTTCAATCCTCTAAATCTCGTCTTTGTAGTGTATGAAATTACGTTCTTCTCGTCTTGTGATTGATTTTAATAGGCTTGAAAATATTCCTCGTAGAAATAGAAATCGTCAACAACGAATAGTGGAACCCGAGCTTCCACCTATTGTTGTAGAGATGGCCGATAACCGAACAATGGAGGAATTGCTCCGTGCACCCACCGAAGGGTATGGGGAAGCAATCGTTGTGCCGGCTATTTTGGCGGATCATTTTGAGATTAAGACGGGTCTTTTATTGCTCATTCGTGCCGACCAATTTCGTGGCAATGAGACCGATAGCCCGCACTCTCACATTCGGATTTTTAATCGAATTACCTCGACTCTCAAGTTTCGAGATGTGCCGAATGACGTGATTAAGCTCATGCTTTTTCTGTACTCGCTCCAGGGTAATGCTAAGCTTTGGTATGAGAAAGAACCACCGGGTTCGATCTTAAGATGGGATGATTTAGTGTGTAAGTTTATGGATTACTTCTTTCCACCATCTAAGACAACACACTTTAAGAATGAGATCACTAAATTTGAACAAAAAGTGCATGAATCGTTTGGGGTTGCATGGGAAAGATTTAAAGATTTTTTGAGACAATGTCCACACCACGGTTTCTCAGAATTGCATCAAATAAATACTTTTTATAATGGGCTAAATATGATTGAACAAGATTCTTTAAATGCCGCCGCGGGTGGTAATCTTTTAAGAAAAACTCCGAGAGACGCGTGGAGAATAATTGAGGATAAGTCTAGAGCACAATATTCACGAAACACACCGGTTGTTTTCAATGTGAATCCCGAGATTGCTAGATTGGACTCTAAGATTGAGAGTGGATTTGCGACTTTGTTGAGTGAGCTTAGGAAGAATCCTCATGGATCCATTAATATGGTTGAGAATGTTTGTGTATCATGTGGTGGAGCACATCCTAATTATGCTTGTTCAACCACGGGGTTTGATCAAGCTAGTGCTTTTGCCGCGACGGGAACTTATGGCTCCAACGGTCAAGTTCCTCGTCAAAATCATGTTGCTCCACCGGGTTTTCCACCGGTTCAAAATAGGTACAACAATGGAAACAATGGGAATAATTTTAACCGTGGTAACCAAGGGAATTATAATCAAGGAAATGGGTTTAATACTAATCAAAACAATCAAGGTTTTCACAATAATCAAAATGAGTTGTCAAGCTATATCAAGTCAAATGAGGCAAATTTAAAAGCTTTTCAAATTAATCTTCAAGGACAAATGGCAACTTTAAAAAACGAGTTTCAAAATACGATTAAAGGGCAAAACAATAAGATTGAGCTTAATCAACAAAGATTTGAACAAAGCCAAAACCGTTTTGAGCAAAGATTAGAGCAAAGTCATAATCGTATGCAACAAAGTTTGGAACAAGGTCAAAATAAATTGCTTTCGATGTTTGAGGGATTTATGTCTAAACTGTCATCTTCTTCGGGTTGCTTACCTAGTAATACCATTCCGAACCCGAAGGGAGAGCTTAAGGCCATAACCATTTATGATGATTGTGAGGATTTAGATGAAGTTAAAGTGATTGCGTTTAAGCCTCCACCTAAGGAAACTTTTCTAGAAGTCACTAAGGCTACTTTGAATGTGATTAGTACCTCGGTTTTCTTTGATTTCTTTCCCAAGAAGTATAAAGATCTGGGTCAATTCTTGATACCTTGTGTTTTCAATGAGCTTGGGGTTTGCAAAGGCCTAGCCGATCTAGGAGCTAGCATTAACATAATGCCCCTAGCCCTTTGGAAGACTATTGACTATGCACCACTTAGTACCACTCGTATGATCATTGAGCTTGCTAATGGTACCACCACTCGACCGGTTGGTATAGCGGAAAATGTCATTATGAAAGTGGGGAATTTCTTGTACTTAGCCGATTTTGCTATAGTTGATTATGAGACCAATCCTCGTGTGCATATTATTCTAGGAAGACCATTTTTGTGCACGGCTCAAATTCAAGTTGATACGAGGAAAGAGGAAATTAAATTGTTTTATGGAGATAAAAGCATTGTTTTTAAACCGGAAAAGATTCCAAGATTTGCTCCTAAGAAAGTTGAAAGTGTAAAACTTGTTGAAACAATTGAAAGTAATAAGAAAGCTCTTTTTGATAAAGGTGTTTTTCCAATTTTGGAAACTCCATTTTGTGAAAATAAAAAGTCAAATTCCAATGAAGAAGCTTGCTTTGTTGAAACATGTTGTAACCTTTCCTCATCTACACTCACTCCACACGAGGATGATAGTGCTAAGATTGAAAAACAAATTGATGATTACTTAAGTGAGCCATTTGATGCTAGTGAGTTTGTTAGTGAGAATTTTGATCCTGAGAGTGATATTGCTTTAATTGAACAATCTTTGAAAATGGACTCATTTTCACTCTCTTCTAAGGATCATGTTGATGTTCCTAAGGCAAAATCTTCAATTGAAGAGCCTTTGATTCCTAGCTTCACACCGAGTGAGGTTAGTGACTATTCATGTGATAAGTTCATCGATGAACTTTTTGCTATCATTGATCCACTTCCACGGGGAAGTGAAGACGTTTCCGATCTCGAGATCGAGCGTGATTCTTGTGTTTTACCTACCATTCTCGAGGAATTCACCGATGAATTGCCTTCAAATGAGAATGATGATCTTGTATCCGAGTGTGATACACTCGATACTTTGTCGGATATTTCTTGTGATGACAAGGATGAAGATACTTTTGTGACTTACTCAAATCCTCTCTTTGAAGTTTCATTGAACAATAATCCATTATTTCAAGAGGATTTTGAGAGCATCATACCTCCTACATCTCATAACCTTTGTGATGATGATCTTCTCATGAAGGAGGTTGATGAGTTTCTTAATATAGACATTCCTTCGGAATTTGAGGAAGAGTCTAATGACGGTGATGAAGACTCTTGGTTTGATCACCCGATTTATGATGATGATAATGTTGACCCGGAGGAAGAAATTACTTTTGCTCCAATTATCCTTCCCACTCGCTTTGATCTTAATGTGCGGGTTTTTCATGCGACTCGTTTTGAGTACCATGATCCCTTTATTCACATTTCTAAGAGTGATAAGGTCAACAAAGTCATGCAAGTTGATACCACTAGTGTTGAGACTTTTGTACCACCTTTACCATGTGCTTTATATGATTTAGGATTAGCATGGGGGGACGACACCTTGTTGTTTATTCCTTTCTCCACCGAGGACGAGGTATTCGACCCCGGAATCGTTGATTTAGGGAACTCTCGGCCTTTCACCGATGAAATAATTGAAAGACTTTTTAATCATCTTGGTGCGAGTTTATCTCGGGGAGCATGCTACATCCATTTAGTGATTTGTGACTACCATCTCTTGTTAGAGATTTGTGTTAGAGTTTTATCCTTTCGTTTGTCATCCGACAACGAGGATGAGATCTTTGACCCCGACATCGTGCTTCATGTTGAATTTCATTCCATTATGCCGGTTTTCACCATTTTCCCTAAGGACCAATAAATGCGGGGATCGAGTCGAGCTCATGACTCGGTGAACAAAAACGAGGTGCCTTGTGGGGGAGTCCCATACATTCTATCTTCTTTCTATTTTCTAACAACTAATAAGGCTTGATCTTTCAAGCTCGTGCTCGTGTTTTGTTGTGTTGTGATCTTAGGTATGACCCTAATATTTGAAGACTCTCGTGTTCGGTTTTTGCCGGTCCAGTTGATCTTCCTTTCTTTGAATGCCAAAAAGGGGCACACTTTTACCCTTGATTTTTATCGACTAACGTTTTATCTTGAGGCATAATTAATAAACGGCTTATAGATGTGCGTGCTCTTTCCACGCTAGAATTTTGCATTAGACTTTTCGTGTTTTAGCGAGGGGGTGTTACTCTTGAGCTAAGAAACATTGAGGACAATGTTTGGTTTTAGCATGGGGGAGTCAATCGATATAATCGCTTGCAATTGCTTTTGTCGTGTCCAAACGTATTGTTTTTCTCATTTTTCAATAAAATTTTAAATTTTTAGTGTTATTATTAAGTTTTAATAAATAAAATAAGTGCTTTTGACAAGAATGTAGGCTTTCCGTTGGTGAAAATAAGAATAGTTTTCGACTCGACTCGGTTTTTAACCTTAGCTTTTCCTTAACGTATTTGAATTAAGTTTTTCTAGGCTATTATATAGGGAGCTTTAAAACGCGAAGGTCTTAATTCATATGAGTTAAGAACAAGAACTTTTCGCAAGTTCCTATAAACGATCCTAGAAAGTTGTTTATTAAGGGAACTTTAAAACGCAAATTCTAAAACTTGAAAAAGTATAAGAAGATGCAAGATCCTATAGATGACTTGAAAACCCAAAACTTTGATTTAATAGACTAAGTATCCATTGATTTCACATTTTTGAAATTTTTCGATATGGAGAACAAGAGATGATAGAGTTCAATCATAAGTTTCTAAGGTTAAATTCTTCTTTGTGCAAGTATTTTTGTGTTTGATTTAATCTCCTCGTACTTACTTTCCACACTTGAATAATAATTGCTTAATAAATGAAGTTTTTAGCGGTTTAGGCTTGATATCTTAACTCGTAACTCCTTCTTTTTCTTCCCGTGTAATTAAAGTAAGAACACATTAAGGGTGTCAGCGTCATGGACTTTTGATCATGGGATTGCGGAAATTTGGCTTACTATATATATCATATTAATAAGAAGAATAAATAAAAACATGTTCTCTAGGAGCCTTCGGGTGGGAGTCATGTAGCACTAACCTTGTCATTAGAGCCTTAGGGTGTATGTCAAGGGGCGTGTTGAATAAAAATTGCTTCATCATTATGATCCGTAAGGTGGGATGGTGAAGTCAATTCCCTTATTTTTGTCCAAGGAACCTTAGGGTGTGGATTTTAAATAAGGAGCACAATTGCATCTTAAAGAGCCAAAAGGTGTTATGATGTAGTTGTTGCTAACTCCATTAATAAGGTCATAATTGACTTTGGAGGTTTTATTGTTGCTTTTAAGTAGCCATATTAGCCAAATTTCGGGTCCGGGATTTATCCCTAAATCGTGTTAAGTTATCCTTGATGTGGGCTTTCTTTAGTGACAACAGTTTTTGAAGTCGAGGTTAGGTTTTGAGTGTTGAGTTTACACCGTTCTTGCCTTCATTTTTGGACTAATAAATATCAAAATAAAGTCAAATGAGCCTTTGGGTGAATGACAAATAAAATCTAGAGATACAATTAGGAATAATAGGAGATTGAGTTTAACACAAATTACTTGTATGAGTTGGTTTAATTTTGGGGCTTATGATTGACAATGATCTTGTTTTTGCACTTGGCATGGAAAAGTGAAAAGTCGGGGACGATGAATCTATTTGAGTTTTATGATCCTTAAAGTTATTTTTCAAATAATGAAAGCAGTACATTATGTCTTTGCAAAATAAGTTGTCAAGAGTTGAATAATGTTGTAGTTAGTGTTTTATTTTATCATTACGTGAGGACACGGCAATTGCTTAGCAAGGGGGAGTTTGATATGAGTGATTTTACTCATATCATTATCATCTTAAAACAATGAGATATTGCAATTAATGTATCAAAAATGCCTTGTATATGTTGTTTTATTGTTTGAATGTGTGTAGGTACCAAGATCGCGAGAACCGGCAAATATCGACACGAGTTTGAAGATAAAGATCAACAAAGCCAAATCGAGCTCGACTTGAGTGGATTTAAAGAAGTTGAATTCATTTTTGATGGCAAAAAGCCCAATTGGCTTGATAATATAAGACGAATGGAGTTTTTTGTCTTGGCCCAAATTCAGGCCCAAACTTCATATCAAGAGACGAATGGGCTTTTAGGGTTTCATTAAACTAAAGGATTGTGATCAGTTAAAACGTGTATAAAACACGTTACAATCTCACCATTCTCACCATTTACTTTCTCTCATAAACGAATAAATAATTCCAACCACTCATGTTTTTTGTCACACGTTTTACCACTTCCCACCACCAAATAAATAAACCTGTTACTCTCACCCACTCATATCCATTTATTTCACCCACTCGTTTCACACACTCAACATTAAAATACTTTCGATAGTATCTATGCAACTCTTTCTTCATCCCAAAACCAAAAGAAAACCAGTAACTTTATAGTTACTGTTCACTAACCCTAATTCAATAAATCCTCAAATTAACATGGGGCTTTTTATGGCACGGGTGATTCACGTGTGGGGGAATTAATTCCCCCAATTTTAAGGAAGAGAAAGGATGGGCAGAGCTGGACTACGTGGCAGAAAATAAGTGGGTGAAACACCTCAAATTCCACAATCCACCAATCACAAGGAAGAAAAGAAACACAACTAGCACACACGGATGCCACGTTGGCAATCCGTGTGCTAGTGTGTGATTCTCAACCATATGATCAACGAAGAGAGAGAAAGAGAAGATCCAAGGGCTGAAAATCAGATGAATATGCTTAGAAGATCCGGATATTCTTCCCCTCAACAGCCCTGGGATGGCTATAAAAACCCTCCTATTTTACTTGTAATATTATCCCTCTTTTAGTTTTAATGTTATTATGCTTAAATTAGTTTAGATAAAATTGTATTTCTTTTCCAGATTTATACTCATTTTCGATTATTAATGAAAGATAATTTTATTTTAATTGAGTTTGCATAAGACAGTTAGCAACAAACCATATACACGGATGAAATAGCCTTGAACATTTCATTCTAATTCGGTAGCATTTTACCTCCGGTCGGTGAAGACCGTTGGACGATATTAAATATCGTACTTGTGACTGGTAGTTTCAATAAAGAACCTCCTTGACAAGATTTCGCGGGTAAACCCGTTCTCTTTACTCGACCGTCCAAAGCTGACTGCGAATGTAAAGAGTGAATCATTTGGATAATATTATCCGCATGATTTGAAGCCGTCAATTCATGTTCCTGGAACAAGTGAAGTTCAATTAAGAACCGCACCATCGTTGCTTTCCAGTTGTCACTAGCTTGATTCATAAAGAATCTTGCAAGTTACCTACCAAGTGCTGTTTGATGTTAACACTAGAAGGATTTCCACTCGTCACTGTGATCAATAAAGAGTCACTCTAAGTGTTCTGGCAAGATCATATGATAATGCGTAGAGGCCTGGAACGTGTTTAAATTCATTTAAGAATTAAACCACTGTTGCTTTCCAGTTATCACAAGTTTGATTCATAAAGAATCGCACAAGTCACCTACCATGAGCTTTTTGATATTCGCTCAAGAAGGATTTCCATCTTCATTGTAAATACTTTCGTATTACTTGGATGTTCAGGCAAGATCATGAAGATTTTGCGTAGGACTCTTAAGAACTTTCTTACTTTTCACAGTGTGTGAAGAAGCAAGTAAATATGAAAGTGTGTCCTAATGAGATATTTGATGATCTCAAATGGCTCTAGACTCGATCGTGCATTTTGGATTTTAGTGATCAGAGGCTGGAGAGGAGTGCCACCTTTTCAATACCAATTTATTCGGAGTGAATAAATCAATAGATAATGTGTTATCTCTGTGTGATTAAAACAAATATCTTTTGAGAGATATCTGAGTTAGCTGGGATGGGTTGTGCCTTGCATCACTGGGTCCATGATGTCTTTCTTCAATATCAAGAATCATTAAAAATGATCTCAATAGCATATGAATTGACCCGGTTTCTGCCTAAGTTGTAAGGAGGGCTTCTTTCTTTACACCCTTTATCTTTACAATTCTTTTTCATTCTTCAACCCCTTCAATGCTTACCAATACGTCATCACTAGCACCTTGTTGTGATTGTTCCAGTGCTAACTTAAGTACTTGGTCGGCATTCAGCTACGTTCACAATCTTTCTCCATCTTTCCTAAGGACTACTATTTCTAGCTATGGAATGTCCTTGGGAAGATTCCTCCGGTTCTAGAGAAATCATTGGACTTTAACCTATCCTACCATCCTTATGTCACCACAATCTTCATCGTCGTGAAATAAATGGGTTGCGGGTAAGTATAAATCACCATGAAATCCATTTTGAAGTGCAAATCCATTTTGCTCCCCCTTAACATATGCTACGATATTCGAAAACATTTCGCACATGTCGGGATGAGCTAACACGTTAAGTCAAACCATTTGTGATTAATCATTTCCCATATTAAATCACATTTTCTCCCCCATATTACAAATATTAACCCAATCGATGTTTTTAATATCAATTGATTTAATAGCATTTTAAGAAAATTTGGGAAGAAAAATGTAAATCCAATTATCTTCATGAATGACACAAGCTCCCCCTCAAATTAATGAGGGTGTACTTGAAACGTAAATTAAATACCTTTTAAACACAAGTGTAAGGTATTTAACACGTGCAAAGATCAATATATGATGATGAATTCACAATATTAGCAATGTACGAGGTTGGACCTGAATAATGGAGAACATCATATGAAAGAAGCACATGGTTCTTGTTCACGAATGTTGGTCACCTCGTCACGTCCCCGAGAAAATTAATTCCCGTTGTTGAGTCAAAGCTTTCCGGTGAAATGCTTGACTTGAGTATGAAAAGCGGGTTGCTATCTGAAATAATAGCAAACCATTTTGAGCATGTTTTAAAAGTTTGAACTTCTGCTCGAACTTTATTTACAACCCCGTGTCATTATTGAATGACATTTCTAGGTTCGTAAATATTATCGATTCCAGAAGACATGCTCTTTTTATCAAAACATTTTTGAACACACAATTTTGAAAGATTTAGAAAAAACCTTTTGAAAAATTCTCGAAAAATTGTGTTCAAAGTTTTGAAAAACCAATTACTTGAGCTTAAGATGTTGAATATCTTATAAAACGAGCTCAAGTCCGAGAAGTTGTAAACTTCCCGTTGTTAAGGATAAGTTTATCATCGGCGATAAACTTTCCTTTTATCTGAAGAACGAGTCCTAAGCTGACATTTACTTAGAAGTCGTGTTCATGAGCTTGAAAACTTTGATTGTTTTAACGGAAAGCTCATGACCGAGAAAGATTAATTTCTCGTTACGAGGAAAAGTTCTCTTATTTAAAAGATAAACTTTCCTTTCTGAGCTTAAAACTTCGAATGTTTTAAGACAAGCTCATGACCGAGAAAATTGAATTTCTCGTTATGAGGATAAATTTATCATTAATGATAAACTTTCCTTTATTTGAAGTTCGAGTTACAGTTTGACATTTAACTGTAAGTCATTGTGCATGAGCTTAAAAACTTCGAATGTTTTTAATATTAGCTCATGCCCGAGAAAACTTAATTTCTCGTTGTTAGGATAAGTTTATCATCGGCGATAAACTTTCCTTTCTTTGAAGTTCGGGTCATCATCTGATATTTAATGATGAGCCTTAATGCATGAGCTTAAAAACTTGGAATGTTTTTGATATAAGCTCATGCCCGAGAAAAATGAATTTCTCGTTTTTAGGATAAGTCATCATCGGGATGAACTTTCCTTTCTTTGAAGAGCGAGTTATAGTCTGTGATGTGACTATAAGTCCTTGTGCAGCTTAACCATGAATCCCCTGAGACATTTGTTTCTCTGATATCTGCTTCTTCAGCAACCAAACTCTAAGAGTGTCCTTAGTTGAACGGTACACAAAGATTGGACCGCTTCGTTCTTTTGGAACATCAACTTTGGTACCTGCAATCTCATTAGGAATTTGCATGCTTTGACGTGGGTTAGCGATATCAATTATAGAAGCACATGGGGGTTCACAGTTGGCTTTACTTGTTTCAGAGGCGACCTGAGTAGGTGATTCACTAGTCTTGGCTGGTAAACGTTTCCTTTTATAGAAAACCTTAAGTTTAGGCGTAAGTGAAGTATCATCTTTATCAGTTTCCTCCCTAGTAGACTTAGTAGAATCGGAGACTATCCTAGTTAAAGGGCACTCGTTTCCTACAAGAGTGAAATTTCTACCAGTGGGGCGCCAAACTTTACCAAAGGGTTTGATTTTAGCTATCCACTGGGACTTAATTCGAGCACGGGAGTTCACCTCATCAAGTAATTTCTTGACACAAGCATCATGATTTGCCGTAAAGACACATTTTCTACATGTTTTACAAGTAGCATATTTAATGTCTGAATAATTTCTAGATGATTGATCGATGCGCCTAGAAGATGGCATGCTACGGTTAGCAGTGTTGGGTAATCTAGAAGGCATCTGACTAGGTTTGACATTGCTATCTCTTACATGTGTCTTTTGCTTAGCTTCCCTAAAACCAGATTTATGGCAAACGTCATTTGAACTAGTTCTAGACGTGGTCTTGGTATTTTTAGGGAAACTAGAGGCAATCATATGATTTGGTCTTGCTAAAGCTGGAGTGATCACATTGGGCCTAGTTGCTGGAGTGACTGGTCTAAAAAGATGAACCAAATCAACTTGGGAGGCAAACCGCGGTCTCGAGGATTGTGGTCGCTCGGATCTAAATGCAGTAGGTTGTCTGACAATCGGTTGTCTGACGAACTGATTTGTAGGCGGTTTCCCCAAGATTGATGGTTTTTCAAGCTTAGTGTCCACACTAGGTCCTCTAGTTTTCCTTAACTCGTTTTTCAACGCGGCTATAGCAAAGACCTTTTCCTGTACTTGAGCCTTTAATGTTTCATTTTCTTTGAGCAAGTTATCTTGGGATGCCAACTTAGATTCAAGCAGTTGAATTTGTTTCAAGAGATTATCCTTTTCAGCTTTAGAATCTAACACTTTTTGATCCAATTTTCTTTCAAGAACAACATTTGATTTTTCAAGTTTTTCAAATTTGTTCGTTTTCTTTGAAAATTCAATTTTGGCATCCTCAAGATCTTTTGATTGCCGAGCTACGATCGTTTCGAGCTCTTTAATCTTGGAATCAGAATCAGTTAACGAGGCAGTTATAAAGCATTTATCATGATGTTTAGCATTTTGAACACTTTCTCCCCCATTATGACTTACATCGGATGAATCAGAAGTGGTATTGCTATCACTCTTTTCCATCCCATGTTTGTCATGATTAGGTTCAGAATGCTCAATATGCGGCATATCATTAGCATAGACATCATAAACAACATTACATTGTACCAAGTTTGCAGGCTCTTCGTCATAAACGGGTAAGGAGTCATCAAGAGAGATCGCGTGAACATTCCCTGACGTGCCACTGGTATCATGTTGTCCTCCTGATTCCGTGCTCTTGTCATCGTGAGGCTCCAAGTTGTCAATCGTATGACCAATTTCCTCTTGCATCGAAGAGTCTTGCACTCCATTATCATATCCTTGCTGAAGTCGAGATCTTTCATAAATCGAAGACGAGACCGAGGTCATGAGTTTCAAGATCGTATCACGGAAAACTCGAAGCTCGGTATGTGTATCTCGAAGAAATGATTGGCAAATCACTAAACTTTCAGGCATGATGATATTGAATTGGAGGAAAGGCGTGAGTTGTGTCACAAGAGTCTTGTATGCAAGTGCCGATGCAGAGTGATTAAAGTTGTCACGGTTGAGTTGCTCGGCGAGTTCGGTCAAAGTGGTGAAAATTGAGTCGATGAATATATGACGATCTTGTCCAAAGATTGTCACAAATTCGCTCCCTCCTTGAATCCCCGAAAGAGTGACAAGATGGTATTGAAGCATTCGAAATGAATTTATACCACTTTCTCTAGCTTTGTCTTGCATTCGAAGCAAGTCTCCCTCTATAAGTGTCGAATTGAACGAATCCATTGAAAATCGAGGAAAAATGATGTGGATGTTGTAGTTTGCAGGATTTTACAATTCGATTCGGCTCAAAAGATGTTGTCGGCTCAAACGATTATGAATTAAACCCGTTAAATATTTTTTCCCGTTAATACTTTTAAAAATACCCGCCTCAACACGTTTTGCCAAAAATTAATATATAAAAGTGACAAAAATACAAAAAATTTAATTTAACTAAAATTAAAAAATGTGATATGAAAAATAAAATTAGAGAAATAAAAAATAAAAGATAATAAAACGTGATATGATTTGTTTTCTAAAAAGAAAAAACGGATATATTAAAAAAAAATAAACGTTACTTAAATAAGATAAATAAATAAAAGAATAAACTGAAAATCGTGAGACGTGGTAACTTAATTAAGAGAAAGAAACGTGGCACAGTATTGAAAAAAGATAAGAAAACTCAACCCCTAAAAATCTTACTACTTTGTTTACTCCGCCTCTCTCTTTTTCCTAAACACACACACAAACCTGCGTCTCTCTCTCCCAAGACAAAACCTATCTCTCTCTCTTAAAAGTTGCTTCGTCTCATTTTCTTTGTGTAATTCTTCTTTCTCTGATCTCTCTCACCAATCTCAATATCTCTCTCTCCTCACTTTGTAAACACCGCCCCAAATCTCAACCAAATCCTATTACAGCCTTCATGTGCTATAGACATCCAAAACGCAATTTTGAGTCATCTTCACAGCAAACTAATCTGTCCCATGACTAATCTCTATGAGTCTCTATACTCAAAACAATAAATCAAACCCCATCAGCCACGAATGAAGAACACAAGAAATATATGGCTTCAAGATCTTGAAAAGGTCTCGGGTAGGTTACTTAATTTGATTGCATGTTATTTAATTGAGTCCCTCTCTTCATTTGTTGTGTCTTTCTTGTGAGTCTGTGTTGTTGTTGCGTCTGGAGTCGAGGGTTTGTTTTGGTTTTGAATCGAGTCTCAGAAAAGGGTGTTCGAGAGGTGTAGCGTTAAGGTTGAGTAGAGTTTGTGGGTGTGGGTGGTTGGGTGTCGGTTGAGAGGGTGTGACGGTTAGTGTGAGAGTCCTGTTGGTTTGGTTGAGTTAGAGAGAGATTGTCAAGAGTATTGTGAGAGAGGATCGGGTGAGGGTTCGAGAGGTGTGAGAGAGGGAGTCAAGTAAGAGGTGTTGTCGAGGGTGGGTGAGGGTTTGTTTTGTTTTAGTGTTAAGAGTTGAGGGAGAGACGAGAGATGTATGAGGGTCGAGAGGTGGATTTGTGTTGTGAGATGTCGAGAGATAGTTTTGTAAGACGAGAGGTATTAGGTGTTTGTGTGGTTTATTGGAGTCGAGAGATTGTGAGGCTTGTGAGGGTGTCGGGGTGAGAAGGTGTGACGGTTTGAGAGTAGGCGAGAGTGTTTGTGTGTCCGAGTGTGTGAGTGGTTCGAGAGTGAGTGAGTGGTGTGGGTGGGGAGGGAATGTATGACGAGGGTGTGTTTGGAGTCAAAAGTTAGTTTCCCGTTGTGTATGAATTGTCGAATGAGGAGTCAGTCTTATACGAAAAGGTCTATTCGAAAAGGTCTATTCGGAAAGTCTATTCTGAAAGTCTTGTCTATGCGGAAAATTTTGTCTTATGCGGAAAATTTTGTCTATGCGGAAAATTTTGTTTATGCGGAAAATTTTGTCTATTCGGAAAAAAAAATGTCTATGCGGAAAGTTAGCCTATTCGGAAAGTTGGCCTATTCTGAAAGTTAGCCTATTCGGAAAGTTGGCCTATTCTGAAAGTTGGCCTATTCTGAAATATGGCCTATTCTGAAAGATGAATCGCTGGAACAGAAACTCAAAAACTGATAGAACGGATGGATACACTTTTGACAATTTTTGGACTGTTTTGGACAATTTTTGGACAGATTGGACCGATGGACGATATGAAAAAGAAGGAAGTCTGATAAAAAAATGATTAAAAAAATGACTGATGATGATATAAAATAAAAAACTGATTATTAAAAAAAAACACTGATTGGCAGATTTGGAACAAAGAGAAAAGAAAAAAATTTAGACGAAAGGATTCAAAAGAAAAAAAAATAAAATAAAATAACAAATAAAAAATATAAAAAGAAAATCAATAGATAGAAAAACTTTATAAAAAATTGATAAGATTTATAAAATTTGATAAAAAATTTATCGAATGATGAAAAGATTGATAAAAAATTAGAAAAGAAAGGATTTTTACCACCAAATCAAAAGATAAAAAAATGCAAATCCTAAGATTCAACCATGGCTCTTGATACCAATTGAAGGTCTACTAATTCTAAGGATTTGGTAAATGATGGATTGGATCTATTGATTAATGGTGGAAATGGGGAAGGAGGAAGATGAAGTGTAGAGAGAGAAAGGAGAGGAAAGAAAAGTAGAGAGAGAAAGTGATTAGATTAATTGAATAAGTGTTAATGAATGAACCACCAACCCCTCCTAACATGCTAGGAGGGGTATATATATAGCCCACCCTACATGTGGGCTATATGGACTATACAATTACAAAGTGGATCACGAGCCTATTACATAATTGTCGTTGGAGCGACCGATCCTTCATAAATACGTAAAACGTATTTCCAACACAATTTAATCTTTTACTGATTAGTATAATAATAAAAGAATGTTTAAGTAAGCTAAATGATAGCTTATTTTAAATAATCTAAAAATTAAATTTGGGAGCAAAACTTTCTTACTGAAAGTTTTTATAAAAGTGGTTCATCACTGTTGACTGGAACGATTCAAAAGAGTCAGACGGTTATTGGATTTCGAATGGTGGTTAGATTGATGTTATATGGTGGTGTCGATTTGGTTTGATCAGCCAGCTCAGCGCTGCGCTGCTTCTCAACGGTTTACTACAAAAAGGTGTTAAGCTCTTTTCATTTTATATTTCATTTTGTATGTTTTATTAAATCTGCTTATATGAATGATTTGTATGCTTAAATGTTTTGATAAAGTTGAGTTTAATTTGAGTTTAGTTTAGCTGTTATGATATTAGAGTGTACTTTAGATATTACTGAAAGTTAGAATTGCTCAGTTTTAAATAAACTTCTGAATCTGTTTAGTCTAATGTTTTAACTTGTCTGTTTAGTTGAGTGGATTTTTTTTTTGATTTGAATAAGAAGTTGATATATGAATTTGAAATAATGGATTTGGTTATTGAGTTTAAGGTTCGGTTTACTGAATGTAGGAGTCTGTTATGATTTTTTTTATTTACTGAATTGGTTTTAAAATTAGCTTATTTAAGTATCTGTTTTAGTAAATGAATCTGTTTTTATCCAAGCTATTGGTCTGCTGGTTTATTTAGTTTGCCATGGATGTGCTAGAGTCTCGTTTTAGAACTACTTTTAAGCTTAGTATCACCTAGTTTGTTAGTTTTTGTCATTTAAACTGATTTATTAGATTTTAATTTAGTTTGATTGAGTTTTCATGATAAGAGATTTCTGTTTAAGTAGGATTAATAATCTGATATGTCGAATCTTGTTGTAAGACTGGTAGCTTTACTGATATTGCTTCATCTGTTATAGTAATTATGTTGTGTTCCATTTAGGAATTTGATTTCTGAGATTCTTCTTGTTTAATCTTTTGTTGCTTATTGATATTTTGTAACTTTAACAGATTCTTTTGATCTGTTAAATCACCTACTGATATCCTTATCAGTAAAAAAAAATCATTCGAGTCACCTCCTGTGACTTGTGGTCTATTCTGTCAAAAAGTAAATTAATCACAAATTTTTGTAGCTTGCAGGTCTCGAACTCGAGACCTGCTGTACACTTACCCAGCGTGATAACCACTTGGCTAGATAGCTTCTTTGAGTTTTATTTTGGAAATCTGATTAATATAGTAATCTGTTTGGCTGATTTTGCCTTTTATTTGTTTTTAAGTGAATTTACGTTTTTTTATAAATTTAAATTAACGTTTATTTTGTTAAAGAAAACTTTCAGATTTGTAATAATAATCAGTTTCATAAACAAAATAAAATAAAAATAAATAAAAAATGTTTTTATTAATTAAAAAGTTTTATTAGTTTATTTTAACAATTAGAATTTTTATAACTTTAGATTTTAAATAAATTTAGTTTAAAAAAATATACATTTGGTTAAAGTAATTTTAATAAAGTTTTATTAGTTAAAAAAGTTTAATTAGATCTTTAAAATAGATTAAAAGTTATTTTTTTTATTAAATAGAATTATTCTTATAGATTCTTAAATTAGTTTAAATTTTAAATAGTTTTAATTTTTAAGTAATTAATTGTTTTAGATTTAAATATAGCGGGGTTTACGATTCATGCACTTTAGGTTAATTTTAAATAGTTTAAAATTAGTAGATTTTAATTCTAGTTTAAAAACCGAAAACCAATTCAAATCAATTGTCCAAATCAAAGCAAAACGTCTCAAATTCACTCGATCTTCGTGTACAACCAACTTGATTCACCAACGTGTTTAATTGAATTCGTCATTGGTAATATTAGTCTATTACTTTTTCCTAAAGGTAATTTTCTAATTTACCCTATAACGTATCCTAATTATCACTATACATATCACGATCACATCACTCGGTCATCGTCTTGCTAGCATAGTGAATAGGCAAGAAGTGCTTTTCATGACGTTGCCCCAATACGGCCCAAAAGCATAGTCACTAGCACCACACATGAGCTCAAAGGGGAGGTTCCAATTGGGAGCAACAAGAATGGGAGCTTCGGTAAGTTTCCTCTTAAGGATTTCAAAGGCTCGTACACAATCTTCGTCAAAGACAAAATGTGCCTCTTTTTCAATGAGATGTGTAATAGGTCGAGAGATATTTGAAAAATCCTTGATGAATCGACAATAAAAGCCCGCGTGGCCTAGGAAACTCCTAACTCCCTTAACGGTTTTGGGATGAGGTAATTTGGCGATGACGTCTACCTTAGCTTGATCTACCTCAATCCCCGCTTTCGAAACCTTGTGCCCTAAGACGATTCCACTTTTAACCATAAAATGACATTTTTCCCAATTGAGCACAAGGTTGGTTTCCTCACAACATTTCAACATTCTCTCAAGATTCGACAAACACGAAGTGAACGAACAACCAAACACGAAAAAGTCATCCATGAAGACTTCCATCGTCTTCTCGATCATATCATGAAAAATAGCCATCATGCACCTTTGAAAGGTTCCCGGTGCATTACAAAGTCCGAATGGCATTCTACGATAGGCAATCGTTCCATATGGACACGTAAACGTAGTTTTTTCTTGATCACGAGGATCGATGGGGATTTGGAAGTAACCGGAAAAACCATCTAAAAAGCAATAGAAATCGTATCCCGCAAGACGCTCCAACATTTGGTCCATGAAGGGCAAGGGAAAATGGTCTTTACGAGTGGCGTCATTCAACTTACGATAGTCAATGCACACTCTCCATCCGGTCACGAGTCTAGTGGGAATTAACTCGTTGGCATCGTTTGGCACAACAGTCATTCCTCCCTTCTTAGGGACACAATGAATAGGACTCACCCAAGGGCTATCGGAAATAGGGTAAATCATTCCCGCGTCAAGGAGTTTAAGGACTTCCTTTTTGATGACGTCGTGAATTTTGGGGTTCTCCCTCCTTTGACATTGGATTGCGGGCTTGTAATCCTCCTCCGTTAAGATTTTGTGGGTACAAAACTTGGTATCGATTCCCTTAATGTCGGATAACTTCCACGCAATTGCCCCTTTGTGATCCTTTAGAACATCGACAAGTGCGGTTTTTTCATCATCCGAAAGTTCTTTCGCAATAATAACCGGCAACTTGTCACCCTCCTCCAAATAGACATATTCGAGATGAGGAGGTAAATCTTTCAACTCGAGGATAGGTGGTTCCTCAATTGAAGATTTGGGCTCGATACTCATAACCTCCTCGGGTGGAGGAAATGGGAAATCGTTAAGAAAATCCTTGATAATCGAGAAGTCCTCATCGTTGTCGAGGTCTTCGTTACAAGTACGTGGAACATCGAATTCTTCCAACGTAAAACTACCACCTTCAAATGGAGTGAAGGTTGGTGTCGAGTATCAAGAATGGGATCTAACATAGTGGGATTGCCACTATTTTCATCATCACCAAAACCTAGAACTTCTTGTGAAAATTCCTCGTAAACAACGTCAATCATATCAACGAGGTTTATGGTTGCAACGGAATAAACATGAGAAATTTTAGAGTTTTGAGTTGCGTTTATAACAAGTTCCTCGTCGTTGAAACGTAGGGTGATCTTTCTAGCATGCACATCGATCAAAGCCATAGACGTATCTAAAAACGAACGACCTAAAATGAGAGGAACTTGAGGATCCGTGGGAATATTGACAACGATAAAGTCTACCGGATAATAGAACTTTCCCACTTTCACAAAAACTTCTTCCGCCAATCCGCATGCGGGAATCGTGGAATGGTCGGCCAACTCGATAGACATTAGTGAAGGAGTAAGATTAGGAAGATTGAGCGATTTGAAGATTGCAAGTGGCATCAAGTTAATGCTAGCACCAAGATCGGCCAAGGCATAGCATTCTTCCATATCTTGAATTTCACAAGGAATCAAGAATTTACCGGGATCGCCGACTTTTTGAGGTATGCGGTTAAGATAAACCGATGAACAACTAGACAATTGATGCAATTTCTCCTTGTTGTTTAACATACTCTTAAAGTTAGCATCAAATCGAGGCATCATGACCAAAGCATCGGCGAAACTCACATTAAAGTGCAAATCACGAAACATTTTCATAAAAAGCTAAAATTGGTAATTGTCGCGCTCTTGACGTTTCTCCTTTCTAAGTCTCGATGGATAGGGCAAAGGTGGTGTGGGTTGAGGCATAGGCATAGCCTTTGTAATCTCAGGTTCTAAATGTGGTAATGGGTCAACCGTAGGTGTGGCATGAGCGGTACTTCGTGGGATTGGGACATGCTCCTCTTCGACCACAACCTCGGGTTCTTCCTCAATTGCATCCTCTGTAGAAGCAATTGATTGAGGAGTCGGTTCCTGAAGTGTCTTACCACTACGTGTGGTAATCACTTTCATCTCACCCTTAGGGTTTGATACGGTTTTGCTAGGAAGACTACTCGAAGACGGTTTGCACGTAATTGCCTCAAACATAGATGAAATTTTGTCCTCAAACATGGATTGCCTCTTCTCGGCTTTAATCATTTCTTGCTTAATTTCATGTTGCCCTTGTTCCATTTTTTGTTGGTTTTGTTGTAACCTAGTTACATTTCCTTCCATCTTGTTTGTATGGATTTTAAGCTTATTTGCTAACTCATTTTCAACTCTTTCTTCAAGTCGTTCTTAAAATCGGATCTTAGGCTAATGATTTCTCTTTGAATGTTGTCAAACCTAGCATCGTTCCCATTAGCGTATTCAACAAATCCATTTGGAAGATATTTCAAAGTTTGCAAACTCTTGTTGTTTTGAAAATCATTTTGATTTTTGTTTGAAACTTGATTATTAGCCCCTTGATTTAGTTTCCCTTGTTGTAATTGTTTTTGAAACCAACTTGATTGTTGCGATAGTTGTTGTTAGCATTTTGATTTGAACCAAAACCCGGTGGAGTCAATTGATTAGAGCGGGTAACTTGACCGTTTTGGTTGTAAGTTCCTGTGGCCGTGTAGGCACTCGAAGTGTTACCACCGTTGGTAATGCACTCGGAGAAATCATGACCTCCACCATAATACATACATGAAGCCTCAACCGCTTTAGCCGTAGCGGGAGCACTTTGTTCTCTAACTTTGAATTCAATTAGAAGACCTTTAAGCTTATCAAAGATTTTGTTTTCCAAGTTCGGCTCAATTTGGCAAGCATCGATGGTATAAGACAAAGAAGGTGAAGCCAAAGACGAAGGCTTACGAACACTCGATATGTTACGAGGACTATACACCTTAGATCTATTCTCAATTACCACTAAAGCTTCCTCAACCGTTTTACCAAAAAAATTACCACCCGCCGCGACATTAGATAATCTCTTTCATGATCATTAAGTCCATTGTAAAACGTGTCAATTTGATGCAAATCGAAAAAACCGTGATGAGGACACTCATGTAATATTTCCTTAAACCTATTCAGAGCCGTTGAAAATCTTTCATTAAATTCTTGTGAAAATTTTGAAATCTCGTTTTTCAAATGCGTAGTCTTAGAGGGCGGAAAATATTGGTTCACAAACTTAGAAACGAGATCCTTCCACGTCAATATAGAATTGGGTGTGAAGGCCTACTTATTCTAAGGATTTGGTAATGGATGGATTAGATCTAAGGATTTGGTGGAAGAGATGGGGAAGAAGGAGATTAGGTGTAGAGAGAGAAAGGAGAGGGAAGAAAAATAGAGAGAGAAAGTAAGATTAGATTAATGAAAGTGTGAATGAATGAATTAACCAACCCCCTCCTAACATGCTAGGAGGGGTATATATATAGCCCACCCTACATGTGGGCTATATGGACTATACAATTACAAAGTGGATCACGAGCCTATTACATAATTGTCGTTGGAGCGACCGATCCTTCATAAATACGTAAAACGTATTTCCAACAATCTCCCCCTAAGGGAGGTCGCTCCAAGTTACAAAGTTCTAAATATTCTATAGCTCGTGATCTATGCTAATAATGATGTGACCGAGACTTTCTTTGGGAAAACACATTTCCAACAATATCTCCCCCTAAGGGAGGTCACACCATTTTACAAAATCTTAAACCTAGCATCTATGCTTGAGTCTTCGATCTTGTTCTTGTGAATATGCTTGATGTGATCTTTGACTTTAGTCTTGAGCATGTTTCCTTGCCTTGACCTTGTGCATTCATCACTTGTGAAATTTGCCTCTTCGTGACTTCATGTTCCACATACTTATACCTTTAAATTCTTGAAAGCTTCAGAGTTTGATACAACGGAAGACTTGACCTTCGGGCTTTCTTGAATTTGTTGAAGTACTAATTGTATGTAGTATAAGCATGTGGTGACGACTTCTTCTGTATTGTACACCGCAATGCCACCTTTTTGTTACGCTGCATAAGACAGTTAGCAACAAACCATATACACGGATGAAATGGCCTTGAACATTTCATTCTAATTCGGTAGCATTTTACCTCCGGTCGGTGAAGACCGTTGGACGATATTAAATATCGTACTTGTGACAGGTAGTTTCAATAAAGAACCTCCTTGACAAGATTTCGCGGGTAAACCCGTTCTCTTTACTCGACCGTCCAAAGCTGACTGCGAACGTAGAGAGTGAATCATTTGGATAATATTATCCGCATGATTTGAAGCCGTCAATTCATGTTCCTGGAACAAGTGAAGTTCAATTAAGAACCGCACCATCGTTGCTTTCCAGTTGTCACTAGCTTGATTCATAAAGAATCTTGCAAGTTACCTACCAAGTGCTGTTTGATGTTAACACTAGAAGGATTTCCACTCGTCACTGTGATCAATAAAGAGTCACTCTGAGTGTTCTGGCAAGATCATATGACAATGCGTAGAGGCCTGGAACGTGTTTAAATTCATTTAAGAATTAAACCACTGTTGCTTTCCAGTTATCACAAGTTTGATTCATAAAGAATCACACAAGTCACCTACCATGAGCTTTTTGATATTCTCTCAAGAAGGATTTCCATCTTCATTGTAAATACTTTCGTATTACTCGGATGTTCAGGCAAGATCATGAAGATTTTGCGTAGGACTCTTAATATCTTTCTTACTTTTCACATTGTGTGAACAAGCAAGGAATAATGAAAGTGTGTCCTAATGAGATATTTGATGATCTCAAATGGCTCTAGACTCGATCGTGCATTTTGGATTTTTAGTGATCGGAGGCTGGAGAGGAGTGCCACCTTTTCAATACCAATTTATTCGGAGTGAATAAACCAGTAGATAATGTGTTGATCTCCGTGTGATTAAAACAAATACCTTTTGAGAGATATTTGAGTTAGCTAGGAAGGGTTGTGCATTGCATCACTGGGTCCATGATGTCTTTCTTCAATACCGAGAATCATTAGCAAAAATGATCTCAATAGCATATGAATTGACCCGGTTTCTGCCTAAAGTTGTAAGGAGGGCTTCTTTCTTTACACCCTTTATCTTTACAATTCTTTTTCATTCTTCAACCCCTTCAATGCTTACCAATACGTCATCACTAGCACCTTGTTGTGATTGTTCCAGTGCTAACTTAAGTACTTGGTCGGCATTCAGCTACGTTCACAATCTTTCTCCATCTTTCCTAAGGACTACTATTTCTAGCTATGGAATGTCCTTGGGAAGATTCCTCCGGTTCTAGAGAAATCATTGGACTTTAACCTATCCTACCATCCTTATGTCACCACAATCTTCATCGTCGTGAAAAGAGATGTTTTGGGTAAGTGTATGTCACCATGAAATCCATTTTGAAGTGCAAATCCATTTTGCTCCCCCTTAACATATGCTACGATATTCAAAAACATTTCGCACATGTCGGGATGAGCTAACACGTTAAGTCAAACCATTTATGATTGATCATATCCCATATTAAATCACATTTTCTCCCCCATATTAAAAATATTAACCCAATCGATGTTTTTAATATCAATTGATTTAATAGCATTTTAAGAAAATTTGGGAAGAAAAATGCAAATCCAATTATCTTCATGAATTTAACAAGCTCCCCCTCAAATTAATGAGGGTGTACTTGAAACGTAAATTAAATACCTTTTAAACACAAGTGTAAGGTATTTATTACGTGCAAAGATCAGATATAATAATGAATTCACAAGATTAGCAATGTACGAGGTTGGACCTAAATAATGGAGAACAGCATATGAAAGAAGCACATGGTTCTTGTTCACGAATGTTGGTCACCTCGTCACGTCCCCGAGAAAATTAATTCCCGTTGTTGAGTCAAAGCTTTCCGGTGAAATGCTTGACTTGATTATGAAAAGCGGGTTGCTATCTGAAATAATAGCAAACCATTTTGAGCATGTTTTAAAAATTTGAACTTCTGTTCGAACTTTATTTACAACCCCGTGTCATTATTGAATGACATTTCTAGGTTCGTAAATATTATCGATTCCAGAAGACATGCTCTTTTTATCAAAACATTTTTGAACACACAATTTTGAAAGATTTAGAAAAACCTTTTGAGAAATTCTCGAAAAATTGTGTTCAAAGTTTTGAAAAACCAATTACTTGAGCTTAAGATGTTGAATATCTTATAAAAGCTCAAGTCCGAGAAGTTGTAAACTTCTCGTTGTAAAGATAAGTTACCATCGGCGATAACCCTTCCTTTTATCTGAAGAACGAGTCCTAAGCTGACATTTACTTAGAAGTCGTGTTCATGAGCTTGAAAACTTTGACTGTTTTAACGGAAAGCTCATGACCGAGAAAGGTTAATTTCTCGTTATGAGGAAAAGTTCTCTTATTTAAAAGATACACTTTCCTTTCTGAGCTTAAAACTTCGAATGTTTTAATACAAGCTCATGACCGAGAAAGGTGAATTTCTCGTTAAGAGGATAAGTTATCATAAAAGATAATCTTTCCTTTATTTTAAGTTCGAGTTACAGTCTGACATTTAACTGTAAGTCATTTTGCATGAGCTTAAAAACTTCGAATGTTTTTATTATTAGCTCATGCCCGAGAAAACTTAATTTCTCGTTGTAAGGATAAGTTTATCATCGGCGATAAACTTTCCTTTATTTGAAGAACGGGTTACAGACTGTCATTTATCTATAAGCCTTGATGCATGAGCTTAAAAACTTGGAATGTTTTTTATATAAGCTCATGCCCGAGAAAAATTAATTTCTCGTTGTTAGGATAAGTTTATCATCGGCGATAAACTTTCCTTTCTTTGATGATCGAGTTATAGTCTGTAATGTGACTATAAGTCCTTGTGCAGCTTAACCATGAATCCCCTGAGACAGTTGTTTCTCTGATATCTGCTTCTTCAGCAACCAAACTCTAAGAGTGTCCTTAGTTGAACGGTACACAACGATTGGACCGCTTCGTTCTTTTGGAACATCAACTTTGGTACCTGCATTCTCATTAGGAGTTTGTATACTTTTGCATGGGTTAGAGATATCTATTTTTGAAGCACGTGGGGGTTCACAGTTGGCTTTACTTGTGTCAGAGGTGGCCTGAGGGGATGATTCACTTGTCTTAGTTTGCAAACGTTTCCTTTTATAGAAAATCTTAAGTTCAGGCTTAAGTGATGTATCATCCTTTGCAATTTCCTCCCTAGTAGTCTTAGTAGAATCGGAGACTATCCTAGTTAAAGGGCACTCGTTTCCTACAAGAGTGAAAGTTCTACCAGTGGGGCGCCAAACTTTACCAAAGGGTTTGATTTTAGCTATCCACTGGGACTTAATTCTAGCACGGGAGTTCACCACATCAAGTAATTTCTTGACACAAGCATCATGATTTGCCGTAAAGACACATTTTCTACATGTTTTACAAGTAGCATATTTCATGTCTGAATAATTCCTAGATGATTGATCGATGCTCCTAGAAGATGGCATGCTACGGTTAGCAGTGTTGGGTAATCTAGAGGGCATCTGACTAAGTTGGATATTGCTATCTCTTGCATGTGTCTTTTGCTTAGCTTCCCCAAGACCAGATTTATGGCAAACGTCATTTGAACTAGTTCTAGACGTGGTCTTGGTATTTTTAGGGAAACTAGAGGCAATCATATGATTTGGTCTTGCTAAAGCTGGAGTGATAACATTGGGCCTAGTTGCTGGAGTGACTGGTCTAATAAGATGAACCAAATCAACTTGGGAGGCAAACCGCGGTCTCGAGGATTGTGGTCGCTCGGATCTAAATGCAGTAGGTTGTCTGACAATCGGTTGTCTGACGAACTGATTTGTAGGCGGTTTCCCCAAGATTGATGGTTTTTCAAGCTTAGTGTCCACACTAGGTCCTCTATTTTTCCTTAACTCGTTTTTCAACGCGGCTATAGCAAAGACCTTTTCCTGTACTTGGGCTTTTAAATTCTCATTATCTTTGAGCACGTTATCCTGGGATGCCAACTTAGATTCAAGCAGTTGAATTTGTTTCAAAAGATTATCCTTTTCAGCTTTAGAATCTAAAACAGTTTGATCCAATTTTCTTTCAAGAACAACGTTTGATTTTTCAAGTTTTTCAAAGTATGTTTCAAATTTGACCGTTTTCTTAGAAAATTCAAGTTTGGCATCCTCAAGATCTTTTTATTGTCGAGCTACGATCATTTCGAGCTCTTTAATCTTGGAATCAGAAGCAGACAATGAAGTAGTTATAATACAATTTTCATGATGTACTATAGCATTCTGAATAATCTCTCCCCCATTATGACTTACATCGGATGAATCAGAAGTGGTATTGCTATCACTCGTTTCCATCCCATGTTTGTCATAATTAGGTTCAGAATTCTCAATATGCGGCATATCATCAGCATATACATCATAAACCACATTACATTGTACCATGTTTGCAGGCTCTGCGTCATAAATGGGTAAGGTGTCATCAAGAGAAATCTCGTGAACATTCCCTGACGTGCCACTGGCATCATGTTGTCCTCCTGATTCTTTGCTCGTGCCATCGTTAGGCTCCAAGTTGTCAACCGTATGACCATTATCCTCTTGCATCTGCGTCATTGATTCTTGCACTCCATTAACATACACTTGCTGAAGTTGTGATCTTTGATATATCGAAGACGAGAGTGGGGGGGTTGTTAGTCAGTCGAGAGGTAAATTGTTTTGTGTGTAGTTGTTGATGTTGAGAGATGAGGGAGTACGAGGGTGAGAATGTTTGAGAGTCCTGTTGGTTTGGGGAGGGAATGTATGACGAGGGTGTGTATGTCAGTTGATGGAAAAGAGTTTTTGAGTTGGTTCAAGGGAAAGAGGGAAAGAGGGTGTCTAGTCTTGTGTCTGTGAGTGGTTCGAGTGAGATGTGTTGTTTGGGTCGAGCGGTCGAGTCAAGTTTTTGGTATATATTCCGAGTAGGGATGGGAATACGAGAAATGGTTATGGTTTGTGGGAGTCGTGACAAGTGAGGGTCGAGAGTATTGAGAGTTTGTTTTTGGACGAGAGGTAAGGATTTGTGGAGTCTTGTTTTTGTGTGTGCGAGAGTCCTATTGAATTTAGTCAGTCAGCCTATTCCGAATAGAGTGAGTCAGAGAGGGGTGTGTTTGTGACGAGTCCTATTCGGAACTTTTTCTATGCGGAACTTCTATTCGGAACTTTTTCTATGCGGAAAGTCTATTCGGAACTTTTTTGTCTATTCGGAACTTTTTTTTTTTTTTTTTTTTGGCTATTCGGAACTTTTTTGGCTATTCGGAACTTTTTTGTCTATTCGGAACTTTTTTCCTATTCGGAACTTTTTTCAAAATTCGTTCATACGGAAAGTTTTACAACAGCTTGAATGAACAGATTATTGAAACGAGACGTTTGACAATGAAACGGGACTGATGTTGGACAGATTGATGATATGGACAATAGGACTGACTTTGGACAGATGAAAAGATGACGGATTTTGGACTGATAAACGGATCTAAAAAAAATTTGATTAAAAAATAACTGAGTAAAAAATGATTAAAAAAAACTGATTAAAAAAGGATAAAAACAAAATATGATAAAAAACTGATTATTGAAAAAGAAAAAACTGATTATTAAAAAAGTTGATTTTAAAACAAACACACGTAAAAATAAAACTAATAAAAAAAATAAAAATAGATAAAATTGATAGAAGAAAAAATAGATAACTTTATTAAAAAATTTGACAAGATTTATAAAAATTGATAAAAAAAAAAAAAATTTGATTGAATGATGAAAAGATTGATAAAAAATAAGAAAAGAAAGGATTTTTACCACCAAATCAAAAGATAAAAAAAATAAGCAAATCCTAAGATTCAACCATGGCTCTTGATACCAATTGAAGGCCTACTTATTCTAAGGATTTGGTAATGGATGGATTAGATCTAAGGATTTGGTGGAAGAGATGGGGAAGAAGGAGATTAGGTGTAGAGAGAGAAAGGAGAGGGAAGAAAAATAGAGAGAGAAAGTAAGATTAGATTAATGAAAGTGTGAATGAATGAATTAACCAACCCCCTCCTAACATGCTAGGAGGGGTATATATATAGCCCACCCTACATGTGGGCTATATGGACTATACAATTACAAAGTGGATCACGAGCCTATTACATAATTGTCGTTGGAGCGACCGATCCTTCATAAATACGTAAAACGTATTTCCAACAGGGTGGCTCTTTCTCTAACCAAATTTTAGCGGGCCCCGCTAAGGAATACGGAAAAAGCATCATCTTAATCGAGTCATTAGCAACATCCTTAAATTTTCAAGTGGCGTTAAGACGATTGAATTGGCGGATATGGTTGTGCGGGTTGTCCTTTTCATCACCACGGAATTTGTTGTTTTGGATCATCGACAACAAACCCGTTTTCACTTCAAAATTCACCGCTAGGATAGCGGGAATTACAATAGCCTCTCCATAACCCTCGGTGGGTGCTTGAAGTAACTCCATCATAGTTCAATTCTCCATGGTTGGTTCCTCTCTTACAATGGGTTCGTCAATAGGAGACTCCTCACTAGAAAGATTAGGAGTAGGTGTTGACTCCTTTCGGTTTTTTCGTTTACGTGCACGTCTTGCTTGATTACGAGTAAGCATAAACGTCACGTACAACGTGGGGGTGAGCAAAGAAAATTCTTTTTGGTGTTTTGTATTTTTTTTTCAATTTTTTTGTGGTTTTTGATTGTTTTTACTTTTTTTGGATTTTGTGATTGTATTAAGTAGACCAAAATCTACAAATCTCCTCCTTAATCAAATCTCTTGATTAAAGAAGCCTCAAGGAATGAAAACGATCACGTGAAGTGAGCGCCTTCGATGACTTTAGAACGTTGGTGGAACACCAAAACGTTCAAGAGGGTTTAATCAAATGAAACCAAGAAAGTATATATGATACTTAATACTACTTTGGGCGGCAAAACCCTCGATTAGCTTTCAAAATCAAATACTCACAAGCAAGCGGAGAAACGAGGCGATGCGAAGTACTTAAGAGCCTTTTTCCTTAAGGTATATTTTATAATACCCTCATTATGGTACCTTATAGTTTGTATTTTTCAAAATCGAACTTCACGAAAGTATTTATCTATTTTTGCCTTTTCTTTCTTGTTTGAGATTCGAATAAAATTTGATTGGGTAATGACCTCCCAAGTCAAGGTTGTGTTTTCACACTTTTGGAGTACTTGTGAATTTATTGTTCTACGTATACAATATATTAATAATATTCACACAAAAACGAAAAACCGATAATATGTATTAGTAGAGTGCTACTAATACAAATAGATACTATGGCTATATATAAACGCCAAATCAAAACACAACACGCCTCCCCGGCAGCGGCGCCAAAATTAATGTAGCCTTTTTACTACTCTTTAGGAAAAGAGAGCAAAATAGGGAAAGTATTAAGTGTCGGTTTAGGAAAACCAAGCACTAATGACCAATGAGAAGTTCGTTTCCCAAGGAGGCAATTTTGTTGTGTAGAGAGATGATTAACTTTGTGATTATATGATTATGAGAAAAGAAAATAGAAATGAGGTAAGAAGAGAATGACGGTTACGATGACGAATTAAAATAAGACGAAAATATCGTACACGTAAAACCGTAAAAAGTAACAAATTTAAAAATTTACCCTAAAAATTCCTAGAAAATATAAATAAATCCTAAATAATGTAATTAGAGTTTACAAAAAATCAAAAGTCACCTAAACCTTTTATTTAATTAAATAATGATTTTTTAATGCTAATTAAAGCCCTAAAAATCAATTTAATTAACAAAAAGCCCAAAATGAGATTTATCACTTTGTAAACCTCTAAAATGACCTAACTTAATTTAAAACTATTTTTGAAAATTTTAAAATTAATTAAAACTATTTAAAAACAATTAAAAACTATTAAAACTTAAAATAATTATAAAAATTAATCTAATGACAATAGAAATATTCTAAAAGTTTTAAAATTCCTAACTTAATGTATTTAACCTAAGAAAAATATAAAAACTTGAAAAATCTAAAATTTGAAATTTAATAATAAAATAATATTAAAATAATATTAAAAATCCAAAAATTCTAAAAAAACTCTAAAAACTTGCAAACTAGCTTAATTTAACCTAAGTAACACATAAATGAAGTTGAAATTACAAAAATACCCCTAATGGGCCTTCAAATTGGCCAAAAGTCAAAACAGTCCCCTTAATGGGCTCAAATAGGCCCAATAAGCAAAATGTTGTCCAATTAAGCCCAAAAGCTCCTATCTGACTCAAAATTTGATTCTGAACACAATTTTTCAAAGGCCCAAAAGCTGAAAATGTGAAATAAGCTGGCTTATATCAAACAACTTATTCTTAATGGGCTTTTTGGCCCATTAAGCTATAAGCTGATGCCATAAGCTCAAATTAGACACACAAGCTTCTTTTGAGTTGCTTAAGACTTCTGTAAAAAGAAATTTGAAAAAATTCCAAGGAATAAGCCTGAAAATGCAATAAGCAATCTACACAAAACGACAAAATAATCGTTTTCGAGTTCTAGGCCACCCCAAGAGCTGATTCAAGTTTCTAAAGCTTTTAAATGACTTAACTAAGCTTAATCAACAAAAAGTTTTCAAATAAGTTCACTCAATAAGCTGAAATAAGCAGATAAGCACTTCTTTAAAAGTCAACTTAATGAGTTTTCTAGCAAAAAGTCAAAGTCAAAGTCTAATAAGCTCCAGTTCAAACAAATGGGTCAAATGATGAAGATTGATCACAAAAAATAAGTTGTTGCAGGTCTGGATAAGCCAAAATGGCTTATTTATAAGCTAACTGAAAAATTTCACTAGCAGGGGCTAGTTTTGGATGTTGAGCAGTGGAAACTTTTTCCACTGCTTGACTTGTTTGACTTTTTGTCTTTAGTGACTTTTTTGGAGATTCAAGTTACACAAAGGCACCCAAATGATCAGTGGATCAAGAGGAGTCAAATAAAACAAAGAAATCGTAATCACTAACAGCCAATTAGTACAGTTTAATCAAAACATCACCAGATATGCACCAGACATGAACAGATAAGCAGTTAAGCACTTATAAGCTGTTTTAGCAAATTTCAGCCAACCAAATTGCACCAAAAGCATACACAAGCTATTATAAACTTAGATGAACAAGTTTAAACAGGTTTCATGAAATGGCTAAAAGCCTAAATCAAGATTCAAGCATAAACAGGTTACTGATGAACACTAACACAAGCAGATTTTACTTTTGCTGATGCAATTGACCAACAAGCCAAATTCAAACACTCAGATCTCTAAGATATGTTATAACTTTGATTTAATAGCTTATATCCCTAAACATGGATATACTATAAGTATTTCCAAAATTTTAGGTCAAAATCAGTCAAACTCAATAAGTTATAGCACAATCTTTGATTTGAGGTTTTAAACCCAAAAACTTGCAGCAAATAGCACTTAACCAAGCCATTAACAGATAACAAGCACAAACACAAACTTCTAACCACACAATAACAACTTATGATCTCAAACAGGTTATCCCAAACACCCTTTTAACTTTTCAATATCAAATTTTCAAATCAAAAGTGTTATCCAAGACCACCCAAGCCCAAATCAACACAATAACAGATGAGATATGCAGATTAGAACAAGATTAAGCCACAAATTTCACAAGAACACAAGCAAAACACAAATATCACAAATATCCAATATTTTATCAGATTTTGAGATTAAGTATGCAAACCTCATGGATGTACATCCACACCCACGAATTTTTAGCTTATGTGCTAGCAAGAACAAGCACAAGCTTCCACAAATAAGCCTGCTAAGATTCAACAAGATTAGAAGCACAATATCAAAAACAGAAAGGTTAAAAAGCCTTGATTAATGCAACTCTTGTGCCCCACACTTGAATATCCCCAAGTTATAGGCTTCACCACACCTTGATAACTTAATATCAGGGTGCTATGATCAGCTTTATAGCCCAAGAATTCCAAGGTGTACCAAGAAACTTAGCAAAATATCAAGCTTGAAGGAAAATGTGCAAACTTTTGCACACTCCTTAAAACAGGTTTTGAAATTCAAGATTAACAAACTAAGAACAATAATAAGTAGTAAACAACAATGGCACTTGACTTTTCTTCAAAGATTCAAACTCATTTCATTAAACTGAATATGGATTTACAGAACTTTTAACAAAGGAAAATTCAAGAGCAAAGCTTAATGTTCTAAGTCCTATGCCTTATATAGGCTACAATGAACTAGTAGAGAGCTAAAAACGTAACCCTAATTGCTGTGAACTCCCAGAATTGCCCCTTGTCTTGTTTTGAACTTTGAAGATCATGTGACTTTCTTTTGGTTTTTTGTGGAGCTTGCATAGTGAAAAGTTGATCAAAGGGCTTGTAATAAGCTTAACTTATGTAACTTATTTAAAAAAAATTAATAATTAAAAAAACCGTTAGTAAATTCTCTCCCTAGGGAGATATCCAGCCGCCACTTTTTCTTTATTATCCGGCTAAATCTTTCTTATAAACGATTCTATATCTATGATTCATCATACTAGTTTGATTGGTATATTGTTTTTTGTTCTCCTTGCGGATTTCAATTAACATTTACTTGATTAATCTGGTTTGATTTCTCGTGGTATATAATTGGGTATAAGTAAGTGATTGTTATGAAAAAGTGGTGTGCGTCTTTTGGATATCTCCCTATCCTACCGAAATCATTGCCCTAATTTTTTAGGGTTTCATTATTATTGCTGTTCATTATTAGGGTTTCGTGGGTTGCGTGTTGCGAGATCTAGGCGGTTCATTGATTGATATTCATAGATCTGTATGTGGTTAAGGGTGGCGGCCTGTTTTTTCATTGCTTAGCCTGGTTAGGGTTTTCATGCCGTCAAGATGAGTGTGCTGGGTAAACCCTAATTTTTAAGGTTTCTTTTTTCATGTTTAATCTATGGCCACTGATCTAGGCTATGAGGTTGTATGTCTATGTCATCAAGATCACCATGAAGCTGACTGGCGTATGTTTAGGGTATGTGATCCCATCAGTTCGGTGGTTACAAGTTTTTACTTGTATTCGATCATTTGTAAAGCGATTAGGTTTACTATCTTGTTTGATTGGATCTGCGTGGGTCCTTATGACCTCATAGTTTGTTGTTGCTTTGGATGGTGCCTCGTTGAGGCTGTGATGTTTTGGAACGATGGGTTGGGAGAGGTGGAATCGATTTTGTATTGGATGTATCGTGGTTCTTATCACGATTATTTGGGTCTTGTTCGCAGATCCCAGGTGCAGCCGAGTTCTTTTCACATGGCAGATCAAGAGCCCGGGTTTTAGGGTTTTCCGTTGGAATGCTTATTATTACTGGTCTTGCCGAGATTCGGTATCATATATGCAGGTTGGCTGCTTGGAAGTAGCGTATTTAATAATACGCTTTGTGTTCACATCTTGCTTTCAAGATTGTTTTTCTCGGAAGTATAAGCTAGAAACATGTACCATATAGTTTTCTTTATTTTATTGTTTTGTTTTCTAAGCTTATTTGATAGTCATAAGAGTGGCATGTCACTCTTATGTACGATTTTGGATCATTGCACGTGATGTGTGCATGGTTGTAGCCCATGTAACGGGCCGTGATGTTAGGACTTCACCTACATCCGTTGTACTTCAACGTTTTTTGGTGTAATAAATTTTACCGGGGTCAGTCCCCTTTACCCAAAAAAAATAAGCTTAACTTCCAAGCTTTGTTGTGGGACGTTGGATGACTGTCCAAAATTTGGCAGTATGCACAAAGGTGTGTAGTAGGGAATCTTGTGTGGGGTGTGGGGTAAAGTAGCATGTGTTTTCAATGTTGGGATGTGATTAAGGGATGCTTAATCATGAATCTGGACAACTTAGGGTCTAATTTCAACAGGATTAAGAAAACCCAAAATTGTTCTTGAGGTGAATAGTGGAGGTTTTGATCCGGATTAGGGGTGATTAAGTTTAAATGTTGTGTTAAGGCGCCAAGGTTAAATAATTATTTAACCAGGTTTAGTGGATGGGTGAGGTGGAGTAATGGTGAACTCTGATTGGTTGTGGGGTGTTAGTGGGGCACGTGTCAAGCCCTCATAGGTCTAGGTAACAATTGTTGTCTGCCAAGAGTAGCCCCTTAACTTCCTTTTCCCTTTCACTTTGTAAATAAACTCAACAAATCTGGATTCCTTTGTTAGCAAACTTTTCATTTTCACACTTTTGCCCCAAATACTTTTCCAAAGTATTTTCAGGGGTAATTCTTGCCATTTCTTGATTCTTGAAGTACTGATTTGGTAATTTCTTCAAAGATTATGGTCTTGACTTGTATAATTGACATTTTGGAGGACTGAAAATGACAAGTCTTCATTTTTTAGGGACCATTCTTGCCAAATCTTCAAAGTTAAGGGTCCTTTTGGTAATTTTGATATTTTCAAAGGACCAAACTTGTAATTTCTTGTAACTTGGAGTCCTTCTTGGTATGTTTGACTTTGAGGAGGATAAATATTGACATTTTAGTTTTGTTGAGGGACTAAAATTACCAATTCTTCAAAGTAGAGGGCCCTTTTTGCAATTTTGACAAACTTTAGGGACCAATCTTGTAATTATGTATATACAAGGGTATAAAGTGTCAATTCTTGAATATTGGAGGACCCTTATTCAATCTTCAAATCTTCAAGGGTTTTCTTTGGAAAATTCTTCGTTAGGGCTTGGTTCAATGTGCGGCTTCGTTTCCCGTGTTCGTTTTTGCATGATTCTTGTTATCTTTTGTCATTTTCTCAATATCCGTACCTAATATACACAAGCAACAAACACAAGCATATATTTGGGTATTTTGATGATATTTAATGCATTTAAAGCCCTTTTTGGACGATGAGAGTATGTATAAAAGTAGTCTCATCAACGGACCTTTGCTTCCACAAGTTAGTACCTCTCCTGTGAGGGAAGTGGATCAAGAACCCGAGGTGGTTAAAGAAAAGGAAATTCCTAATCCACCAAAGGTAGACCATATGCATATTCCGGAACCCGAGCATCCGAAGACTAAACCCACACTACCCTACCCTTCGAGACTTAACCAAGAGAAGCTCCACGAAAGATCCAATGCTCAAATGTCTACATTTCTTAAGATGTTTAAGCAAATTTACTTTAATGTTAGTTTCGCGGATGCATTGCTTTATATACCTAAGTTTGCTTCATCTTTCCAGAAATTAATTAGTGATAAAGGGAAGCTTGAAGAGCTTAATCATTCTATTGATGCTAATTGTTCAGTGGTTCTCACCAAAAAGCTACCCGAAAAGCGTGGAGACCCTGGAAGATTTCTTATCCCTTGTGAATTTCTGGAAATGAAAGAATGCTTAGCATTAGCCGATCTTGGCGCTAGCATTAATTTGATGCCTCTTTCCATTTGGAAAACGTTATCACTTCCCGAGCTCACACCTACTAGGATGACCCTCGAGCTTGCGGATCGATCGACCGCCCTTCCAGTAGGTATAGCCGAGGATGTCTTTGTTAAGGTAGGGAAGCTTCCTTTTCTGGCGGATTTTGTAGTTGTGGATTACCCAGAAGATTCACGTGTGCCTTTGATTTTAGGAAGACCATTCTTGAGTACGCCTAGTGCCTTAATTAACATGAAAAGTGGAAAAATGACCTTAAGTTTTGATGATGAGACCATTACCTTTGATATCGAGCACGTTTTTATGTATTCTTATGAGCATTTCGGGGAGTCAATCAATCGAGTTGATATGATTGATGTTGCTTGTAAGGAATATTCTCAAGAAGTGCTTGGATTCTCGGCTAATTCAGAAAGTGGAACTCCTTCTTTATCGGATCCTATTATTGCCCTTTCTTCTCCACCCCTTACTCCATTTGGGGCTAGTGATTTTATCTTGGAGGAGGTTGATGCTTTTCTTAGCACATCAGATTTAACATCGACGTATGATGAGGATTATCATGATACGGATGGAGATATCGACTTGCTTGAAACATTTTTGAATGAAGATCCTTTTCAATCACCTCCTATGGAAATTAAAGTTGTGAACGAAAATGAAACAAAAGTGAAAACCTTTCTTGAAGAAGCACCCAAACTAGAGCTTAAGGATCTTCCCACTCATTTGGAGTATGCTTTTCTTGAGGGCACGGATAAATTACTGTTGATTATTGCTAAACGATTAAAAGATAATGAAAAGGAGGAACTTATTAAGGTTTTAAAGAAACATAAACGGGCCTTTGCATGGAAAATCTCCGACATCAAGGGTATTAACCCAAAATTTTGTACTCATAAAATTTTGATGGAGGAAGATTATTAATCCGCTATTCAAAATCAAACAAGGGTTAATCCAAAGATTCATGAGGTGATCAAAAAGGAAGTTATGAAACTTCTAGACGCCGGAATGATCTACCCTATCTACGATAGCCCATGGATTAGTCCCGTGCATTGTGTTCCAAAGAAAGGAGGAATGACGGTAGTGACTAATGAGGATAAGGAATTGATTCCTACTAGAATCGTGACCGGATGGTGTGTTTCTATTGACTATAGAAAAATTAATGATGCCACTAGGAAGGATCATTTTCCATTACCTTTTATGGATCAAATGTTAGAGAGACTAGCAGGAAATGAATTATATTGCTTTTTGGATGGATTTTCCGGCTATTTCCAAATTCCTATAGACCCTCGTGATCAAGAAAAGACCACATTCACTTATCCTTATGGAACATTTACTTATCGTAGAATACCTTTTGGGTTATGCAATGCTCTGGGGACTTTCCAAAGGTGTATGATGGCCATATTTCATGATATGATTGAGAAAACCATGGAAGTCTTCATGGATGATTTCTCAGTTTTTGGGGAGTCTTGTGCTTCATGTCTCTCTAACTTGGAACGAATGTTACAACGTTGTGAGGAAAAAAATCTCATGCTTAACTATGAAAAATGCCATTTCATGTGCAAAGAAGGCATTGTTTTAGGACATAAGATCTCTAAGGCCGGTATTGAGATAAATAGGGCCAAAATCGACGTGATTGCCAAATTGCCTCCACCCACCACCGTTAAGGGAGTTAGGATTTTTTTTCAGCCATGCCGGCTTCTATAGACGTTTTATCCAAGACTTCTCTAAGATAGCTCGGCCTATGACCCATCTTTTGGAAAAAGAGACTCCATTCTTCTTTTCGAATGAGTGCATCAAAGCCTTTGAGATGCTTAAGAAGAAATTAACCGAGTCACCAATTTTAGTTGCCCCAGAATGGGATCTACCTTTTGAAATAATGTGTGATCCTAGTGATTACGTGGTAGGTGCGGTTTTGGGGCAACGTAAGAGCAAACATTTCTTGCCTATACACTATGCAAGTAAGACTATGACGGATGCTCAAACTAAGTATACTACAATAGAAAAGGAGTTACTTGCCATTGTATATGCTTTCGAAAAGTTTAGACCATACCTCGTCTTGTCTAAAACCATAGTGTATACGGACCACTCGGCTATCAAATATCTTCTTAATAAACAAGATACAAAGCCGAGGTTGCTCCGGTGGATTCTCCTCCTTCAAGAATTTAATGTCAAAATTCTTGACAAAAAAGGAGCCTAGAATCTCGCGACCGATCATCTTTCTCGACTTGAGAATCCTCACCAAAGCGATCGAGAGAACAAGGAAATTAATGAAACATTTCATCTTGAGACGCTTGGTTTGATAGCTTTTCGTGGTGATGATAGTACCCCCATGGTTTGCAGACATCACAAATTACCATGCGGGGAAGTTCGTGATTAAGGGTATGTCGTCCCAACAAAAATAGGAACTTTTCAAGGACATATCTTACTATTTTTGAGACGAACCCTATTTGTTTCGAGTTTGCGTGGATCAAGTGATTCGTAGGTGTGTGTTTGGCAAAGAAGCTAAAGATATTCTTAAAGCTTGTCATGAAGGACCCACCGGGGGACATCATGGTGCCAACTCCACCGCGAAAAAAGTATTTGATGCCGGTTTCTTTTGGCATTCCATATATCGAGATGCCCATGACTTGGTCAAGACTTGTGATGCTTGTCAACGTCAAGGAAAGAATTCACAAAGGGATGAAATGCCCCAAAATATAATACAAGTTTGTGAAATCTTTGACGTATGGGGAATCGATTTTATGGGGTCATTTCCATCATCAAAAGGAAATAAGTATATTCTCGTAGCCGTGGATTATTTGTCAAAATGGGTTGAAGCTAAGGCTTTGCCTACTAATAATGCTCGAGTAGTGGTGATATTTTTGAAGTAACTCTTTGCTAGGTTTGGAACTCCGCTGGCTATAATAACTGATCGAGTGACCCATTTTTGTAATGAACAATTTGAAAACGTTCTCAAGAAATATGGTGTCACTCATCGACTTTCGACGGCTTCTCACCCTCAAACGAGTGGTCAAGTGGAGGTTTCAAACCGAGCTCTTAAGCTGATTTTGGAGCGATCTATTGGAGAAAATCGCACTTCATGGTCGGATAAATTGGATGATACATTGTGGGGCTTCCGTACGGGCTATAAGACTCCCATTGGCTGTAAACCATTTAGGTTGGTCTACGGAAAGGCAAGTCACTTGCCAATTGAACTCGAACATAAGGCGTATTGGGCTCTAAAACATTGTAACTTCGATTTAAGGACCGCGGGTGATCATCGAAAGGTTAAATTGAATGAACCAAGTGAATTAAGAAATCAAGCTTATGAGAACTCTTTGATCGATAAAGAGAAGACTAAGAGGATTCATGACTCTAAGATTAAAAACAACATTTTCAATGTTGGTGATCAAGTCCTCTTATTCAACTCTATACTTAATATTTCTCGGGCAAGCTTAAATCCCGTTGGTCCGGACCATTCACCATTTCACAAGTGTTCCCTTATGGCACCATTGAGCTAGCTCAAAAAGACGGGCCTAACTTTAAGGTGAATGGTCATCGAGTTAAGCACTATTTTGGAGGGGACATACTTACGAAGGTTGTTCCGGATCTCCAAACATTCCCTAAGGACCAATGAATTCGGGAATTAAGTCGAGCTCATGACTCGGTTACCAAAAACGAGGTGCCTTGTGGAGGATTTTCCATACATTCTATCTTCTTTCTATTTTCTAACACTAATAATGGCTTGATCTTTTCAAGCTCGTGCTCTTGTTTTGTTGTGTTGTGAATCTTAGGTTTGACCCTAATCATTGAAGACTCTCGTGTTCGGTTTTTGCCCGGTCCACTCGAGCTTCTATACTTTGATTGTCAAATGGGGAATTTGTTATCCTCTGATCGACTAACATTTTATCTTGGGCATAATTAATAAACGGCTTATTGATTTGCGTAGTCTTACCATGTTAGGACTATTTCATTCGACTCTTCGTGTTCTAGCATGGGGGTGTTACTCTTGAGCTAGGAGACATTAAGGATAATGTTTGGTTTTAGCATGGGGGAGTCAATTGATATAATCACTTGTACTTGCTTTTGTCGTGTTCAAACGTAATAGTGTCGTTTTTCATAAAAATTTTATATTTTTAGTGCAATTTTTGTTTAATAATAAAGAAAGTAAGAGTTTTTGACACAAATGTAGCCTTTCCGTTGGTGAAAATAAGAATAGTTTTTTACTCGACCGGTTTTTACCTTAGCTCATTCTTTAACATGCTTAAATCAAGTTTTGCTAGACTTTTATATAGGGAACTTTAAAACGCGAAAGTCTTAACTCGAAAGGGTTTAAGAACACGAGCTTTTTTCAAGTTCCTATAATTGATCTTAGAAAGTCATTTATCAAGGGAACTTTAAAACGAAAATTCTAAACTTGAAAAAGTCTAAGAAGATGCAAGATCCTATAGATGACATGAAAACCCAAAACTTCGATTTAATATAGTCTTAATTTAGACTTGCAAGGATAAGTATCCATTAGTCTCACATCTTTGAGATTTTACAATATGGAGAACAAGAGATGATAGAGTTGATCATAAGTTTTGAGGCTAAGTCTTCCTTATAGAAGTTTTTTGTGTGGCTCTTTCTCCTCGTATTTATTTTTCACGCTTGAATATTTAATTGTTTAATAAATGAAGTTTTTAGCAGTTTGGGTTCAATATCTTAGCTCTTAACTGCTTCTTTTTCTTCTCTTGTAATTAAAGTAAGAACACATTGAGGGTGTCAGTGTCATGAACTTTTTGATCATTGGATTACGGAATTTGGCTTACTATATGTATCATAAATAAACAAGAATAAATAAAAACATGTTCTCTATGAGCCTTCGGGTGGGAGTCATGTAGCACTAGCCTTGTCATTAGAGCCTTAGGGTGTATGGCATGGTGAAGTGTTTAATAAAAATTGCTTCATCATTATTTCAATAAGCCTTAGGGTGTGAAGTGATGATGAATGTCAATTCCCTTGTTTATGGTTCAAGGATCCTTAGGGTGTGGATCATAAAAAAGGAGCACTTTTACATCTTAAAGAGCCTCAAGGTATATGATGTAAATGTTGCTATCTCTATTATAAAGTCAAATCGACTTTGGAGGAATAATTGTTGCTTAAGTAGTCCTATTAGCCAAATTTCGGATCTGGGAATTCATTCCTAAAATCGTGTTAAGTTATCTTTGATGTGGGCTTTCTTTAGTGACAACGGTTTTTGAGGATGAGGTCAGGTTTTAAGTGTTAGGTTTACACCGTTTTTGCCTTCATTTTTGGACTAATAATTATTAAATAAGTCAAATGATCCTATGGGTGAATGACAATCTTTAAAATCTAGAGATACAACTAGGAATAAAGGAGATTGAGTTTAACACAAATTACTTGTATAAGTGGTCTTAACATTGGAACTTATGATTGACAATGATCTTGACTTTAAACTTGGCATGGAAAGAGTGAAAAGTCTAGGATGATGAATCTATTTGATTTTTATGATCCTAAAAGTTAATTTTCAATAATTAAAGCTATACATTATGTCTTTGTAAAATAAAGTGTCAAAAGTTGAATAAAAGTGTAGTTAGTTGCTTTATTTTACCATTGCGTGAGGACACGGCAATTCCTTAGCAAGGGGGAGTTTGATATGAGTGTAATTACTCATATCATTTATATCATAAAACGAACATAAAATGCATATTTAATATGAAATTGGTATTGTATATGCTTGTTTTGTTGTTTCGTGTGTATAGGTACCAAGATCACAAGAACCGACAAAAACCGACACGAGTTTGAAGATTTTATCAAGAACCGAAAGACGGGATTATTTTTAAAGGTTTTTGGCCAAGTGGGTCCCACATGTGCTTAATGGGCCTGAAAGCTCATTTATGGAAGTTTGAAATTTTTTTTGGTTAAATGTTATGTACAAAGGCCCAAATTGAGCCCAAGTCCAAAGAAAGTAATGAGACGGCAAGGAGGTTTATTTACAACTTTGGGTCCAAGTTCAATAAAGCCCTAGATAAAGAGACAGGTGAAAGTTTAATATAGTTTTTGATTCAAAAGCCCGACAAGAGCAAAGAATAAACGAATGGAAGTTTATTTACATCTTGGGTCAACATTTTCGGTCAACAACTACAAAGAAAGAAATAAAATAAAAGAGAGACGGGTTGAGTTTATATAACTTGGTCAATCAAAGTTTCGGTCAAAGAAAATAAAGAAAGAAAATAAAAGACGAGAGAAGAAAATAAAGGGGAATAACAAAAGGAGCAGATGAAGAACCCTAATAATTAGGGCTTTTTAATTAAATCTGCGAGTGAAAGCCACCCGAGGTTATTCAGAAAAAGGAGGAAGAAGGTTTGCGTGTAATCACGAAGACACCAAGTGCCAACGTGGCACTTGGATTCGTCATCAAAGGCCTCTTATTGGCTGGATTCACTTCCATTCAGTCAAGGAACAAAACAAATCCTTCCACATCAGCATCAAACTAGCACACTTATTTCCATGTTGGCAATCTGTGTGATGGAGGGCGTATATCCACCGTTTGATCAAAACAAACAGGAGAGAAGAATGAAAGATGCCTAATCAAGGGCTTAAATCGATTCATCACCAAAAAACCCCAACCCTCACCTCCGTTATAAATACCCCCTATTTCCCTGTATTTGGTATCCTTTTTTCTTCTTAAACTTATAATGTTAGTTTTAATTTAGAATTGTAATTTCCTGTTTATAAAAGTTGTAATGTCTTTTTGATTTAATAAAAATTCGTTTTTCAGTTTCATTAATCTTTTAATATCATGTGTTGTTATTTGGTTTGAATTCTTGAAATCTGAATATATAAACTTGTTATAATCGAGTATTACTCATTCAAGTTAAATCTATATCTTAAAGGGGTAATTGAGATTGAATAAGGGAATCACACTTAATCTCACTGGTTAAGTGAAAGACAGGTTTAATAGCTGCTGAAATTTGTTTTTTTGATGATGAATTTAAGGCGAGGTTTTAGTGCCGAGGTTCAGAGTTAGGTTTAGATAGGCTATTGGTGTGTTAGCTCGTGGCTCATCAGCTACGGGCAGAAAGACAAGCTCTATCGAGCAAGAACTGAGACCTTCGTTTTTGTAGAAGGTCGAGGTACTTCGATTCCTTTTATTTTTAGTTAAGTTTTGGTTTGATGTTGATAATATGCCAGTGATATGTTATTGAGTGCTCTTATTAAATTTGCTGATTGTTGAGTTAAATAATAAAGAAAGTAAGTGTTTTTGACACAAATGTAGCCTTTCCGTTGGTGAAAATAAGAATAGTTTTTTACTCGACCGGTTTTTACCTTAGCTCATTCTTTAACATGCTTAAATCAAGTTTTGCTAGACTTTTATATAGGGAACTTTAAAACGCGAAAGTCTTAACTCGAAAGGGTTTAAGAACACGAGCTTTTTTCAAGTTCCTATAATTGATCTTAGAAAGTCATTTATCAAGGGAACTTTAAAACGAAAATTCTAAACTTGAAAAAGTCTAAGAAGATGCAAGATCCTATAGATGAGATGAAAACCCAAAACTTCGATTTAATATAGTCTTAATTTAGACTTGCAAGGATAAGTATCCATTAGTCTCACATCTTTGAGATTTTACAATATGGAGAACAAGAGATGATAGAGTTGATCATAAGTTTTGAGGCTAAGTCTTCCTTATATAAGTTTTTTGTGTGGCTCTTTCTCCTCGTATTTATTTTTCACGCTTGAATATTTAATTGTTTAATAAATGAAGTTTTTAGCAGTTTGGGTTCAATATCTTAGCTCTTAACTGCTTCTTTTTCTTCCCTTGTAATTAAAGTAAGAACACATTGAGGGTGTCAGTGTCATGAACTTTTTGATCATTGGATTACGGAATTTGGCTTACTATATGTATCATAAATAAACAAGAATAAATAAAAACATGTTCTCTATGAGCCTTCGTGTGGGAGTCATGTAGCACTAGCCTTGTCATTAGAGCCTTAGGGTGTATGGCATGGTGAAGTGTTTAATAAAAATTGCTTCATCATTATTTCAATAAGCCTTAGGGTGTGAAGTGATGATGAATGTCAATTCCCCTGTTTATGGTTCAAGGATCCTTAGGGTGTGGATCATAAAAAAGGAGCACTTTTACATCTTAAAGAGCCTCAAGGTATATGATGTAAATGTTTCTATCTCTATTATAAAGTCAAATCGACTTTGGAGGAATACTTGTTGCTTAAGTAGTCCTATTAGCCAAATTTCGGATCTGGGAATTCATTCCTAAAATCGTGTTAAGTTATCTTTGATGTGGGCTTTCTTTAGTGACAACGGTTTTTGAGGATGAGGACAGGTTTTAAGTGTTAGGTTTACACCGTTTTTGCCTTCATTTTTGGACTAATAATTATTAAATAAGTCAAATGATCCTATGGGTGAATGACAATCTTTAAAATCTAGAGATACAACTAGGAATAAAGGAGATTGAGTTTAACACAAATTACTTGTATAAGTGGTCTTAACATTGGAACTTATGATTGACAATGATCTTGATTTTAAACTTGGCATGGAAAGAGTGAAAAGTCGAGGATGATGAATCTATTTGATTTTTATGATCCTAAAAGTTATTTTTCAATAATTAAAGCTATATATTATGTCTTTGTAAAGTAAAGTGTCAAAAGTTGAATAAAAGTGTAGTTAGTTGCTTTATTTTACCATTGCGTGAGGACACGGCAATTCCTTAGCAAGGGGGAGTTTGATATGAGTGTAATTACTCATATCATTTATATCATAAAACGAACATAAAATGCATATTTAATATGAAATTGGTATTGTATATGCTTGTTTTGTTGTTTCGTGTGTATAGGTACCAAGATCACAAGAACCGGCAAAAACCGACACGAGTTTGAAGATTTTATCAAGAACCGAAAGACGGGATTGTTTTTAAAGGTTTTTGGCCAAGTGGGTCCCACATGTGTTTAATGGGCCTGAAAGCTCATTTATGGAAGTTTGAAATTTTTTTTGGTTAAATGTTATGTACAAAGGCCCAAATTGAGCCCAAGTCCAAAGAAAGTATTGAGACGGCAAGGAGGTTTATTTACAACTTTGGGTCCAAGTTCAATAAAGCCCTAGATAAAGAGACAGGTGAAAGTTTAATATAGTTTTTGATTCAAAAGCCCGACAAGAGCAAAGAATAAACGAATGGAAGTTTATTTACATCTTGGGTCAACATTTTCGGTCAACAACTACAAAGAAAGAAATAAAATAAAAGAGAGACGGGTTGAGTTTATATAACTTGGTCAATCAAAGTTTCGGTCAAAGAAAATAAAGAAAGAAAATAAAAGACGAGAGAAGAAAATAAAGGGGAATAACAAAAGGAGCAGATGAAGAACCCTAATAATTAGGGCTTTTTAATTAAATCTGCGAGTGAAAGCCACGCGAGGTTATTCAGAAAAAGGAGGAAGAAGGTTTGCGTGTAATCACGAAGACACCAAGTGCCAAGCTCCAACGTGGCACTTGGATTCGTCATCAAAGGCCTCTTATTGGCTGGATTCACTTCCATTCAGTCAAGGAACAAAACAAATCCTTCCACATCAGCATCAAACTAGCACACTTATTTCCATGTTGGCAATCTGTGTGATGGAGGGCGTATATCCACCGTTTGATCAAAACAAACAGGAGAGAAGAATGAAAGATGCCTAATCAAGGGCTTAAATCGATTCATCACCAACAAACCCCAACCCTCACCTCCGTTATAAATACCCCCTATTTCCCTGTATTTGGTATCCTTTTTCTTCTTAAATTTATAATGTTAGTTTTAATTTAGAATTGTAATTTCCTTTTTATAAAAGTTGTAATGTCTTTTTGATTTAATAAAAATTCGTTTTTCAGTTTCATTAATCTTTTAATATCATGTGTTGTTATTTGGTTTGAATTCTTGAAATCTGAATATATAAACTTGTTATAACCGAGTATTACTCATTCAAGTTAAATCTATATCTTAAAGGGGTAATTGAGATTGAATAAGGGAATCACACTTAATCTCACTGGTTAAGTGAAAGACAGGATTAATAGCTGCTGAAATTTGTTTTTTTGATGATGAATTTAAGGCGAGGTTTTAGTGTCGAGGTTTGGAGTTAGGTTTAGATAGGCTATTGGTGTGTTAGCTCGTGGCTCATCAGCTACGGGCAGAAAGACAAGCTCTATCGAGCAAGAACTGAGACCTTCGTTTTTGTAGAAGGTCGAGGTACTTCGATTCCTTTTATTTTTAGTTAAGTTTTGGTTTGATGTTGATAATATGCCAGTGATATGTTATTGAGTGCTCTTATTAAATTTGCTGATTGTTGAGTTAAATATGCTTGCTTATGATTGCTAATTGTTTCCGATTTAGTTTACATATTTTCAGTATTTATTTTGTTTAGAATCTGCTTAGTTTTAATGGATGATTGTTAATGAATCTGTTACATTAAGTTTATTCTAAGGGACTGTTCGTATTAGTTTAATATTGCTACTGATATGTCTTTTCTACAAGATTGAATCGACACTGAGACAAACTGAGTTATCTACTCTTTCCTTGCTGTGATCTTTCGCCGCTGCTGTAGAGATTTTTAGATTATGATTCTTAACTGTTGGGTTGATGCATCTGCTATAGCTGTTTCCATTAGTCGTTGTGGTGTTCATTTTTTTTATTGCATTTGTTGTTGATATCATTGCTTTCTTAGCTTAACTAGATTTGTTGTTGTTAGCATAATAACCTAGTCGTTGTGGAACTTGAGTGGAACTTAGTTGTCATTGCTTTGTTTCTGATTCGTTCATTTTCTTCATCCTCACATGTTTACTCTTGCATAGTAGGACTAGATTGCTGTTTTATTTCTTTTGTTGCCTATAATTGCCGTTGTAGTTAGAAGCTAATTGGCTGCTATGTGCGTTTCTCTATGCTATACTCTGTGGATTTATTCGTTACTATCTGTTGTTATGCAAAACTGAATTCCTGTTTTGATAGAGTGTTATCGTGCTAATTGATATCATTTGAGTTGTCATGATTATTGCTATTAAGATAGTGATATAAGCCTTTGTAACTTGCTGTAGTAGCTGATAGTCATTGTTGTTTAGTGTTGTAGGACTCTTTTGAATCGGCTCTTACTGTAATAGGATTTTTCTAGCTTTCATTTCCTTTTTGTTGCTGCTATGTTTTATTGCTGCTGGTTTTTAGTGTTTGCATTTCATAATCGTTGTAGTAATATGAGCTAGCTGTTGAGTATTTGTTGAATTAGTTGTTGTAGAATTGATTATTGCTTCTAGTTTAACTGTTGTAATTGGGATTTTGATAAACTGATGTTGTTAAAATATGTTGAAACATTGGTTTAATTGTGCTGCTGATATGAATACCTGCTGTAGTTTTGTGGTTTTGTATTGCTCTTAGATCTTTTGCTTTTTCTGATATCTGGAATGTGTAGAGGGAATAATTTGTTTATTGTTGCTGAAATTTCTCCATTTTATGTTGCTGTTACTTAGTTTAAATGAGACTTAATTAAGTTGAGTTACTGTTTAAATTCGAGTAAAAAATAAAAGCAAAATTTTTTTCACTTCAAAACCTGCACTTCATAGGCCCAACGCCTTTACCAACTAAGCTAGTGATAGTTTATGATATATTTTCTATACTCTTATAAAGCTTAGATTTAATCCTGTTAATTAAACCCATTTTAGTTAATCTTAACATAAATGTTTTTATTTTGTTTAGAAAGAATAATTTTCATTATTTCTTGTTTTCTTGGCAATTTTCAGTAATAAAAAAAATATATATATATATAATTACTTTTATTAAAATATTGTTTATATAAATTAGGCACAATTTATTAGTTTAAATAAGTAAAGTTTTAAAAAGAAAAAATATAGTTATTAATTCGTCTTTTAGATTTATTTTAGCGATTCATGCACTTTATTAAAAAACGTAGGATTTTTAGATAAAAACCGAACCAATTCAAATAAATTGTCCAAATCAAAACGAAAGTCTCAAACTCACAATTTCTTCGTGTACAACGAACCGGGATCACTCTCGTGTTAATTAATCCGTCTTTAACTAATTTTAGATTATTATTTATTCTTAAAGGTAATTTTCTACTATTTGCTCTATAACGTATTACATTAAATACACTGACATGTTTCCCACACATCAAGGAACCAGAAGCTATCCTAGATCGTCAAGATCGGGTCATGAGGGAAAAGACTATTCCTTTCGTCAAGATCCTTTGGAGTAACCCTCCCGAGCGGGAAGCCACTTAGGAAACGGAAAAGTCAATCCAGACTTCTTATCCTCATTTCCTCCCATGATCCGGGGATATTCTTTTCAGTCACATCATGTTTCTAATTCGAGGACGAATTATTCACTTTAGAGGGGAAGGGTTGTAAAACCCGCTTAGAAATGCCATTAAATTAAAACTTTTATTATTTAATTTATTCACGACAAGTAACTACGTATATTAAATATGACATGACAAGATATGACACGAAATTAAAACTCATGAATGCACGACAAGTAACAACGTATATTTTATTTACAACATGAAAATTATTTAATTAAGTCACGACAAATGATTACGTATATTTATACGACATGACAAGTTATATTACGAAATTAAAATCACGAAGTTACGAACACACAAGAATACAAATTATAACATGAAATAAATAAAAAAGTTTATGCATAAGCTTTGCAAGAATTGATAAGGCCCAAAGCCAGACCCATGATAAAATAATTAACCAACCACAGATTTTCATCTCATTTTACAAAATTAAGAAAAACAAACAAAAACCCTAACCTTTGTCGTTATGCCGCCAGCCACAAGGAAGACAAAAGGGAGTATGAAGTTGATTGATCTTTAATTATTTCGTATGTGTTCGTGTTTGTCATTACTTGATTCTACCTCTTTCGGTAACATCTAAAATCCTATGTTCTTATTTTATTTTTCAAGAATCATCTATGTGATATATATATATATATATATATATATATATATATATATATATATATATATATATATATATATATATATATATATATATATATATATATATATATATATATATATATATATATATATATATATATATATATATATATATATATATATATATATATATATGAGGAGGGTTAATGTGAGAGATTTTCTAAAGTTAATAAAATGAGAACTCATCTATACCGTTGGATCGTTTGATCAATGTTAGATTAAATTGACATTAAATGTGAGAAATAAAATCAAATAAGTATTGTTTGAAGGGTGTTTTGGGGAACCCTCAAAAAAATTTGAATTAATATTTGACGGATCTGTTTTTAGCGACATGTATTTTTACTTGATAATATTTTTATAACTGATACATTATTACCTTATTTGATACATATGTGACTAATAGTGGTACATTATTTAAATGGCAATAAACACATAATGACAAAACAGTGGTACACATATATGGTAGACGAGTTTTCAAATACTCCAATATTTTAGACTTGAACACATATTTCTTCAAAATCAGATCGACATTATCCATTAACGAAAAAAAAGTTTTGATACACTTTTCGAAATAATATTTGTCGATTATCTCGTTATCGATCAATTTTTTTATGTGATAGATATATCTGATACAATTTTTTTCACCAACCATTTTCTTAAAACTAAGAAAAACTTTTGCTAATAAATAATACTACTAATAACAACAAGCACAAACAATTCATACATGTTTGATACGTATATAAGTTAACAAATATATTTACATTACACATTTAACACTTTTCAACTAGTAAAAGCTTTTCCAAAAACGACAAGAACGTATAACCTTTGACAATGATAATGCGATATGCCGATGTACCGGCGACACATCCTATCATGGTATCGATGTACTGGCGACACATCCTGTTATGGTACCGATGTACCGACGACATATCCAAAGCTGGTACGGGTGTACCGTCGACACATCCAAAGATGATACCGGTGTGCCGGCGACACATCCCAAGATGATACCGGTGTACCGGTGACACATCCCAAGATGGTACCGGTGTACCAACGACAGATTCCAAAGATGGTATCAGTGTAGCAGCAGCAACACAACAGAGAAGAGGCAAAATCCGGCGACAATAAGGGAACACCCGCGGATTTAGACACAAGCATGGTCACCAGATCTAAACAAATCCAAGGTTTCTGATGAGGTTGCAAACTCTAGCATGGCATGGCAGACTCCGTATACCAAAAACTTGTATTTGACCCAAACATTGATGCATACATAGATATGATGCATATAAGGATTAATGTATATAGAGATAATATGCATATTTTTTTATGGATCGGTAGAAAGTTAAAATGAAAATGGAGGATCTGTGATGAGGCATGCTTTTTAGAAGTGGAGGCTGTTGCAAAATATTATTTTTTAGCTTTGTAATCATGAAAGTTAATGGGTGCAACTATCAGGGTTAATAAATGTACAAAGTACCGGTAATACCCTTTTGGGTATATAATTTATTTTCAGTTTTTTTTAATGGTTAATTGCCATTTGTCAAGTATTGATTGGGTTCTTATTTTTAAAACTTTAAAAAGTTCTTATTTGATCCAAATTATATATATATATATATATATATATATATATATATATATATATATATATATATATATATATATATATATATATATATATATATATATATATATATATATATATATATATATATATATATATATATATATATATATATATATATATATATATATATATATATATATATATATATATATATATATATATATATATATATATATATATATATATATATATATATATATATATATATATATATATATATATATATATATATAATGAAGTGGATTAAATAAAATGGATTAAATAAATACATGTTATGATTGATTCAAAAAAGATACAAAATGTAACGACCCACTTTGACAAGGAGGCGGTTGTGTCATAATCATGACGTGTCATCAAAGCATAATAAAGGCATGACGTCATAAAGACATAAAAGACCTACAGGAAAGCCGGAATCAAACATCGGCTCTCAACATAAGCTCAACATAAATGAAAATAAAGGAAGACTATAGGACAAAATATATGTCCAACCAAAGCATAAGTATTAAAATGCATAAAAGGGAAGGAGACTAAGGTAGCTCTCATCCTAAGCACATACTCTAAATGCCCAAATCTCGTCCTTCGGTAGCTACCGTATGAGACATGAAAAGAAAATACGGCTGACCAATACGCTCAGTTAACGGATATAATGACATGATAAGAATAATAGAACATGGTTAATAAACAATGGAAAGCAGAGGAAATGAATATCTATGTCCTGAGGAAAACCTGGGGAATAATATATGTAGGATTATGTAAATCTTGCTTAATCTAGAGAGAGAGTAGAGTTAGAATGATGGTAGATCACACACACACTTAGAGAGAGAAAGTAGTGTAAAACTCACTTTACTATGTGTAACCAAATGTGAACCATACTCTCTCCAACTAAGGAGAGGGTTTATATACCCAAGCTCATAAGATGGGCTTGGGCTTACAATGGGTCGACAGCCTACACATGTTGTAGGCTTGGCTTGGCCTTGTTTGTTTAATATTACGATTCTAGACTACGAGCTACTAACTTATATATTGTTGGAGTAACCGAACCTTTCTATATACATAAGACATATTTCCAACAATCTCCCTCTAAGGGAGGTCACTCCAAACAAGGGCGTTACCCGAGTTACAATAATAAAATAAAGCTAGCATGATATGCTTGTCTTGAGCTCGTAGTCTTCGTCTTTCTTTTCTTTTCTTTTCTAGGTGAATATGTTGATGTGATCTTTGATATCAATCTTGATCATTTATCTCTTGCCTTGATCTTGTGCATCATCACTTGTGATATCCACCTCTTCGTGACTTCATGTCCCACATACTTATACCTTTGTAATTCTTGAAAGCTTCAGAGTTTGATACAACGGAAGACTTGGCTTTTAGGCTTTCTTGAATTTGTTGAAGTATTAAGTGTATAAGGTATAAGCATGCGGGGACGACTTCTTCTCAGATTCCGCAACGCCACCCTCTACAAATGTAGTAACATAAGTAGACACGAACGAAATGGCTTTTACATTTCATTTAATTTGGTAGCATTTTACCTCCGGTCGGTGAAGACCGCTGGACGATATAAAATATCGTACTTGTGACAGGTAGTTTCAAGGATAAACTCGTTCTCTTTACTCGACGTCCACAGCTGACTACGAACGTAAAGAGTGAATCATTTGGATAAGATTATCCGCATGATTGAAGCCGTCAATTCTGATTTCTGGAACAAGTTTGATTCATTAAAAATCGCACCATCGTTTCTTTCTAGTTGTCACGAGCTTGATTCATATTGAATCTTGCATGTTACCTACCAAGTGCTGTTTGAGGTTAACACTAGAAGGATTTCCACTCATCACTGTGAACACTAAGGTGTCACTCTGAGTGTTCTGGCAAGATCATTGAGATATTGCGTAGAGGCCTGGAACGTGTTTAAATTCAATTAAGAATTAAACAACTGCTACTTTCCAGTTATCATAAGTTTGATTCATAAAGAATCACACAAGTCACCTACCATGAGCTTTTTGATATTCGCTCAAGAAGGATTTCCATCTTCATTGTAAATATTTGCGTATTACTCGGATGTTCAGGCAAGATCATGAAGATTTTGCGTAGGACTCCTAATATCTTTCTTACTTTTCATAGTATGTGAAGAAGAAAGGAAATATGGAAATGTGTCCTAATGAGATATATGATTGATAGTTGTAAATTCACACTCGTTTAGGAAAACGAGGTAAAAGTGGTAAGTACTAAGTGAACGTTTAGGAAAACGTAAGCACTTATGACCGTTTGTGTGGGATCGTTCTCAAGGAGGCTAGTGTGTTGTATTAAGATATGATTAAATGTTTGTGATTATGATTATGAAGAAAGAAAAGAGAAAAGGATGACAGTTACGATTAAAATTAAACTAAGACGAAAGTCGTAAACGTAAAACTGTAAAACGTGACGAAATTTAAAAATTAACCTAAAAATTCCTAGAAAATTACAATAAATCCTAAAAAATGCAATTAGAGTTCACAAAAAATTAAAAATCACTCAAACCTTTTATTTAATAAATTAATAATTTTTAATGCTAATTAAAGCCCAAAAAATCAACTTAATAAAGGAAAAGCCCAAAATGAGATTTTTCAATTTGTAAACCTCTAAAATGATTTAATTAAACTAAAAACTATTTTTGGAAAATTTAAAATTAATTAAAACTATTTAAAAATGATTAAAAACTATTAAAATATTAAAATAATCCTAAAAATTATTTAATTGACAAGAAAATTAATTCAAAAGTTTTAAAAGTCCTAACTTAATGTACTTGACCTAAGAAAAATAAAAAAGTTGCAAAAATCCTAAAAAAAAGTTTTTAATAATAAAATAATAATAAAATATTAATAAAAATTCAAAATTTATAAAAAAGTCTAAAAACTTGCAAACTAGTTTATTTTAACCTAATTAAACAGAAAATGAACTTGAAATTACAAAAATACCCCTAATGGGCTAAAACTCAAAACAGTCCAAGCTTAATGGGCTTTTTGGCCCAATAAGCAAAAAGTTACCCAAATAAGCTGAAAAAGTTCTTGTCTAGCTTAAAACTTGATTTTAAACACAAAACTCTAAAGGCCCAAAAGCTGAATCAGTGCTTATCACAGCTTAATGAACAAACAACTTATTCTTAATGGGCTTTTTGGCCCATTAAGCCATAAGCTAATGCCATAAGCTGAAATTTGACACACATCCTTCTAATGAGATTATAAAGTTGTTTGTAAAAATAAATTTTTAACAAGCCCAAGAAATAAGCTTGAAATAAGCAAAAGCTCTCTACACAAAACGACAAAATAGTCGTTTTTGAGTTCTAGGCTGTTTCAAGAGCTGTTTCTTTTTACAAAATGTTTTAAATCATTTAACTAAGCTTAATAATTAAAAAGATTTCAAATAAGCACACTGAATAAGCTGGAATAAACAATAAGCTGTTTTGAAAAAGGAAAGTCAATTCGTTTTCTAGTCAAACCTAAAAGTCAAAGGCTGCAAAGCTCTAGTTTAGTCAAATGGGTCAAATAAGGAAGATTGATTACCAAAACAAAGTTGTTGCACAATAAAAGAAGCTATTATGGCTTATAAATAAGCTGAATGCAAATTAACACTAGCAGTGGCTAGTAGCAGTGGGAAAGGATTCCCATTGTTTGACTTTCTTGACTCTTGTTTTTAGTGAGATTTACTTGGATTCAGTGAAAAACAAGGGCACCCTTATAACCAGTGGGTTATAAGGAGTCAATAACAAGCAAGTATTCACAAAACAACCAGCCAATTAGTATAGTTAATTCAAAATGTGCTCAGATATGATCCAGACTTGAACAATAAGCAGTTTTGAAGAAATAAGCAGTTCAAGCAAAGATATAACCACAGACCACCAAAAGCATACAACAACTCACAGTAACTTAATTAAACACAAATCAACTCATTTCATGCACTGGTTACAAGAATTGAACTGATTTTAGGCTTGATTAATGTTACTTGTGAACAATGATGAACAAAATTTGCCTTTGCTGATATACTTGACGTTAAATCCAAATTCAAACCCCTAGATCTACTCAGCAGGTTTCAAGATCAATGATTTATCACTTGTTATACCTAGGTTAACATTAGATCTAAGTGTTCAAAGATTAACATGTTAAATCAACAAGAAACAAACTTTTTATGGCATTTTTTTTTATTTAAGTGTTACAAACCATACAATATGCAGATAAACACTTAACTCAGCAGATAAAGCAAGAACAAACACAAGTACACACCTAGTACTAACTAAATTTAACCAACACCCAAAGCATATAGTAAACCCAAACACCCCTTTAACTTTTGAAAATCAAATTTTACAAAGTCAAAAACGATTTCAGGTTAAACAAAGCTTAAACAAGTATCATAACATCATTATCATGAACTTTGAACACTTTTGCATGCATCAAGTAGCATCAAACACTAGCAGATTCCAAAAACACTTAAAACCACCTTTTTCACAGATTTTTGGGAAAAAAAGCCTCAAACCTCATGAATTTACATCCACACTCACGTTTTTTTGAGCTTATGTGCCTAGCTAAACAAGGCACAAGCTTCCAATAACACCTGCTAAGATCAACAAAGTTAATAGCAATAATTTAGAACCGAAAAAATGAAAAATGAAACTGATCTCTTCCAACCTTGTTCTCCACTCCTTGATTCTTCCCAAACCTAGATCTCACGACACCTTGATAATCTTCTTATCAGGTTGCTATGTTCAATCCAAGGCCCAAAAAATTCAAGTGTTTGAACTAAGACTTAGGAAAATAATCAGATTTTTGGAAAATATTTGAAACAACTTGCACAATCCTTAAATCCAAACTTTGAAACTTCAATTTCACAAACATATAACAATAACAATAAGATATAAAGAGTCGCACTTGGATTTCGTCAACAAATTCAAACACTATTTCATTTCATTGAACATAGGCTTTACCGAAATGTGACCAAAGAAAAACCAAGAGCAAGAGACAATTTATGAGTCCTAATGCCTTATATTAGAAAGCAGAAAATAAAACTTGAAACCCTAGTATATGGTCTTCTATTTTTGCCCTTGAAAGTTTGAAAATTCTTGAACATGTGTGAACATTTGGCTATTTATGGAGCTGTAAAGTAGATGGCAATTGATCCAAAGGCTCCAAGTAAGCTTAGGTTTGAAGCAGGTTTTTGGTTCGTTGATTCCACTGGCAATTCTTGTCTTGTTCTCCAAAAGTGAAGCAGGGGTGTATCATGTGAGCCATGTGGTGATGTGGCAAGGGTTTTGTGAGTTGGGTTTTGGTCATTAGACCCTTAATGATAAAACTGGAGGTGATTAGGGTTTAATTCCACATAGTTTAGAAAAACCCAAATTTGTTCTTGAGGGAATAGTAATTGGTTTGATCTTTGGTTGGGTTTAAATATGTGTTTAGCACATGATTTAAATAACTAATTAAATTAGTTACTAATACGGTGGTGAGTGGATGGTGATGTGGATGAATGGTGTTGTGTGATTGGTGGAAAAGAGATAGTGGGGCACGTGGCAGGCCAGGATAGGTCTAGGTATATTTCAGTGTTTGACAGATTATACCCCTTGTCTTCTTTCTTGTGTTCACTTGTAATTTTATCAGCCAAAACTGAAATCCCTTTGTAATGGAATTTTTGTTTTTCACACTTTGGCCACCAAAACTTTTGCAAAGTATATTCAAGGGTATTTCTTGTAATTTGATGATTCTTCAAGGGCTCTTTTTGATATATCTTCATAGTTCAAGGTCTTTACTTGTATCTTTGTCTTCATGGAGGACTAAAAGTGACAAGTCTTCAAATTTGAGGGACCATTATTGCCAATTCTTCAAAGTTGAGGGTCCTTTTTGTATTTTTGACAAACTTTAGTGACCAAACTTATAATTATGAATATATAAGGGTATAAAGTGTCAATTTTTCAATAATGAAGCACCCTTCTTATACAATCTTCAATTCTTCAAGGACTTTTCTTGGAAAATCAACTCTAGGGTCCGGTTCATTGTGCTGCTTTGTTTCCTTTGTTCGTTTTTGCTTGTTTCTTGTGATCTTTTGTTATTTTCTCAATATCCGTACCTAAAATACACATTGAACAAACACAAGCATATCTTTGGTACTTTTTATGATATTTTAACCATTTTAAGCCCGTTTTGGACGATGAGACTATGTATAAAAGCAGTCTCATCACTCCCCCATACTAAACCATTGTCGTGCCCTCACGCAATGCTATAATAAAGTATCTTAACACCTCCAGAATTCATTTTTATGCACTTTTTATGAATCATAAACTTACTACAGTACTACTACTTTCTATTATTTATGTTTTAGACATAATGTATGATTTTCATCGCAAAATGGGACGTTTAGGTTCATAGAACAAGAACACGTGAATGCTTCGTTAGAAATAATTTCGTCGTCCTCGATTTTTACCCAATTCCATGCCAAGCGTGTAACGAGATCATTGTCATTATAAGTTAGTAATGCTAACACTACTCATATGCCCAAATCACGTACTTAGACTCCCTTAATCCTAAGTGGTATCTCTTATATTTTATTTTTGTCTTGAATGTTCACGAGGATACATTTGTTATTTATGCGGTGATAGAGATTTAGGTCCAAAAATAGGGTCATAACAGTGTAACCAAGACCATCGAATTAATAACCCCCCTAGTAGACAACGATGTCAAAAAATTAAGTCAATAAGAAGGATCGATAATCACGGTTTTATAACGTTTTTGAACATGAGACTTATTACCAAGACTTTTATACGCCCCCTAACGGATGAGCCTATTATCATAGGTTTACCTCCATCTTTTATTCAATTCCGCCATAGAGTTTTTATTATGACTTCGGTCTTGCCTTGCCTTTTATTTAACCTCGCCATGAGGTGTTTATTATGGCCAAAGACGTATATCTTCATGCTAAAGCAAATTTTGGATCTTTAAAGCTTCAAAGATTAAGGCATAATTCACTTTCAATTTCACATAGATTTTCCGGCCTTGTGAGCTTCAAATTGTTTGCTTGATTTAGGTGAGAACTTGAAATCTTATTATTAGGTGAAGCTTTCGATTATTCGGGTTGCCAATACTTCAAAACCGTGACGCTGGCGATACCTTAATATTTTCCCAATTTAATTACATGGAAGCTACTAGAAAATACTAGAAACCAACAATCAAGACTAAATCGCTAAGCCAATACTTATTAGCAAAATATATATACAAGCGAAGGGAGAATAAGCAAACAACGAGAACACATGAGTTTTTTTTTTTTGGTAAAAGGGTAACAATGACCCCGGTAAATAGAACCAAAAAAAGTGTTGAAGTACAAGGAATGTGGCTGAAATACCACATTAACCGCAAGCTACAGGCAGCTTGTTAAACAAAATGTTTATGACAGGCCATAAACATTAACTAGTCTAGAATACTGGAAATATATAAACTAGACAAAAACCAAGACGATAACATAAAGTTACGAGGAAAATAATAAAATAGCAACATGGGATCGATCAGCCAGAGTTTTTGAAAGAATACGAGTACTCTACATTTAGCATAGTAACTTATAATTAACTCTATCATTTCTCGTCCTTATTTAAGAGACTTAGTCTAATATAAAGTTAAGGAATCGAAGCTAAGTGCTCAACACGCACGGTCGAGTCAAAATTTACTCTTATTCTCGCCATCGGAAAATCCACATTTGTGTCTTCAAACACTTACAAAACATGAGAAAAGTTTTTAAAATTTGGCCATTTTTAGCCTTATTTTGCAACAAAAAGATAAACTTTGGAAAGCGTGAAGGTTTGGCAAGGCAAGTATCTATTCACCCCCATACTAAAGTTAAACATTGTCCTCAATGTTTCGAGTCTAAGGGTAGGATACCCCCATACTAGAGATGTAGTCGAATACATAATCTAGCATGGAAAGGGTGGAACCATTAAATTAATAGCCGTTTATGAAGTGTGCTAAAAACCTAAGGTTAGAACAATCAAAGGATATATCATATGGACATCAAGAAATTCCTCAAAGCAAACGATCGAGTGCTCACGTACATCGAACACGAGAGGCTCTAATCGTGAAGATAATGATCATCTAAAAACCACAATGCACAAACAACCACGGAACAAAGGTTGGAAGGGCACAAATCCCTCACGTAAGCTACATTAGAAAGCGATAATATGTACATGGATAAGCATGGGACTCCCCCACGAGGCACCTCATTTTTGATTACCGAGTCATGAGCTCGAGTCGATCCCCTCAATACTAATTATCATTAGAAAAGGTGACTTGTTCGAGGTAGTTCAAAGAAGGAACTTCCCTACCAAAATAGTGCTTCAACCTATGGCCATTCACCTTAAAGTTAGGACCATCATTCTGAGCTAGCTCGATGTTCCCATAAGGAAAAACTTGTGTAATGGTGAATGGACCCGACTAACGGGATTTCAACTTGCCGGAAAAGATTTTCAGTCTCGAGTTAAAAAGCAGAACTTGATCCCCAATGTTAAAAACCCGGTTTTTAATTTTAGAATCATGAAACTTTTTAGTTTTCTCTTTGTAAATCAATGAATTTTCATAAGCAATATCTCTTAATTCATCCAACTCATTTAATTGCATTTTCCGGTGTTTTCCCGCGGTCTCAATGTCATCATTATAATGCTTTAGGGCCCAATAAGCTTTGTGTTCGAGTTCATTTGGTAAGTGGCAATTTTTCCCATACACAAGCTTGTAAGGAGTACACCCAATGGGCGTCTTATGAGCGGTACGAAAGGCCCATAAAGCATCGTCTAACTTATCCGACCATGATTATCGGTTTTCCCCTATCGATCTCTCCAAGATCCTCTTCAACGCTCGGTTTGAAACCTCGACTTTCCCACTAGTTTGTGGCTGATAAACCGTAGAAAGTCGATGTGTAACCCTATATTTCTTCAAAACTCTTACAAATTGGTCATTGCAAAAATGGGTTCCACGATCACTTATGATAGCACGAGGGGTTCCAAACCGAGAAAACAATTGCTTCAAAAACTTGACTACCACACGAGCATCGTTCGTGGGCAAAGCCTTGGCTTCCATACACTTGGATAGGTAGTCAACGGCGACAAGGATGTACTTATTACCACGAGATGATGGGAACGGCCCCATAAAATCAATTCCCCAAACGTCAAAGATCTCACACACTTGGATGATGTATTGTGGCATTTCATCGTTTTGTGAGGCTTTTCCTTGTCGTTGGCATGAGTCACACGACTTGACTAGTGCGTGTGCATCTCGGTAAATAGTAGGCCAAAAGAAACCAGAATCAAAGATCTTCTTCGCCGTGAGATTAGCACCATGGTGACCACCCGTTGGTCCCTCGTGACAAGCTCTAAGGATATTAGAAGCTTCGGTGCCAAACACACAACTTCGAATAATTTGATCCGCACAAGTCCGAAATAGGTAAGGGTCGTTCCAAAATTAGAACTTGACGTCACGAAAGAATTTCCGTTTTTGTTGAGTCGTCATACCCTTAATGATGAAGTTGCCCGCATGGTAATTTGCGATGTCCGCAAACCATGGGGTGGATGAGTCAATCTTAGAATTCACTTCCCCAAGTATCTCGAGAGGAAATGTTTCGGTGATTTCCTTGTTCTTGTACACACTTTGGTGAGGATCTTCCAAGCGAGAAAGATGATCGGCCGCTAGATTCTCGGCTCCTTTTTTGTCAAGGATTGTGACATCAAATTCTTGCAGGAGGAGAATCTAACGAAGCAATTTTGGCTTTGCATCTTGTTTACCCAAGAGATACTTGATTGCCGAATGATCCGTATACACTATGCATTTAGTTAAGACGAGGTAAGGTCGGAATTTCTCAAATGCATACACCAAGGCAAGGAATTACTTTTCTGTTGTGGTATAATTAAGTTGAGCCTTGGTCATCGTCTTGCTAGCATAGTGAATAGGCAAGAAGTGATTTTCATGAGGTTGCCCCAAAACGGCCCCAGTAGCGTAATCACTTGCATCACACATGAGTTCAAAGGGGAGGTTCCAATTGGGAGCAACAAGAATGGGAGCTTTGGTAAGTTTCATCTGAAGGATTTCAAAGGCTCGTACACAATCATCATTAAAGACAAAAGGAGCATCTTTTTCGAGAAGGTGTGTAATGGGTCGAGAAATCTTTGAAAACTCCTTGATGAATCGACGATAAAAGCCCGCGTGGCCTAGGAAACTCCTAACCCCCTTAACGGTTTTGGGATGCGGTAATTTGGCGATGAGGTCTACCTTAGCTTTGTCTACCTCAATCCCCGCTTTCGAAAACTTGTGCCCTAAGACGATTCCTTCCTTAACAATGAAAAGACATTTTTCCCAATTGAGCACAAGGTTGGTTTCATCACAACGTTTCAACATATGCTTCAAAATTATCTAAACACGAAGTGAACGAACTACCAAACACAGAAAAGTCATCCATAAAGACTTTCATCGTCTTCTCGATCATGTCATGAAAAATAGCCATCATGCACCTTTGAAAGGTTCCCGGTGCATTTCAAAGTCCGAATGGCATTCTACGATAGGCAAACATTCCATAAGGACACGTAAACGTAGTTTTTTCTTGATCACGAGGATGGATAGGGATTTGGAAGTAACCAGAAAAACGATCTAAGAAGCAATAGAAATCGTTTTCCGCAAGACGCTCCAACATTTGATCCATGAAGGGCAAGGGAAAATGGTCTTTACGAGTGGCGTCATTCAACTTACGATAGTCGATACACAATCTCCAACCGGCCACGAGTCGAGTTGGAATTAAATCGTTGTTATCGTTTGGCACAACGGTCATTCCTCCCTTTTTAGGGACACAATGAATGGGACTCACCCGAGGGCTATCGGAAATAGGGTAAATCATTCCCGCGTCAAGGAGTTTAAGGACCTCCTTTTTTATGACGTCCTGAATTTTAGGGTTCACCCTCCTTTGGCATTGAATTGCGGGCTTGTAGTCTTCCTCCATTAAAGTTTTGTGGGTACAAAATTTAGGATCAATCCCCTTAATGTCGGATAATTTCCACGCAATTGCACCTTTGTGAGTCCTTAGAACATCTATTAGTGCGGTTTCTTCATCATCCGAAAGATCTTTCGCAATAATAACCGGCAACTTATCGTCTCCTTCCAAGAATACGTATTCAAGATGAGGAGGAAGATCTTTCAACTCGAGGATTGGTGGTTCCTCGATTGAAGATTTGGGTTCGATACTCATAACCTCCATCGGCGGAGGAAATGGAAAATCGTTGGGAAAATCCTTGATAATCGAGAATTCCTCATCGTTGTCGAGGTCTTCGTTACAAGTACGAGGAACATCAAATTCTTCCAACGTAAAACTACCTCCTTCAAATGAAGTGAAGGATGGTGTCCAATTATCAAGAATAGGATCGCGCATAGTGGGATTGCCACTATTTTCTTCATCACCAAAACCTAAAAATTCTTGTGAAAATTCATCGCAAACGACATCGATCATATCAATATGGTTTATAGTCGCGATGGAATAAACATGAGAAAGCTGAGAGTTTTGAGTTGCGTTTATAACAAGTTCCCCGTCGTTGAAACGTAAGGTGATTTTCCTAGCATGCACATCAATCAACGCTATTGACGTATCCAAAACTGAACGACATAAAACAAGAGGAACTTCAGGATCTGTGGGAATATCGACTACGATAAAGTCTACCGGATAATAGAACTTTCCCACTTTTACAAAAACGTCTTCGGCCAATCCACATGCGGGAATCGTGGAATGATCGGCCATCTCGATAGACATTAGTGAAGGAGTAAGATTAGGAAGATTGAGCGACTTGAAGATTGCAAAAGGCATCAAATTAATACTAGCACCAAGATCGGCCAAGGCATAGCATTTTTCCATATCTTGAATAGCACATGGAATCAAGAATTTACCGGGATCACCGACTTTTTGAGGTATGCGGTTAAGATAAACCGATGAACAACTAGACATTGTTTCAATTTCTCCTTGTTGTTTAACATACTCTTAAAGTTGGCGCCAAAACGAGGCATCATAATCAAAGCATCGGTGAAACTTATGTTGAAATGCAAATCACGAAAAATATTAATAAAAAGCTCAAATTGGTAGTTGTCACGCTCTTGCAATTTCTCCTTACGAAGTCTCGATGGGTAAGGAAAACATGGTATGGGTTGGGGCATAGGCATAGCCTTTGGAAGCCCGGGTTCCAATGATGGTAATGGGTCAACCGTAGGTGTGGTTTGAGCGGTACTTCATGGGATTGGGATATGCTCCTCTTCGACCACCACCTCATATTCTTCCTCAATTTCCTACAGCGTAGGAGTAATTGGTTGAGGAGTCGGTTCCTTAAAGGTCTTACCACTACGTGTGGTAATCACTTTCATCTCTCCCTTAGGATTAGTCACGGTGTTACTAGAAAGACCACTCGAAGAAGACGGTTTACACATTATAGCCTCAAACATACTTGAAATTTTATCCTCAAACATAGATTGCCTCTTATCCGCCTTAAGCATCTCTTGTTTAACCTCATGTTGGCCTTGTTCCATCTTTTGTTGGTTTTGTTGTAACCTTTGCACATTACTCTCTATTTTGTTTGCATGAGTCATAAGTTCATTTGCTAGCTCGTTTTTAACTCATTTTTCAAATCATTCTTAAACTCGGATCTTAGGCTAATGATCTCCCTTTGTATATTATCAAACCTTGCATCATTTCCGTTTGCATATTCAACAAATTCATTTGCAAGATCTTTCAAGTTTTGAAAACCTTTGTTGTTGTTTTGAAAATCATGGTTTTGAGTTTTCGTGTTGCACTTGATTATTAGCCCCTTGATTCCCATAGTTGTTACCATTATAATTGTTCCTTTGATTTCCTTGGTAACCAACTTGATTGTTTCGATAATTGTTAGCATTTTGATTTGTTGCAAAACCCGCTGGAGTCAATTGCTTAGTGCGGGTAACTTGACCGTTTTGGTCATAAGTTCCCATGGCCACGTAGGCACTCGAAGTGTTACCACCGTTGTAAAACCCACATGCTTTTAACATGAATAGTACCCTTATAATCGTACGTACCTGATTAAAACCTTCCGTTTATAACATGAATACGTTTCACGAACAGAAATTACAAGAACTACGTATGTGTTATTACACGATAACTATTAAGTATGTATAAATGCACGTTAATTATTATCAACAATAATTAAATCACGAACATGAAATCATGAACGTAGGAATCACGAACGTATAATTATGTGTTTAGGTAATTATTACGACTACGTACAAGTATATATAGTAACACGAATATTTAATAATAACGAAACGTAAATACGAGCACACGAACGCGTAAATAATGGAACAAGGAAAAACTACGGGTTTCCCTTGGTGGGCCCTCATAGCCGCGGCACAAGGAAAGGGAGGGACCCAACCAAATAATAAAAGTGGAAACATAAACATTACAGAGTTTTTCATAAAAACTAAAAAACCCTAAATCTCTCTTGTCTCTCTCCTTGGCCGGCGGCATCATCACCACAAAAGGGTGATTGGTTTGATTTTTAGCTAAGAATTCTAGGAGTGTGTTCGTGTATTCAAGATCTATTCATTGCCACGCGTTTTGGTAATCCAAAAACCTTTCTTTTTAATTCTTTTTAAGATTTGATGAACATGTGATCATGGGAATAATTAAACAATATTTGAAAACATGTAAAATCATGGTGGGTAAATTAATAAAGGGGGTTTTGGGTTGTTTGTCTCGGCCGCCATACAAACCAATAGCCACAAGGCTCTCGGAGCCGTTTGGTTCGCACCACCAACCAAGACATAGGTCTTGGTGGTGTTGGTGTTCGGTCGGCAGCAAGGGCAAGGCACCCCGACTCGCGTCGGGAGTGTCCTTGTAGTTTTGGTTGGTCTCGGCAGCAGCAGCCCCTCCACCGGCTTAAGCCGGTGGCTATTTTAGGCAAGCAGGGGGAACGCAACGCGCCACAGCAGGGGCCACCAACACATAGCTGGTAGGAACCTTCGTGTGGTCTGCGGCTAGCCGAGAAGCAAGACCACCGGCACACAGCCGGTGGCAGCTTAACCGCAAGCAGGGGCAACCGGCTTAGGCCGGTTTGCCACTGTTTTCGGTGGGGTTTGGTTTGACCGGTTCACGGGTTCACTGGCCAGTTCACGACATATTTTAATAAAAAATAATACATGGGTTCGGTTTATTATTTTTACAAGTTTAATAGTTTTACAAGTATATTTATTTACAAGTTAATTAAATTAATTTAACATGGCATATAATTAATTTAATTAAAACATGGACTTAGGTTTATTATTATTATTTAATAATACATGATTTTAACCTAAGTATCTATTTATGTAATTTAGACTATAGTAATTAATTAATTATTAAAACATGACATGTAATTAATTAATTTCCATGACTTAGGTTATATTAATATAAATATTAATACATGTTTTAACATAAGTATTATATACACTGTAATTTATTTAAATCATGATTATAGTTAATTAAATCGTATAACATATAGTTTATTTAATTAACATGTTATAATTAATAAACTATACCATTAATCACATGAGTTAGTGTATTTAATCAGTAAAACTTATGCTTATCTTATTAGCTTATTAATTCAGCTTATTTCTAATTACGGATACTTTCTATTTCAGGAAACTTACTATTTTGGAAACTTTCTATTTTTAGATACTAATCTATTTTAAGCAATTAATCTATTTTTGGAAACTTTCTATTTTTGGAAACTTTCTTTTTTAGGAAATCTGCTATTTTTAGAAAGTTACTTATTATTACACAACAAGTATAATAGTACAAGAAATACAAGTAATACTAATTCAGAATATCCAGAATACATGATAAACACAGTATAACATTAAAATCAGTAAAACAAGACATGAATATATAAAACAAGTTAAGACATGATATAAAACCAGTTACGTACTCAGTAATCAGAATACTTATACACGTATACTTTTTATGTAGCATTAGTGAGATCGAAGTAGGACTCTCTTCCGTTCGTCTTCTTCGTTCACTGGACATAAGGTACAGATTCTCCATCCTTTCAGTATGGACATTCTTTCCTTATTAGGATTCCCCGTATGCAGCCAACTGTTTTCCCAGTGTATGTTTTATATGTTTTGATCTGCTTATGTTTAATTAAATGCCTAAGCCATATACATGTGTCACCAGTTTCACCTTGTTATGGAGGTACCATAACCATAATACTGGAGGTACCAGTGTTATGACTTCACCACGGCGGAGTGATAGCTCGTGGCTTTCCTTTCAGCTTTTGGCCATATTATTATGTTATCATGTGGGGCGTATGGGTGCATCCTAGGATACATGTTTTTAACAGATTATTCAGTTGAATGTGGTGTGTGCCTTACATCCTTCACAAGGAGCTGATCCCTCCTACCCAAACATATATTAATTAGAGGCAACCCCACTAATTGCATGATGAGGTCACCCCTCCAAGTATTCATGCACGTTAATATTTTATTACCTATATTGGCTTAATGGTTAACATGTTAAATAGTTTTTATAAGATAAACATAAGGCTTTTCAAACTATAAAACCAGTTTTACTAAGTTATACAAGGTTTTCCAAGACTTAATCAATTTCGTTGATATATGTTGTATATGCTTATGTTATTCATTCTATGCTTGTATATCCGTGCACTGAGCGTTATGCTCAGCCGTTTTCCTTTCATGTTCCCAAAGCGGCAGGTACTCAAGGGCGCTCGTAGACTCTAAGCGTACATGCATATGGATTGGAAGCTTTCTAGCCTTCATTACTTTATGCTTATCATCATGCATTTTGCTACTTGTTTCTATGGACATTGTTTAGTCATTTTCCTTTACAGTACTTATGTTTGGGTGTGAAGAGCTTATACTTTGGGGTACCGATGTTTGTTTCCGGTATTTCCTTTATGGTCATGTAATGTTTAAGACATTTTTCCTTGTATGCTTTGATGACACGCCATAATCACGCGTGACATTCCATTTACCAAAATGGGGTGTTACAGTTATGGTATCAGAGCCAAGGCTTCGACTTGTAGGCTCTCAAAACACGACCTGTGATTAGTGGGTAGTCACTATGGTCTTCCTAGAACTGACAGTCAGTTTTCATGCATTCATTGTTTTCATGCATTCATATATATGTCATTGTCGCAGGTTTATGACTAAGTAATGGTTGGTACAGGACTAGCCCTATTTAGTCGCATGTGCTTTTATCAAAACGTTTAACTTTGGGACCGACCCATTGGCGTCCCCTCGCCATGTCTTTTGTTTTGAGTGAACTGACCATAGGCGTTCACTCTTGCGCATATAAATTTTTCATAAAACTGCATCATGCATTCATGTACTAGTTTTCCTGTATAAAATTTTTCTCATGATTTATTGGTATAAATTTTTTTCATGTATATGTTTTATGTTTGATCAGTTTTATCATGTATTTTTATGTTAACTTGTCAGATGGTTCTCACACGCGAGCAGGAACAACTCAATGCAGCAGTCCAAGCTGCGATGCAAGCTTTGCTTCCTCAGTTGAGGAACGAAATCAGGGCTAAGGTGCAGGTTGCCAACAATCAGCAACAGCACCCAGTACCTCCCCCTCCTCCTCTTACAACACTGGTCACATGGCTGGAAAGATTCAACAAGCAACGTCCTTGATCCTTCGAGAAAACTGATAGCCCCAGTGAAGCTGAAAAGCTGGTTGGCTCACATTGAGAAGATATTCGATGCAATGGGCTGTGACCCTGTCTTCAAGTGGAGGTTGGCCTGTTACAAGTTCGAAGGTGATGTGCTAGGATGGTGGAAGGCACTTAAGCAGTCTGAGGGAGGTGACAATTTGGTGGCTGGTTTGACTTGGGCTCAGTTCAGGGAGTTAATGATGGGACAGTTCTTCCCCAAGGCTGAGCAAGACAAGCTGAAGAGGGAGTACCACAGAATCAGGCAGAGAGCTGGAGAGAACAGCAACGAGTTCATGCAGCGCTTTCTTCGTTTGGCTGGTTTTCTTGGCGCAGCAGCAGGTATTACCGAAGAGCAAGCATACCACTTCCGGTGGACTCTTCGTACATCGGTCGCCAACAACTTGGTGTGTGCTACGTTCAACACGGCCGAACAGGTTGCCGATGCAGTACGTAAGCTGGAGATGCTGCAAGAAAGAGAAGAGTTGGGGGAAGCAGAGAGACCTAAAAAGAGGTAAATATTCGTTATTCAGTGGTACCATTCCGAATTCTTTCAGTATTATCCCATATTTATATCTCTTAAAACTACATCTTTCAGGCAGAATACTAGGGACCGGTCTCAGCCGGCTACTCAACAACAGTCTACTCAGCCCAAGGGAAACGGTCAGACTCAAGACCATTCAGCTACGGATAGGCGTGGCGGTAATGATAATTACCGTAGCAACGCTGGAAACTCCAACAGCAGCAGGTCCTTACACTTACTCATTTCCTTATGTTACATGTGATAATCCATAATTCTGACACATTAGAAATCTTCTACCAGGAATCATGGTAACAGGAGGGACCAGAACCAAAGAGGTTCACAGCCTAACCATCCAGCTATCACTGGTATTACATCTTTCGATTTTCCGCATTGTCCTTTTGTACCTATAAACCATGTCTCATGTATACTGATCTTAAAAGACTCTTAGCCAACAAGGGAACCTGCTGGAGGGTATACTAATCCTCTTTGCACTACCTGAAACTGTAGGCACCCAGGGCCATGTCCCCGCGATAGCGACGCATGTTACAAGTGTGTCCTTACTGTTCATCGCATGAAGGACTGCCGCAAGGGCGAAATGGAGGGCACATCTGGACATGTTGATTCCAAGCCACCTCCTACTAGTGGACGCGTTTACACGACTTCTCGAGACCAGGCCAACAAGTCTACAAGTACCATCACCGGAATCTTGTATATGCATGGTCAAGCTAAATGTGTTTTATTTGACACGGGTGCTACTCATTCGGTCATATCTACTCTTATGCTAAGAATGTTAGGATATCCCATATGCCACTAGAGAATGTACTAAACATTTCCACTCCTTTAAGAGAATCTGTACGCATAACCCATGTGTACAAGAGCCTTCCCCTAGAGTTTGACGACAAGATTCGTTCTGTTGACGCACTTCCGTTGGACATGAGTGATTTTGACATGATATTAGGCATGGACTGGCTATCCAAACATTACGCCACCATAGACTTCCATAAATATCGAGTCTTCTTCGGTGATGCAAATGCACCATAGTACATTCACAACGGGTTCGTACCTGGAAGGTCTATACAAATCATATCAACCTTGCAAGCACGTACATTAATTTCACATGGTTGCGAGGGTTTTCTAGCTACTATTCATGACATGTATGGTGAATCTCCATCAATACAGAATCAGCCAATAGTGTCAGAATTTCCAGACGTATTTCTAGAAGAACTTTCGGGCATACCACCTGCACGTGAAGTAGAGTTTAACATCGAGCTCATCCCAGGAGCTGAGCCGATTTCCAAGGCTCCTTATCACATGGCTCCCATATAGTTGAAGGAGCTGAAGAACCAATTGCAAGAACTTCTAGAACGAGGCTTCATTCGACCGAGCGTATCTCCATGAGGCGCACCGGTCTTATTCGTGAAGAAGAAGGACACCTTTGCATAGAATATCGCGAGCTCAACGAGATCCCCATCAGAAATAGGTATCCTTTACCACTCATTGACGATCTGTTTGACCAACTCCAAGGGGCCAAACATTTCTCCAAAATTGATCTGAGGTCGGGCTATCATCAGTTACGGGTGAAAGAGCAGGACATTGCCAAGACTGCTTTCCATGCACGCTATGGGCACTACAAATTTGTAGTCATGTCATTTGGCCTTACCAAGGCTCCAGCTGTTTACATGGATTTGATGAACATAATATTCCATGAATTTCTGCACAAGTTCGTCATTGTCTTCATTGACGACATCCTGATATTCTCTAAGTCCAAGGAGGAACACGAAGACCATCTTCGTATAGTGTTACAAATTCTTCGCCAGAAGCAGTTGTACGCTAAATTCTCCAAGTGTTAGTTCTGGTTGGAAAAAGTGGCATCCATAGGTCACATTGTATCAGCAGAAGGATTCACCATGGATCCTGCAAAGGTTGAGGCTATTACCAAGTGGCCAAGACCGAGATCAACGACTTAAGTTTGCAGTTTCCTAGGCTTACCTGGTTACTACCGTAGTTTCGTAGAGAACTTTTCGCGTTTAGCACTACCATTGACCAAACTGATGCGAAAAGGCGAGAAATTCATTTGGACTGAAGAAAGAGAGAAGAGCTTTGAAGACCTAAAGTGGAAGTTATTATCTGCACCGATTCTTACTCTCCCATTTGGTTCAAGTGGATTTCAAATCTTCAGTGATGCTTCAGGGAAGGGACTTGGCTCTGTTCTCATGCAACATGGGAAAGTGATCGCGTACGCTTCACGACAGCTTAAGCCTTATGAAGAATATTACCCTACGCATGACTTGGAACTTGAAGCAGTCGTGTTTGCATTGAAGATATGGATGCACTACTTGTATGGAGAATCATGTGACATCTTCATAGAGCACAAGAGCCTGAAGTACATCTTCACTCAAAGTGAACTGAACATGAGACGGAGGAGATGGTTAGAGCTGTTAAAGGATTATGACATTAATCTGCAGTATCATCCCGGCAAGGCGAACGTAGTGGCAGATGCACTTAGTAGAAAGTCCAGAATGATAAACGGCATTAAAATTGAGGAGGAAATTATAAGAGACTTAGAGTGACTAGACATCAAGATCATGGTACGTGGACAGCACGGTTACTGGGCTAATCTTAGAGTGGAACCTGAGTTACTCTCTAGGATCAAGGAAGCTTAGAAGGATGATGGTGAAATCTGGGCGATAATTCAGAACTTAGTGAAGCAGAGAGAATTTCGTGTAGACGAAGACGGTATCTTATGGCAGGGCACGAGACTTTGTGTTCTTGATGATCAAGAACTCCGGGAAGCATTGTTAGCTGAGGCTCATAGCTCCCCATTCTCCATTAATCCTGGTTCGACCAAGATGTACCACGACATCAAGAAATACTTTTGGTGGAGTGGTATGAAACAAGATGTTGCGCCTTACGTCTCCAAATGTCTTACCTGCCAGCAGGTTAAGATCGAGCATCAGCGATCTAGCGGTCTTCAACAACCGTTAGATATTCCAGAGTGGAAGTGGGACAAGATCACCATGGATTTTGTTATCGGTTTGCCGAAGACAAAGAGGAGGCATGATGCGATTTGGGTTATCGTAGATCGACTTACTAAGTCATCTCATTTCTTACCGATCCGCAAGGATGATCCGGTCAGTAAACTCGCCGATACTTACAAGAATGAGATCATGAGACTTCATGGTGCTCCATCCAGCATGTCACGGACAGAGATCCTCGTTTCACTTCGCGATTTTGGAAGAGTGTGAAGAAAGCTTGGGGTACAAAACTTAAGCTTAGAACGGCTTTTCATCCTCAAACAGACGAGAAATCGGAACGAACGATTCAGACATTAGAAGAGATGTTGAGGTCATGTGCGTTGGAATGGACAGGAGATTGGGACTATTACATATGTTTGGTAGAGTTTGCATACAACAACAGTTGGCACGCTAGCATTAAGTGTGCTCCATTCGAAATGTTGTATGGCAGAAAGTATCGCGCCCCAATCTGCTGTGATCAGGTTGGTGAGCGAACACTTGATGGACCAAAAATGATAGAGTTGACCAACGAGAAGGTCGCTGTAGCTAAGCAGAAATTGCAAGAAACACGATCACGTCAGAAGAGTTAAGCCGACATGCATTGAATGGACTTACAATTTAACATAGGATATCACGTCTTTCTTAAGGTATCACCGACACGTGGCGTTAAGCGTTTTGGAATCAAAGTGAAGCTCAATCCTCGATTCATCTGACCGTTTGAGGTCATTGAGCGAGTCGGTGAAGTATCTTATTGTTTATCGTTACCTCCGCAGCTTTCTCACGTTCACGATGTTTTCCATGTGTCCTTACTCAGAGGGTACAAGTATCATCCCCTTAACATGGTTCAGTATCCACTGGAACAGATTCGTGAAGATCTTACCTTCATAGAGGAACCCGAACGAGTTCTTGACAGACAAGAACGAGTCATGAGGAAGAAGACGATTCCATTCGCCAAATCCTTTGGAGGGACCATACCGAGTTGGAAGCCACTTGGGAAACTGAGGAGTCTATTCGGACTTCTTACCCTCATTTCAAGTTTTGAATTCGGGTATGTTCCTCTTTTTCAGTTTACTTTATCTATAATTCGGGGACGAATTATTCTTTTTAGGGGGAAGAGTTGTAAAACCCGCATGATTTTACCATGAATAGAACCCTTATAATCATACGTACATGATTACAACTTTCCTTTTATAACATGAATACGTTTCACGAACAGAAAGTACAAGAACTACGTACGTGTTATTACACGATAAGTATTAAGTATGTATAAATGCACGATAATTATTATAAATAATAATTAAATCAAGAACATGAAATCATGAACGTAAGAATCATGAACGTAAGAATCACGAACGTACAATTATGTATTTACGTAATTATTATTACGACTACGTACAAGTATATATAATAACACGAATATTTAATAATAATGAAGCGTAAATACGAGCACACGAACACGTAAATAATGGAACAAGGAAAAACTATGGGATTCCGTTGGTGGGCCCTCATAGCCGCGACACAAGGAAATGGTGGGGCCCAGCCCATGACTTGTTTTGTTAAAAATAATAAAAGTGGAAACATAAACATTACAAAGTTTTTCATAAAAACTAAAAAACCCTAAATCTCTCTTGTCTCTCTCCTTGGTCGGCGGCATCATCACCACAAGAGGGTGATTGGCTTGATTTTTAGCTAAGAATCCTAAGAGTGTGTTCGTGTATTCAAGATCTATTCATTGGACGCGATTTGGTAATCCGAAAACCTTTCTTTTTAATTCTTTTTGTGATTTTATGAACATGTGATCATGGGAATAATTAGACAAGATTAGAAAACATGTAAAATCATGGTGGGTAAATTAATAAAGGGGGTTTTTGGGTTGTTTGTCTCGACCGCCACACAAACCGAGAGCCACAAGGATCTCGGCGCCATTTGGTTCGCACCACCAACCAAGACCTAGGTCTTGGTGGTGTTGGTGTTCGGTCGGCAGCAAAGGCAAGGCACCCCGACTCACGTCAGGGGTGTCCTTGTGGTTTTGGTTGGTCTCGGAAGAAGCATCCCCGCCACCGGCTTAAGCCGGTGGCTATTTTAGCAAGCAGGGGGAACGCAGTGCGCCACAGCAGGGACCACCGGCACACAGCCGGTGGGAACCCTCGTGTGGTCAACGGCTAGACGAGAAGCAAGACAACCGGCACACAGCCGGTGGCAGCTTAACCGCAAGCAGGGGCAACCGGCTTAGGACGGTTTGCCACTGTTTTTGGTGGGGTTTGGTTCGACGGGTTCACGGGCCGGTTCACGACATGTTTTAATAAAAATAATACATGGGTTCGGTTTATTATTTTTACAAGTTTAATTGTTTTTCAAGTATATTTATTTACAAGTTAATTAAATTAATTTAACATGGCATATAATTAATTTAATTAAAACATGGACTTAGGTTTATTATTATTATTTAATAATACATGATTTTAACCTAAGTATTTATTTATGTAATTTAGACTATAGACTAAAACATGAGATATAATTAATTATATTTCATGACTTAGGTTATATTAATATAAATATTAATACATGTTTTAACCTAAGTATTATATACACTGTAATTTAATTAAATCATGATTATAGTTATTTAAATCGTATAACATATAGTTTATTTAATTAACATGTTATAATTAATAAACTATACCATTAATCACATGACTTAGTGTATTTAATCAGTAAAACTTAAGCTTATCTTATTAGCTTATTAATTCAGCTTATTTCTAATTATGGAAACTTTCTATTTCAGGAAACTTACTATTTTTGGAAAATTTCAATTTTTAGAAACTAATCTATTTTAAGCAGTTAACCTATTTTTTGAAACTTTCTATCTTTGGAAACTTTCTTTTTTTGGAAACTTTCGATTTTAGGAAACCTACTATTTTTAGAAAGTTACTTATTATTACACAACAAGTATAATAGTACAAGAAATACAAGTAATACTTAATCAGAATATCCCGAATACATGATAAACACAGTATAACATTAAAATCATTAAAACAAGACATGAATATATAAAACAAGCTAAGACATGATATAAAACCAGTTACGTACTCAGTAATCAGAATACTTATACACATATACTATTTATGTAGCATTAGTGAGATCAAAGTAGGACTCTCTTCCGTTCGTCTTCTTCGTTCACTGGACATAAGGTACGGATTCTCTGTCCTTTCAGTATGGACATTCTTTCCTTATTAGGATTCTCGTATGCAGCCAACTTATTTCCCAGTATATGTTTTATATGTTTTGATTTGCTTATGTTTAATTAAATGCCTAAGCCATATACATGCATGACCAGTTTCACCTAGTTATGGAGGTACCATAACCATAACACTAGAGGCGCCAGTCTTATGACTTCACCACGGCGGTGTGATAGCTCGTGGCGTCCCTTTCAACTTTTGGCCATATTATTATGTTATCATGTGGGCGTATGGGTGCATCCTAGGTTACATGTTTTTAACAGATTATTCAGGTAAATGTGGTGTGTGCCTTGCATCCTTCACAAGGAGCTGATCCCTCCTACCCAAACATATATTAATTAGAGGCAACCCCTCTAATTGCATGATGAGGTCACCCCTCCAATTATTCATGCACGTTGATATTTCATGACCTATATTGGCTTAACGGTTAACATATTAAACAGTTTTTATAAGATAAACATAAGGCTTTTTAAACTATAAAACCAGTTTTACTAAGTTATACCAGGTTTTTTAGGACTTAATCAATTCTGCTGCTATATGTTGTATATACTTATGCTATTCATTCTATGCTTGTATATCCGTGCATTGAGCGTTATGCTCAGCCATTTTCCTTTCATGTTTCCAAAACGGAAGGTACTCAAGGGCGCTCGTAGACTCTAAGCGTACGTGCATATGGATTGGAAGCTTTCTAGCCTTCATTATTTTATGCTTATCATCATACATTTTGCTACTTGTTTCTATGGACATTGTTTATTCCTTTTCCTTTAAAGTACTTATGTTTGTGTGTGATGAGCTTATACTATGGGGTACCGATGTTTGTTTCTGGTATTTCCTTTTTGGTCATGTAATGTTTAAGACATTTTTCCTTGTATGCTTTGATGACACGCCATAATCACGCGTGACATTCCATTTACCAAAATGGGGTGTTACAACCGTTGGTAATGCACTCGGAAAAATCATGACCTCCACCACAATACATACAAGAAACCTCAACCGCTTTAGTCGTTGCGGGAGTGGGTTGTTCACCAACTTTAAACTCAATTAACAATCCTTTAAGCTTATCAAAAATATTGTTTTCCAAATTAGCCTCGATTTGGCAAGCGTCGATGGTATATGACAATGAATGTGAAGGCGAAGACGAAGTCTTATGAACACTCGATGTGCTACGGGGGCTATAGACCTTAGACCTATTCTCAATAATCAACAATGCTTCCTCGACCGTTTTACACAAAAAATTACCACCCGCGGTGGAATTAAGATAATCACGCTCATGATCGTTCAAGCCATTGTAAAACTTGTCAATTTGATGCAATTCGGAAAAACCATGATGAGGACACTCATGTAACATTTCCTTAAACCGATTCCAAGCCGTAGAAAAACTCTCATTATACTCTTGTGAAAACTTTGAAATCTCGTTTTTCAAATGTGTAGTCTTAGAGGGCGGGAAAAATTGGTTCACGAACTTTGAAACGAGATCCTTCCACGTCAATATAGAATTGGGTGGCTCTTTTTCTAACCAAATTTTAGCTGGCCCCGTTAAAGAAATACGGAAAAAGTATCATCTTAATCGAGTCATTCGAGACATCCTTAAACTTGCAAGTGGCGGTAAGACGATTGAATTGGCGGATATGGTTGTGAGGGTTGTCCTACTCGTCACCACGGAATTTGTTGTTTTGAATCATGGACAACAAACCCGTCTTAACTTCAAAATTATCCGCAAGGATAGCGGGAATCACAATAGCCTCTCTGATATGAGTGATTTTACTCATATCAATTGTATCTAAAAACGAACAATAATTGCCTAAAATGTATCAAAAAATGCCTTGTATATGCTTGTTTGTTGTTTGATGTGTGTAGGTACCAAAGTTCGCAAAAACCGGCAAAACCGACATGAAGTTTGAAGAAAAGATCGACCAAGCCAAATACGAGCTCGATTTAAGCGGATTTGATAATTATGGAATTTTTTGGGCCAAGTAGGTCCCACATGAGCTAAATGGGCCAGAAAATCCCATAAGGATTTTAAAAGGGCCAACATAAGATCAAAAAGCCCAAAAGAAGAAAAGTATTAAACGGTTGGAGTATTATTAATTGGACTTCAAGGCCCAATGGAATATATTAAACGAATGGACAAATGGACTTGATACATTAAGAAACGATTTGAAAATTTTATTTACTTTACAATCAGTCAAACTTGTATTTTACCCATCACCACAACCCACTTGTTACGTTACAAACGAGAAACATCTATCCTCTCTTTCTCTCCCAAAAACTAACGCAGTCACCCTAACCCTAATTTACCTTGATCCCAAAAATTACCCATCAAATTAATTGGGGCTTTTTGGTTTATCTCACTCGTGTGATGCACACGAGTGGGAATTAAATCCCCATTATATTCGGAGGTAGAAGATGGAGAGATGCAGCGACGTGGCATCATATGATTGGTAGAGACAACTCATCCATTCTAATCCACCAATGAAAAGGAAACACCTCATCTCCAAACTAGCACAACTAGCACACTCGGATGCCACGTTGGCGATCCGTGTGCTAGTTGTCTCATCTCAACCGTAGGATCAAGACATGAAAGAGAAGATGAAGAAATCAAGGGCCAAGAGTAGAGATTCCTCTCAACAAACTTCCACCAACAAGTCTCGGGTTCAAGTATAAATACCCATGCTTTTTCTGTATTTTGTATCCATTTTTTTTACTTTTACTGTTATAATGCTAAAATAGAAGTAGGAAGTATTGTATTTTCAATTTGATAGTTTTGTAATTTTTCGATGATTTAATAAAAGTTAATTTGAGAATCTCTTTGTTATTTCAACTATTTTTAATTGTTAAATTTTATAATATTGACTTATTGTTTATTTTTGTCATTATAATATGAAAGCTTGTTTGATTAAGCTGAAACAATAGCTTGAATCAAATAGGTTAAAAGTGATATTTGGATTAGAAGTCAAACCCTACTGGTTTGATTTGTAAAAATGGTTCGGTTTCCATAGAACGACCGGTTCATTTGGAGGCTGGTTGACTTTTAATTATGGTGGTTCGAGGTCTATGTTTCTGTTTGATTCGAGTCTAAGAATGGACTCGAATGGTTTTTGATTCGATGATGGTGATGTCGTTTAGTTTTTAAGCCAGCTCAGCGCTGCGCTTCGTCACAAAGGTTTCTTCAAAAGGTTTCGATCTCTTATTTCTATTTAGTTTGTTTAAGTTTTTAAGAATTTATTTTAGAACTGTGAGTTTGATTTTGTTGCAGTCTTGTTGATGTTATTGAATTGTGTTAGATATGGTATGTTATGGATTTACCATTTTTATGCTTTTTAGAGATTGAATTAATCTGCTAAGTTGATTAAGCTTTAGTCTGGTTTGTTTGTTTAGCTTGTATCTGCTAATTTGTCTGATTATTTTAATAAGCTGATAAGTTAGATTATAATGATGGTTATCTCTGCTGAATGTATTTCTTTTTATGGGTTGAATGATCAGTTTGGTGTATCTGTTATGAGCGTAGCGGTTTTCATACCTAGCTTATATAGTCAATCTAGTCTGTTGGTCATTATGGGTGCTTAGTTTGCTTGAATTTTAGTAATCCATTATGTTTGTGATTTAGAGAATTTTGCATAGGACTGTTTTATTTGATTTTTCCTTCATATCTGTTAAAGTCTTTTGAATCTGTTTTGAGTTTAAGCTTGCTGATATTTTATTGAACTTAACTGTACGTTAGTAGCTGATACTGGTAGAAGTTTTAGTTGATGCTTGATATGATTTGCTGATATATTAGTTTTTTTTTATTATTTCGATTGCTAGATGCTATTTTCCTTCTTTGCTGTTATTTAGTTTGAATTGCTGAATATCCATTTTAACAGATTCATTTAATCTGTTATTGATAAACTGATTCCTATCAGTAAAAAAAAAGTTATCATCACAATAGATCATTCCTGTGATCCTTATCATATTTTCGTTGTCCAAAAAAATAATTACAAAAATTATGTCTCTTGTGGGACTCGAACCCGTGACCTTACGGACAAACATCCAACGTGTTAACCCCTTGAGCTGCAAGCTCTTTTGATTTTCCTATCTTCCATTAAATTAATATATTAGATCTGCTTCTGGCAGATTTTGATTTAAGTTGTGTCTTCATTAAACTCCCGTTTTAAATAAAATTTAACTAATGTTTTAATTAGAGTAATTTTTAGTTTTAAAAATAATAAGTAGTTTCAAATTAAAATTTAATTTGTTTAGTAATTTAGGAATTTAATTAGTATTAAAATTATTAGATTTTAACTAATTTAGATTTTAGATAAAGTAATTTCATTTATAGATTTAAAAATAGTGTAAAAGTAAATTTGTTTTAAAAAAATTTTAGTTTTAATTTGTTAGTTTAATTTTTAATTAACTTTAATTTTTAAGTAATTGTTTTTAGCTTTTATAAATTTGGGGTTTACGATTCATGCACTTTAGGATAAAATTAAGTTTAAAATTGGTAGATTTAATTTTTAGTTTAAAAATCGGAAACCAATTCGAATCAATTGTCCAAATCGATACAAAACGTCTCAAATTCATAAGATCTTCGTGTACAACGAACTTGGTTTACCCACGTGTTTAATTAAATCCGTCTTTGGTAATTTTAGACTATTACTTGTTCCTAAAGGTAATTTTCTAATTTACCCTATAACGTATCTAATTATCACATATACTATCACGATCACATCAAAAAATTTGGTGCCGCTGCCGGGGATCTTGTGTACGATTCGTCTTTGTGAGATTTGTTGATCGTTGATTTGAAGAACCTTTCCTTCCTCGGAAAGTTTTTATTGATTTATGAAAAATACCAAAAATAATCTTCTTAATCCTCTATCATGTTTAATTCTTTTTCTCCTCACCCTCAAATTTTTAATTCTTCCATGAATTCCTTCGTCAATTGTGAAGGGTGTGGAGAACCATTATATGGTTTTTTACCATGTCGGTGGTGTACGTGTGAGCGTTGTGGAAATGACTTACGAAACGATGTACGAGTTGGATTTTGTCCTTGTTCTGATGATATTACTTCATGTGGAAATCCGAATTTTTCGAATAATCATCTCGATTTTTACCCACCTCCACACCCCACATACGAGACACCCTCGTGTGAGTTTTGTGGAAATAATTCTCATTTTGGAATTAATTGTTCGCATTGATTCTCGCTTAATTACGAGCAAGAACCGAGCTACAAGCAAAACTTTAATGATAATTGTTATCCACAAGATTTACCGAGTTTATCACAACAATATCTTTGTTGTGAGTATTGTGGAGGTCCTCACGAGAGTTTTTGTTGTCAAACGATGAATCAAAATTTTTATGAGCCTAGTCCTTGCTATAATTCGATTCCTTCCGGTTTTGACCAATCTCCACAATATTCTTTCGATATTGAACGACTTGAAACAATGTTCCAACAAATAACGAATCAAAGAAATGTTAAAATTGTTGGAAAAAGCATTGAAGATATGTTGCTAGAAAAAAGAAAAATTAATCAAGAGATTAATGATATAACTAATGAATTGGGAACTCGACGATTTCATGGAGAAATAATTGATGAGGGATTTAGAAGAGATTGTGAACTTAAGATTAGACAACTTTCGCAAGACTATAATGGTTTAAGCATTGAAATTCGAGAGAAAGAACGAGCTCAAGCGGAAGCAAAATACCTTGCTAATCGTGAACTCGAGCGTTCTCTTCTTTTGGATGATGACGAGGAAAGTGCTATTTCTTTGAGAGATCTTATTGCTCTACATCCTTCATCTAGTGCAATCGTACTTCCTTTTCGTATCTTGCCGGCTATGGAGCCCAAGGATTCACCCATCCTAGATGATGAAGAAATCTCTCATGACATCACTACTCCTATTCATGATTCTTCCATCGTGGAACACGAAAATTCTCTAAGCAAGGGGGACGAGCATATTAGCACTATTCCGGAAACGGAATCGGACGAAGTAATAAAGTCTAGTGTTGAAATCCTTGTCCAAAACCCAAGAGAGTTTGACGGTATTTCCAATGAAACGTGTGATTTGCCACAATTTGATGACTCTACTTCTTCCATTCACTTTGATATTTTCTCAAATTCTAATGATTAAAATTGTGATGGAAATGAAGATTTTGAGAATGATTCTACTTCTAGTGAATTTTCTAATGAGGAGTTCTCCGATGAACTTTCTTATAAAGATAATATTCACGACTCGGATTTTGAGGGGTTTACCGATGAACCTACTCTTCTTCACCCATTTCCACCGGGAAATGAGGATGATAGTGATCCGGTTTATGAGAGGTTCACTTTTGAACTTGCTCCTTTAGACCCATTTCCACCGGGAAATGAGGTTGATTTGACTATTCCGATCCTTAAGAAGTTCACCAATGAACTTACTCATTTAGATGTGGAAGACGTGGTTCTTCGTGAAAAATTATCCAACGTCTATCTTCTCATTTCTAGGATCGAGGCTTCTAAGCCTAATGCCAAGTCTTTCTCTCCATCTCCTATTCACGTTGAGGATAGTGATCCGCTTATGGAGGAGATCGACACTTTTCTTGCTTCTAATGATTCGATACCACCGGGTATTGATGATATCGACTCAGAGGGGGATGCTCTCTTTTTAGAGAATTTACTTGATGATGATTTCGTCCCGAGTCCTCCTTCCACCCACTTTGACCTTAATGTGCGGGTTTTACATGTGTCTCATTTTGAGTACCATGACCCGATTGATCACATTTCTAAGGGTGAAATGGTCGTTAAAGCTAAGAATGTTGATTCCACTATGGATGAAAATTTTATCCCACCATTACCATGTGCTTTATATAATCTTGGATTAGCATGGAGGGACGACACCGTGTTGTCTATTCCTTTCTCTTTCGAGGACGAGGTATTCGATCCCGGAATCATTGATTTAGGGAAATCTCGGCCTTTCACCGATGTAAAAATTGAAAGATTTTTCGATCATCTTGGTGCGAGTTTATCTCGGTGAGCATGCTATATTCATTCCATAATTTGTGACCACCATCTCTTATTGGAGATTCGTGTTGGAGTTTTATCCTTTCGTTTGTCATCCGACAACGAGGATGAGATCTTTGACCTCGGCATCGTGCTTTATTATGGATTTTATTCCATTATGCCGGTTTTCACCACTTTCCCTAAGGACCAATGAATGCGGGGATCGAGTCGAGCTCATGACTCGGTTAACAAAAACGAGGTGCCTTGTGGGGGAGTCCCATACATTCTATCTTCTTTCTATTTTCTAACATTAATAAGGCTTTATCCTTCAAGCTCGTGCTCGTGTTTTGTTGTGTTGTGAATCTTAGGTACGACCCTTATCATTGAAGACTCTCGTGTTCGGTTTTTGCCGGTCCACTTGATCTTCCTTTCTTTGATTGCCAAAAAGTGGCACACTCTTTATCCTTTGATTTTTATCGACTAACGTTTTATCTTGAGGCATAATTAATAAACGGCTTATAGATTTGCGTGCTCTTTCCATGTTAGGATTTTGCATTAGACTCTTCGTATTTTAGCAAGGGGGTGTTACTCTTGAGCTAAGAAACATTGAGGACAATGTTTGGTTTTAGCATGGGGAGTCAATCGATATAATCGCTTGCAATTGCTTTTGTCGTGTCTAAACGTAGTTTTCTCATTTTTCATAAAAAATTTAAATTTTTAGTGTTGTTTTTAAGTTTTAATAAATAAAATAAGTGCTTTTGACACGAATGTAGGCTTTCCGTTGGTGAAAATAAAAATAGTTTTTGACTCGACTCGTTTTTTACCTTAGCTTTTCCTTAACGTATTTGAATTAAGTTTTGCTAGGCTTTTATATAGGGAGATTTAAAACGCGAAAGTCTTATTTCATACGGGTTAAGAACAAGAACTTTTCGCAAGTTCCTATAATTGATCCTAGAAAGTCGTTTATCAATGGAACTTTAAAACGCAATTTCTAAAACTTGAAAGAGTATAAGAAGATGCAAGATCCTATAGATGACTTGAAAACCCAAAACTTTGATTTAATAGGCTAAGTATCCATTGATTTCACATTTTTGGAATTTTACAATATGGAGAACAAGAGATGATAGAGTTCAATCATAAGTTTCTAAGATTAATTCTTCTTTGTGCAAGTATTTTTGTGTCTGATTTAATTTTCTCGTATTTACTTTCCACACTTGAATAATAATTGCTTAATAAATGAAGTTTTTAGCTGTTTAGGCTTGATATCTTAACTCGTAACTCCTTCTTTTTCTTCCCTTGTAATTAAAGTGAGAACACATTAAGGGTGTCAGCGTCATGGACTTTTGATCATGGGACTGCGGAAATTTGGCTTACTATACATATCATATTAATAAAGAAGAATAAATAAAAACATGTTCTCTAGGAGCCTTCGGGTGGGAGTCATGTAGCACTAACCTTGTCATTAGAGCCTTAGGGTGTATGGCGAGGGGACGTGTTGAATAAAAATTGCTTCATCATCAAGAGCCATAAGGTGGGATGGTGATGTCAATTCCCTTATTTTTTTCCAAGGAGCCTTTGGGTGTGGATTTTAAATAAGGAGCACAATTACATCTTAAAGAGTCACAAGGTGATATGATGTGATTGTTGCTAACTCCATTAATAAGGTCATAATTGACTTTAGAGGTTTTTATTGTTGCTTTTAAGTAGCCCTATTAGCCAAATTTCGGATCCGGGGATTTATCCCTCAAATCGTGTTAAGTTATCCTTGATGTGGGCTTTCTTTAGTGACAACGGTTTTTGAAGTCGAGGTTAGGTTTTGAGTGTTGAGTTCACACCGTTTTCGCCTTCATTTTGGGACTAATAAATATCAAATAAAGTCAAATGAGCCTTTGGGTGAATGACAAATAAAATCTAGAGATACAATTAGGAATAATAGGATATTGAGTTTAACACAATTTACTTGTATGAGTTGGTTTAATTTTGGGGCTTATGATTAACAATGATCTTGTTTTTGCACTTGGCATGGAAAAGTGAAAAGTCGAGGACGATGAATCTATTTGAGTTTTATGATCCTAAAAGTTATTTTTCAAATAATGAAAGCAATACATTATGTCTTTGCAAAATAAAATGTCAAAAGTTGAATAAAAGTGTAGTTAGTGTTTTATTGTATCATTGCGTGAGGACACGGCAATTGCTTAGCAAGGGGGAGTTTGATATGAGTGATTTTATTCATATCAATTGTATCTAAAAACGAACAATAATTGCATAAAATGTATCAAAAAATGCCTTGTATATGCTTGTTTGTTGTTTGATGTGTGTAGGTACCAAAGTTCACGAAAACCGGCAAAACCGACACGAAGTTTGAAGAAAAGATCGACGAAGCCAAAAACGAGCTAGATTTAAGCGGATTTGATAATTATGGAAGTTTTTGGGCCAAGTAGGTCCCACATGAGCTAAATGGGCCGGAAAAGCCCATAAGGATTTTAAAAGGGCCAACATAAGATCAAAAAGCCCAAAAGAAGAAAAGTATTAAACGGTTGGAGTATTATTAATTGGACTTCAAGGCCCAATGGAATATATTAGACGAATGGACAAATGGGCTTGATACATTAAGAAACGATTTGAAAAGTTTATTTACTTTACAATCAGTCAAACTTGTATTTTACCCATCACCACAACCCACTTGTTACGTTACAAACGAGAAATATCTATCCTCTCTTTCTCTCCCAAAAACTAACGCAGTCACCCTAACCCTAATTTACCTTGATCCCAAAAATTACCCATCAAATTAATTGGGACTTTTTGGTTTATCTCACTCGTATGATGCACACGAGTGGGAATTAAATCCCCATTATATTCGGAGGTAGAAGTTGGAGAGAAGCAGCGACGTGACATCATATGATTGGTAGAGACAGCTCATCCATCCTAATCCACCAATGAAAAGGAAACACCTCATCTCCAAACTAGCACAACTAGCACACTCGGATGCCATGTTAGCGATCCGTGTGCTAGTTGTCTCATCTCAACCGTAGGATCAAGACATGAAAGAGAAGATGAAGAAATCAAGGGCCAAGAGTAGAGATTCCTCTCAACAAACTTCCACCAACAAGTCTCGGGTTCAAGTATAAATACCCATGCTTTTTCTGTATTTTGTATCCAATTTTTTTACTTTTACTGTTATAATGCTAAAATAGAAGTAGGAAGTATTGTATTTTCAATTTGATAGTTTTGTAATTTTTCGATGATTTAATAAAAGTTAATTTGAGAATCTCTTTGTTATTTCAACTATTTTTAATTGTTAAATTTTATAATATTGACTTACTGTTTATTTTTGTCATTATAATATGAAAGCTTGTTTGATTAAGCTGAAACAATAGCATGAATCCAATAGGTTAAAAGTGAGATATGGATTAGAAATCAAACCCTACTGGTTTGATTTGTAAAAATGGTTCGGTTTCCATAGAACGACCGGTTCATTTGGAGGCTGGTTGACTTTTATATATGGTGGTTCGAGGTCTATGTTTCTCTTTGATTCGAGTCTGAGAATGGACTCGAATGGTTTTTGATTCGATGATGGTGATGTCGTTTAGTTTTTAAGCAAGTTCAGCGCTGCGCTTCGTCACAAAGGTTTCTTCAAAATGGTTCGATCTCTTATTTCTATTTAGTTTGTATAAGTTTTTAAGAATTTATTTTAGAACTATGAGTTTGATTTTGTTGCAGTCTTGTTGATGTTATTGAATTGTGTTAGATATGGTATGTTATGGATTTACCATGTTTATGATTTTTAGAGATTGAATTAATCTGCTAAGTTGATTAAGCTTTAGTCTGGTTTGTTTGTTTAGCTTGTATCTGCTATTTTGTCTGATTATTTTAATAAGCGGATAAGTTAGATTATAATGATGGTTATGTCTGCTGAATGTATTTCTTTTTATGGGTTGAATGATCAGTTTGGTGTATCTGTTATGAGCGTAGCGGTTTTCATACCTAGCTTATATAGTCAATCTAGTCTGTTGGTCATTATTGGTGCTTAGTTTGCTTGAATTTTAGTAATCCATTATGTTTGTGATTTAGAGAATTTTGCATAGACTGTTCTATTTGATTTTTCCTTCATATCTGTTAAAGACTTTTGAATCTGTTTTGAGTTTAAGCTTGCTGATATTTTATTGAACTTAACTGTACGTTAGTAGCTGGGTATAAGTTTTAGTTGCTGCTTGATATGATTTGCTAATATATTAGTTTCTTTTGATTATTTTGATTGCTAGATGCTATTTTCCTTCTTTGCTGTTATTTAGTTTGAATTGCTGAATATCCATTTTAACAGATTCATTTAATCTGTTATTGATAAACTGATTCCTATCAGTAAAAAACGGTTATCATCACAATAGATCATTCATGTGATCCTTATCATATTTTCGTTGTCCAAAAAAAATAATTACAAAAATTATATCTCTTGTGGGACTCGAACCCGTGACCTCACGGACAAACATCCAACGTGTTAACCACTTGAGCTGCAAGCTCTTTTGATTTTCCTATTTTCCATTAAATTAATATATTAGATCTGCTTCTGGCAGATTTTGATTTAAGTTGTGTTTTCATTGAACTCCCGTTTTAAATAAATTTTAACTAATGTTTTAATTAGAGTAATTTTTAGTTTTAAAAATAATAAGTAGTTTCAAATTTAAATTTAATTTGTTTAGTAATTTATGAATTTAATTAGTATTAAAATTATTAGATTTTAACTAATTTAGATTTTAGATAAAGTAATTTCATTTATAGATTTAAAAATAGTGTAAAAGTAAATTTGTTTAAAAAAAATTTAGTTTTAATTTGTTAGTTTTATTTTAATTAACATTAATTTTTAAGTAATTGTTTTTAGCTTTTATAAATTTGGGGTTTACGATTCATGCACTTTAGGATAAAATTAAGTTTAAAATTGTTAGATTTAATTTTTAGTTTAAAAACCGGAAACCAATTCGAATCAATTGTCCAAATCGATACAAAACGTCTCAAATTCATAAGATCTTCGTGTACAACGAACTTGGTTTACCCACGTATTTAATTGAATCCGTCTTTGGTAATTTTAGACTATTACTTGTTCCTAAAGGTAATTTTCTAATTTACCCTATAACGTATCTAATTATCACATCTACTATTACGATCACATCACTCTCCATAACCCTCGGTGGGTGCTTGAAGAAACTCCATCATAGTACGATTAGCCATGGTTGCTTCTTTTTATACAATGGGTTCGTCAATAGGAGATTCTTCACTAGAAGAAGTTCCTTCCTTTCGGTTTCTACGTTTACGTGCACGTCTTGCTTGGTTACGAGTTTGCATAAACATCACGTACAACGTGGGGATGAGCAAATAAGATTCTTTTGGGTGTATTTAACTTTTTCAAAAATTTTTGTGCTTTTGATTGTTTTTTACTTTTTTGGATTTTTGTGATGTATTACGTAGACACAAATCTACAAATCTCTCGATTCAATGAGCCTCAAGGAATGAAAATGATCACGTGAAATGAACCCCTTCGATGACTTTACAACGTTGGTGGAACACCAAAACGTTCAATCGGGTTTAATCTGTTAAAACCAAAAAAATATATAGATACGTAGATAATACTTTGGTTGGAAAACCCTCGATTAGCCCTTTTTCTCTTAACACGCAAAAGCAAGCGGGGGAAACGAGGCGGCGCTAAGCACTTAAGAGCCTTTTTCTCTTAGGTCGTGAAATACAACCGCCTTATACCCACCTTATAGTTTGTGTTAATTAAAATCAAACTTCTCGAAAGTAATTATCTATTTTGCCTTTTTTTCTTTGTTTGATATTCGAATACAATGACTGAGTGATGAAATCCCAAATCAAGGTTGTGTTTTCACACTTTTGGAGTACTTGTGAATTTATTGTGACACGTATACGATATAGTAATAATATTCACACAAAAAACGAAAACCGATAATACGTATGATTAGAGTGCTAATCACACAATTACTATTTATGGTTAATATAAAAACAAAATTTGTTCAAATCAAAACACAACACGCCTCCCCGGCAGCGGCGCCAAAAATGATAGTTGTAAATTCACACTCGTTTAGTAAAACGAGATAAAAGCGGTAAGTACTAAGTGAACGTTTAAGAAAACGTAAGCACTTATGACCCTTTGTATGGGATCGTTCTTAAGGAGGCTAGTGTGTTGTATTAAGAGATGATTAAATGTTTGTGATTATGATTATGAATAAAGAAAAGAGAAAAAGATGACGGTTACGATTAAATTAAACTAAGACGAAAGTCGTAAACGTAAAACCTTAAAACGTGACAAAATTTAAAAATTAGCCTAAAAATTCCTAGAAAAGTGCAATAAATCCTAAAAAATGCAATTAGAGTTTACAAAAAATCAAAAATCACTCAAACCTTTTATTTAATTAATTAATAATTTTTTAATTCTAATTAAAGCCCAAAAAATCAATTTAATTAACAAAAAGCCTAAAATGAGATTTTTCAATTTGTAAACCTCTAAACTAACTTAATTAAACTAAAACTATTTTTGGAAAATTTAAAATTAATTAAAACTATTTAAAAATGATTAAAAACTATTAAAATATTAAAACAATCCTAAAAATTAATTAAACGACAAGAAAATTAATTCAAAAGTCTTAAAAATTCTAACTTAATGATTTGACCTACGAAAAATGAAAAAGTTTCAAAAATCCTAAAAACAATTTTTAATAATAAAATAATAATAAAATAATAATAAAATATTAATAAAAATTCAAAATTTATAAAATATTCTAAGAACTTGCAAACTAGTTTATTTTAACCTAATTAAATAGAAAAAGAACTTGAAATTACAAAATACCCCTAATGGGCCTCCAAATGGGCCAAAACTCAAAGCAGTCCAAGCTTAATGGGCTTTTTGGCCCAATAAGGAAAAAGTTATCCAAATAAGCTGAAAAGTTCCAGTCTAGCTTAAAATTTGATTTTAAACACAAAACTCTAAAGACCCTAAAGCTGAATCAGTGCTTATCACAGCTTAGTGAACAAACAACTTATTCTTAATGGGTGTTTTGGCCCATTAAGCCATAAGCTAATGCCATAAGCTGAAATTTGACACACATCTTTCTAATGAGATTATAAAGCTGTTTGTAAAAAGAAATTTTGAATAAGCCCAAGAAATAAGCCTGAAATAAGCAAAATCTCTCTACACAAAATGACAAAATAGTCGTTTTCGAGTTATAGGCTGTTCCAATAGCTGATTCTTTTTGCAAAATGTTTTTGTAGAATCTTGATAACCTATGAATCTATGAAGTGGGTTGATGTTTTCTAGTGAGAGAAACTAGAGAGAGAAAGTGAGAGAAAACTATGTGTTATTTTATTAAATGGAACTTTCAAATGAACAACAACCAACCCTTTCCAAGGAGGAAAGGGGTATTTATACTTCCAAGCAACATTGGGCTTGGGCCGGTCCATGACAAGCCCATGGACCGGTTCATACTTAACTAAATAAGTAACTATTAACTACGGGCTATTACAACATTCATAATATTGTGGAGTGACCGATACTTCTAATATACGTAAAAACGTATTTCTAACAATCTCCCCCTAAGGGAGGTCACTCCACGTTACAAAGTTCTAAACCTAGCATACTATACTAAGTCTTCGTTCTTTAGCTCGTAGTCTTTTCTTCCTTTTCTTTTTGTTGTGAATATGTTGGTTTGATATTTTAGGCTTTGGCTTGTGAGCATTGTTCTTTGGCCTTTCACGTGCGATCTTTGCCTTTCTTGTGAATTTTGCCTCCTCGTGACTTCATGTTCCACACACTTATGTATTTTTGTTAAATTCTCGAAAGCTTCAGAGTTTGGTACAGCGGAAGACTTCATCTTGTACTTTCTTGAATTTTTGCTGAACTTTGTTGCAGAAAAACATAAGCATGTGGAAACGACTTCATCTGGTACACCGCAAAGCCACCGTCTTCAACTGGTACACAGCAACGTCACCGTCTTCAACAGGTACACAGCAACGCCACCGTCTTTAACAGGTACACAGCAACGACACGAATAAAATGGCTTTGAACATTTCATTCTAATTCGGTAGCATTTTACCTCCGGTCGGTGAAGACCGTTGGACGATATTAGATATCGTACCCGTGACGGATAGTTTCAATTAAGTAACTTCCTGACAGGATTTCGCGGGTAAACCCGTTCTCTTTATTCGATCGTCCAAAGCTGACTGTGAACATAAAGAGTGAATCACTTGGATAAATTATCCTTGTGATTTGAAGCCGTCAATTCATGAAACCTGGAACAAGTGAATTTCAATTAAGATTTTCACCATCGTTGCTTTCCAGTTGTCACGAGCTCAATTCATAAAGAATCTTGCACGTCACCTACCAAGTGCTGTTTGATGTTAACACTAGAAGGATTTCCACTCGTCACTGTGATCAATAAAGAGTCACTCTGAGTGTTCTGGCAAGATCATATGATAATGCGTAGAGGCCTGGAACGAGTTTAAGTTCAATTAAGAATTAAACCACTGTTTCTTTCCAGTTTTTCACAAGATTAGTTCTAAAAGAATCGCACGTGTAACCTACCATAAGCTTGTTTGATGTTGGCTCAAGCAGGATTTCCATCTTCATTGTAATACTTGCGTATTACTCGGATGTTCTGGCAATATTACAGGAATACTGCGTAGGACTCATGAAAAATCTCTTACTTTTCACAGTGTGTGAGAAAGCAAGGAATAAATGGAAAGTGTCCTAATGAGACTTTTGATGATCTCTTGGCTCTAGACTCGATTGTGCGTTTTGATTTAGTGAGCGATGGCTGGAGAGGAGTGCCACCTTTTCAATACCAGTCTATTCGGAGTGAATAAACCAATAGATAACGTGTTGATCTCCGTGTGATTAAAACAAATACCTTTTGAGAGATATTTGAGTTAGCTGGGAAGGCTTGTGCATTGCATCACTGGGTCCATGATGTCTTTCTTCAATATCGAGAATCATTAACAAAAATGACCTCAATAGCATATGTATTGACCCGGTTTCTGCCTAAAGTTGTAAGGAGGGCTTCTTTCTTTACACCCTTTATCTTTACAATTCTTTTTCATTCTTCAACCGCTTCAATGCTTACCAATACGTCATCACTAGCACCTTGTTATGATTGTTCCAGTGCTAGCTTAAGTACTTGGTCGGCATTCAGCTACGTTCACAATCTTTCTCCAACTTTCCTAGGACTTCTAATTCTATCTAGGGAATTGTCCTTGGGAAGATTCCATCGGCTCTGATGAATTATTGGACTAAACCTATTCCTACCACCCTTTTGATACCACATTCGTCGTGAATTAAGCGTGTTTTGGGAAAGTATAGCCACCATGAAAAATCATTGAAAATCACATAAGGTACTTGTGACATTGAAATCAAAAGTTTTGTACCTTAGGTGTTTTGTTCATCAAAAACGCTCCCCCTTAACACGTGCTTTACACATATTAAGTTGGATAATCGTTAAGTCTTTTTCATCTTTTAGCCAAGTATCATTTAAATCTACTTAATCCCATTTTCTCCCCTTATCCAAAATGTTAACCATTAATATTTGGGATATTGAATGGATTAACCGGTCTTTGGGTAAAAATGAAATCTATGTTTGGCCACAGAACATGTTAATGCTCCCCCTTAAGTTAATAAGGGATAGTTGTAGTGCTTTAGTATGATATATTTTGAAAGATTTAGAATCTCGTGAGAAATTCTTGAAAAATTATCATACCTTAACACTACATCAACTCGTACAAGCACAATTTTCACAAATATACATATTCACAATTGAAAACCAATATAAAGTGGACCTGAAATGTACGACCCATTAGATGGATCGTTGCAGTAGCTTGTGGTGCACTAGATATGGTCTACCACCAACGAATCTTTCCAAACTCCTCATCAATCTACGTTCACGGAGCTTTTGATCAATCTTCTTGATCACATAATTCGCCATCTCCCGATAACCCTTATGCCAATCCTCGGTCATCTCTGGTAAAGTCCCACCTGAATTAAGATGCTCCAACTTTCCTCTGACTTGTAAAAGAGTCCCATCACTATACTTATAAAGCTCACCCACCCTCATAAACTTCATTAACCCTCGACTGTTCAAGTAGAAAATGCCGCAATTCGGGACAGAAATGCCGGTATAGGGACATCTATCTACATGTTGAGGGAACACTTGATTCACTGGACGGGTTAGGTTACGCTTCCTTTGATAGCTTTCGACTCCCAACTGAATATCTTCAACTCGTTTCTTGATAACAACGCTTCGTGTGAACATACGAAGTGCTGTATTCAAGGCAATGATGTCTTCACGAGGAATATGTGTGAGTTGATCCCGGGTCATCATAAGCAACATATCTTCGATATCCTCAAGGCGAATGATAGAGAAGTCTCCCTGCTGGATTTTGTATTCTCTGTCATCCTCCTTTTTCAGACGAATCTCCGTCACATGATAATAGCCATTCTTGGCTTCGGTTTTCAGCCCTAAAATGCTAGAGATGCGAATATCGGATCTAACATTGCTTCCTGAATTGGCTAAGCAGCAACCCCTGTACGCCCTTCGTACTCGTTCGTCCCAATGAGATGCACCTATAACAGCATACATATCATAATTACGATTTACCTTTGGGACCCAGAGTCGGTTTACCTTTTCCTCAATAAAGGGTATTGTTCCCTAGTTGGCAGCTTTCAGCAATGTCAGGGAGGTTGCGTACTTTGATGACCCCTTTGGAAGATACACTTGATCATTGGTGACGAAGAAGTCAAGAGCAATCTGATTATCTTGAGAAGGATCAAGTGGAGGTGGAGCTCTTTCTGATTCATGAAGACCTGGCCGTTGAACGGTATTTAGAGCTTTCAGGATCTCATCGGCATAATACTCGAACTCCATTCGGGTTAACCGGGTTTTGGCGCGAATTCTCTTATCCTTCAGCGCTCTCTTCACCAAAGATGGAGTAACCGAAGTCTTATACTCATGAGCAAGAAATGCACATAAGTCAATCGGATTGCGGATCCGGAGATACAAAACATCTTTGTCAGCGTCTGTGATCGGATCATATTGCGCCGCTGCCGTGATCCAAGCCTGTGGCGGTGCAGTCTCGTCAATCTCCAACGTGTCTGCCCAGTCCCGTGTGCTTGATTCAGGAACAGTAGATTGAGGTTCTTGTTGTAGAGGAGTGGAAACGTGAACATCTGCTGGTTCTGATTCAGGCATCTCGGCAGTGTCATGGACGGGTGAGTGTTGTGCAGCTTCAGGTTCAGTTACCGATTCTGCAATCACAGGAGCAACAACAATAGAACTAACAGGGTTAGTGGTAACAGGTATAGATACAGCAATAGATGTACCAGGAATCGATGACGCTGCAGTAGCATTCACATCGTGGCGCCACTTGGATCGTCTTGATTCCGTTGAGGTAGATTTTTCCTTTGCCACTGCATCTTTCTTAGACTTGGTTCCAGACTTAGCAGGTTTCTTTGAGCTGGCAACCTTATCCCCCTTTTCAGGCTGTTTACCCCCATCATCATCCTCATCCCTATCCTCGTTGCTCCCTTTAGCACTCTCCTCATTACCATCACCACCATCATTACCATCATTATCATCATCATCCTCATCATCATCATCATCCTCATCATCATCACCACCATCATCATCTTCTCCCTCTTCTTCTTCTTCTCCTTCTTCTTCTTCTTCTTCCTCTTCTTCTTCACCAGTACCCTCTTCTACTTCACTTTCTTCCCTTTCTTCCTCAGGCAGAATGTGATAGGGTACCACACTTCCAAACATCTTGAACAACCGATCATCCTCCATGATAGCGTCATTCAGGGATTTATAGAGTGTCCGTTGAATCTTAGATTTATCAAACGATCCAAGTTCCCTCATACGAGCTTTGAGGATCTTCTTTAGCTCAAAATCCGTCAAGTCATAGGCAATTTTGTAGGCGGATTCAGACGGATTGGATGACTTGATCATCAATTTGTCAGCAGCGAGTGTCTTCAACTCATCACGCAGTTTAGGCATAAGGGATTCAACGGATTCTTTCACTCTCTGCTTAATAGAAGCTTCAAGAGTTTCTTTCTGCTCTTTATAGTTATCCTTAATAGCTCGAAGTCTCGTAAGTCGTGCTTCATGCCTATCAGCTTCAGCCTTTTTGACCCGAGCAAGTTCTTCTGCATGAGCTTTACGTGTAAATTCCATATCTGCAGCGAACTTAGCAATCATCTCTTCTTGGGATTTCTTAGATGCTTCTTCACTTTGCACTCTTCGAAGTAGCTCTTGGCGAAGATTATCCATCTCTCTTTTTTGATTATCCGTGTATTTGTCCAACATCTCTGCCATGACGAATGCAGCCATTGAAGATGTTCCAGAGCTACTTTGGGAAGGTTGAAGAGGCTCGGTTGTTACTACGGTACTAAGGATGGGAGTTATCGGTGGAGGAAGAAATGGTGTTGAAACCGGTCGGGTTGGTAAGGGTTGTATTGGTGGAGGTTGAGTTACTAAGGGTTGAGTAGGTACCATGATTGTAGGAGCGCCGGACTCCTTTTCAACACTTGTTGAAACGGGGGGGGGGGGGGGTGGATGTCTCCTTCGAAGTAGAATACTTTTCAGGTGATCCAAACTCAAAAACATCCTCTGGCTCCTCGTACTCTTCTTCAATATTTACCCGTGCACCCGAACCACTACCTCCCGTGTCTTTCCTACTCCTTTCCATAGCTATCTTCATCGCTTTTCTCTCAGCCTTGTTAAGAGTAGGATCATCAACATCTTCGTCATCGTGGAGAACTAACTCATCAGCCGTACCCTTTCCCTTCTTAACTGCAGTCTTCTTCTTTTTGGCTTTGGGTTTAGGTAAAGCTGTTTGCTTCTGTTTACCTTTGCTCTTAACCGTGGTAGATGAGTCTTCACCCGCTTGAATGCTTGCTCGTTGATTCTCAATTTCTTGTAGCAAGTTCTTGTAATCATCAGATGCGAGAATCTCATCTGTCAGCAGATGACTGGGAATGGGACCAGTAATAACTATATTCGAATGCGTCTCCTGCCTTAAGTCTACCAAATCATCATCATCCATCGTGTGGTGACGACTACCTGCACGCTTATCAATAGATGCATCGTTTTCCATAAAGTAATGTATGATCAGCTTAATGAACCTAGGGTACTGGTAACTTTTAACCTTACCCTTCGTGTTTGTGAAGAGTTGAAAAGTAAACTCCTCCCACAGCAATGATGCATAATCAATACCCATACCTTTGAACATACCATAAAACATCTTGATGATTGGCGGACGAACAACATCAAACCCAGTTGTTTTGGGTGTGAAACATCGGCTTAGAATCCCAAAAATAGCTTTCCATGGTTGACCAACTTTGGCAGTAGTAAACTCAGACACGGTTCGTATGTCAAGACATCCAATGGCAGTGAACATTTCCATGATCTGGTCCTTAGTCGGGTTGGCTGAGAATGATAGGCCTTTGAGTGTCGGCCGAAATCCAAAGATCTTCCTGAAGTCTGACACAGTAAGTGTCTGCTGCTTGTTGTCCAAGGAAAATGTGATTTTGTTCGACGTCCTCTCTTTGGTAGCCCAGAACTCGTAAAGGTAGTCATAGGGAACTGAAGCACTTCTCCTTAGTGCATGCTTTAGATGAGATTTATCAAGTATGGTTGTACCTACCTTAAATCCATTATGGGTAGAATGAGATACCTCCTTCAAACGGAAGTTGTTTGGAAGAAACTTTAGAGTCTTGGCTTCGGCAATGGCGGTGGCTCTGGCGTCTTGTATTTGTTGTACTGTTGGGTTAGTCATCGTTTCTGCTTAAGATAAAACACAAAGGTTGATACATACAAAAAAATGAATATCATTATGATTGTATTCCTAAGCATTAAACATATGACCTAATCCCTTAAGCTTGCAAAAATCACTCAAACATCCTTCATTCAGAATAAGCATTTAATTGAGCATAAACCACTATCCGGAATAAACATGACATGGTGGATTAAACATACTATGCGGAATAATTATCCTATGCGGAATGCCATCCCTACCCGGAATAATCATCCTATACGGAATAAACAGCCTATGCGGAATAGAACTTCTATTCTGAAAGATCTGTTTATGCGGAATAAAGTTCTATTCGGAAAGATCGGTCTATACGGAATAAATTTCTATTCGGAATGATCAGGCTATGCGGAAAAATTTCTTTATTCGGAAAGATCTGTCTATGCGGAAAAAAATTCTTTATTCGGAAAGTTAGGCCTATGCGGAATAAAGCTTCTATTCGGAAAGATTATCCTATGCGGAATAAAGCTTCTATTCGGAAAGATTATCCTCTGCGGAATAAAGCTTCTATTCGGAATGTTCCTTCTATTCGGAATAATCCTCCTATTCGGAAAGTTCATTCTATTCTGAATAAGTGCCTTATGCGGAAAGTCCATCCTATTCGGAGTGTTTTCAACACTATGAGTTTTCTAATTAAGCACGAATTCGTTTGATTCAAGTGTTCTAAAGGCCATATATGTTCATTTGTTCTATTCCGAATCAATCCCAGGCGAAACCCCCAATTTAATTAAACCCTAATTTAAGCAGAAACCTAATTCGATTGATTCCAATTAAGCAGAGGTAATTAAATTGAATTGCATGAATGTTGAAACCGATTTGATACCTTTTGAAGATCTTGACCTAGAAGATGTTAGATTTTGAGATGTTTTGTTTGAATTCGTGAGTTTTGTGTTCTTGTACGTTAATGGCGGCAAAGAAAGGGACACAGATGAATGAGAGAAAGAAGAAAACGGGGGGGGGGGGGGGGGGGGGGGGGTGATGATTGACTAGGTCAAACTTTTAACAAGTTTGATACATGGTCACATTTAACCCCTCACTTTTTCTTTTTACTTCAATCAACATTCTTTTGTTTACCAAGTTTTAAAACTTGTCATTTTTGACCTTATCTTATGGTAAATTCTCGAGCCTTAGTGATTAACCTATCTTAACACACGCACAAATCTATTCACGATAAACTTATAAGCAACAACTAGACAAATGCCAAAGCAATCCAACCATTAACCATTGATCTTTTTGAGTTTCCTTGAAAACTTTTGAAGATCTTTTTGATGTGAAAGATGATGTAACATTTTCTCCCCCTTAAACGATGACCCGTTTTCTATTTAAAGAGCTGTAATCATTGTTTAACGAGGCACATGATGAAAACATTTCCAATTAATATCTTGAAAAGTTTGATTCGTGGTGGCAATAAGATTTCTCTTATTTTGACAAATTAATGCACTGAGACGTACACTAACTCGTGTTAGACCAAGTTGTAAAGTAAACTTGATCCCTTTGCATGATTTGGTTTGTAAATCATGCCCGAGAAAATTAATTCCCGTTGTGAGCCAACATTTTCCAAGGAAATACGTGACTTTAATATGAAAACCGGGTTGTAGTCAGAAATAACTACAAGCCATAATAGGCATGTTTTAAAAATGTACAACTTTTATACGGACTCTATTTATGGCACCGTGTCAATATTAATCGACATTTCTAAGGCCGTAAATATTACCGTACTAAAAGACATGCCCGTTTTAAAAAAGAAAAATATTTTTGGTTTTTCTTGATTTTATAATTTTTATGGTTTTTGTAGGTTTTATATTTTTTATGGTTTTTCTTGGTTTTATATTTTTGTATTTTTCTTTTGTGGTTTATATATGTACTATAATATACATGATTACGAACAAAGGATACTCTGAATAGTTTACCACCACTATTCAGCTGATTCTTCTGCCAACTCTTTGAGAGTCGCTGGAGTGAATGATTTCATGCCAAGCTTGTCGATCAAAAACTCGATTCATCCTCGATCTAAGGCTTTGGTGAACATGTCCGCCAGCTGGTACTCAGTAGTGACAAAATACAGCTCGATCACTCCGTTCTCCACCTGCTCCTTAATGAAATGGTAGCGAATGTCTATGTGCTTGGCCCGGGAGTGTTGAACATAGTTGCAGCAAAGGGCAATGGTGTTCTTGTTGTCACAATACATCGGGATTTTGTTGAATCCTAAACCGTAGTCAGTTAATTGTGATCTCATCCAAAGGACTTGAGCACAACAACCGGACATGGCGATGTATTCAGCCTCCGTGCTAGAAATTGCAGCGCTTTTCTGCCTTTTTGAAGACCAACTGATCAATCTATCTCCAAGGAGTTGCACAGATCCAGAAGTGCTACGCCTCGTGTCTTGACATCCAGCATGATCGGCATCTGCGTATGATATTAAAGCAATAGAGGAATCTTTCGGATACCATAGACCACGATGAAGTGTTCCTTTTAGATACCGAAAGATCCTTTTCACAACATGTAAGTGCTTTTCGGTAGGCCGAGCCTGATACCGGGCACACATGCATACGGCAAATTGCAAATCAGGCCTGCTAGCAGTCAGATAGAGAAGGGTGCCGATCATCCCACGGTAAAGTTTTGGATCGACAATAGTCCCATTCCTATCTTCATCTAACTTGGATTTCTCCACCATTGGAGTGTCCACGGGGTCACAATTTTCAAAGTTATATTTCTTTAAAGATTCTAGAGCATATTTGGATTGATTAATAAAGATGCCTCTGGGATTCTGAGAAATTTGTAATCCTAAGAAAAATGAAATTTTTCCCATCATTGACATCTGAAAGCGTGTGGACATTATCTTCTCAAAGCGATTTGACAATTCTATGTTAGTGGCAGCAAATATTATATCATCAACATAAATTTGTACCAGAATCATGTCGTTGCCCTCCTTGAGAGTGAATAGAGTAGGGTCCACCTTGCCTTTGGAGAAGCCTTCCGAAATGAGATATGTTGAGAGGAGATCATACCACGCGCTTGGAGCTTGTTTCAACCCGTAGAGAGCCTTCTTAAGCTTGTACACATGATTAGGAAACTCCGTGCTAACGAACCCATCCGACTGACTAACATAGACTTCTTCCCTTAGTTCACCGTTCAAAAATGCCGTCTTCACATCCATTTGATAGACGATCATGTTCATATGAGCAGCATACACAAGGAATAGTCTAATTGCCTCCAATCTTGCCACAGGAGCAAAAGATTCTTCAAAGTCTATACCCAAGGCTTGTTTATATCCTCTAGCAACCAATCTAGCCTTATTCTTTAATACTGCACCCATCTCATCAAGTTTAACCTTATAAACCCACAACAAAGTAAGGATGTTGGCCTTGTCAGGGAGAGGAACTAATTCCCATACTTCAAGTCTTTGAAATTCATTTAGTTCCTCTTGCATAGCTTCAATCCAAGATGATTGAGTCATAGCATGTTGCCAGTTTTTAGGTTCAACTTCGGAGAGAAATGCATCAAAGTAGCAATAGAGTGCACTCTCTTGTAATTGATGGTGTGTGGAGACTGGTCGATCTAGATTTCCAATAACATTCCTAATAGGGTGATCTTTTGTCCATTTGGTGCTATGTTTTTCAATCCTAGGTGGTCTGGATGTGAACAATAGAAGGAGCTTCTTCTGAGGTAGACGCGGCTGAAGGGTTTTCAGGTATCGCTACACCAAAGAAAGGAAGCTCTTGCAGGTGAGCATATTCCAAATCGTGATCAATAGAATCCTCTTCCACATCATTAGGCACAAGTAGGGGTGACGATTCAGGTGTAGTTTGAGAATCACTTGGTGAAGGTGCATCCGGTTCAATGTGAATTGAAGATGCATTAGATAAAGCTTCATTTGCTTGAGCAACAACTTCAGGGATTGGAGCTATCACTACAGGTGCTGGAACTTCATCATTTGGGGGATCAAAGAATTCGTCAAACAACGGTTGAAACAGTTTATCCCACTCGGGCCTTGATGGTGGTAAAAATGATGTAGAAGTAGGATTATTGGGAACTAATCCGGAACTAATAGCACCGGTTCCCATCTCATGAAGCGCGGGTTCAGAGCTGTGTTGCTCAGAAGCCATCGCTGTCAGCTCATCGAAATCTACGTCCATAGTTTCTACAATCTTACCAAGACGACGGTTGTAAATTCGGTATGCTTTCTTGGACGGTGAGTAACCAATGAAAATACCTATATCGTCTTTAGGTTGAAGCTTGCCCAAGTTCTCACTATTAATGTTTGGATAACAAAGAGCACCAAACACATGAAAAAATGAAACATCGGGTTTACGGTCATGTAGAAGCTCATAAGGTGTTTTTCCATGGCGTTTCTGAATGATAGAACGGTTTTGGGTGAAACATGCAGTAGATATAGCTTCTGCCCACAAGAACAATGGAGCGTTCGCATAAATAAGCATAGTCCTAGCAGCTTCCATAAGCGTACGATTCCGTCTTTCAACGACACCGTTTTGTTGTGGAGTACGTGCAGCGGATGTTTCATGTGAAATACCAACTCCTTCATAGTAATCACGAAGAGTCTGGTTTACGAACTCTGTTCCATTGTCTGTACGAATACGGCGGACAGTAGTATTCAAACGTACCTGAATAAATTTCAGAAAAGTGATGATAGCCTTTGGTGCTTCATCCTTTGTACGTAGAAATCTAACCCATGTAAACCTGGAGAAATCATCCACAATAACCAAAATGAATTTCTTACCGCTCACACTTTCAGTTCTCATTGGCCCACAAAGATCCATATGCAAAAGATGAAGTTTTTCTTGATTGGTGTCTTCAGCTTTGGGCTTGTAAGATTTCTTGGTACTTTTCCCCCTTGAACACGCGGAACATAAATGGTCCTTGTGAAATTTAAGCTTTGGAAGACCACGAACTAATTCGTTTTTAGCCAGATGATTAATAGCATCAAAGTTGAGATGAGATAATCTGTGATGCCATAACCAAGACTTGGTCTTAGATGCTTTAGAGAGAAGACATACTGGAGAGGCGGCCATCATGTCTTGTAGGGACAACGTATAAAGATTTGCACCACGAGATCCCTTCAACAAGTCTTTTCCTTCCAAGTTGCGGATGAAACAAGTATGTTGTCGAAAAGCAACCTCAAGATTGGAATCACAAAACTGTCCTACTGAAAATAAGTTGTGACCAAGACCTTCTACATAGTATACCCTTGAAATCGTAACGTTTCCAATCTGATATTCACCATAACCCATTATCTTTGCTATATGATCATTACCGAATTTAACCGTACCAAGAAACTTGCTGACGAAATTTCGGAGCATCGAGCGATCTCCGGTCATATGCTTTGAACAACCGGAGTCCAAATACCACAGGATGATTTGGACCACCTGAAAATATCACCACACGAAGACAATGTAGAGGTATCGGAATCTGATTGTTCCTTGTTATTAGCAGGTACAGATTTAATAATCTTAGATTTGCTAACTCTAGGTTTCTTAGATTTCCTAGCCTTCTTCTTCCTAGTTGGTGGTGTAGATTCTAGTTGGCTTAAATCCTGAGGTATTTCTTCACTGATAGGCACTATAGTGGGGGCAGACCTAATTAAAGGGCGCTGTTTCCATACTTTAGTGATAGTGTGCCTAACTAAAGGACGCTCAGACCTAACCTCAATGGATGCATTCCTAGTTAAAGGGCACATTTTTCCATCTAATGTAAAGGTCCTACCAGTGGGACGCCATTACCATCCAACTTGGGCACGAGTTCTACCAGTTGGCTTCCATTCAAGATTATTCCTAATGGCATTCATTTCATTCACATGATCAATAAGACACAAATCATGACGTTGTGAAAACATACATTCATTACAATTCCAACACTTCAAATCAGAATTCACAAATGATTTAGGCTTCTGCACAGGTGCAGAGCTTTTAGTCTTAACATGATTCTTTTTATTTAAAATTGAACTAACATTCCTATGGTGAGCTTCTACTTTCTTCTTTTTGGCACTACTAGTGGAGGGCTTGATCTAATCTTTCTTGAGTGGCGATACTTTAGCCATAGTAGTCTCTTTTAATCCTGTAGAAGGCAAAGTGGGAACATTAGCAACAGATTTTAAAGGTGCCTTACTTGATTGTGCCAATGACGGTTTTGCTCCTGGAGTCTTATTGAATGGAGTTACAGCAATGGGCCTATTAGTAAGTAGTGCAGAGCCTAGTTTACCTATGTATTGCAAATATGCTAAGCAATATTGAACTCGCTTAATATATTCATAAGCCGAATAATAGTAGCTACTTGAGGGATCTAAGGCATAAAGATCGTCTAAAATATCCCTAACAAGATCTACATGCTTAATGGCATTCCTCATATAATCATCGTAGGTAACCGGGTTTCTCTTATGAAGCGGGTTCTTATAAAGCACTACTGACTTGGTTGTTGGAGCACTAGTGGACGGTGCAGAGTCGGTAGCTAAGTTATCAACAACTTCTTGTCGGGTGAGAAGAAGTGTCTCCTTTAACTCGGCCAAAACCATGTTTTTGTCAATGAGCAGGATGTTTAAGTCAGAGATTTCCTCACGCTTTTGGTTCAATTGTTCAACATAAGATTGTTGCTGTGCCGCATTAAAAGCGAAGCGTTCTTCTAGTGAACCATAAAGAGCGGATAGTCCCTGTCTTGTCCGATCCATCTCCCCTAGAACAGACGAAAGTCTAATTTCTAAGACCTGGTTTTTAGACTCTGCAGCCTCTAGTTCCAATTTTAGTGTTTCATTTGATGACACATCTCTCTTCAATCTCATAATCTCTTCCTCTAATGCCTTAACAATTGCAATCATCTTGTCACTCGTCTCAACGCCGTTTTCACAACTATTTGTTATCAAAAGATCCTCATTTTGAGTTTGTTGTTTTAATTTTAAAGATATACAATGTTGTTCTAGTTGATTAAAGCGTTTTGAAAGTAAATTGTAAGAATCTTGTAGCTTTAAAAACTCAGCGTTAGATTCGTGACAAGAATGATTATCTACCTCATTTACAGTATCAGCAACATTTACAGAGAGATCACAAACATCATCACATATATTCACAGCATCACAATTAATCATAGCGGATGTAAGCTCATTCGAATAATTAACATTTACAGTAGTAAGCACATCACACGAGATTACTTCGGACAAGAATCGGTCATATTCGGATAAAATCTTTTCTTTTTCAATTAGTTGTAGTTCGTAAGCGGTGTCCATTTCATAAAACACTTTTTGAACTTCTCCAATTTCAAACTCAAGATTTTCCTTAAGAGATGCAAAACTTCCTTTTAGACTTTCGACAAACGGATTGATCTCTTTTTTAAACACCTCGTTCATGTGTTCGAAAGCCCATTCTCCGGCGTTTAAGCCATTTGAAGTCGTACATTCCAAAATGACCTTGTCAAAATTAGTAAAGTATTGATTAATCTCTTGCAAGTTTAACCATACAGTGCTAACAGGTGGAAGATCCTTTGGAATTTCCTTAGGACCTTCCATGTTGACAAGTGTAGGAAATGTACTAAGGTTTTCTTCATTCAACATGTAGGTTGGTGCTGTAATGAGATCTTTGTCCATATGGAAGCGAATTCTAAAATCCGTTTTAGCAAGCTCCTTATTCATTTTAAAATAATCACACTCGGGATATTTTGCAGAATTGTATGACCGATCCTCATCAACTAGATCCTTACTTGTTCGATCATCGAAAATAACAATCGGGTCTAAGACCAATCCTAATTGGGTTGCATTATAAAGTCTTGGACTATGTCTTAAAGCTTGTTTTGCATACCTTGGGTTAGGGGGAAGGCCTTTTTGACGTGATAAGTTAAATTCTCTAAACGAAGCATCAAATAAGTGCACTTGTTGAGAAGCAGCGTATTGTCTTAAAAGCAAGTAATCTAGACTTCTAATCTTATTAGCAGCATTAATCTCCATTTCATTCTTCTTAGACTCGAGTGACTCAAAATCTGTTTGAAGTTTTTGAAAATTAGTGACCACTAACTCCTTTTCTTTAAGTTCATTAGAAAGATTTGCTCTTAAGTTTTCAATTTCTTGCAAATGACCCATTTGTTTGTTTCGAAAGTGATCATATTCGGGATTTGTTAGAACACTAGACGAAGGCACTAATTCCAAGGTTTGAACTTTCTCATTGCTTAAGGCAAGCTCATCAGACAAATTCTTATTCTTAGCTAGGGTTTCTAAGAGTGCAGCATTCATTTGGCTAAGTAATGTAGCAGGAACCATGACCAAATCTTATTGAGCAGGAGTAGGCGTATGCGAAATCGCTCCCGGTTGTGATTCACTCAAAGTCTGGGGACTCACATTGATATTACTATCATTGATTGTCTCCTCATTTGATAGACTCACCACCAAAGACTCATTCGAATCAGCACTCTCTTGCACAACTTGATGTGGTTGAATACTAGCATCAGTGGTATTATCGGTGGTATTAATAAGTACCTCAGATCTCTTTTCTGGCCCTAAGCTGGAGATAGTTGCCATGAGAGCAGCCTTTGCAGATTGAAATTCATCACAATCTGAGTCATACGCATCGAGATCATCTGCTTGGTATGCTGCATTCTGTGTGGTGACAGTGTCTTGTTCAGCAATCCCTGGATCAGAAAGAAATGCAAGCTCCTCTTCATCAAGTTCCCTTCCTTGTGCCTGAGCATTCACCAGATAGATCTTCTCTGCAAACCATTGTCCATCCCTTCTCCTCTTGGGTTTCTTGCAATCCCTGGACATGTGTCCTTCTTCCTTGCAGTTGTAGCATGTAATCATTCTCAACTTGCCTGTGGAATTAGCCCGTGGAGGATTGTTGACCATTGGAGCAGAATTGACCATGCGAGCATTGGTGGTTGATGTAGTAGGTCTCCCCTGATATGGTTGAATAGGTTGAACCATTACCCTGCCATTCTCAATAGTAGCTTGTTGACGAGAATTGGATGAATTCCTCAACTGATTGTTGGTTGGAGCTGATCCTCTGTATCCTCGTTTGCTTAAAGTCCTTGTGAGATAAGCAGACATAGTGGTTAACACTTCAACTGGGTCAGCTCCTTGTTTGAATACAGGAATGGGGACTTCCTCATCATCACAATACATTGCTTGGTCTTGATGAGCTGCATAATCACTAGAAGGAATACTCATTTGATCAGGGTAGCTTGTTGGATATGCTGCATTCTCTTGATAAGAAGAATATGAAGGCTGAGCATAAGGTGCAATGTTTGCTGGGTGAAGTTGTGAAGCATACTGTGGTGAAGGTGCATTAAACCGATATTGTTGCTGATGTGAGGTGGGTGGTTGCGGTAGAATCGAGTATTGGGGGAAGGTTGGTGTCATGTAAGGTGATGGATGATAGGCTTGATGTCCCAAGATATAAGGTGTGTTGTTGTGTGACAAGCTTGGTTGATTCGCCATCAAAGCTAAGGAATCAGGGTACATACCTCGAGGAGAACGGTGCATGATCACATGTTTCTCATGCTGCTGAAGAAAAGCATAGATTTGATCTAAATTGCACTTATGCAAATCCCGGGTTAACTTAACATCGGTAATATACTCACCCCATTTAGCTTGAGGTAAAGTATTCAAAAACTTGGTGTTAACCTAAAAATGGAGCAATCACGAGATTGTATACATTCAGATCATTCATTATAGTAGTAAATCTGAAGTAGTAGTCGTGTAGCGTTTCCCCTGGGCTGTACGTGAATCTATCAAACAGATCATACAACTGACATTCCCTTTCCTGTTTAGTAAGAGACGTACCTTGTAGCAACACCTTTAGACGTTCCCATAAATCCTTGGCAACCGTATATTGACTTACCATGCGATAAATATCATGCGGAAGAGCTTGGAGAAGAGTCTGTAGAGCCTTTTCATCAGCATCAGCAATGAGTTGTTGTGCCGGTGTGAGTTCTTCATATTCTCTTGGTCGAGACACGTTATTTGCCACAATGGTACCATAGTCGAGTGGACCATTCAAAATCGATTTGACCATAAGCCTTCTGTATGTTGGTTTACCCTTCAGGTATTGCATCATGCGGCCCTGCCATGCCTCAAACACCTCTTTAATAAGCATCGGTGGACGACTATCAGTTCCCGTTATGATTGAGATATCCGTAAGAGATGTCATTTGAGGCATTAATGAACTCGGATTCATTGTGATCACTTAAGAGACTCAAAGATTATCGGTTGATCGAGCAGTGAAGAAAGGTTGAGAATTTGTGTTGTGTTGGTTGAAATCAAGATTAAATCCACTAAAGATCGTCGAAAAAACTCAAATACCCCTTGAACTTGCTTATACGGAATAACCCTAACCCAGAATAAATCCTATTCGGAATAATCCCTATTTGGAATAACCCTATGCTGAAAAACCCTTATACTGAATAACCCTATGCGGAATAACCCTATTCTGAAAATACCCTATTCGGAATAGACCCTATGCTGAATAAACCTTATGCGGAAAAATCCTTATCCGGAATAATTCTTCAATTCGGAATGTTTGGCTATTGGCTATTCGGAAAACTTTGCTATTCGGAATGATTGGCTATTCGGAAAGCTATTCGGAAAGTTTTGGCTATTCGGAAAGTTTTGGCTGTTCGGAAAGTTTAGCTATTCGGAAAATTTTTGCTATCCGGAAAAAATTTGCTATTCGGAAAGTTTCTTCTATGCGGAAAGTCTATACGGAAAAAACCTGCTATTCGGAAAACTTTCCTATTCGGAATGTCTATTCGGAATAAACTGGGAATAACAGTTCGAGACTCAGCCAGCACTTTTCAATCCGATTTTTTGATCAAAACCACAAAAAGTTTTATGATTTTTACCAAAATAAGCTAAACCCAATCCTTCTCAATAAATCCCAATAACAAAAACACCAAAAACAACAAGATTCAAGATTGATTTTTTCTAAAGATCACTAATTGATTCAATAACTAAAAAAGCAACACAATCCTTACCTTAAATCACCCCATAGCTCTTGATACCAAATGTAGAATCTTGATAACCTATGAATCTATGAAGTGGGTTGATGTTTTCTAGTGAGAGAAACTAGAGAGAGAAAGTGAGAGAAAACTATGTGTTATTTTATTAAATGGAACTTTCAAATGAACAACAACCAACCCCTTTCCAAGGAGGAAAGGGGTATTTATACTTCCAAGCAACATTGGGCTTGGGCCGGTCCATGACAAGCCCATGGACCGGTTCTTACTTAACTAAATAAGTAACTATTAACTACGGGCTATTACAACATTAATAATATTGTGGAGTGACCGATACTTCTAATATACGTAAAAACGTATTTCTAACAGTTTTAAATCACTTAACTAAGCTTAATAATAAAAAATATTTCAAATAAGCACACTGAATAAGCTGGAATAAGCAATAAGCTGTTTTGAAAAAGAAAAGTCATTTTGTTTTCTAGTCAAACCTAAAAGTCAAAGGCTGCAAAGCTCTAGTTTAGTCAAATGGGTCAAATAAGGAAGATTGATTACCAAAACAAAGTTGTTGCAAAATAAAATAAGCTTTTATGGATTATAAATAAGTTGAATGCAAATTAACACTAGTAGAGGCTAGTAGCAGTGGGAAAGGATTCCCACTGTTTGACTTTCATAACTCTTGTTTTTAGTGAGATTTACTTGGATTCAGTGAACAACAAGGGCACCCTTATAACCATTGGGTTATAAGGAGTCAATAACAAGCAAGTAATCACAAAAACACCCAGCCAATTAGTACAGTTAATTCAAAATGTGCTTAGATATGATCCAGACTTGAACAATAAGCAGTTTTGAAGAAATAAGCAGTTCAAGCAAAGATAAGCTAACCACAGACCACCAAAAGTATACAACAACTCACAATAACTTAGCTAAACACAAATCAACTCATTTCATGCACCGGCTACAAGATTTGAACTGATTTTAGGCTTGATTAATGTTATTGATGAACAATGATGAACACAATTTGCCTTTGTTGATATACCTAGGTTAACATTAGATCTAAGTGTTCACAGATTAACAGGCCAAATCAACAAGAAACAAACTTTTTATGGCTATTTGTTTGATTTAAGTGTTACAAACCATACAATATGCAGATAAACACTTAACTCGGCAGATAAAGCAAGAACAAACACCAGTACACACCTAGAACTAACTAAATTTAACCAACACCCAAAGCATGTAGTAAACCCAAACACCCCTTTATCTTTTGAAAATCAAATTTTACAAAGTCAAAAACGATTTCAGGTAAAACAAAGCTTAAACAAGTATCATAACATCATTATCATGAACTTAGAACACATTTGCATGCATCAAATAGCATCAAACACTAGCAGATACCAAAAACACTTAAAACCACCTTTTTAACAGATTTTTTGGAAAGAAAGGGTCAAACCTCATGAATGTACAATCACACTCACGTTTGTTTGAGCATATGTGCCTAGCTATACAAGGCACAAGCTTCCAATAACACATGCTAAGATCAACAAAGATAAAAGCAACAATTTATAACAGAAAAATGAAAAATGAAACTGATCTCTTCCAATCTTGTTCCCCACTCCTTGATTCTTCCCAAACCTAGATCTCATTACACCTTGATAATCTTCTTATCAGGGTGCTATGATCAATCCAAGGCCCAAAAAGTTCAAGTGTTTGAACTAAGACTTACGAAAATAATCAGATTTTTGGAAAAATTTTGAAACAACCTGTACAATCCTTAAAACCAAACTTTGAAACTTCAATTTCACAAACATATAACAATAACAATAAGATATAAAGAGTGGCACTTAGATTTCCTCAACAAATTCAAACACTATTTCATTCCATTGAACATAGGCTTTACAGAAATGTGACCAAAGAAAAACCAAGAGCAAAAGACAATGTATGAGTCCTAATGCCTTATATAGGCTACAATGGTTCTAGAAAGCTAAAAATAAAACATGAAACCCTAGTATATGGTCTTCCAATTTTGCCCTTGAAAGTTTGAAAATTCTTGAACATGTGTGAACATTTGGCTGTTTATGGAGCTGTAAAGTAGATGGCAATTGATCCAAAGGCTCTAAGTAAGCTTAGGTTTGAAGCAGGTTTTTGGTTCGTTGATTCCACTTGCAATTCTTGTCTTGTTCTCCAAAAGTGAAGCAGGATTGTATCATGTGAGCCATGTGGTGATGTGTCAAGGGTTTTGTGAGTTGGGTTTTGGTCATTAGACCCTTAATCATAAAACTGGAGGTGATTAGGGTTTAATTCCACATTGTTTAGAAAAACCCAAATTTGTTCTTGAGGGAATAGTAGCTAGTTTGATCTTTGGTTGGGTTTAAATATGTGTTTAGCGCGTGATTTAAATAACTAATTAAATTAGTTATTAATCCGATGGTGAGTGGATGGTGATGTGGATGAATGGTGTTATGTGATTGGTGGAAAAGAGATAGTAGGGCACGTGGCAGGCCAGGATAGGTCTAGGTATCTTTCAATGTTTGATAGATTATACCCCTTGTCTTCTTTCTTGTGTTCACTTGTAATTTAATCAGCCAAAACTGGAATCCCTTTGTAATGGATGTTTTGTTTTTCACACTTTGGCCACCAAAACTTTTGCAAAGTATATTCAAGGGTATTTCTTGTAATTTGATGATTCTTCAAGGGCTCTTTTTAACATATCTTCATAGTTCAAGGTCTTTACTTGTATCTTTGTCTTCATGGAGGACTAAAACTGACAAATATTTAAACTTGAGGGACCATTCTTGCCTATTCTTTAAAGTTGAGGGTCCTTTTTGTAATTTTGAGAAACATTAGGGACCAAACTTGTAATTATGAATATACAAGGACTTTTCTTGGAAAATCAACTCTAGGGCCCGGTTCATTGTGCGGCTTCGTTTCCCGTGTTCGTTTTTGCTTGTTTCTTGTGATCTTTTGTCATTTTCTAAATATTCGTACCTAAAATACACATTGAACAAACACAAACATATATTTGGAACTTTTTATGATATTTTAACCATTTTAAGCCCGTTTTGGACGATGAGACTATGTATAAAAGCAGTCTCATCCAAGGTTGAAAAAGTCGTTAGGCGCTAGCCAGGCGGTCGAGCACCTTCGAGGCGGAATTCGTCTAAGCGGTGCCTAGGCGCCGCCTAGGCGGATTGGAATTTTATGCATATAAATATTATAAATAATATATATGACATAATAAAATAATTCTAATTTCAAATAATTCAAAGTTCAAATAGTTTGAAGTTGCAAAATAGACAAATAAACATAATAATTTAAGTACTTCAAACTTCAAACTTCAAACTTGAACATATAATTCAATTGGTTCTAATTTCATACGAAAAACCTATTACTATATGTTTACAATCGTTCGTTTATCTTTTATTTTAAGATGTTATGTTAAAATAAATATTAGAAAAAAAAACCTTAATTTTTGTAAAAAAAATATTAACTTTTTGTTGACTTTCTTGACTTTTTTGACCGCCTAGGCCGCCTAGCTCCGCCTAGGCGGTTGTTTGACCACCTTTTGACTTTTCCGCCTAGCTTGACCGCCTAGCTATTAAACGAGGCGGAGTATGACCACCTAGCGCCTAGGCGCCTCCTAGGCGGCCGCCTAGCCTGTTTTTTACAACACTGGTATCATCAATGATGATCTCAAATGGCTCTAGACTCGATCGTGCATTTGGGATTTTTAGTGATCGAAGGCTGGACAGAAGTGCCACCATTTCAATACCAAATCATTCAGAGTGAATAAATTGATTGATAACATGTTGATCTCCATGTGATTAAAACAAATATCTTTTGAGAGATATCTGAGTTAGTTGGGATGGCTTGTGCATTGCATCAATGGATCCATGATGTCTATCTTCAATATCGAGCATCATTAAAAATGATCTCAATAGCATATGAGTTGACCCGGTTTCTGCCTAAGGTTGTAAGGAGGGCTTCTTTCTTTTCACTATTTATCATTACAATTCTTTTTCATTCTTCAACCCCTTCAATGCTTACCAATACGTCATAAGTAGCACCTTGTTGTGATTGTCCTAGTGCTAACTTAAGTACTTGGTCGGCATTCAGCTACGTTCCCAATCTTTCTCCATCTTTCCTAAGGACTACTATTTCTAGCTATAGGATGTCCTTGGGAAGATTCCTCCGGTTCTAGAAGAATCGTTGGACTCAACCTATCCTACCATCCTTATGTCACCACAATCGTCATCATCGTGAATAGAGATGTTTTAGGTAAGAATATGTCACCATTAAATCCATTTTAATATCCAAATCCATTTTGCTCCCCCTTAACATATGCCACAATATTCGAAAATATTTCGCACATTTCGGGATGAGCTATCACGTTAAGTCAAACCATTTGTGATTAATCATTTCCCGTATTAAATCACATTTTCTCCCCCATATTAAAATATTAACCCAACCGATATTTTTGATATCAATTGATTTATTGAAATTTTAACGAAAGGTTTTGGGAAGAAAAATGCAAGTCTAGTTTATCTTCATGATACCAATGTGTGAGATATGATACTGATTTGTAAAATAATCACGTATTCACCATATAAGAATAAATTGATAAGATCATATGATAAAGAAAGGTTGGACCTGATAGATGAGAACATCATATAATAAGATCAAATGGTTCTTGTCGGCAAATGTTGGTCACCTCGTCACACCTGAAGTCATCTCTTGACACCACATGTACGATTGGTATTGTTGTCTTGACACAAATTAGTGAACTTGGCACTTTCGGCATCGAAGATTCCGAATGCTTGACTATTGCTCCCCCTCAATTGTTGACCCGTGTTCTATTGAAAGAGTTGTAGTCGTCGTTTGAGTAGTCGCATCGTCGAGTATGTATATAAAAATTGAAAATTGCTATGATTGTAGATATGATATCTTCATAAAAACAAGATTTCTCTCGTTTTAACAAATAAATGTTGGGAATAAATTATAGCCAGTCTACTTGAGCGCTGACAAGAGTAAAACAACCGTTGACATGAGTAAAACAAACGCTGACAGATCAAGCGTTGACAAGACAAAGTCAAGCGTTGATACATTGAAGACAAGCACTGATGGAAGGATATACTCTACGCGTTTATTGTATTCTAGATTACTTCTAGTAAAGATAGGAACAACAATGTATTTTCTATATTTATCTTTACCTAGAATAGTTGATACGTAGATTATTGTACAAGGCTTCTTATGTCTATAAAAGAAGACCTTTAGGTTATTGTTCAATATAAGTTTTCAAACGTAAACTACTTTCATTGTAAGCAAGTTTAATATCATTAATCAAAGTGAAAGTTTGTTTATATCTTGTGTGTTCTTGTTTAAGTGTTAATTCCGCATAACACTTAGATTGTCATATACATATACAAAGGTTTCTCTAAGTGTATTACTTGATCTAATCTCGTATACATAAAGCTAAATCGATCTAAGTTTGAGATCAACAAGTGGTATCAGAGCTTGTTGAGGAACTTTTGATCTTAAAAGAACACAAGAACCCTAAAAATCACCAAAACCCTAATTTTCACAAAAACCCTAAAAACATCATGTCAAATCCAGAAGTACCCACCTCCTCCTCACCTTTACCAAACATCAAGATTCCCATGCTTGATGCTGCCAACTTTGAATTGTGGAAATTCAACTTTGAGCAATATCTGGGGATCTATGACTACACACTCTGGGAGATTATTGAATATGGAAACTCATTCAATAAAGCCCAAAAGATTGTTGATGCTATTGCTGGAAGAACAGCTGTTGCTGGATGTTCAGAAGCAGATAAGAGAGAAAAGCTAGAGGATGGTAGAGCTGTGGCTGCTGAAGACATAGCAAAGAAAAGGGTTGATATGAAAACCCTAAATATTCTGAAACTCTCTTTGGGACAGGAGAACCAGCATAAATACAGAGGTTATGAATCTGCTAAAGACCTTTGGGCAACTCTTGAAGTTGCATATGGTGGCAATGAAGATACTAAGAGAAGAAGAAGCAACTCATGCATGATTATGTTGTCTTCAAGGCTCAACCTAATGAAAAGCTTAGCAGTGTGAGAAGCAGATTGCTTGACATTACAAGCAAATTGTCCTTCATGGGGACACATTTGGTGATGTTGACATTAATGCCACTTTTCTTAAAAGTCTTGGTGAGGCGTGAAAGATTGAGGCAAGATCTATACTTGCCAACAACACTCACAAAAGTTCTACTTTTGATGATATCTACAACAAACTGAGGCTGTTGGAGAATGAAACTCTCTTGGAGCATGGAAGCAAGTCTACCAACAGTAATATGGCCTTCTTCTCTCATAGTGAAGGTCAATTTAATCAGAAGGACTCTTACATGCATCCAGTTACTGGATCATCATGTGTCAACGCTGGAACATGTCCTGTCAATGCCTCCTATTCAGACGCTGACACATACAAAAGTGACTCACCAAGAGTTAAACCTGCTGGTTTGGATCTGGATACTGTGTGTGCTTATATTGCTTCTTTGCCCAATGGTTCAATGATTACATATGAGGATCTTGAGCAGATAAGTGATGAGCACTTGGAAGAGATGGATATTAAGTGGAACATGGCTCTTGCTAGTATAAGAGCAAATAGGTGGAATAGAAGGTTTAAGAAGAAGATGACCTTCAATGCAAAGGACACAACTGGATTTGATAAATCCAAAGTTGAATGCTACAATTGTCATCGTATGGGGCACTTCATGAGGGAATGCAGATCTCCTAGAAGATCTGATGCTGGCAAAATTTCAAGTCAAATTGTTAAAGCTCAAGATCCTAAGGCCATGGTTGCAGTTCAAGGAATTGATGGTATGGGATGGGACTGGAGCTACTTGGCTAAGGATGTGGAAGAGGATAAAGCTTTGGTTGATGAGATAGAAGAAGAAGAGCATGTTCAATATGCTCTCATGGCACTCTCCTTCTCTTCATCTGATAATGAGGTATACGATGATGCCTTTTGTAGTAAGGGTTGTAGGTTAAATACTGAGAAACTTAATAAAGAGGTGTTAAGGCTATTAGATGATGTGAGTACTGAGAGATGTAAACTATCTAACTATCAATTAGCTCTCACTCAAACTGAGAAGACAGTTTCTGAGTACAAGAAAATGGAATTTGATTTAAAAGATAAAATAAATATCTTAAAACATGAGTTGAATGCTAGTAATGATATTAGGAGCATTATGGAAAGGGTTAATGGTGAGCTACAGGCTAAGTTAGATGAGGCCATTAAGAATAAAGATAATGTTGTCCTTAAAATTCAAAGATTTGATAAGGCCACACACACCCTAGGAGAATGTGTGAGTAAACAAAGGGATCCTAAGGACATGACTAGGATTGGGATGAAAGACTACTCTGTGGTTCCACCACCAGCTAGTGACTTCTATGATGTCCAACAAAAGGACCTATCTTGGACTGGTTTACCAGAACTCCAAGAGGAGAAATTCATTCCTCCACCAAGAATCGTTACCCTAGTTGAAGAGTATCAACAAAAGTTGACTGACTTGAATGAATGGAAGAAAGCTAACCCAACCTTATTTTTTAAGGGTGGCTTGTTATGTGAAAGTCCTAATGAGTCAACCCCAATTAAGGTTACAAACCCAATCACTGGTAAGGCTGTTGACCTTGGCTCAAACACTGTTAGAAAACCTAGCATTAAGTATGCAGAGATGTATAGGAATACTAGGTCACCTAAGAGCCAAGTTAGCAATGATAGAACAGGCTTTTTCTCTTCTAGACCTCGGGTTGTGTCTAAAAAGCTTGTTACACTTGTGGTAGCTTTTTACATTTAGCATATAAGTGTGTCAACGCTTCCAAAGTCAACGTTGTTAGAAAGTCAAACGTTGTCAGACCCAAACCTTGTGTGCAGCAAAGTCCATAAGTTGTTAGACCAGCCCCATTCTTCACTAGAGGGTCTAACACTCATGGACAAAGACCATTTCAAAAGACAAATACTTGGTCTAATAGGAAATGGGTTTCTGTAGCAAACCCTAGGTTCAACGCTGACAAGGGTAATTTCAGCGTTGACAAGACCAATTCCAACGCTGATAGAAACGTGATCAGACCTAAATATTTGCAACCACAGGGTAAGGGGTCTAAAGCTTCTTCAAGCTTAACATGGAGACCAAAGAAAGATCAAAACCCTAATGATAATAGGATTTCAATGACCTGCAACAGATTTAATTACATTTCAAAGGTCATTACAAAACCTATTGGGGTTAACTGGGTATTTCATCCAAAGAAGGATGATCAAGGGGTTGTTATGAGAACCAAGTCTGTTCTTATTGAACAACCAGATGAATCCAAGTCTGCTAAGGCTTGGGTTCCTAAAGAAAACTAACTTGTTTTCTTTATGTGCAGGGCATTCAAAAACAGGTCAATGATTATGGATATTGGGACAGTGGATGCTCAAGGCACATGACAGGGAAGGAAGATTATCTGACGAACTTCACTCCCATTAAGGATGGTGATAAGGTTTACTTTGGAGGCGGATATGGTACTATCACAGGCAGAGGAACATTTCTCACTAAGAATTTGCGTTTTGAGAACGTATTTTTGGTAAAGGAACTTGATTACAATCTTTTTAGTGTATCACAAGTTTGTGATAACAAAAATAAATTTCTGTTTACTGATACTGAATGTTTGGTGTTAAGCAAGGATTATAAGATCCCTGATGAGAAATATATTGACTATAGAACACCTAGACATAAAGACATATATAATGTGAATCTGAATGGGATTAGAATGAATAGCAATATGTCATGTTTTTATGCTAAAGCTTCAGTAGATGAAAGTAATTTATGGCACAGGAGACTAGGGCATATAAACTTTAAAAATATAAACAGGCTTGTGAGACTTGGCTTGGTTGATGGTTTTCCTGAAAAGGCCTTCCACAATGACCACTCTTGTGTTGCATGTCTTAAAGGCAAGCAGCACAAGGTCTCATTCAAGTCCAAACAGGTGCACTCTAGTACTAGACCTCTTCACTTGCTTCATATGGACCTATTTGGTCCAACCAATATAGAGAGTTTGAATGGTAAATCATACTGCTTTGTCATCATAGATGACTTTTCTAGGTTTACATGGACTTTCTTTTTAGCTATGAAGAGTGATACAGCTGACACTTTAATTGATTTTATCACTCAGATTGAGAAGAAAACGGGTAATGAAGTTAACATGCTTAGGAGTGATAATGGTGGTGAATTTAGGAATAAAGTGTTAGATGATTTTTGTGCCAGGAAAGGAATTACTAGGCAATTTAGTGTTGCCAGAACCCCTCAGCAAAATGGGGTTGCAGAAAGAAAGAATAGAACCCTAATTGAAGCAGCCAGAACCATGTTGGCTGATGCTCATTTCCCTATAGCTTTCTGGGATGAGGCTGTTAATACAGCTTGCTATGTTCAAAATAGAGCATTGGTCAACAAAATACAGACAAAACACCTTATGAGTTACTTTGGGGAAGAAAACCTAATATTGGTTTTCTCAGACCTTTTGGTTGTCATGTAGTTGTTTTAAATACTAGTGATGCCTTAGGTAAATTTAGTGCAAAAGGTGATGAAGGCTATTTCATTGGGTATTCAGTGCAGAGCAAGGGGTATAGGGTTTATCTTAAAAAGGAAAAACGTATACTTGAAAGAGTACATGTTAGGTTTTTAGAGAGTAAACCTAGTGATCCATAAAGTGGTCCAAATTGGTTGTTTGACTTGGAACCTTTATCTAGGACTTTAAATTATATGCCTGTCACTAATCCAGACATTGTGAAGGTAACTTCAAATGTTGTGGAAGAACAAGTTGTTGATGTTTCAGGTACACAGGTTCATGAAAAGGTTGGATCACAAGCAGAAAAGTCATCTCCTATACTAGAATATGTCACAATTCCCATATGGACAGATGCTTTTGTTGCTGCTGCTGCTGCTGGAAAAGATAATGGTGGTCCCCAAGTACCACCAGATAACAACATGCATGGTCCTTCAGGCGCTGACAAAGGCAAATCTAGCGCTGACAAGACCAATTCAGACGTTGATGGCTCAGACGTTGACAACAACAGTTCAAGCGTTGTTAGCCCACACGCTGACAACCAAGGTTCAGGCATTGACAACACTTTTGCACATCTTTTCTATTCTACTTTTGAACAGGGTGAACCTTCCAATTTATATGAAGAGGTTCATCCTCATGTTGATGAAAGAGAGTCTGAAGAAGAAGATATTGGCAACTTGGAGAATGAGATTGGAGACACCAGACTTTTTGAAGGAGTTCTCACTTCTACTATGAAGAATCACCCTACTTCTCAGATCATTGGTGATATTATGACTCCTGTTCAGACTAGAAGATCTGATCAAGGTCTTGGTGGATTTATTGCCAATATACACAAGAAGGTTGATACCCCTCTTGTGCAAGCATGTTTGTTTGCCTGCTTTCTGTCACAACAGGAACCCAAGAAGATATTTGATACTCTCAAAGAACCAAGTTGGGTGGAAGCAATGCAAGATGAGCTTCACCAATTTGCAATTCAGGATGTTTGGGAGCTGGTTGATTGTCCAAGATATGTCAGACCTATTGGGACAAGATGGGTTCTAAGAAACAAGAGAGATGAAAGAGGTATTATGGTCAGAAACAAGGCAAGATTAGTGGCTCAAGGATATACACAAGAGGAGGGGATAGACTATGAGGAGGTCTTTGTACCAGTTGCAAGGATTGAAGCTATAAGGATTTTTCTAGCCTATGCACCCTGCATGGGCTTCACTGTCTATCAAATGGATGTCAAGAGTGCCTTCCTCTATGGTACAATTGTTGAGGAGGTATATGTGATGTAGCCTCTTGGTTTTGAGGATCCAGAGAATCCAGACAAGGTGTATAGAGTCAAGAAGGCTATGTATGGACTTCATCAAGCCCCAAGAGCATGGTATGGTACTTTTTCTACCTATTTGGTGGACAATGGTTTCAAAAGGGGCACCATAGATCAGACACTATTTACAAAGAAGAAAGGTAAGGATGTGTTGCTTGTTCAGGTCTATGTTGATGACATCATTTTTGGGTCTACTGATCCAAAGATGAGTGAGGATTTCTCCAAGCTTATGACAGACAAATTCAAGATGAGTGTTATGGGGGAGATGAACTTCTTTCTTGGTTTACAAGTTCAGCAGAAAGAAGATGGTATCTTCATCTCCCAGGATAAATATGTGGCAGAGATCTTGAAGAAGTTTGGCTTTTCTCCACATGAAAAGAGGGCTACTACTCCTATGGATAGAGAACACCCTTGGGGAAAGATTGGAGATGGAAAGGATGTTGATGTCAGGCACTATAGATCAATGATTGGTACATTGATGTATCTCACAGCCTCTAGACCTGACATCATGTTTGTTGTGTGTGCTTGTGCACGCCATCAAGTGACTCCCAAAGAATGTCACCTTTATGCTGTCAAGAGGATCTTTAGGTACCTAAGATTCTATCCTAGTCTTGGCTTGTGGTACCCAAAGGATTCACCATTGGAGCTGATTGCATATTCAGACAGTGACTATGGAGGTGATAAGTTTGATAGGAAATCCACAACTGGTGGATATCAGTTTCTTGGGAGCAGATTAATATCTTGGGAATGCAATAAACAAACAGTGGTGGCTAATTCTACAACTGAAGCAGAGTATGTGGCTGCAGCTGCTTGTTGTGGACAAGTTTTGTGGATTCAGAACCAGCTGTTGGACTATGGGCATAATTTCATGCATACCAAGATATTTGTTGAAAATAACAGTACATTATGCATTATTAAGAATCCTGTACATCATTCTAAAACTAAACACATAGAAATTAGACACCATTTTATAAGAGATTGTTTTGAAAAAGGTTTAATACAACCAAATAGGGTTGACACAGAAGAGAATGTGTCAGATTTACTAACTAAACCTTTTGATGCTGGGAGGTTTCAATACTTGGTAACAAGTATTGGGATGATCAATCTCAAATAATATGTGTTTTGGAGTCTTTTTATAAAAGTATGTACAGGATAATGCATTGTTATTAGTCTTTTTGAGGATTTAGATTTTCCACTATATTTTTCTAACACTGACAAAGGTTGCTTGAACGCTGATAAGTGTTTTTGTGACGTTGTCAGCAATATATTTGTCTAATGCTGACAAAGCTTCTCTCAACGCTGTGTGAACATTTGGCTGTTTATGGAGCTGTAAAGTAGATGGCAATTGATCCAAAGGCTCTAAGTAAGCTTAGGTTTGAAGCAGGTTTTTGGTTCGTTGATTCCACTTGCAATTCTTGTCTTGTTCTCCAAAAGTGAAGCAGGATTGTATCATGTGAGCCATGTGGTGATGTGTCAAGGGTTTTGTGAGTTGGGTTTTGGTCATTAGACCCTTAATCATAAAACTGGAGGTGATTAGGGTTTAATTCCACATTGTTTAGAAAAACCCAAATTTGTTCTTGAGGGAATAGTAGCTAGTTTGATCTTTGGTTGGGTTTAAATATGTGTTTAGCGCGTGATTTAAATAACTAATTAAATTAGTTATTAATCCGATGGTGAGTGGATGGTGATGTGGATGAATGGTGTTGTGTGATTGGTGGAAAAGAGATAGTAGGGCACGTGGCAGGCCAGGATAGGTCTAGGTATCTTTCAATGTTTGATAGATTATACCCCTTGTCTTCTTTCTTGTGTTCACTTGTAATTTAATCAGCCAAAACTGGAATCCCTTTGTAATGGATGTTTTGTTTTTCACACTTTGGCCACCAAAACTTTTGCAAAGTATATTCAAGGGTATTTCTTGTAATTTGATGATTCTTCAAGGGCTCTTTTTGACATATCTTCATAGTTCAAGGTCTTTACTTGTATCTTTGTCTTCATGGAGGACTAAAAGTGATAAATATTTAAACTTGAGGGACCATTCTTGCCTATTCTTTAAAGTTGAAGGTCCTTTTTGTAATTTTGAGAAACTTTAGGGACCAAACTTGTAATTATGAATATACAAGGACTTTTCTTGGAAAATCAACTCTAGGGCCCGGTTCATTGTGCGGCTTCGTTTCCCGTGATCGTTTTTGCTTGTTTCTTGTGATCTTTTGTCATTTTCTCAATATTCGTACCTAAAATACACATTGAACAAACACAAACATATATTTGGAACTTTTTATGATATTTTAACCATTTTAAGCCCGTTTTGGACGATGAGACTATGTATAAAAGCAGTCTCATCCAAGGTTGAAAAAGTCGTTAGGCGCTAGCCAGGCGGTCGAGCACCTTCGAGGCGGAATTCGTCTAAGCGTTGCCTAGGCGCCGCCTAGGCGGATTGGAATTTTATGCATATAAATATTATAAATAATATATATGACATAATAAAATAATTCTAATTTCAAATAATTCAAAGTTCAAATAGTTTGAAGTTGCAAAATAGACAAATAAACATAACAATTTAAGTACTTCAAACTTCAAACTTCAAACTTGAACATATAATTCAATTGGTTCTAATTTCATACGAAAAACCTATTACTATATGTTTACAATCGTTCGTTTATCTTTTATTTTAAGATGTTATGTTAAAATAAATATTAGAAAAAAAAAACCTTAATTTTTGTAAAAAAAATATTAACTTTTTGTTGACTTTCTTGACTTTTTTGACCGCCTAGGCCGCCTAGCTCCGCCTAGGCGGTTGTTTGACCACCTTTTGACTTTTCCGCCTAGCTTGACCGCCTAGCTATTAAACGAGGCGGAGTATGACCGCCTAGCGCCTAGGCGCCTCCTAGGCGGCCGCCTAGCCTGTTTTTTACAACACTGGTCTCATCAATGATGATCTCAAATGGCTCTAGACTCGATCGTGCATTTGGGATTTTTAGTGATCGAAGGCTGGACAGAAGTGCCACCATTTCAATACCAAATCATTTAGAGTGAGTAAATTGATAGATAACATGTTGATCTCCATGTGATTAAAACAAATATCTTTTGAGAGATATCTGAGTTAGCTGGGATGGCTTGTGCATTGCATCACTGGATCCATGATGTCTATCTTCAATATCGAGCATCATTAAAAATGATCTCAATAGCATATGAGTTGACCCGGTTTCTGCCTAAGGTTGTAAGGAGGGCTTCTTTCTAATCACTATTTATCATTACAATTCTTTTTCATTCTTCAACCCCTTCAATGCTTACCAATACGTCATAAGTAACACCTTGTTGTGATTGTCCTAGTGCTAACTTATGTACTTGGTCGGCATTCTGCTACATTCCCAATCTTTCTCCATCTTTCCTAAGGACTACTATTTCTAGCTATAGGATGTCCTTGGGAAGATTCCTCCGGTTCTAGAAGAATCGTTGGACTCAACCTATCCTACCATCCTTATGTCACCACAATCGTCATCATCGTGAATAGAGATGTTTTGGGTAAGAATGTGTCACCATTAAATCCATTTTAATATCCAAATCCATTTTGCTCCCCCTTAACATATGCCACAATATTCGAAAATATTTCGCACATGTCGGGATGAGCTATCACGTTAAGTCAAACCATTTGTGATTAATCATTTCCCGTATTAAATCACATTTTCTCCCCCATATTAAAATATTAACCCAACCGATATTTTTGATATCAATTGATTTATTGAAATTTTAACGAAAGGTTTTGGGAAGAAAAATGCAAGTCTAGTTTATCTTCATGATACCAATGTGTGAGATATGATACTGATTTGTAAAATAATCACGTATTCACCATATAAGAATAAATTGATAAGATCATATGATAAAGAAAGGTTGGACCTGATAGATGAGAACATCATATAATAAGATCAAATGGTTCTTGTCGGCAAATGTTGGTCACCTCGTCACACCTGAAGTCATCTCTTGACACCACATGTACGATTGGTATTGTTGTCTTGACACAAATTAGTGAACTTGGCACTTTCGGCATCGAAGATTCCGAATGCTTGACTATTGCTCCCCCTCAATTGTCGACCCGTGTTCTATTGAAAGAGTTGTAGTCGTCGTTTGAGTAGTCGCATCGTCGAGTATGTATATAAAAATTGAAAATTGCTATGATTGTAGATATGATATCTTCATAAAAACAAGATTTCTCTCGTTTTAACAAATAAATGTTGGGAATAAATTATAGCCAGTCTACTTGAGCGCTGACAAGAGTAAAACAAGCGTTGACAGGAGTAAAACAAACGCTGACAGATCAAGCGTTGACAAGACAAAGTCAAGCGTTGATACATTGAAGACAAGCACTGATGGAAGGATATACTCTACGCGTTTATTGTATTCTAGATTACTTCTAGTAAAGATAGGAACAACAATGTATTTTCTATATTTATCTTTACCTAGAATAGTTGATACGTAGATTATTGTACAAGGCTTCTTATGTCTATAAAAGAAGACCTTTAGGTTATTGTTCAATATAAGTTTTCAAACGTAAACTACTTTCATTGTAAGCAAGTTTAATATCATTAATCAAAGTGAAAGTTTGTTTATATCTTGTGTGTTCTTGTCTAAGTGTTAATTCCGCATAACACTTAGATTGTCATATACATATACAAAGGTTTCTCTAAGTGTATTACTTGATCTAATCTCGTATACATAAAGCTAAATCGATCTAAGTTTGAGATCAACAAGTGGTATCAGAGCTTGTTGAGGAACTTTTGATCTTAAAAGAACACAAGAACCCTAAAAATCACCAAAACCCTAATTTTCACAAAAACCCTAAAAACATCATGTCAAATCCAGAAGTACCCACCTCCTCCTCACCTTTACCAAACATCAAGATTCCCATGCTTGATGCTGCCAACTTTGAATTGTGGAAATTCAACTTTGAGCAATATCTGGGGATCTATGACTACACACTCTGGGAGATTATTGAATATGGAAACTCATTCAATAAAGCCCAAAAGATTGCCGATGCTATTGCTGGAAGAGCAGCTGTTGCTGGATGTTCAGAAGCAGATAAGAGAGAAAAGCTAGAGGATGGTAGAGCTGTGGCTGCTGAAGACATAGCAAAGAAAAGGGTTGATATGAAAACCCTAAATATTCTGAAACTCTCTTTGGGACAGGAGAACCAGCATAAATACAGAGGTTATGAATCTGCTAAAGACCTTTGGGCAGCTCTTGAAGTTGCATATGGTGGCAATGAAGATACTAAGGAAGAGAAGAAGAAGCAACTCATGCATGATTATGTTGTCTTCAAGGCTCAACCTAATGAAAAGCTTAGCAGTGTGAGAAGCAGATTGCTTGACATTACAAGCAAATTGTCCTTCATGGGGACACATTTGGTGATGTTGACATTAATGCCACTTTTCTTAAAAGTCTTGGTGAGGCGTGAAAGATTGAGGCAAGATCTATACTTGCCAACAACACTCACAAAAGTTCTACTTTTGATGATATCTACAACAAACTGAGGCTGTTGGAGAATGAAACTCTCTTGGAGCATGGAAGCAAGTCTACCAACAGTAATACGGCCTTCTTCTCTCATAGTGAAGGTCAATTTAATCAGAAGGACTCTTACATGCATCCAGTTACTGGATCATCATGTGTCAACGCTGGAACATGTCCTGTCAACGCCTCCTATTCAGACGCTGACACATACAAAAGTGACTCACCAAGAGTTAAACCTGCTGGTTTGGATCTGGATACTATGTGTGCTTATATTGCTTCTTTGCCCAATGGTTCAATGATTACATATGAGGATCTTGAGCAGATAAGTGATGAGCACTTGGAAGAGATGGATATTAAGTGGAACATGGCTCTTGCTAGTATAAGAGCAAATAGGTGGAATAGAAGGTTTAAGAAGAAGATGACCTTCAATGCAAAGGACACAACTTGATTTGATAAATCCAAAGTTGAATGCTACAATTGTCATCGTATGGGGCACTTCATGAGGGAATGCAGATCTCCTAGAAGATCTGATGCTGGCAAAATTTCAAGTCAAATTGTTAAAGCTCAAGATCCTAAGGCCATGGTTGCAGTTCAAGGAATTGATGGTATGGGATGGGACTGGAGCTACTTGGCTAAGGATGTGGAAGAGGATAAAGCTTTGGTTGCTGAGATAGAAGAAGAAGAGCATGTTCAATATGCTCTCATGGCACTCTCCTTCTCTTCATCTGATAATGAGGTATACGATGATGCCTTTTGTAGTAAGGGTTGTAGGTTAAATACTGAGAAACTTAATAAAGAGGTGTTAAGGCTATTAGATGATGTGAGTACTGAGAGATGTAAACTATCTAACTATCAATTAGCTCTCACTCAAACTGAGAAGACAGTTTCTGAGTACAAGAAAATGGAATTTGATTTAAAAGATAAAATAAATATCTTAAAACATGAGTTGAATGCTAGTAATGATATTAGGAGCATTATGGACAGGGGTAATGGTGAGCTACAGGCTAAGTTAGATGAGGCCATTAAGAATAAAGATAATGTTGGCCTTAAAATTCAAAGATTTGATAAGGCCACACACACCCTAGGAGAATGTGTGAGTAAACAAAGGGATCCTAAGGACATGACTGGGATTGGGATGAAAGACTACTCTGTGGTTCCACCACCAGCTAGTGACTTCTATGATGTCCAACAAAAGGACCTATCTTGGACTGGTTTACCAGAACTCCAAGAGGAGGAATTCATTCCTCCACCAAGAATCGTTACCCTAGTTGAAGAGTATCAACAGAAGTTGACTGACTTGAATGAATGGAAGAAAGCTAACCCAACCTTATTTTTTAAGGGTGGCTTGTTATGTGAAAGTCCTAATGAGTCAACCCCAATTAAGGTTACAAACCCAATCACTGGTAAGGCTGTTGACCTTGGCTCAAACACTGTTAGAAAACCTAGCATTAAGTATGCAGAGATGTATAGGAATACTAGGTCACCTAAGAGCCAAGTTAGCAATGAGTGAACAGGCTTTTTCTCTTCTAGACCTCGGGTTGTGTCTAAAAAGCTTGTTACACTTGTGGTAGCTTTTTACATTTAGCATATAAGTGTGTCAACGCTTCCAAAGTCAACGTTGTTAGAAAGTCAAACGTTGTCAGACCCAAACCTTGTGTGCAGCAAAGTCCATAAGTTGTTAGACCTGCCCCATTCTTCACTAGAGGGTCTAACACTCATGGACAAAGACCATTTCAAAAGATAAATAATTGGTCTAATAGGAAATGGGTTTCTGTAGCAAACCCTAGGTTCAACGCTGACAAGGGTAATTTCAGCGTTGACAAGACCAATTCCAACGCTGATAGAAACGTGATCAGACCTAAATATTTGCAACCACAGGGTAAGGGGTCTAAAGCTTCTTCAAGCTTAACATGGAGACCAAAGAAAGATCAAAACCCTAATGATAATGGGATTTCAATGACCTGCAACAGATTTAATTACATTTCAAAGGTCATTACAAAACCTATTGGGGTTAACTGGGTATTTCATCCAAAGAAGGATGATCAAGGGGTTGTTATGAGAACCAAGTCTGTTCTTATTGAACAACCAGATGAATCCAAGTCTGCTAAGGCTTGGGTTCCCAAAGAAAACTAACTTGTTTTCTTTATGTGCAGGGCATTCAAAAACAGGTCAATGATTATGGATATTGGGACAGTGGATGCTCAAGGCACATGACAGGGAAGGAAGATTATCTGACGAACTTCACTCCCATTAAGGATGGTGATAAGGTTTACTTTGGAGGCGGATATGGTACTATCACAGGCAGAGGAACATTTCTCACCAAGAACTTGCGTTTTGAGAACGTATTTTTGGTAAAGGAACTTGATTACAATCTTTTTAGTGTATCACAAGTTTGTGATAACAAAAATAAAGTTCTGTTTACTGATACTGAATGTTTGGTGTTAAGCAAGGATTATAAGATCCCTGATGAGAAATATATTAACTATAGAACACCTAGACATAAAGACATATATAATGTGAATCTGAATGGGATTAGAATGAATAGCAATATGTCATGTTTTTATGCTAAAGCTTCAGTAGATGAAAGTAATTTATGGCACAGGAGACTAGGGCATATAAACTTTAAAAATATAAACAGGCTTGTGAGACTTGGCTTGGTTGATGGTTTGCCTGAAAAGGCCTTCCACAATGACCACTCTTGTGTTGCATGTCTTAAAGGCAAGCAGCACAAGGTCTCATTCAAGTCCAAACAGGTGCACTCTAGTACTAGACCTCTTCACTTGCTTCATATGGACCTATTTGGTCCAACCAATATAGAGAGTTTGAATGGTAAATCATACTGCTTTGTCATCATAGATGACTTTTCTAGGTTTACATGGACTTTCTTTTTAGCTATGAAGAGTGATACAGCTGACACTTTAATTGATTTTATCACTCAGATTGAGAAGAAAACGGGTAATGAAGTTAACATGCTTAGGAGTGATAATGGTGGTGAATTTAGGAATAAAGTGTTAGATGATTTTTGTGCCAGGAAAGGAATTACTAGGCAATTTAGTGTTGCCAGAACCCCTCAGCAAAATGGGGTTACAGAAAGAAAGAATAGAACCCTAATTGAAGCAGCCAGAACCATGTTGGCTGATGCTCATTTCCCTATAGCTTTCTGGGCTGAGGCTGTTAATACAGCTTGCTATGTTCAAAATAGAGCATTGGTCAACAAAATACAGACAAAACACCTTATAAGTTACTTTGGGGAAGAAAACCTAATATTGGTTTTCTCAAACCTTTTGGTTGTCATGTAGTTGTTTTAAATACTAGTGATGCCTTAGGTAAATTTAGTGCAAAAGGTGATGAAGGCTATTTCATTGGGTATTCAGTGCAGAGCAAGGGGTATAGGGTTTATCTTAAAAAGGAAAAACGTATACTTGAAAGAGTACATGTTAGGTTTTTAGAGAGTAAACCTAGTGATCCATAAAGTGGTCCAAATTGGTTGTTTGACTTGGAACCTTTATCTAGGACTTTAAATTATATGCCTGTCACTAATCCAGACATTGTAAAGGTAACTTCAAATGTTGTGGAAGAACAAGTTGTTGATGTTTCAGGTACACAGGTTCATGAAAAGGTTGGATCACAAGCAGAAAAGTCATCTCCTATATTAGAATATGTCACAATTCCCATATGGACAGATGCTTTTGTTGCTGCTGCTGCTGCTGGAAAAGATAATGGTGGTCCCCAAGTACCACCAGATAACAACATGCATGGTCCTTCAGGCGCTGACAAAGGCAAATCTAGCGCTGACAAGACCAATTCAGACGTTGATGGCTCAGACGTTGACAACAACAGTTCAAGCATTGTTAGCCCACACGCTGACAACCAAGGTTCAGGCGTTGACAACACTTTTGCACATCTTTTCTATTCTACTTTTGAACAGGGTGAACCTTCCAATTTATATGAAGAGGTTCATCCTCATGTTGATGAAATAGAGTCTGAAGAAGAAGATATTGGCAACTTGGAGAATGAGATTGAAGACACCAGAATTTTTGAAGGAGTTCTCACTTCTACTATGAAGAATCACCCTACTTCTCAGATCATTGGTGATATTATGACTCCTGTTCAGACTAGAAGATATGATCAACGTCTTGGTGGATTTATTGCCAATATACACAAGAAGGTTGATACCCCTCTTGTGCAAGCATGTTTGTTTGCCTGCTTTCTGTCACAACAGGAACCCAAGAAGATATTTGATACTCTCAAAGAACCAAGTTGGGTGGAAGCAATGCAAGATGAGCTTCACCAATTTGCAATTCAGGATGTTTGGGAGCTGGTTGATTGTCCCAGATATGTCAGACCTATTGGGACAAGATGGGTTCTAAGAAACAAGAGAGATGAAAGAGGTATTGTGGTCAGAAACAAGGCAAGATTAGTGGCTCAGGGATATACACAAGAGGAGGGGATAGACTATGAGGAGGTCTTTGTACCAGTTGCAAGGATTGAAGCTATAAGGATTTTTCTAGCCTATGCACCCTGCATGGGCTTCACTGTCTATCAAATGGATGTCAAGAGTGCCTTCCTCTATGGTACAATTGTTGAGGAGGTATATGTGATGCAGCCTCTTGGTTTTGAGGATCCAGAGAATCCAGACAAGGTGTATAGAGTCAAGAAGGCTATGTATGGACTTCATCAAGCCCCAAGAGCATGGTATGGTACTTTTTCTACCTATTTGGTGGACAATGGTTTCAAAAGGGGCACCATAGATCAGACACTATTTACAAAGAAGAAAGGTAAGGATGTGTTGCTTGTTCAGGTCTATGTTGATGACATCATTTTTGGGTCTACTGATCCAAAGATGAGTGAGGATTTCTCCAAGCTTATGACAGACAAATTCAAGATGAGTGTTATGGGGGATATGAACTTCTTTCTTGGTTTACAAGTTCAGCAGAAAGAAGATGGTATCTTCATCTCCCAGGATAAATATATGGCAGAGATCTTGAAGAAGTTTGGCTTTTCTCCACATGAAAAGAGGGCTACTACTCCTATGGATAGAGAACACCCTTGGGGAAAGATTGGAGATGGAAAGGATGTTGATGTCAGGCACTATAGATCAATGATTGGTTCATTGATGTATCTCACAGCCTCTAGACCTGACATCATGTTTGCTGTGTGTGCTTGTGCACGCCATCAAGTGACTCCCAAAGAATGTCACCTTTATGCTGTCAAGAGGATCTTTAGGTACCTAAGATTCTATCCTAGTCTTGGCTTGTGGTACCCAAAGGATTCACCATTGGAGCTGATTGCATATTCAGACAGTGACTATGGAGGTGATAAGTTTGATAGGAAATCCACAACTGGTGGATATCAGTTTCTTGGGAGCAGATTAATATCTTGGCAATGCAAGAAACAAATAGTGGTGGCTAATTCTACAACTGAAGCAGAGTATGTGGCTGCAGCTGCTTGTTGTGGACAAGTTTTGTGGATTCAGAACCAGCTGTTGGACTATGGGTATAATTTCATGCATACCAAGATATTTGTTGAAAATAACGGTACATTATGCATTATTAAGAATCCTGTACATCATTCGAAAACTAAACACATAGAAATTAGACACCATTTTATAAGAGATTGTTTTGAAAAAGGTTTAATACAACCAAATAGGGCTGACACAGAAGAGAATGTGTCAGATTTACTAACTAAACCTTTTGATGCTGGGAGGTTTCAATACTTGGTAACAAGTATTGGGATGATCAATCTCAAATAATATGTGTTTTGGAGTCTTTTTATAAAAGTATGTACAGGATAATGCATTGTTATTAGTCTTTTTGAGGATTTAGATTTTCCACTATATTTTTCTAACACTGACAAAGGTTGCTTGAACGCTGATAAGTGTTTTTGTGACGTTGTCAGCAATATATTTGTCTAATGCTGACAAAGCTTCTCTCAACGCTGTCAAGTGTTATCGGGGCGTTTGTCAGCAACAATGTTAGTTTTGTGGTTTTTAATCTAAATGTGCAGGTGGTGTTATCAGTATACCATTGGATACAGAGTTGCTTATGGATCATTGGAGAAACATTTGGACATGTTTTTATTTATGGATGATGGTTGGAATTTTTAATTCCTATCTTGACATAATTTTTTTTTATGTTCATGCATATTTTCAGCAACATATGTATCATAGTTTAAGGGGAGGTTTTAGGAACCTTTAGGATGTTTGGGTATCCCTATGATACTCTTATCACAATTCTAGATTGTGTCCACAGGTGAGTATGAGTTAGTTTTACTAAATCATGAGGCACTGTAGCATGCAAAGTTGATATACTATGCATGCTGCCAAGACATTTTTGGCCTAGAATTGGTAGTGGTCTGTTGGGAGACTTGGGAATGATTTTTTCATGGGTTTTTACCTGGGAGTAACAAGGGATTTTATAAGGTAACTTAGTTGTTAAGAGTTTTGGTTAGCAAGGGACACTAGAGGACTGTTATGTCTATCTTACATAAGCAAGTGTGCATAACTGGACAGTGCGGGACACTAGAGGACTGTTATGTCTATCTTGCATAAGCAAGTGTGCATAACTAGACAGTGCTTGTCGCCCTATAATAATTATCAACTTTTTGGTTATCTTCTCTAAGATAAATTACTTTGTTAAGGTCATTTTTCATTTTTAAACATTTTTATTTTTGGACGCTGACAAGTATTTTTCAAAGCGTTGTTGTGACCAATTTAGACGCTGACATGGCTTTGGCAAACGTTGACAAGGATATAGCCGTTGGGCGTTGATGGGTTATTTTTTACCGTGACACTCAATGGGACCTACCCAGTTGTTACTTTTTGACATATTTTTAGGCCGTAATTTTGGGAGCTGATAACTTTCATTTAATGCATGAGATAAACTTATTCTTTTTCAATATTTTCATGATTACATTTTGAAAATACTTGCCTATTCTTGGGCCAATCACATGAATTTTCTTCTCCTATATATTTGGCTCCTATTTTTAAACAGGGTACCTATCATTCTTGTCTAACACAATTTTCTCTTATCAACTTCATCTTTATCAATCATTCAAACAGCTTTCAACAATGGCACCAAAACTCAAACCAAGTGATTTGGGATTAGGATTCAGAAGTCAACACAACATGATCGCGTATCTTGAAGCTGATGATACTCTGTTTCCCCAATACACACAAATGGTGGCGTATTTGAACGCATCTCCTTTTAGGTATGCTCTTTCTCATGCACCACTCATTCCTGTCACACATATTAAACAGTTTTGGAACAATGTAAGTTCCTCAACAGTTAATAGAGTGACTACATTATCTTCTATTGTTCATGGGCGCACATGGGTGGTTACTGAAGCTTTGGTACGCCAAGCTTTGCATCTTGATGATGCTGATGGTATAACCACCCTCCCCATTAGTGAAATAGAATAAGGACTAAGGGCTTTGGTTTATCCTTTTCCTGCTCAAGGAACTTTAAATAAATATCATAAACAGGAGTTTCCCCCAGCCTGGAAGTACCTAATACATGTCCTCTTGTAATGTTTGAGTCCCAAGTGTACTGCACACAATGAGATCAATAGATCTATTGCAAGTGCTATTGTGTGCATTGCTACTGGGCAAAAGTTTAATTATTCCAAAATGATTTTTGAGGGCATGTGTAAAAATAAAGGGAACAAAATGACTTTAGCTTATCCCAAATTTTTACAAATGGTTTTTGATGTCCAAGGTTACTGCACAAGGGATCATGATGATTTTTATGAGATCCCTGTGCAAAAGAAAGCAATTTTTATGAAGATGAACTCACCCCCACATCGTGACCTACCCCTAACCCCAGCTATGATTGCTGTCATTGAAGCAGCTCAACCCCAACCAGACCCCCAACCCCAAATTAACCCAATACCTGAACCAGTACCTTCACCACAACATATGCAAATTGACCAAGAACCCTTCAACGCTGACACGTTAAATGTTGGCATTGATGTGCCTATTTCAAACGTTGACACAAATCCATCACAGACCCAAACACCCCTTAACCAAGCCACATCCACCCAATCCACATCATCATCCCCACCAACACAATATAGGTTTCAAAAACACCAAAGGACTACTGGAGTGTTCTCCTCTAGTGGTCCTAGCCATGTAGCAGAGAGAACCACCACCACAAGTGTGGTTGGTGCTATGGATGAGGCTTGGACTATTGGTTCTGGCTTAGAAGCTGGCCAAGACAGTCCTACCATAATTAAGACCTCATCCATGCCCAATGAATCTAACTTGGGAGGTCAAATACCCATTTTAGAAGAGGGCAGATTGGAACCAATGACCCTAATGGAATTGACGGCTGTCTACATGAGCTTGCAAAAGCAAAATGCAGACTTGGTACAAGTTGTCAGCACGCAAGGCCTTGAACTCAAGCAATTGAGGGAGAGGATTGTTATCTTGGAGACTGCTAGTACAAGGAGGGGGATGGAGGAATCTTCCAAAGGGGAGGATGAACAAATAAATGTGAGTGATAAGGGCTCTCATGATGGTTAATCTTTGGATGTTGCTGAGGCCCTAACAAGTCTGAAGAAACAGACAGGTTTTGATACGTCTCTAGTCTCTCCTACAAACTTAAATTTGTCATTTACAGCCATGTTGGAGGAAATTGCAAAAGGCGCTGAGGCAGGAAATTTGAGCGTTGACAAGCAGAATTTGAACGCTGACATGAGTATCTTGGGCGCTGACAAAGCAAAATTAGGCGTTGACAGACTTGCAAATGAGGTTGATGTATTCCAGTCATCATCCATCATCAAAGAGGTTTCTTCACAGGTATTACCATCTACCTTACCAACAGTTGATCCATTAGATAAGGGTAAGGGTATTATGGTAGAAGAAGTTGTTCCAAAGAATGCAGCACAAATTGAATTTGATAGAAAGTTGGCTGCACAAATTGTGGAACAAGAGAGAAAGCAGGTGAGTGAATCACCTTTTGTTGTCACTTTAGAAGAGCAAGAAGGAAGTGATGAAGCTAGTTCAGACTCAAGTGTTATGATCATAGAACAACCAGAAAGACTTGAGTATGGTGATGAGCTGGCCAAGGAGAAATTGAATGAGTTGAAATTGCAGGTTGATTTTGATATGCCAGAGGTGGTTCAGATGTACCATGCTTGGGAAGATAGGTGTATGGAGAATCCACACTTGACCATTTTAGATCAGATATGGGGTTTGGAGATTCTTCACATAGTACAAAAGGATTGCAAGGTCATTCTGAAACACAAAGCAAGCAATGTTCTCTCAAATTTGAAAAGGGATAAAAAGGAGTTGTACTTCATGCTGCTCCGATGTCATGGAACAGGGTGGACTTATAAGAAATTGACTGGGTTGACATTTGAAGAGTTGGAATGTAGAGCTTATCCCATTTAGGTTAGAGTGCAGGAAGCAAACACTCTAAGACTTCTTTCTGATGAAAGAAAAGAAGAACTTGCAGAGGAAATAGAGCTCAAGAAGGCAATGTTTGTTCCCAGACCAGTGAAAAAGGGAGTCCCTCTTGAGTTTCCCAAAGATATGGATCTATTATATCCAAATGAAGTTGTTATAAGAAAGAGCCTCAAGCTCTCACCATTAGAAGCTTCAGATATGGTACAAGTGTTACCACTTGATTCCAGAAACCCCATTGTAAGCTATGAAGAAGATGAATGTGGGTTTTGGAAGATTGGCAGGTATGGAAAAGAGGTTCACACTTTTACCACCCTTATATCTTTGTTTGCAAGTTTTGACAGAGAAGACTTGGTAGACCTATGGAGGTTATTAGAGGCCAAGTATGTGACTGAAGCACCAACTTCAGTCAATGGAATAAAACTGTGGTCAACATTCAAGAGAATGTGTGGACCAATTGATGAAGATCCTGCTATTTGGAAGGATCTTGAAGATGATCTCAGTGGTCTTTAATGGAGGTTGTATTCAGCTGCTGGTGTTTATTATTTGAGTTCTACAAAGTTTGTTGAGTATCTACTTGTGGATGGTCAGTATTTCATGTCCAAGGAAGTCTTGGAGAAGATGAAGAACACTCAGCTGGAAATTGATTATTCAAGTGACGTGGCCAAAGACTTGATCAGATTTATTTATTACCAATATGAGAAGGTTTGTAAGATTCCTCCTAGTCCTTAATGTTTATTCAGAAACTTGATCACTAGAGTGGATATCAAGTTTAGCGGAGGATTGTTGGGAATAAATTATAGCCAGTCTACTTGAGCGCTGACAAGAGTAAAACAAGCGTTGACAGGAGAAAAACAAACGATGACAGATCAAGCGTTGACAAGAGAAAGTCAATCATTGATACATTGAAGACAAGCATTGATGGAAGGATATACTCTACGCGTTTATTGTATTCTAGATTACTTCTAGTAAAGATAGGAACAACAATGTATTTTCTATATTTATCTTTACCTAGAATAGTTGATACGTAGATTATTGTACAAGGCTTCTTATGTCTATAAAAGAAGACCTTTAGGTTATTGTTCAATATAAGTTTTCATACGTAAACTACTTTCATTGTAAGCAAGTTTGATATCATTAATCAAAGTGAAAGTTGTTTATATCTTGTGTGTTCTTGTATAAGTGTTAATTCCGCATAACACTTAGATTGTCATATACATATACAAAGGTTTCTCTAAATGTATTACTTGATCTAATCTCGTATACATAAAGCTAAATCGATCTAAGTTTGGGATCAACAATAAATGTACTAATGCGTAAATAAATTCGTGTTAGATTGTGTTATAACGTAAACACAATACCTTACATGGTTATAAAGTAAACCATGCCCGAGAAAATTAATTCCCGTTGGTGAGCCAAACCTTTCATAAGAAATACTTGACTTTAATATGAAAAGCGGGTTGTAGTCTAAAATTACTACAAGCCATATAGGCATGTTTAAAATATTTACAACTTTTGTTCAAACTCTATTTACAGCGCCGTGTCGATATTAATCAACATTTCTAAGGCCGTAAATGTTATCGTACGAAAATACACACCTTTGAAAAATAAAGTAAAAATATTTTTGGAATTTTCTGAAATTTTTCAATTTTTAGGGTTTTTATATGGTTTTATATTTTTGTATTTTGCGTTTGTGGATAAAAATATAAACAATATATACAAATGATCACCAAGGATACGGAGAATAGTTTACCACCACTATTCTTTCGCTTCATCTGCCAATTCCTTAAGAGTCTCAGGCGAGAAAGTTCTCAATCCTAGCTTGTCGGCCAAAAATTCAATTCGAGCGTGATCTAATGTCTTCGTGAAAATATCCGCCAATTGATACTCATATCTGACAAAGTAAAGTTCAACCACTCCATTTTCCAATTGCTCCTTGATAAAGTGGTAGCGATTTTCAATATGCTTTGACCGAGAGAATTGAACGTTGTTGCAGCACAAGGCAATGGTACTTTTGTTGTTGTAGTACATCGAAATTTTGTTGAAACCTAGACCATAGTCGGTTAATTGCGATCTCATACAGAGAATTTGAGCATAATAACCGGACATAGCTATGTATTCTGCCTCCGTACTGGAAATTGCAACGCTTTTCTGCCTTTTCGACCAACTGATTAATCAATCTCCTAGTAGTTGCAAAGTTCCACTCATGCTACGCCTTGTATCGTTATAACACGCGTGATCCGCATCTGCATATGCCATTAGTGCAATAGAAGAGTCCTTCGAATACCCAAGTCCCCGATTAATGGTTCCTTTAAGATACCGAAAGATCCGTTTAACAGTAGCTAAGTGTAACTTGGTAGGCCTAGTTTGATACCGAGCAAACATACATATAGCAAATTAAAGATCAGATCGACTAGATGTGATATACAAAAGGGTATCGATCATTCCACGATAAAGTGTTAGCCTCAAAATGTTGAGTCAAACAAGAACGTTCGGTCATAGGTTTATATTGTAACATTTATTAGAACATTGTAATAGTTAGTTAAATTAGTCGTGACATTACGGGCTTGATGGCTAGCTTAAAAGGCCTCTTTCAAGGTACTAAGCATTTATTCAAGTCCGGCCTAAAACAAATATAGTCCAATAGAAAGCCCGCATGTGGGTGGACTATATAAGCACCCTCCGAGCATGTTAGGAGGGTTGGTAGTTCTCATTTTATAATTCTAATATTCACATAGTTAATCATCTCTCTCTCTACTTTCTCTCTCTAGAAATTCATATCTTTTCCATCTCATTTCTTTAATCTATCATTATATAATTAGGGACAACATTTGGTATCAATTGCCATAGGGTAGATTCGTGTTTAGTTTATGGTTATTGTTTTTTATTCGTATGATTTTATGATCAAATCATCTCATCTCAAAAATTTTGTATTTTCGAGCTCTAAATCTTCGTACAAATTGCCTACAAAGTTGTGGTAGGAATTTGTGTTAGTCATTTTGATGATTTTCATGAAAAATTGGTAGTTTTGGCTTGATTATTGGGTAAAAAGTTTGAAATTTTACAGTTTTTTTGGGAGTACAAGTCGGAATAAAAGGGTTTAGCACATTCCGAACTGTTTGGCATAATTGGTTATTCCGACTTATTGTCACCATATTCCACATTCCTAATTGTTCTTATATCACATTCCGACTTATACTATATTCAGAATAGTATATTCTGTATTCCGACTTGTGATCCTGTGTAGTATTTCGGATTAAACCTACTAAACATAGATTCCGGATTAAAATCTTTATTCCGGATTAAACCAAGCACACATACCATTCTGGATTACGTATTCTGGATTAAACCAAGAAAACACAGATTCCAGATTAAACCTTTATTTCGGATTATACCAAGTGACCACATTCTGGATTACGAATTCCGACATCTAATCCGGATTACAGATTACGACTTGTGTATCTGATTGAGGATTCCAACTTGTGGATTCCGACTTGTGTATCTGATTGAGGATTCCGACTTGTGGATTCCGACTTGTGTATCTGATTGAGGATTCCGACTTATACTACATCGTTTGGATTCCGACTTATACTACATAGTTTGGATTCCGATTTATGCTACATAGTTGGGATTCCTTATACTACACATTTGGATTCCGACTTCTAATACCAAGCATTCCGACATCGTTGAAGATATATTCCGAATTGTTGTGTATAAAATTTTCAAAAATATCTACTTAAGAAGACATTGTTTAGAATTCTTGGTTTCTTACGAAGACAATGTTTAGGGTTTTTCTCAAAGTTTCTCGGAATATCAACCACAACCTACTCACAACAACATCTACTAAAGATCCTATTCACTTCATTTTCGAGAGGGATTCTACTACTGAATATCGTGTTACTAATAACAACATCATGGTGGCGGGTAACAAAGAGAGACCACCAATGCTTGTGTCCGGTCGATATGCACAATGGCAATCACGATTTCATCGATATCTTGACACAAAACCTAATGGTGATGTTCTTCGCCGTTGAATCATAGACGGAACCTATACTCCCACTACAATCACCATTCCTGCAACTCCAACAGCCGACTCGACGGAAGGTTCCGCTGAGCAGACTATTAAGGAAACATATGAGAATACTTCGAAAGAGAACCTTGCTTGGATTGATGTAGAGAAGGAAGCAATTTATGTGATTCTAAGTGGGATTGGGGATGATATTTACTCAGCTGTTGATGCATGCTCTACTGCTAAAGAGATGTGGTTTGCAATTGAACGTCTACAACAAGGAGAATCATTAAACAAACAAGATGTCAAAAGAAACTTGTTTTGGAACTTTGGTAAGTTTACTTCATTGATGGGGAATCAATTGATTCATATTATTCAAGATTCTATAAGATGATGAATGACATGACAAGAAACAACTTGGAAGTCTCCACCATGCAAGTCAATGTGCAATTCCTACAGCAACTTCAACCAGAATGGACACGATTTGTAACTTTTGTGAAACAACAAAATAAGTTGGACGAGGTCAACTATCACACGCTCTTTGACATTTTGAAACAATTTCATAATGAGGCAAATGAAATTCAAGCTGAACGGGTAGCAAAGACTGCTAATCCACTTGCTTTAGTGTCTACCACTCAACACGTCCAAGATCATCACTCTCGTACTCCAAATTCATAATCCATTCAATCATTCTCACCTAGATACTCCACTTCATCCAAGTCTTCAGCTCCCACAAGATCAGGAGGCAAAGAACCAATAGCACCATAACCATCATCTAAGCCATTATCTGAAGAGAACAGTGATGAAGAACAAGCTCAAAAGGATAGGGAGATGAACCAACAAATTCCTTTCATTATGAAGACCTACAAGAAAATCTTCAAACCCACCAACAACAATCTTCGAACATCATCTAACACAAGGAACCAATGTTGAGAGACCTCGAAGGTATGACACACGTCAACATGATGAAAGTCCTCCTAGGTATGATCGATGTAATCCAACATATGTTGAGGGTTCTGCACGGTATGATCGACAAACTGCTAAGTATGATACTCAGAGGATTGCTACTGTTGCTGGGAATAGGGAAACTATTGGAACTCAAGTGGTCCAGCAAAGTGGGATTCAATGCTTTAATTATCAAGGTTATAGGTATATGGCAAAGGAATGTAGGAAGCCGAAACGGGTTAGGGACTCTTGTTGTCATAAGGAAAAGATGCTGCTATGCAAGAAGATGGAAGCTAGGGTTAAACTGTCGACTGAGGAAGGAGCAATGCTTGATGACACTGATGATGAAGCCTCCGACCAAGAACTTGAAGCACATTACTCGTACATGGCAAAGGTTGAAGAAGTTCTCAATGTCACTGAAGATCACAATGGTCCTATCTTTGATACTGAGCCAATCGATAAGGTACACACTGAAGAGGAATATAATGTGTTTGGTAATATTCATGAGCATTGTGAGCTACCCAAAGCCATTAATGACACATGTATTATGGAAACGGTTGATAGCAATACCACACCTGATTCATCAGACATGTGCAATAATGAGTCTGAGGATGATCACCATGCAAATGAGTATGATGATGATGAGGAGCGTATTGCACTTGCTAACTTAATTGGTTCTTTAAAAAAAAGTGGTCAAAAAACTAGAAAAAGTCAAAAGAAATTAAAGAAGGCAAACACTACGCTCACTCAAAATTTCGAAGAAAGCGAAGCAGCCGAAATAAAATCTAGTGAGCTTCTTGCAAGCTGCAGAGCTAAGCTTATTCAAAAAGACAAAGAGCTTGCAAGGTACAAAGGGGGTGTTGTTAATACTGTAAAGGATGTTTTTGAAACTAAATACAACGAAACTCTTAAGCTTTTAGAACAAGAGAAACTTAATTACAACACCTTTTTAAGTACGGAACGACATAAAACGTATCTTGCTACCACCAAAGTGAATTAGTTAACTCAAAAGATTGATTTTCTTTAAGAGGATAAAAATAAACTAGTCACTACGAAAACGGAAGAGGTTGCTAACTTGAAAAAGGATTTCAAAATTAAACAAGCTAATGACATTGACAAAGTCGTGGAACTTGAAGTTCAAATTGATTTTTATAAGAAAATTGTTTATAAAACAAATCAATCTATTCAAACCATGCGAATGATGGCACCTCGTTTGATTTTCAAGGGTAACGCTAGTTTTGCTAGTCCTAAGTACCTCGAGCAAGCTCAATCTGAGAACCCGCGCATATATCTTGAGGAGTCCCAATGGTCTGACGTTGATTGTTTAATTTCTACGCCCGATAGTGATGAGTCATTAATTTTTGAAGAATAGAGTAGATCACTAGTGAATAAAAACTTTGTGAAACCATATAATTATGCTTATGAAAATAGTCTTTATGAAATTTTCAAACCACAAAAAGAAGTCTCGTGAGCAAATATTTTACGACTGTGAACAAATAAGAATTAAATGGAGACAAGTTTTTGCCACTAAGAAAAATAATGTTTCAAAAATTATTGGGTTCTTGCCATATAAAGCTTCTGTAAGCAAGAGTAAGCAAGCACTTAGTTTTCTTAAACAAAATATTGAAAATTTCAAAAAGGTTGTAGATGACGACTAGAAAGAACGTGAACGTTTGAAAGGCAACAAAGAAATTCCTCACGATATAACTATGCTTGTGAAAAGTATTTTTATTCCGCTTGCGGAAAGAACACAAAAACATATTTTGGAATTTGAAACATTAATTAAGCAAGAAATGTTTGATGATTTGAAATATGTGGAATCTCTTGAACAAGAAGTGAACGACCATCAAACTGAAAGAGACGAATTTTTTATAGCATATGATCTACTCTTGCAACAATGCCTCTTAAAATATATTATGTGTGTTTATGTTACATCTTGGGCTGATATTGATGAATATTCTGATGTTGCATGCAAATATCTTGATCAAGTTAAAGAGTGTGAACGTCTTGAAACTGAGCTTTCGAATAAAGTTGACAAAAAAGAGAGTTCGTTACTTCAACATAGATATGATTATCTTTAAAAACATTGTCATTCACTTGAACTTGCTTTGCAAAACAAAGTTAGCAGCTTCTTAAATGATACACCTTTGGAAGTAAAATTATCTGAGTCATGTCGATTACTAAACGAAAAAAGTCTTGATATTTTGGATTTGAAAGCTCAATTACAAGAAAAAGACATAGCAATAGCAGAGTTGAAGAAACTCGTTGCTAAGATGGGTGGGAAAGTTGTGGAACCTAGCGTTAAGAAACTTGTTGTTAGACAACCCAATGCCTATAAAGTGAATAGATCCTCTATCTTGGGAAAACCATCCGCTTTCTCAAATTCCTCGTTTGCAAAACCTGTGTTTGCCCCCAAGATGGATGGAAAGGATAGGTTACCACATAATCAACCCATAAGGAATACTCTAGCACCAAGCGTTAAGCTCAATAATGTGATTAAACCAGGGATGTATAGAATGACCACTAAACCCACAAACAAAATTAGTCAATTGCCTCAGACTTCTAGAAACACTAATACTCGTGTGTCTTCTACTACAGGAGTAGTCTCCACTACTAGTGTTGGCCGACCTCAGCTTAAGCGCACTCAAGTGAATGATAAGGTTTGGAAACACAAGAGTCAAGGAAAGATGAAGGAAGTAGAAGAACATCCTAGGAATTTGAATGTTTTTAAGAATAAAATGTCTGTAATCGCGTGTAATGACGATTTGAATGCTTTGAATGATTTGAATGCTTTGAATGTTAAATTTGTTTGTGTCAAATGTGGAAAATGTGCTAATGCTAATCATTCTCTGTGTACTATGAATAATGTGAAAGGCGTAGATACTAGAACTAAGAAGCAAGATTCGATGCCTATTAGTGCTAGTAAACCCAAACGCAAAGTGAACCATCCTGGTGTAACCCCCACTAAGAAAAGTATTGCATCAGACTCCACCACTAAGAATCCTAGAAGCAGAATTAGGGAATTATATGAGTCTGCTAGCAAGTCTTAGAAATGGTGGTTTGCTAATCAGTGTCCTCCAGGATATAAATGGATGCCTAAAGTTAGGACAGAAAATGTGACAACGAGTGTCAGTATGCCTTTAAATGTTGCTAAGGACACCAATGATTCTGAAATCACAACTAACGTGGTCTCCAATATAGCAAATGCTCCACCGTGTTCTAATTCTTCTACATGTGATACAAATAATTCTCTTCATACTGGACTCCGGATGTACGAAGCACATGACGGGGAATCTCAAGCTTCTAATTAACTTCGTGGAGAAGTTCCTGGGTACGGTCCAATTTGGAAATTATCAATTTGCACCGATCCTAGGATAAGTAGATTTGGTTCAAGGGAATATCACGATCAAAAGGGTATACTACGTCGAATGGCTCAATCACAGTCTTTTCTCGGTTGGTCAATTTTGTGATGCGGATTTGGAGGTGGCTTTCAGAAAGAAGACATGTTTTGTTCATGATTATGATGAGAATGATTTACTCACCGGTTCACGGGGTACCAATCTTTACACAATTTCACTTCAAGACACAACTTCCTCAACTCCAATTTGCTTCATGGATAAAGCTTCAACGACTCAGGCATGGTTATGGCATCAACGTTTATCTCATCTCAATTTTGATACCATCAACTTGCTTTCCAAGAAAGGTATTCTGAGAGGCCTTCCAAGCTTGATATTCATCAAAGATCGTCTTTGTTCTTCTTGTGATATTTGTAAAGCTAAACGAAGTAGTTTCAAAACAAAGACTACACCAAGCTCTAAAGGACAGTTAGATCTTCTTCATATCGATCTATGTGGTCCCATGCATGTTCAAAGTATCAATGGGAAGAGATACATTATGGTAATTGTCGATGATTACTCAAGGTACACATGGACTCACTTCTTAAGGTCCAAGGATGAAACACCCGAAGTTCTCATCAACTTCCTTAAACTGATACAACGTGGTCTTCAAGTTCAAGTAAAAGTGGTTCGTATTGACAGAGGAACAGAATTTTTGAATTCAACTCTGAAGAACTATTTTGAAGCCGAAGGAATTAAACATGAAACATTTGTTGGTCAAACACCCAAAAAAAACGGCGTTGTTGAAAGACGAAACTGTACTTTAGTTGAGGCTGCTCGAACATATTATCCGCTTCAAAACTTCCACTATTCTTTTGGGCCGAAGTCGTGTCAACCGCATGCTACACACAAAACCGATCCTTAATTATTCAAAGACACGAAAAGACACCATATCACATAATTCATGATCGAAAACCTTCACTCAAACACCTTCACGTTTTTTGATGTACTTGTTACATTATACGAGATGGTGAAAACTTGGATAAGATGAAAGAGAAAGGTGATTCATGTATTCTAGTGGGATATGCAACTCAGTCTAAGGGATAGAGTTTTTTTTTTTGGGTAAAGGGGTGATTCCCCGGTAAAATATATTACACCAAAAAATCAGTTAAGTACAATGGAATGTGACCGTATGTCACATTAACCTCAAGCCAACACAGCTCGAACAGCCTCTACTCATATGACATGCCATATGAGAACCTAACAACCTCAACGTAACCTATAACACCAATAGGAAAGAACCATCTAATCATACATAAGCAAAACATTAAGACTAAATCAAGATGGACTGAGGGATCTCCCAAAGATGCGCAAAAATCATAGCATCCTTAGACTTCTTTAAACAACAAGACATAAGCTTCAACCGAACAGTAGAGACAATACCATCGACTACCTCCTGGACGGACTTCTTTACACCTTTAAAAAGACGAGCATTTCTTTCACGCCAAATAAAATAAGCAGCAGCCGCCAGAACCAGTTTGCCAATGCAACTTTGCGACGAACTACGCTTAGCAATAGGGAAAAGCCTCGAGAAAATAGAGCCGAAATCCGGACCAGTCCCTTCAAGCCGAGCCATATGCATCACACTACTCCAAACCTGCTGCGAAAACGTACACTCAAAAAACAAGTGATCATGAGAGTCCGGTTGCGTACCACAAAGAGAGCATGAAGCATCCAGCGCACTATTTCTGTCCCAAATTGCCAAACAATCTTGTGTCTTTAACCGCTTTTTAAAAATCAGCCACATAATGAACGCATGTTTAGGAATACACGAACGAAACCACACCACATCAGCCCAAGGAACTTCGTTGTCTCTAGGTCTAATAGAGTTCCAAACCTGGTTTACCGAAAAAGACGACATACTGCCATCTCCCAAACGCCATTTCAGGCAGTCAGCATCCTCCGAGAACACAGGCACCTGAATCATATTCAAACATGGATATTTAGTCAGCCATTCAGCCGGCCAAATACATGTACCATCTTGAACATAATCCCGCACCATAGCAGCCCTGTGCAAGCCAGCCCGAGCAATATCACGCGCAGAAATAATATTGGCGAGAGGACTAAATTCGCACCATTTGTCAAACCAAAAGGACGTATTCATACCATCACCAATCTAAGGGATAGAGTTTACAACAAGAGAACAAAATTGATAGTTAAGACTATTCATATTCGATTTGATGAATTACAAGAAATGGCACTTGAACAAAACAGTTTAAGTCCCGATACACAACGACAAACGACTCCGTTCAAAACCACACGGAACTCGGAACTCAAGACCACAACAATGAACCGTCAAGTTCAAAGCTGGTTCAAGGAAATGTTCCAAGAGCAGATATGACAGTCAACACGACACTTGAAGAGTTGTAAATGTTATATGGACCAATGTATGATGAATATTTCAAGGGGGAGAAACATGTTGTATGGAATTCTTCCGCTGTCACTCATGATAAGAATAATGATACCGATCATCATCAACAAAATGATACAACTTTATCTACTTCAACACGAGTTGCTGCAGATTTACCTCCTCAGAATATCACATCAACAACCACTCCTACAACATCCACAACTACTGTAATTGCTCCAGAGAACACAAATCAAGCAGATCATGCATTAAATGTCGAAGACGAATTTATCAACCCATTCGGTACACCAATACATGAAACTAGAGAGTCCTCCACTCGCCATGTTGATCCGTCAAATATGCATACCTTTTATCAACGACATCATTCAACATATCATTGGACCCGAGATCATCCTTTGGTTCAAGTAATTGGAAACCCTTCACAGCCCATTTGTACAAGAAGACAACTTGATACCGATGGTGATGTTTGTATGTTCGCACTCGCCATGAGTACAGCTGAACCAAAAAATATCAAAGAAGCCTTGGCAGATCATGGTTGGATTAAATCTATTACGGATGAACTTCAACAATTTGAAAGACTTAAAGTCTGGGAACTTGTTGACATACCATATGATGTAACACCATTAAATCTTCGATGGATCTGGAAAAACAAGATGGATGAAGAAAACAAGATCATCAAGAATAAATCTAGGCTAGTGGCTAAAGGGTATGGCCAGAAAGAGGGTATTGATTTTGAAGAATCATTTGCACAAGTAGCTCGTATGGAAACGGTCAGGATTTTCCTTGCTTATGCTGCAGATAAGGGATTCATCGTTTATAAAATGGACGTAAAGACGACGTTTCTTAACGGTCCTTTGAAGTAAGAAGTCTATGTCACACAGCCGGAAGGATTCGTCAATCCTCATTATCCTGACAAGTTGTATCGTCTCCACAAAGCACTTTATGGTCTTAAGGAAGCTCCAAGGGCGTGGTATGACGAGCTCTTGAAATTTCTAGTATCCAACGGTTTCTCAAAAGGTTCAATTGATCTAACTTTGTTCACTTATAAATATGGGGATGACATTTTGCTTGTGCAGATTTATGTTGATGACATTATTTTCGGGTCTACAAACCTAAAACTTTCAAAATGGTTTGAAAAAGTAATGTACAGCAAATTTGAAATGTCAATGATGGGCGAACTAAAATTCTTTCTAGGAATTCAAGTTCACCAATCCCCAAGTGGTATCTTTATTAACCAAGCTAATTATTGTCAAGAGATAATAAAAAAGCATGGTATGACCTCATGTGACCCCGTTGGGACACCATTATCAACCACATCCCTTGATGCTGATTTGGAGGGAGATGCCATAGATCAAACAAGATATCGTTCCGTGATCGGCTCCCTCATGTACTTAACAGCAATCCGACCAGATATATCACATGCTACGTTTTATTGTGAACGATATCAAGCACGACCCACTGAAAAGCACCTCAAGGAGGTTAAACGGATATTTCAGTACCTTAAGAATACCATTCACATGAGACTCTGGTATCCGAGGGAAACTGGTTTCCTTCTATCGGCCAATTCAGATTCTAATCATGCAGGGTGTCTTGATATACGAAAAAGTACTTCTTGTGGTGCACAATTTCTAGGTCAAGATAAGCTTGTGGGATGGTTATCCAAGAAGCAGGATTGCACGACACTGTCATCAGTCGAAGCAGAGTTAGGGTCTCTATCTACATAGTGTGCTCAAGTTCTTTAGATGAGAACACAACTCACGGATTATGCCTTCCACTTTGATAAAGTTCCTATGTACTGTGACTCAAAGTCCACCATAGCCATCTCCTGCAATCCGGTACAACATTCCCGTACGAAGCACATTGATGTCAGATATCACTTCATTAAGGAACAATTTGAAAGGGGCATCGTTGAAGTATCCTTTGTTGGAACTGATTACCAATTAGTTGACTTGTTTACAAAATCTCTTTCGAAAGAGAGGTTTGCGTATCTAGTTAGGAAAATTGGTATGAGATGTTTGACTACAGCAGAACTAGAGATTCTGGCAAAGAAGCTTGTTTGATTCATCTTTCAAACATCTACTTGTAAATATTAATGAAGAAGCAAAATACAAAATTAAAAATCTTTGAAAATCCAAAAATATTCTTCTCGACATGTCTTTCAGTATCGATAATATGGACGTACCTAGAAATGTCGCTCAATAACAACACGGGTGTGTACATAAAGCTCGAATGAAAGTTGTACATATTTTTCAAAACATCTCATTTCTATTTTTATAATTGAAAATTTCTATTTTGGACAATTTTTCAAACAACGGGTAGAGCAATATATCTTGGGTTGAGCTTGTCACAAAGCATTCAACGTTTTGAGCTCAACACAATGGCTTGTAATCACTTTCAGATTGCAACCCGGATCTATATTCACGGGGGAGTGTACGCTTTAGTGCCCTTACCCTCAGCAAAAGAAGAGGAATCTTCTTACACTTGAGTGGATTCGTCAAGACATTCAAAGTCTATGAACTCAAGTTTATGCTTTTAAAAATCCATTCTTTAAAAAAAATTGGAATTTTGAGATTTTTCAAAAAGAGTTGAACACAATTTTTCCAAGAGTTTTTCAATGATTTTTCAAAATCTTTCAAAATTGTGTGTTCAACAACTCCTATCCTCCAAAGTTTAATGTGGATCATATCCTTGTAATGACGATTCAATTGGATCAATTTTTGAGGGGGAGATTTCCAAATTCATGCTAAGTTTGACATATTTTTTCTCCCGAAAGTTTTCAAGACTATTTTTCTAAATATATTTTAATCAAATTTGGTATCTCTAATATCAAATGATTTTATATATTAGAGATAGGGGAGAAAATATGATTAAAATGTGATCTAAAGACTCAAGCACTCATGATTACGATCAAATACCCACAACATCTTTAATTCACGACGTTATTAGTGTCAAAGGGTGGTTAGGTTTAAGTCCTATGATCCAACCAGAACCGGAGGGATCTTCCCTAGGACAATCCAATAGATTATTAGAAGTCCATAGGAAAGATGGAGTAGAATGTGAACGAAGCTGAATGCCGACTAAGTACTGTGGCTAACACTGGAACAATCACAACAAGGTGTTAGTAATAATGTCTTGGTAAGCATTGAAGGGGTTGAAGAATGAAAAATAAATTTAAGGATAAAGGGTGTAAAGAAATTAGCCCTCCCTACAAATTAGGCAGAAACCAAGTCAACACATCATGAAGACAACGCATCATGGACCCAGTGATGTAATGCACAACCCCTCCCCAGCTGACTCAGGCTTCTCTCAAAAGAAGTTTGTTTTATTGTCACGGAGATCAACACGACTTCTATTGACTTTCTCACTCTGAGATAGTTGATATTGAATAGGTGGCATCTACTCCAGCCTCCGACCACTAAAAGTGAACAAATCGAGTCTAGAGCCAAGAGATCAATCAAATCTCGTTAGGACACACGGGATGACAATAAAGAGAGTCCTACGCCATATCCTTGTGATATTGCCTGAATACTCAGAGTGATACTACCTATTATTCACAATGATGAGTGGAAATCCTTCCATTGTTAACATATAACAACACTATGGTAGGTCGTGTGTAAGATTCTTTATGAATTGAACATATGTAAAACTGAAAAGCAACAGTGGTTTGTTTCTTTATCGATTCAAACTCGTTTCAGGTTTCTACGCAATATCTTTATGGTCTTGCCAGAACATTCAGAGTGATATTTATTAATATTCACAGTGACGAATGGAAATCCTTCTAGCGTCAACATTAAACAGCGCTACGGTAGGTAACTTGCGAGATTCTTATGAATCAAGCTCGTGTCAACTAGAAAGCAACAATGGTAAGATTCTTATTGAATCAAACTTGTTCCAGGAATTTGAATTGACGAATTTAATCAAGCGGATACTTATCCAATTGATTCACTCTTTATGTTTGTAGTCTTGCTTTGAGACGGTCGAGTAAAGAGAGCGGCTAGTATACCGCGAAACCCTGTCAATGAGATTCTTAATTGAATCTACCTAATCACAGGTACGATATTTAATATCGTGTAACGGTCTTCACCTACCGGAGGTAAAACGCTACCGATTTAGGACGAATGTCAAAGCCATTCAGTCCATGTCTATGTTTTGTCTCAAGAAGGTGACGTTACGGTGTACTCAGCAAAGTCAAAGATTCAAAACCACATACTCATGCCCAAAGACATTCAACAATCAAGAAAGCTAAAGACTTCCGCAACGCTGATGATCAAAATCTTCCTTAACAATTAATGAAGAGGAATGACCTCTATTCAAAGGAGATTGTTAGCAAGATTTCAAGATAGTGTGAAGTATGAGGATATGGATGAAGACACAAGACCACAAGATGGAAAAGACAAGTCAAGGATAATTTGAAGATCTCAAGATAAAAGACAAAGTCGAAAGACGATGACAAAGGCTCAAAGATCACAGCATGAAGGAACGAGACAACTATTACACGTTCAAGACTCATTTATGACGAGATTCGTAATCTCCAAAAATCAAAGAGGAATAACCACACATCGGGGGAGATTGTTAGCCTCAAAATGTTGAGTCAAACAAGAATGATCGGTCATAGGTTTATATTGTAACATTTATTAGAACGTTGTAATAGTTAGTTAAATTAGTCGGGACATTACGGGCTTGATGGCTAGCTTAAATGGCCTCTTTCAAGGTACTAAGCATTTATTCAAGACCGGCCCAAAACAAATATAGTCCAATAGAAAGCCCGCATGTGGGTGGACTATATAAGCACCCTCCTAGCATGTTAGGAGGATTGGTAGTTCTCATTTTCTCAATCTAATATTCACATAGTTAATCATCTCTCTCTACCTTCTCTCTCTAGAAATTCATATCTTTTCCATCTCATTTCTTTAATCTATCATTATGTAATTGGGGACAACATAAAGTGTCAGATCAATAGCAATCCCATTTAGATCTGCATCTAGCTTAGTACTTTCCACCATTGGAGTATCCACGGGGTCGCAAGATTACATCTTATATTTCTTTAGCGATTCAAGAGAATACTTGGATTGATTGATAAAGATGCCTCTGGGACTCTAAGATATCTGATGACCTAAGAAAAATGATACCTTGCCCATCATTGACATCTTAAACTTGGAAGACATGAGTGTCCCTCTAACACCCCCAATTTACCTTGCGCAGCGAAATATCACAATTTGGTGTTAGTCAAAGAATCATCCCACATAAGCCATATTGAACGACTCAAAAGAGATGTTTTAAAACATAAGTAATATAAAAACATGTTAAGTTACAACAACAACATAAATTGTCTAAAAGTTTTCCACCCTAAAATGTAACAGAGTAGCGTTAGGTCCCCAAAAATCTCAACCCGTTTAGAACCAACCCCATTGTTTACAAAACATACAATAAATACAAATTGTCTTTGTTAAAAGGGAGGAAAAACAAGTTAGACCATCCACAAGCCACAACAACATCCATTGCATGCTCCGCCTCTATCATCCTTGATTACCTGAAGCACATGCTTAAAATCGTCAACAAATAATGTTGAGCGAGATCTATAGGTTTTCAAAATCATAATTGAACATAAGAATAAAAATCATTCACGATCATTCAATAGTATGCAGGTCATTACAAACAATTATTGGGTATTACTCATTATAGCATATGCTATTTAATTATGTTTAAGCTCATGACACCGACCCCATAAACTAATCACCCGCGCCAAATGCTGGCGTGATTTAAGTGAAACCATTGCCCCTCTTAGGTATTCGTTGCCAATCATACCTTTTTCTTGACACAAGTTATCCAACCTTAGAGGGTACTCAACGTACTAACTCTCGTCTAGGATAGGGTCGTCAACCCAATAGTAGTACCAATTGTTCAAGCGGCTATTTCCAATCTACACTAGGATCAAACAATAGTTAACGGTACATGAATTTAGGGTCTTTGGCAACTAGCTACTCAACATAATTCAAACATCTTTTACGTCCAACAATCATTCATGACTTATGTTCCTTTTCATTTAAATAGCATGTATCCCCCTCGCACGTAAATTCATTTAAAATATAGTAAAGAGCGAGGCTATAGACTCACCTTAAATAGTCGTATTACGAAGACGTAGACGGAATACAATCACCGATGATGAGGACGCCCCTTGAATTCGATCACAACACCTAGCAAACAAATCGAGTAATGAATCAACACTTTAAAGTACCTTCAAGTATTGTATTTACAAAATTAAGAACACTAAATGTTAATATAAACTCACACCAAGACCACAACCAAGTGATATTTACTAGAAACATTCATTGTTATACGTTATTAAAGCATTTACTCGATTTACAATTCTGTCGGTACATACCTAATGTACGGACTGAACTCTCATACTTAAACATCACAAATTTTTACGAAACTCGCTGTAGACTTCATTTATATCATGTAAAAAGTCCATAAAATTTTTCATAAAAAGATTTCACTTTTATGTCACGCTGCCCAACACATTTCCAACCTTGAAAATCCGTACAGATTTGCACTGTTACGTTGTAAAACCAATTTGACTCACTTAACCATTTCCGTTTGCAAAAACCAAAACCTAAGTTTGAAAATAGACTCACAAACTCAATTTTGAACTAAAGAACAACCCTCAATCATTTTTAAAACTCTACTTATAGTCACCGAGATTTGACCTAAAATCGAGCATAATTTCGGATTACGTCGACTTGCATCTCCCGGTACACAAAACTTTAAACTAACGTAACTTTTGACTCATTTGGAGCTACACGCTCTATCTTATATCAAATCGAAGCTAGAAAGAATCAACACAACTCTATCGTATAATAAAAATCTGGACACAAAGTTAACTCTATGAAAAATAGCCTTGAAAAATCTGATCCAAAAAAACACATTTCTACCCATTTTCAACCCATTCAAACTACTCCTATGATCCAAAAATCATCAATAAACTACCCTAACACCTCAACAACATCCGAAATCACTTGAATGATTCATTCACACAAAAACCCATTTCATAAAAAGTACATTCAATCTAACCAACAAAATTTAAAACCATCTAAACATATATTTAAACACATCCAAATAACCAAAATAAATCAAAAATCAAAATCAAACAAACACCCCCTTTTTGTCGTGGGTTTAAAGAACAAAATGTAAAATCCATGATTTTACCATGAGAATAATGTGATAAAAGTTCACCCGATGACACTAGAACATTTGTCAACCTAGTAATATTAATCGAGTTTCGAGAACGAAACTCAAGACGACATGTGGATGGTGTAGAACCCGAGTATTTTTCGTTCATTGAATAATAACAAAGTATACTTCGAAACCTATTTTGAAGCAATACAAAAATCATTGGATTTGAAAATTTGACAAAAGTCGTACACCCGAGTACCGACAATTTAATAATTTAATTACATACATTATTATCGAGAGATACTTGATACACGATTTGAATGAATTGTTAATATTCCATTTATCTACGGAGAGATTAAATGAGAAGTATCTTTATCAAAACGATACTTACGTTATTAAAATGATAAATGATAAATTATCATCATTTAGATAAACGAACACGTTCTTCGTGTTTATAAGTCATATAAATGCTCCATTTTATTGGAGAAATGATTTTTAGATCAATGACGCGATTCTCGTAAGATGAATCAAATTTTATAAACCACGAACGAGTCCCGTAACGTTTATTAACTAACGTACAAAGAAAGTTACACTTTAGGACCTTATAAAGTAATTGCAAACATAAGCCCTCAACTATTATAAACTTTGTAAATAGGTTTTATAACTTTGATGGGTATATATATGTGCAACTAGGGTTTCCCCTCATTTCTTACACAAACCCTAGCCTCTATCTTCACACACACTCTCTCCATCTGAAATGGCTGCCGCCATTTCTTGTGGCCATTTTTCCGGCCACCATAAAGTTAATACGACCGCCATCTTTTGATTCATAGATCGAATGGATCTATATGCACATGCATCATCCGAACCACCATGATTCATGATGGCAAACCTCGTCACCATCCAGAAGCCGCCACCCATCTTCGGACCATGCTACCACCCTCTAGCCGCCAGCCACCCTGTCGTGCACCATCATCATCAACCGTGGCCACACGCCACGCAGCCGCCACCATTCGTGGCCACCACAGCTACCATGTAGCCACAGCCGTGGCCACCAGCCACGCAGCCACCATCCGCCACTGCTGAAGACCTCAGCCGACATCTCCAGCCGCCACCATGACTGCTACCATCCTCCACAGCCACAACCCCTGCTGCCAACCCCCATCGCAGCCTCCTGTTTCCTTCCATCCGTCAGCCACCACTACTTTTGTGGCCACCAATCACCACAGCCCGCTCCTTCATCACCACAACCCCATCTCTATAGATTCGCCGGATCTATGATAGCAACCACGACCACCACCTCCATCAACAGATAGCTGCCGCCACTGTATAAATATTAAGGGGTGTTTGTTTCTGCGTTTACAAGCCATCAGGGGCGTTCGGATCTGTTGTTTAACAAACAGTTGATAAGGGGGCGTTTGGTTTTGGGCAGAAAACTAATAAAGGTGCGTTGGAATGGCATAGATCCATACGGATCTATTTAGATCTGATGTCGGGAGCGACATGCAAGACGTTTGGGGCTAAGATCTATTTTTGTATAGCTTCGGGGGTGTTTGGATCTACTGATTAGGGGGTGTTTGGGACTACAGTGAGGTTTAAGAGGCCGTTTGGGATTAACAGCAAGTATAAGGGAGCGTTTGGGACTGCTGATGACATGCATGCTGATTAGGGGGCGTTTGGGACTGTTGATAACGACTAGCGTGATAGATCCGGAGTTGTAACGATAGGGGTATACTTATGTTTATGTTGTAAGATGTAGACATGCATGTAGTATTCCCACCGATAGTTGCAATGTTCCCACTGTTAGTATATACTACCAACTGACCATTTAAAACTTGCCACTATAAGTTATTAAAGTACCAAAAGTTTCCACTGATAGCCTAATAGTTCGCACTGTTAGCTTTACAGTTTCCACTGTTAAGCTTAACAGTTCCCACTGCTAGCTATTCAGTTACCACTGCTAGACTAACCTAACGACTGTCTTCATGTTATTCCCACTGTCTTTATAAAATAGCCACTGTTGGTACACAAAAACTATTTTAGTAAGTTTTAGAATAAAAATATTATATTTTTATCAACATGTTATAAACCAGGATTTAATTAATAATAATTTATTTATTATTTTTAGAAATCTAATAAATTATTTAATAAGATTAATAATTTATTTTTTAAAGACTATAATGGCATACACATTTTATAAACAAACGGGAATACACGGAAACAGTGGATGAACAACATGCACACCTAACCATCATCATAACAGTATTAATTAAAAATACTGTGATAACAAGAATAAACGTATGACCAATTAAACTGCATGCATTTATTATTTATGCATATACTGAGACGTACTTAATTGCTTAGGTATTTGATGTACTGTGTGCTTTGTGATTGTATACTTGATCATCCTCGATCTATATTATACAGGTGAGTTTGTAGCCTCGCATTTTAAATCTTTTATGATTTTTCAAGCACGCGAGGGAGAGGCATGCTGTTAAATAACTGCAACCTGTTTTTGATAATATGACTATAATTTATTTATAGAATATAAATTGAACTGTAAACCTGTTTTGACAATATGATTGATAGATATATAGTTTATAGAACGTAAATTGAACTGTAATATGCTTAAAAAATATGATATATATTTATTCTATCGAACACAAATTGAATGATACTCTTAATTACGATTGCCTATTATAGAAACTGTTAAATTGTTGTAAATCGCCCGAATGTTATAAATAGATCTATTTGGGATTGACCATCCCCATCTCGGTGAGTCATGCTCACTGTGCCTCGGCCGGGACAACAAATGTATACCATGTTGGAACTAGGTTTGGGTGTCTTTTTGTAGGGCACTACGTTCTCATCTGTTGAGAACTATGGAAGGTTAAGCTTCAGTTTCGAGTAATAGAAAATGTAATTATCTTTTGTAGAAATTCTTTGTGCATTGCTACTATCTATAAGGTTTGCGTTACTAACCTAAATCATATACTACTTAGCAAATACTGAAATGGGAATAATAAAAATGCTAAACTTGGTTACTCTACACTGCTTAGTAAAACTTATTAAACTTGATTATTTTGCCATGTGTAGTAAAATACCGTAATGATAGTATTAGATATACTAAACTTGATTATTTTACACTACTTAGTAAAATACTATAATGGAAATATTGGATATGTTAAACTTGATTATTTTACACTACTTAGTAAAATACTATAATGGAAATATTGGATATGTTAAACTTGATTATTTTACACTACTTAGTAAAATACTGTAATGATAATGTTAGATATACTAAACTTGATTATTTTACACTACTTAGTAAAATAATATAATGGAAATATTGGATATGTTAAACTTGGTTATTTCACACTACCTTGTAAAATACTGAAATGGAAATATAGGAAGTACTAAACCTAATCTTGCTCTGCTTAGTAAAACTTACTGAACTTGATTTTTATACTGCTTAGTACATTAAGTTACTGAATAATTGGAGGTTTTAAATTTGACTTTTATATCAAATACTGAATAACACCATGTAGGACAACTTAAAATCCTAAACTATGATTTTACAAAACTCTATGAATTTACCAACTTTATGTTAACTGTTTTAAGCATGTTTTTCCCAGGTTATTTAGCAAGACTATTTGAGCATGGACTGAGCATCATTTAGGATCATATAAATGACGGGGGATTATCTTTTACTGGGATATTCATAACAAATGTTATACAACGATTTCAACAATTGTACCAAATTGATGTTTACATCAACTGTATTTTAAAAATTATATAATTATGATTTGTGCTTTGTAAGCTATTTGCTCATCGATCCACCACTGTGATACCCGGTCTGAGTGTTTTACAGAGAATGGTATCAGAGCTTTAGTTATAGCGAACCATATAAATTTTTAAATAAAATAAGAATAAAAATATTTTTCTTTTATTTAAAAGATGGACTATAACTTTACAAAAATCTTTTGGGGATTTTTTTTGGGACATACTTAGAAAGCATATAGCAAAGAGAGCATGCATAACTATATGATTTAAGTGCGCATTCATTATTCTATGCATTGATATATGTTGATTGTATTATATGATAACTCTGTACGTATTTACGTATTATGACTATTTAATATTTATTATAGAAATATTAAATACTCAATAAAACAAATAAACATGCCATGTTAGTAGGGAGCTTTATACTAAAGATGTTCCATCTCGATATTACGTCTTGACTGAGTGGTTGGGTTTACGATTTAAAGTGCCCTCGCTCCTCAAACGTTTATAGAATGACTTCTAGAGTATGATGGCCTGAACAATGCATTGTAACTATGAACAAGTTAATACATAACAAACCATTGGAAATATTTAAATGGAAATTAAATAAAATCTTTGGAAACATTTGGAAATCTAACAGAATCTTTAGAACCCGTTAGAAAATCTAAGAAGATTTTTAACTTTCTAAAAATCTAAATAGATCTATCTATTTTACTCAATCTTGGAAAATCCAAATTGATTTTTATAAAAATCTAACTGAATAATATGCGTCTTGTAAAATATTGGGGGAAATCTAAACTAGATTTTTATAAATCTTTAGTAAACCTAATTAGATTTTATAAATATTGAAAAATCTAATAAAATGTTGGGGAAAAATCTAAAATTAGATTTTATAAATTTTTCTTTGGAGATCTAGACTTAATCTTTAAGAACCAGTAATAAGCTTGTAAGGTTTCATAAACTTCACACCTAGATAAATGATTAATGTTATTAATGGACTAGTTAAGACCACGTAACAATATCACAAAACTTGAATAGGCCCATCAATTGTCTTAGGGACAAATGTAATAAAACTTGTAACATTAATGGATCTAAAAATGTAATTAGGCCCATTAAGAAATCCTTAGCTCATAAGAATTGTTAATGGATCTTGTAAGCTCAATAAGGGTTTGGGAAGCCCATTAGCTCTTATGGTACACTTAATAAGCCCACTTAGTGATTTTACACTTAAGTAAAGTTTTTATACCAAAGATATAAGTTATAAAAACTTTTAGACTAAGAATGTTAGTTTGTAAGACTTGTGGATTAAAACCATGACATTTGAAACTTGTCTTGATAAAATAGAAATTATAAGGACTAATATTGTAAATATTTGAAAGTGTAGGGATTAATAAATGCCATTCGTGACTTATTAGACCTTAAGGACCACCTTGTGAATTATTGGAAGATAAACTGTCATATTATGACTCTAAGGAGTAATGATGTAATTAGCCGAAACATTTAGAAGCCCTAAGGATTAGTTCGCCATTTATTGGAAGTTATAAAACCTAATGTTAAATAGAGGGACTAGTTTCACCATCTCCCGAAAATACTAGAAACCCAAAGGACTAAAGCTGTTAAGAACCGGAAAGTGTACATTTGGTAAAATATAGAGGGACTTGTTTTGCCAATAACCAAAACATAAGCAAACCCTAGAACCTTTATTTCATTTAATGTATTAAAACTTTAGTATACTATCTTTACATAGTTATTTGGTGAATAGGAACTGTTAAGTCTATTTTGACTACTAGGATAACTGACAGGACACTTAATGAAAACGGATTTACAACAACAATACATGTTGGATCATTTAATAACAGACTGGGGAGCATTAGCTTATGTGCTACATTTTATTAAATGTTTGAACTTGTTGTATGTGTATATATATATATATATATATACATATATATATATATATATATATATATATATATATATATATATATATATATATATATATATATATATATATATATATATATATATATATATATATATATATATATATATATATATATATATATATATATATATATATATATATATATATATATATATATATATATATATATATATATATATATATATATATATAGAGAGAGAGAGAGAGAGAGAGAGAGAGAGAGAAAGAGATAGATATATATATACCTTATTCGAAGGAATTATATGATATAATGCCTTTGCTTATGATTTTAATATATTATTATATTATATTATACATATGAACTCCTTGTTTGATGCGTATTCTTGCGCACGTTATCACGCATCAACATGTATTTTCTCTCGCTTATGATTTTGTACGTATATCTATGGAACACGACTTATTAACGACTCGTATACGCGTGCTTTTAATAATATCATGTGGTATTATTTGGATAAATTTGCATCTTTAAATGATGCGGTGGAACCCAAAATCAAGGTACTTATGATTCTATATTTTATAATGGGACCTGAGACTCTTGATCCTAAGTTAATTATGATTACGTCTTTAGACGGAATGGGACGTCTAAAGGTGAAATCATGAGCCACCGGACCAGAAGTTTACTTATAAATTTTGTATCACGGTGGAATGGGACGCCCGAAGACGAAAGTTATAACTAAACGGGCTGTAAAGTATCTTAATAATATCTATTATCTTAGATGTTATATTTATCCTAAATAATAAGACTTGCCGGGAATATTTAGGTAAGGTGGGCTATGAAATCATTATTGAAACGAGTAAGGACGCTTGTTCGTTTGAATAAAGAAATCATAGGTCACCGAATGGAGTTGTAAATTTCACCTTACATGGATAAGGACGCTTATCGATGTAAATAGAAATTTATAATCATATGAGCTTAAATATATTCGATATGACTCATTATTGATATTATTTTATATATATAACCAGTTATGTAACGTATCCCTCCTTGACTCGCGATTTCCTCCAGTAATATCTTATCGTTATTACATCATCATCATTGTCTATAAACATAACGAAGATTAGTATTCATCTCTTTTGGATCATAGCATTATGCTCTTGATTTTTGGTTTATCCTTAACCTAAATATCACTTCCGCTGCAGTTGACCCCGTTGGGAGTGTCCACTTTCCGCTGCATTCGACCCCTTGAGGGTGTCCACTTCCGTTGCATTTAACACCTTTGGGAGTGTCCATTTCTGCTGCATTTGAACCTTTTGAGGGTGTCTACTTTCCGCTGCATCTGACCCCTTTCAGGAAGTGTTCTTTCCGCCGCATTCAACCCTTTTGGGAGAGTTCTTTTCCGCTACATTTTGAACCCTTTTCGGGAGTACCCACTTCCATTTCATTTGACTCCTTTTTGGTGTCACAGAAAATAAAGTTGGTTCATCTGCCATGAGGGAATGAAACCTAGATTATTCGAGGAGACGGTAACTCGGACTTTATCGACACTAGGCTTAGTGTCATTTCTTGTACCGAAGCCCATAAATACTTGGTAAGAGGATGCAATATCTTCTTAACCCACATTTCTTAAATCGAAGAGGAAGACAGACCCAAGCATAAAAGACATGCCCAACTCTCAATAGGTGTATTTTGTAGGGTTATGTTGTCATCTCCCAAAAAGCGATAATGGGTTTCCAATACTCTTTTGGACAATCTTCTTCCTCTTTGGATCCAATTAGTTCGACAATACCATTGTCAACAAGCCTTGAAATGAATGACTTCCTCCTTTTAGAAGTCGAAATTGTGCAATTTTTGGAACCACCAACAGTAGATGCATGACCCTCTCAGCATCTCACCAGGGATGGACATTTCTTTATTCTTCGTATCTTCTTTGATTTCCATCATCTGAAGTACTTCTTTTCTATGCAACTTATGCCCCAGCTCAGCCACAAATGAAGCAGATTCTTTGTAACTTCCTACCCAATCACCATCAACAAATATCTTAGCCATTTCGCTAAGTGAAGCTTTGGTGTCAAACTAATGTTTGCTTTCCACAGGTTAGAATTATATCGGGAAGCCCTTCGTGTGAAAATTGTTGACACAAGAGCGGTACCAGCCAAAACTATATTTCTAACTCGACATAACATAAGCCTATTAAAGCTTAATAGACTTAAAAATCTCTTGAAGAACTAGTAGAAACATTAATGAACTGTTATCTATGCTCATCAAGACACATTGGGGCCCCGGAGGCACATCCAATGAAAACCAAGTCTTAAGACGAATTTGTCCTAGTCAACCCAACTTTGTAAACTTAAAACTTGAGTTCACAAGATTACACGTTTAAGGAAAAATGCCCACACGTGTTCCTTGAACAAGTAACTTCATCTTTAGCTTTGAGAACGAAACTAAAATAACGGGGTGGTGTAAAGCCCCTAAAATTTCGGTTTCTACACACAACAACGGCTTCATTAATGTTATCATTCATCGTACCATATTGTAATAAACTACCTTTACAATGTATCATCACAAGACTTATTCTGTTTTGACGAATGATTTCTTAAACTCCAAATGACTCATGAATTGTGCATGATAGTTGGAATACAACCCGAAAGTTTAGCATGTTATACAAAAGATCTATTACATCTAATCAAATCCTGCCCAGCAGGTCTGCTAGATAGGGCTGGTACTGGTAGGGCTGATAAGGCTGTAGGTGTCGACAGGGTCCTCTACAATGCTTGTATAAGCCAATCAGGACTCCTTAAGCAAACTGAGTACAATCAGCAACTGGGACCGCGGTCTGCCAACGACTCCTCGAAGGTAGGCGGTCTCTGCTGTCACTCCATCGTGACAAACAGCTGTAAGATCAAAGAAGGAGGACAAGGACTGCCCCTGTGCAGTAAGAGAAGTGTGGGTCTTATGCTGAAGGCCCCATCCAAGGTGTTAATATGCCGATGGAGGTAGTAGTTCTGCTCCAACAACCACTGCAAGGCCTCGTGGCCCAAAAACCTCGTGCTATATGGGTATCTACCCATATCGTCCAAGAAAGAGAGTCTATGCGCTCATGCATGACAGTGTACCCTACCTGGCCTGCTATCAACAAGCTGTGGACGTCCGTCATGTCCTGCTCCTGGCTCATGGCCAGAGCAGCAATCTAAACTTGAACAGGACCAGCACGTCTAGTTCCGGAACCCTCTCCGACCTCAAATCCTGGCTTGTAGGTTTTCCAAATGAATATCTATCGTCATGAGCTTAACCAACTACGTGTAGTTGACCCTACATCGACTTTTCCTAGTTGCCCTCTCTTAATTGTCATTAATTGATCCGCGAGCTTCTATCGCTTTAACGGATTGAAGGTCAAACCTTCGGATAATACTATCCATCCATAGTGGTAGCAGCATCCAAATACTGCTCAATCGGATGTATAGTGCTAACCGGATAAAAATGTCTTTACATCGCTTTCTATCCATCCATAGTAGTAGCAGCATCCAAATACTGCTCAATCGGATATATAGAGCGACCCGGATAAAGATCTCTTTGCGTAGCTTTCCGTTCATCCGTAATGGAAGCAGCACCCAATTACTGCTCAATCGGACATATAGAGCAAACCGAATAACTATCTCTTTATTTTATTGGCACCATTTGTTTCTGAGCATGTCTAAGACGAACCTTTAGATCTATGACATCTATACCCTAACAGATGACAAAGTTTTTAATAGCTTCGAGGACGAAGCTAAAATAACGGGGTGGTGCTGTAAAATCCATAATTTTACCATGAGAATAATGTAATAAAACTTCACCCGATGACACTAGAACATTTCTCAACCTAGTAATATTAATCGAGTTTCGAGAACGAAACTCAAGATGGCATGTTGATGGTGTAGAACCTGAGAATTTTTCGTTCATTAAATAATAACAAAGTATACTTCAAAACCTATTTTGAAGCAATACAAAAATCATTGGATTTGAAAATTTGACAAAAGTCGTACAACCCGAGTACCGACAATTTAATAATTTAGTTACATAAATTATTGTCGAGATATACTTGATACACGATTTGAATGAATTGTTAATATTCCATTTATCTACAGAGAGATTAAATGAGAAGTATCTTTATCAAAACGGTACTTACGTTATTAAAACGATAATTGATAAACTATCATCATTTAGATAAACGAACATGTTCTTCGTGTTTATAAGTCATATAAATGCTCCATTTTATTGGAGAAATGATTTTAGATCAATGACGCGATTCTCGTAAGATGAATCAAGTTTTATAAACCATGAACGAGTCCCGTAACGTTTATTAACTAACGTACAAAGAAAGTTACACTTTAGGCCCTTATAAAGTAATTGCAAACATAAGCCCTCAACTATTATAAACTTTGTAAATAGGTTTTATAACTTTTGATGGGTATATATATGTGCAACTAGGGTTTCCCCTCGTTTCTTACACAAACCTTAGCCTCCATCTTCACCCACACTCTCTCCATCTAAAATGGTAGCCGCCATTTCTTTTGTCCATTTTTCTGGCAACCATAAAGGTAATACGGCCGCCATCTTTTGATTCATAGATCGAATGGATCTATATGCACATGCATCATCCGAACCACCATGATTCATGGTGGCAAACCTCGTCACCATCCAGTAGCCACCACCCATCTTCGGACCATGCTACCACCCTCCAGCCGCCAGCCACCCTGTCGTGCACCATCATCATCAACCGTGGCCACCAGCCACGCAGCCGCCATCATTCATGGCCACCACAGCCACCATGCAGCCATAGCCGTGGCCACCAGCCACGCAGCCACCATCCGCCGCTGCTGAAGACCTCAGCCGCCATCTCCAGCCGCCACCATGGCTGCTACCATCCTCCACAGCCGCAGCCCCTACTGCCAACCCCCATCGCATCCTCCTGTTTCCTTCCATCCGTCAGCCACCATAACTTTTTTGGCCACGAATCACCACAGGCCGCTCCTTCATCACCACAGCCCAATCTCCATAGATCCGTTGGATCTATGATAGCAACCACGACCACCACCTCCATCAACAGATGGCTGCCGCCACTGTATAAATATTAAGGGGTGTTTATTTCTGCGTTTACAAGCCAACAGGGGCGTTTGGATCTACTCCCTCCGTCCCATATTAAGTGTCCACTATTGAATATTCAAAGTCTTTGTTACTAAACTTTGACCATAAATATTTGTATTTGTGTTATATAATACTTGACGAAAGTCATATGAATAGATTCGGTTTTAAATATTATTTTCATTGATATAGTTTTCTTGGAGTATTATATAACACAAATACAAATATTTATGGTCAAAGTTTAGTAACAAAGACTTAGAATATTCAATAGTGGACACTTATTATGGGACGGAGGGAGTATTATTTAACAAACAGCTGATAAGGGGGTGTTTGGTTTTGGGCAGAACACTAATAAAGGTACGTTGGAATGGCATAGATCCATACGGATTTATTTAGATCTGCTGTCGGGAGCGACATGCAAGACGTTTGGGGCCAATATCTGCTGGTATATAGCTCTGGGGGTGTTTGGATCTAGTGATTAGGGGGTGTTTGGGACTGCAGAGAGGTTTAAGAGGCTGTTTCGGATTAACAACAAGTATAAGGGAGCGTTTGGGACTGCTAATGACATGCATGCTGATTAGGGGGCGTTTGGGGCTGCTGATAACGACTAGCATGATAGATCCGGAGTTGTAACGATAGGGGTATACTTATGTTTATGTTGTAAGATGTAGATATGCATGTCGTATTCTCACCGATAGTTGTAATGTTCCCACTGTTAGTATATACTACCAACTGACCATTTAAAACTTGCCACTATTAGTATTCAACTACCAAAAGTTCCCACTGATAGCCTAACAGTTCCCACTGTTAGCTTTACAGTTTCCACTGTTAAGCTTAACAGTTCCCACTGCTAGCTATTCAGTTACCATTGCTAGACTAACCTAACCACTGTCTTCATGTTATTCCCACAGTCTTTATAAAATAGCCACTGTTGGTACACAAAAACTATTGTAGTAAGTTTTAGAATAAAAATATTATATTTTTATCAACATGTTATAAACCAGGATTTAATTAATAATAATTTATTTATTAATTTTAGAAATCTAATAAATTATTTAATAATAAATTATTCAATAAGATTAATAATTTATTTTTTAAAGACTACAATGTCATACACATTTTATAAACAAACGGGAATACACGGAAACAGTGGATAAACAACATGCACACCTAACCATCATCATAACAGTATTAATTAAAAATACTGTGATAACAAGAATAAACGTATGACCAATTAAACTGCATGAATTAATTATTTATGCATATACTGAGACGTACTTAATTGCTTAGGTATTTGATGTACTGTGTGCTTTGTGATTGTATACTTGATCATCCTCGAGCTATATTATACAGGTGAGTTCATTGCCTCGCATTTTAAATCTTTTATGATTTTTTAAACCCGCGGGGGGGGGGGGGGGAGGCATGCTATTAAATAACTGCAACCTGTTTTTGATAATATGACTATAATTTATTTATAGAATATAAATTGAACTGTAAACCTGTTTTGACAATATGATTGATAGATATATAGTTTATAGAACGTAAATTGAACTGTAATATGCTTAAACAATATGATAGATATTTATTCTATAGAACGCAAATTGAATGATACTCTTAATTACGATTGCCTATTAGAGAAACAGTTAAATTGTTGTAAATTGCCCGAATGTTATAAATAGATCTATTTGGGATTGACTATCCCCATATGGGTGAGTCATGCTCACTGTGCCTCGGTCGGGACAACAGATGTATACCATGTTGGAACTAGGTTTGGGTGTCTTTTTGTAGGACACTACGTTCTCATCTGTTAAGAACTATGGAAGGTTAAGCTTCAGTTTCGAGTAATAGAAAAAGTAATTATCTTTTGTAGAAATGCTTTGTGCATTGCTACTATCTATAAGGTTTGCGTTACTAAACTAAATCATATACTACTTAGCAAATACTGAAATGGAAATAATAGAAATGCTAAACTTGGTTACTCTACACTGCTTAGTAAAACTTACTAAACTTGATTATTTTGCCATGTGTAGCAAACTATTGTAATGAGAGTGTTAGATATACTAAACTTGATTATTTTACACTACTTAGTAAAATACTGTAATGGAAATATTGGATATGCTAAACTTGATTATTTTACACTACTTAGTAAAATACTGTAATGATAGTATTAGATATACTAAATTTGATTATTTTACGCTACTTAGTAAAATACTGTAATGGAAATATTGGATATGCTAAACTTGTTATTTTACACTACTTAGTAAAATACTGTAATGATAATATTAGATATACTAAACTTGATTATTTTACACTACTTAGTAAAATACTGTAATGGAAATATTGGATATGTTAAACTTCATTATTTCACACTACCTTGTAAAATACTGAAATGGAAATATAGGAAGTACTAAACCTAATCTTGTTCTGCTTAGTAAAACTTACTGAACTTGATTTTTATACTGCTTAGTACATTAAGGAATGGAATCATTGGAAGTTTTAAATTTGACTTTTATATCAAATACTGAATAACACCATGAAGGACAAGTTAAAATCCTAAACTATGATTTTACAAAACTCTATGAATTCACCAACTTTATGTTGACTGTTTTAAGCATGTTTTTCCCAGGTTATTTAGCAAGACTATTTGAGCATGGACTGAGCATCATTTAGGATCATATAAATGACGGGGGATTATCTTTTACTGGGATATTCATAACAAATGTTATACAACGATTTCAACGATTGTACCAAATTAATGTTTACATCAACTGTATTTCAAAAATCATATAATTATGATCTGTGCTTTGTAAGCTATTTGCTCATCGATCCACCACTGTGATACTCGGTCTGGGGGTGTTATAGAGAATGGTATCAGAGCTTTAGTTATAGCGAACCAGATAAATTTTTAAATAAAATAAGAATAAAAATATTTTTCTTTTATTTAAAAGCTGGACTATAACTTTACAAAAATATTTTGGGGATTTTTTTTGGGACATACTTAGAAAGCATATAGCAAAAAGAGCATGCATAACTATATGATTTAAGTGCGCATTCATTATTATATGCACTGATATATGTTGATTGTATTATATGATAACTCTGTACGTATTTACGTATTATGACTATTTAATATTTATTATAGAAATAATAAATACTCAATAAAACAAATAAACATGGCATGTTAGTAGGGAGCTTTATACTAAAGATGTTCCATCTCGATATTACGTCTTGACTGAGTGGTTGGGTTTACGATTTAAAGTGCCCTCGCTCCTCAAACGTTTATAGAATGACTTCTAAAGTATAATGGCCTGAATAATGCATTGTAACCATGAACAATTTAATACATAACAAACCATTGGAAATATTTAAATGGAAATTAAATAAAATCTTTGGAAACATTTGGAAATATAACAGAATCTTTAGAACCCGTTAGAAAATATAAGAAGATTTTTAAGTCTCTAAAAATCTAAATAAATCTATCTATTTTACTCAATCTTGGAAAATCTAAATTGATTTTTAGAAAAATCTAACTGAATAATATGCGTCTTGCAAAATATTGGGGGAAATCTAAACTAGATTTTTATAAATCTTTAGTAAACCTAATTAGATTTTATAAATATTGAAAAATCTAATAAAATGTTGGGGAAAAATCTAAAATTAGATTTTATAAATTTTTCTTTGGAGATATAGACTTAATCTTTAAGAACCAGTAATAAGCTTGTAAGGTTTCATAAACTTCACCCCTAGATAAATGATTAATGTTATTAATGGACTAGTTAAGACCACGTAACAATAGCCCAAAACTTGAATAGGCCCATCTATTGTCTTAGGGACCGATGTAATAAAAATTGTAACATTAATGGATCTAAAAATGTAATTAGGCCCATTAAGAAATCCTTAGCTCATAAGAATTGTTAATGGATCTTGTAAGCTCAATAAGGGTTTGGGAAGCCCATTAGCTCTTTTTGTACACTTAATAAGCCCACTTAGTGATTTTACACTTAAGTAAAGTTTTTATACCAAAGATATAAGTTATAAAAACTTTTAGACTAAGAATGTTAGTTTATAAGACTTATGGATTAAAACCATGACATTTGAAACTTGTTTGATAAAACAGAAATCACAAGGACTAATATTGTAAATATTTGAAAGTGTAGGGATTAATAAATGCCATTCGTGACTTATTAGACCTTAAGGACCACCTTGTAAATTCTTGGAAGTTAAACTGTCATTTTATGACTCTAAGGAGTAATGATGTAATTAGCCGAAACATTTAGAAGCCCTAAGGATTAGTTCGCCATTTATTGGAAGTTATAAAACCTAATGTTAAATAGAGGGACTATTTTCACCATCTCCCAAAAATACTAGAAACCCAAAGGACTAAAGCTGTTAAGAACCGGAAAGCGTACATTTGGTAAAATATAGAAGGACTTGTTTTGCCAATAACCAAAACATAAGCAAACCCTAGAACCTTTATTTCATTTAATGTATTAAAACTTGAGTATACTATCTTTACATAGTTATTTGGTGAATAGGAACCGGTTAGTCTATTTTGACTACTACGATAACTGACAGGCCACTTAATGAAAACGGATTTACAACAACAGTACATGTTGGATAATTTAATAACAGACTAGGGAGCATTAGCTTATGTGCTACATTTTATTAAATGTTTGAACTTGTTGTATGTATATATATATATATATATATATATATATATATATATATATATATATATATATATATATATATATATATATACCTTATTAGAAGGAATTATATGATATAATGCATATGCTTATGATTGTAATATATTGTTATATTATATTATACATATGAACTCCTTGTTTGATGCGTATTCTTGCGCACGTTATCACGCATCAACATGTATTTTCTCTCGCTTATGATTTTGTACGTATATCTATGGAACACGACTTATTAACGACTCATATACGCGTGCTTTTAATAATATCATGTGGTATTATTTGGATAAATTTGCATCTTTAAATGATGCGGTGGAACCCAAAATCAAGGTACTTATGATTCTATATTTTATATATGGGACCTGAGACTCTTGATCCTAAGTTAATTATGATTACGTCTTTAGACAGAATGGGACATCTAAAGGTGAAATCATGAGCCACCGGACCAGAAGTTTACTTATAAAATTTGTATCACGGTGGAATGGGACGCCCGAAGACGGAAGTTATAACTAAACAGGCTGTAAAGTATCTTAATAATATCTATTATCTTAGATGTTATATTTATCCTAATTAATAAGACTTGCCGGGAATATTTAGGTAAGGTGGGCTATGAAATCGTTATTGAAACGAGTAAGGACGCTTGTTCGTTGAATAAAGAAATCATAGGTCACCGAATGGAGTTGTAAATTTCACCTTACATGGATAAGGACGCTTATCGATGTAAATAGAAATTTAGAATCACATGAGCTTAAATATATTCGACATGACTCATTCTTGATATTATTTTATATATATAACCAGCTATGTAACGTATCCCTCCTTGACTCGTGATTTCCTCCAGTAATATCTTATCGTTATTACATCATCATCATCATCTAGAAACCTAAGGAAGATTAGTATTCATCTCTTTTGGATCATAGCATTGTGCTCTTGATTTTTGGTTTATCCTTAACCCAAATATCACTTCCGCTGCAGTTGACCCCATTGGGAGTGTCTACTTTCCGCTGCATTCGACCCCTTGAGGGTGTACACTTCCGTTGCATTTAACACCTTTGGGAGTGTCCATTTCTGTTGCATTTAAACCTTTTGAGGGTGTATACTTTCCGCTGCATCTGACCCCTTTCTGGAAGTGTTCTTTCCGCCGCATTCAACCCTTTTGGGAGAGTTCTTTTCCGCTACATTTTGAACCCTTTTCAGGAGTACCCACTTCCGTTTCATTTGACCCCTTTTTGGTGTCTGTGAAAATAAAGCTGGTTCATCTACCATGAAGGAATGAAACCTCGATTATTCGAGGAGACGGTAACTTGGACATTATCGACACTAGACTTAGTGTCATTTCTTGTACCGAAGCCCATAATTAATTGGTAAGAGGATGCTCTATCTTCTTAACCCACATTTCTTATATAGACGAGGAAGATAGACCCAAGAATAAAAGACATGCCCAACTCTCAATGGGTGTATTTTGTAGGGTTATGTTGTCATCTCCCAAAAAGCGATAACGGGTGTCCAATACTCCTTTGGACAATCTTCTTCCTCTTTGGATCCAATTAGTTTGACAATACCATTGTCCAACAAGCCTTGAAATGAAGGACTTCCTCCTTTTAGAAGTTGAAATTGTGCAATTTTTGGAACCACCAACAGTAGAACCCGCTCTCATTCGTTATCACTGCAGCAAAGTCATGTCCCCTCCACATTATTCTTAAATGACCCGTGATTTCTCTATAAGTCATTTTTACCCCAACAAAATACCCAACCAGAGTTAACACCCATCTCTTACTTCCATTCTGAATCATAGGATCCAAATTAACACTCATCTCACGTTTCTCATTACTCTCAACAGGGTACACCTTAAGCTTATTATTATCATTATTCATCAAACCCTGAACAGCTTTTACAAATGCATTAGAAACCACATTGTTAACCGTCTCTTCCATAACAACATCACCACTCACAGTACTACCTTCCCCATTCTTACCACTATTCCCATTACTAGGTAGACTAGGCCACTTTTCAGTATTGTTGAAAGAAAACGTAGCACTAGCCCTATTACCACCATCCACAAGTTTATCACCCCTTTTCAATATCCTTGGACCCTCATCAATATTTATCTTATTCAAAATAGGATTATCACATACTGGAACAGGCATTGGACCTAACACACTAGGACTACCACCATTAACCTCGTCACTAACAACAGAGCAAAATGTAATGCCACCATTCTTATGACTAGAATCACCTAAAATTTGATTAACCATATCATTGTCAATACCTTGGGGAACCTCACCTTCCTGACCAGCTTCATCCACACTTCTTGAATCAACACTTTGGGTTTCAGAACACGCAACAGAACCCCCAACATCACTATCACCCTCAACATCAATCCCTTCAATATCCTTACCACCATAACTGTTGAGCTTGCGTATTCCCAATAAACAACCCCGTTTCCTTGTTTCTAATCCTATTAACCTTCTTAGTACGAACAATCTCATCCAAAGCCCTAGGTGGCATTTGGCCTGAGTTAGGGTTAGGCGGATCTTGCTTAACAATTATAAATTGATATAGAATCAATTAAGGTAAGAAAATAGGAGAATCATGATGGTTAAGAAGGAATTATATAGAAAGGATGTTAAGGTACGAGGGAAATGAATAGTATGTGTTTAAGTGTGTGTAACGGATAAAACCCAGAATAGTGAATAACAATTTTAAAAAATATCAAATGAAAAGTATTATGAAAGATTTTTGTATGAGTGTATAGATCAGGAACAGTAGAACACAAATCCAAAATGAAATCAATGATCCATTGGATGGATCAAATTTAGATGATAGATTACTTAATAAAATTTCAGGGTTTTTTAGAGAGAGAAAAGGTGAGAGAGAAATATCATGAATCTCATCCAAAGGAATCTCCAATTCCTTATCCGCTAAACATTTCTCAAATTTCAACACATGAAACGCGTCATGACTAAGCTCATTCTGTAAATCCAACTTATAAGCTATCGTCCATTCCGTTAGCGATCTTCAATGATTCGATACACCTCTAACTAAACTCCCCTTCCTTTCCAAACAAATTGCAAAATGCAATTTCCTATCCCATAGGAAACACGAGCTTCTTCTGTCGATCTCTCACAGCAAACAAGTGGTTCTTGATTCGCATCACCTTCTCAGTAGTCTCCGAATTCATCTCTGGTCCAGTCACATATCGTCATCTTTCTTCACTCCAATATACCGGCGATCTACATTTCTCGTCCATTCAAAACCTCCAAATAGCGCTGCCTTAATACTCATATGATAACTATTGCTTCATGATTCCACTGAAAACAAACGACATTCCTGTTTTCCACCAATTCAGTAACACACGTTCGAACACGTCTTCCGCAACCATAAAGCACATTCAAACTCTTGAAGAATGATCCTTTCGCTCTTGCAATCAGTCTCGAGTTGATAGGTCGCACTCAATCTCACCCAGTGCTTAACACACACTAAAGAAATCTTCAAAACTCAGAAGCAAAACTATTGTGGCGCTCCAAAACAATCGATAGAGGTACTCCATGTCGACACACGATCTCCTTCACATACAACTTCAAAATCCCTTAAATCAATCCACATCCTCCGCCGTCATCAAAACTCTAACTCTAAGAGGCCTTCCCCTTCCTTCCTACTAAGTACCATAGTAGTAGATGTACTCACATCCCGATCCTTCTTAGTAAGCTTAGTCATTGGTGTCGCGGTCAACGAAAATTCTCCGATGAATCACCAATTATAACCAGCTAAACCAAGAAATCATCTGACTTCAGTCGGCGTTGTTGGTACCGACCAGTCCTTAATTGACTCAGTCTTGGAAGGATCTCCACAACATCTTTGTTGTCAATCACATGCCCAAGAATATCATACCGAACCCAACCAAAATGCCTCAATCTAAGTGCGAATGATGGTTCACTCTGAGAAATTTGGCATACAGCTTCTCTTTCTCCAACAAATTCAAAATTGTTTTCAAATGCTCCCCAATTTCTTATTTGCCCTTGGAATAAATAAGGATACCATCAATAATCATAATGACGAACTTATCCCATTTACGACTCGCACCCATCTACACGGTCCTCCAATTCCATAAATACAGCCGTCACATTCTTAAGACTAAACGACATCTTTTGAAACTCACAACAATCACACTAGGTACGGAAAATCAGTTATAGTTATATCTTCCTCTCTAACTCATAGTTGGTGATAGTCCTGATCTCAAGTCGATCTTCGAATACGAATACGAATTAAATCAGTTGGTGATAACCCGAATACCTCGTGTAGGTACTCAAAGATTACACGAACCTATCAGTTATAAGGATCAAATAACACAGGTGTGTTAGCTCATTTGATCTATCCCCCTATAATTGATACACAATTGAATAATTCGTCCTTCTTCATAACAACACAACACTGGCGCCACACGAAACTAACTAGTCTATCCCAAAAATTACGTCGAACAATCTTGATTCTAAAAGCGTCAGATCTACATCAAACACATAATTCCCTAAATTCAAGGAACTCCCTTTTAGTATAGAATTAGTGCTAACTCTCTTTCCATCGGCTAATTACACATCACACTTAGTTGCTAACTCTATTGGTTCTTAATCGATAAGGCGACCGAATTTGTATATCTACAAAACTTCTATCTGAACCAGAATTAAACAATATAATAGCATAACAAATATGTAGCAAAACGTATTGTTCACCACGTTAGGACCTTGAGGGTTGTCCACGTTTCCTACAGCATAAGCCAGAGTAGCAGCGTTTCCTCCTTGTCGATTCCCAGCCTTAGGACAGTTTCCTTGTTTGTGTCCCTTCTCACCACATCCAAAGCATACCATCACTCTTGTGGCATTTGCACCTATCGCCACGCCTCTTGCTCGACATTCCATCGCCCTATGCCATGCCTTTCCACACTTGATACACGCAGGAGGGCAATTCCCCACGTGATATAAACTACAACGGTCACACTTTTGATTGACCTTGTTACCTTTTGGCACTGTGGAAGCTCTTACTCCATCATTCCTCCTCGGGTTAAACTGTTGCTTTCTGTTATCTCCTTGGGTGTTATTGCGGTAACCACCACGATTCTGACCTTGTGCTTGACTTGCTTGAGCCGTCTCCCATTTCCTCTTGTTACCTTCAGCCACACTATCTTTCTTGTCTTGCACCTTCACATCTATTAGAGCATAAGCCATTTGGACAGCTTCATCAAAAGATTTCGGCTTTGACGAAGTAGTCTCACCCTTTATGTTGCTTGAAAATCCTTTGATGTATTGCTTCATCTTTTTGCGGTCATCCGCAAAAGTATCGGGGCACAACAAGCTCAACTCATTAAATCCCCTTGTGTAAGCAATGATGTCATTGTTTCTCAACACTAGATGCCTTAGTTCATCCTCTAAATTACCCAATTCCTCTTCGGGACAAAAATTTTTAGTCAAAAGTTCCTTTGTAGCATCCAAAGTCCTCCCATTGGCCACTACAAGCCCAACAGTAGCTACTTGATTGTTCCACCAACTCAAAGCGTCATCAAGAAAAGTAGCAGTCGCGAACTTCACTTTATTAGCCTCAGAGCACCCACTTGTTTCAAACGTACTCTCAATCTTCTCCACCCAACGACGAAGTTCTCAAGCTCCTCCAGTCCCACGAAATTGCGTAGGTCCGCACTTCATAAAACTAGCATAAGAACACTCCCTTGGGACTTGTTGTCCTCCAGCATTTCCACCAGCATTGCCACCTTGGCCTTGAATTCTAGCCGCACGATCCGCCTCAAGAGCATTAGCAATCGCCTCTTGAATCATAGTGTTCACCCGCTCAGTTGTCAACTTTGGAGGCATGATTTACAATTAGTGACACAATGGTTTGGTGATAACAGAACAATGCCCACAAACTTCTTCCCTTACACGTCTCTGCAATGACAGGTAAAGAAAACAAAGTAAGTGTACACATCGAGATTAAGAAGGATTTCTTTTTCAATACATAATATAAATATAACAAGCAAAATCAACGAACGCTACCAATATTCATCAACCCAATCACAAAAGAGCTAGTAAAGACACATCATAGATCATGAGAGGTAAACATTGATTGCATTGATATCAACAAAATTGTGACAAGATATGCCACTACAATCATTCACCAAATAAAACTTAAAGTCATCAAGTTCTACCATAATACCATAATAAAAAAGTCTGAAATAGTTCCATTACAACGAGGAATAAAAATGAAATACAGTAACTAATCACGTGATGATCCACATGATCTCTTTGATGGTCGTTCGTCCTTGTCATCTTCTTCCTCTTCTTCTGGCTCTTCCTCACAATCCTCCATCTTTTCCTTACCCTTCAAAGTAGTTCCCTCATCAACCTTCCTCTTTCCGTTCGAAGTAGAGCCTTCATCTGATGGAACCATACATTGAGCTAAATACAACTTATCCTCAAAAGTATAGTACTCGCCAGCTTCTGGTGGTTCGACCATGAAATGTATGTTCGCATACTTTGGATCACTTCGAAACTTCCATGCATTCATAAAACGAGGTCGTACTCGAGCCTCCCAACATCGAAGATGATCAAACATAACACGATCTCCCTTGATTCCTTCAAATTCAGCACACAAATTCTCTACAATCATTTTCAGCTTTGCCATCTCCATCCTTTCACGATCCTAAGTTTCGTTAGCCCTCTTCACACCCGAATAGAATCTATGAAAAGCCTTCTCATTTATTTGAAATCTCTTAATCATCCTGGTCTCTACCACATACTTCTCTTAAAACAGTCGATCGGATTTCTTCAAAAAATGCTCCGTGTTACTGTAGATCCTTGGTCCAGGACAGTTGACCCTTGCTATGTTCTCGTGGAGATAACGAGCATTAACCGCAGTACTAGAATCAGCTTGATCATCATCACTACTATCACGAGAAACCACTGGCAAACCCTTCCAATAAGCATCACATGTAGGTGTAGCAGAACGAGAACGAACAGGTTGCTGCTCAGTCTGTCCAACCGTAGCCACAGGAACTTCATCCTCCTCCGGATCCTATTCCGGTTCCTCATCAATGTCAGTCTCATCTTTTCCCACTTCATTCCTTTCAACCTCATCCGGTTCAATCCATCCATTTTTGCCTTGCGGGTTAGGAGCATTAGGTCCACCTTCAACCCCTACAACGTACTGGTCTCCATTATCTTTTGGTGGTAAATCTGCCATTTCTATAAAATACAGAAAGTTTGAGGGTATGTAAGGTCATTATCCCAAAATTATATACATACATGCATGCACATGCAATGAAAATGTAGTACATAAGCCAATATGTAACAAAATGATAGCCATGCAAATGCAATGCAAAATTACGATGTCAAGTACTCCGCGTACGATAACAATACCTCCATATAATACCATAGTACCATAGTAATTACTTGATATTTATTCAGGAATCATTTCAGTTTCAAAAGGGATACATCTCAAAGTAAAACAATGCTAAAAGAAATCTTATCGGAGCCATGCGGGATAGTTGTGTGCTTTGGAAACAAAATACTTACGACACCAAAGCTATAGTTTAGGACCTTTTTAAAAAACGACCTAGTTCTCTATAACTTGTGGCTCTGATTACCAATCTCTAACACCCCTAATTTACCTTGCACAGCGGAATATCACAATTAGGTGTTAGTCAAAGAATCATCCCACACAAGCCATATTGAACGACTCAAAAGAGACGTTTTAAAACATAAGTAATTTAAAAACATGTTAAGTTACAACAACAACATAAATTGTCTAAAATTTTCCACCCTAAAATGTAACAGAGTAGCGTTAGGTCCCCATAAATCTCAACCTGTTTAGAACCAACCCCATTGTTTACAAAACATACAAGAAATATAAATTGTCTTAAAATCCTCAACAAATAATGTTGAGCAAGATCTATAGGTTTTCAAAATCACAATTGAACATAAGTATAAAAATCTTCACGATCATTCATAGTATGCAGATCATTACAAACTATTATTGGGTATTACTCATTATAGCATAGGCTATTTAATTATGTTTATGCTCATGACACCGACCCCATAAACTAATCACCCGCGCCAAATGCCGATGTGATTTAAGTGAAACCATTGCCCCTATTAGGTATTCGTTGCCAATCATACATTTTTCTTGACACAAGTTATCCAGCCGCAGAGGGTACTCAACGTACTAACTCTCGTCTAGGATAGGGTCGTCAACCCAATAGTACTACTAATTGTTCAAGAGGCTATTTCCAATCCACACTAGGATCAAACAATAGTTAACGGTTCATGAATTTAGGGTCTTTGACAACTAGCTACTCAACATAATTCAAACATCTTTCGGGTGCAACAATCATTCATGACTTATGTTTCTTTTCATTTAAATATCATGTATCCCCCTCGCGGGTAAAATCATTTAAAATTCAGTAAAGAGCGAGGCTATAGACTCACCTTAAGTAGTAGTAGTAGTATTACGAACACGTAGACGGAAAACAATCACCGATGATGAGGACGCCCCTTGAATTCGATCACAACACCTAGCAAACAAATCGCGTAATGAATCAACACTTTAAAGTACCTTCAAGTATTGTATTTACAAAATTAAGAACACTAAATGTTCATACAAACTCACACCAAGATCCCAACCAAGTGATATTTACTAGACACATTCATTGTTATACGTTATTAAAGCATTTACTCGATTTACAATTCTGCCGGTACATACCTAATGTACGGACTGAACTTTCATACTTAAACATCACGAATTTTTACGAAACTCGCTATAGACTTCATTTATATCATGTAAAAAGTCCATAAAAATGTTTATAAAAATATTTCGCTTTTAAGTCACGCTGCCCAACACATTTTCAACCTTGAAAATCTGGACAGATTTGCACTCTTACGTTGTAAAACCAATTTGACTCACTTAAGAATTTCCGTTTGCAAAAACCAAAACCTAAGTTTAAAATTGGCTCACAAACTCAAGTTTTTAACTAAAGAATAGCCCTCAATCATTTTTAAAACTCTACTTATAATCCCCAAGATTTGACCTAAAGTCGAGTATAATTTCGGATTACGTCGACTTTCTTCTCCCGATATACAAAACTTTAAACTAACGTAACTTTTGACTCGTTTGGAACTACAAGCTCTATCTTATATCAAATCAAAGCTAGAAAGAATCTCCACAAGTCTATTCTATAATAAAATTCTGGACTCAAACTTAACTCTATGAAAAATAGCCTTGAAAAATCTGATTAAAAATGACACTTTGCATATCACATTTCTACCCATTTTCAACCCATTCAAACTACTACTATGATACAAAAATCATCAATAAAATATCCTAACACCTCAACAACATCTTAAATCACTTGAATGATTCATTCACATAAAAACCCATTTCATAAAAAGTACATGCAACTAACCAACAAAATTTAAAACCATCTAAACATGTATTTAAACACATCCAAATAACCAAAATAAATCAAAAATAAAAATCAAACAAACAACCCCTTTTTTCCGTGGGTTTAAAGAACAAAAACACAAAAAAAATTGTTTCTAACTTGATTAATTGTTTCCTTTCACTTGTAAATACATATTAAGAACATGCAATGAAGAAAAATAGATCAAACCCACTTAATCAAAAATAAAATTTATTGAAAAATCAAAGATGATGCATGTATGATTAAATTAGTTAGAAGACTTACAAATGTAAATGGAATAATAATCTTTAATTATTTTTTCCCAAAAACAAGAAGAAAAATGGTGATTTGATGGTGGTGGTGGTGTAGGGTGACGACCAAAGAGAAGAGAGAAAGAGAGTGGGAAATGTTTTTGGTAAAAATAATTTAGTGTGTGTTTGTTTTGAAAGTTTAGGAGGGACCTTTGTGTAATTTTGGCTTTCTTTTGGCCTTAATAGCAAATTAGTATTTAAAGAGAAGGAATTTAACCCAAGTGTCGGTTTTGAATTTTTGCGGGAGTCGGGGTTCATCCCGGCTACTTCAAAATGATTTTAAATGGTTCAAACGCACCCAAAATAGAATAAAAACGATCCCGACTCGACTTAACACGAAATAAAATAAAAACTTCGAAAAATCCAAATATCAATCAATCGATAATAAAAGATAAATTTCGGGCATCCGTCGGTATGATAATCGTCATCGGTTACTCTTAAATCGTGAAACGTTAAAATTTAGACCTCCACCGTTGGTTTCAACTTAAACCGTCAAACATATAATCAACAAAAACTCTAAAAATTAAAAAAAATATACGTAAAATAGGATTAGATAGTGACGTTGATTTATAGGGTGTTACAGTCCCAAACTCATCCGATAAAATTTGGGTCGAGGCATCAAATATAATATCATCAACATATATTTGTACCATAATCATATCTTACCTCGTTTCTAAATGAACAGCGTGGGATCTACCTTGCCTTTAGCGAAGCCTTGCGTAATGAGGAACTGTGACAATAGATCATACCACGCGCGTGGAGTTTGCTTCAACCTATAAAGATCCTTCTTGAGCTTGTTCACATGATTAGGATATTTAGAATTCCTAAAACCATCTGGCTGTTGAACATAAATCTCTTCCTTGATTTCACCATTAAGAAATGCCGTCTTCGCATCCATCTGATAGAGATCATATTCATGTGGGTCGCATAAGTGAGGAATAGTCTAATAGCTTCCAAACGGGAAACGGGTGCAAAGGATTCCATAAAGTCGATGCCTAATAATTATTTGTACCCACGAGCTACTAGTCGAGCCTTGTTCTTCAATATTCCGCCTAACTCGTCGAGCTTCACCTTGTGAACCCATTTCAAAGTGAGTAACTTCACTTGATTCGGGCATGGGAGAAGTTCCCATACATCTAGACGTATAAATTCATTAAGTTCTTCTTGCATAGCTTCAATCCAATGTGATTGAGTAAAAGCTTGTTTCCACGTCTTAGGTTCAACTTCTTGTAACTGACTTCTTATGGATACCGGACGATTAGGGTCACCAATAATAAAATCTATAGGATGATCCTTTGTCCATTTGCTTTCATGTTCATGAATGGATTAGAGTAGACCGTAGGAGGAGCTTCCTCTGAGGTGGATGACCCGACTTGATAAGGGTCGGGAATTGGTACACCAAAGAATGGAAGTTCACACATTTGAGCGAATTCTAAATCGTGATCATCACCATCCTCTTCATCATCAATAGGCATGACATGGGTAGTTGATACATGTGTTGGTTGAGAGTTACTCGTTGAAGGTGTATCTTGACCAATTATATTTGTCAACTGATATGAGTGAAATCTCATATCAATTATAACAAATCAAACTCTAAAACACAAAGAAAAATACCAAATTTATGTGAAAAAGCAGTATTATGGGGTATTCTTTGTTGTTTGTGATTTTTAGGTAAAATGATACGATTTGGTTCAAACAAGGATTTTAAGGCATTATTATTGAAGAAAATACAAAAGAAGGACTCTTTGTGACAAGTCTTCAAAGATCAAGGACCTTTCATGACAAACTGCCAAACTTGAAGGACCCTGAAGTGTAAATTCAAGAAAGTCAGAGGGCTCAAGATTCAAGTCAACTAAAGTCAAAGAGTCAATGTTTTTCAAACTCCAAGTCAAAGGGCTGTTTATATCAAGTTTATAAAGTTCTTAGCTCAAAATAGCAAACTGCCAAAGAGAGGGACCTAAACTGCCATTTTGGAAAGGAAAATAGGGCTTGATCCGTGTGAGAGCTTATCAACCAATCAGAGGAGGCCAGTATCTTCACAAGGATCATTGACTCAAGGTCAAGGCATTAAATGAGCAGCCAGAGAATTAATTAAGCAAAATCTCAACAGTAAACTCCGTTCACCGCCTCAACCAATCAAAATGCAACATTCACATTCACACAGATCGTACTATTCTTTTGGATAGTGATTTGTGTGATAATATTTACCAGCCAATCTAAGGACGAAACGTTTCAACTCTTATTTTTCCAGAATTCACAAATCGAAGGAGGCTGTTTCAAAGAGAGCTTTCTACATGAAAAATGATCACCAGAAGGAGACGAATGAAACCCATCAATCTAATTAACATGACACCAAGGGAATTAACTTCCTCTAATTTGATCAAGAACATATGATGAGAAATTAACAGAATTTTGACACGTGGAAGACTGCATTGGTGGAAACACGTCAATGACCTCAACTACATCTCCTATCTAGTCTATAAATACCCTGTAATAGTTTCTTTTCCAGTATGTAGTTAAGTGTGTAATTTTCACACACTTTAGTTTAAACCTGTTCTTTCCTTCATTTTCTTAGCATAACAGCTTGGAGTGATTGACAACCACTCCCAAGCTTGTTAGTTAGGCAGTTGTAACAACTTCTTCCATTAATAACAAACATTCCTTTCACAATTTACTCCAATCTCTTCTTTACTCTACTGCATTTACTATTCATATCTTCATCCTTGTATTATGTTATTCATATCGAATAACTGAATCAATTGTAAGTTCTGGAAGCTTGTTGATGTGATCAGACCTTGTTGCAGTCCAAGTCTCTACCAGTTCTAGCCATAGCCTATGATCAGACATGATTCAGTAGCAGTTATGATGATTCTTGGTGATTGATGTTGATTTGGTTGTAGCTGTTTGGTGATAAGGTATTGTATGATCTCACAAGAGAGTTCAACACTCTCTTCTCCATAAAAGGAGGCTTCCATAGCTAAAAAGTGCAATCATGTTTTACATTTCCTCTAAAAAGTCAAATGCATGCTACTTTCTTAGTATTAGTGTAATATTGCTTGCTTATGCCTGCTAATTGTTCTTGTTGACTTGTCTGGCATGATTAGATAGCTTGTAGTCTATATCTGTTAGCTTTGATCTTGTTGCTTAACTTAAATTTCAATTTCAGTATTAACTAGTGTTTGGATTATATGCAAGATTTTGATTTAGTCATTGAAATTGGGTAATACTATTTCACATTCACTCTTATACTGGTCTAATACATGTGTGCAAAGTTTGGAAGTACAACTATAAGTCAATAAGGCAAATGACATATAAAAACTTTGGGTCAGTTTCATAAATCTAAAACAGTCCACATTCAAACAATCATAACTAGCTCAAATCTTTGATTTAGAACTTGAAATTTGTTTCATTAGAAAGTCCAATATCCTAGCCTTCAGATTTGATAAGCCATTAGATACAATTCTAACTATAAAATAAGCTATGATCCATTAAAAGTCTCTATGATAATAGCTTATTTCTGTCATAACTTATTTTCATTTCCTACTAAATTACTTCATAAAATTGGCCATATTATTGCATAAATCTGTTGTATAAGTAAAAAAAATAGGATTTGACCTTGGTCAACGCTGGTCAAACAATAAGCAGTTTGAGCTTATTTCGGTTTTCTAGCTTATTGTGTGGATGTTTTTCTATTTTTCTTGGATAGGTGTCAATCTGTTGGGCTTTTGAGTATTTGTTTTGAAAATTAGATCAAGTGCTTATTCAGATAAGCTCATCTCTTAAAAGTAGCTTATTGGAAATTGCTTATTTGAGTTTATGACCACTTCAGCTTAATTCCTTGATAATGGCAAGCTAAAGTTGATTCTAAATATTTTGAAACTGATTTCAGCTTATTTGGTTAACTAGAGCTCTAGATATGGCTTATTTTTTAATAAGCCCGTTTTTTCTAAAAATCTTTTGTTCATTGCAAAGAGGTCCTTGGAAATCTGGGTAGTTTCTAGATTGTTAGAAATTGTTATAAACTTTTTAGGGTTGTTGTTTAGTCCTTGTATTTTGTTAGGTTTGTTATTTCAGTTACATAGTTTATTAAACTTGTTACTTTTGGTTAGTAGTTTGTTACATTTATATTTTCAGTCCCTAGACTTTTCTCATTTACATTTTTAGTCCTTATACTTTCATTAACTTTACATTTTGGCCATTAATTCTTCTTGTGCATTAATTGGTTGTACATTGTACTTAATACTAATAAGTGTGAAACCACTTATCCTTTTACCACTTATTTCCAATAATAACAAGACCAAAACGTGTATTTTATGTCGTAAAAGTCGGAATTATGCGTGGTTTGTGTTTTTATTGTGTTTTAGGACCAAAAGACGCAAAGGAAGAAAACATGGGCTATCACGGGCTTTTATCGAAGAAAAAGACGAAGTCAAAAGATCGAGAATGCAAAAAGAACGGAAGTCCAAGGCCTATTCTGAAGATTTATCGAAGAAAAAGTCTAAAGACGGAAGTTTAATGAATCGAAGAACTCAAGTCTAGTTATAGAAGAAAATTATTAGACAAGTTCAACTTATATCGACAAATCCCAAGACAACTTCGAGAAAGACAAAGATTAAGTCGAGTCGAGTCGAGAAGAATAAAAATTAGATAGCTTAAGTATGTAATCCCCCCACCTCCTATAAATACCCTCCTAATATGTCATTAGGAGGGTGGTTAGGTGGTTAATTTTTAGTAGTAGTTTATTTTTAGTTTTCAAGTTTTTCTTAAGTTTTCTTCTCTCTAGTTTTCCAATTTTATCAACCGTAATCTTGTAATCTATTGATATTCATCTTTAATCAATCAAGCTTATTTTCTTAATTCTCATTCTACCTTTCTTAATCTTTTTCTTAATCTTGATAATCATGTAGTTAATCTTAAAATTGTGTGATGATTTGATTGTTTAGCTTATTTGGTTGTGCTTAATAAATTGGTGATCTTAAAAAGTTTCTTTATAAAAGTGCTTGTTTTTCTTAATCTTTATGCTTAATAGTTTTTAGAAATAAGTTGTTTTTAATAAGTTTAAGTTTTTATAAAAAGTTGTTTTTGATTTCTAGCTTATTTGGTGTTTCAAAAGTTTTTAAATTTTAACTTATTCACCTTTTTCTAAAATCATTTTGGCTTAAGTTTTGGTATGTGCTTATTTTTGGAATTGCTTATTTGCTAAGTTGTTTGATATTCGGGTTCTTTAAACCCCTTTATTCCGATTAGTGGTCGTAGCAGAATATTCCGGATAAGCTTCACAATAGCTTATTCCGGATAAGGATCTTAACCCTCTAATTCCGGATTAGTCCTATATCCCAATATTCTGGATAAGCTCTCGGTCGAATATTCCGGATAGTACCTCATTTCCTTTATTCCGATTAACTGTGTCCTCAAAGATTCCGGATAAGCAACAGATACATTATTCCGGATAAGTGATATTCCGGATAACTATCCGGAATATATTCAGGATAAGCAGCAGAAAAGTTATTCCGGGTAAGTGCCATTTCATCTATTCCGGATAAGCCCCAGTGAAGTCGGATTGCGGATAAGCACCAGTAAAGTATTCCGGATAAGATGTACCTTCATTTATTCCGGATAAGAACTCAGCCTTGATTCCGGACAGTATTCCGGATAAACTTTCGATCCTTCATTCCAGATAGTATTCCGGACAAGCTTCAGTAGCAGCATTCAGGATTAGCAGCAGTGTTTATTCAGAATAAGCTCCAGTTGTATTATTCCGGATAAGGAGTTTTTCTTCATTCAGGATAACAATCCGGATATTATTCCGGATAAGGTTTTGTTTTTACATTTTTGAATTTTAACTTTTCCCGCCTTTTTACTTAGCTTTATTCTAACTTGTCTTATTCTAATTTAAATATTTAAAGTTTACAATTTTATAAGTTTTAATCATTTACTTTTCAATTCAAAAGTCTTAATTTTTAGTTTAAATTTTCAAGCTTTCATTTTTATTTGTTTACTCAACGACATTTTCATCTTTAGTTTAAAATAGATAATCAAACCTTTTTATTTTCCACCAAGAACAATTGAGTCGCACTTTCAACCAGTAAACAATTCGAAAAGATCGGAATAACGAACTTTCATACGAGCTTAAAAACCTTGTATTAAATGGCGCCGCTGCCGGCTCTTTTCGTTAAGATTAACGGTTCTAAGTGAGAGACGTGTTGGATTTTGGGATCCGTTCATCTTTGAACGTTTTTTTCCTTGCTTTAAAATTTTTAAAAATCCATAAAAATTAAAAAAATTTCAAAAATACAAAAAAAATAGAAAAACAAAAAAAACCAAAAAAATTTCTTGTCTATTTTTTCTTTTCCTTTTGTAGGTGTATGCGTACTCGTGCTCGTAAGAAGAAAGTAGCTCAAGCCGAAGTCATTACTCCACCTATTGTCACCATGGACAATCAACCAATGATCGAGCTTTTGCAATCGCACGTAGAGGGCAACACCGATGCTATTGTCATACCCGAGATTGGAGCCAATAACTTCGAGCTTAAATCCAGCTTCATTCAAATGATCTCTGCTCAACCCTTCTTGGGGCGTTCAATTGATGATCCTCATGACCATATTAAAAGGTTTCTTCAACTCACTAATACGGTTAAGTATAATGGGGTTTCACAAGTGGTAATTCGCTTGCAACTTTTTCCTTTCTCCTTAGAGGGACAAGCCCGACATTGGCTTGATAAGGAACCGCCACAAAGTATTCTTACGTGGACGGATTTAGAGACCAAATTCATCAACTACTTTTTCCCACCCTCACGTACTACCGCTTTGCGGAATGAAATCATTACTTTTGAACAAAAGTACGGTGAGACATTTAGTGAATCTTGGGACCGTTTTAAGGAACTTTTAAGAAAGTGTCCACAACATGGTTTAACAAAAGTACATCAAATCAATACTTTTTACAATGGTTTAAGCATGAATGACCAAGATTCACTAAATAGTGCCTCGGGGGGTTACATTTTGGTTAAGTCTTCTAATGCCGCTTAGGATATTATTGAGAACAAGTCTAGAGTGCAAACCAAGAGTGTTCGGACCAATGTGGCTAGTGCTAGCACTAATGAGAGCGACAAGAGAATTGACAAGCTTACTTCGCTTGTTGAATCACTTGCTCTCCAAGCCGCCAATAATACCAAAGCTATTACTGCCCAAGCTAGTGCTTTGACTCAATCATGTGAAATATGCGGGGGATCTCACTCATACACCGATTATCCTTCGACTCATGACAATCCGGAAAATGTGTATGCTGCCAATGGTACCTATTCTACAGGCGGCTATCAAGCACGTCCTCAAGGTGACCGCAATTTGCTCAGCTATCGCTCAAACAACTTTCTTTCACCACCCGGTTTCCCACCACAAAACCCAAACAACCTCAATCGCAACAATCAAAACCAACCTCGTGCTCCAAATCAATATCAAAACCAAAGAAACCCATATCCACCTCAAAGAAACAACCAAGTTTACCAACAACCTGCTTATACACCACCTGCCTACCATACTCCTCCTCCCAACCAACCCACCGCATTACACCAAGACGTTGAAACTTACATGAGGAATAATGATGCGATAGTGCAAAATCTTCAGCGGGAAATGCTCAACTTGAAAGCAGATATGGTGAAACAAGGAAACGATCTTCGAGCCGATATGTGAAACACTTTGGCAAGTTAAACGAATGACTTAAGGAACATGGTGGCTAGTTTCTTCCCAAGTAATCAAGCCTCTGGATCGGGTTCTCTTCCGAGTAACACCGTTGCTAATCCAATAGGGGAGATTAAAGCAATCACCACTCGTAGTGGAAAAGGTTTAAAGGAACCCGAGCTTCCTACACCTACACCGGTGATTGTGACAAAGGAAAACGAGTCTCCTTCTCCAATTACTCCAACTTCTACTCCTCCACCTTCTATTTCTCCAATTCCTCCACCTTCTACTTCCACCCCTCCACCACCCAAGGATGTGAGTGAGAATTCCATTCCAAAGCCTTCATCTCAACCCAATATACCTTATCCTTCGAGGTTGAGGAAAGAGAAATTGAAGAACAAGGATGATATTCAGGTTTCTAACTTTCTTAAAATGTTTAAACAACTGAATTTCAATATCTCCTTTGCTGAGGCTCTCGCTCACATGCCGAAATATGCTAAAATGTTTAAAGATCTTCTCAGTGATAAGGAGAAACTTCTCGATATCGCTCAGACCCAACTTAATGAGAATTGCTCCGCAGTGCTCTTAAGGAAATTACCAACCAAACTTGGTGATCCGGGTCGTTTTCTCATTCCTTGCTACTTCCCCGGGGTAGATAATTGTATGTCCCTAGCCGATCTAGGTGCTAGTATCAACTTAATGCCTTTAAGCGTTTGGAAACAATTATCTCTACCCGAGCTAGTCCCCACACGAATGAATTTGGAATTTGCTAACCGTACGGTTGCTTATCCGGTGGGGATAGCCGAAGACGTCTTCGTTGGTGTTGACAAATTCACCTTTCCGGCGGATTTTGTTGTCGTTGACTACGAGATGGACCCCGTGTTCCATTAATCGTTGGACGTCCGTTCTTGAGGACCGGTCGCACTCTCATCGATGTAGCCGCGGACGAATTAATCATGAGAGTCAGTGACGATAAAATCGTCTTCAACATGGGTAAACTTTCTAAGCAGCCTTCTGACAATGAGAGCGTTAATTTCATTGACGTTCTTGATGAGGCTCGTGAAGAACATTTCAAAGACGCTTGTAAAAGTGGTTCTTCTTCTCTTCCCATTGTTGAGATCGTTGCCTCTATTTCTCCATCACTAACTCCATTTGGAGAAAGTGATTTCATCTTGAAAGAATTTGAAGCAACTTTGGGAGATGTGGACTTGCAATATGACGAGTCTCCCTCCAATTGAGATGAAGACATTCGTACCATTGAGAAACTTCTCAATGAGGATCATATTTCTCCACCATCTCCTAAGGATATCTCTATCGATGAACCGAATTTGACTACGCCTTCCATCGAAAATCCTCCGGATTTAGAGCTTAAGGACCTACCGTCTCATCTCGAGTACGTTTTCCTTGAAGACAACAAGAAGTCACCTGTCATCATCGCTAAGGACTTGAAAGAAGAAGAAAAATCCTGACTTATCGCCGTGCTAAAGAATCACAAAAAATCGATTGCTTGGAAAATCTCTGATATTCGTAGAATTGATCCTCACTTTTGCACACATAAAATTCTCATGGAGGACGACTTTAAACCCACTATTCAAAGCAAAGAAGGGTGAATCCTAAGATCCATGACGTAATCAAAAAAGAGGTTATCAAACTTCTTGATGCGGGAATGATCTATCCTATCTCAGATTCACCATGGGTTAGTCCCGTCCATTGTGTGCCTATGAAAGGCGGAATCACCGTTGTGCCCAATGAAAACAACGAGTTGATTCCTACTCGTCTCGTTACAGGGTGGAGAGTTTGTATAGACTATCGAAAACTCAATGATGCTACGAGAAAGGATCATTTTCCCCTCTCTTTCATGGACCAAATGCTTGAACGTTTAGCGGGTAATGACTATTACTGCTTTTTAGACGGTTTCTCCGGGTATTTTCAAATTCCCATCGATCCCAAAGACCAAGAGAAAACCACATTCACTTGTCCTTATGGAACATTTTCTTATAAAAGAATGCCTTTCGGCTTATGCAATGCTCTTGGGACATTTCAAAGGTGTATGATGGCTATGTTCCATGACATGGTTGAAGAAACTATGGAAGTCTTCATGGATGATTTCTCGGTCTATGGTGATTCTTTCTCTCATTGCCTTGCCAATTTGGAACGCATGCTTAAGCGGTGCGAAGACACTCGCCTTGTTCTAAATTAGGAAAAATGTCATTTCATGGTAAAAGAAGGCATTGTGCTTGGACATAAAATCTCAAAAGCCGGTCTTGAAGTTGACCGTGCTAAAGTGGATGTCATAGCCAAATTACCTCCACCTTCAACCGTGAAGGGTGTGAGAAGTTTCCTTGGTCATGCGGGCTTCTATCGTCGATTCATCCAAGATTTTTCTAAAATCGCTCGCCCGATGACCCACCTCTTGGAAAAAGATACTCCCTTCATCTTTTCAAAAGAGTGTCTTGAATCCTTAAATCTTCTTAAGGATAAGCTAACTAAGGCACCGGTCTTGGTTAACCCTAATTGGGAGCTACCTTTTGATTTGATGTGTGATGCTAGCGACTTTGCTATTGGAGCGGTTTTGGGCCAAAGAGTTAACAAACACTTCCAACCAATCCATTATGCTAGAAAGACAATGACAGGGGCTCAATTGCATTATACCACTACCGAAAAAGAGCTTTTAGTTGTAGTGTATGCTTTTGAAAAGTTCCGCCCCTATCTTGTCCTTTCTACCACCATCGTGTACACTGATCATTCCGCGTTGAAGTACTTGTTGACTAAGCAAGATTCTAAGCCAAGACTTCTTCGTTGGGTTTTGCTCCTTCAAGAATTCAACATTGAAATTCGTGATAAGAAGGGAGCCGAAAACCTAGTTGCGGATCATCTAAGTAGACTTGAGGATCCTTATCAAGGGGATCATCCGAATCAAGAGATCAATGACTCTTTTCCCCTTAAGGCCTTAATGTCCATCAACTCCAATCTTGATGACACCCCGTGGTTTGCGGACATTGCAAACTACTTAGCGGGTGGAATTCTCAAGGAAGGGTTAACGTCCCAACAAAAGAAAAAGTTCTTTAAATATATTGAACATTATTTCTGGGATGACCCTTACCTCTTCAAACAATGTGCGGATCTTGTCATTCGTCGATGTGTTGATGGGCCGGCAGCGGTATAAATCCTTGACGCTTGCCATAAAGGACCCATCGGTGGTCACTTTGGTCCCAATTACACCGCGAAGAAAGTATTCGACTCTGGATTTTATTGGCCCACCATTTATCGTGACGCTCACGAAATGGTTAAACATTGTGATGCTTGCCAAAGACAAGGCAAGATCACACATAAAGATGAGATGCCTCAAAATTTCATACAAGAATGTGAAATCTTTTATGTATGGGGTATCGACATTATGGGGCCATTTCCATCATCTAAAGGGAACAAGTGCATCCTCGTAGCTGTTGACTACGTTTCTAAATGGGTTGAAGCTAAGGCTCTCCCTACGAACGATGCGAGGGTGGTTGTGAACTTTTTGAAGCAGCTTTTTGCTCGATTCGGTGTTCCTCGTGCTATAATCAGTGACCGCGGGACTCATTTTTGCAATGATCAATTCGCAAGAGTCATGGCTAAGTACGGTGTTAATCATCTTCTGTCCACCGCCTATCATCCTCAAACCAATGGTCAAGCCGAGATTTCCAACCGTGGACTGAAGCGAATTCTGGAGCGTACTGTGGGAGAGCATCGTGCCGCGTGGACCGATAAGTTAGATGATGCTTTGTGGGCTTTCCGTACTGCCTATAAGACGCCGATCGGTTGTACACCTTATCGTCTTGTGTACGGGAAAGCATGCCACCTCCCTATTGAGCTGGAACATAAGGCATACTGGGCCTTGAAGTGGGCTAACTTCAACATCAACAAAGTCGGTGATCTTTAGAAGATTCAACTCAACGAGCTTAATGAACTGAGGAATGAAGCTTATGAGAACTCACTGATCTACAAGGAGAAGACCAAGATCATCCATGATGCAAGGATTAAGAACCGAGAGTTCCACGTTGGTGATCAAGTCTTACTTTTTAACTCTCGGTTGAAGATCTTCTCGGGCAAGTTGAAGAGCAGTTAGTCTGGTCCATTCACCGTCGCCAAAGTCTTTTCATATGGCACCATTGAGCTTTCTCAGCCAAATGGGCCCAATTTTAAGGTGAATGGCCAGCGCGTGAAGTTGTACTTTGGTGAGGACATCTCCCATGAGATGATTCCATCCCTCACCACGTTTCCCATGAACTAGTTTTGGTGAAGTTGTATTCGGTTATCAAAAACAAGCGCTTCTCGGGAGGCAACCCGTTGATCTATCCTTTACCGTTTTCAATAAGTGTAGGGGGAACCCCGTATGTGTTTGTTGTCTTGTTTCTTCTTTTGTGCAGGGATTAAAGCTTCAAAGCTCCATTCTCGATGACTTTTGACGAACCGTGATCCCGTGTACCCGTCTTCCCGGTTTTATCCTAAACTGTCGTGATTCAATATTTCGTATCTAATATGTTCACATTGAAATCACTATAGTTGTCCTTCCCTTAGCAAGATTTAAACAAAGTGCACAATGTCCTAAGTGTAGGGGAGTTTACTCCCACATGCTTAAACATTAAGGACAATGTTTATATCAAGTGTAGGGGGACTTCTATCGAAGTAAGTGGGCTTTTCCATGAATTTGTCCTCATTTTAACCGGAAAATTTGATTTTTCAACATTTTTCAAAAATTTTAATCTATTTTGGCCTAGTTGTATAGTATTATTTTCCTTTGTTTTCGTTATTTTCTTTCTTTGCTAAAATAAAACTTTTAATAAAGTGGTTTTAAAATTTTTCAAAGTCGTGAATATTTTGACTCAACCCGAGTTTACTTAGCTAAGTTTACTCTAGCTAGTATCCTTAACGTGTTTAAGTCAAGTTTTGCTAGGCTTTTATATAGGGAAATTTAAAACACGAAAGTCTTAACTCTCACGGGTTAAGAACAAGAACTTTTCGCAAGTTCCTATAATTGATCCTAGAGAGTTGTTTATCAAGGGAACTTTAAAATGCGATTTCTAAACTTGAAAAAGTCTAAGAGTTTGCAAGATCCTATAGATGACTTGAAAACCCAAAACTTTGATTTAATTGGCTAAGCATCCACGAGTCTCATTCCTTGAGATTTTAAATTGTGGAGAACGAGAGATGATAGAGTCAATTATAAGTTTGGTATTCTTTCGTGAATACAATCCTATTCTCCCATCGCTTGCTAATAAATTTATCTGCAATAAATAAGGTTGTACGATTTGAAAAGTTACTTTGCTTCTAGCACAAGATCGTTTAAAAGTTGCTCGGTATTAATTAGAGTTCATAGCCAAGGCATAACTTATTGAAGCGGGATGCGAAGATTGGCGAGTCCGAAAAGGCCCTAACAAGGCATGAGGGCTACATTTTGTTGCTAAAGATCCAAAAGTGATGTGAAGAATCATTTATCGAAAATCAATATAAAGGATCGAGACACACAACGAAAAGCAAGTACTCCCCAAAAGATCATAGAGAAATCTATCCGAAAAGACCCTAGCAAGGTATGAGAATAAATAGATCCAAGTCCTAAAAGGAGACGGATCGTTGTATATCAAAGTCCAAAATAAAGATTGGAGAAAAATGAAGAAGTCGTGGTCCAAATATGAAGAATCTCTCAAAACTTCAAGTGAAGAAATTCCTATTATAAAGAGAAGACCATAATTTCAAGAACATCTCTCAAAGATTTGAAGTATGAAGTCGCTGCCAAATATCGGTCCGAGAAAGGTCTCAAATCGTGAAGCGAGTTATGCCAAGATATGAACTTTATGAGGTCCCGAGAAGCAGTTTCAAAAGATTTTGTCCTTTAGCTAACTATTGATTAAATCGTCCCACTTTATTTTCAGCCTAAATAAATATCAAAATAAGTCAAACAATGCATCCTCGTGATCATTTAAGACAATAATAAAATATAAGAGATACACCTAGGAATAAGGGAGTCTAAGTGAATAATTGGGCCACATGAGTTTGTGTTAGTTTGCTAACATATAATAACAATGATCTTGTTTTTAAGCTTGGTATGGGGAACGTGAAACTTGAGAATGATGAACATTCATTACAACCAAAAACCCAATGTAAGTCTTTGATTTCTTACTTGTTTTGTTCTTATAGTTTCCTTAGTGTTTAGCATTTAATAAAGGCCAAGATAGGTTATCTATGATGAAAAATGTAAACCGTGCTTTGAAATTAGTGCATTGCATGAGGACATTGCAATGGTCAAGTGTAGGGATTTAATAAGTGTGAAAACACTTATCCTTTTACCACTTATTTCCAATAATAACAAGACCAAAACGTGTATTTTATGTCGTAAAAGTCGGAATTATATGTGGTTTGTGTTTTTATTGTGTTTTAGGACCAAAAGATGCAAAAGGAAGAAAACATGGGCTATCACGGGCTTTTATCGAAGAAAAAGACTAAAGACGAAGTCAAAAGATCGAGAATGCAAAAAGAACGGAAGTCCAAGGCCTATTCTGAAGATTTATCGAAGAAAAAGTCTAAAGACGGAAGTTTAATGAAGTCGAAGAACTCAAGTCTAGTTATAGAAGAAAATTATTAGACAAGTTCAACTTATATCGACAAATCCCGAGACAACATCGAGAAAGACAAAGATTAAGTCGAGTCGAGTCGAGAAGAAAGAAATTAGATAGCTTAAGCATGTAATCCCCCCACCTCCTATAAATACCCTCCTAATATGTCATTAGGAGGGTGGTTAGGTGGTTAATTTTTAGTAGTAGTTTATTTTTAGTTTTCAAGTTTTTCTTAAGTTTTCTTCTCTCTAGTTTTCAAAGTTTATCAACCTTAATCTTGTAATCTATTGATATTCATCTTTAATCTTTTTTTTGGTAAAAGGGTAACAATGACCCCGGTAAATAGAACCAAAAAAGCATTAAAGTACAAGGAATGTGGCTGAAATACCACATTAACCGCAAGCTATAGGCAGCTTGTTAAACAAAATGTTTATGACATGCCATAAACATTAGCTAGTCTAGAATACTGAAAATATATAAACTAGACAAAAACCAAGACGATAACATAAAGTTACGAGGAAAATAATAAAATATCAACATGGGATCAACCAGATGGAGTGCTTGCCCCAATATTAGTGTTGAGAAGATTCACCGATTCATCAAAGACTACCTCGGCTACTTTCTCCTCCTCATTATCTTCCTCGCTTACTTGAACCCCTTCGTCAATACCAGGCATGGACAAAGATGAAAATTTATTAGATGTAGAAACACTGCTCATTTGAGCTTTACCCTTGTTCAGACCATTTGGATTGCTAGACTGCTGCGACTGACCAGATTTAGTATTCAACCTTCTACTATTATCACCACTCGTACTTGTAGTATCCAAGTGATTTTTTGGACGAAAAACAACCGTCTTACCTGTTTGGAAACCCTTGCCCAATGGACCACTTCTCGGAAATTGATTCCCTAAATTACCTGTGTACTTCTTCCTCTTGCTTTGCACTTGTTGGAACCCATCATTATCAACATGAGTTGTCACATTTTCAACCGTTTTAGGTTTAACATTTTTCGGACAAGAATCAAAGGAATGACAAAAAATATTACAAGTATGACATCTAGGCGGTTTCCATTCGTATTCAACACGAATTAATTCCTTAGTACAACCAGATCCTTTAAGATCAGGGACACCAATTGTAACGTTATCTACAAACTCCGAATCAGCATTCATCTCAATAAGACAACGAGCAAAACTACAACGACCCCAAGACTCTTTGCACATATTATCAGTATAATTATCCATCATAATAAGCTTACCAAGAAACGAAGCAATTAAACTAATACCTTCCTCTTCAAATACCTGTAACGGGACATCATGAAGCTTGACCCATACCGGAATACGAGTTAGTTCCTCCTTTAGAAGATTCGTTTTCATAGTCCATTTCTTAAGAAAAATTGGTGAATTACGAACCATCCACGGACCACCTTCCAGAACCGCATTAAGACCCTCACTAGACCCAAATTGAAAAAAGAAAAAACCTTTCTCATTCATCATGATACGCTTAAGACCATGTTTAGCCCAGTTGTTCTTAGCAAAATACTCAACCACAGGAAATGCAATCCTTTTACCAAGAAAGTAACCATATAAAGTGTTGAGGTAGCGAGTATTTACTTTTTCAACGACCTTCCTAGGAATAGAGATATTAACCCCTTCACAGACATTTTCAGAATTAAACGAAGAAGAAATTGCATTAATACCTCCATTAGTAGACGTAACCATATCAGCTTCAAATTTGCAAAGTAACTCCAGAATTTCATTAGCACGATCAAGTGAGATCAATTCCCACAAAGGATGTTTCTTCATTCTTAATTCATGCATAAATTCACCCGCATCACCAACCGTGCAAATCGTTACACCAAATAATTTCAAAACCTCACGAAGATTACACGGTTGCATACCATTAATGGTTGCAGCCCTAGCTGCAAATTCCAAAGCTAAATCATTAGTAATAGGGTCATCTGTTTCCTTAGCCATTTGTGCAGAGTGCACACTCGAACCACCCGAACTTAGTGAAGAAGTTCTACTAGTTAGATTCTTATGGCGTTCACACAAAGTTTCATAATAAAGCATAGTGGTCTCCTTAGGTAAAGTAGACCATTTAGGAAATTTGTTTGCCTTAACACCATTTGCAAACACTTCAATTTCACGCACAGTATTCAAAAGAACATAAAAAAAATTAGATATCTCCTCTAATGTTACTAAAACATTAAGATTAGACACCATAATCGCATCATTCCAACCTGTAAACAATGGCTTATCACTTTCATTGCTCGAATCCATGTTCAATCTTAACAATAAACAATAAAACGGAACCCTAATTGGCCCCTTGAATATTGCTATAAGAAACAAAACGTGAGAATAATAGCAGCCAATCACTTAATATTAAACTAATGTCACCGAATTGAGAATCTATGTCGGCCGACACAAAAGTCAGCCGACCAAACCTAATTAGCGATGACAATTAATTCCAAGCGCACCCTAGTACAATTAATTCCAAGCGCACCCTAACTTGCAACCCTACCAGAAACGTAACCCTAAGAACAATAAATGCGAAAACACTAATAAAACAAACGAATAATAATTGTCATGGTAGACACGTTATCCCAATTTATATGAAGACTTCACCGACCAATCTCATTCTACCTTTCTTAATCTTTTTCTTAATCTTGATAATCATGTAGTTAATCTTAAAATTGTGTGATGATTTGATTGTTTAGCTTATTTGATTGTGCTTAATAAATTGGTGATCTTAAAAAGTTTCTTTATAAAAGTGCTTATTTTTCTTAATCTTTATGCTTAATAGTTTTTAGAAATAAGTTGTTTTTAATAAGTTTAAGTTTTTATAAAAAGTTGTTTTTGATTTCTAGCTTATTTGGTGTTTCAAAAGTTTTTAAATTTTAGCTTATTCACCTTTTTCTAAAATCTTTTTGGCTTAAGTTTTGGTATGCGCTTATTTTTGGAATTGCTTATTTCCTAAGTCGTTTGATATCCGGGTTCTTTAAACCCCTTTATTCCGATTAGTGGTCGTAGCAGAATATTCCGGATAAGCTTCACAATAGCTTATTCCGGATAAGGATCTTAACCCTCTTATTCCGGATTAGTCCTATATCCCAATATTCCGGATAAGCTCTCGGTCGAATATTCCGGGTAGTACCTCATTTCCTTTATTCCGATTAACTGTGTCCTCAAAGATTCCGGATAAGCAATAGATACATTATTCCGGATAAGTGATATTCCGGATAACTATCCGGAATATATTCAGGATAAGCAGCAGAAAAGTTATTCCGGATAAGTGCCATTTCATCTATTCCGGATAAGCCCCAGTGAAGTCGGATTACGGATAAGCAACAGTAAAGTATTCCGGATAAGATGTACCTTCATTTATTCCGGATAAGAACTCAGCCTTGATTCCGGACAGTGTTCCGGATAAACTTTCGATCCTTCATTCCGGATAGTATTCCGGACAAGCTTCAGTAGCAACATTCAGGATTAGCAGCAGTGTTTATTCAGAATAAGCTCCAGTTGTATTATTCCGGATAAGGAGTTTTTCTTCATTCAGGATAACAATCCGGATATTATTCCGGATAAGGTTTTGTTTTTACATTTTTGAATTTTAACTTTTCCCGCCTTTTTACTTAGCTTTATTCTAACTTGTCTTATTCTAGTTTAAATATTTAAAGTTTACAATTTTATAAGTTTTAATCATTTACTTTTCAATTCAAAAGTCTTAATTTTTAGTTTAAATTTTCAAGCTTTCATTTTTATTTGTTTACTCAAAGACATTTTCATCTTTAGTTTAAAATAGATAATCAAACCTTTTTATTTTCCACCAAGAACAATTGAGTCGCACTTTCAATCAGTAATCAATTCGAAAAGATCGGAATAACGAACTTTCATACGAGCTTAAAAACCTTGTATTAATACCATGGTATCTGCAACTTGTTTTTAGACTACTACGGTTACGTAGACGATATTATTTTACACTTTTGACGGTTTTGTGATAATTATACATAGAATACCATAATCTTGACAATCAAATACCAAGAACAATAAATTGACTTGATTGATATCGATCATTCAATTCGTAAAGATATCGAGAGAAAAACGCACTTGAAAAAGACAATTATTAAATGGCGCCGCTGCCGGTTCTTTACCTGGAGATTGACGGTTACATATTGGATTTTGGGATCCGTTCACATGTGAACCTTCCTTTTACGTATTATAAATCAAGAAAATAAAAAAATATAAAAAATTAAAAATTCACAAAAATCAATTCTTTCCTAAGAATTGAACCAAAAAAAAATAAAAAATCAAAAAGTAATCTTTTTCCTAAAAGATTACACCAAAAATATATTGTATATATTGTATTCACTCGTTTTTACGTAAATATTATACTTTCATAAAAAATCAAATAAATACAAAAATATTTTCTCTATATTATTATTTATAAATAAGTATACGTAGATACGAACAACCAATCTACCTACTTCCATAAGTATTGCCTTGGCAATACACCGTATTTGGGGGTGTTCTGGTCCCAAATATGTGTATCGATAAAACAAAATAAAGGAAAAAATAAATAAGTACTTTCAGTAAGCAAGAATTCTAGAAATACGAACTATTAAGTGAATAGAAAGGCGGCTTTGCTATAAAATGCAAGCCTAAGGGAAACAGGTACATAAGAGCTTTGCGCCACCTCATCCCCCACGTTCACTAGTAATTATTTCAAGAAGGAAGGCTTGTTGGGGGTTTTGCCGCCCAATTAGTATTACATATATATTATACTTTCTTGTGGTTTTCACAATATAACCTCGAAGAGATAATATTTTCTCTTTCAAAGTCGACCGAGAGCTCATCCCTCATTCCTCGTGTTGAGTTTCATGCGCACTCAAGCGCGTGCACATATACCTAGTGGTGTACCTCTTCCTCCTAAAAGGAAGAAGAATAAGTACAAAGCCGTCCCTGAATCCTATCACGAGCATCGTGCTTTCGACCACTTAAACAAAGCCATGGACAATCGACCATTGATTGAGATTCTCAAATCCAACATGGATGGAAATGCGGACGCCATAGTCATTCCCGAGATAGCCGCTAACAATTTTGAACTTAAGACATGTGTGATACAAATGGTTTCTAACATACCTTTCCTAGGGAGAACTATGGATGACCCTCATGACCACATCAAGAGATTCTTGTCCATTTGTAACACCATCAAGTATAATGGGGTACCTCCGGAGGCAATTAAGTTGATCTTATTCCCTTTCTCTTTGGAGGGAAATGCTAGGATTTGGCTAGATAAGCAACCTTCAAATAGCATTCTCACTTGGGGGGACTTAAAGAAGAAATTTGTGAACAAGTTCTTTCCACCGTCACGAACCACCGAATTAAGGAACCAAATCATAGGCTTTCAACAAAAGAGAGATCAAACCTTTTGTGAAGCTTGGGAAGAGTTCAAAGAGTTGTTAAGAAAGTGCCCAAACCACGGTTTTGACCAAGTCCGCCAAATAAATACCTTTTAAAATGGCTTGAGACCACACCATCAAGATTCTCTTAACTCTGCCGCGGGTGGAAACATTCTTGCTAAGTCAATCCAAGAGGCAATGGATATAATTGAGACAAAATCCATGGTTCAAAGCAATAGGGATAGATACGAGGTGGTACATGTGGTGCAAGAGGGTTCTACTCAACCACTTGAAAAGGATTTATATCAAAAGGTTGATTAACTTGTTGATATGGTCTGAAAACTTTGTGAATATCAATTGAGCAACTCTTCTACCAACAATGTTAATGCCATCATCCTATCTTGTGAGACATGTGTAGGTCCTCACTCATACTTGCATTGTGACAAAGTTCAAGGCTATCAAGGAGAATGTTATGCTTATATTGATGATGGAAGAGAACACTTTAAACCAAACATCAATCTTAATCATCATTCATACAAGTCTTACAATTACCTTGCTCCACCAGGTTTACCTCCCCAACATCCCACCCAAAACCAACCAGACAATCCACAAATGCTAAATAGTAACCAAGGGCCAAGAGGAAATTATCAAGGGAATAACAACAATAGAGGGCCAAATAACTTTCAAAACCAAGGGAACAACTTTCATGGAAATAACCAAGGGTTTCACTATCCACCTCCACCTTTCCAAAACCAAGGATATAATCAAGGGAATGGGAAAATTGAAACCATTGAGCTACTTCACAAGATGAATCAAGAGAATGAAAGAAGGATTCGTGAGAGTGAAAGAAGAACTCAAGATCAATTGAGGGCAATGGAAGAGGAGACAAACAAGAAGTTCATGTTACTCTTAAACCAAAGACCTCAAAGTTCTTTACCCTACAATACTCAAACCAATCCTAGGGCTAATGTCAATGCCATTACTACAAGGAGTGGGAAAACCACCATGGAACCTTCCATTCCTCCACCATCAAAAGGGGAACAAGTCCCAAAGGTAATAATGAGTACTCCTACTCACCCTATGGTGATTCCTCCCACGGTCCCTCCTTATGACATTCCACCATCAACCAATCCTACACCCTCTAAGCCTATCCTTGAAGAAACTCAAGAAGAGAGTCCTCTAACACCCTCTACTCAACCTTTACCCAAACCAAATCTACCATACCCTTCTAGGTACAGGAAAGAGAAGTTAAAGAACAAAGATGACATTCAAGTGTCCAACTTCTTGAGGATGTTTAAGCAATTGAATATCAACATATTTTTTGCGGAGAATTTACCTTTGTGACAATCCGTCAATTTCAGGTCGTTATTTTAATCTCGACTATTACGTATTACATGTTTACTTTAATGAGAATTTTAAATTATCGGCTAACCGAGAAGGTTATGGCTTGAAACTTAACGTAAGAATGTCGTTTCGATGAAAACCGACAAGGAATACATTAAGTATCGATATTATATTCTCAAATTATCAAATAAATGATTTTATTGTATTTATTTTTATTTCTCGTGTTTAACGTTTTAACGAATGACGAGAACTACTAATGATCGCGATACCGACGGATGCCCAAAAATTTATGTTTTATTATCGATTGTCTCGATATTTTATATTTTCAACGTTTTCGATTTAATTACGTTTTAAGTCGTGTCGAAGTGATATTATTATTTTTAAGAAGCGTTTTAACTTTTAAAAAGTATTTTTACGAAACCCGAGTCCCGTAAATATTTTCAACTTTGACTAATAGTCATTTTCTACCCTTTAAATTACTTAATTGCTTTTTAGTCCACAAGAATGTTTAAATTGCAAAAATTACCCTCCACACCCACTATAAATATTTTTCCCACTAACTTAATTTAATCATTTCCCATTTTAAACAAAAAAATCCAAAAATTCTTCTTTCTCTCTTATATATGCGGTCCACCCTAAGCCACCAAAACACCCTCAAAAATCAATTTCTACTTTGATTCATCCTAAACTATTCAAAGACCCACTTTGCAAATTCAACAAGCTTCATTTTGGTATAAAAATTTCCCACATGCATACACTTTAATTTTCATTCAAATTTTTGGTGAAGAACATGTGTTTGATCCATTTTTATGGTTATGATTGTTGTTATTATAATTATATTTGAGTGGGGTTGTTGTTGCATGCAAGGTTTTTATATATTTGATTTTTGTTAGATTGAATTTGAGGTTGTTAGGAGTTAGATACATGTGTTATGATGATATTAGGATGATATTAGGAGTATGTAAATTGATAAAATGGGTTGAAAAATAGTTTTAGTATGATTTTTAAAGAGCTAATTTTGGACAGTAACTTAAAGGGCATTTTTGAATTACTTACTGAAATAATCTTGTTAAACTAATAAGATAGGGTCGTAGAGAATTTCGTTAGCTTCGATTTGATATAAAGTAGGACTTTCAACTCCAAACGAGTGCGAAGTTACAACAATTTTAGTATTTGTGTACCGGGAGACGAGTATCGGCACAATCCGAAAATTGTTGTCGATATTTGGATCGAATCTCGGGGACTATAGAATGAGTTTTAAAAATGTTCAAGGACTGATGTGGGAGTCTAAACCTCAGGTCATGAGTGTATTTTCAAACCCGAGTGTCGGTTTTATAAATGGAGTTGTTTAGATATGTCAAAATGGTTTTACAAGTTGAAGACGTAAATCTTTCCGATTTTTATAACACGAAGGTGTGTCGGGCAGAAGGTCTTAGAAGTAATATTTTTGAATGAAACTTAAAATAAGTCTTATTCATATTATGTGTGAGTTGTTGACCAAGTTTCGTCGAAATCGGACAAGTGTAGATAGGGTAGATTGGTGTGTACATTTGGAGTGTACATGCTGATTGGTAAATTGGACACGTAGTTCAATACTTGTGTGGCGTGAGTTGAGTATTCGTCATTGGACATGGTGATTTACTCAAGTGTTAAGTCATTATATAAATGACTTAGTTACTGGTCCGAGAGAAGTAAAATGATATTTTCACTTGCGTTGACTTGGCGTCTTAAGACGGGTCAATATCGAGAGTGCAAGTGTTTAAAAGAATAGTGTTGAATAAAAGGGTATAGTAATAACACTTGTATTATTAAATTTTTCGGGATTGTCTTGGTTTTGTAATTTTGATTTTTATATTATTTAAGTATGATTTATACTTAAGTCGATTTTTAACGAACGCGCCTTATTTGGTAGGTTGCGGCTTTCATGTTTAAACGGGTATCACTAATCGTCGGCGATTGTCTCATTACCACTATTGGCTAAGGTGAGTCTATAGCCTCGCTTTTAACATGTTTACTTGTTTTATAAAACCCGCGAGGGGGATAACATGCTTGTTTTATTAAATTAAAGGGTACAACGAGAAGTTGTGGAAACCCTTCTTATTAGAAAAGTATGGGTGCAACAATAAGTTGTGGAAACCCTACTTATTGGAAAAGTATTTATTATAAACGAAGGGTACAACGAGAAGTTGTGGTAAACCCTCTTTGTTTTAAAAATTGAACACAAGGAACCCGATTGTATGTTTAGATGAAAGTTATTACATAAGTTTGTTTAGCCTTAAAAGACCCATGAATCGTGAATTGTTAATCGAAGTAACGCTAATGCTATGGATAGATCTATCGGGCTGACGCCCAGTCCGATCACGATTAGCTCTCGCGTGGTGTTGTGATGAACTAGTAATGAAACATCGGATGCATTGTATAAAAGAAATATATGCACTTGGCTAGGTGTGTTGGGCTGAAATAATATATGTTAACGTTCAATGTCATGAGACTTATGTAATGACACGATAATTATGTCTGTACAACATAATTGTCTTTGATAAATTATTAACCATGGAAGGTTATTTTTGAATACTTGTGTTCTCTTTGTTTAAATTGAAAACTCTATAGATTCACTCGGAAAATTTTGCTGACTTTTTAGCATGTTTTATCTCAGGTCCATTGGGAAGACACTCGAGGAATGCAGTTTCGTGAAGCTTGCTTATTTGAAATGTTTTGGCCCGCATTTATAAATTATATCCATTCAAATAATTTTTACCAATTACTAGGTTTTGTAAACTTGAAGTTATTTGGGACCGTGTGTGAAATTGTACTTTTATTGAATGAAAATGAATGGATGTTTATTGAAACGACTCGTTTTGAGCTGTTTTCTATGATTATGAGACTGAACCATGATAGTAACACCCAATGACCCTTCCGCTGTTATGACCAAAATTTAGGAGTGTTACAGATTGGCATCAGAGCTCAAGTTATAGAGAACGAAAAGATTTTCCAAAAATGAATTTTTGAAATCTTTTAACTATAACTGTTGCAAGCGAGACATCCGAGTTGCCGATGGACGAGAATGAAAGTATTTATATATATATGGGATTATATATATATGTTGTAATCTTTATCGATTATTTGAACTTGTGAATTACATGGTATGTTTTCATTTATTTAATTATAAATGATAATTTTATACTTATACGAGATTTATACGACGTAGATTGTCACGAATCCACCCTAATCATTTTAATGCTAGCGCTGAAGCTATTCCTGAAATGAATCATGTTATTCTCTAGATTAACTAAGTTGTGGATATACATGATCCCAACGAAACGGTTAATATTCTTGCTGATATTCTTTTGGTTACAAGGATTTTGATTTCCTTGATTCTTATTCTTGATTTATCGATTCGTTCATTTCGTTTCGCAAATTTAATTTTCATTTTCATTGATCTTCGACATTATACTGTTTTGATAAAAGCAAGTTTGTCCGAGATGGTACTATTGATTGTTAGGAATTGAGATTGATTTGTATGGTATTCACATGCCAACCATGATTCCATATCATATCACTGATCATATTCTGTTAAATCAGTTTCTCATTTGTGTCGATCTTGATCTTTTGCGTTGAGCTGGTGATGCTTGAATAAAGTGATTTATAATCGTTGAAATAAATTGGCCATTTATTTGAACAAGGAAATTATAAATTGTTGAACTACAGATTTCTGAATCTTATTTGGAAGGACTTGATCAATCCATGGAAATAATGATTCATAAACGTGTGGGCTTAAGCATATAGCATCTGCGTGATTAAACTCTTATTGACTCACAATTCATCTGCTCGATTCATTCTTTGATTTTGTTCCTCTAATTCCTTGACCGTGAAATGGTTGTATTGGGGCTGTTCCAAAACCACCAATTGAGGAGGATATCAAGTGTCTCTGAAAAACACTGAAGAAATCTTCTCCTTGTGGGATCGAGGAGCCTTCTTAGCCATGTGAAATACCTAGTAACTCTTAGTAGATTAGTTTATCAATTGTAGTATCTTCTCATTAATCCCTAACTAAACTGTGACAACAGTTAGTAGGACTAGTCTTTTAAGTTGTATGGCATTAGACGATGATTATCTATAATGTTTGACAATACGACTTGTACTAGTTTGTGATCAATGGAATGACTATCTTTTGATTCCTAATTCTACATCGTTCTATTATTATCTTTCTTTGCTTTTCTCTTGTAATTTCATGTGGTATAACGCAATCATTGAATGAATACTCATTATGATTTAATTTACGTTACACACGAATCATGTAGTCAATGAAAGCTATGACTGAAGCACGAATGTGCCAAGTTATTAGTTAATAAGTTGTTGTATCTTAGTTGAATTCATGGCCAACATGAATGATGGATCTGGAGTTGAAGCTAAAACTGGTGGAACTGGAACCGGTGGAGCTAAAGCTGGAGCCGATAATGTTCGTGGTACGGATGAAACAAATGTGCCCGAAGTTAGAGGCTATAACTACACTTCATTCATTAAGTGAAAACCGTAGACTCTTAAGGGGACTAAAGATGATGGAGGATTGTATCAGTTGTTGGGAAGCTGGCGTTAATCTTTCGAATCAGTGACCCTAATCAGGAGGATAAGGTGCAGTCTGAAATCGCTACTCTCCAAGGTCATGCATTAATTTGGTGGAATGGCTGACTTGCTTCCATAGGTATCGTTACTTATGGGACACCATAGACTAGAGGAAACGGTTAACTGAGGAGCTTGTCCTCGAATCATTTCCAAAGTATGGAGCAAGTGTTGTACAATCTGAGACTGATGGGAACTAACATTGGTAGATATATCAAGTGTTTCCACAAGTTGACTCCTTTATGTCCAAGAATTATGGAACCCGAACCGTCAAGGTCAAGCAGTATATTTACAGTTGACCAAGAATAAATGCAGTGATGTGACTCCTTCTAAGCCAATTGCTATTTGCGAAGTTGTCTGTATGGCTTATTTGCTCGTGGGACACATAATTCAAGGCAAGGCTGATGAGGTTACTGAAGGGTAAAATAATTCCAAATTGAAAATTCTTTTCGTGCATTAGAGCTCGTAAGTATATCGAAAAAGGTTGTGGATTATTCATGGCTTAGGTATCGTAGAAGGAATCGTAAGAGAAGTCAGTAGAAAATGTTGTAGTCATTCATGACTATCCCGAAGTGTTTCTGGAAGAATTGGCAAGGCTTCCGCCTCCAAGGCAAATAGAGTTCCTAATTGATCTAATCTCTGGTGTTGCAACTGTGGCACATGAGCCATATTTATTAGCACCATCCGAGTTGAAGTAATTATTTGTGCAGTTTTAAGAACTATCTGATAGAGGTTTCATTCGACCGAGCTCGTGAGTTTGTAGAACTCCTATTCTTTTCTCTAAGAAGAAAGATGATTCGTTTCGTATGTGTATCGATTATCGAGAGCTGCATAGGCTAACAATCAAGAATCGTTACCCGCTTCTTAAAATTGATGATCTATTTGATCAACTTCAAAACTCTCGTGTTTTCTCCAAAATTCTGGTGTTTTCTCCAAGATTGATCTTTGTTTTGCTTATCATCAACTTCGCATACGCGAGGGAGATATTCCTATTACAGTGCTTAGAACTCGTGATGATCATTCTGAGTTTAGGGTTACGCCTTCTGGTTTGACCAGTACACCTGCTGTATTCATTGACTTAATGAATTGTATGTGTAAGCCGTGTCTTGATAAATTCGAAATCGTTTTCTTTGATGATATTCTAATCTGCTCGAAGAGCGAGGAAGAACATGCCGAACACTTAGGGATTATCTTGAACTTGTTAAAGAACGAGAAGATGTACCCAAAAATTTTAAAGTGTGATTTTTGGCTTTGTTCCGCGCAACTTCTCTAACATGTGATTGACAAAGTGGCATACATGTTGATTCTGCAAAAATCAAAGCCATCGAAAATTTGAATGTTCTAACTATTCCAACTGAAGTACGACAAATTCTAGGTTTGGCTGGTAATTACTAAGGGTTTATTAAAGGATTCTCTTTGATATCAAAACCATTAACTAAGCTAACTCAGAGAATGAACCATATGTGTGTGGCATTGATGAAGAGAAAGCTTTTCAAACCATGAAAAGAAAACTCTGCAGCACGCCGAACTTATCGTTACTTGAAAGAACTAAAGGTTTTGTTGTTGATCGTGATACCTCTCCTATAAGATTTAGAGCTGTTTGATTTGTGGATGCTTGTAGAAAACCTAGGAAGAATGAGGAAACTGCACAACCCATGACTTGTAACTGGGTGCAGTGATTTTACTCTTCGTCTATTGAGACATTAATTGTATGGCACGAAGGTACGGTATCCACCGATAGTAAGAGCCTACAATGTATTCTGGAATAAAATAGGTAAATAAGCCTTTAAGTGATTACGATTGTGTTATTCGTTATCATTTGGGAGGTAGGAGTAAATTACAATGGATTCATTGTTAAGCTCTCGAAAACTCAGTCTGAATAGGACTCGATTTCTGTCTTTGATTGACTCTGCTAATTTTATTTCTATAAATAAATTGATCGTGCGAACTAAGAATCGTTTGTTAACTGCTCGTAGTAGACATAAAAGTTATGATGATGTGAAGCGAAAACCTTTGGACATCGAGGTAGGTGGAAAAGTTATGCCAAAGCTATCACCATGAAAAGGTGTTATATATTTTGGAAAACGTGGGAATTTAAGTCCCCGTTAGTTTGGACCATTCGAGATGATATCGATGGTAGGTCCGACGGCATGAAAACTTAAATTACCTCGAGAGCTACAAGGAATTCACGATACTTTTCATATGTCGAACCTAAAGAAATTTCTTCCTGAAGAAGATCTTATTATCTTTTTGATGAAGTATGAATCGATGGTAAGTTGCATTTCATCAAAGTACTTGTTGATATTATCGATAAGGAAGTTAGACAACTAAAACAAAGTCGAATTCCTATTGTCATGAGTGATGGAACTCAAGACGAGGACCAAAATACATTTAACTTTTTGATTTCAACGAGCGATCGAGGAAGAACGCAAGTTGATCTTCGGGACGAAGATCCCAATTTGGTGGGGATAATGTGACAATCCGTCAATTTCAGGTCGTTATTTTAATCTCGACTATTACGGATTACATGTTTACTTTAATGAGAATTTTAAATTATCGGCTAACCGAGAAGGTTATGTCTTGAAACTTAACGTAAGAATGTCGTTTCGATGAAAACCGACAAGGAATACATTAAGTATCGATATTATATTCTCAAATTATCAAATAAATGATTTTATTGTATTTATTTTTATTTCTCGTGTTTTACATTTTAACGAATGACGAGAACTACTAATGATCGCGATACCGACGGATGCCCAAAAATTTATGTTTTATTATCGATTGTCTCGATATTTTATATTTTTGACGTTTTCGATTTAATTACGTTTTAAGTCGTGTCGAAGTGATATTATTATTTTTAAGAAGCGTTTTAACTTTTAAAAAGTATTTTTACGAAACTCGAGTCCCGTAAATATTTTCAACTTTGACTAATAGTCATTTCTATCCTTTAAATTACTTAATTGCTTTTTAGTCCACAAGAATGTTTAAATTGCAAAAATTACCCTCCACACCCACTATAAATATTTTTTCCACTAACTTAATTTAATCATTTCCCATTTTAAACAAAAAAAATCCAAAAATTCTTCTTTCTTTCTTATATATGCCATCCACCCTAAGCCACCAAAACACCCACAATAATCAATTTCTACTTTGATTCATCCTAAACTAATCAAAGACCCACTTTGTAAATTCAACAAGCTTCATTGGTATAAAAATTTCCCACATGCATACACTTTAATTTTCTTTCAAATTTTTGGTGAAGAACATGTGTTTGATCCATTTTTATGGTTATGATTGTTGTTATTATTATTATATTTGAGTGGGGTTGTTGTTGCATGCAAGGTTTTTATATATTTGATTTTTGTTAGATTGAATTTGAGGTTGTTAGGAGTTAGATACATGCGTTATGATGATATTAGGGTGATATCAGGAGTATGTAAATTGATAAAACGGATTGAAAATTTGTTTTAGTATGATTTTTAAAAAGCTAATTTTGGGCAGTAACTTAAAGGGCATTTTTGAGTTACTTACCTAAATAATCTTGTTAAACTAATAAGATAGGATCGTAGAGAATTTCGTTAGCTTCGATTTGATATAAAGTAGGACTTCCAACTCCAAACGAGTGCGAAGTTACAACAATTTTAGTATTTGTGTACCGGGAGACGAGTATCGGCACAATCCGAAAATTGTTGTCGATATTTGGATCGAATCTCGGGGACTATAGAATGAGTTTTAAAAATGTTCAAGGACTGATGTTGGAGTCTAAACCTCAGGTCATGAGTGTATTTTCAAACCCGAGTGTCGGTTTTATAAATGAAGTTGTTTAGATATGTCAAAATGGTTTTACAAGTTGAAGACGTAAATCTGTCCGGTTTTTATAACACGAAGGTGTGTCGGGCAGAAGGTCTTAGAAGTAATATTTTTGAATGAAACTTAAACTGAGTCTTACTCATATTATGTGTGAGTTTGTGACCAAGTTTCGTCAAAATCGGACAAGTGTAGATAGGGTAGATTGGTGTGTACATTTGGAGTGTACATGCTGATTGGTAAATTGGACACGTAGTTCAATACTTGTGTGGCGTGAGTTGAGTATTCGTCATTGGACATGGTGATTTACTCAAATGTTAAGTCATTATATAAATGACTTAGTTACTGGTCCGAGAGAAGTAAAATGATAGTTTGACTTGCGTTGACTTGGCGTCTTAAGATGGGTCAATATCGAGAGTGCAAGTGTTTAAAAGAATAGTGTTGAATAAAAGGGTATAGTAATAACACTTGTATTATTAAATTTTTTGGGATTGTCTTGGTTTTGTAATTTTGATTTTTATATTATTTAAGTATGATTTATACTTAAGTCGATTTTAAAAGAACACGCCTTATTTGGTAGCTTGCGGTTTTCGTGTTTAAACGGGCATCACTAATCGTCGGCGATCGTCTCATTACCACTATTGGCTAAGGTGAGTCTATAGCCTCGCTTTTAACATGTTTACTTGTTTTATAAAACCCGCGAGGGGGAAAACATGCTTGTTTTATTAAAATAAAAGGTACAACGAGAAGTTGTGGAAACCCTACTTATTAGAAAAGTATGGGTGCAACGATAAGTTGTGGAAACCCTACTTATTGGAAAAGTATTTATTATAAACGAAGGGTAGAACGAGAAGTTGTGGTAAACCCTCTTTGTTTTAAAAATTGAAAACACGAAACCCGATTGTATGTTTAGATGAAAGTTATTACATAAGTTTGTTTAGCCTTAAAAGACCCATGAATCGTGAATTGTTAATCGAAGTAACGCTAATGCTATGGATAGATCTATCGGGGTGACGCCCAGTCCAATCGCGATTAGCTCTCGCGTGGTGTTGTGATGCACTAGTAATGAAACATCGGATGCATTGTATAAGAGAAATATACGCACTTGGCTAGGTGTGTTGGGCTGAAATAATATATGTTAACGTTCAATGTCACGAGACTTATGTAATGACACGATAATTATGTCCATACAACATAATTGTCTTTGATAAATTATTAACCATGGAAGGTTATTTTTGAATACTTGTGTTCTCTTTATTTAAATTAAAACTCTATAGATTCACTCGGCAAATTTTGCTGACTTTTTAGCATGTTTTATCTCAGGTCCATTGGGAAGGCACTCGAGGAAGGCGGTTTCGTGAAGCTTGCTTATTTGAAATGTTTTGGCCCGCTTTTATAAATTATATCCTTTTAAATAATTTTTACCAATTACTAGGTTTTGTAAACTTGAAGTTATTTGGGACCGTGTGTGAAATTGTACTTTTATTGAATGAAAATGAATGGATGTTTATTGAAACGACTCGTTTTGAGCTGTTTTCTATGATTATGAGATTGAACCATGATAGTAACACCCAATGACCCTTCTGCTGTTATGACCGAAATTTGGGGGTGTTACAAATTTACATGCCTAAGTTTGCCAAGATGTTTAAGGACCTTTTCTCAAACAAAGAAAAATTGGTTGATATGCCTAACACTTAATTGAAAGAGAATTGTTCTGCGGTGTTGTTGAACACTTTACCAACTAAACTTGGTGATCCGGGCTGGTTCTTAATTCCATATAATTTCCCAGGGGTAGAGAATTGCATAGCACTAGCGTACCTTGGTGCTAGCATAAATTTGATGCCTTTGTCAGTTTAGAAACCACTCTATCTTCCCGAGCTTACACCTACTAGAATGACACTCGAATTAGCAAACCGTTCAATTGCTTATCCGATGGGGATTGCGGAAGACATTTTTGTAGGAGTTGATAAGTTTACATTCCCCGTAGATTTTGTAATTGTGGACTATGATATGGACCCTAGAGTTACCCTCATTGTAGGAAGACATTTCTTAAGTACTGGTCCCACTCTTATTGATGTGGAGGAAGGGGAACTCATTATGAGGGTAGAGGATGAGAAAGTTGTGTTTAGGATGGGAAAAGTAACTAAGAAATCTCAAGGGTGTGAAACCGTTAACATTGTGGATGTTCTTGATGAAGTATGTGATGAACACTTTCATGATGCTTGCAAGAGTAGTACTAAGGACATTCCATATGTTGAGACCGTAGCTTCCATTGCTCCTTCCTTGACTCCTTTGGGAACAAGTGATTTTCTTTTACAAGAATTTGAGGCAATTTTAGGAGATGTGGATTTACCATATGACGATTTTCCCACCGATTGGGAAGAAGATATTCGTACCATTCAGAAACTTCTCAATGATGATAATACTTCTCCACATACTCCTAAGTAAGTTACCGATGATCCATTAGTGAAACCTTCTATTGATTGTCCACCTACTTTAGAGCTTAAGGATCTTCCATCACACCTTGAGTATGCTTTCTTAGAGGGAGTGGATAAGCAACCCGTTATCATTGCTAAAGACTTGAAAGAAGATGAAAAGAAAAAGCTTATAGAAGTTCTTAAGAAGCACAAAAAGGCTGTTGCTTGTAAAATAACCGACATAAGGGGGATTGATCCTAATTTTTGTACTCACTAAATCCTTATGGAGGATGATTACAAACTCGCCATTCAAAACCAAAGAAGGGTTAACCCAAAAATCCATGAAGTCATCAAAAATGAAGTTATCAAACTCCTTGATGCGGATATGATTTACCCAATTTCCAACTCACCATGGTTTAGCCCGGTGTATTGTGTGCCTAAAAAGGGTGGAATTACCGTTGTTCTAAATGAAAACAACGAGTTGATTCCCACAAGACTTGTCACGGGTTGGAGAGTTTGTATAGATTATCGAAAGCTTAATTATGCCACTAGGAACGACCATTTTCCCTTACCTTTCATGGATCAAATGCTTGAACGCTTAGCGAGAAATGAATACTATTACTTTTTTGATGGATTCTCGAGTTATTTCCAAATACCCATTGATTCAAAAGATCAAAAAAAGACCACATTCACTTATCCCTATGGCATATTTGCTTACAAGAGAATGCCTTTTGGCTTGTGCAATGCTCCTGGGGCATCTCAAAGGTGTATGATGGCAATCTTTCATGATATGATAAAGCACACCCTAGAAGTGTTTATGGATGATTTCTTGGTGTTTGGAGATTCATTCACTTCTTGTCTCTCCCATTTAGAACGTATGCTTAAAAGGTGTGAAGAAACCAGCCTTGTTCTAGATTGGGAGAAGTGCCATTTCATGGTTAAAGAAGGAATAGTTTTGGGACATAGGATTTCTAAGAAAGGATTAGAATTGGATCGTGCTAAAGTAGATGTTATTGCCAAACTTCCCCCACCAACTACTATGAAAGGAGTTAGGAGCTTTTTGGGACATGCGGGTTTCTATTGACGTTTTATACAAGACTTTTCTAAGATAGCTAGACCCACGACCCACCTCGTAGAAAAAGAGGCTCATTTCATATTCACACAATAGTGTTTAGAATCTTTTGAGATCCTTAAGGAGAAATTGACTAAGGCTCTAGTTTTGGTTTCACCAAATTGGGATTTGCCTTTTGAGCTCATGTGTGATGCTATTGATTATGTCGTGGGGGCCATTTTGGGACAAAGGATATATAAACACTTTCAACCTATACACTATGCTAGCAAGACAATGACGGGTGCTCAATTGCATTATACTACCACGGAAAAAGAATTGTTAGCCATTGTATATGCTTTGGAGAAATTTCGCCCCTATCTTGTTCTTTCGAAGACCATAGTGTATACGGAACATTCCGCCCTAAAATACCTTATGACAAAGCAAGATGCTAAGCCTAGATTGTTAAGATGGGTTTTGTTTCTCCAAGAGTTTTCTATAGAGATTCGTGATAAGAAAGGAGCCGAGAATTTAGCTGCGGATCATTTGAGTAGACTTGAGCATCCTTTTCAAGGAGAATTGCCTAATAAGGAAATAAATGAATCATTTCCCCTTGAGGAACTCATGTCTATCTCTTCACAAGAGGATGTCACCCCTTGGTTTGCGGATATTGAAAATTGTCTTGAGGGTGATGTGCTAATTGAGGGTCTTACTTCCCAACAAAAGAAAAAGTTTCTCAAAGAAGCTAAATACTACTTTTAGGATGACCCTTACCTTTTTAGGCAATGTGCGGATCAAATCATAAGACATTGTGTAGATGGGCCCGAAGCTTTTATGATCTTAGAGGCTTGCCATAAAGGACCCACGGGGGGCCATTTTGGGCCTAACTACACGGCTAAGAAAGTCTTTGATTCGTGTTATTATTGTCCTTCAATCTACAAGGATGCCCAAGAAATGGTGAAATATTGTGATGTATGTCAACGAAAAGCAAAAAATAATCAACGAGATATTTGATGTATGGGGCATAGATTTTATGGGACCTTTTCCATCTTCTAAGGGAAATAAGTACATACTCGTAGCGGTGGATTATGTTTCCAAGTGGGTTTAGGCTAAGGCCTTACCTACTAATGATGCTCGAGTTGTGGTGAAATTCTTGAAGCATTATTTGCTAGATTTGGTGTACCTCGTGCCATAATTACTGATCGTGGGAATCATTTTTGTAATGATCAATTTACTAGAGTCATGAAGAAGTATGGTGTTAACCACAGACTTTTTACCGCGTATCACCCACAAACCAATGGGCAAACCGAGGTCACAAATCGTGGTTTGAAAATAATTTTGAAAATAGGTGGGAGAATATCGAGCTTCTTGGTCGGATAAACTAGATTATGCATTATGGGCTTTTCGAACCGCATTTAATACACCAATAGGTTGCACATATTATAGGCTTGTATATGGAAAAGCATGCCACCTCCCATTTGAGCTGGAACACAAGGCTTCATGAGCTCTTAAATGGGCTAACTTTGATCTTAATCAAGCCGGTCCACATAGGAAAGATCAACTCAATGTGATGAATGAGCTTAGAACTGATGCCTATGAAAACTCATTGCTTTACAAAGAAAAGACTAAGCAATTTCATGATGCCAAGATTAAGAACCGTGAGTTTAAAGTTGGAGAGTCGTTTTACTCTATAACTTACGGTTGAAACTTGTTGCGGGCAAGCTTAAGTCACGATGTACCGGTCCATTCGCTATAGCTCAAGTGTTTCCATATTGAACCGTTGAGTTATCTCAACCAAATGGCCCAAATTTCAAAGTGAATGGTCATCATGTGAAGCATTATTTTTGTAACACCCCCAAATATTAATACTTTTGTTCAGCGGAAGAGTCGTTGGTGTTACGGGATAGCACATTACTCAAATTATAGACAACGCATAAAAATCGCGTCATTTAATAATAAAGCATTTTTCCATTCATGAATATCAAATTTACATAGGTCCCAAGTCATAGTATTTCATACAATTTTTACAAAGCATTTGAATGGAAATTTGTTATTTAAGTGCGGGCCATTAATTCTTGTCGTCTTCCCGAGAATTAACTTCAAGTACCTGAGATAAAACATGTTAAAATAAAAGGTCCGCAAAAACGCCGAGTGAATTCATAGAGTTTAATGAAATCCATTAATATATCATTGGTATAAAATTATTACCGAAAATCATTTTGTACAAATCTTTTTAGTAGACCATAAAATAATCCAAAAACCATTTATACAAATCTTTGTTGTAAATCATACTATAGGCCTTTGCCTTCAAAACCATTATACGAACCAATGTCGTAAATACATCATACAATACGTTTTATAACGTTGTATAGAGTTAAATAAAAACCGTTATATGAATATGGTTATGTAAAACCAAAACGCGAACATAATATCAATAATAAGACCCCGTATTGCTAGTGAGGCAATATATTGTAATTCGATGCGTATAGAAGTATTTTTGTTATTGGATTATTATAAGCCGCATGACATTGCTACCTTACTATAACAAACAACGGGTAGCTAACCCGAAACTCATTTTCCCATCTAAAACAGCGTGTCGTCACAATAATCACGCTTATGTAAATCTTCTCATACATAAATTCGCTTACCAATCAATGTGGCACGACAAGGATCAACCGTCAAGGCGCGAACTGGGGTGATCTTCCCCAAATAGTACTATTATATGCATAAGCGTCTACCAAATCCCGGTAGTTCACAATTCATGCTAATGGGACTTTTAGTGACATAACCTAACTTTAATAATCAATTTCATTTTATTCATCGGGTCATATAATCATTCTTCGGGTTATATAATCATTCGGGTCCAAATCAGTAAGCAAACAATCGGGACAACTGGTGTCCTATTTTATTAAAACTAACATGTTATCCCCCTCACGGGTTTATAAAACATTTCATAAAACATTTAAAAGAGTGCGAGGCTATGAACTCACGTTGATTGGGGAAGGCGGGTTATCGGCAATTTGGATGTACGGTACGTGCTTCAATCACGGAAACCTAGACAAATAATACTCGTCTTAGACTCTTGTCCAATGACTTTATAAAAACAATGGCTATGTATATATGATGATATCATAAGTATGATGATGATCAAGTGGGTTTTTATATCTTCATTCAACATTATAGTATTATGTGTTAGTCAAATTTTTTACTAGTTACACTAGTTTCAATCCAATTTCATATTAAGGCCTAATAAGCCCATGATAAGCCCATTATATAATATTAGTCCAATTATCCTTTTAACATCAGCCCTATACTCACATGTTGGGCCCATGTGGGTTAAGCCCAATGAGTAAGTCCATTAGTGTTTAGCCAAATTAGTTGGGTTAATAGTCCAATAAGGCTAATTTGGCCCATTAATGTCCATATGTTATAAAGCTCGGGTTTTATCGGTTTTTACTTGTTATATAAGTTTATACATCAGCATGTGAGTTTATAAAAGTTTACATTAGGCGGGTCTGACCGTCTAAGTTTTATATGACAAAAACGTTAATCTTTCGGTTTTAGCCGAAAAGATGTAAAACTTATGTATATAGTTTTATAACTTGTAAAATGTTTGTACTTGTAAATTATATAAAATGTCTCATTTTAATATCATAATATATAACTCTCATTTATAAGTATTATTAGTAACTAGTAGGTTTTTATATATGTATATTTTATAAGTACATAATTTGAGTGCTTATATTATATACTTTTTATTTTACAAAATCTGATCCTAAATATTCAGTTCACTAAAACATCCATATCTTGAGTTATATAAGGAGATAGAACCCCAAATTTTTATAGCAGAAATTAAATGATATGTGCTTCATTTAACTCTTTTATAGCTACTGATGAATCAGCCTCAAGTATTTTAATAAATTCGTCCAAAACAGTCTATGCAGATTTGTACTCCAATATTGTTTTGATCATATCTCACTCATTTTAAGGATTACATTGTATGGCCAACTCTCACATGTGTATAATCCATATACCTTACTGTATATTAAATAATCTATGCCATTTTAACAAGTTATCATATGGTTATTCTCTGTTTTATACAGCCTACACTTTTAATCATGATTTTATCATTCTTTCATATAGCTCATAATCATTTTAATCAAGTTTATCAACACATGATTCCCACACAATACTTTTGATCATCATATATAATCATATACATATACATTTAGAAATAAAATATAGATTTACATTTACAAAATAACAAGGTGATGGAAGAATAAATCTTGTTACCAACCAAGATTGTGTAGGTTATGATCAAGGCTTGGATTTTGATGACAAAACTTGTGATAAACCAATATCAACTTCAAGTCCACCAATCTTTATAAACTCCTTATGGGAAATCAGCCCTAGAACACAATCAAATCTCCTCCTTAGATGTTAAAATCACTACCAATCAATAAATCTTCAAGAGGTTTCCATCATATGTGTGAATAACACATGATATTGTGGTTAAATTGATCAAATGAGGGTGTTCGTTGAAGATTTGGGACGGCAAGAGGACAGGGTAAAGAGAGAGAGATTAGTGGTTTTGCATGGTAAAAATAAAGAAATGGTTTAGGTAAATGGATTTTGTAAAGCTTACAAGACAAGTGTTAACTTGTTATAAAATTTTGACACCTCATGGTGTGGTGGCTTATGTTTAGCCGTCCCATGAGTGGGGTGAGGCAAGTGTAAACTTGTCTCATCCCACTAATTTACGGTTACTCCTCGATTCTAGTTTCCTCGATTTGCGTGTCCTCGGGTCGTTTTACGAAAAATGTTTTTATAAATTATGAATCAACGGCACAAAACGAATCTAATAAAAGTTGTCTCATCAAAAACGGAGTTCAAAAACGTAAATACGTAAACCTAGGGTTTCCGGTTTAGTCGTAAAGGACGTTAAATTATGAACATAAGTCCTAATCTCTTCTCGTAAATTTGTGAGTTTATGAACCAACACAAATTTAAAATTCCAAAATAATATTCACGGATAAATTTATTTCCTGAAGTGTCGGACTGTCACCAAAAACGGTGTATGTAAACGTAAGCACGTAACGTAGAGTCCTCCGGTTTAGCCGTATTCGATGCTACTTCAAGACGTAAACCCAAATTTCTTCCCAAAAATAAGTGAGTTCATATTATAACATTAAAATAATATTTTTAAATAATACTTGAGAATAAAATATTGACCATAAATTGACGGATTGTCACAGCATTTACCCCCCATAGAGGATCTTTGTCCTCAAAGATCAATTTATCTTACTACTGGTTTCTTATAGAGTTAGAGCCATGTGGGTATTTCCTCCACATTCGGTCTTTCCTCACAAGTGTAATTCATTACAATACGCGAGTTTCATCAAACATAACTACGAGAATACGATCAGGCTTAATGTTGACTTACTTTCTTTATCCATGATGTTCACGTGTTTTTTATGAATGCAACTTTTCGCCGATCTAAACTTTATCAAGAAGTAATCAGATTTTCACTTGATAGACATTTTATCAAGTTCCATATACGAAACATAATTCACGCAGCCCTTGAAGTCCTAGGGTAGATCCAACTTATATGCCTTTCAAACCAACTTTTTATAATTTCCCAATGGTCCCATACAACGGGGACTTATTTCCCATGATCCTTCCAATCATCACTTCATTTTTCCAAAGTGAAATTTTTTGGTATAACTTCGCTACCCATCCTGCACTTCAAGATCTACATTTCATATTCACATAACCTCCTGCCCACTACTGGCAGTCAATAATCAGATCCTAATTTCAACAATCATTTCCGGTCTCGCGGGTCGGGTATTTTGTAAGGTTAGGTTTGTCATCATAGGCAACCTTAAACCTAAAAGACATGTCCAACTCACAATGGGTGTATGTCGGGTGTCTTCATCCCAACTCCTGCTTAAAGATGCTCTCATATTTTAGATCCTCACAAGATTCGATCTTGATCCTAATACGATAATTATCAATGATAATCTCTCCAAAGGAAAGCGATTATACGGTTCATTACCAAAGGTCAATCATTCAAACATAAAACAAGACTTCTAGTGTTTTGTATCGTTACTTTACATCGTCCCTTCGATTGGGGTGGTAAACAGTACCCTCATCAAGGTTAGTTCCCAATGACTTCTGAGAAGATCTCTAGAAATTCGATGCGAAGCGAGGATCTTGATAGAGATGATCGATACAGGAACACTATGTTTACACAACTCCTTTAAATACAAAAGAGTCAATTTCTTCATCGAGAATCTATCATTAATAGGAATGATATTAACAGATTTGGTCAGTCTGTCGACGATGACCCAAATTGAATCAAATTCAGATGATGACCTTTGCAATAGTTAGATGCTTACTAATGTATGAGGCGATGTCTGTCTTCATAATTTGCCATCAGTACAACTTCTTCAGATAAAGATACATTTTATCATAAATGACATGAATAAATTACTTAATCTTATGAGATTCCAACATGACTAAATCTTGAAATCCTCCATATTTAGGCAACCACAAGTGGCCTTTAAAACATTTAACGGCATCGGCTTCTCAATTCTAATGGTTCACATTAGCCGCGAACCCCTTTTATTATCTATATTATCCTTTTTACAAGCATCGGCTATATTTTAAATTGCACGGCAATTTATTTTGCACAATCATTATTAAGGAACACATCCTAATTGATTCTTTATCCTTTCTATATAATGTGTCAGTATCTACATTCACCTTCCCTAATGAAATAAATATCATTTCTTTCTTCATATTTTCTAAGTTTTAGTTTCGTCTCAACTATCATTTTTATTAGTTTTGCTCAATCCGGCGTCTAAAGCGTCAATAACTATTACAAGTAATTAAATAGTAAATATTTAATTTTTATGAAACGTAAACGTAAGAATTTTTAAATTTCTTAGTTCGTCCAATTATAGAAACATGTTCAAATATAAATTTGAATTTAATTAACACAATTATAGAAAAATGTTCAAATATAAATTTAAATTTATAGTTTGGTCAAAATTTTCTTAGTTGAAAAGGCAAAAATTGTGGTTTCAAATTCCAAGTCATGGTTTAAATGGTTTCCTCAATCCCTCTTAGGTTGTCTTGAGGTATACACAAACATTTACCCCTAAACAGAAGTTTAGTTAAATGATTTGGGTATAAGGGAATGATTTCTTAAATATTCCTTTGATAAAACATTTGTTAAAACATTTTTGCACTTACTTTTTGGTATAACCCAAAGCCTTAATGGCTCTAATCTTTGAAGAGTCAATATAGATTCCATTATCTATTAATCACACGGTCAAATAATGTAAATGATTAAGCCTTTAATCACATGTTAAATACTCAAGGTACAGGTTTTCATTGTTCGGCCAATTTAGGGCAGTCTATAAATGATTATTAACTCCTTTCTATTCTTAGAAACAAACAAATGGTCCTTAATGATCACAAGCATGAATTTATCAAATTACAGCCTACACACGTGATTCACCGAATTTATGGATGCTACATGTGCATTGGTCAATCCAAACAACATAACATGGAACTCATAATGTTCATTACGAGTTCTCATTGTAGTGATTGGAATAGATAATCTTTTTCGCGGACGCGAAGTTGGTGATAACCTTGCCGTGGATCAAATTTTTTAATATACGCTAGAACCTTGTAAATGATCGAACAAATCTATCATCTTGGGTAGTGGATATATATTTTGATCATCAATTTACCTGGTTCACGGTAATCAACAAATATAAGGAATGATAACACCATAGCTCTTTATGATGACGAGCTTGGGAGAATAAAATCTTTCTCCGACAACTCTCTCATTTGTACGGTAACACTTTTGATTCGAATGGTGCTGAAGTATAGTGCACATGCCACAGGTGCAGCACCAGGAATATATACCAAATTCAACTTGCCTTAATGGCGAAAGTCTAGGTAATTCACCAGCATATACCTCTTAAAGTTTCTGATAACAGAAACGTATTTTAATAAATTTACTTTAAGTTCTTTCTGGATTATAATATCTATGACTAGTTCATAACCATTCATGGTAAAATTTCAAGTCTAAAAGCAGGATATGGTCATCCATCAAGAATTTTTAGATCACTTTTGATAATCAACATCTTATCTTTTAGGGGAATTCTACTCGAGTTCCCATCAATTAAGACAATGTCGTCATGTCATAATCAATCAATCCATTCTACTGGCACTACCAACTTTCCAGTTTCATTACCGTTGATAAGATGTGAACTTCTCAAAAGACTAATAATAACTCATAATCCTTCACAAATTCAAGGATATCTGGAGACATAACTAACCTTAAAAAGAGTAAGGTTAACGCATGATCTACGCGGGAGAATTTCAAATCAGTTACAAAAGAAAACACTAACGAATATGAATATATCCCATGTTTTCATAATTTGAGTACGCATTCGAAAGCTCCTTGGATTGTTACCCAGGTCATTCAAATGAAATCTAATCAAAAGAAATGATAGGAACGTCGATACATCTAGTCGGGTATCAACACTCGGTAATCAGATACTTTTCTAAAGAATCTAACCACGGGAAAATTCGACAAAGAGGGGATATCAATTGTCAATTAAGACAATTTCCACAGATGAATAAATTCAATTCAGAAAAATAAATGGTACGGGCACATATGTAGGTGTCTTTAACAATATGTCCTTATTTTTACACTTCTTGCAGATCTCATAAAATTTAATCTTTCACAATCTTCAAAGAAATTTAGTGTTTATTAATATTTTCATGGTGACTACTAATCAGCCTTGCATGGTCCCTTCCAAATTGTATGTAGGCGCGCAACAATATACAATTTTAGGATTAACGATGCAATACTCAGTTCGTCAAAACTTTGTCATCATGTTTAAAATAAAAATATTTTCATGCTTAATTCTTGAATAAGAATCAAAATGAATTTACAGAGATGTTATTTGTTATGGAAACTATTAAGTTTTCCAAGGTGTTTCATAAACAACTTTATTTCAATAACGGTTACTTATAAGTCTCACTTTAAATAATCCATATGGTGATGAAAATTTTATTTTTCTCAAGGAATACAGTTTTAACTTATAAAAACAATGAGTGATCTGCAAAAGAGTGATTAAGAGTTGTTCACCAAGAACTAACTACAATATAATAGGAAATGAGCTTAGACAATTAATCATGAGGTTCATGACCTCGATGGCACTCAGGAATACAAAGAGAAGAATTTACAACGCAACTCAAACCGAGATGAGTGCGTGTTCAATGGTTGCATCACTAATGCGAACATTAGTATGAAGCAATAAAAGATAGATAACATCGATACATGTAGGATTTAGCAATCAAAGGTATTCTTTTCATTAATCACAAACAAGTCAAAATTATACCGTAACACATTACGTGTTTCCATGCCATACAATTCCAAGAACTCATCCTACCAATTGATGTCTCAGTTAAGTTAGGTAATTTTAAAAGATACCACAATGAATGCTAATCTACAAGAGTCATTAGGTGTTCCACCTGTCCCGGAAGATCCATCGGTCCCAATTCAGAAGAAGATTTCTTCAATTTATTTCTTGGACACTGGGCATCCTCGTCATTGGACAATGGTATAGGAACAACCCTTAACACAAACTAACAATCATTTAAAACCTTATAATTCAATCACAGGACTTAACGACATCCTCTTAACAATTTCTTATATTCCATACAGGTTAAATTTTATTTTATGCAAGTTTTCAATCAACTTATACTCAACGCTACATCCTACCTCATTTTCCAATACTTTCAACCTTATTCTTAGACCTTGAAGGGGCAATAAAAGTTCGATATGAACAACACTTAATTTACAATCTTATAACTCTTACAACGATAGTTATCAAATGAGTCACTAGTATGAAATGACTCACACATTCAATTAGACCTCTCGGAAAGGTACAAGTGGCATGAGGCCTTTGGGTAATGGCTCCAATGAAAGCCTCAAGTGCAACATTCACCCTTTAGATTTCAAATTTATGAATTGGGTGACACTGAATCAGATGACACCTTTCTAGGTGGTAAGGTTTTGTCAAACTCCACTCTATAAGAAAAGATCGTCATGACATCGATATCAGATTTATTCTCGCCAATTCTTCTTCAAGATTTCAATCAACTAATACCAACATTTCTACGAATATCAACCATTTTGTTGAGATTATAAATTTCCACAACCTGGTTTAGATCTGGAATAGCTAGAATTCCTACGGGAATAGCTTCGATCGATTTACTAGGGGAGTTAGGGTTTCTTGTGACAATCTACATCGTATAAATACCTCGTATAAGTATAAAAATAATCACCAAACAATCATGTAATCAAATTACATCATATATATATATATATATATATATATATATATATATATATATATATATATATATATATATATATATATATATATATATATATATATATATATATATATATATATATATATATATATATATATATATAATCTAAGTTATATATATATATTAAAATAACACTTCTCAGTCTGGCCTTGTTGGTAACTCGAGAATTCTTCGGAACCGTTATTGTCAAAAGATTTTTAGACATTTTGTGAAAAATGTTTATAGTTGAAAGATTTTGAAATGCTTTATTCAAAACCTTGGTTTTTAAAAATCTTTCGTTCTCTATAACGAGAGCTCTGGTACCAAACGGTAACACCCCCAAATATTCATACTTTTATTCAGCGGAAGAGTCGTTGGTCTTACGGGATAGCACATTACTCAAATCATAGACAACGCATAAAAATCGCGTCGTTTAATAATAAAGCATTTTTCCATTCATGAATATCAAATTTACATAGGTCCCAAGTCATAGTATTTCATACAATTTTTACAAAGCATTTGAATGGAAATTTGTTATTTAAGTGCGGGTCATGAATTCTTGTCGTCTTCCCGAGAATTACCTTCAAGTACCTGAGATAAAACATGTTAAAAGAAAAGGTCAGCGAAAACTCCGAGTGAATTCATAGAGTTTAATGGAATCCATTAATATATCATCGGATAAAATTATTACCGAAAATCATTTTGTACAAATCTTTGTAGTAGGCCATAAAATAAGCGAAAAAACATTTTATACAAATCTTTGTTGTAAATCATACTATGGGCCTTTGCCTTCAAAACCATTATACGAACCAATGTCGTAAATACATCATACAATACGTTTTATAAGGTTGTATAGAGTTAAATAAAAACCGTTATATGAATATGGTTATGTAAAACCAAAACACGAATATAATATCAATAATAAGACCCCGTATTGCTAGTCAGGCAATATATTGTAATTCGATGCGTATAGTAGTATTTTCGTTATTGGATTATTATAAGCCGCATGACATTGCTACCTTACTATAACAAACAACGGGTAGCTAACCCGAAACTCATTTTCCCATCGAAAACAGCGTGTCGTCACAATAATCACGCTTATGTAAATCATCTCATACATAAATTCGCTTATCAATCAATGTGGCACGACGGGGATCAACCGTCAAGGCGCGAACTAGGGTGATCTTCCCCAAATAGTACTGTTATATGCATAAGCGTCTACCAAATCCCAGTAGTTCACAATACATGCTAATGGGACTTTTAGTGACATAACCTAACTTTAATAATCCATTTCATTTTATTCATCGGGTCATATAATCATTCTTTGGGTTATACAATCATTCGGGTCCAAATCAGTAAGCAAACAATCGGGACAACTGGTGTCCTATTTTATTAAAACTAACATGTTATCCCCCTCGCGGGTTTATAAAAAATTTCATAAAACATTTAAAAGAGTGTGAGGCTATGAACTCACGTTGATTTGGGAAGGCGGGTTATCGGCGATTTGGATGTACGGTACGTGCTTCAATCACGGAAACCTAGACAAATAATACTCGTCTTAGACTCTTGTCCAATGACTTTATAAAAAGAATGGCTATGTATATATGATGATATCATAAGTATGATGATGATCAAGTGGGTTTTTATATCTTCATTCAACATTATAGTGTTATGTGTTAGTCAAATTTTTGACTAGTTACACTAGTTTCAATCAAATTTCATATTAAGGCCCAATAAGCCCTTGATAAGCCCATTATATTATATTAGTCCAATTATCCTTTTAACATCAGTCCTATACTCACATGTTGGACTCAAGTTGGTTAAGCCCAATGAGTAAGTCCATTAATGTTTAGCCAAATTAGTTGGGTTAATAGTCCAATAAGGCTAATTTGGCCCGTTAATATCCATATGTTATAAAGCTCGGGTTTTATCAGTTTTTACTTGTTATATAAGTTTATACATCAGCATGTGAGTTATAAAAGTTTACATTAGGCGGGTCCGACCATCTAACTTTTATTTGACAAAAACGTTAATCTTTCGGTTTTAGCCAAAAAGATGTAAAACTTATGTATATAGTTTTATAACTTGTAAAATGTTTGTACTTGTAAATTATATCAAATGTCTCATTTTAATATCATAATATATAACTCTAATTTATAATTATTATTAATAACTAGTGGGTTTTTATATATGTATATTTTATAAGTACATAATTTGAGTGCTTATATTATATACTTTTTATTTACAAAATCTTATCCTAAATATTCAGTTCACTAAAACATCCATATCTAGAGTTCTATAAAGAGATAGAACCCCAAATTTTTATAGCAGAAACTAAATGATATGTGCTTCATTTAACTCTATTATAGCTACTGATGAGTCAGCCTCTAAGTATTTTAATAAATTCGTCCAAAACACTCTGCAGATTTGTACTCCAATATTGTTTTGATCATATCTCACTCATTTTAAGGATTCCATTGTATGGCCAACTCTCACATGTGTATAATCCATATACCTTACTGTATATTAAATAATCTATGCCATTTTAACAAGTTATCATATGGTTATTCTCTGTTTTATACAGCCTACACTTTTAATCATGATTTTATCATACTTTCATATAGCTCATAATCATTTTAATCAAGTTTATCAACACATGATTCCCACACAATACTTTTGATCAAAATTTTAATAGACAATAAAATTTTATTAAAAACCCTTTAATTTTAATTTTAAGGTTTTCTGTGAGAGACACGTTGCTTTATGGGATCCGTTCATTCGTGAGCGTTATTTTCTTGCTTAAAAATTTCAAAAATCCATAAAAATTAAAATTGTTAAAAATCCATAAAAATTAAAAATTTTCAAAAATCCAAAAAGATTTAATTTATATTGTGTATATATATTCTCTTTGTGTTTGGTATTGTTTTCTTTTGCCTTTGTAGGTGTATGCGTACTAGATCTTCTACTTATCAAGAGCCCGAGACTCTTGAAGATTTAGCTATGGCAGGTGTGAACAACAACAATAATCTACCGCACCTCAATAATAACAACAACAATGTTCTTCCACAGCCCGATATTCAGACAATGGAGGAGCTTTGTCAACCCACAATGTTTGGACGAGGAGGACCGATTGCGCCGATGCAAATCACGGCTCCGGAGTTTTCGTTGAAGCATCATATGATCCAGCAAGTGCAAACTAATCCATTCGCCGGAATGCCTGATGATGATGCCAACAAACACCTCGACAAATTCATTACAATCACTCAAAGCATGAAGTTGCCCGGTGCCACAATGGATGTTCTTCGCCTTCAACTCTTCCCACATACTTTATCCCACCACGCCGAGAAATGGTTTGATCGTCTTCCGAAGAATTCCATTCATACTTGGGATGACATGACTCAACGCTTTTTGTCGCGCTACTTTCCACCATCCATGGTCACGAGCCTTCGCAATCAAATCAGCGGTGTCATGCAAGAACCCGATGAATCTCTCTTTGATGCTTGGGAAAGAAATAATGTTTTGATCGATCGTTGTCCAAACCACAACATGCTCCCCGTGACCTTAATTGATACTTTCTACAACGGTTTGACTTTTTGAGATCGTGATACGATTAATGCAGCCGCCGGTGGCACATTTATGAAAAGGAGACCCGAGGAGTGTAGAGAGCTTATTGAAAACATGACTACTCATCACAAAAACTGGGATTCCTCCGCTTCTTCAAGGAACAACCCGAGAGTCAATGTTTCTTCTACTTCAGCAAACCCCGACATGACCGAATTCACCCGCATGATGGCCGAAATGAACAAAAATATCTTGCTTCTCGCTACAAACCAACAACAAGTTAAAGCGGTAGCTAATCCTTGTGAGACATGCGGCGGTCCACACTCATACACTGATTGTCCTTCTACTCAAGGAAATCTGGAAAACGTGTATGCAGCTTATGGTAATTATTCACCGGAAAATTACCAAGCCCGGCCTCAAGGGGATAGAAATTTGCTAAGTTACCGGTCAAACAACTACCTTTCACCCGGTTTTTCTCCTCAAAACCAAAACCCCAACAACAATTACAATAGAAGCAACCAAATCCCACCTAGAGCTTCTAATCCTTATCACCCACCCGCTCAACAAAACCCACCCATCAATCAAGATGTTGAAGCCATAATGAGAACCCAAGGTGAGAAAATCAAGAATCTACAGAGCCAAATTATCAATTTGAAAGGGGATATCACCAAGCAAGGGAATGACATTAGATCCGAGCTTCGAGATAATATTCAATCCTCCTCCAGCAATCGATTTGAAGAATATGCTGGCTAGTTTCTTACCCACCACTCAACCCTCTTCTTCGAGTTCTCTACCTTCAAACACCGTCACCAATCCGCGAGCGAATTTGAGTGCTATTACTACCCGTAGTGGAGTTACTTTAGTAGGACCACCTATCCCGCCTCCATCATCTACACCTCCTCCACCACCATTTATCCCTACTCCTCCCACACCTAGTATTAGTACACCATTACCGTCTCCGCCTCGTCATGACGATGTCCCCAAGAAGAACCCTTCAACATCTCAAACTTCACCTGCTACACCTTCACCACCCAAACCCAATATTCCTTATCCATCTCGCTTAGGCAAGGCCAAAATGCACACCAAGGATGACATTCAAGTGTCAAACTATTTGAAGAAAGTTTCGGAAATGACCGTCACTTTTCCCCTTGTTGAAGCTCTTGCACAAATGCCGAAATTTGTTAAGATGTTTAAGGAATTACTTAGCAAGAAGGAGAAGATGGCCGAGTTTGTTAATACTCGATTGAATGAAAATTGTTCTGCCGTCCTTCTTAAAGAACTTCCGGAGAAACTTGGAGATCCCGGTCGTTTTGTGCTTCCTTGTACTTTTAACCAAACCGACAAATTTACTGCCTTAGCCGATCTCGGGGCAAGTATTAATTTGATGCTGTTAATTGTTTGGAAAAATTTATCATTGCCCGACCTTACACCCACCAAAATGACTCTTGAGCTAGCCAATCGCACTCTCGCTTACCCCGTTGGTATAGCCGAAGATGTGTTCATTAAAGTTGGCACATTCACTTTTCCGGTCGACTTTGTCGTTGTTGATTATGAAATGGACCCTCGTATACCGTTAATACTTGGGCGCCCATTTTTAAGAACCGATAGAGCTTTAATTTATGTGGATAAATGTGAGCTCATCTTAAGAGTCGGGGATGATGCACAAGTTTTTGAAATGGGGAAGCTTACAAGCAAATCCTTTGGAAGAGAATCAACGAATATTATTAATGTGCTTGATGATTTTGTCGTCTACAACAATCCTCTATTCGAGTCTTGCAATGATAATCCACTTTTTCAAGATGATGTGGATGATTCTCTATCCAATTTGGAACCTTCACCCATATATGATTCTCCACCGATCTTTGATGCTTATGATGATAATTCTAGCTCAGATACGGATAATTATGATGACTTTACTTCTGAGTATCCAGAGATGCCCACTTTCGATGATTTTGATGAGGCCGATACTCTTTCGAGTGATTCTTCTCATGATGAAGATCCTCCGCCATCACTTGATCCTACTTTGGATGATTACTCATTTGAGGAAGACTTCTCTACTTTTCTCAATACTTACTTCCCTCATGAGAGTGATGCCCCTCCGTTAGACTTTGATGATTATCGTCTTGATCCTACTTTGGATTTGAAGAAAATTCTTTCAAAGGAGAAGCAACCGGACGACACCAATATCCGCAGCACGTATGATTTAACACCTCTTTGTCCACCTTCTGAGGACGAGGTTGTGCATTTTCTTCGCGGATCATCTTCACATTCTGCTGAGCCTGAGTGCTATTTTCCCCTAAAGGAAAAGGTGTTCGACCCCGGTATCGATATTCTTCAGCCATCTCAGTATCCGTCTGATGAAATAAAAGGAAAGATTTTTGGAACTTTTGAGGACATGCTTGCACCTCACCATACTTGCTCCCACTGTGCTCCATCTTTGCTTAAGGGAGCTTGCCTACTCTTCTTTGGCTTGCCTTGTTCGCCTTACGCTTGTGTTATTTGATGGACGAAAACTATGTATTTGATCCCGGTGGATGTGTTTCATGCTTCTTCCTATGCTAATCAAGGTCGAGTCAGGCTCACGACTCGGTAAACAAAAATCAAGCGCTTCTTGGGAGGCAACCCATGTATCTATCTTTTAGCTTTCTTTATCCTAAGTGTAGGGGAGACCCGTTGGTGTTTGTTATCTCCTCTCTACTCATATTCAGGGATTCGCGCTCTCAATGATCCACTCTTGATGATTTTTGACGACCCGTGATTCCGTGTTTCCGTCTTCCCGGTTCTATCCTAAACTCTTTTCGCTTCACTATTTTATAATTCTCAATATTAAAATAGGAATCTCTTTAGTTGTCCTTTATTTAGCAAGATTTAAACAAAGTGCACAATGTCCTAAGTGTAGGAGAGTTTACTCCCACATGATTAAACATTGAGGACAATGTTTATATTAAGTGTAGGGGGGACTTCTATCGAAGTTAAGTGGTCTTTTCCTTGTATTTGTCCTCATTTTAACCGGAAAATCAATTTTTCGACATTATTCAAAATTTTTGATCTATTTTGGCCTATTAGTTTTTCCCTTTATATAGTTATTTTCCTTTCTTTACTAGAATAAATTTTAATAAAGTGGCTTTAATTTTCAAAAGTTGTGAATCTTTTGACTCAACCCGAGTTTACTTATCTAAGTTTACTCTAGCTAGTATCCTTAACGTGTTTAAGTCAAGTTTTGCTAGGCTTTTATATAGGGAGTTAGAAAACGCGAAAGTCTTAACTCTCACGGGTTAAGAACAAGAACTTTTCGCAAGTTCCTATAATTGATCCTAGAGAGTCGTTTATCAAGGGAACTTTAAAATGCGATTTCTAAACTTGAAAAAGTCTAAGAATTTGCAAGATCCTATAAACGACTCGAAAACCCAAAACTTTGATTTAATAGGCTAAGCATCCACGAGTCTCATTCCTTGAGATTTTAAAATGTGGAGAACGAGAGATGATAGAGTCAATTATAAGTTTGGTATTCTTTCGTGAATTTATGTGAGTTAATTATAAGCCTATTCTCCATCGCTTGCTAATAAATTTATCTGCAATAAATAAGGTTGTACGATTTGAAAAGTTACTTAGCTTCTAGCCCAAGATCGTTTAAAAGTTGCTCGGTATGGATTAGAGTTCATAGCCAAGGCATAACTTATTGAAGTGGGATGCGAAGATTGGCGAGTCCGAAAAGGCCCTAACAAGGCATGAGGGCTACATTTTGTTGCTAAAGATCCAAGTGATGTGAAGAATCATTTATCAAAAATCAATATGAAGGATCGAGACACACGACGAAAAGCAAATACTCCCCTAAAGATCATGGAGAAGTCTATCCGAAAAGGCCCTAACAAGGTATGAGGATAAACAGATCCAAGTCCAAAAAGGAGGCGGATCGTTGTATATCAAAGTCCAAAATAAAGATTGGAGAAAAATGAAGAATTCGTGGTCCAAATATGAAGAATCTCTCAAAACTTCAAGTGAAGAAATTCCTATTATGAAGAGAAGACCATTATTTCATGAACGTCTCTCAAGATTTGAAGTATGAAGTCGCTGCCAAATATCGGTCCGAGAAAGGTCTCAAATCGCGAAGCGAGTTATGCCAAGATATGAACTTTTTGAGGTCCCGAGAAGCAGTTTTAAAAGATTTTGTCCTTTAGCTAACTATTGATTAAATAGTCCCACTTTATTTTCAGCCTAAATAACTATCGAAATAAGTCAACAATGCATCCTCGTGATCATTCAAGACAACAATAAAACAAAAGAGATACACCTAGGAATAAGGGAGTCTAAGCGAATAATTGGCCCACATGAGTTCGTGTTAGTTTGCTAACTTATAATAACAATGATCTCGTTTTTAAGCTTGGTTTGGAGAAAGTGAAAACTTGAGGATGATGACCATTCATGACATTTCCAAAACCCGAAGGTGTGTTTTTGATTTCTTTCTTACTTTGAATGTTTATAATTTTCTATCTCTTTAATAAAGGCCAACATGGATTGATTATGATGAAAAGTGTAATCGTGCTTTGTAACTAAAGCATTGCATGAGGACATTGCAATGGTCAAGTGTAGGCGATTTGATAGGTGTGTAAACACCCATCCTTTTTACCACTTAACTACAATAATAACCGGACCAAAACGTGTATTTTATGTCGTAAATGTCGGAATTATGCGTGGTTTGTGTATTTGTTGTTATTTAGGGCGAAAATGTGGAAAAGGGAGAAAACACGGGCATTCACGGGCTTTTATCGAAGAAAAAGACGAAAGACGAAGTCAAGAAATCAAGAGTGCAAAAAGAACGGAAGTCCAAGACCAATTCTGAAGATTTATCAAAGAAAAAGTCAAAAGACGGAAGTTTACTTAAAGCCGAAGAATTCAAGTCTAATTTATTGAAGAATTACAAGACGAGTTTAAAGAAATGCCGAGACAAAATCATTAAAGTCGAAGCACTAAGAAGATTAAGGACTTAATGATGCAATTAAAGAAAGAAGAAAGAGGGGAGAAAGCTTCCTAAGCACCTCCCTAATCTCCTATAAATAGCACCCATTTTCATTTCATTAGTTTTGTTGGCTAAGTGTGACAATTAGTCTTCCACCATTTACTTTAATTGCACTTTAATTACATGTCATTTACATACTTGTCTTGCACCTTAAATACATTTATTTTAAGTAAGTTTCCTTTTAATTCTTGTCAACCTTTACTTTTATTGTCAATCTCCTATCTTCCTTTCTTGTTTGATCTTAATCTTTATGCTTTATTGTTCATGTTCATGTTTTTGATGTTTTTATTGATTTGATTAAAGTGGGTTTTGATTATTTTGATTAGTATTGTTAGTTTGATTATTTTGGATTGTTTTCCAATGATTAGTAGATGTTTATTGATTAGTTTGATTTAATATTGTGGTTGATTTAGATTAGATTTGTTTAGATTCGTGCTATTATTGTTTTCCTGTGTTCTTCGCTAAACAGTTTTCCAGGTTATTCCGGATCAACACCAAATATTCCGAACGAAGGTTGTTGTTGAATATTCCGAATAAAAGGCTTTCATTCGGAATAAGTGACATATTCCGGATCAAGGCCATATTTCGGATCAGCAACATATTCCGAGTGAAGGAATCATTCCGAACGAAGGAGTTCATTCGGAACATTCCGGATCAAGGCTTTGTGAAGAACATATTCCGAATCAAGGCTGCTCATTCGGAACATCATATATTCCGAACCAAGAAGATATTCCGGATCAAGTGTTGTTCATTCGGAATACAAAATATTCCGGATCAGTGCTGTTTCATTCGGAATATTCCGAACGAAGGAATTGGGGATTGTTCATTCGGAACATCTATTGTTCCGGATCAAGGTATTCATTCGGAATATATTCCGAATCAAGGCAATATTCCGAATCAAGACTTTATTCCGGATAAGTGACATATTCCGGATAAAGGTTTTATTCCGGATGAAGGTTTTGTTCAAATATTCCGAATGAGTGTTTTATGTTGATTTATTCCGAACGAAGAAGAATTATTCCGGGTGAAGGTGACATTCCGAACGAGTAATTATTCCGAGTGAGGTATTTTCAGGTTATTGTAAGGTTACTGTTTTTAAGTTTTACTTTTTAATTTTCAAGCTTTACTTTTCCCGCCTTTTTACTTAGTCGCACTTTAAAGTTTACTTGCCTTAGATTTATTTTAAGCCTTGCCTTAGTTTAAGTTTTAGTTGCGTTTTAAGTTTGCCTTAGATAGTTTTAAGTTTGCGTTAATTACTTTTAGTGCCTTTTAATTCTCGTCACGTTTTTAATTCTCGCCATTTATCTTAAATTAGAGTTAGATTTAAATTACCTGCTCTTTACTTTAAAGTATTTGCACCTTTAATTTTACTACAACGACAAATTATTTGTTTCACCAAAGAACAACTGAGTCGCATAGACAACCAGGATCAATTCGAAGAGACAGACACAACGAACTTTAATTTTCATACTAGGTGAAAACCTTGTATCAAATGGCGCCGCTGCCGGGGAATTAAATCTAACAAAATTAAAGTTCCGAACGAAGTAGTATAAAATTAAAGTTCATTCGTTCCTCAAATCGACTCGAATTTTAATAAAATTTTAATAAAGGGTTTTTGCAAACTCTTTTTATTGTCTATTTTCGTTCCTCAAATCGACTCGAATTTGATTACCGATTAACGTTTCGACTTACTTTGTTTTTGGTAAACGTATATTTTTGGAATTATAAACTAAAAGCTATTTCATATAAAATCTAATTAATTTTAAACTAGTAACTTTAAATAAAATCTACTTTAAAATATTTCAAATAAAACTAACTTAATTTTAAACTAAAACTTTTTAAACAAAACTAATTTACATTAACTAAAATTTTAAACTAAATTTTAAAAAATAAATTTTAAAAACATGCAAAATTATAAAAGTAAAATTAAACAATATATTTTTTTTATCTTTTAATTTTTTAAACAAAACAGAATAAAGGAAACTTTTAAATAAAACTTTTATATTAAAACTAAATAAAACGTGTATAAAACTAAGTTTAATAAGAACTGCCAACTAATATAAACCTATATTAATAAACTAATGCATTAATAAACACAAGAAGAGGCTTAGCTGAGATGGTTGAGCTGTTTGGCAGGTGTACGAGAGGTCTGGGGATCGAATCCCAGGCCAGACAATTTTTGTTAATTTTTTTTTTTAGACAGATAAAACTCATACCAAAAAAAAGTCTGAGCTACTCAGCTATATCAGCCAACGAGACAAACCAAAAAAGCTGTATAAACTAAGAAATAAGCAGATTAACAGGAAAAAGCAAATGAGCAGTTTATAAAAGGAGCAGACTAAATAGAAAAACAAATAAGCAATATCAAATAATCCTATAAGCTAATAGAATGAGCAATAAGCTAATAAGAACTTATACTAAAAATAAGCAAATACACAAAACTAAAGGCAATCAAAACAAAGAAGCTATAAAACCAAACAAAAACAGATTAACAGTAAAAAAAAAACAAACAGATTCAAAGTATTAGCTATCCAAAACATACGCAGATTCAAACTAATTAAACCAAGCAGATTTAAAACTAAACTAAAGCAAATAAGCAGAATTAAACATAAATTAAAACTTAACTAAAATAAAAAGAATAAAAGAAGGTTCGAACCTATTTTCGAATCCGATTTGGCCCGAAGGTGGGCGCTGAACCCCCTTTGTCACCGATTCAAACAAACACCATCTTCGAATCACCCAACATCACCAAACCAAGAACTCGAACCGGACAGTAACTCGAACCAAATAAATTCCAAACGAACAAGAACAGTAGCTTTTATATTTCCCAGTGGGGGAAAATATATATTCCACTTTCCTTAATTTTTTTTTAATTTTTTTTTATTTTTTTATCTTTTATAACCGAATAATAAACCAAACAGTTACAATAATTAATTGAATGCAGATTTAAGGTTAAAAAGATTAACAGAAAATAAATTGAGAGACGAAATTAATTAAAATTGACTTTTCATTAATCATTAATAAATTACAATACTGGAATTTAAAATTACAATTTAAACCTAAAACTAATTTTGCTGAAAATTAAATCTAATTAAATCCTACTCCTAAATTAAAAAAACAGTAAATAAAAATAAAGAAACATATGGACTATTCAAAATTACAAGATGTGGGGGTTTTTATAGGCAAACCCTCAAACCCTCTTCATGGCTTAAGAATTAAGCAACAAATCTTGACCGCATCTTCTTCTTTTCTCTTTCTTCTCTTCTAATCAAACGGATGAGATCAACTCTTGCCACGGATTGCCAGCCTGGATTAATATGATTGGAGGATTGGAAGTGTTGAGGTGTTTTAGCCAATCAAAATAGAGGTATTTGGCCACGTTGGAGAGGAGGTGAGGACCACTTTTGGTGTTCTTCCCGTTTTTCTTGGGGATTTATTTCCTTTTGGTGTGAATTAACAATAAAGGGTAAAAGCCGCAAGATTTTGGATGGTAACTTTTTTAGGATTAATTAGGGTTTTTGGAGGTGGTGGCTATAAAAAATGGTGCGTATGTTTAGGAGAGAAGAAGAGTGGGTGTGCTTCTTTTGTTATATCGAAATGGGAAGTGGGGAGGTAAATGGGTTTATTTATTTTGTGTTGGGGATACACGTGGGAGTTGTGAGGTGAAAAGTGGGATATAAGTGTTGTGGTATATTGAGAGTTGACTGAATATAAAAGTTTGACCAGAGATAAATATCTCCCACGTTCCCTTCGTCCCATTTGTTTACAAAATGGGCTTTGGCCCAACAAGATTTTCAACCGTTTTATTAAGTGTAAGATAATGGGCTTGTGGCCCATTTTTCCTTTCTCCTTCCGTTTTAATTAGCCAAGTGGGCTTTTATTTGGGCTTGCAATTTTTATCAAGTAAATTTAAACTTTCAAATGGGCTTTTAAGCCCATTAACCCAAATATGGGACGCACAAAGCTCAAAAATCTTCAAAAGGATTAAATCCGCTAAGAACGAGCTCGATTTCGGCTTTGATGATCTTTTCTCCAAAGTCGTGTCGGTTTAGCCGGTTTTCGTGAACTTGGGCACACTTTTGGTCTTTGACATTGTCTTTATCTCTTTCTTGGACTTTTCTTCGACATTTGACCGTGAAATCCCGTGTTTTCTTTCCTTTTGATCATTTGTACCTATTTAAACACAAAAACACAAAACCACGCGTAATTCCGACTTTTATGACATTAAACACATGATTAGGTCTTGTTTTTCCTTGATTTGAGTGGCAAAAGGATAAGTGTTCACACACTTATTAATCATCATATATCATCATATACATATACATTTAGAAAGAAAATATAGATTTACATTTACATAATAACAAGGATAAGTGTTTACACACTTATTAAATCCCCTACACTTGACCATTGCAATGACCCCATGCAATGCATTATTTTAAAGCATAAGTTACATTTCTCTCATAATTAATCCATCTCGGCCTTTATTAAGATATACTATTACTATTACGATAAAAAAATAAAAACTTAAGAGGAAACAAAAATTATAACAATTATTTAACTTGGAAGTTATTTGATGGAAGAAACTCGTAAAGAAATCTATGACTTGAATTAGGGCTTTGGTGACATGAATATTAATCACCCTCAAGTTTCACGTTCCCCATACCAAGCTTAAAAATGAGATCATTGTTTACCATAAGTCCTTAGGTTAAAACCACTTATATAAGACAATTGTGTAATACTCTTTCTCCAATTCCTACTTTGTATCTCTAGATTTTATTGATTGTCATTCACCCGTAGGCTCATTTGACTTATTTGATAATTATTAATCCAAAAATGAAGGCCAAACGGTGCAAACCCGACACTCAAAACCTAATCTCGTCCTCAAAAACGTTGTCACTAAAGTAAGCCCACATCAAGGATGATTTAACACGATTTGGGGAATAAATTCCCGGACCCAAAATTTGACCAAATAGTACTACTTATTAATTATTTCCTCCAAAGTCATGTTGACTTTATGTGGAGTTTAGCAAATTCACATCATATACCCTTAGGCTCTTTAAGATGTAAAAATGCTCCCCGTCTATTGTCCACACCCTAAGGCTCCTTGAACGATAAACGAGGGAATTGATTTTTTGAATCAATTTTTATTCAACACTTACCATGCCATACACCCTAAGGCTCTAATGACAAGGTTCGTGCTACATGCCCCACACCCTAAGGCTCCTTGAGGTCATGTTTTAATCTTATTCTTTCTTATTATGATATATATAGTAGGCCAAATTCCGCGGTCCCATGGTCTGAATACCTCCTACTTAGTGGTTATGAGCCACCTTAGTCGGAAGTCCACAACGCTGGCACCCTCAATGTGTTCATGCTTTAATTACAAGGAGAATAAAGATTTGGCTAAGAGTTAAGATATCGAATCGACACCGCAAAAATCCTCATTTATTAATCAATTAAATATACAAGCGGGAAGAAAGAGCCACAAAAACCATATAAGCAAAAATTAACCCTTAAACTTATTATCAACTCTATCATCTCTCGTTCTCCACAATTCAAAATCTCAAGGAATGAGACTCGTGGATGCTTAGCCTAATAAACCAATTAAGGTCCATATGGTTAAGGATACTAGCTAGAGTAAACTCGGATAAGTAAACTCGGGTTGAGTCAAAATATTCACGACGGGCCTAATATATCAAAGATATCTAAACTTGTTAAAACCATTTTATTTAATTATTTGTTGACTTTATTCTTGAAACGGAAAATATAACTATGATGCAAAAAGGAAAGAAAATAAATGAAAAATACTACACGGCCAAAATAGATCAAAAATTTGAAAAACGTTGAAATTTTTTTAAAATTTTCCGGTTAAAATGGGGTCAAATTCATGGAAAATCCCACTAAATTTTTGATAGAAATCCCCCATACACTTAATATAAACATTGTCCTCAATGTTTAAGCATGTGGGAGAATAAACTCCCCTACACTTAGGACATTGAGTACGTTGTTTAAAATCGAGCTAAGGAAAGGACAACTAAAGTGATTACATTTATTTGTCTTATTTATATACAAGATTGAATCACAATAGCAAAAACTTATCGAAGGAAACGGGTACACGGGAACACGGGTCGTGTCAAAAGTACCAAAAGTGGATCATCAAAGCACATGTCCCTGCACACATCACAACACACAAACAACCTACTTGGCTCCCCCTACACTTATTGGAGAAAATGGGTGAAAGGTGAAAAAAGGTAAAAATCTAACCTAGTTATACGATGCTTGATTTTTAACACGAGTCTCTAGCTCGACTCGAATTCCCGAATGTTATCATTCAAATGGGAAAATCATGGAAAACCGAGATTTCCAAGGGAGGAAAATCTCTCAATGATAAAGGGTGAAGCAAAGTTATATAAGGCATACCCCATGAAAATCCACCCGGGCCAAACACATAATTTCCATTAATAAAGGAAATAAACCCTGAGGTGGTACGCAAGTCAAAGTAAAGTGGGGTATCCTTAGGCAAAAGTCTCTTACTAGGGAAGGTAAGGTGGTATGGCAATGAAAGCACAAAAGTCTCTATTCCGGGATCAAACACCGGTTCCTTAACGGGAAAATAGCAAGAGGTAGTGACATTTAAGCTCAAAATATCATCAAAATCCAATGTGGGAAAGTCGTACTCTTCCAAACTTGATGTGAAAACATAAGTATCGTAGGAGTCATAGGAAAACTCTTCCTCATGAGGAAAATAGGTATTTAGAAAGATATCTAAATCCTCCTCAAATGGAATAACCTCTAAAGTAGGTATGATCTCTAAGAGTGGAGGATCCTCCTCAATAGTCATGACTTCTAAAATTGGAGTATAGAAGTCAAAAGGAGTCTTAATGGAAGAATCACTCATAGGGATATGAGGTGTATTAAGATCATGGGGAGGGTCATCAAAGTTAATGAGATTACTTAAAGAAGTGTCATCATCATAAGTATCAAAGATTGGTGAATCATAAATGGGTGGGTCAAAAGTGGGAGGGTCAAAAGTCAAGTCGTCTAAACCGAAGATAGTGTGATCACTTGAAAAAGTGTCATCACTATAGGTATCATAAATAGGAGTTTCAAAAATTTGAGGCTCTAAGGGAAGGGATGAGTTTATCACAAAATCATTTTGATTAGACTTTTCAATTCCAAAAGGATTAATAAAAAATCTCGTCATTATCATAATTAAGGACATCAATCATATTGACCGACTCTTTTCCATTTGATTTTGTTGTGATTTTTCCCATTTTAAAAACTTGTTGTTCATCCCGAACCCTAAGAATTAACTCCCCTTCGGCCACGTCAACTAAGGCTCTTCCGGATCTTAAAAATGGTCTACCAAGTATTAACGGAATACGAGGATCCATCTCATAGTCGACGACGACAAAGTCCACGGGAAAAGTAAATGTACCAACTCGAACAAAAACATCTTCGGCAATACCAACGGGGTATGCGAGAGTTCTATTAGCTAACTCTAAAGTCATACGAGTCGGTACAAGGTCGGGTAATGACAATTGTTTCCAAACCGAAAGTGGCATAAGATTGATGCTAGCGCCGAGATCCGCTAAAGCCATACAATCATCAATTTGAGGAAACGAGCAAGGTAAGACGAATCGTCCGGGATCTCCTAGCTTTTCGGGAAGCTCTTTGAGAAGAATCGCGGAACAATTCTTATTTAAACGGGTGTTCACGAGCTCAACCATTTTTTCTTTCTTATTAAGCAAATCTTTAAACATTTTACCAAATTTTGGCATTTGAGCAAGTGCTTCAATAAGGCTTATGTTAACATTCACATTGGAAATCATTTTCAAAAAGTTGGACACATGAACGTCATCTTTGGTGAGCACTTTAGCCTTGTCTAACCTAGAGGGATAAGGAATATTAGGCTTAGACTTGGAAGGTTGCGAAGGAGAAGGACTCGCTTCTTGAACAACCGTAGGGATAGGCTCTTTTAGCAATGGAGCACTAGTACTAGGAGTGGTAGTGGGAGGAATCACCGAAGGGGGAGTAGGATTACTCATTATGACCTTCGGGCCGTGTCTCTCCTTTATGGGCGAAGAGATGGAAGGTCCCACTAAAGTGGCTCCACTTCGAGTATTATTTTTTTTGGTAAAAGGGTAACAATGACCCCGGTAAATAGAACCAAAAAAAGCGTTGAAGTACAAGGAATGTGGCTGAAATACCACATTAACCGCAAGCTACAAGCAGCTTGTTAAACAAAATGTTTATGACAGGCCATAAACATTAACTAGTCTAGAATACTGGAAATATATAAACTAGACAAAAACCAAGATGATAACATAAAGTTACGAGGAAAATAATAAAATATCAACATGGGATCAGCCAGTTGGAGTGCTTGCCCCAATATTACTGTTGAGAAGATTCACCGATTCATCAAAGACGACCTCGACTCCCTCCTCCTCCTCATTATCTTCCTCACTTACTTGAACCCCTTCGTCAATACCAGGCATGGAGAAAGTTGAAAATTTATTAGATGTAGAAACACTGCTCGTTTGAGCTTTACCCTTGTTCGGACCATTAGGATTGCTAGACTGCTGCAACTAACCAGATTTAGTATTCAACTTCCTACTATTATTACCACTCGTACTTGTAGTATCCAAGTGAGTTTTTGGACGAAAAGCAACCGTCTTACCTGTTTGGAAACCCTTGCTCAATGGAACACCTCTCGAAACTTGATTCCCGAAATTACCTTTGTACGTCTTCCTCTTGCTTTGTACTTGTTGGAATCCATCGTTATCAACATGAGTTGTCACATTTTCAACCGTTATAGGTTTGACATTTTTTGGACAAGAATCAAAGGCATGACCAAAAATATTACAAGTATGACATCTAGGCGGTTTCCATTCGTATTCAACACGAATTAATTCCTTAGTACAACCAGAGCCTTCAAGATCAGGGACACCAATAGTAACGTTATCTATAAACTCCAAATCAGCATTCATCTCAATAAGACAACGAGCAAAACTACAACGACCCCAAGACTATTTGCACATATTATCAGTATAATTATCCATCATAATAAGCTTACCAAGAAACGAAGCAATTAAACTAATACCTTCCTCTTCAAAAACCTGTAGCGGGAGATCATGAAACTTGACCCATACCGGAATCGAGTTAGTTCCTCCTTTAGAAGATTCGTTTTCATAGTCCCTTTCTTAAGAAAAATTGGTGAATTACGAACCATCCACGGACCACCTTCCAGAACCGCATTAAGACCCTCACTAGACCCAAACTGAAAAAAGAAAAAACCTTTCTCATTCATCATGATACACTTAAGACCATGTTTGGCCCAATTATTCTTAGCAAAATACTCAACCACAGGAAATGCAATCCTTTTACCAAGAAAGTAACCATATAAAGTGTTTTGGTAGCGAGTATTTACGTTTTCAACGACCTTCTTAGGAATAGAGATATTAACCCCTTCACAGACATTATCAGAATTAAACGAAGAAGAGACTGCATTAATACCTCCATTAGTAGACGTAACCATATCAGCTTCAAATTTGCAAAGTAACTCCAGAATTTCCTTAGCACGGTCATGTGAGATCAATTCCCACAAAGGATGTTTCTTCATTCTTAATTCATGCATAAATTCACCCGCATCACCAACCGTGTGAATCGTTACACCAAATAATTTCAAAACCTCATGTAGATTACACGGTTGCATACCATTAATGGTTGCAGCTTTAGCTGCAAGGTCCAAAAATACATCACAAGAAGAGGAAACATTTGTACTAGAGTCATCTGTTTCCTTAGCCATTTGTGCTGAGTGCACACTTGAACCACCTGAACTGAGTGAAGAAGTTTTGCTATTTTGATTCTTATGGCGTTCACACAAAACTTCATAATAAAGCATAGTGGTCTCCTTAGGTAAAGTAGACCATTTAGGAAATTTGTTTGCCTTAACACCATTTGCAAACACTTCAATGTTACGCACACTATTCAAAGGAATAGAAAACAAATTAGATATCTCCTCTAACGTTACTAAAACCTGAAGATTAGACACCATAACCGCATCATTCCAACCTGTAAACAGTGGCTTATCACTTTCATTGCTCGAATCCATGTTCAATCAAACACAGCCCTAACCACGACAAAGAAACCCTAAACAAACAGTAACCGAAACCCAGCTTCAAACAAGAACCCTCCCACTTCGAGTATTAATAGCACTCACATTAGCACGAGGGTTAATCTCGGTATTTGAAGGTAAGGCTCCTTGGGGTCTAAGGGCTTGAATCATTGTCAAAAATCTCTTATCGTTGGACTCTTGCATTTGTCTAGTAGATTCTTGCATTGCTTGCATGATTTTCTCATGTTCGGTCAATTTTTGTAGAACCAAGTCCATTTGAGGATTTTGCATGTTCATTTGATTAAACCCTTGATTAAGAAAACCTTGATTAGGAAAACCTTGGTTTTGATTAAACCCTTGATTAGGAAAACCGTTGTTATTATGAAAACCTTGGTTATTATTTTGAAACCCTTGATTTTGACCATTAAAATTCCCTTGATTTGCATTCCCTTGAAAATTACCCATTTGAGGACCTTGGTTCCTATTTTGGTATTGGGCATTTTGGGTGGGTGGGGGTGGTCTTTGTGGTGCTACAAAACCCGGGGGAGCCAAATAATTAGTACTCTTGTAAGACAAATGGTTAACATCAACATTAGTTTTAAATGGAACCCTTTCATTAGCATTAAAAGCACAAACTTGTTGTTGTTGATTATTGTAAACCTTGTCACAATTGAAATATGAATGTGGTCCACCACAAGTCTCACCCGTTTCACTAGTTTCTTTCAAGGCATTCACTTGACCATTGAGGGCATCGGTTTTTAGAGCAAGAGATTTAACAAGCGAAGTGAGTTTATCGATTCTCTTGTCACTCTCACTAGAACTAGCACTCGCCATAGTGGCCCTAACACTCTTGGTTTGCACTTTAGCCTTGTTTTCAATTATGGCCCAAGCCTCGTTCATGGTTTTCACAAGAATATTGCCCCCCGCGGCACTATTAAGTGAGTCTTGGTCATTTAGAGTTAAACCATTGTAAAACGTATTAATTTGATGCACTTTAGTGAAACCGTGTTGTGGACATTTTCTCAAAAGCTCTTTAAATCGATCCCAAGACTCACTAAATGTTTCCCCATATTTTTGTTCAAAGGTAATGATTTCATTCCTCAAAGAGGTGGTCCGTGATGGTGGAAAAAATTAGTTAATGAACTTGGTCTCTAAGTTGATCCATGTGGTAATACTTTGGGGTGGTTCCTTATCAAGCCAATTCCGAGCTTGTCCCTCGAGGGAAAAAGGAAAAAGTTGCAAACGAATAGCCTCTTGTGGCACCCCAATGTATTTGACGGTATTCGACAAATGGATAAATCTCTTGATATGATCATGGAGGTCATCTTGGGAACGACCCAAAAATGGGATAGCGGAAACCATTTTAATTAAATCCGATTTGAGTTCAAAATTATTTGCTCCAATTGCGGGGACAACGATAGCGTCATCGTTTCCTTCAACGTGAGATTGAAAAATCTCGAGCATAGGTCGGTTATCCGTTTCCATTGTATTATCGAAAGCACGATTCTCAGGATCGGCTTGAATGACGGTCTTTTTGTTTTTCTTCTTCTTCTTTTTGGAAGAATTGGAAGAGTTTGGTACACCACTTGGTATGTGTGCACGCGCGCGAGTGCGCATACAACTAAACACAAGGAATGAGGTAGGTGACCTCGGTCGACTTTGAGAGGAAAAGGATTTTCCCTCTCGAGGTGTAATAGTAAAAAGCTACAAAAATATATACTTAATTACTACTTGAGTTGGCAAACCAATAATCGGTCGTCCCTCTCAATATACGCACAAGCAAGCGGGGAAACGAGGTGGCACAAAGCACTTCAAAACCTTTTTCCTTAGACGGCCTTTTATAGCGCGTCGCCTTATACCCACCTTATAGTTTGTATATGTCGAGTTCAAACGTCTTACTAGTATTTATCTATTTTGCCCTTTTTTCTTGTTATGGATGCGACTACAATAGTTAGGTGATGAAATCCCAACTAAGGCTTATTTGAAAAGTAGGTAAATTTATTGTGCTACGTAATATACTATAGTAAAAGAAAAATCTTTTTGTATTTTTTTTTAGAAAAATATATATTCACAATAAAAACGAAAGAAATCGAACTAAAAAAAATAACACTAATACGTAATATTTTTGGTGTAATACTTTTAGGAAAAGGTATTACTTTTGTATTTTTTTTTAATTTTTTTGGTGCAATTCTTAGGAAAGAAATTGTTTTTGTGATTTTTTAATTTTTTGTATTTTTAAGTTTTTGATTTTTTTGTATTTTTGATTTTGTTAACAAGAAACGTAACGTTCAAAAAGAACGGATCCCAAAATCCAAACGTCTTCACGAAAAATCGTCAATCGTACGAGCGAAGTGGCAGCGGCGCCATTTTAATAAAGGGTTTTTGCAAACTCTTTTTATTGTCTATTTTCGTTCCTCAAATCGACTCGAATTTGATTACCGATTAACGTTTCGACTTACTTTGTTTTTGGTAAACGTATATTTTTGGAATTATAAACTAAAAGCTATTTCATATAAAATCTATTTAATCTAATTAATTTTAAACTAGTAACTTTAAATAAAATCTACTTTAAAATATTTCAAATAAAACTAACTTAATTTTAAACTAAAACTTTTTAAACAAAACTAATTTACATTAACTAAAATTTTAAACTAAATTTTAAAAAATAAATTTTAAAAACATGCAAAATTATAAAAGTTTAAACAAAATATTTTTTTTATCTTTTAATTTTTTAAACAAAACAGAATAAAGGAAACTTTTAAATAAAACTTTTATATTAAAACTAAATAAAACGTGTATAAAACTAAGTTTAATAAGAACTTCCAACTAATATAAACCTATATTAATAAACTAATGCATTAATAAACACAAGAAGAGGCTTAGCTGAGATGGTTGAGCTGTTTGGCAGGTGTACGAGAGGTCTGGGGATCGAATCCCAGGCCAGACAATTTTTGTTAATATTATTTTTTTTAGACAGATAAAACTCATACCAAAAAAAAGTCTAAGCTACTCAGGTATATCAGCCAACGAGACAAACCAAAAAAGCTGTATAAACTAAGAAATAAGCGGATTAACAGGAAAAAGCAAATGAGCAGTTTATAAAAGGAGCAGACTAAATAGAAAAACAAATAAGCAATATCAAATAATCCTATAAGCTAATAGAATAAGCAATAAGCTAATAATAACTTATACTAAAAATAAGCAAATACACAAAATTAAAGGCAATCAAAACAAAGAAGCTATAAAACCAAACAAAAACAGATTAACAGTTAAAAAAAACAAACAGATTCAAAGTATTAGCTATCCAAAACATACGCAGAATTAAACATAAATTAAAACTTAACTAAAATAAAAAGAATAAAAGAAGGTTCGAACCTATTGTCGAATCCGTTGGGCCGAAGGTGGGCGCTGAACCCTCTTTGTCACCGATTCAAAGAAACACCATCTTCGAATCACCCAACATCACCAAACCAAGAACTCGAACCAAATAAATTCCAAACGAACAAGAACAGTAGCTTTTATATTTCCCAGTGGGGGAAAATATATATTCCACTTTCCTTTACTTTTATTTTATTTATTTAATTTTTTTTATTTTTTTATTTTTTATAACCGAATAATAAACCAAATAGTTACAATAATTAATTGAATGCAGATTTAAGGTTAAAAAGATTAACAGAAAATAAATTGAGAGACAAAATTAATTAAAATTGACTTTTCATTAATCATTACTAAAATTACAATACTGGAATTTAAAATTACAATTTAAACCTAAAACTAATTTTGCCGAAAATTAAATCTAATTAAATCCTACTCCTAAATTAAAAAAACAGTAAATAAAAATAAAGAAACATATGGACTATTCAAAATTACAAGATGTGGGGGTTTTTATAGGCAAACCCTCAAACCCTCTTCATGGCTTAAGAATTAAGCAACAAATCTTGACCGCATCTTCTTCTTTTCTCTTTCTTCTCTTCTAATCAAACGGATGAGATCAACTCTTGCCACGGATTGCCAGCCTGGATTAATATGATTGGAGGATTGGAAGTGTTGAGGTGTTTTGGCCAATCAAAATAGAGGGATTTGGCCACGTTGGAGAGGAGGTGAGGACCACTTTTGGTGTTCTTCCCGTTTTTCTTGGGGATTTATTTCCCTTTGGTGTGAATTAACAATAAAGGGTAAAAGCCCCATGATTTTGGATGGTAATTTTTTTAGGATTAATTAGGGTTTTTGGAGGTGGTGGCTGTAAAAAATGGTGCGTATGTTTAGGAGAGAAGAAGAGTGGGTGTGCTTCTTTGGTTATATCGAAATGGGAAGTGGGGAGGTAAATGGGTTTATTTATTTTGTGTTGGGGGATACACGTGGGAGTTGTGAGGTGAAAAGTGGGATATAAGTGTTGTGGTATATTGAGAGTTGACTTAATATAAAAGTTTGACCAGAGATAAATATCTCCCACGTTCCCTTCGTCCCATTTGTTTACAAAATGGGCTTGTGGCCCAACAAGATTTTCAACCGTTTTATTAAGTGTAAGATAATGGGCTTGTGGCCCATTTTTCCTTTCTCCTTCCGTTTTAATTAGCCAAGTGGGCTTTTATTTGGGCTTGTAATTTTTATCAAGTAAATTTAAACTTTTAAATGGGCTTTTAAGCCCATTAACCCAAATGTGGGACCCACAAAGCTCAAAAATCTTCAAAAGGATTAAATCCGCTAAGAACGAGCTCGATTTTGGCTTTGATGATCTTTTCTCCAAAGTCGTGTCGGTTTAGCCGGTTTTCGTGAACTTGGGTACACTTTTGGTCTTTGACATTGTCTTTGTCTCTTTCTTGGACTTTTCTTCGACATTTGACCGTGAAATCCCATGTTTTCTTTCCTTTTGATCATTTGTACCTATTTAAACACAAAAACACAAAACCACGCGTAATTCCGACTTTTATGACATTAAACACATGATTAGGTCTTGTTTTTCCTTGATTTTAGTGGCAAAAGGATAAGTGTTTACACATTTATTAATCATCATATATCATCATATACATATACATTTAGAAAGAAAATATAGATTTATATTTACATAATAACAAGGTGATGGAAGAATAAATCTTGTTACCAACCAAGATTGTGTAGGTTATGATCAAGGCTTGGATTTTAATGACAAAACTTGTGATAAACCAATATCAACTTCAAGTCCACCAATCTTTATTAACTCCTTGGGGGAAATCCTTTTTTTGGTAAAAGGGTAGCAATGACCCCGGTAAATAGAACCAAAAAAAGAGTTGAAGTACAAGGAATGTGGCTGAAATACCACATTAACCGCAAGCTACAGGCAGCTTGTTAAACAAAATGTTTATGACAGGCCATAAACATTAACTAGTCTAGAATACTGGAAATATATAAACTAGACAAAAACTAAGACGATAACATAAAGTTACGAGGAAAATAATAAAATATCAACATGGGATCAGCCAGTTGGAGTGCTTGCCCCAATATGAGTATTGAGAAGATTCACCGATTCATCAAAGACGACCTCGACTCCCTCCTCCTCCTCATTATCTTCCTCGCTTACTTGAACCCCTTCGTCAATACCAGGCATGGACAAAGATGAAAATTTATTAGATGTAGAAACACTGCTCATTTGAGCTTTACCCTTGTTCGGACCATTAGGATTGCTAGACTGCTACAACTGACCAGATTTAGTATTCAACTTACTACTATTATCAGCACTCGTACTTGTAGTATCCAAGTGAGTTTTTGGACGAAAAACAACCGTCTTACCTGCTTGGAAACCCTTGCTCAATGGAACACCTCTCGGAACTTGATTCCCTACATTACCTTTGTACTTCTTCCTCTTGCTTTGCACTTGTTGGAACCTATCATTATCAACATGAGTTGTCACTTTTTCAACCGTTTTAGGTTTAACATTTTTCGGACAAGAATCAACGGAATGACCAAAAATATTACAAGTATGACATCTAGGCGGTTTCCATTCGTATTCAACGCGAATTAATTCCTTAGTACAACCAGAGCCTTCAAGATCAGGGACATCAATAGTAACGTTATCTATAAACTCCGAATCAGCATTCATCTCAATAAGACAACGAGCAAAACTAAAACGACCCCAAGACTCTTTGCACATATTATCCGTATAATTATCCATCATAATAAGCTTACCAAGAAACGAAGCAATTAAACTAATACCTTCCTCTTCAAATACCTGTAGCGGGACCTCATAAAACTTAACCCATACCGGAATACGAGTTAGTTCCTCCTTTAGAAGATTAGTTTTCATAGTCCATTTCTTAAGAAAAATTGGTGAATTACGAACCATCCACGGACCACCTTCCAGAACCACATTAAGACCCTCACTAGATCCAAATTGAAAAAAGAAAAAACCTTTCTCATTCATCATGATACGCTTAAGACCATGTTTTGCCCAGCCCTAGAACACAATCAAATCTCCTCCTTAGATGTTAAAATCACCACCAATCAATAAAGATTCAATAGGTTTCCATCATATGTGTGAATAACACATGATATTGTGGTTAAATTGATCAAATGAGGGTGTTTGTTGAAGAGTTAGGACGGCAAGATGAGAGGGGAAAGAGAGAGTGATTAGTGGTTTTGCATGGTAAAAATGAAGAAATGGTTTAGGTAAATGGTTTTTGTAAAGCTTACAATACAAGTGTTAACTTGTTATAAAATTTTGACACCTCATGGTGTGGTGGCATATGTTTAACCGTCCCATGAGTGGGGTGAGGCAAGTGTAAACTTGTCTCATCCCACTAATTTACGGGTACTCCTCGATTCTAGTTTCCTCGATTAGCGTGTCCTCGGGTCGTTTTACGAAAAACATTTTTAGAAATTATGAATCAACGGCACAAAACGAATCTAATAAAAATTGTCTTATCAAAAACGGAGTTCAAAAACGTAAATACGTAAACCTAGGGTTTCCGGTTTAGTCGTAAAGGACGTTAAATTATGAACGTAAGTCTTAATATCTTATCGTAAATTTGTGAGTTTATGAACCAACACAAATTCAAAATTCCAAAATAATATTCATGGATAAATAATTTCCTAAAGTGTCAGACTGTCACTAAAAATGGTGTATGTAAACGTAAGCACGTAACGTAGAGTCCTCCGGTTTAGACGTAGTCGATCCTACTTCAAGACGTATACCCAAATTTTTTCCCAAAAATAAGTGAGTTCATATTATAACATTAAAATAATGTTTTTAAATAATACTTGAGAAGAAAATATTGACCATAAATTGATGGATTGTCACAATTTTGAGGATGACATTTCCGCTGAAATGGTCCAAGAGACCCCCATTTTCCCCATGAATTAATTCATTGTGGGATGAGTCGAGCTAGAGACTCCTTAAATCAAGCTTGAATAACTAGGTTAGATCATCTAGAAAATAATATGGTCGGATAGGAATAATAAAAGTGTAATATACTCGAGATGAAGTGTAGGGGGTGCCTATAGTTTGTGTTTTTGGTGTTTGTAGGGTTGTTCTCTCTCATTTCATGCTTTGAGATTATGGAGGAGGCCCTCGTATCGGGTTCACTTTGATACTTTTGTTATTTAAAATGACTCTTAATAATGTCTAAAATAAATTCACTTTAGTAGACCTTTCCTTAGCTCGAGTTAAACAAAGTACGCAATGTCATAAGTGTAGGGGAGTTTACTCCAATACTCTTAAATATTGAGGACAATGTTTATCTTAAGTGTAGGGGGTCTTCTATCGAAGTGGCCTTACCTAGACCATTGCCTTACCTTCATGATAATTGGGAAAATTAATTTTTCAAACATTTTTCAATTTTTTGATTTATTTTGGCCACAAAAATATGCATTCATAATTTTTGCATTAATCATTTTTAATTTGCATAACACACTTGCATTGTACATATTTCTTCTTTTATTTTTCATCAAAAATATATAAAAAGAAAAAAATATATATATAAAGGGTATCGTTTAACAAATTTAGACTTCTTTGACATATTAGGCCTGCCATGAATATTTTGACTCAACTCGAGTTTGCTTATTCAAGCTTACTCTAGCTAGTATCCTTAACCATGTAGACCTTTATTGGTTTATTAGGCTAAGCATCCACGAATCTCATTATTTGAGATTTTAAATTGTGGAGAACGAGAAAAGATAGAGTTTGAAGTAAGTGTAAAGGGCTAGATAAACCTCATATTAATTACTTGTGGATTTTATATCCCCTTTCGTAACCTTCATTTTCTCGTGAACGCATGTATATATTGTTAATAAATAATCAAGAAAGGTTTTAATCGGTTTGTAGTCACTTATGTATTTTTTACTAATCGCTCGTGGTTGGTATAAGTACGTCTTAAGATTCTATGTTAGAACGTTTTATGTGTACTAGACTTATGTCATGCTTAATACTTAGCGGGTGTTTTTCTTTTAATTATTTTTCTATTTCTTTGTGAGGAATAGAGAAAAATAAGAGCGGTTTATAAAAAGGAGTGGCTAGAAAAAAAAGAAAAAGAAATAAAGATAAAAAATTATACAAGACTCCCAAGAGGGGCAGTGAAGTGTTAATTATATTAGCTTTTAATATTCAGTTATTACAATGAATGAATCAACTGTGAGAATCAGAATTATGATCCATAGACATAGTTTTAAGTGTGCATTTATCTGTATATTAAAGTTCTTTGTCATGAACCAGCTGGTTCAAATTTACACAAGTCGTTTGTTAAAGAAAAAATAAAAACAGTCAAAATACAAATATTTACTTTCTCAAGGGTTGCGGGGATTTAATAGTTACCCCAATCCAATATTACTTTGATGGGTTGCGGGATTGAAGATCCAAGGTCTCAAAAGGCGGCGGAAATAAATTATTGCGTTGGTTTTATTTTTCTTTTCTTTGCGAGTGCGTAGCTACTTATTAATGCATGACATAAGGATCTTACACATAAGGCGAATGACTTATTATTTTGGTTCAGACTTATATCAATTGTGGACGGTTTTTTGAGTAATGGATAAGATGGTTACTTAGGATTAAAACCGTGCTTCCTTATTTTCAGATTTTACATTTCATATATTTCACGCTTTAAATAATGACAAATTTGCTCAAAAGCAATTTGCTCAAATAATAACCGGTCTTAGAGGAAAAATAAGTGGGGGTATAATGGTAACACAATTAATTTTTATGAATAAGTCGATGCACTTTCACTTATGAATGAGAATTATCTCGTTTTTAAGCTTGGTATGGAGAAATTGAAACTTGAGGATGATAATTGTTCATGGTACCAAAGCCCTAATTAAAGTCATGGGTTTCTTTATGAGTTATTTCCATCAAATCATTTCAAGAAAAAAAATCAAAAATATATAAATAGAATTGTTTTCCTTACATTGCATTGTAAAAATCAAAATCATGCATCATATAGTGTAATATAGTGTAGAAGCATTTCATCTTGGCCAAGGTTGATTAATTATGAGAAAAATGTAATTTAGAGCTTTGAAATATTGCATTTCATGAGGCCATGGCAATGATCAAGTGTAGCGGATTTGATATGAGTGAAATCTCATATCAGTTATAACAAATCAAACCCTAAAACACAAAGAAAAATACCAAGTTTTATGTGAAAAAGAAGTATTATGGGGTATTCTTTGTTGTTTGTGATTTTGTAGGTAAAATGATACGATTTGGTGCAAACACGGATTTCAAGGCATTATTATTGAAGAAAAGACAAAAGAAGGACTCATTGTGACAAGTCTTCAAAGATCAAGGACCTTTCATGACAAATTGCCAAACTTTAAGGACTTGAAGTGTAAATTCAAGAAAGTCAAATTGCTTAAGATTCAAGTCAACTAATGTCAAAGGGTCAATGTTGTTCAAACTCTAAGTCAAAGGGTTGTTTATATCAAGTTTATAAAGTTCTTAGCTCAAAATAGCAAAGTGCCAAAGAGAGGGACCTAAACTGCCATTGTGGAAAGTAAAATAAGGCTTGATCCATGTGAGAGTTTATCAACCAATCAGAGGAGGCCATTTTCTTCACAAGGATCATTGACTCAAGGTTAAGGCATTAAATGAGCAGCCAGAGAATTAATTGAGCAAAATCTCAACAGTAAACTCCACTCACCGCCTCAACTAATCAAAATGCAACATTCACATTCACAAGGATCATACTATTCTTTTGGATAGTGATCCGTGTGATAATTTACCAACCAATCTAAGGAAGACGCGTGTCAACTCTTATTTTTCCAGAATTCACAAATCGAAGGAGGCTGTTTCAGAGAGAGCTTTCTGCATGAAAAATGATCACCACAAGGAGACGAAGTCAACCCATCAATCCAATTAACATGACACAAGGGAATTAAATTCCCCCAATTTGATCAAGAACACAAATTCGGTTCCATTATTAGTATAAATGCATCAGACAGTAGTGTTGAGACGCACTTGAATCATCTTGAGAAATCCGATGATAATATTAGGTGCCTCATCTTTTGTTGCAAGAAACTTCACATATGTAAACCGAGAGTAATCATCCACCATGACGAGGATGTACTTTTTACCACTAAGACTTTCAACGCTCATTGGTCCACAAAGATCCATATGAAACTGATAGTTGTAAAATACGTCTTTTAGGAAAAAGAGCGTAATGAGGGTAAGTACACAAGTGATTTAGGAAAACCATAAGTTATGATTCAAAGTGGGGATCGTTCTCAAGGAGGCTTGTGTGTTGTGTAGAAAGATGATTAATGGCTTGTGATTATTTTAAGAGAAAAGAAAATAAAAATGAGATTAGAAGAGAATAACGGTTACGATGACGAATTAAACTAAGACGATTAGTCGTACACGTAAAACCGTAAAAAGTGACAAAATTAAAAATTTACCCTAAAAATTCCTAGAAAATTGAAATAAATCCTAAATAATGTAATTAGAGTTTACAAAAAATCAAAAATCACTTAAACCTTTTATTTAATTAAATAATAATTTTTAATGTTAATTAAAGCCCAAAAAATCAATTTAATTAACAAAATGCCCAAAATGAGATTTTTTCAATTATAAACCTCTAAAAAGACTTAACTTAATTTAAAACTATTTTTGAAAATTTTAAAATTAATTAAAACTATTTAAAAACAATTAAAAACTCTTAAAATTTAAAATAATTATAAAAATTAATCTAATGACAATAAAAATATTCTAAAAATTGTAAAATTCCTAACTTAATGTTTTTAACCTAAGAAAAATTTAAAAACTTGAAAAATCTAAATTTTAATTTTTAATAGTAAAATAATAATAAAATAATAATAAAATAATATTAAAAATCCAAAATTTATAAAACATTCTAAAAAGTTGCAAACTATCTTATTTTAACCTAATAAACACAAAAATGAAGTTGAAATTACAAAATACCCCTATTGGGCCTAGAAATGGGCTAAAAGACAAAACAGTCCCTTAATGGGTTTAATTTGGGCCCAATAAGAAAAAGTCAACCAAATAAGCCCAAAACTTCCAGTCTGACTCAAAATTTGATTTTAAAGACAAAACTCTGAAGGCCCAAAAGATGAAAATGTGTTTAAGCTAGCTTATTTCAAAGCAGCTTATTCTTAATGGGCTTTTTGGCACATTAAGCTATAAGCTGATGCTATAAGCTCAAATTAGACACACAAGCTTCGTTTGAGTTACTTAAGAGATCTTTAAATAGAAAATTGGAAAAAGCACAAGGAATAAGCCTGAATAAGCAATAAGCTATCTTCACAAAATGACAAAATAGTCGTTTTCAAGTTCTAGGCCACCCTAAGAGCTGATTCAACTTTCAAAAGCTTTTAAATGACTTAACTAAGCTTAATCAACAAAAAAAAATCAATAAGCACAATCAATAAGCTAGAATAAGTAGATAAGCACTTAATTTAAAGTCAACTTTATGAGTTTTCTAGCAAAAAGTCAAAGCCAAGATCTGATAAGCTCCAGTTCAAACAAATGGGTCAAATGAGGAAGATTGATCACAAAAAGTAAGTTGTTGCAAGTCTGGATAAGCCAATATGGCTTATTAATAAACTTGATCAAAATTAACACTAGCAGGGGCTAGTTTTGGGTGTTGAGCAGTGGGAACTTTTCCCACTGCTTGACTTTCTTGACTATTTGTCTTTAGTGACTTTTTTGTGGATTCAAGTTTCACAAAGGCACCCAAATGATCAGTTAATCATAAGGAGTCAATAACAACAAAGAAATCACAATCACAATCAGCCAATTAGCACAGTTAATTCAAAAGATCACCAGATATCCCATAGACATGAACAATAAGCAGATCTGGTTCAATAAGAACTTTTAGCAAGAATCAGCCAACCAAACTTCACTAAATGCATACACAAGCTATAATAAATTCAAATGAACTAATTTAAATAGGTTTCATGTAATGATTCAAAGTCTAGATCAAGATTCAAGCACCTTAAAGTTACTGATGAACACTGGTAGGCAGGTATGAACATTTTGCTGATATACTTGACCAACAAGCCAAATTCAAACACTCAAATCTTCAAATCAGGTTACACAAACTTTGATTTAACACCTTTTTCCCTAAACATGCATATACTCTAAGTATTTCCAAGATTTTAGGTAAAAAACAGTCAAAACCAATGAGTTATGGCACAATCTTTAATTTGAGGTTATAAGACTAAAAACTTGCAGGTTTTAGCACTCAACCAAGTCAATAGCAGATACCAACTACAAACAACACTTTTCAACAACACAATAACACTCTATGATCTTAAACAGATAACCCCAAACACCCCTTATCTTTTTCAAATCAGATTTAAACAAGTATAAGTGTATTCCAAGACTACCTAAGCCCAATCAAACACATAAACAGATGTAATATGCAGTATTAAGCAAGATTAGACCATAAATTCCACAAGAACACAAACAACACACAAATTCACCAAAAATCAAGATTTTAAGTAGATTTAAGTTATAATGGTTCAAACCTCATGGATGTACATCCACACCCACGAATTTTGAGATTATGTGCTAGCAAGAACAAGCACAAGCTTCCACACACACTCCTGCTAAGATTCAACAAAGTTAGAAGCAAAAATATAAAAACAGTAAAGTGACAAATCCTTGATTAATGCAACTCTTGTACCCCACACTGGATTATCCCCAAATTATAAGCTTCACAACACCTTGATATCACAATATCAGGGTGCTATGATCAACTTATAGCCCAAAAATTCCAAGGTGTACCAAGAAACTTAGCAAAATATCAAGTTAAGGAAAATATGCAAACTTTTGCACACTCCTTTGAAAACAGGTTTTAGGATTCAAGATTAGTAAACATGTAACATTAACAAACAGGTAATAAGGTTGGCACTTGACTTTTCTTCACAAAATTCAAACACATTTCATTACTTGAATATGAGATTTACAGAATTCTGAACTAGGAAAATTCAAGAGCAAAGATAAATTGTAAGGGTCCTATGCCTTTTATAGGCTACAATGAACTACTAGAAAGCATAAAAACGTAACCCTAATTGCTAGTGAAGTCCCAAAAATGCCCCTTGAGGGTTTGAATATCTTGATCATGTGACAATGTTTTGGCAGGTTGTGTGAGTTGTCCAAGGTGAAAATGAATCCAAAGGCTCACAATAAAGCTTAAGTTTGAAGCTGAATGTGGGTGGTAGATTCCCTGGCACCATTTTGGCTTTTTCTCAAAACCGTGTGAAGGGGTTTCAACATGTGAGCAAGATAGTGATGTGGCATGGGTTTTTAAGGTTGAGATGTGTTTATAAGACCCTTAATCACTAATCTGGAAAAGATTAATGATTAATTCTTGGTAAATATCAAAAGCCCAATTCATATTCTTGGCTGAATAGTGTGAAGTTTAATCCAGATTAAGTGTGGGTTAAGTTTAAATTTGTCTTAAGGCGCCAACTTTATTTAATGAATAAACCGGGTTATGTGGATTGGTGAGGTGGAAGGAAGGAAGGTTGTGATTGGTTGAAAATGTGAGTGGGTGAGGTGGCAAGTGGTGATTGGTCTAGGTGTCTTATGTTGTCTGCCCATTTATTCCCCTATTCTTTCACACTCCTTTCACTTGTTAATAAATCAGCCCAAATTTGTGTTCCTTTGTAAATAAAGTTTCCAACTTCAAACTTTTGCCCAAAATACTTTTCCAAAGTATTTTCAAGGTTATTTCTTGCCATTTGTTGATTCTTGAAGGGCTGTTTTGGCATTTTCTTCATTGATAATGGTCTTGACTTGTCTTGTTGACTTCTTGGAGGACTGATTTTGACAAATCATGATTTATAAGGGACCATTGTTGCCATTTCTTCAAAGTCAAGGGTCCTTTTGGTAATTTGACATTTTTAAAGGACCAAACTTGTAATTTCTTGTAACTTGAAGTCCTTCATGGTATGTTTGACTTTGAGGAGGACTAATATTAACAATTTAGTTTTGTTGAGGGACTAAAATTGCCAATTCTTCAAAGTGGAGGGCCCTTTTTGTAATATTGACAAACTTTAGGGACCAATCTTGTAATTATGAAGATGCACGGGTTTAAAGTGTAAATTATTCAATATTGGAGGACCCTTCTTGCATAATCTTCAAGGGTTTGTCTTGGAAAATCTTCATTAGGGCTTGGTTCAATGTGCGGCTTCGTTTCCCGTGTTCGTTTTTGTATGATTCTTGTGATCTTTTGTCATTTTCTCAATATCCTTACCTAAAATACACAAGCAACAAACACAAGCATATATTTGGCCAATTTCATGATATTTAATGCATTTAAATCCCTTTTTGGACGATGAGACTATGTATAAAAGCAGTCTCATCACTCCTACATACTAAACTATTGTCGTGCCCTCACGCAATGCTAGAATAAAGTATCGTAGCACCTCCAAAATTCATTTTTATTCACATTTATTGAATGATAAACTAGCTACACTACTACTATTACTACTACTTGCATTTTAGACATAATGTATGATTTTCATCGCAAAATGGGACGTTTAGGTTCATAGAATAAGAACACGTGAATGCTTCGTTAGAAATAATTTCATCGTCCTCGATTTTCATCCCAATTCTATGCCAAGCGTGCAACGAGATCATTGTCATTATAAGTTAGTAATGCTAACACTACTCATATGCCCTAATCACGTACTTATCCTCCCATTTTCCTAAGTTGTATCTCTTATATTTTATTTTGTCTTGAATGTTTCACGAGGATACATTGTTTGACTTATGCGATAATAGAGATTTAGGTCTACAAATAGAGTCCCAACGGTGTAACCAAGACCATCAAATTAATAACCCCTCCTAATAGACAACGATGTCAAAAAATTAAGTCAGCAAGAAGGATCGATAAACACGATTTTATAACGGTTTTGAACATGAGACTTATTACCAAGACTTTTATACGCCCCCTAACGGAAGGGACTTATTATCATAGGTTTACCTCCATCTTTTATTCAACTTCGCCATGAAGCATTTATTATGACTTCGATCTTGCCTTGCCTTTTATTATCCGCCTCATCGATGGTTTTATTATGGCCAAAGACGTAAATCCTCACGCTAAGGCGAATTTTGGATCTTTAAAGCTTCAAAGATTAAGGCTTGATTCACTTTCAGTTTTGCATAGATTTTTCGGCCTTGTGAGCTTTAAATTGTTTGCTTGATTTAGGTGAGCACTTGAAATCATATTATTGGGTGAAGCTTTCGATTATTCGGGTTGCCAATACTTCAAAACCGTAACGCTGGCGATACCTTAATGTCTTCCCAATTTAATTACACGGAAGCTACTAGAAAATACTAGAAACCAACAATCAAGACTAAACCGCTAAGTCAATATTTATTAAGCAAAAAATATTTACAAGCGAAAAGAGAATAAGCAAATAACGAGAACACATGAGTTTTTGAAAGAATACGGGTACTCTACGTTTAGCATAGTAACTTATAATTAACTCTATCATTTCTCGTCCTCATTTAAGAGACTTAGCCTAATATAAGTTAAGGAATCGAAGCTAAGTGCTCAACACGCACGGTCGAGTCAAAAATTACTCTTATTCTCGCCATCGGAAAACCTACATTAGTGTCTTCAAACACTTATAAAACATGAGAAAATTTTTAAAATTTGGCCATTTTTAGCCTTATTTTGCAACAAAACGATAAACAAAAAGATAAACTTTGGAAAGCGTGAAGGTTTGGCAAGGCAAGTATCTATTCACCCCCCCCCCCCCCCCCTCCATACTAAAGTTAAACATTGTCCTCAATGTTTCGAGTCTAGGGGTGCAAACACCCCCATACTAGAGACGTAGTCGAATGCTTAATCTAGCATGGAAAGGGTGTAACCGTTAAATTTAAAGCCGTATATGAAGTGTGCTATAAACCTAAGGTTAGAACATCAAAGGATATATCATGGATATTGAGAAAGTCTTCAAAGCAAACGATCGAGTGCTCCCATAAAACGAACACGAGAGGCTCCAATCGTGAAGATAATGATCATCTAAAATCCACAATTCACAAACAACCACGGAACAAAGGTTGGAAGGGCACAAATCCCCACACGTTACTACATTAGAAAGCGATAATATGTACATAGGATAAGCATGGGACTCCCCCACGAGGCACCTCGTTTTTGATTACCGAGTCATGAGCTCGACTCGATCCCCTAAATACTAATTAACATTGGGGAAGGTGATTTGGTCGAGGTAGTTCAAAGATGGAACTTCCCCGCCAAAGTAGTGCTTCAACCTATGTCCATTCACCTTGAAATTGGGGCCAACATTTTGAGCTAGCTCGATGGTCGCATATGGAAAAATTTGAGTCACGGTGAATGGACCGGACCAACGGGATTTCAACTTACCGGAAAAGATTTTCAATCGAGAGTTAAAAAGTAAAACTTGATCCCCAATGTTAAAAACCCGGTTTTTAATTTTTGAATCATGCAACTTTTTAGTCTTTTCTTTATAAATCAATGATTTTTCATAAGTAATGTCCCTTAATTCATCCAATTCATTTAATTTCATTTTCCGGTGTTTTCCCGCGGTCTCCATATCATCATTACAATGCTTTAGGGCTTAATAAGCCTTGTGTTCTAATTCAATTGGCAAGTGAAAATTTTTCCCATACACAAGCTTATAAGGAGTGCACCCAATGGGCGTCTTATGAGCGGTCCTAAAGGCCCATAAAGCATCGTTCAACTTATCCGACCAAGATTGTCGGTTTCCCCAACGGATCTCTCCAAGATCCTCTTTAAAGCTCGGTTTGAAACCTCGACTTGCCCACTCGTTTGTGGGTGATAAGCCGTAGAAATACGATGTGTAACCCCATATTTCCTTAGGACCCTTTCGAATTGGTTGTTACAAAAATGGGTTCCAGGATCGCTTATGATCGCACGGGGGTTCCAAACTGAGAAAACAATTGCTTCAAAAACTTGACTACCACACGAGCATCATTGGTGGGCAAAGCCTTAGCTTCCACCCACTTAGATAGGTATTCAACGGCGACAATGATGTACTTATTACCACGAGATGATGGGAACGGCCCCATAAAGTCAATCCCCCAAACGTCAAAGATCTCACACACTTGGATGATATTTTGTGGCATTTCATCTTTTTATGAGGCTTTTCCTTGTCGTTGGCATGAGTCACATGACTTCACAAGCTCATGTGCATCTCGGTAAATAGTAGGCCAAAGGAAACCGGCATCAAAGACCTTCTTAGCCGTGAGATTAGCACCATGGTGACCACCCGTGGGTCCCTCGTGACAAGCTCTAAGAATGTTAGAAGCTTCGGTACCAATGACACAACGTCGAATAATTTGATCCGCACAAGTTCGAAACAAGTAAGGGTCGTTCCAAAAATAGAACTTGACGTCACGAAAGAATTTTTGTTTTTCTTGAGTCGTCATACCCTTGATGATGAAATTTCCCGCATGGTAATTTGTGATGTCCGCAAACCATGGGTGGAAGAATCAAGTTTAGAATTCACTACACCAAGTGTCTCGAGCGGAAATGTTTCGGTGATTTCCTTGGGCTCGTAAACACTTTGGTGAGGATCTTCCAAACGAGAAAGATGATCGGCCGCTAGATTCTCGGCTCCTTTTTTGTCAACGATTTTGTGATCAAATTCTTGAAGGAGGAGAATCCAACGAAGTAATCTCGGCTTTGCATCTTGTTTAGCCATGAGATACTTGATAGCCGAATGATCCGTATACACTATGCATTTCATCAAAACGAGATAAGGTCGGAATTTCTCAAATGCATACACCAAGGCAAGGAATTCCTTCTCCGTTGTAGTGTATTTAAGTTGAGCCTCGGTCATCGTCTTGCTAGCATACTAAATAGGCAAGAAGTGCTTTTCATGACGTTGACCCAATACGGCCCCAATAGCATAGTCACTAGCATCACACATGAGCTCAAAGGGGAGGTTCAAATTGGGAGCAACAAGAATGGGAGCTTCGGTAAGTTTCCTCTTAAGGATTTCAAAGGCTCGTAAACAATCTTCGTCAAAGACAAAACGTGCATCTTTTTCAAGGAGATGTGTAATAGGTCGAGAGATCTTTGAAAAATCCTTGATGAATCGACGATAAAAGCCCGCGTGGCCTAGGAAACTCCTAACTCCCTTAACGGTTTTGGGATGAGGTTATTTGGCGATGACGTCTACCTTAGCTTGATCTACCTTAATCCCCGCTTTGGAAACCTTGTGCCCTAAGACGATTCCACTTTTAACCATAAAATGACATTTTTCCCTATTAAGCACAAGGTTGGTTTCCTCACAACGCTTCAACATTCTCTCAAGATTCGACAAACACAAAGTGAACGAACTACCAAACACGTAAAAGTCATCCATGAAGACTTCCATCGTCTTCTCGATCATATCATGAAAAATAGCCATCATGCACCATTGAAAAGTTCCCGGTGCATTGCAAAGTCCGAATGGAATTCTACGATAGGCAAACGTTCCATATGGACACGTAATTGTAGTTTTTTCTTGATCACGAGGACCGATGGGGATTTGGAAGTAACCGGAAAAACCATCTAGAAAGCAATAGAAATCGTTTCCCGCAAGACGCTCCAACATTTGGTCCATGAAGGGCAAGGGAAAATGGTCTTTTCGAGTGGCTTCATTCAACTTACGATAGTCAATGCACACTCTCCATCCAGTCATGAGTCTAGTAGGAATTAACTCGTTGGCATCGTTTGGCACAACAGTCATTCATCCCTTTTTAGGGACACAATGAATAGGACTCACCCAAGGGCTATCGGAAATAGGGTAAATCATTCCCGCGTCAAGGAGTTTTAGGACTTCCTTTTTATAACGTCGTGAATTTTGGGGTTCATCCTCCTTTGACATTGGATTGCGGGCTTGTAATCCTCCTCCATTAAGATTTTGTGGGTACAAAATTTGGGATCGACCCCCTTAATGTCGGATAACTTCCACGCAATTGCCCCTTTGTGATCCTTTAGAACATCGACAAGTGTGGTTTTTTCATCATTTGAAAGTTCTTTCGAAGTAATAACCGGCAACTTGTCGTCCTCCTCCAAAAAGGCATATTCGAGATGAGTAGGTAAATCTTTAAACTCGAGGATAGGTGGTTCCTCAATTGAAGATTTGGGCTCGATACTCATAACCTCCTCGGGGGGAGGAAATGGGAAATCGTTAAGAAAATCCTTGATAATCGAGAAGTCCTCATCGTTGTCGAGGTCTTCGTCACAAGTATGTGGAACATCGAATTCTTACAACGTAAAACCACCACCTTCAAATGGAGTGAAGGTTGGTGTCGAATTATCAAGAATGGGATCTAACATAGTGGGATTGTCACTATTTTCATCATCACCAAAACCTAAAACTTCTTGTGATAATTCCTCGCAAAAACGTCAATCATATCAGCGAGGTTTATGGTTGCAACGGAATAAACATGAGAAATTTGAGAATTTTGAGTTTCGTTTATAACAAGTTCCTCGTCGTTGAAACGTAAGGTGATATTTCTAGCATGCACATCAATTAAAGCCATAGACGTATCTAAAAACGAACGACCTAAAATGAGAGGAACTTGAGGATCCGTGGGAATATCGACAACGATAAAGTCTACCGGATAATAGAACTTTCCTACTTTCACAAAAACGTATTCCGCCAATCCACATGCGGGAATTGTGGAATGGTCGGCCAACTCGATAGACATTAGTGAAGGAGTAAGATTAGGAAGATTGAGCGACTTGAAGATAGCAAGTGGCATCAAGTTAATACTAGCACCAAGATCGGCCAAGGCATAGCATTCCTCAATATCTTGGATTGCACAAGGAATCAAGAATTTACCGGGATCACCGACTTTTTGAGGTATGCGATTAAGATAAACCGATGAACAACTAGAAAATTGTTTCAATTTCTCCTTGTTGTTCAACATACTCTTAAAGTTAGCAGCAAATCGAGGCATCATGACCAAAGCATCGGCAAAACTTACATTAAAATGAACGTCACGAAACATTTTCATAAAAAGCTCAAATTGGTAATTGTCGCGCTCTTGACGTTTCTCCTTTCTAAGTCTCGATGGATAGGGCAAAGGTGGTGTGGGTTGAGGCATAGGCATAGCCTTTGGAATCTCGGGTTCCAAATGTGGTAATGGTTCAACCGTAGGTGTGGCATGAGCGGTACTTTGTTGGATTTGGACATGCTCCTTTTAGACCACAACCTCGGGTTCTTCCTCAATTTCATCCTCCGTAGAAGCAATTGGTTGAGGAGTCGGTTCCTTAAGTGTCTTACCACTACGTGTGGTAATCACTTTCATCTCTACTTTAGGGTTCGATATGGTGTTACTAGGAAGACTACTCGAAGACGGTTTGCACATAATAGCCTCAAACATAGATGAAATTAATGTCCTCAAACATGGATTGCTCTTCTTGGCTTTAATCATCTCTTGTTTTATTTCATGTTGCCCTTGTTCCATTTTTTGTTGGTTTTGTTGTAACCTAGTTACATTTCCTTCCATTTTGTTTGTATGGATTTTAAGCTTATTTGCTAACTCGTTTTTCAACTCCTTCTTCAAGTCGTCCTTAAACTCGGATCTTAGACTAATGATTTCTCTTTGAATGTTGTCAAACCTAGCATCGTTTCCATTAGCGTATTCAACAAATTCATTTAGAAGATCTTTCAAAGTTTGCAAACCTTTGTTGTTGTTTTGAAAATAATTGTTTTGATTTTTGTTTGAAACTTGATTATTAGCCCCTTGATTCCCATAGTTTCCTTTGTAATTGTTTTTAAAACCAACTTGATTGTTTCGATAGTTGTTGTTAGCATTTTGATTTGGAGCAAAACCCGGTGGAGGCAATTTATTAGAGCGGGTAACTTGACCGTTTTGGTTGTAAGTTCCCGTGGCCGCGCAGGCACTCGAAGTGTTACCACCGTTGGTAATGCACTCGGAGAAATCGTGACCTCCACCACAATACATACATGAAACCTCAACCACTTTAGCCGTAGCGGGAGCACTTTGTTCTCCAACTTTGAATTCAATTAAAAGTCCTTTAAGCTTATCAAAGATTTTGTTTTCCAAGTTAGCCTCAATTTGGCAAGCATCTATGGTATTAAACAAGAAAAGATAAAGATTCAATAACATTAAAAGTAACTTACTTGGAATTAAAAGGTGCAATACAAGAAATTAAAGTGCAAGGTATGAAAATGGTGGAAGAGGTGGGTTGTCAATCCACCCAACCACATGAAAATGAATAACTAATGATCTATTTATAGGGGATATTAGGGAGGTGCTTAGGAAGCTTCCTCCCCTCTTTCTTCTATCTTTAATTGCGTCATTAAGTCCTTAATCTTCTTAATCTTTTGACTTTAATGACTTCGTCTCGGGATTTCTTCAAACTCGTCTTATAATTCTTCAATAAATTAGACTTGAGTTCTTCGGCTTTTAGTAAACTTTCGTCTTTTGACTTTTTCTTCGAGAAATCTTCAGAATTGGTCTTGGACTTCCGTTCTTTTTCCACTCTTGATTTCTTGACTTCGTCTTTCGTCTCTTTCTTCGATAAAAGCCCGTGAATGCCCGTGTTTTCTCCCTTTTTCACATTTTCGTCCTAAATCACAACAAAAACACAAACCACGCATAATTCCGACATTTACGACATAAAATACACGTTTTGGCTCGGTTATTATTGTAATTAAGTGGTAAAAAGATGGGTGTTTTCACACCTATCAAATCCCCTACACTTGACCATTCAAAGGAAGAAAGCAAGTAAAGAAATCAAAAACATACCTTAGGGTTTTGAAAATGTCATGAATGATCATCATCCTCAAGTTTTCACTTTCTCCAAACCAAGCTTATAAACGAGATCATTGTTATTATAAATTAGCAAACTAACACGAACTCATGTGGGCCAATTATTCACTTAGACTCCCTTATTCCTAGGTGTATCTCTTATATTTTATTGTTGTCTTGAATGATCACGAGGATGCATTGTTGACTTATTTCGATAGTTATTTAGGCCAAAAATAAAGTGAACGGTTTAATCAATAGTTAGCTAAAGGACAAAATCTTTTAAAACTGCTTCTCGGGATCTCAAAAAGTTCATATCTTGGCATAACTCGCTTCGCGATTTGAGACCTTTCTCGGACCGATATTTGGCAGCGACTTCATACTTCAAATCTTGAGAGACGTTCATGGAATAATGGTCTTCTCTTCATGATAGGAATTTCTTCACTTGAAGTTTTGAGAGATTCTTCATATTTGGACCACGACTTCTTCATTTTTCTCCAATCTTTATTTTGGACTTTGATATACAATGATCCGCCTCCTTTTTGGACTTGAATCTATTTATCCTCATACCTTGCTAGGGTCTTTTCGGATAGACTTCTACATGACTTTTGGGGAGTTTTTGCTTTTCTTCGTGTGTCTCGATCCTTCATATTGATCTTTGATAAATGATTCTTCACATCACTTGGGATCTTTAGCAACAAAATATAGCCCTCATGCCTTGTTAGGGCCTTTTTGGACTCGCCAATCTTTGCATCCCGCTTCAATAAGTTATGCCTTGGCTATGAACTCTAATCCATACCGAGCAACTTTTAAACGATCTTGGGCTAGAAGCTAAGTAACTTTTCAAATCGTACAACCTTATTTATTGTAGATAAATTTATTAGCAAGCGATGGGAGAATAGGCTTATAATTAACTCACATAAATTCACGAAAGAATACCAAACTTATAATTGACTCTATCATCTCTCGTTCTCCACAATTTAAAATCTCAAGGAATGAGACTCGTGGATGCTTAGCCTATTAAATCAAAGTTTTGGGTTTTCGAGTCATTTATAGGATCTTGCAAACTCTTAGACTTTTTCAAGTTTAGAAATCGCGTTTTAAAGTTCCCTTGATAAACGACTCTCTAGGATCAATTATAGGAACTTGCGAAAAGTTCTTGTTCTTAACCCGTGAGAGTTAAGACTTTCGCGTTTTATAGCTCCCTATATAAAATCCTAGCAAAACTTGACTTAAACACGTTAAGGATACTAGCTAGAGTAAACTTAAGTAAGTAAACTCGGGTTGAGTCAAAAGATTCACAACGTTTGAAAATTAAAACCACTTTATTAAAATTTGTTCTAATAAGGAAAGAAAATAACTATACAAAGGGAAAAACTAATGGGCCAAAATAGATTAAAAATTTTGAAAAATGTCGAAAAATGGATTTTCCGGTTAAAATGAGGACAAATACAAGGAAAGGCCACTTAACTTCGATAGAAGTCCCCCTACACTTAATATAAACATTGTCCTCAATGTTTAAGCATGTGGGAGTAAACTCCCCTACACTTAGGACATTGTGCACGTTATTTAAATCTCGCTAAGGAAGAGACAACTAAAGAGATTCCTATTTTAATATTGAGAAATATAAAATAGTGAATCGAAAAGAGTTTAGGATAGAACCAGGAAGAAGGGAACACGGAATCACGGTTCGTCAAAAGTCATCAAGAGTGTGTCTGTGAAGCTCTAATCCCTGCACATGATAAGAAAGAAAACAAGAAACACCAACGGGGCTCCCCCTACACTTATGGTGAAAACAAATAAAGATAGATAGATAATTGGGTTGCCTCCCAAAAAGCGCTTGTTTATATTAACCGAGTCACGAGCCTGACTCGTCCCCGAATTAAATGGTCCATGGGGAAGCCTCAAATGTAATACCGGGATCAAAGACCTTGTCCTCGTTCCCGGTGGACATCAACAAAGGAGAGGCGGGGGGATAAGTCTTGAATGGGAGAAAGGTCCTTTCAACATACGAGAAGTATGTGAAATCAAGATCCACGGGAGGTGGGGTGGGTAAAGTAAGCACATTGTCATCCCCTAAAGACAATGGATGCTGAGCACTCGGCAAAGCCGTAATGTTATCAATCATGAAATAGTGAATGGCACCTCTCGGGTCAAAGCACTCATCCTCCGTAATAGTGGCTAAAGGGGAGGATAAAAGGTGCTCGGGAGGGGGACTTGGGACAATCCCTTCCTGCAGCAAATTATCAAAAATAATATCCCCCTCCGTGTCATCATCATCAATACCCGGAGGTATTGAGTGAATGTCAATTTCTTCCAGCAATGGGTCATTATCATCAACGGGAGGAATAGATGGAGGTAAAGACTCGGAAAGAGGAGGAGAAGTCAACTCTTTGATTTTAGCAATAAGAAGATGCACTTTCTGTAATTTGTCGTGGAGAATCACGTCTTCCACCTCATCTTCAAGAGCAAGTTCATCGGTGAACTTCTCGTAAGCCGGAGAGAATAAATCGTCATCGCCCGCATCTCCCGGTGGAGATTGAGAAATTTCAAAAGTGAAATTCTCATAGTGTGGAGAAAAATCGTCATCACTAGGATCGACCTCTTCCGTAAGAGCAACGTCGTCCTCAGACTCCATAGAAGTCGGTATGTCACAAACCTCGTCATCATATAATTTATCGAGGCCAAAATCACTAATCTCACTCAATGAATCATCATCTTTAGACGCATTAGGAATATCAAGAGTAGGAGCAGCAACTTCAGTAGATGGGTCGAGAGCGTAGACATCATCGTCGTCATCATCATCATAATAGACGGGACCATTCCAATTAGGAGTGATAGTCGGCTAACTCTTCCTTGATAACCTCCACATCTTTAAGAAGCTCATGAAGCAATTTTTGTTGTTCATCTCCCCGAGTATGTTCAATCAAACCAATTCTATCCCACGCTGTAATTAAACATTTTGGTGTAGAAAAAAAGGGAAAACGACCAAACTGGCTCAAAAAGGTGTTGGTGGTTTTCAAGGTTTCGTCCACATCAAGCAAAGGTTGCCTTTCCTGATGCAAGTCAGCTCGGATTTGAGCTAAACTTTCTAGAACATGGTTCAAAGAAGTGAGTTGTTGGTCAAGACTAATTTGCTGAGAGGATTGATGATTGAGGGTGTGGTGTGGGGGCTCAAAGTTATACACACTGGGTTGATAGCACGGAACTTTCTCAAAGACTTGCGACGGATCACAAGAAGAAGCATCGTGAGGGCCCCCACAAATATAGCACCACGGGTATGGAGAGAAACTGGGTGCGTCATGTGGATAGCTATTACCATTATCATAATTGTAACCCGGTTCTTTCCCGTGATCATACGGGTATCGAACCGGGCACGAAACATGCCAATGAGAATCGCTTCCACATTAGATGCACGGGGGAACAGGAGGTGGATTCAAAAAGGACGAATTAGTCGAGTTGCACCATGGACAAAATCCGAATCCGAACTGTGTATTGTCGATATCGTTTCCGCACCGCTCACATGTACACCATTGACATGAGTCGTTCCCGTATAATCTTCTCCCACACCCGACGCAATGGACATAAGAATCCATAAAGAAAATAGATAAGCAAAAAGAATATTTTTGGTGCAAAACTTTGAAAAAGAAATGCTTTTTATGATTTTTCAAATGTTTTTGGGATTTTTGAAAATTTTTGAGACGAAAAATAACGTTCACGAGTGAACGGATCCCAAAAGCCAACACGTCTCTCACTAAAAACCGTTAATCTTCACGAAAAGAGCCGGCAGCGGCGCCACTTTAATGGCTAAAAGGGAAGGCAAGTAAAAGTGCAAACTAAAACTTAAACTAAAACTAAAAACTTGGCGAAAAGTAAATGACGAAAACTAAAAGGGAAATAAAGTAAATGACGCAAACCAAAACTTAAACTAAAAGGAAATGCAGAAAAAGGCGGGAAAAGTAACGCTTAAAACTAAAAACTGGAAAACACTCATTTGGAATAAAACAGTTCGTCCGGAATATGTCACTTATCCGGAATAAACTAGTTGATTCGGAATAAGGCTTTGATCTGGAATAAAAAAGGAAATATTGTTGATTCGGAATATGGACCTTGATCCGGAATATTATTCCGGATGAAAGACTTGATCCGGAATAACCAATATTCCGGATGAAAGACTTGATCCGGAATAATCAAATATTCTGCATGAAGAGACTTGATCCGGAATATTATTCCGAACGAAAGATTTGATCCGGAATATTAAATATTCCGAATGAAAGACCTTTATCCGGAATAAATGAAAAGAAAGTGGTTGATCCGGAATCTGGGCAGCAATATGAATACGAAGAACAGTGAAGAAGAACAAGGCATGAATCTAGACAAATCTAACCAAAATAAACCCAAAAGATTAAACCAAAACAACCAATAAACATCCACTAACAATAACCAATCAAAACAAATCAACAAAACTAACAAATAAAGCCAAATCAATCAAAACCCATTTGATTGAAAACCATAAAAACTCAAGAACATGAACACAACAATTAAACCAAATCAAGAAAGGTAGATAGGAGATTAAACAAGAAAAGATAAAGATTCAATAACATTAAAAGTAACTTACTTGGAATTAAAAGGTGCAATACAAGAAATTAAAGTGCAAAAATTTAAAGTGCAAGGTATGAAAATGGTGGAAGAGGTGGGTTGTCAATCCACCCAACCACATGAAAATGAATAACTAATGATCTATTTATAGGGGAGATTAGGGAGGTGCTTAGGAAGCTTCATCCCCTCTTTCTTGTTTCTTTAATTGCGTCATTAAGTCCTTAATCTTCTTAATCTTTCGACTTTAATGACTCTGTCTCGGGATTTCTTCAAACTCGTCTTGTAATTCTTCAATAAATTAGACTTGAGTTCTTCGGCTTTTAGTAAACTTCCGTCTTTTGACTTTTTCTTTGAGAAATCTTCAGAATTGGTCTTAGACTTCCGTTCTGTTTCCACTCTTGATTTCTTGACTTCGTCTTTCGTCTCTTTCTTCGATAAAAGCCTGTGAATGCCCGTGTTTTCTCCCTTTTTCACATTTTCGTCCTAAATCACAACAAAAACACAAACCACGCATAATTCCGACATTTACGACATAAAATACACGTTTTGGCTCGGTTATTATTGTAATTAAGTGGTAAAAAGATGGGTGTTTTCACACCTATCATCGTCCTTTTTTTCCTTGTTCTCCTTTGCTGCCTACGAGTAAACACCAAGAAACAAGGGAAGCCATCGTGGGTCGATCCAAGAGAAGCAAGGGTGGGGTTCATGTTTAGGTTTCCCAAACCCTAAAAACGAATAGGTAAGTCTTGATATCGTTTTATTCTTCTCTTCTCTGGGTTTAATGGATCACGAATCCAAGGTTTAAGATCTGAATACGTTAATAAATAGTTAATTAAAAGGGGTGGTTCGTTTTGATGTTGCTTCATTCGTATAGCACACAAACCGAGAGTCAAGAGACTCTCGGTGGTAATGTAACCTCACCAGCCGCAACCCTAAAAAGGCTGTTGGCTTGGTTTTGTTCAGGAAGTAGCAACGGCAGCCAAGCGGGGGGAAACCACTGGCTACGGCCAGTGGTGTGGTTGTTCTGTCAGTGGGAACCGAGACCCTAGTGGTCTCGGTGGGAGTTTTAAACGAGCAGGGGGAATAGGCTGTTGCCGGTGGCAGCAACATAACTGCCAGGGGTAACTGGCGGCTAAGGGGGTGTTTGGATTTTTGATTTTGACTGAATTACGGGTGCGTTTGGTTGGCAGTTTAAGGGAAATTAAGGGGTTGTTTGGTTCGTCATATATATAAACACAACATGGGTTTTCACGGGTTCGGTTCGCGACACGTTTTAATAAATTAATAACACACGGTTCGATCCATGATTATTTTTTTTACAAGTTTAATTAATCTTACAAGTGTATAATTTTACAAGTTAATTAAATTAATTTGGCATTATATATAATTAATTTAATTAAAGCATGAACTTAGGTTAATTATTATTCTGTAATAATACATGTTTTAACCTAAGTATGTATTATTTATTTTACATGATAGTATTAATTAATTATTAAACATGACATATAATTAATTAATAAACATGGAGTTAAGTTTATTATTATTATTTAATAATACATGATTTTAACCTAAGTATTTATTTATGTAATTTAGACTATAATAATTAATTAATTATTAAAACATGACTTATAATTAATTAATTTTCAGGAGTTAAGTTATATTAATATGAATATTAATAAATGTTTTAACCTAAGTATTTTATACACTTTATTTAATGGAATCCTGTTATATTTAATTAAATACTTTAACCTATAGTTTATTTAATTTACATGTAATAATTAATAAACTATACTATTTTATCACATGACTTAGAATATTAATCAGTAACACTTAAGCTTATATTATTAGCTTAATAATCCAGCTTATTTCTATTTATGGAAACTTTCTATTTTTTAGAAACTTATCTATTTTAGGCGGTAAATCTATTTTTGGAAACTTTTTATTTTAGGAAACCTGCTATCTTTAGAAAGTTACTTTTTATTACATAACAAGTATAATAATATAAGAAATACAAGTAATACTTAATCAGAATAGACAGAATACATGATAAACATAGTATAACGAAAGAATGAGTAGAACATGACATGAACATATAAAACAAGCTAAGACATATTTTAATCAGTTACATACTCAGTAATCAGACACTTATACACGTATATTATGCATGTAGCATTAGTGAGATCGAAGTAGGACTCTCTTCCGTTCGTCTTCTTCGTTCACTGTACTTAAGGTACGGATTCTCCGTCCTTTCAGTATGAACATTCTTCCTTATTAGGATTCCCCGTATGCAGCCAACTGTTTTCCCCATTATATGTTTTATATATTTTTGAATTGCTTATGTTTAATTAGATACCTAAAGCCATATACATGCATGACCAGTTTCACCTAGTAATGGAGGTACCATAACCATAATACTGGAGGCACCAGTGTTATGACTCACCCATGAGGGAGTGATAGCTCGTGGCATCCCTTCAGCTTTTGGCCATATTATTATTATCAGGTGGGGCGTATGGGTGCATCCTAGTTTACATATTTTCAGCAGATTATTCAGGTGAATGTGGGTGCCTTGCATCCTTCACAAGGAACTGATCCCTCCTACCCAAACCAGTATATTAAATTAGAGGCAGCCCCTCTAATTTTCATGATGAGGTCACCCCTCCAAGTATTCATGCACGTTGATATTTCATGACCTATATTGGCTAATGGTTAACATGTTAAACAGTTTTCATAAGATAAACATAAGGCTTTTCAAACTATAAAACCAGTTTTATGAAGTTATACCAGGTTTTACAGGACATATACATTTCCGCTGCTATATGTTTTGCATGCTTATATTATTCATTCCATGCTAGTTTATCCGTGCAATGAGCATTATGCTCGGCCGTTACTTTCCTTTCCATGTCCCAAAACGGCAGGTACCCAAGGACAGACTCGAGCATTAGGAGGACCTGCATAGGATGGAATTTTCCATAGACTTCTTTTCCTTTTTCCTTCATATATTTATGCTTGTGTAGTCTTTGTTCATTTCATTTACTTTATTTATGTTTTGGGCTTATATTTGGGAACCAATGTTTGATTCCGGTTTTCCATATGGTCATGTATGTTTTACTACATATTACCTTGCATGATTTGATGACACGCCATAATTACGTGTAATGGTCCACTTATAAAAGTGGGGTGTTACAAAGCCACTTAAGAGGGAGCCTTTTAATTACTTGTATCTAGGTCTAGGTTTAATGGCACATATTCCTCAATTGCACTTTTCATTAATCGAGTCTTTATCTCTTTTTAGACTTTTCATTCTTTGAGTCATTGAGTCTCTTAAACTCTTTTTGAAAATTTCCTCTTCTCTTTTTCAAAGCTCTCAAAGTTCTTTCGAACATGGACGAGAAATTTTTTTACATTGTTAATTCAATCTATAAACGTTTTTCATAGCTTCTTGATACTGACATCGAGCATACATAATTCATATGTATGGGTTTCTCAAATATAGCAAGAACGATAATGAAATATGGAGGATAATTGTGTCATGAATATGAATCTAGATTAACACACCTCCAACATCGATTTTATAACAAATCCATGGTTTTTGGTCAAAATCTTGTTTGGTGAGTTCCTATGTGTTTTTTATGTCTTTTATTGCTTTTTAGCATGTCTCTATGATTAGTTAGACTAGAAAATCAACATTTGCTGAATTGGAAAATTCTCCTCATCCACCAATTACCCTCTGTGGGTGGTTTCCTAAATATCCCGCGGATCCATATATATATTTAACCGCATGTGGGGATAAGGAACCGCATACAAGACCCTCAATTTTTTTTTGGTAATGGGTTTCCCCGGTAAATAGATTAACCAAAAAACAGTTAAGTACAAATGGAATGTGGCTAAGGTACCACATTAACCTCAGGCTAAACAGCTTGATAAACACCTAGATCTAGTGCTTATGACAAGCCATAAACACTTACAAAACACCTAGTACACAACGAATGAACCAAACTAGCTAGCAGCTGTCGTGAAGGAATTTCCACCTACATCTGTTTTAGAGAATAAATTGGTTGTTTCATCATAAACCATTTCAACCACGCCATCTTCATCATCGTGACCCAACACAGAGTAAGGATTTGATGTAGATAGCCCAACACCTGATGATGACGTATCAATAGACTTCAACTTGGGCAAAGAAATAATCTTCGCATTAGTCACTCCCTTTGTCGGGTTACTAATTGTAGCTTTAGGAACAAATTTGACATTCGGCTGAACCGATGGACCAGTAAACTTACCACCCTTGATAGATTTCGTCATCATTCTCTTTCTTTTGGTGACCGTTTGGAAACCATCATTAGAAATAGATGGACCAGTACTAGCAGTAAGAACTATAGAAGAAACAACCACCTTATTAGAGCATTGATCAAGAGAGTGATTAAATGTCTTACACTCAGCACATCTAGGAGGTCTCCATTCATATTCAATACGGATAGTTTCCTTTGTAAAACCTTCCCCCGAAAGAGAAGGGACACCAATGGTAACAACATCCATAAATTCAGCCTCAGCATTAACCTTAATTAAGCATCTGGCAAAACTAGTCTGCCCCATGACTCCTTACACATAGAACTAGTGTAGGAATCTAGCATCACAGGTTTTCCAATGAAAGAAGTAATTAAAATAATTCCATCTTCTTCAAAGACTTGAATAGGCACATCATGTAATTTTACCCAAACAGAAATAAGAGTCAATTCTTCCTTAATCAACCTAGTATCCATCGACCATTTTTTGAGAATGATCGGAGATTTACGAATCAACCACGGGCCCTCTTCTAATACTGCTTCCAAACCAGCAAGTGACTTGAATTTAAAAAAAGAAAAAACCCTTAGAGTTCATCATGATCCGTGTCAACCCATGTTTCACCCAGTTGTTTCTAACATAATAATCCACAACCGAGAAAGCCATTCTGTTTCCAATAAAGTAACCATATAGAGTATGTTCAAGACGATGACTGACCTTCTGAACCACTTTACGAGGAATATAGACGTTAACACCTTCAAAAACATCTTCTGACACCAATTGACGAAAAATACCATTATCAGCGGACTGCTCCTTTTCATTTGCACTAGTACTACAAATAGAAGCAAGCGTATCCATTTTTTTAGAAAAATCAGCGGTAACATCCTCAACCGAGTGTACATAATCATTACTTGCACCATTCGAATCACCCACCTTGATCATCAACTCAGCTTCATACGCACACAATAAAATATAGATCTCCTTCAATCGTTCATTGGAAACCAACGAACAGCCAGCAAATTTCATCAACTTTAAATTGTGCTTGAGCTCACGAACTTCAGCCACCGTGTGCAGTGGTATCCCAAAAACCTGACCAATCACATCAATCATACAAGGCTGCATATTATTGAGTAATACAGCCTTTTCTCTCGGATCCATCTTAGATTAGTCGTTCACATCCATATCATGCAAAACGAAACCCTAAACCAGCGATAATAATAAAAAACCCTAAACCGAGCAAACAAACCCTAATTAACGAGAAAAGTGGAAACTAATCAAAAACGAATCGTGCAAGGTAACAAGTAGACACACAACGATTACACATAGAGACACACGACACCGACCTATAACGAGAACAGTAGAAACCATGAATAATAAACCCTAAAACTGCCAAAACTTAAAACCTAAAAAATGAAACACACTCCTAAATCATCAAACAAACCAAATAACGATTAATGTTAGGATACATGAAGTTAATCAGTGATCAAAACAGAAAAGGTATAAGGATTATAAGATGAAATAAGGATGAGAAATAGATTTTAAGGTTAAAAGTTGGTGGAGGCTAGGGAGAGACATCCGCAATTATTAGGGTTTTAAGTTTTCTGTAACTCTAAATTTGCTCCAACATCTTTTGAAATCTTTGGTTTAATCCTTTGACCATCCCAAAAGTGTCTTGTGCTTTCTCTAGTTAACCCTAAGCATTTTGCATCCTTTCTCATATCAAAATGTCTTATTCTCCAAATGAAAGCCTTGATTCTACTCCATTTTACCCAATCTCTTTCAATCTAAATTCACCCAAGAACACTCGAAATCATATTTCTTCTTCTAAGAATATTGATTATGGAACTTCTTCTCTTCTACTACTAGCCTTTTGTGTTCTTCCTCCCTCACATGATAATGTCATGCATTATGGAAAATATTATCATTGTTATCAATATCAACATCTTGCTATGGCTCACATCTATGAGGAATTGAATTACATTAAGAGTCTCCTACTCAAACCCCCTCTTCACTATGACTACGAGACTACTATCAGGCCACCGCCACCTACTTCCGCCACCACTTTGTCTTTCATTTAAGCATATGGATTGCTTATTTCCAAGAAATATATTTCAAGCAAATATTTAAGTTCTATCTTAACTAGGATTAGATTTATGCTTTTCTTTTAGCTTGTTTTACTTTCTCTTTTTCATACAACTTTGTATGATTTATTTCCTTGTATCTTTATTTCATGTTTCCTTTTAACATGACTTATCTTGGATCTTAGTTATCTTTTCTTCTCTTATCATAATTTTCTTTTTATGTGACCTATGTTATATCTTGTTAGGTGTTTCTTTTCTTCTACTAACCCTTCCATGTAGCTTGTCACCACTGCTCGATTCCTTGGTGCCCCAAGCAAGGGGCAGTAAGCACCAAGGGGGAGCACTTGAAAAGTCTGATTTTCTTCTACAAAGACTTTTGCATCCTTTATGCTTCGACAAGGGGGAGAAATGAAATAAACTTGTCTTCGAAAATCTTGTTTTTCATGTGATTGAGTTTATGTGTTGTCGAAATCAAAAAGGGGGAGATTGTTAATGCAATGATGCCAAAAAACGTTACTTGTATTTTTTGGTCTCGCTTTGTTTTGATTACGACAAAATATAAAAACAAGCATTTACGAAAACAACTAAAAATGAATTCTTGAGTTTAAGTATTTTTTCATTTCAACCATTATCACTTAAGGTATGAACAAACAAGTTTTCATCTTAATTAAGTGATCAAGGATCTAAGTGTTCTTAAAACTCACCTTTTATTAAATGTGACAAAGTTTTTTATTAAACTTTATTCTTAAGAAAATGAATTATTAAATTAAATATTTGAAAATTTGTAAATGGCATATTTCATTTGGTTTTAGAATATCCTTTGAGGATAACTATTCCACCAGATGTGACTACACCACTAAAAGACAAAAGGGAGTGGAGTCTACGAACACGGATCCTTAAAGGTCTATGTTGTCCCTTATCGATAAGGCACCACGGGTACCAATAAGGAACCGCGTTCAGATATGGTCATTGGGCTATGTCCTATAAATAGTGGACGATTCTCATATTTTCTCCTCACCTCTTTTGCACACAAATTTTCAGATTCAAACATACTTCTTAAATCATTCAAATCCTTGATTATTTGGCTGATTACTACTTGTTTAGAAGTGAATCTTTCTCCTTCCATCTCTTCCTCTTCAAGTGCAAAGAGAAGAACACTTTCCTCCTTGAAGTGTTGAGTCTACCTCAAGGTCTATTGAAGATCAAGTTTTATTCATTCATTTTAGTTGTGTTGTGTAGATCCAAGTAGTTGTGTTATTTGGAAGTTGTGTTATGAAGATCCAAGTAGTTGTGTCTATTTGGAAGTTGTGTTAAGAAGATCCAAATAGTTGTGTCTATTTGGAAGTTGTGTATGTAGTAAGGCTAATACTTAGTCCTCAAAGTATATTGGTGTAGATTGGTCCTAGCTAAGATTAGGGCTCGACTTTTAGCTTAGAGTCAGAAATTGGATAAGCGACGTTCTGTACGGTTTCTCCACCTTAAGGAGTTTGTTGATTAGTGAACTCTCGAGTAAGGAGTACTCGAGGAGTGGAGTAGGTACGAGGAGTGAGCTTCGTTTCTGAACCACTATAAATACTTGGTGTTTGGTTTGATCTTTCTTTTCCTTATCTCTTTATATTCATTATTCTTTATTTGCATATACTTGGGATTATTAGTTTAGTTGCACTATCCCTTGTCCATATTGTGTATAAGAAGACTTCACATAATTGCTCAAGCCTAAGTTTTTGAAAAGGATTTTTTAAAAACCCACTTTTAACAAGTAAAATTTAAGAAACTATTCACCCCCCCCCCCTATAGTTTCTACACTATCGAACCATCCGATCAAGATAAGACCACCGTTAGGTGTCCTTTTGGAAAGTTTGCTTATAGGTGTATGCCATTTGGTCTTTGCAATGCACCTGCGACTTTTCAAAGGTGTATGATCACGATCTTTCAAGACATGCTTGAAGTATCCATGGAAGTTTTCATGGATGATTTCTCAGTCTTCAGAAACTCAATCAAGTCTTGCCTTTTTAATCTACAGCCCATGCTTATCCGATGCAAACAAGCTCATCTCGTGCTCAATTGGGAGAAATGTCACTTCATGGTGACTAAGGAATTGTGCTTGGACATAAAGTCTCCGGAGCTGGATTGGAGGTAGACAAGGCGAAGATCGAAGTGATATCCAAATTAACACCGCCCACTAACTCTAAAGCCGTTAGAAGTTTCTAGCTCATGTAGGATTCTACCGCTGATTTTTAAAAGACATTTCCAAATTCGCTAGACCGATGACCAAACTCCTTGAAAAAGACATAGTCTTTGATTTCGATGAAGAATGCTTAAAGGCATTCAACAAGCTTAAAGAGAAGTTAACAAATGCACCGATCATGGTTTCACTGGATTGGTCGCAGCCGTTTAAACTTATGTGTGATGCAAGCGATTTCGTTGTAGGAGCCGTATTAGGACAACGCAAAGGAAAGCATTTCCGTCCTATACACTTTGCGAGAAAAACTTTAAATAGCGCGTAACTCAACTACAGAATCACTGAGAAAGAACTACTTCCCGTAGTTTTTGCTTTCGACAAATTTTGATCCTATCTCGTGTTGTCGAAAACGATTGTATTCACCGATCATTCAGCATTGAGATACTTATTCTCTAAACAAGATGCTAAGCCACGTCTTATTAGATGGATTTTAATACTCAAAGAATTTGACATTGAAATTCAAAATAAGAAAGGAGCAAAAAACGTCGCAACCGATCATTTGTCGTGACTTGAAAATCCAAACATGGAAGAGTTAATGGATGAAGATATCGATTATTGCTTTCCCGATGAAACTCTTATGAAAATCTGTACAGATGAATCTCCGTGGTTTGTAGATTTTGCAAATTACCTCGTTGGAAGGATTCTAAGAAAAGGTTTAACCTATTACAACCGATGTAAATTCTTTTCCTATCTTAAACACTATTTCTAGGAAGATCCCTGTCTTTTCAGAGTATGCCCCAATGGCATGATTATGAGATGTGTTTATGGTGGGGAAACAAGAAAGATCCTTGATGAATGTCATCATGGCCCTACTGGGGGACACTAAGGTCCTTCCACCACCGCGAAAAAAGTCTTTGATGTTGGTTTCTATTGAGCAACACTTTTTAAGGAGGCTCATACTCTAGTAAAAAATTGTGATGCTTGACAACGCACTGGTAGCCTCTCACGAAGAGATGAGATGCCTCAAAACAGCATCCAAGTTAGCGAAATATTTGACGTACGGGGAAATGATTTCATGGAACCCTTTCCCAAATCCCATAAGTTCGAATATATCTTAGTCGCTATTGATTACGTGTCCATAAAGGCAGAAGTAGAGGCTTTACCCATGAATGATGAACGAGCCGTAATCAATTTTCTTAAAAAGCTTTTCTCTCGTTATGGAAATGATTAGTGTTTAGTTTGGTTTAAATCTTTTGGTTAAATTTGGCTTGTTTTGATTGAATTCGTATTCCCCTGTTCTACTGTTCTTCATCATTCCCAGATTCCGCATCAAGCTCCTTCATCCGGAATATCCATTATTCCGGATCAACCTTCATATTCCGTATCAAGCTCCTTCATCCGGAATATCCAATATTCCGGATCAGTGTCCTTCATCCGGAATAACCATTATTCCGAGTCAACCCTTTCATCCGGAATAATCAATTATTCCGGATCAACCATTTATTCCCCATCAACTATATTATTCTGAATGAACCTATTATTCCGCATGATCAATTATTCCGCATGAGCCTTATATTCCGCATAACCCTCTTATTCCGCATGAGCCTTATATTCCGCATGAGCCTATTATTCCGCATGAGCATTTATTCCGCATGAGCAGTTTATTCCGCATGAGTAAGATATTCCGCATGAAGGATTTTTGTCTGATTTATTCTGGATCAAGGGTACATTCCGAATCAAGCATTTTTTAGGGTATTTACAAGTTACTATTTTAGTTTAATTTTAATTCAAGTTTTATTTTTATTAAATTTTTTTTTTGGTAAAAGGGTAGCAATGACCCCGGTAAATAGAACCAAAAAAAGCGTTGAAGTACAAGGAATGTGGCTGAAATACCACATTAACCGCAAGCTACAGGCAGCTTGTTAAACAAAATGTTTATGACAGTCCATAAACATTAACTAGTCTAGAATACTGGAAATATATAAACTAGACAAAAACCAAGATGATAACATAAAGTTACGAGGAAAATAATAAAATATCAACATGGGATCAGCCAGTTGGAGTGCTTGCCCCAATATGAGTATTGAGAAGATTCACCGATTCATTAAAGACGACCTCGACTCCCTCCTCCTCCTCATTATCTTCCTCGCTTACTTGAGCCCCTTCGTCAATACCAGGCATGGATAAAGATGAAAATTTATTAGATGTAGAAACACTGCTCATTTGAGCTTTAGCCTTGTTCGGACCATTAAGATTGCTAGACTGCTGCAACTGACCAGATTTAGTATTCAACTTACTACTATTATCAGCACTCGTACTTGTAGTATCCAAGTGAGTTTTTGGGCGAAAAACAACCGTCTTACCTGCTTGGAAACCCTTGCTCAATGGAACACCTCGCGGAACTTGATTCCCTAAATTACCTTTGTACTTCTTCCTCTTGCTTTGCACTTGTTGGAACCCATCATTATCAACATGAGTTGTCACTTTTTCAACCATTATAGGTTTAACATTTTTCGGACAAGAATCAACGGAATGACCAAAAATATTACAAGTATGACATCTAGGCGGTTTCCATTCGTATTGAACTCGAATTAACTCCTTAGTACAACCAGAGCCTTCAAGATCAGGGACACCAATAGTAACGTTACCTATAAACTCCGAATCAGCATTCATCTCAATAATTTTTATTAATTAATTGCTTCTAGTTTACTTTTATTTACTTCACGCATTTACCCTTTTAGTAGAATAGAAAACCAAACCCCCTATTTGTCACCAAGAACAACTATTCCACTTTGAGCTGTGATCAATTCGAGAAGATTCCGAGATTAAAATGAACCCATGCAAAACCTTAGTATCACAAGCCAAAAGCATAAATCTAATCCTAGTTAATCTAGATTTCTAAGATTTGCTTGAATTTGGTGTCTTGTGGATAAGCAACCAATGCTTATATGAAAGACAAGGTAGTGGCGGAAGGTGGTGGTGGTGGCTAGGTGGAGATCTCATAATCAAAGTGAAGAGGAGGCTTGATTAAGAGACTCTTGATGTAGCTCAACTCCTCATAGATGTGTGCCATAGCAAGATGTTGATATTGACAACAATGAAAATATGTCCCATGGTGCATGACATTATCATGAGATGGAGGAAGAACACTAAATGGTGGTGGTGGAAGAAAAGATGTTCCACAATCAACATTCTTGGTAGGAGAAATGTGATTAAGAGTGTTCTTGGGTGAATTTGGATTGAAAGTGTTCTTGGGTGAGTTGGGATTGAAAGCAATTGGGGAAAATGGAGGAGAATCAAGACTTTCATTAGGAGAATAAGACATTTTGGGATGTGAAGTATGGCAAAATGCTTATGGTTAAATAGGGAAGGCTCAATATATTTTTAGGGTGGTTAAAGGATTGAAACAAAGATTCCCAAAAGTGTTAGAACAAATTTGGAGTTTCAGAAATACCCGAAAAAGGAAGCACTGTATGCGGTTCCTTATCACATCTGGCGGTGCCTTATCACTAAGGGACCGCGGTTCATATATGGAACCGTCTACAGAGGCTGTGTTTTGGTGGTGAAGGAAGATTTTTCAATTCAGTAAATCTTATTTTTCTAGCCTAACTAATCATAGGGATATGCTTAAAAGCAAAGATAGACAACGAAAACACATACGAACTCACCAAATAGAGATTTGACCAAAATACATGGATTTTAAAATAAAAATCGATGTATGAGGTGTGTAAGACAAGACCTTAAGTCACGACACAATGATCCTCCATGATTCTATCTTGTTCTTGCTATGTTTGAAAGAATCATACATATGAATTATGTAAGCTCGAGATTAATAGCAAGAATCTATGAAAAACGTTTTTAGATTGAATTAACAATGTCAAAATATTTCTCGACCATTTTCGAAAGAGACTTTGAGAATTTTGAAAAGGAGAAGAGAAGATTTTCAAGAAGAGATTAGGAGACTCAATGACTCAAAGTGATAAAAGACTCAAAAGAAAATAAGAGACTCAATAAAAAGAAAGCAATTAAGGAATATGTTCCATTAAACCTATACCTAGACGCAAGTAATTAAAAGGTTCCCTCTTAAGTGGCTTAGTGAAGATGTCGGCTAAGTTATCCTCGGAGAGTACCTTCTCAATCGAAATGTTCCTCTTTTGAACATTATCCCTAAGGAAATGGTGGCGAATTTCTATGTGCTTGGTTCGTGAATGTTGCACAGGATTCTTGCTAAGGTCTATAGCACCTTTATTGTCACACATGATGGGAACATCATCAAGAGAAATCTTGTAATCAACAAGCGCTTGCTTCATCCATAGAGCTTGTTGGCATGCTTTTCCGGCACTCACATACTCGGCTTCCGTGGTGGATATCGCAAGAGCGTTTTGTTTCTTGGAGAACCAAGAAGTTAAACAACAACCCATGAAGGTACAAACTCCACTAGTGTTTTCCGGTCCACATAGTCTCCCGCATGATCCGAGTCCACGTAGACAATGGTTTCTACGCCGGTCCCTTTAGGATACCATAATCCTAAATGTATAGTTCCCTTAATGTATCGGAAGATATGCTTAACCGCTTCAAGGTGAGAGGTTTTGGGAGCCTCTTGGAAGCGAGCACAAAGGCAAACACTAAACATGATATCCGGTCGACTTGCCATTAGGTACAACAAACTACCAATCATACCTCTATATTTGGTGTTGTCTACTGACTCACAATCATCATCTACGATGAGTTTAGTATCCGAGGCCATCGGGGTCTTCATTGGTCTAGATTCTACTAGTCCAAATTTCTTTAGCATTTCTTTAGCATACTTAGATTGACTAAAGAAAATACCATCATCTATTTGTTTAATTTTGAGTCCTAAAAAGAAGTTAAGTTCTCCCATCATACTCATTTCAAACTCATCATGCATGATTTTGGCAAAGTCATCACACAATTTTTGACAAGTTGAGCCAAATATAATGTCATCAACATATATTTGCACGATTATGAGGTGAGAACCTTTCTTCTTTGTAAAGAGCGTGTTGTCTACCATCCCCATGGTATACTCATGTTTAACAAGAAACGCTTTAAGTCTATCATACCAAGCTTTGGGTGCTTGTTTAACACCATTAATAACTTAATTTTACTTAGTTATGAAAGTTTGTTGAAGTGGTCTCTTCGAATTGATTATTGGTTAACGTGCGACTCAGTCGTCTTTTGGTGGAAAACAAATAGACTGGTCGTTGTAGTAAAGTAAAATTGCAAGACTTAAAAATAAATGACAGGTAATTAAAACTAAAACTAATTAAAACGTAAAAGGTGCAATATTAAAACTTTTAAAAGTAAATTAATTAAATGACAAAAATTAAGACTCGACGAAAAGTTAATTTGACAATATAATAAAAATGCAAAGAATTAAAATAACACTTAAAGAAAAATGGCGGGAAAAATAAATGCTTGAAAATAAAACAGAGGATAAACAAAACCTGAGTCGGAATCCGAAATATTGTCACTATCCGGAATACCTGATCTTACTTTGCTTATCCGGAATAAGGCTATCACCATTATCCGCAATCTGAATTTGCTGCTTATCCGGAATGAACACAACTCCCCTTATCCGGAATAAGAGTCAAGTTGCTTATCCGGAATACAAAACAGAAGCCTTATCCGGAATCTCCAACGAACTCTTATCCGGAATTACCCCAACACCTTATCCAGAATAAAGTTACTTGTCATCTTATCCGGAATTGGCTTGATCACTTATCCGGAATCACCCTAACTGAAGCTTATCCGCAATATACAACCAACACCATATCCGGAATAACTTTTGATGCCTTATCCGGAATATCCATTTGAACGTTATCCGGAATCTGTAACTCCGGGCCTTTATCCGGAATATTTTATGGATCCTTATCCGGAATACAGTCTTCGAACACTTATCCGGAATACCTAAGTATCCCTTATCCGGGATTGATAGCTTCTGAGCTAAATCCGGAATCCACTAAACGACGGCTTATCCAGAATTATACTTTGGAGCTTTATCCGGAATCAAGTGGTGAAGACTATTCGGAATGTTGCTTGAGGATGCTATTCGGAATACGATGGTTTTATTTACCCGGATAAGAACAAGTTTGCAATAAGCTAAAATCTAAAATTAAGCTAAAAAAACAATTAAGCTAAAAAATAATTAAGCACTTAACTAAAACTTTTACCAAATCAAATTTAAGAAAAAGCAAATAAGCCAAAATTTAAAAACTTTTAAAAACACTAAATAATAAAAATATTTAAAATCAACTTTTTATAAAATTTAACTAATAAGCACTTAATTAAAAATAAGAAAAGCACACAATAAGCAATAAAATCAATAAGCTAACACAATCATAAACATAAAAGCATAACAATTAATCAATTAAGCATGACAATAAGCACATAAACATAAAGATTAAATCAAGACAAGAAAGGTAGAATGAGAGATTAATTAAAACTTGATTAAATTAAGATTCAACAATTAAAGTAAAAACAAGAATTAAAAGCTTACAAATTTAAGGTGCAAGAGAAGAAATTAAAGGTGCAATTAAGTAAAGAACATTAAGAAAAGTGCAAGTAATTAAAATGGAAGAACTATTTTTTCAAGATAGTCAATACCTCCTAATGTGTCATTAGAGGGTATTTATAGTGACTAGGGAGGTTAAGCATGTGTTGCTTCCTTCTTTCTTTCTTTCTCGTCTTTTCGTCTTCTACATTCTTCGACTTTATCGACTTTGTCTCGGGATTAATTAAACTCGTCTTGTGATTTCTTCATAAATTAGACTTGAGTTCTTCGGCTTTATTAAACTTCCGTCTTTAGACTTTTTTCTTCTATAAATCTTCAAAATAGGCCTTGGAGTTCCGTTCTTTTTGCACTCTTGATCTTTTGACTTCCTCTTTTGTCTGTTTCTTCGATAAAAGCCCGTGAAAGCTTGTGTTTTCTTCCCTTTTCATATTTTGGTCCTAAATCACAACAAAAACACAAACCACGCATAACTCCGACATTTACGACATAAAATACACGTTTTGGCTTGGTTATTATTATAATTTAGTGGTAAAAGGATAAGTGTTTTCTCACTTATTAAATCCCCTACACTTGACCATTGCAATGTCCTCATGCAATGCATTAGTTACAAAGCAAGTTTTATATTTCCATCATAATCAATCCACATTGGCCTTTATTAAAGAGATAGAAAATTACAAAAGAATTAAAGGAAGAAAACAAGTAAAGAAATCAAAGACTTACCTTTGGGTTTTGGAAATGTCATGAATGATCATCATCCTCAAGTTTCACGTTCCCCATACCAAGCTTAAAAACGAGATCATCGTTATTATAAGTTAGTAAACTACCACAAACTCATGTGGGCCAATTATTTACTTAGACTCCCTTATTCCTAGGTGTATCTCTTATATTTTATTGTTGTTTTGAATGATCACAAAGATGCATTGTTGACTTATTTCGATAGTTATTTAGGCCGAAAATAAAGTAGGACGATTTAATCAATAGTTAGATAAAGAACAAAATATTTTAAAACTGCTTCTCGGGACCTTATAAAGTTCATATCTTGGCATAACTCGCTTCACGATTTGAGACCTTTCTCGGACCGATATTTGGCAGCGACTTCATACGTCAAATTTGAAAGACGTTCATGAAATAATGGTCTTCTCTTCATAATAGGAATTTCTTCACTTGAACTTTTTGAGAGATTCTTCATACTTGGACCACGACTTCTTCATTTTTCTCCAATCTTTATTTGAGATTTTGATATACAACGATCCGCCCCCTTTTAGGACTTGGATCTATTTATCCTCATACCTTGTTACGGCCTTTTTGGATAGATTTCTCCATGATCTTTTGGGGAGTATTTGCTTTTCGTCGTGTGTCTCGATCCTTCATATTGATTTTTGATAAATGATTCTTCACATCACTTTGGATCTTTACCAACAAGATGTAGCCCTCATGTCTTGTTAGGACCTTTTTGGACTCGCCAATCTTTGCATCCCGCTTCAATAAGTTATGCCTTGGCTATGAACTCTAATTAATACCGAGCAACTTTTAAACAATCTTGGGCTAGAAGCTAAGTAACTTCTCAAATCGTACAACCTTATTTATTGCAAATATATATATTAACAAGTGATGGGAGAAAAAGCTTATAATCAACTCGCATAAATTCATGAAAGAATACCAAACTTATAATTGACTCTATCATCTCTCGTTCTCCACAATTTAAAATCTCAAGGAATGAGACTCGTGGATGCTTAGCCTATTAAATCAAAGTTTTGGGTTTTCAAGTCATCTATAGGATCTTGCAACTTCTTAGACTTTTTCAAGTTTAGAAGTCGCATTTTAAAGTTACCTTGATAAACGACTTTCTAGGATCAATTATAGGAACTTGCGAAAAGTTCTTGTTCTTAACCCGTAAGAGTTAAGACTTTCGCGTTTTAAAGTTCCCTATGTAAAAGCCTAGCAAAACTTGACTTAAACACGTTAAGGATACTAGCTAGAGTAAACTTAGATAAGTAAACTCGGGTTGAGTCAAAAGATTCACAACGTTTAAAAATTAAAACCACTTTATTAAAATTTATTCGAGTAAAGAAAGAAAATAACTAAAACAAAGGTAAACTACTTGGCCAAAATAGATCAAAAATTTTGAAAAATGTCGAAAAATCAATTTTCCGGTTAAAATGAGGACAAATACAAGGAAAAGCCCACTTAATTCGATAGAAGTCCCCCCTACACTTAATATAAACATTGTCCTCAATGTTTAAGCATGTGGAAGTAACCTCCCCTACACTTAGGAAATTTTGCACTTTGTTTAAATCTTGCTAAGGAAAGAGGCAACTAAAGTGATTCCTATTTTAGTATTGGAAAATATAAAATAGAGAATCAAAAGAGTTTAGGATAAAATCGGGAAGACGGGTACACGGAATCACGGATCGTCAAAAGTCATTAAGATTGGATCTTGGAAAGCTCGAATCCCTGCACATGATAAGAAAGAAAAGAACAAACACGTACTAGGGTCTCCCCCTACACTTATTATAAAAAAAGACATAGAACAAGGATAGATACTGCGGGTTGCCTCCCGAGAAGAGCTTGTTTTTGTTAACCGAGTCGTGAGCCTGACTCGACCTTGATTATCATTGGAAGAAGCTTAAAGAACATCCACCGGGATCAAATACATGGTTTTCATCCATCAAGTAACACAAGCTTAAGGCGAACAAGGCAAGCCAAAGAAGAGTAGGCAGGGTTCCCTTAAGCAAAGATCGAGCACGGTGGTAGACAGTATGATGAAGTGCAAGCATATCTCTATTGTTTCCAACAATCTTTCCTTTTATTTCATCAGATGGATACTGAGATGGCTTAAAAATTACAATACCGGGGTCGAACACCTTTTCCTTTAGGGAAAAATAACACTCAGGCTCAATAGACCTTGAAGATGATCCGATCATAAATCTCACAATCTCATCCTCAGAAGGAGGATAGAGAGGTGTCAAGACATAGGTGCTACGGATATCGGTGTCGGCCGCCTTCTTCTTCTTTGAAACGGGTTTCTTCATATCCAAAGGAGGATAGAGACCATAATCATCAAAGTCCAAAGGAGGGGCATCACTCTCATTGGAGAAGTAAGTGTTGAGAAAAGTAGCAAAGTCTTCCTCAAATGAGTAGTCATCCAAAGTAGGATCAAGCATTGTTGGTGGAGGATCTTCATCAAAAGTAGGTGCAAGGTCATCATGAGAAGAATCACTCGAGAGAGTATCAGCCTCATCAAAATCATCATAAGTGGGCATGTCTAGATACTCAGAAGTAAAATGATCATAATCATCCCCATCGAAACTAGAATCATCATTATAAGCATCATAGATCGGTGGAGAATCATAAATTGGTGGAGGATCAGAATTGGAGAGAGAATCATCCACATCATCTTGGAACAGTGGATTATCATAGCAAGAATCGAATAGAGGATTGTTGTAGACGACAAAATCATCAAGCACATTAATCATATTCGTTGATTCTCTTCCATTTGATTTGGTTGTGATCTTCCCCATTTTAAAAACTTGTGCATCATTCCCGACTCTTAAAATGAGCTCACCTTCAGCAACATCAACTAATACTTTTCCGGTTCTCAAGAATGGCCGACCAAGTATTAATGGAATACGAGGGTCCATTTCATAATCAACAACAACAAAGTCGACCGGAAAAGTGAAGGTACCAATTTTAACAAACACATCTTCGGCAATACCAACAGGGTAAGCGAGAGTGCCATTTGCTAGCTCAAGAGTCATCTTTGTTGGTGTAAGGTTGGATAATGATAACTTTTTCCAAACACTTAAAGGAATCAGATTTATACTTGCCCCGAGATCGGCTAAGGCAGTAAATTCTTCGGTTTGGTGAAAAGTACATGGTATCACAAAACGACCGGGATCTCCAAGTTTCTCCGGAAGTTCTTTAAGAAGGGTTGCAGAACAATTCTCATTCAATCGAGTATTAACAAACTCGGCCATCTTCTCCTTCTTATTAATAAATTCCTTAAACATCTTAACAAATTGCGGCATTTGGGCAAGGGCTTCAACAAGGCTAAGGGTGATGGTCACTCCCGAAATCTTCTTCAAAAAGTTTGACACTTGAATGTCATCCTTGGTGAACAATATGCCTTTGTCTAAGCGAGAAGGATAAGGGATGTTGGGTTTATACGTGGAAGGTGGGGTTGGTGAAGGGTTTTTCTTGGGTACTTCTTCATGCATAGGTGGAGACGGTAATGGAGAACTTATACTAGGCGTGGGAGTAGGAGGGATAAATAGTGGTGGAGGAGGTGTAGATGGAGTAACTGGGGGAGGGGTAGATGGTCCTACTAAGGTAGCTCGACTGCATGTATTAATAGCACTCACATTCGCTCTCGGGTTGGTGACGGTATTTGAAGGAAGAGAGTCCGAAGTAGAGGGTTGAGGAGTTGGTAAGAAACTAGCCAGCATATTCTTCAAATCATTTGTTTGATTTCTAAAAGAGGTTTGTATATCATGTCGAAGCTCGGATCTAATATCATTACCTTGCTTAGTGATATCTCCTTTCAAGTTGATTATTTGGCTTTGCAGATTCTTAATTTGCTCTCCTTGGGTCCTCATGAAAGCTTCAACATCTTGATTAATGGGTGGGGCTTGTTGAGCGGGTGGGTGATAAGGATTAGAAGCTCGAGGTAGGTTTGGGTTGCTTCTATTGTAGTTGTTGGGGTTGTGGTTTTGAGGAGAAAAACCGGGTGCAAGAAAGTTGTTCGAACGGTAACTTAGCAAGTTACGATCAACTTGAGGTCGGGTTTGGTAATTTTCCGTTAAATAGTTACCATAAGCCGCATACACGTTTTCCGGATTGTCATGAGTAGAAGGGAAATCAGTGTATGAATGAGGACCGCCGCAAGTCTCACAAGAAAGTGCTACAGCTTTAACTTGTTGTTGTTGATTTGTAGCCAAAAGTTGCATATTCTTGCTCATTTCGACCATTGCGCGGGTTAATTCGGTGATATCAGGGTTTGAAGAAGTAGAAGACACATTGAGTCTCGGGTTATTCCTTGAAGATGCGGATGAATCCCAATTTTTGTGATGAGTAGTCATATTCTCTATAAGCTCTCTACACTCCTCGGGTCTTCTTTTCATAAATGTGCCACCGGCGGCTGCATTAATCGTATCACAATCACGAAAAGTTAAACCGTTGTAGAAAGTATCAATTAAGGTGACGGGGAGCATGTTGTGGTTTGGACATCGATCGATCAAAACATTATAGCGTTCCCAAGCATCAAAAAGTGATTCATCAGGTTCTTGGGTAAATCCACTGATTTGATTCCGAAGGCTCGTGACCATGGATGGTGGAAAGTAGCGCGACAAAAAGCGTTGAGTCATCTCATCCCAAGTATGAATTGAAATCTTCGGAAGACGATCAAACCATTTTTCGGCATGGTGGGATAAGGTGTGTGGTAATAGGTGAAGGCGAAGAAAATCCATAGTAACCCCGGGCAACTTCATGCTTTGAGTAACGGTAATGAATTTGTCGAGGTGTTTGTTGGCATCATCATCCGACAACCCGCGAAATGGACAAGTGTTTTGAACTTGTTGGATCATGTGATGCTTCAACGAAAACTCCGGAGCCGTGATTTGCATCGGCGCAATCGGTCCTCCTCGTCCATTCATCATGGGTTGACAAAGCTCCTCCATCGTTCTAAGATCAGGTGGGGGAACATTGTTGTTATTATTATTGTTGAGGTGTGGTGGGTTATTGTTGTTGTGTACACCAGCCATATCTAAATCTTCACGAGTTTGTGGCTCTGAATAAGTTGAAGATCTAGTACGCATACACCTGCAAAAGCAAAAGAAAAAGATACCAAAGAAATAGAGAATATATATGTACGTGTAAAAATAAAAATAAAAATCTTTTTGGATTTTTGAAAATTTTTAATTTTTATGGATTTTTGAAAATTTTTTAAGCAAGAAAAATAACGTTCACGAGTGAACGGATCCCAAAATTCAACGTCTTCTCTCACAGAAAACCGTTAATCTTTACGAAAAGAGCCGGCAGCGGCGCCATTTAATAACTGAATTTTACTTAGTTATGAAAGTTCGTTGAAGTGGTCTCTTCGAATTGATTACTGGTTAACGTTCGACTCAGTCGTCTTTTGGTGGAAAACAAATAGATTGGTCGTTGTAGTAAAGTAAAATTGCAAGACTTAAAAATAAATGACAGGTAATTAAAACTAAAACTAATTAAAACGTAAATGGTGCAATATTAAAACTTTTAAAAGTAAATTAATTAAATAACAAAAATTAAGACTCGACGAAAAGTTAATTTGACAATATAATAAAAATGCAAACAATTAAAATAACACTTAAAGAAAAATGGCGGGAAAAATAAATGCTTGAAAATAAAACAAAGGATAAACAAAACCTAAGTCGGAATCCGAAATACTGTCACTATCCGGAATACCTGATCTTACTTTGCTTATCCGGAATAAGGTTGTCACCCTTATCCACAATCTGAATCTGTTGCTTATCCGGAATGAACACAACTCCCCTTATCCGGAATAAGAGTCAAGTTTCTTATCCGGAATACCAAACCGAAGCCTTATCCGGAATCTCCAACGAACTCTTATCCAGAATTACCCCAACACCTTATCCGGAATAAAGTTACTTGTCAGCTTATGCGGAGTTGGCTTGAGTCACTTATCCAGAATCACCCCAACTGAAGCTTATCCGCAATATACAACCAACACCATATCCGAAATAACTTTTGATGCCTTATCCGGAATATCCGTTTGAACGTTATCCGGAATCTGTAACTCCAGGCCTTTATCCGGAATATTTTCTAGATCCTTATCCGGAATACGGTCTTCGAACACTTATCCGGAATACCTAAGTATCCCTTATTCGGGATTGACAGCTTCTGAGCTAAATCCGGAATCCACTAAACGACGGCTTATCCGGAATTATACTTTGGAGCTTTATCCGGAATCAAGTGGTGAAGACTATTCGGAATGTTGCTTGAGGATGCTATTCTGAATACGAGGGTTTTATTTACCCGGATAAGAACAAGTTTGCAATAAGCTAAAATCTAAAATTAAGCTAAAAAAACAATTAAGCACTTAACTAAAACTTTTACCAAATCAAATTTAAGAAAAAGCAAATAAACCAAAATTTAAAAACTTTTAAAAACACTAAATAATAAAAATATTTAAAATCAACTTTTTATAAAATTTAACTAATAAGCACTTAATTAAAAATAAGAAAAGCACACAATAAGCAATAAAATCAATAAGCTAACACAATCATAAACATAAAAGCATAACAATTAATCAATTAAGCATGACAATAAGCACATAAACATAAAGATTAAATCAAGACAAGAAAGGTAGAATGAGAGATTAATTAAAACTTGATTAAAATTAAGATTCAACAATTAAAGTAAAAACAAGAATTAAAAGCTTACAAATTTAAGGTGCAAGACAAGAAATTAAATTAAGTAAAGAACATTAAGAAAAGTGCAAGTAATTAAAATGGAAGAACTATTTTGTCAAGATAGTCATTACCTCCTAATGTGTCATTAGGAGGGTATTTATAGTGATTAGGGAGGTTAAGCATGTGTTGCTTCCTTCTTTCTTTCTTTCTCGTCTTTTCGTCTTCTACATTCTTCGACTTTATCGACTTTGTCTCGGGATTAATTAAACTCGTCTTGTAATTTCTTCATAAATGAGACTTGAGTTCTTCGGCTTTATTAAACATCCGTCTTTAGACTTTTTTTCGATAAATCTTCAGAATAGGCCTTGGACTTCTGTTCTTTTTGCACTCTTGATCTTTTGACTTCGTCTTTTGTCTTTTTCTTCGATAAAAGCCCGTGAAAGCCCGTGTTTTCTTCCCTTTTTCACATTTTGGTCCTAAATCACAACAAAAACACAAACCACGCATAATTCCGACATTTACGACATAAAATACACGTTTTGGCTTGGTTATTATTATAATTAAGTGGTAAAAGGATAAGTGATTTCACACTTATTAACCATAAAGTGCCTAAGCTTGTAAACATGATCCAGTTTCTCAAAATCAATGAAGCCGGGAGGTTGAGCCACATATACCTCCTCATTGATCAAACCGTAAAGAAACGCACTCTTTACATCCATTGGTTGAAGCTTAAAGTCTAAGGAACAAGCGTAGGCTAAAAGGATTCTAATGGATTCTAATCGTGCATATGTCTCGTCATAATCAATCCCTTCTTGTTGATTATCGCCTTGAGCTACAAGTCTAGCCTTGTTACGAGACACAACACCATTCTCATCTAACTTCTTCCTATAGACCCATTTGGTGAAACCAAAAAAAAAAAAAAACAACAATGGCAGCCAAAAAATCCCTTCTTCTCATAAACCTAATTTTCTTTTTCCTTTAATCCGAATACCTTATAATGATACTGTTTTCTCGAATAATCACTGATTATTCTTGAGTTAACAAAGTCTTTATTTGGTTGATTGATTTTAGGGTAAATTAAATTAGTTTTAATTTTCGTTTTTGCCGTCATTGACTTTTGCGATTGTTTTCTCTATCTTGTTGGTGGTTACTTGTCTGTTTTCGGGTGCTAACTGGACAAGCAGATTCACTTTTATTTTGGTTAAATAGAATTCGCATTTTTTTTTTTTTAGGGTTTCGCTGTGCTTGGGTTGTGGTAGCATTAAATCGTTCTATAATCATTGCAGGGCATACTTTAGTGGTCGGCTGACCCATATCTTGTCGGTTGACCCTATATTCATTGCAACAATTATAGTTTAAGGATCGATTGTAATTGGCTCGCATTAAAGATCTGGTCGGCGGCTGACCTTAATTTTAAGGTTCTCATTAAATTAGTGTTGCAATTATTTAGTGCGACTAAGTGGTGATTCATTAAATCGACTGTCCATTATCTTGTCTCATCATTGTGGCGGCTGACCTTTGGCATTTATTGTTTAAGGATCAAGTGTGACATTGTTTATGCAATTAAGTGGCGGTTGACTTTCTTGAGGCGGCTGACCTATTGTTTATTCAATTAAGTGTGACATTGTTTGGCATTAATTGTTTAAGAATCAAATACTAAGTGGTTCGGTTGAGTTTCTGATTTTTTAAGCGATGGTGGATTCGAGTAATGAAAGTGATAAGCCAGTGTTTACAGGTTGGATGGATGTGGTTAAGGTGTCTACTCTTGAGGTTTTAGTAACGCTAGAGGAGATATCTAATTTGTTTTCTATTCCTTTGAATACTGTGCGTGACATTGAAGTGTTTGCAAATGGTGTGAAGGCAAACAAATTTCCTAAATGGTCTACTTTACCTAAGGAGACCACTATGCTTTATTATAAAGCTTTGTGTGAACGCCATAAGAATTTAACTAGCAGCACTTCTTCACTCAGTTCAGGTGGTTCGAGTGTGCACTCTGCACAAATGGCTAAGGAAACAGACCTTGAAGCTAAGGCTGCTACCATTAATGGTATGCAATCGTGTAATCTACATGCGGTTTTGAAATTATTTGGTGTAACGATTCGCACGTTTGGTGACGCGAGTGAATTTTTGCATGAATTAAGAATGAAGAAACATCCGTTGTGGGAATTGATCTCACCTGATCGTGCTAAAGAAATTCTGATGTTACTTTGCAGATTTGAAGGTGATATGGTTACGTCTACTAATGGAGGTATTAATGCAGTCTCTTCTTCGTTTAATGAAAATGTCTATGAAGGGGTTAATATCTCTATTCCTAGGAAGGTTGTTGAAACAGTAAATGCTCGCTACCATAACACTTTATATGGTTACTTTCTTGGTAAAAGGATTGCATTCCCTGTGGTTGAGTATTTTGCTAAGAATAACTGGGCAAAACATGGTCTTAAGCGTATCATGATGAATGAGAAAGGTTTCTTCTTTTTTCAATTTGGATCTAGTGAGGGTCTTAATGCGGTTCTGGAAGGTGGTCCGTGGATGGTTCGTAATTCACCAATTTTTCTTAAGAAATGGACTATGAAAACGAATCTTCTAAAGGAGGAACTAACTCGTATTCCGGTATGGGTTAAGTTTCATGATGTCCCGCTACAGGTATTTGAAGAGGAAGGTATTAGTTTAATTGCTTCGTTTCTTGGTAAGCTTATTATGATGGATAATTATACTGATAATATGTGCAAAGAGTCTTGGGGTCGTTGTAGTTTTGCTCGTTGTCTTATTGAGATGAATGCTGATTCGGAGTTTATAGATAACGTTACTATTGGTGTCCCTGATCTTGAAGGCTCTGGTTGTACTAAGGAGTTAATTCGAGTTGAATACGAATGGAAACCGCCTAGATGTCATACTTGTAATATTTTTGGTCATTCCTTTGATTCTTGTCCGAAAATTGTTAAACCTATAATGGTTGAAAAAGTGACAACTCATGTTGATAATGATGGGTTCCAACAAGTGCAAAGCAAGAGGAAGAAGTACAAAGGTAATTTAGGGAATCAAGTTCCGAGAGGTGTTCCATTGAGCAAGGGTTTCCAAGCAGGTAAGACGGTTGTTTTTCGCCCAAAAACTCACTTGGATACTACAAGTACGAGTGCTGATAATAGTAGTAAGTTGAATACTAAATCTGGTCAGTTGCAGCAGTCTAGCAATCTTAATGGTCCGAACAAGGCTAAAGCTCAAATGAGCAGTGTTTCTACATCTAATAAATTTTCATCTTTGTCCATGCCTGGTATTGACGAAGGGGCTCAAGTAAGCGAGGAAGATAATGAGGAGGAGGATGGAGTTGAGGTCGTCTTTGATGAATCGGTGAATCTTCTCAATACTCATATTGGAGCAAGCACTCCTACTGGCTGATCGCATGTTGATATTTTATTATTTTCCTCGTAACTTTATGTTATCGTCTTGGTTTTTGTCTAGTTTATATATTTTCAGTATTCTAGACTAGTTAATGTTTATGGCATGTCGTAAACATTTTGTTTAACAAGCTGCCTGTAGCTTGCGGTTAATGTGGTAGTTCAGCCACATTCCTTGTACTTCAACGTTTTTTTTGGTTCTATTTACCGGGGTCATTGCTACCCTTTTACCAAAAAAAAAAAAATAGACCCATTTGGTTCCTATAATGGTAGAACTTCTAATTGGAGGAACAAGTTCCCAAACATCATTGGCAACGAATTGATTCAATTCTTTTTGCATCGCAATGACCCAACTCTCATCCGTCAAAGCTTCTTTAACATTCTTTGGTTCAATCAAAGAGACGAAACAAAAGAACTTGCTTTGGTTTTGGACTTGAGATCTTAGGGTCCTTTGATTTAAGTTACCAATGATATTATTGAGAGTATGATTCTTAGACTCCTTAATGTTTACTTCCTTTTCAACACTAAGGTCTTCAACTCCTATTTTTCTAACCTCTTTGGCTTTAACTACTTCTATTTCATCCAAGTCATCATCAACCAATGGTAGTGTCTTGGGTAAAGGAGGTGTTTCATCAAAAGTCACGTTAAGTGATTCTTCAATTACGCCCGAGGTTCTATTGAGGACTATGTAGGCTTTGCTAGTTTGGGAATAACCTAAAAAGATACCTTCGTAAGACTTTGGGTCGAACTTGGTAAGGTAGTCTTTGGTGTTGAGGATAAAGCACTTGCTTCCAAACACCCTAAAGTATTCCAATGAGGGTTTCTTACCTTTAAGAATCTCATAGGGGGTCTTTCCTAGGAAAGGTCGAATAAGAATTCGGTTGAGAATATAAGTCGATGTGTCCACCGCATTGCACCAAAACTTTTGAGGCAAAGATTACTCGTTTAATATCGTCCTGCTCATCTCTTAGATGGTCCTATTCTTCCTTTCAACACAATCATAATTGTGGAGTGTGAGGAGCCGAGAAGTTATGGGTAATACCATGAGCTTCACAAAAGGCACCAAATTGCACTTCATTATCAAATTCCCTACCATGATCCGTCCTAATAGAGACAATGTGACATCCTAGTTGATTTTGAATTCTTCGACTAAAGATTTTGAAATGATCGAAAGCTTCATTCTTAGATGCCAAAAATCTGGTCTAAGTGAATCTAGAATACTCGTCAACTATAACTAGGGTATAAAGGTTACCTCCATAACTCCGTATGGTGGAAGGTCCAAAGAGATCCATATGTAGGAGCTCTAAGCACCGAGAGGTTGAAACCAAATTATTGGCTTTGTGACTTGAGTGAACTTGCTTTCCAACTTTGCAAGCATCACAAAAGTGACTATCAAACTTCATCTTGGAGAGGTGTCTTACCAACTCCTTAGAGACTAAAGATTGAATTAAACACATATTAGCGTGACCTAATCTCCTATGCCAAAGAGTAGAGCTATCATCTATAGTCGCAAGACATATGTTGTCTTTTGATTTCTTATTGACCTTCATGATATAAAGCCCATGCTTTCTAACACCTTTTCCAATGACCTTTCCATCTTTTACGATTTCACTGTCATGTTCCGAAAAGATGACCTTACATTTATTGTCACAAATTTGACCTATACTTAAAAGGTTAAACCCTAAGTTATCTACGTGCTCAACATTTTCAATGGTCATGGATTCAAGAGAAACCGTACCTTTGCCAATGATATTACCACGTAGACTACTAGCGAATGTCACGTTACCTCCATCATATGCTTTGTAGCGCGAGAACAAACTTCGATTGCCCATCATGTGTTTAAAACAACCACTATCCTTAATCCACTCGTCGGGTTCCAAATCAATTCCCAAGCATATCTCTTTAGAAGTATGAGCCATAAGACATTTCTCCTCTTTGGGGTTGTCATCAACATCTTCACCGCTATCGCTCCAAGAACCACTAACGAACGCCGTGTGATTCTTATCGCGTGAAGGCTTTGGACAATCACTAATGAAATTATTTGGATCACCACATCTAAAGAAATTCCTATCACCTTTTTCGTTCTTGGCAAACCGATTCTTTGAGAATGGTTTCTTGTCATTCTTGGGTTGCCTCACGTGTTTACCTCGTCTTTTTAAGAACTTCTTGAAATCTCTCACCGCCAATGCATACTCCTCGTCATCGCTATCCGAGGAACTATCATGATCGCTTTGTGCCTTCTTGGCTTTGAGTGCAAGGAACTTCCTTTCACTCTTGGTTTTTACCAATTCCGAGTCCTTCAAAATTATCATCTCATGAACCTTCAAGTTGCCTATGAGTTCATCGAGTGATAAAGTTGAGAGATCTTTCGATTCTTCAATCGCCGTGACTTTTGCTCTCCACTTCGGATGTAAGGCCCTTAGAAATTTCCTAACATTGTTCTTGCTAGAAAAACCTTCATCAAGTGCTTTTAGACTAGTAATAATAGTGTTAAATCTAGCAAAAGCACTATCAATAGTTTCATCTTCTAAGATGACAAATTGTTCATATTGTTGGACAAGAAGATCGATTTTGCTTTCTTTGACTTGGCTATTACCTTGGTGGGTTACTAAAAGAGTGTTCCAAATATCTTTAGCGGTTTCACACATAAAAATCCTTTCATACTCTTTCTTAGGTAAAGCATTATAAATCACCATTTTAGCCTCATTATTTTTCGAAAGTTTCTTTTTAGTATCGTCATTAGCTTTGTAAAAAATGACCAATTCTTTTGTTTTAGAAACTTCATTAAATTGATAAGGTAAAAAATCACCATTGGTAATAACATGCCAAAGATCTAAATCTTTTGATTTCACATAAGTCTCAAATCTATTTTTCCAATAAATAAAACTACCGGTTTCAAAAAGTGGTGGTCTTTGCATTGATTGCCCTTCTAGGTACTTGTTGGAATCCATAGATCGATTCAAGTTTTAAAATACAATATACTTTAAAAATTCTTGAGCAACCTCTCTATGATACCAATTGTAGAAACTAGAGGGGGGGGGGGGGGTTGAATAGTTTCTTAAATTTACTTGTTAAAAGATGGTTTTCAAAAAATCCTTTTTAAAAAACTTAGGCTTGAGGAAATATGTGAAATATTCTTATGCACAATATGAACAATGATAGTGTAACTAAACTAATACTAACTAATGTATATGCACAAAGAATAAAGAATGTAAAGAGTTAAGGGTAAAGAAAGATCAAACCAAACACCAAGGATTTATAGTGGTTCGGAAACGAAGCTCACTCCTCGTTCCTACTCCACTTCTCGAGTACTCCTTACTCGAGAGTTCACTACACAACAAGCTCCTTATGGTGGAGAAAACCGTACACGTTGCTTAACCAGTTTCTGACTCTAAGCTAAAAGTCGAGCCCTAATCGTAGCTAGGACCAATCTACACAACTATACTTAGTACATACACAACTTCCAAATAGACACAACTAATTGGATCTTCACAACTATGACACAACAACAAATGTATAAGATTTGATCTTCAAAGGATCTTTGGTGGTGGACTCAACACTTCACAAGGATAGTGTTCTTCTCTTTGCACTTGGAGAGGAAGGGATGGATATGATAGATTCACTTCTAAACAAGTAGTAATCAATCAAATGATCAAGGGTTTGAGTGATTTAAGAAGTATGTTTGAATCTGAAAATATATGTGCAAAAGAGGTGAAGAGAAAATTTGAGAATGGTCCATATTTTATAGGACAAAGGGCCAACGGCTATATCTGCCCACGGTTCCTTATCTCAGCCCTTATCGATAAGGAACCACATAGGAACTAGGGAACCGTCGGAGTAGACTCCGCTCCTTTTTTCTCCTTTAGTGGTGGAGGTCTTATCTGATTATAAAATATCCTGAAAGAATATTCCAAATCAAAAAAGAATATGCCATTTTCAAATTTTCAAATATTTAATAAAACATTTTCTTAGAAAGAAAGTTTAATAAAAAAAACTTGTCACACTTAATAAAAAGTGAGTTTTAAGAAAAGATTAAATCACTTGATCACTTGATTAAGGTTAGTACTTGTTTATTCATACCTTAAGTGAAAATGGGTAAAATGAAAAATACTTGAACTCAAGAATTCGTTTTTGGTTGTTTTCGTAAATGCTTGTTTTTACATATTGTCGTAATCAAAACTAAGCGAGACCGAAAAATGCAAGTAACGTTTTTAAGACATTATTGCATTAACAAAATGATCAAGTCCCTAGCGGCTGACAAATAATATTCTAGACGTTGACAAGACATATTGTAGCCGCTAACAAAAAGCCGCTGACAAGAAGAATCTTAGCCACTAAAAGATTGCATGAGCTGCATGGATCAACGTGTTTAGTTATATTAGGAAGATATTTTCAAATATTGTATTTTCTATATTTATCTCTTCCTATAATAGTAGATTCGTAGCTTTTTGTTCAAGGCTCCTTTGTGTATAAAAGGAGACCTTAGGGTTTGTTTATTGTAACACTTTCATACATTGTTCACCGTTTTGTTTATCAATCAAGTTGAAAGTTTGGTATGCGTCTTTGTTATGTTTGTCTTTGTTCTAAGTATTATATTCCGCATAGTACTTAGATTGTCGAATACACAAAGTTTCTCTACGTATTATACTTGATCTAATATCGATAATACAAAGCTAATCGATCTAAGTTTGGGATCAACAATTTATATTTTAGTAATTTGTGTATGATTATGTAATGCTTTAACTTTGGAATACTACTAAATATTGAATTTTTGTTGAATATGAAAATGGCGAAACATCAACGGATGTAACTTTTGGATAATATGTCTATTTTGTTGATGTTTTTATCATTTGAAGCATAGTTGTTTTTACCTTTTTATTAGTATCATATATGATAGTGAAAGATCATATATGATAATCCATGTAACTCTTAAATCCTGCCATATATGATACTGCATTATCATATATGATAATGCATTATCATATATGATACTAAAAAAATTGATAAATTAAACAATGGGTCTGCTATTCATGATTAAAACAAAAAGTATGATGAATTTATGATTAAACGCTTGTTAAGTAAATAAAAAAGAGTACTTTTTGAAAGTAACATATATGATAATTCAAAAAGAATGTATTTACCTATGATATCATATATGATAAACATTTATTCATAATCAAAAAGATTAAAAAAACAAAAGAATATGTTAAATTCATGATTAATTCTAAAAATATTCTTATTGTTGAAACTACTCTTCTTCTTCTTTCATCAATTCTTCTTCACTTTCAACGAAATCTACTTTCTTGAATAAGTTTCTCATGGGACACACCGAATTAATGTTGATATTTAACTATACTTGTGCACGCCCGATTGTTATGATAAGTACCCTGTCTACTTTGCTCTAACCAGACAATTGCAACATTTATCTCTCTCTCTCTTCTCGTTGTTGTGTTTGCACATTCTACATTTATACAAGACTATAAAAAGAGTTTAGGGTCAAGCTATAAACAATACGTTAAAAGTGAAAAAGTCATGTACAATATCGTATATGATAGAAGGCACTGTCTACTTTGCTCTAACCAGACAATTGCAACATCTCTCTCTCTCTCTTCTCGTTGGTGTGTTCGCACATTCTACATTTATACAAGACTATAAAAAGAGTTTAGGGTCAAGCTATAAACAATACGTTAAAAGTGAAAAAGTCATGTACAATATCATATATGATAGAAGGCAGGTTTGAAGAGTTTAAAAAGATTTTGTGGCAATTAGTCATACAAGTCTGGTTTTTTCTTGTAGTTTATGAGAAACATCATATATAATACCTCATATATCATATTTGATAAACCTATCATATATAACATATCATATAACTATCAAGTATGATAAATGAGGTATCATATATGATACATCAAACTTAATCCAGCTTACATCAACAACTTAATCAAAATGCCTCGCACTAACATAAGCTTATCATGTATCATATTTGATGCCTCGTGTATCATATTTGATATGCCTATCATATGTCATATATTTATATCTATCATATATGATAAATAAGGTATCAAGTATGATACCTCAAAGCTTAATTCAACTAACAACAGCACACATAAAAATTTCTAATAATACAACTTAGGGTGAAAGCTAAAGATACGCAATATAGTTTTTCAGAAAAACCGAAATACGTAACCAACTTTATTTTGTACTAGTAGTCCCAGTATACTTTCAAATTTTGTTTAATATACGTAATATGACCGGCTAGATGACTTGTTTAACAGGTTTCACCTTCAAATTTTATAATTATGATCCCTTGACTTTTGGCGGACTTCCACTTTTAGTCCCTTTACTTTTTCAACATATATTTCGGATAATTTTGTGTGTAAACTTATACACGTAAAAGTAAAAATACTATTTTAAAAAAAAATCATAATATTTATTTTTTTGAAATTTTGAGAAAAAAAAAAGTTTTTTGAAAAAAAATACAATATTTATTATTTTAGATTTACAAAATATTTTTTTGAAAAAAACCGAAATTTTATTTTTTCGAAATTTTATTAAAAAAAAAATTAGAAATTTTCTTTTTGAAAAAAAGCAGATTTCTATTAGATTATTTAAAAATATAAATTTTTTTGACAAAAAAAAATATTTTCGAAATACTTATTTCTTAATGAAAAAAAATTCTTAAAAAGTATTAATTTTTTAAAAGACTTTTTTTTAAAATTTGTTTTTCTAAAATAATTTTTTTGAAAAAAACTACATTTCTAAAAAAGTCTTTTCAAAATAAAAACCTTTTCTTAGAAATTTTGCTTTTCTTAAAAAATAATTTTTCAGAAATCTTTGTTTTTTCAAAAATCTATGTTTTAAATTTTTTTTATAGAAATCTGCCTTACTTTTAAAAAATAATTAATTTATTTTTCTAAAAAAAATTCACAAAATTTTGAAAAAAGTTAAATGTTGAAAATGAAAGTCCCCCATTTTTTTAGGGACTAAAAGTGAAAGTCCCCCAAAGGTCAAAGGACCATAATTATAAAATTTTAATGTGAAACCTGTCAAACAAGTCACATAACCGGTCATATTACGTATATTGAACAAATTTTGAAAGTATACTGGGACTACTAGTACAAAATAAAGTTAGTTACGTATTTCGGTTTTTCTGAAAAACTATATTGCGTATCTTTAGCTTTCACCCTACAACTTATTAACATGCTCATAAGCTTATTCATAATTCTATATATTCAAATAATCTAATAATTCGTTAACATAAGCTAATAAGCTAGCTTATAATTCAACAAAATAAATTCAAATCATCTAACTAACAAGCTTATTCATAACTCTCATCTAATTCGAAATTTTATTAATAAGCTTATTCAAACAAATCAGCTTATGCTTAAGCTTATTCAAATCAAGCTAAAATAAAGAAAAAATCACTAACCTGATGATGGATCGATTCAAAATGAATTCGTGGTGATGGATTTGTGATGAATTCGTGATGATCGCGTCGGGATGATCTATGGATTCATGATTGCATCGTGATGGATTGGTAGAGATGAATTAGTGATGGATTGGTAGAGAGAAAACAAGAGACGGGATGGATCTGGTGTGTGTTTTTTATGAGAAGAAGTAAAAAAAATCTTATATAGTGGATGGTTAAATGACAAAAATACCCTAAAGTGTAAAATAAGTGTTAGAATATTAGGAGTAATATTAAACATAGGTTAGGGACTTAAGTGTACTTTGTAATATAGATTAGGAATAAACTTGTATTAGGAAGGTGCCTACCCCCTCATCTCTATAAATAGGGATGAGGGGGGATCCTAGTTGATTGTATTCTTCTTCCTCAATGTAGTCTTTATTAGGGTTATTAATAAAGAGGTAGTTGAGGGTATACCGTGTGCAATACTTGTCGGTTCTTTGTAGTCTCTCGGGTTCGCTACTTGTGCTCGATACAACTCGTGATCTAGCGGTTCCGCGATATCGATCTTCGGGTTGTTGTCGGTTTCGTACAACAAGTGGTATCAGAGCCAGGTTATTATGGTCATCGGAGTTCGATTGCTTGAGCGAGGTTTCGGTTCGTTGAAGTATCGAGGTTGAGATCCGTTTTTACGAATCAAAGTAGTAGCGATCGCTGAATGAAGCGATCGTGGACGATTGTGTTTTTCTTTTGGGTTTACATGCACCGACGTGGAGACATGCAAAGACATGTTTATTAGTTTTAAACTAATCACGTGAAGACTTAGCAATCGTCATAAGAGAAGAGAAAAGGTATAATAAGGTGACGTGATGGTTATTGGTTGTTAAATCAAAAGTGAGGATATTTTTATAATATTCTATTGTATCACGTCAAAATAGTTATACACTTATACTACGAAGGTGACTAATTGTTTTTTGGCAAAAGGGTATCGACATTTGTTTTGTCGACTTTGATAAATCGATTTTTGGGATTATCTTAAGTCGATTAATTAAAGTATGAAGCAAAGTTCGTTGTTGCGGGTATTTTTGTGGTTCAAGTTTCGATCGTGATTTGTTTGGGTTTTCAAGTTAACGATCGGGGTTGCTTGTTCGTAATCGAGGGTTTAGGGTTCTCTAATAAATTCGATTTGCAAGAAAGGTTTTTCTTGTGGTTCAAGTTTGATCGTGGTTCGCTTGGGTATTCAAGTTTACGATCGAGTTGCTTGTTCGTGATTGAGGGTTTAGAGGTTTTCTAATAAATTCGATTTGCAAGAAAAGTTTTAGCAACAACGGGTATATTGCACACGGCTTGCGAGGCTTGTCGGGAAAGTTGGTTAAAAAACAACTTGACAAGGTTTGTAGCAAGGTTAAAGAAGATTCAAGACTTGTCGAGGTTGCAAGATTTCTAGGGTTATTAGAGATCGGTTTGCAAAATTAAAAGTACGACAAGGGTTACTTCAAAAGGAGTCGGGTACTTTCTTGATTCAAGGGTTGTCGATTTGTTGGATAGGTTAATTTCCAAGGCTCAATCGATATTTGAGTAAGAAAGGGTGTTCTTTTGAAGGGTTACTTGGTTTGATCGATTTCTAAGAAGTTTTTCTTAGGGTTATATCGATAAAGCAAGGGTTTTTCTTTACAAGGGGACTTCGTAATTCGTGATTGTGAGGTTTAATATATCACAAGGTTTAGTGAATTATTGAAGGGACTTTGTCGGTTTGTGATTGTGAGGTTTTTCACAAGGTTTAGCAAACAACAAAGGGATAAAGAAAAATGGCTAGTTCTATAACTAGGTTTGACATCGAAAATTTCGATGGGTCTAATGTACATAAGCATGGAGGTTCAAAACAAGTTGGGTTCAAACAACTTAGTCCTGGTGTTAAAACAGGAGTCCATGGAGTACATGTTCATAAACGTGTTTGGTTTGAGGTGGAACTGCAGGGAGCTCAGGGGGATCGTGAAGCTGAGGTTTTTCAGGTTAGTAACGATCATGCTGTAGTGGCTCAAAGACGGTTTGAGGTAGAACAACAGGGAGCTCAAGGGGATCGTGAAGCTGAGGTTTTTCAGGTGAGTAACGATCATGCTGCAGTGGCTCAAAGATGGTTGAAGGACAAACAACCTGAAGAAAAGACAAACACGTGCTGCTTGGTAAATGAGCAGGAAAAGGTACACCTTGGTATAAAGGTGGAGGCAAACATTACGGTAACCGGAGTACCTGGTCAAGAGGGTGCGGAGGGTAATGTTGCTGAGAAGAAGAACGTGAAAGAGTTTATGGAAGCTAATCTAGGGAAATTACAGAAGTACAATGCTTGGTCGACAAGGTGGTTCCCTGTTCGAGGTTTCAACACCGGTAAAGGGTGTTGAGTATCGGTTATGTTTAAGTGTTACTCCTAAGGTGGAAATTGTTAGAATATTAGGAGTAATATTAAACATAGGTTAGGGACTTAAGTGTACTTTGTAATATAGATTAGGAATAAACTTGTATTAGGAAGGTGCCTACCCCTCATCTCTATAAATAGGGATGAGGGGATCCTAGTTCATTGAATTCTTCTTCCCAATGTAATATTTATTAGAGTTATTAATAAAGGGGTAGTTGGGGGTATTCCGTGTGCATATACTATTGTCGGTTCTTTGTAATCTCTCGTGTTCGCTGCTTGTGCTCGATACAACTCGCGATCTAGCGGTTCCGCGTTATCGAACTTCGGGTTTGTTGTCGGTATCGTACAACAATAAGGATTTAATATTAGCTATTGCATGGTGAGAAGATAAAGGGTGGGGATAAATCCCCTAATATCTTAGGGCCCGTTTGGTTCATAGGTGGGTTTAGATTTAAGATTTGGATTGAATTGGTTTTAGGTTTTATATATGGTTGGAAATAAATGATGAGAAAAAATAAAATATTTATAAATTTATTTTATATATTTATTTAGAATTATAAGATAAAAAACAAAAAACGAATAAATTTTGTGCGGTTGAAAATAAATGCCAATCAAAAAATAATAATATGTTGGTCTCATTTTTAAAACCCACTGGATCATTTTTAAAACCCACTGGGAAAGAGTGGATTAAGATTTTGGGTTATAAATCTTGTGTTAGAGGTTTACCATTCTCCCAAACAATTGTATTGAACAATTTTTTAACTTAAAGTCACTAAATACCTAAAACCAAACAGACCCTTAAATAAGTTTAATATCCAAATGTCACATCTTAAATATACACGAAGAAAAGTATCGAAAGAATTACAAATATTTAAGGGGAAAAGAGCTCAACATCCGTATGGGCTTTTTATGCTCAAATAAGCCTAAATTCATTGGGCTCCGCATGATGCATTTTAGATCTTTGTAGCCAAACCAAACACTCCCTCGACCTTCTTGGATAACTAAACCAAATAAAAAATTTCCGCTCCAATAATAGATTGAAACCCTAAATCCCCAATTGAATATCTTGAATTAGGTAATCAGTAGATTGAATATCTTTAATAGTTAGTTTTCATATATCTGTTCTCTAATTATTTTTATCATTCATGCTCTGTTAAATGTTTGACTGTTAAGGGTCAAATTAACCTACCAATGTTTATTCTTATATTCTATTTCATTTCATTTTCAAATAATAAACTCCATTAATGTGTTTGGGTATAGATTATTTCAAGGAGTTTATGGTCCTTTTCTTTGTCAGATATTAAGCTGATGAGACGGTCTTTTGGATTGCCTATTTAATATTTTAGCACAATTTTATGTGCTTTTTTAAAGCAGTTTATAGGTTTATATATAAGGTGATTCTAAATATACCAAATAAATTTTCTAAACATACCAAAGATTAACTAATCATTATCTTTTTCTCACTTTTTCTATCGAAGTCTTCAAAATACTACAATTATTGGTCTCATTAATGTGTTTCCAATTAAATATGAACACTACAAGAAAATAACCTCTTAGCGACTTGCTTAGCGACACGTTTAACGATGTGTTTAATGCTAGCGAGGAGCTTAGCGTCAAAAAAAATATGTCTCTATACATGAGTCGCAGAATTTGCGATACGTATAAATATGTCGCAAAAAATTGCGACATCTATAGCGATATTTATTAATTTGCCGCTATTTAATTAGCGACGAATTTTAATATGTGGCTACTTAAATCGCTATTTATGAGCCATGTCGCTACTTGCATCGCTAGCTATGTCGCTATTTAGCGGTGTTGTTATTCTAAGTCGCAATCTACGACGCTAAATGAGCGACTTCTTTGTTATTTCAAGTAGCTATTTATGACGCCAAATTAGCCACTTACCAGTTCCATGTAGCTATTTATGACGCCAAATTAGCGACTTGCTTATTCTATATCGCTTTTTCTTCGCTATTCCTAGCTTACACTATTAAGATGATCGGTCTTCGACTTGAGTATTCACTCATGTTCATATCAGTTGTAGACTTTAGGCGATTTATTAGAACAATTAACATCAATAATCAATAACTTAAAATATACTTATACAACATATGTTCCATCCATATTAATACAACACTACAATAATAACAATTAACACCAGTTTGACTATTCGATATAAACATTAAGGTAGAAACGTAACAAGATCGTCAAACTAATGATTAATTCTGTAAGGAAAAAAGAAACCAACGAAACTGGCGGCAAATGTTTCTCGTCTGATTCAGAATTCTATCAAATCCACATTACATATATTTGCCGCATACCTAAAAAATCAATATCCAAATGGGTCAAAAGTGACACATTGTTAAAAAAACTATCAAGTCTAGAAAAAAACAAGCGGTAACAAAATGGTCATAATGGTGTAACCATACTGACCTTGTCAATCTGATATGAACTATAAAAAGACCTGCAACACAAACCAACAGGTCAAAAGTGACTCGTTTCCTTGGAAGTTGTTCAATCAATAAACAATAAAAAGTGTTAAGCACTGACCCGTGGGTAGGCCTATTCCCTCTGGACCTACAAGGAATTTGATTCACATGATAAGGTTCGTATAACTGAAATAGAACTTGTAGCTCTTTAATAAATGTAAGCTGTATGATAACAATATGAACCAAACTAGAATGTAATGTAGCATTGATCTTGTTAGTTAAAAAAGGATATAGCATAGTCATGTGCATTAGATTACAACAAAGAACTAGAACAAACCAACGTTATGTGAAATGGTTGACCAACCTACGAGGAAAGAGAATAGCAGACAAATGGTCAAACACTCATAATATCGATACAGTATATGGACTTAAAATTTCATAAACAACATAACCTAGTGCCTAGAGAGACATTGCATTACCTTTCTCAGTAGAGAATTAGATTCAGAAACATCACCACTTTGCATTGCACCATCGAACATTTGACAAGTCCGTTTCCATGACTCATAAGATAATTAGAAACCTCGGTCCCTGCAATTAGTTTTTTTAGGAATCCCAGTCATGCAAAATATATTGAGAGCCCTTGAAGCGGCCAGGTAAAGAGTTCTCAACTTCCTATGCCCTTTAGAAGATATATACATAGATACAAGCATACAAAATCAAGACACAATTTATCCCTGATCAAATTAATAGTTTCACAATTATGTTATTCGTGACCTGCTGTTAGTAAGTGTTCTATAGACTTATATACAGACATAGCGAAATTTAATTATCCTAAACAAAAGAACAAGCCAGCCAATACATGCCTGATTTTATCCTTTTGTTGCTTTGGTTTTTCCTCGTCCTGTTTTTAGCAGATGTAGCATCAACATGCTCAGATGTTGAATTGTACAATTTAGACGGAAACCAACTACAAAATTTGGGAATCTGTGATAAACTAGTTAAGCGACCTTATAAAAGTTTTACATGTTTGTGCAAAACTTACATAATGTGATAAGCGCCGGTAGAGAGAGTTCAAGCGTAAAACTAGAAATTTCGTGATAATTTCCTTTCACCCTTTCAACTAGTTTGGTTTGGCACAATAACTTTTTAAAGCTGATATTTTTTTATTTTAAACAAGTAATTTTTAGATTAAAAGATGATTCATAAAACTTTTGAAATAACTAGCTCTTTAAAAGTTGTAAGTCATTGATATACCCTCCAAACATATTATAATTTACTTAAATATGTCCTTTAAATCATTTTACATCTTAATTTACAGTTATCAACTAATTTATCAAACAATTTTATTGAAAACAATACAACTTATAATTAACAACTTACAACTAACCATTAATAGCTAAAAGCTTACATTTATTTTTATCAAACATAGCTTTTATATTAATTTACACGAAAGATATTTAAAATTTAAATAGATTTTATATTAATTTACACGAAAGATACTATATATGATTAAAATAATAAAATTGCTACCTACAGTAAATATTAGGGGTGGCAATTCGTGTCGGGTTCGGGTTTTCAGGTTGGCGGGTAAAAAATCCCAACCTAAACCTAACCCACTTAAATAATCGGGTCAATTATATCAACCCTAACCCGTTTACACATAACCCGAACCTAACCCATTTAACCTATATATGTATTTGGATTGATGTTAAATATGTTACATGGGTTGAATAGGTTAAACGAGTTTATATATTGATCCATTTAACAAGTTTTATATATATAAATAGGCCCATTAGACGTGTTAAACATGTTAAATGTGTTTATGTTCGGTATGTTTAACCTAGTAAACACGTATGGTAAAATATTAATCATTTTTAATATAAGGAAAAAAAACTCTTAAACGGGTTGTCGAGTCGACCTGCTTAATTTTTTCTTAACCCAAACCTAACCAGTTTAATAAATGGGTCAGATAAGCCGATCCAAACCTGACCTAAAATTTAATATATTCAACATGAGCCTGTTAATTTTCGTGTCGATTTTAGGTTGAATTTCGTATAAGGTCTGAATTTGCCACCCTAGTAAATAATGTGGTAGAAAACTAGTAAACTCGGAAAAAAAAGGTTTTCCAAAATTACATCTAGAAATGTAATGCGATAATAAATTAAAAAAATTTATATATTGAATTGACAAAAGCTGTTGCACAATTATCGGTCCACTTAATTAATTAAGTTATTAATTAAATTACAGAATACAAGAAAAAGAGGTTGCACAATTATCAAAGTCTAAGAATTCTCGGTATATTTAGTAGTGCCCTTATATATATAAGCAATCCCAAACACCCCTTAAGCTTAAACCCTTCTCCTGGGACTTTTTGCTAGTCGATACACCTTAGGCTCAGGTGTTTGCTAATTTCTGGTTAGTTAAGGATTTGGGTACCAAATTATCAAAATAAGTTCCAGTAAATGATTATATGTGACTTAAAAGTTAGATTTACTTGTTTCTAACTGCTTATTTATTACTGTTTGCTGATATGCTTTTTGTCCTCCTAGAAAATAAGCAGACAAGAAACTGGTTATTATCCAAACACTAACCTAAGCAAGTAATGTCAAACACCCGCCATAATAATCAGATAATACCCTTCAAAATGCATGCAAACACCCTGAAATATGGTTCTAACTCTAGCAGCTATTTCTGTACGTTTCAGGTTTTATTCATGGATCAAGATGCTGCACGAACTGCTCGTGAATCCCTCGAGTTAGTTTTTCAGATGTCTAATATACTCGGAACAGGGTTAGATAGACACACCCTTTCTGTACTATTTGCACTTTGTGACCTAGGTCTTAACCCTGAGGCTCTTGCTGCTGTGGTCAAGGAATTTCGTAGGGACCCGCCATCGACCAACTCGGCACCAGCAGCTCCATCAGCTTCTTGACTGTATAAGTTTATGTAAAACGTGTATTGTTTCAGGAATGTAGCTTTAAGTTTGTTTGGTTGGTCTCATCTTTCCTTGTCGACATGTTAATTGAAATAGCTGCAGCTTCTTCTATGTTACCATTGTATTTATTTTCATGTGTCACGGTGTTCTTAGAAAATTCCAAGTTTGTCATGGAAGTCTTTTAAGAAGGTATTGATTTGCCTCGTAAGGTTTCTCTACTCACACACATAAAAAAAAAAAATCTTTTTATTTAAGGGGTTGTGGTTTTGTGTGTGAACTGTGAAGTAATGTGAATGGAAATAAATGATGCATTACATTTGGTTAAGGGTATGCCAGACGTGGTTTCCAAATTTTGGAATCAAATCCTAAAATGATGAAGCAACTTGATTGATTAATGATGTATTATATTTGGATCAAAATCCTCTCAAGTTGAAGGTAATTTGATTGATTATGTTGGCTAATTAGAATTTAGATAAATGTATACAAAATTTTCTTTTAGTGAAATGCAGGGGGCTATATGTATTTATTTTTATTGTGATTGAAGAACTTGACCTATAAAGTTGGCGTCAACTTGAGAGGGTCTTTTTCCATCCTAAAATTACCATTCCCCATAGGCGTGTAGTGAATGAGTAATTGAGTATGGTTATCACCAAAGGCCTCTTGACCCAACAATATGTGACCGACCATTAATAAAGAGGTTGTGTGCTCAAGTCTCGTTGAAGACGTGTGAAATAGAGTATGTAAGATATGATAAACACCATCTGATTCTAATGCCGCATAGTTTAATATAAAATGTTTTAATTATATTTATCCAGGATATAATTAATCAAAACTCGTATGTTTTAAGTTTTTAACCACTCATTGATAGTCTAGAATGGTAATAGACTTTTCGACTATTGGGAGAGTGTTACCTGGTCCGGTAGACGCAAAACCTGTTGATTAATCATGCAAAATGTCAAAAATCATGGTTACTAATATTAGTGGACAAACCGGGCCATATTTATTGATCAATCATGTCTGTGATATTATTGATCAACCAAATATATAGAGTACAACACATCAAACTCTAAAGGGTCTAACTCACAAACCGGGTCGGACCATATTTATCCACTAATAACTAAAACATTCATTTATTTCGCGATCTCCTCAACAGTGTCTTATGGATTATAGAATTGATTATTACAAACTACATTGAACCAATGATTGTTTTAGAGAGTTGATTGCTGTATGATCCTAGTAAATCTTTCTCGCTCTTGCTACCTTTTTTTAGAGTTACATTTCTATTTAAATTCAATTATGTTGGAAATACGTTTTTACGTATTTAGAAAGGATCGGTCACTCCAATGATATTGGGCTTGTGATCCAATATAGCCCATATAGCCCACATGTAGGGTGGGCTATATATACCCCCTCCTAGCATGTTAGGAGGGGTTGGTCATTTTTTATTTTTTTTTCTTTTTTTTCTTTTTTTATTTTTTTTTATTTTTTTTATATTTTTTTTTCATTTATTTTTTTTTTTTTAAATTATTAAACGTTTTGGCAAAGCTATTAACGTGTTTTCGCAAATTCATTGGGCTCGGATAGAGTAAATTTTAAGGGGTCGAATTTTATGGTATGTTTTGTTTTTAGATATAATTCGTCGGGCCGATTATTATACTCACCAAAGGTTGGATTTATTTGTTGACGGGCTTTATTTTTGAGTGAGCCGACTTTGATTTGGTCTCCGGTTTAATTTATCATCGTTTGAGCCGACAACAATTTTTTGAGCCGAGTAAAGAGTTATACCATCAAACGAGGATTGTGACGAAGTTTTACGGTTTATTAATTAGTTGGGGTGTAAAATCTCGTAAATTCAACTTCACGATTTCCTCACGAATTGTAAAATTCCGAATACAACTACAATCACAAGAATTTGTCATTGTTCATCGAACTTCAATGGATTCGGTGATTTCGACATCTCAAGAGGGAGAATCGCATCACATGAAAATTAAAGCTAGAGAGAGTAGAATGACTTTATTTCGACTACTTCGGTCCCATCTGTCGAACATTTCTCTACTTAAAGAAGGAAGCGGATTTGTGACACTCTTCGGTCAAGATCGTACCATTTTCATCCACCCAATGCTCCTCAAATTGAACCACCTACTAGAACAAATCTACAAAGAAGACATTAATCAAACTGAATCCTCACATTCACTTCAAGTTCTAGTGCAACATTTTTCGAGGTTCTTTCAATTTGATCCTGCCAAAGTTGAAGCTTCAATGATCTGCCAGTCATTCATTGAAGACACACAAATCGAAGTTAAAGACTTTAGGGATAGATTGCTCGAGTTCATGAAATCTATTGCACTTTCGATTTATGAAGATTCACAACTTCAACTAGATTATACTAGTGGAATACAAGAATCTACGATGCAGATGACATAGGAGAAAAATGGTCTTACGGATGACTCAAAGGAGACCTCCTTGGTTATCGATGATAGGAGCGTCATTGCATCACGACAACGTCTCAAGCATGCATGACGAAGAGCCAATAGTTGAGGTACAATTGAATACTGAATCTCACAATGATCTACAGCATGTTGAGAACTCAAAACCCACCTATGACCAACATGGGATGGAAAAGGGTGATTCCACTTCTGATTCATCCGATGTGAGTCATAATGGGGAGAAAGTGTTCAAAATGCTAAACATCATGATAAGTGTCCTATGACTGCTTCTTTAAATAAGTCCGATTCTAGGATTAAAGAGCTTGAAACGATTTTAGCTCAGCAATCCAAAGAGCTTGACGATGCCAAAATTGAATTTTCAAAGAAAACGGAGAAATTTGAAACATATTTTGAAAAACTTGAAAAGTCAAACGTTGTTCTTGAACGAAAATTGGATCAAATTGTTCTAGATTCTAAAGCTGAAAAGGATAATCTTTTGAAACAAATTAAGTTGCTTGAATCTAAATTGGCATCCCAAGATAACTTACTCAAAGAGAATGAGACTTTAAAGGCTCAAGTACAGGAAAAGGTTTTTGCTATAGCTGCTTTGAGAAATGAATTAAGGAAAACTAAAGGAACTAGTGTGGACACTAAGCTTGAAAAACCATCAATCTTGGGGAAACCGCCTACAAATCAGTTCATTCGACAACCGACTACATTTAGATCCGAGCGATCAAAATCCTCGAGACCGCGGTTTGCCTCCCAAGTTGATATGGTTCATCTTTCTAGACCAGTCACTCCACTATCTAGGCCCAATGTGACTAAAACAGCTTCTGCAAGACCTAATCACATGATTGCCTCTAGTCTCCCTAGCCATACATTTGGTCTAAGGGAAGCTAAGCAAAAGACACAAGTAAGAGATAGTAATTTCAAACCTAGTCAGATGCCTCCTAGTTTACCCAACACTGCTAACTGTAGCATGTCACATCCTAGGAGCATCAATCAATCATCTAGGAATTCTAGATCTTACTCGGACATTAAATATGCTACTTGTAAAACATGTAGGAAATGTGTCTTTAAAGCCAATCATGATTCTTGTATAAAAAAAACTTAATGAGGTGAACTCCCTTGCTAGACTTAAATCCCAGTGGGTTGCTAAAATCAAACCCATTGGTAAAATGTGGCACCCCACTGGTAGAACTTTCACTATTGTAGGAAACGATTGCCCTTTAACTAGGATAGTCTTTGATTCTACTAAGACTACTAGGGAGGAAATTGAAAAGGAGGATACATCACTTAAGCCTGAACTTAAGGTTTTCTATAAAAGGAAACGTTTGCCAGCTAAGACAAGTGAATCATTTCCTCAGGTCACCTCTAGCACAAGAAAAGAAAATTGTGAACCCCCACTTGCTTCTAAGATAGATATCACTAACCCATATCAAAGCATGCAAATTCCAAATGAGAATGCAGGTACCAAAGAGGATGTTCCAAAAGAACGAAGCAGTCCAATTATTGTATACCATTCAATTAAGGACACTCTCAGAGTTTGGTTGCTGAAGAAGCTGATATCTAAGAAACAAGTGTCTTAGGGGATTTGCAGTTAAGCTTACAGTGTACAAGGACTTATAGTCACATCACAGACTGTAACTCGTACATCAAAGAAAGGAAAGTTTATCGCCGATGATAAACTTATCCTTATAACGAGAAATTAATTTTTCTCGGGCACGAGCTATTATTAAAATTATTCAAAGATTTTAAGCTCGTGTACAAGGCTTATAGACAAATCACAGTCTGTGACCCGTTCTTCAGAGAAAGGGAAGTTTATCTACGCAACGATAACTTACCCTCAAAACGAGAAATTAAGTTTTCTCGGACACGAGCTTATCTTAAAACCATTCAAAGGTTTTAAGCTCGTGCACATGGCTCCTCGTTAAATGACAGACGAAGACCCGGACTTCAGAGAAAGGGAAGTTTATCTACGCAACGATAACTTACCCTCAAAACGAGAATTTAAGTTTCCTCGGACATGAGCTTATCCTAAAACCATTAAAAGGTTTTTAAGCTCGTGTATATGGCTCACAGTCAAATTACAGTCTGTGACCCGACCTTCAGAGAAAGGGAAGTTTATCTACACAACGATAACTTACCCTCAAAACGAGAAATTAATTTTTCTCGGACACGAGCTTACATTAAAACTATTCAACGGTTTTAAGCTCGTGTATATGGCTCCTCGTTAAATGACAGACGATGACCCGGACTTCAGAGAAAGGGAAGTTTATCTCGTCAACGATAACTTACCCACAAAACGAGAAATTAATTTTTCTCGGACACGAGCTAAATTTAAAACTATTCAAAAGTTTTAAGCTCGTGTATACGGTTCATTGTTAATTTTCAGACGATGACCCGATCTTCAAAGAAAGGAAAGTTTATCTCCGATGATAAACTTATCCTCATTAACGAGAAATTAAATTTTCTCGGACGCGAGATTCCATTAAAACTATTCAAAAGTTTTAAGCTCGTGTAAATGGCGTATAATCACATTTCAGATTATGCCCCAGACCTTAATGAAAGGAAAGTTTATAGTAAAACATTCCAGGTTTTAAGCTCATCAAGGAAAGTGTATCTTTTAAATAAGAGAACTTTTTCTTCTAACGAGAAATTCACCTTTCTCGGTCATGAGCTTTACGTTAAAACATTCCAAAGTTTTCAAGCTCATGAAAACGACTTCTAAGTAAATGTCAGCTTAGAACTTGTAAAACCCGCATGCTTTTACCATGAATAGTACCCTTAAGATCGTACGTACTAGATTAAAACTTTTCTATTATAGCATGATTACGATTACGTGTTAGGATTTTACGTATTACGTACGTGTTAGAACACGATAAGTATTTACTACGCACGAACACGCAATAATTATTTGACAATAATTAATCACGAACATGCGATCATGAAATCATGAACGTAATTAAATCACGAACTAATATTAATTACGTATATATATTTATTACGAGCGTGAATAAATATATTAGGTCACGGTAAATATTTAACGAGAACACATTAAACACGAACACAATTAAACACGAACGAACACTTAAAAAATGAGACACGGACAACAGTAGGGGTACCCCATGGGGGGGCCCCTACCTGCGGCTACACGAACACCATGGGCCAAGCCCGTCAATTTTTACAATGAAAGAAGGGTTAAGGTAAAACTAGTTTTCACTTTTCACTTTACAAAAGAAAATTAAAAAACCTAAAAAGTTTTCTCCTTTCTCCTTCTTCCTCTTTGGCCGCCGCATACAACACAAGAAAAGGGGGTGTTCGTTTTGATTTTGATCTTGAATATTGTACGTGTGTTCGTGTGTGTTCATCCTCGTTAGATCCACGCATTCGGTATATCCTTTTATCCTTTTCTTTTTGATTTGATCTAATAAATTAATTAAGAACATGATGTTTTTAAAAACCTAATTAAAAACATAGATCAAACATGTAAATGGTTTTTGGGTAAATCAAAAAGGTTGTTTTTAGGGGTGTTTGTTTGGCCGGCGCCTAAACCGAACCCCAAGGGGGTCTCGGTTTGGCTAATAAACCACCACCGAGACCATATGGCCCCGGTTGGGTGGTGTGGGTCCCACGGCAACAGCAAAACAAAGGGAACCCCAAAGTGGTTCGGGGTATGGTGTCGATTTCATGTCCGGTTTATGGTTTCTAGTCAAGATCCGGTTCACGGTTTATGTTAAGATTATTTTTTGTTTAATCATATGTAAAATTAAATTAATAAATATGACATGATTAATTTAATAAACATGACTTAGGTTATATTTAATTATTAGATCATGAAATTATTAACCTAAGTATTTTATATTTTCTAGAATTATAATTAATTAGTTATTTAAAAACCATGGTTATAATTAATTAATTAACGTGACTTAGGTTATATTATTAATAAATAATAATACATGTTTTAACCTAAGTATTGAACTTTATTTAATTAAAAACATGATATATTTTAATTAAATACTTTTAACCTATAGTTTATTTAAATTACATGTAATAATTAATAAACTATACATTATATCATTATGACTTAGAAAATAATCAGAAAAACACTTAGGCTTATATACTTAGCTTATTTAATTAAGGCAGCTAATCTATTTATGGAAACTTTCTTTTTAGAAACTTATTTAATTTAGGCATCTAATCTATTTATGGAAACTTATTTAATTAAGGCAGCTGATCTATTTATGGAAACTTTCTATTTTTAGAAACTTATCTATTTTAAGCAGTAATTCTATTTTTGGAAACTTTCTATTTTTGGAAACTTTCTTTTTTTGGTAACTTTCTATTTTGGAAACTTTCTATTTTTGGTAACTTTCTATTTTTGGAGACTTTCTATTTTTGGAGACTTTCTATTTTTTGAAACTTTCTATTTTAGGAAACCTACTATTTTTGGAAAGTTACTTATTACTACACAGTAAGTATAATAATACATGAAATACCAGAAATACTTAATCAGAATAGGTAGAATATAAGATAAACACAGTTTAAGGCTTTAAACAGTAAAACATGATATGAACATATAAAATAAGCTAAGACATGATATAAAACCAGTTACGTATTTAGTAGTCAGATACTTATTTATGTATGTATTTATGTGCCTTAGTGATACCGAAGTAGGATTCTCCTCAGTTCATCTTCTTCGTTCACTGGACATAAGGTACGGATTCCCGTCCTTTCAGTAGGGACATTCTTTCCTTATTAGGATTCCCCGTATGCAGCCAAATGTTTTCCCGTAGTATAAGTTATATGTTTGATTTGCTTATGTTTAATTTAGAATACCTATAGCCATATACATGCATGACCAGTTTCACCTAGTTATGGAGGTACCATAACCATAACATTAGAGGCACTGATGTTATGACTTCACCACGGCGGAGTGATTGCTCGTGGCGTCTCTTCAACTTTTGGCCATATTATTATATTTATCATGTGGGGCGTATGGGTGCATCCTAGTTACATGTTTTCAGCAGATTACTCAGTGTCAATGTGGTGTGTGCCTTGCATCCTTCACAAGGAGCTGATCCCTCCTACCCAAACTAGTATATTAAATTAGAGGCAACCCCTCTAATTTGCATGATGAGGTCACCCCTCCAAGTGTTCCACTCACTCGGTTATTTCTACTGCTTATGCTAAGAACATTAGGATACTCCCTATGCCACTAGAGAATAGGCTTATTATTTCCACGCCTTTGAGGGACTCTGTATTAATCACCCATGTATACAAGAGTCTTCCACTAGAATTCGACGATAAGGTTCGACCTGTTGACGCACTTCCGCTGGACATGAATGACTTCCACATGATTTTGGGCATGGATTGGCTATCCAAGCATCATGCTACCATAGACTGCCATTCATATCGAGTTATCTTCGGTGATGTTAATGCACCAGAGTACATTCATAACGGGTTCATACCCGGACGGTCTGTACAAATCATATCTACCCTGCAAGCGCGTGCACTACTGTCACATGGCTGCGAGGGTTATCTAGCTACGGTTCATGACATGGATGCTGAATCTCCATCAATTCAGGATCAACCTATAGTGTCGGAATTCCAAGATGTTTTTCCAGCAGAACTTCCGGGCATACCACCTGCACGAGAAGTGGAATTCAATATCGAGCTTATTCCAGGAGCTGAACCAATCTCCAAGGCTCCTTATCGCATGGCTCCCATAGAGCTAAAGGAGCTGAAGGATCAACCCCAAGAACTTCTTGAACAAGGTTTCATTCGACCGAGCGCATCTCCATGGGGCGCACCGATCTTGTTTGTTAAGAAGAAGGACGGCAGTATGCGTCTTTTCATAGACTATCGCAAGCTCAACAAGATTACTATCCGGAATAGGTATCCACTGCCACGTATAGACGATCTGTTTGACCAACTCCAAGGGGCCAAACAATTCTCCAAGATTGATCTTAGGTCAGGCTACCATCAACTACGGGTTAAGGAGCAGGATATCGCCAAGACTGCTTTTCGTACCCGCTATAGCCACTACGAGTTTGTAGTTATGCCATTTGGCCTGACAAATTCTCCAGCAATATTCATGGACTTGATGAACAGGAGCTTCCATGAATTTCTGGACAAGTTCGTCATTGTCTTCATCGATGACATCCTGATTTTCTCAAAGTCCAAGGAGGAACACGAAGACCATCTTCGTACAGTACTACAGATTCTTCGCCAGAAGCAGTTGTATGCTAAATTCTCCAAGTGTGAGTTCTGGTTAGAGAAGGTGGCATTCTTAGGTCACATTGTATCAGCAGAAGGAATCACTATGGATCCAGCGAAGGTTGAGGCCATTACTAAGTGGCCAAGGCCGACATCAGCGACAGAAGTCCGCAGTTTCTTAGGCTTAGCTGGCTATTACCGTAGGTTCGTGGAGAACTTTTCCCCCTTAGCACTACCATTGACCAAACTGATGCGGAAAGGGGATAAATTCGTCTGGACTGAAGAACGAGAGAAGAGCTTTAAAACCTGAAGCAGAAACTAGTATCTGCACCTATTCTTACTCTCCCATCAGGTACGGGTGGATTTCAAATCTACAGTGATGCATCGGGGAAGGGACTTGGCTGTGTTCTCATGCAACATGGGAAAGTGATCGCGTACGCTTCACGGCAGCTTAAGCCTTATGAAGAAAATTACCCCACGCATGACTTGGAACTTGCTGCAGTCGTGTTTGCATTGAAGATATGGAGGCACTATTTATATGGAGAATCATGTGACATTTTCACAGACCACAAGAGCTTGAAGTATATCTTCACTCAACGTGAATTGAACATGAGGCAGAGGAGATGGTTAGAGCTGTTGAAGGATTATGACATTAATCTACAGTATCATCCTGGGAAGGCAAATGTAGTAGCAGATGCTCTTAGCAGGAAGTCCGGAATGATCAACGGCATTAAAATCAAAGAGGAAATCATAAGAGACTTGGAGCGACTAGACGTCGAGATCATGGTGTTAGAAATACGTTTTTACGTATATTAGAAGTATCGGTCACTCCACAATAATATTCATGTTGTAATAGCTCGTAGTTAGATAATAGTTGTTAGTTACTTATTAACTTAAGTAAGAACCGGTCCATGGGCTTGTCATGGACCGGCCCAAGCCCATGTTTAGCTTGGTACTATAAATACCCCTTTCCACTAAGGAAAGGGGTTGGTGGTTGTTCCATTTACACATTCATATTAAGAAAACCTTTCATACATTCTCTCACTTTCTCTCTCTAGTTTCTCTCACTAGAAAACATCAACCCACTTCATAGATTCATAGGTTATCAATATTCTACATTTGGTATCAAGAGCTATGGGGTGATTTAAGGTAACGATTGTGTTGCTTTTTTAGTTTTTGAATCAATTAGTGATCTTTAGAAAAAATCAATCTTGAATCTTGTTATTTTTGGTGTTTTTGTTATTGGGATTGATTGATAAGGATTGGGTTTAGCTTATTTTGGTAAAAATCATAAAACTTTTTGTGGTTTTGGATCAAAAATCGGAGTTAATAGCTACTTTTTAAGTCTCGGAAACTATTTTTCCAGAATATTCCGAATAGGGATTCCGAATAGGGAGGATTTTCAGTATAGAAGGTTTATTCCGAATAGGGGTTCCGAATAGGAGTATTTTCCGAATAGCAGAAGTTTCCGAATAGAAGATTTTTCCGAATAGCCGTTTTTTCCGAATAGCAAAAACTTTCCGAATAGACACCAATTTTCCGAATAGACACCAATTTTCCGAATAGCCAAAATTCTTTCCGAATAGACACCAATTTTCCGAATAGCCAAATTTTTCCGAATAGGAGAAATATTCCGAATTACCCATCATTCCGAATAGGAGGTGTTTTTCCGAATAAGCCAAATTGCCAAGATATTCCGAATTGAAGAAAACATTCCGCATAGGGGCTTTTCCGCATAAGGGTTATTCTGCATAGAGTTTATTCCGAATAGGGTATTTTCAGCATAGGATTATTCCGAATAGGTGTTATTCCGAATAGGGTTATTCTAATTTTGGGTTATTCCGTATAAGCAAGTTCAAGGGGTATTTGAGTTTTTTCAACGATCTTTAGTGGATTTAATCTTGAGTTTAACCAACACAACACAAATTCTCAACCTTTCTTCACTGCTCGATCAACCGATAATCTTTGAGTCTGTTAAGTGATCACAATGAATCCAAGTTCATTAATGCCTCAGATGACATCTCTTACGGATATCTCGATCATAACGGGGACTGATAGTCGTCCACCGATGCTTATTAAAGAGGTGTTTGAGGCATGGCAAGGTCGAATGATGCAATATCTAAAGGGGAAACCGACATACGGAAGGCTTATGGTCAAATCGATTTTGAATGGTCCACTCGACTATGGTACCATTACGGTTGACAACGTGACTAGACCACGAGAATTTGAAGAACTCACTCCAGCTCAACAACTTGTTGCAGATGCAGATGAAAAAGCTCTTCAAACAATTCTCCAAGCTCTTCCCCATGATATTTATCGTATGGTAAGTCAGTATACAGTGGCAAAAGATTTATGGGAACGGTTAAAGGTGTTGCTACAAGGCACGTCTCTCACCAAACAAGAAAGGGAGTGTCAGCTGTATGATTTGTTTGATCGATTCACGTACAGCCCAGGGGAAACACTACACGATTACTACTTCAGATTCACTACTCTAATGAATGATCTGAATGTATACAATCTGGTAATTGCTTCATTCCAGGTTAACACCAAGTTCTTGAATACCTTACCTCAAGCTGAATGGGGTGAGTATATTACCGATGTGAAGTTAACCCGGGATTTGCATAAGTGCAACTTAGATCAAATCTATGCTTTTCTTCAGCAACATGAGAAGCATGTGATTATGTACCGTTCTCCTCGCGGTATGTACCCAGATTCCTTAGCTTTGATGGCGAATCAACCAAGCTTGTCACACAACAACACACCTTATATTTTGGGACATCAAGCCTATCATCAATCACCTTACATGACACCAGCCTTTCCCTAATACTCGATTCTACCACAACCACCCACCTCACATCAGCAACAATATCGGTTCAATGCACCTTCATCACAGTATGCTTCACAACTTCATCAAGCAAATGTTGCACCTTATGCTCAGCCTTCATATTCTTCTTATCAAGAGAATGCAGCATATTCAACAAGCTATCCTGATCAAATGAGTATTCCTTCTACTGATTATGCAGCTCATCCAGATCAAGCACTGTATTGTGATGATGAAGAAGTCCCCGTTCCTGTTTTCCAACAAGGAGCTGACCCAGTTGAAGTGCTAACTACTATGTCTGCTTATCTCACACGAACATTAAGCAAACGAGGATACAGAGGATCAGCTCCTACCAACAATCAGTTGAGGAATTCATCCAATTCTCGCCAACAAGCTACAATTGAGAATGGCAGGGTAATGGTTCAGCCAATTCAACCATATCAGGGGAGACCTTCCACATCAACCAATGCTCGCACGATCAATCCTGCTCCTGCTCCAATGGTCAACAATCCTCCACGGGCTAATACAGGCAAGTTGAGAATGATTACCTGCTACAACTGCAAAGAAGAGGGTCATATGTCCAGGGATTGTAAGAAACCCAAGAGGAAAAGGGATGGACAGTGGTTTGCAGAAAAGATCTATCTGGTAAATGCTCAGGCGCAAGGAAGGGAACTTGATGAAGAGGAGCTTGCATTTCTTGCTGACCCAGGGATTGCTGAACAAGACGTTGTCACTACGCAAAATGCAGCTTACCAAGCCGATGATCTTGATGCGTATGACTCCGACTGTGATGACTTTCAAACTGCAAAGGCTGCTCTCATGGCAACTATCTCCAGCTTAGGGCCAGATAAGAGATCTGAGGTACTTATTAATAACACCGATAATACCATTGATGCTAGTATTCAACCACATCAAGTTGTGCAAGAGAGTGCTGATTCGAATGAATCTTCGGTGGTGAGTCCTTCAAACGAGGAGACAAACAATGATAGCAATATCAATGTGAGTCCCCAGACTTTGAGTGAATCACAACCGGGACCCAGTTCGCATACGCCTACTCCCGCTCAACAAGATTTGGTCATGGTTTCTGCTACATTACTTAGCCAAATGAATGCTGCACTCTTAGAAACCTTAGCTAAGAATAAGAATTTGTTTGATGAGCTTGCCTTAAGCAATGAGAAAGTACAAACTTTGGAACTAGTGCCTTCGTCTAGTGTTCTCACAAATCTCGAATATGATCATTTTAGAAACAAACAAATGGGTCACTTGCAAGAGATCGAAAACTTAAGAGCAAATCTGTCTAATGAACTTAAAGAAAAGGAGTTAGTGGTCACTAATTTTCAAAAACTTCAAACTGATTTTGAATTACTCGAATCTAAGAAGACTGAAATGGAGATTAATGCCACTAATAAGATTAGAAGTCTAGATTACTTGCTGTTAAGACAATACGCTGCTTCACAACTAGTTCACTTATTTGATGCTTCATTTAGAGAATTCAACTTATCACGTCTAAAAGGCCTTCCCCCTAATCCACGGTATGCAAAACAAGCTTTAAGACATAGTCCTAGACTTTATAATGCAACTCAATTAGGATTGGATTTAGACCCGATTGTTTTTCCCAATGATCAAACAAGTAAGGATCTAGTTGATGAGGATCGGTCATACAATTCAGCAAAATATCCCGATTGTGATTGTTTTAAAATGAATAAGGAGCTTGCTAAAACTGATTTTAGAGTTCGCTTCCATATGGATAAAGATCTCATTACAGCACCAACCTACATGATAGAGGAAGAAAGCCCTAGTACATTTCCTACACTTGTCAACATGGAAGATCCTAAGGAAATTCCAAAGAATCTTCCACCTGTTAGCACTGTATGGTTAAACTTGAAAGAGATTAACCGATACTTTACTAACTTTGACAAGGTCATTTTGGAATGTACGACTTCAAATGGCTTAAACGCCGGAGAATGGGCTTTCGAACACATGAACGAGGTGTTTAAAACTAAGATCAATCCGTTTGTCGAAAGTCTAAAAGGAAGTTTTGCATCTCTTAAGGAAAATCTTCAGTTTGAAATTGGGGAAGTTCAAAAAGTGTTTTATGAAATGGACACCGCTTACGAACTGCAACTAATTGACAAAGAAAAGATTTTAACCGAATATGACCGATTCTTGTCTGAAGTAATCTCGTGTTATGTGCTTACGACTGTAAATGTTAATTATTCGAATGAGCTTACATCTGCTGTGATTAATTGTGATGCTGTGAATATTTGTGAGGATATTTGTGATGATGTTTGTAATCTTTCTGTAAATGTTGATGATACTGTAAATGAGGTAGAAAATCATTCTTGTCACGAATCTAACGCTGAGTTTTTAAAGCTACAAGATTCTTACAATTTACTTTCACAACGCTTTAATCAACTAGAACAACATTGTATATCTTTAGAATTAAAACAACAAAATCAAAATGAAAATCTTTTGATATCAAATGTTTGTGAAAACGGTGTTGAGAATAGTGACAAGATGATTGCAATTGTTAAGACATTAGAGGAAGAAATCATGAGATTGAAGAGAGAGGTATCATCAAAGGAAACATTAAGAATGGAACTAGAGGCTGCAGAGTCTAAAAACCAGGTCTTAGAAATTAGACTATCAACTGTTCTAGGGGAGATGGATCGGACAAGGCAGGGACTATCCGCTCTTTATGGTTCACTAGAAGAACGCTTCGCTTTTAATGCGGCACAGCAACAATATTATGTTGAACAACTGAACCAAAAGTGCGAAGAAATCTCTGACTTGAACATCCTGCTCATAGACAAAAATATGGTTTTGGCTGAGTTAAAGGAGACACTTCTTCTCACCCGACAAGAAGTTGTTGATAACTTAGCTACCGACTCTGCACCGTCCACTAGTGCTCCAACAACCAAGTCAGTAGTGCTTTATAAGAATCCGCTTCATAAGAGAAACCAGGTTACCTATGATGATTATATGAGGAATGCCATTAAGCATGTCGATCTTCTTAGGGATATTTTAGACGATCTTTATGCCTTAGATCCCTCAAGTAGCGACTATTATTCGGCTCATGAATATGTTAAGCGAGTTCAATATTGCTTGGCTTATTTGCAATACATAGGTACACCAGGTTCTGCACTACTTAATAATAGGCCCATTGCTGTCACTCCATTTAATAAGACTCCAGGAGCGAAACCGTCATTGGCACAATCAAGTAAGACACCTTTAAAATCTGCTGCTAATGTTCCCAATTTGCCTTCTACAGGATTAAAAGAGACTACTAAGGCTAAAGGATCGCCACTCAAGAAAGCTAAGATCAAGCCCTCCACTAGTAGTGCCACAAAGAAGAAAGTAGAAGTCCACAATAGGAATGCTAGTTCAGTTTTAAATAAAACGAATCATGTTAAGACTAAAAGCTCTGCGCCTGTGCAGCAGCCTAAACCATTCGTGAATTCTGATTTAAATTGTTGGAATTGTAATGAATGTATGTTTTCACAGCGTCATGATTTGTGTCTGATTGATCACGTTAATGAAATGAATGCTATTAAGAATGGTCTTGAATGGAAGCCAACGGGTAGAACTCGTGCCCAAGTTGGCTGGCAATGGCGTCCCACTGGTAGGACCTTTACACTAGATGGTAAAATGTGCCCTTTAACTAGGAATGCATCCATTGAAGTTAGGTCTGAGCGTCCTTTAGTTAGGAACACTCGCACTAAAGTATGGAAACAACGCCCTTTAATTAGGTCCGCCCCCACTATAGTGCCTATCAGTGTAGAAATACCTCAGGATTTAAGCCAATTAGAATCTACACCACCAATTAAGAAGAAGAAGGCTAGGAAATCTAAGAAACCTAGAGTTAGCAAATCTTAGATTATTCAATCTGTACCTGCTAATAACAAGGAACACTCAGATTCCGATACCTCTACATTGTCTTTGTGTGGTGATATTTTCAGGTGGTCCAAATCATCCTGTGGTATTTGGACTCCGGTTGTTCAAAACATATGACCGGAAATCGCTAGATGCTCCGAAATTTCGTCAGCAAGTTTCTTGGTACGGTTAAATTCGGGAATGATCATATAGCAAAGATTATGGGATACGGTGAATATCAGATTGGAAACGTGACGATTTCTAGGGTATACTATGTAGAAGGTCTTGGTCACAACTTATTCTCAGTAGGACAGTTTTGTGATTCCAACCTTGAGGTTGCTTTTCGACAACACACTTGTTTCATCCGCAACTTGGAAGGAAAAGATTTGTTGAAGGGATCTCGTGGTGCAAATCTATATACCTTGTCCCTACAAGACATGATGGCCGCTTCTCCAGTATGTCTTCTCTCTAAAGCTTCTAAGACCAAGTCATGGTTATGGCATCGCAGATTATCTCATCTTAATTTTGATGCTATTAATCATCTGGCTAAAAACGAGTTAGTTCGTGGTCTTCCCAAGCTTAAATTTCACAAGGACCATTTATGTTCCGCGTGTTCAAGGGGGAAAAGCACCAAGAAATCTTACAAACCCAAAGCTGAAGACACTAATCAAGAAAAACTTCATCTTTTGCATATGGATCTTTGTGGACCGATGAGAACTGAAAGTGTGAGCGGTAAGAAATTCATTCTCGTCATTGTGGATGATTTTTCCAGGTTTACATGGGTTAGATTTTTACGTACAAAGGATGAAGCACCGAAGGCTATCATCACTTTTCTGAAGTTCATTCAGGTACGTTTGAATACCACTGTCCGCCGTATTCGTACAGACAATGGTACAGAGTTCGTCAACCAGACTCTTCGTGATTATTATGAAGGAGTTGGTATATCACATGAAACATCCGCTGCACGCACTCCACAACAAAACGGTGTCGTTGAAAGACGGAATCGTACACTTATGGAAGCTGCTAGGACCATGCTTATTTATGCGAACGCTCCATTTTTCTTGTGGGCAGAGGCTATTTCTACTGCATGTTTTACCCAAAACCGTTCAATCATTCGGAAACGCCATGGAAAAACACCTTATGAGCTTCTACATGACCGCAAACCCGATGTTTCATTTTTCCATGTGTTTGGTGCTCTGTGTTATCCAAACATCAATAGTGAGAACTTGGGTAAGCTTCAACCAAAAGCCGATATAGGTATTTTCATTGGTTACTCACCGTCCAAAAGAGCATACCGAATCTATAACCGTCGTCTTGGCAAGATTGTAGAAACTATGGACGCAGATTTCGACGAGCTGACAGCAATGGCTTTTGAGCAACACAGCTCTGAACCCGCGCTTCATGAGATGGGACCCGGTGCTATAAGTTCCGGATTAGTTCCCAACAATCCTACTTCTACATCATTTTTACCACCATCAAGGCCCGAGTGGGATAAACTGTTTCAACCGTTGTTTGATGAATTCTTCGATCCCCCGACTGATGAAGTTCCAGCACCTGTAGTAATTGCTCCAATACCTGAAGTGGTTGCTCAAGTTAATGAACCTTTATCTAATGCATCTACAATTCACATTGAACCGGATGCACCTTCACCAAGTGATTCTCAAACTACACCTGAATCATCACCCCTACTTGTGCCTAATGATGTAGAAGAGGATTCTACTGATCACGACTTGGAATATGCTCACTTGCAAGAGCTTCCTTTCTTTGGTGTAGCGATCCCTGAAAACCCTTCAGCCGCGTCTACCTCAAAAGAAGCTCCTTCTATTGTTCACTCCAGACCACTTAGGATTGAAAAACATAGCACTAAATGGACAAAAGATCACCCAATTAGGAATGTTATTGGAGATCTAGATCGACCAGTCTCTACACGCCATCAATTACAAGAGAGTGCACTTTATTGTTACTTTGATGCATTTCTCTCTGAAGTTGAACCCAAAAATTGGCAGCAGGCTATGACCCAATCATCTTGGATTGAAGCTATGCAGGAGGAACTCAATGAATTCAAACGACTAGAAGTATGGGAATTGGTTCCTCGCCCTGACAAGGTTAACATCCTTACCTTGTTATGGGTTTATAAGGTTAAACTTGATGAGATGGGTGCGGTATTGAAGAATAAAGCTAGATTGGTCGCTAGAGGATATAAACAAGCCTTGGGTATAGACTTTGAGGAATCTTTTGCTCCTGTGGCTAGATTGGAGGCGATTAGACTATTCCTTGCATTTGCTGCTCATATGAACATGATCGTCTATCAAATGGATGTGAAGACGGCATTTTTGAACGGTGAACTAAGGGAAGAGGTTTATGTTAGTCAACCGGATGGGTTCGTGAGTACGGAGTCTCCTAACCATGTGTACAAGCTTAAGAAGGCTCTCTATGGGTTGAAACAAGCTCCACGCGCGTGGTATGATCTCCTGTCAACATATCTCATGTCGGAAGGCTTCTCCAAAGGCAAAGTGGACCCCACTCTATTCACTCTCAAGGACGGCAACGACATGCTTCTGGTACAAATTTATGTTGATGATATAATTTTTGCTGCCACTAACATAGAATTGTCTAAACAATTTGAGAAGATAATGTCCACACGCTTTCAGATGTCGATGATGGGAAAAATTTCATTTTTCTTAGGATTACAGATTTCTCAGAATCCCAGAGGCATCTTTATTAATCAATCCAAATATGCTCTAGAATCTCTTAAGAAATATAACTTTGAGAATTGTGACCCCGTAGACACTCCAATGGTGGAGAAATCCAAGTTAGATGAAGATAGGGATGGGATTATTGTTGATCCGAAACTTTACCGTGGAATGATTGGCACCCTTCTCTATCTGACTGCTAGCAGGCCTGATTTGCAATTTGCTGTATGCATGTGTGCCCGGTATCAGGCTCGGCCTACCGAAAAGCACCTACATGTTGTGAAAAGGATCTTTCGGTATCTAAAAGGAACACTTCATCGTGGTCTATGGTATCCGAAAGATTCCTCGATTGCTTTAATATCATACGCAGATGCCGATCATGCTGGATGTCAAGATACGAGGCGTAGCACTTCTGGATCTGTGCAACTCCTAGGAGATAGATTGATCAGTTGGTCTTCAAAAAGGCAGAAAAGCGCTGCAATATCAAGCACGGAGGCTGAATACATCGCCATGTCCGGTTGTTGTGCTCAAGTCCTTTAAATGAGATCACAATTAACTGACTACGGTCTTGGATTTAACAAAATCCCGATGTATTGTGACAACAAGAGCGCCATTGCCCTTTGCTGCAACTATGTTCAACACTCCCGGGCCAAGCACATAGACATTCGCTACCATTTCATTAAGGAGCAGGTGGAGAACGGAGTGATCGAGCTGTATTTTGTCACTACTGAGTACCAGCTGGCGGATATGTTCACCAAAGCCTTAGATCGAGGACGAATCGAGTTTTTGATCGACAAGCTTGTCATGAAATCATTCACTCCAGCGACTCTCAAAGAGTTGGCAGAAGAATCAGCTGAATAGTCGTGGTAAACTATTCAGAGTATCCTTTGGTTGTGATCATGTATATTATCGTAAATATATAAACCACAAAAGAAAAATACAAAAATATAAAACCAAGAAAAACCATAAAAAATATAAAACCAAGAAAAACCATAAAAAATATAAAACCTAGAAAAACCATAAAAAGTATAAAATCAAGAAAAACCAAAAATATTTTTCGTTTTAAATCGGGCATGTCTTTTAGTACGGTAATATTTACGGCCTTAGAAATGTCGATCAATATTGACACGGTGCCATAAATAGAGTCCGTATAAAAGTTGTACATTTTTAAAACATGCCCATTATGGCTTGTAGTTATTTCAGACTGCAACCCGGTTTTCATATTAAAGTCACGTATTTCCTTGGAAAACGTTGGCTCAGAACGGGAATTAATTTTCTCGGGCGTGATTTACAAGCCAAATCATGCAAAGGGATCAAGTTTACTTTACAACTTGGTCTAACACGAATTTGTGTACGTCTCAGTGCATTAATTTGTTAAAATAAGAGAAATCTTATTGACACCACGAATCAAACTTTTTCAAGATATCAATTGGGAAATGTATTTCATCATCATGTGCCTCGTTAAACAATGACTACAGCTCTTTAAATAGAAAACGGGTCATCGTTTAAGGGGGAGAAAATGTTTCTTCATCTTTCACATCAAAAAGATCTTCAAAAGTTTTCAAGGAAACTCACAAAGCTTAATGGTTAATGGTTGGATTGCTTTGGCATATGTCTTGTTGTTGCTTATAAGTTTGTTGTGGATTGTGCTTGTGTTAAGTTAAGTTAATCACTAAGGTTCGAATAGTTAACATAAGATAGGGTCAAAATGGCTAGTATCAAAACTTGGTAACCAAAAGAATGATTGAATGAAGCAAAAAGAAAATTGAGGGGGCAAAGTTGACAACTTGTCCAAACTTGTGGTAAAATTTGACCTAGTCAAAAGTTACCCCCCCCCCCCCCCCCCCGTTCTTTTCTTTCATATCACTGTTCCCCTTATCTCTTTGCCGCCATTGATAATCTAACACACACAAAATCACAAAACAAGCACACGAACATCAATCAATCATCTCAAAATCAATAACTCTTCTAAGATCAAGATCATCAAAAAGGTATATAATCGGTTTAATCCTTCATGCAAAACAAGTTAATTAACTGTTTAAAATTGAAATCAAACGAATCAAATTACTGCTTAATTGGGGTTAATTAATTTGGGGGTTTTGCTTGGGTTGTATTCGGAATAGGTTTAATTGCACTACTTTGGCCTTTAGATCAATTGAATCAAACGGATTAAGTGCCTAAATTAGAAAAATAGTAACTGTTGAAAACTTTCCGCATAGAAGCAGTGTTTTCCGAATAGAACTGTTTTTCCGCATAGGGCAAAAAATTCCGCATAGGGCAAAAGTTCCGCATAGGGCAAAAGTTCCGAAGAGGGCAAATGTTCCGAATAGGGCAAATGTTCCGAATAGGGCAAATGTTCCGAATAGGGCAAATGTTCCGAATAGGGCAATGTTCCGAATAGGGCAAATGTTCCGAATAGGGCAAATGTTCCGAATAGGGCAAATGTTCCGAATAGGGCAAATGTTCCGAATAGGGCAAATGTTCCGAATAGGGCAAATGTTCCGAATAGGGCAAATGTTCCGAATAGGGAAAATGTTCCGAATAGGGCAAATGTTCCGAATAGGGCAAATGTTCCGAATAGGGCAAATGTTCCGAATAGGAATTTATTCTGCATAGGATCAATGTTCCGAATAGAGTCTTTATTCCGCATAGACAAAATGTTCCGAATAGAGTGTTTATTCCGCATAGCCTTAATGTTCCGAATAGAGCTTTTATTCCGCATAGCCTAATGTTCCGAATAGAGATTTTATTCCGCATAGCCAAATGTTCCGAATAGGCCTTTATTCAGAATAGGGATTTTATTCCACATAGGCTAATTATTCCGAATAGAAGATGTTTGAATGGTTTCAAAGCTTAAGGGATTATGTCATATGTACAATGCTTAGGTTTAAAGTCATAATGATATTCATACTTGTTTGTATCAACCTTTGTGTTTTATCTTAAACAGAGACGATGACTAACCCTACCGTACAACAACTACAAGACAACAGAGCCGCCGCCATTGCTGAAGCCAAGACTCTAAAGTTTATTCCAAACAACTTCCGCTTGAAGGAGGTATCTCACTCTACCCATAATGGCTTTAAGGTAGGTACAGCCATGCTTGATAAATCTCATTTCAAGCATGCGCTAAGGAGAAGTGCTTCGGTGCCCTATGAATATCTTTACGAGTTCTGGGCTACCAAAGAGAGGACGTCGAACAAGATCACTTTTTCCTTGGACAACAAGCAGCAGACGCTTACTGTGTCGGACTTCAGGAAGATCTTTGGCTTTCGACCGATTCTCAAAGGTCTACCATCATACTCACCCAACCCAACCAAGGACCAGATCATGGAGATGTTCACCGCCATTGGATGTCTTGACATACGAACCCCGTCTGAGTTTACTACTGCCAAAATTGGTCAACCATGGAAAGCTATTTTTGGGATTCTTAGCCGATGCTTAACACCCAAAACAACTGGGTATGATGTTGTTCGTCCACCAATCATCAAGATGTTTTATGGTATGTTTAAAGGTATGGGTATTGATTATGCATCACTGCTGTGGGAGGAGTTCAATTTTCAACTCTTCACTAACACAAAGGGTAAAGTTAAAACTTACCAGTACCCTAGGTTTATTAAGTTGATCATACATTACTTTATGGAAACGATGCATCCATTAACAAGCTTGCAGGTAGTCGTCACCACATGATAGATGATGATGATTTGGTAGACTTAAGGCAGGAGACTCATTCGAATACGGTTATTCCTGGTCCCATTCCTAGTCATCTTCTGACCGATGAGATCATTGAATCTGATGATTACAAGAACTTGCTCACGGAAATTGCGAATCAACGAGCAAGCCTTCTAGCAGGTGAAGACTCATCTACCACGGTTAAAAGCAAAGGTAAAAGGAAGCAAGCAGATTTACCTGAGCCCAAAACCAAGAAGAAGAAGACAGAGGGTAAGAAAGGAAAGGGTAAGGCTGATGAGATGCGTCTGCGTGACGAAGAAAATATTGCTGATCCTGCTCTTGAGAAAACTGAGAAACAAATAATGAAGATAGCCATTCAAAGGAGCAGGAAAGATACTGGTGGTAGTGGTTCAGGTGTAAGAGTAGACGTTGAGGATGAGTACATGGAACCTGATGATGTTGATGAGTTTGGGTCACCTGAACATTATTCCACTTCGAAGGAGCCATCAATCCCTGTTTTAGCTGGTATTGAAAAGGCATCTACTCAACCTTTAACAACTCAACCTCCACCAACTCAACCCTTACCAACCAAACAGGTTTCTACACCACTTCCTCCACCACCACCAAAGCCCATCCTTAGCACCGCAGTCACAACCGAGCCTATTCCCTCAACCCAGAGCAGCTCTGCAACATCTGCAATGGCAGCAATAGTGATGGCCGAGTTGTTGGATAAACATGTTTTTTTTTTTTTTTTTTTTTCGGTAAAAGGGTAACAATGACCCTGGTAAATAGAACCAAAAAAAGCGTTGAAGTACAATGAATGTGGCTGAAATACCACATTAACCGCAAGCTACAGGCAGCTTGTTAAACAAATGTTTATGACAGACCATAAACATTAACTAGTCTAGAATGATGAAAAATATAAGCTAGACAAAAACCAAGACGAAAACATAAAATTAGGAAGAAAATAATAAACCATCAACATAGGATCAACCAGTTGGAGTGCTTGCCCCAATATGAGTGTTGAGAAGATTTACCGATTCATCATAGACAATCTCGACTTCCTCCTCATTATCTTCTTCGCTAACTTGAACCACTTCTTCCATTCCAAACTTGGACAAAGTTGAAAACTTATTAGAGGTAGAAACAATGCTCCTTGGATCCGTACCTTTATTCAGACCACTAGGATTGCTAGACTGCTGTGACTGACTAAATTTAGTATTCAACTTTTTACCATTATCACCACTCTTACTTGTAGCATCCAAGTGATTTTTTGGACGAAAAGCAACAGACTTACCTGTTTGAAAACCCTTGCTCAATGGAACACCTCTTGGGATTTGATTCCCTAAGTTACCTTTGTTCTTCTTCCCCTTGCTTTGCACTTGTTGGAAACCATCACTATCAACATGAGTTGTCACATTTTCAACCATTTTAGGTTTAACAATTTTCGGACAAGTATCAAATGAATGGCCAAAAAGATTACAAGTAGGGCATCTAGGAGGTTTCCACTCATACTCAACACGAATAGTTTCCTTAGTAAATCCAGGGCCTTCAAGATCGGGTACACCAATAGTAATGTTTTCCATGAACTCCAAATTAGCATTCATTTCAATTAGACACCGGGCGAAACTACTACGTCCCCAAGACTCTTTACACATAGTATTAGTATAAGTGTCCATCATGATAAGCTTACCAATACACGAAGCAATTAAACTAATACCTTCCTCTTCAAACACCTGTAGCGGTACATCATGAAACTTAACCCATACCGGTATGCGAGTTAGTTCCTCTTTTAGCAGGTACGTATTTATAGTCCATTTCTTAAGAAAGATAGGTGAATTCCTTACCATAAACATGTGGATAGTCAAAAGAGAGAAATGGATGTACTTCGCCAAGAGCTAAATAGAAGAGCTCAAAGTGAAGAAGCATCAAGGAAAGCTCAAGAAGAGTTGATTGCCAAGTTCGCTGCAGACATGGAAGCTACACGTAAAGCTCATGCAGAGGAACTTGCTCAGGTTAAAAAGGATGAAGCTAATAGGCATCAAGCACGAATTAAGAGACTTAAAGCTATTAAGGATGACCTTAAAGAACAAAAAGACGCTCTTGAAGCTACTATTGAGCAGAGGGTGAAAGACTCCGTTGAATCCCTAATGCCTAAACTGCGTGATGATTTGAAGACGCTTGCTGCTGATAACTTGATGATCAAATCATCCAATCCTTCAGAAGCCGCCTACAAGATCGCATATGACTTGACGGATTTTGAACTGAAGAAGATCCTTAAGGCTCGTATGGTGGAACTTGGATCGTTTGATAAATCGAGGATTCAACGGGCTCTCTACAAATCATTAAACGATGCTATCATGGAGGATGATAAGTTGTTCAAAACATTTGGAAGTGTGGTACCCTACCACATTCTCCCTGAGGAAGAACGGGAAGAGAGTGAAGAAGACGAGGGTACTGGTGGAGAAGAGGAAGAAGAAGAAGAAGAAGAAGAAGATAATAATGATGATGATGATGAGAATGATGAGGATGATGATAATGATAAGGATGATGAAAATGATGATGAGGATGAGGATGAGGATGAGAATGATGATGATGAGGATGCAGATGATGATGATAATGATGGTAATGATGGTGGTGATGGTCACCAGGAGAGTGTTAAGGGGAGCAATGCGGATAAAGGTGAACAGTGTGAGAAAGGGGATAAGGGCGCCAGCTCAAAGAAAGTGGTTAAGTCTGGCACCAAGTCAAAGAAAGATGCAGCACCAAAGGAGAAATCTACATCCACGGAATCCACACGATCGAAGTGGCGCCATGACGTGAATGCCACTACAGGGTCATCTATTCCTGGTACATTTATCCATGCATCAATACCTGTTACCACTAACCCCGTTAGTTCTTGTGTTGTCACCCCTGTGATTGCAGAATCAGTAACCGAACCAGAAGCTGCACAACACTCACCCGTCCATGACACTGCTGAAATGCCTGAATCTGAACAAGTAGATGTTCAAGTCTCTACTCCTCTGCAACAAAACCTACAATCTACTATTCCTGAACCAAGCACAAGGGACTGGGAGGACACGTTGGAGATCGACGAGAGTGCTCCACCACAGGCTTGGATCACGGCAGCGGCGCAGTATGATCCGATCACCGATGCCGACAAAGAGGTCTTATATCTTCGTATCCGAAGTCCGATTGACTTATGTGCATTTCTTGCTCATGAGTATAAGACTTCGGTTACTCCATCTTTGGTGAAGAAAGTACTGAAGGATAAAAGACTTCGCGCCAAAACCCGGTTGACCCAAATGGAGTTCGAATATTATGCCGAGGAGATCCTGAAGGCTCTGAATACCGTTCAACGGCCAGGTCTTCATGAATCAGAAAGAGCTCCACCTCCAATGGATCAAGATAATCAGATTGCTCTTGACTTCTTTGTCACCAATGATCTGGTATATCTACTGAAGGGGTCATCGAAGTACGCAACATCCCTGACATTGCTGAAAGCTGCCAACTGGGGGACAATACCCTTTATCGAGGAAAAGGTAAACCGACTCTGGGTCCCTAAGATAAATCGTAATTATGATATGTATGCTGTCATAGGTGCATCTCATTGGGACGAACGAGTCAGAAGGGCGTACAGGGGTTGCTGCCTAGTCAATTCTGGAAGCTCAGTTAGATCCGATATCCGCATCTCCAGCATTTTAGGGATGAAAACAGAAGCCAAGAACGGCTATTATCATGTGACGGAGATTCGCTTGAAAAGGGAGGATGACAGGGAATACAGAATCCAGCAGGGAGATTTTTCCATCATTCGCCTTGAGGATATCGAAGATATGCTGCTTCTGATGACCAGAGATCAACTGACACATATTCCTCGTGAAGACCTGATTGCGTTGAATACAGCACTTCGTATGTTCACACGAAGCGTTGTCATCAAGTCACGAGTTGAAGATCTTCAGTTGGGAGTCGAAAGCTATCAGAGGAAGCTCAATTTAACCCGTCCTGTGAACCAAGTGTTACCTCAACATGTAGCAAGATGTCCCTTTACCGGCATTTTTGTCCCGAATTACGGCATTTTCTACTTGAACAGTCGAGGTTTGATGAAGTTTATGAGGGTGGGGGAGCTCCACAAGTATAGTGATGGAACTCTTATACAAGTCAGAGGAAAGTTGGAGCATCTGAACTCGGGTAAGACTTTGCCAGAAATGACGGAGGATTGGCATCAAGGTTACCGGCAGATGGCGAAGTACGTGCTCAAAAAGATCGATCAAAAGCTCCGTGAACGTAGGTTGATGAGGAGCTTGGAAAGATTCGTGGGTGGTAGACCATATGGAGTGCACTACAGGACACTGCAACGATCCATCTAAAGGGTCGTACATTTCAGGTCACTCTATATTGGTATTATTTGTGAATATGTATATTTGTGAATAATGTGCTTTAATGGCTTGTTGTAGTGTTAAGGTATGATAATTTTTCAAGAATTTCTCACGAGATTCTAAATCTTTCAAAATATATCATACTAAAGCACTACAACTACCCCTTATTAACTTAAGGGGGAGCAATCATTGGTTCTATGGCCAAACATCAATTTCATTTTTACCCAAAGACCGGTTAATCCATTCAATATCCCAAATATTAATGGTTAACATTTTGGATAAGGGGAGAAAATGGGATTAAGGAGAATTAAATGATACTTGGCTAAAATGAAAAAGACTTAAAGATTATCCAACTTAATATGTGTAAAGCACGTGTTAAGGGGGAGCGTTTTTGATGAACAAAACACCTAAGGTACAAAACTTTTGATTTCAATATCACAAGTACTTTAGGTGATTTTCAATGCTTTTTCACGGTGGCAATTCCTTCCCAAAACACGCTTAATTCACGACGGATGTGGTGACAAAAGGGTGGTAGGAATAGGTTTAGTCTAATGATTCATCAGAGCCGATGGAATCTTCCCAAGGACAATTCCCTAGATAGAATTAGAAGTCCTAGGAAAGATGGAGAAAGAATGTGAACGTAGCTGAATGCCGACCAAGTACTTAAGCTAGCACTGGAACAATCACAACAAGGTGCTAGTGATGACGTATTGGTAAGCATTGAAGGGGTTGAAGAATGAAAAAGAAATGTAAAGATAAACGGTGTAAAGAAAGAAGCCCTCCTTACAACTTTAGGCAGAAACCGGGTCAATACATATGCTATTGAGGTCATTTTTGCTAATGATTCTCGGTATTGAAGAAAGACATCATGGACCCAGTGATGCAATGCACAACCCTTCCCCAGCTAACTCAAATATCTCTCAAAAGGTATTTGTTTTAATCACACGGAGATCAACACGTTATCTATTGGTTTATTCACTCCGAATAGACTGGTATTGAAAAGGTGGCACTCCTCTCCAGCCATCGCTCACTAAATCAAAACGCACAATCGAGTCTATAGCCAAGAGATCATCAAAAGTCTCATTAGGACACTTTCCATTTATTCCTTGCTTTCTCACACACTGTGAAAAGTAAGAGATTTTCATGAGTCCTACGCAGTATTCTTGTAATATTGCCAGAACATCCGAGTAATACGCAAGTATTACAATGAAGATGGAAATCCTGCTTGAGCCAACATCAAACAAGCTCATGGTAGGTTACACGTGCGGTTCTTTTAGAACCAATCTTGTGAAAAACTGGAAGGTAACAGTGGTTTAATTCTTAATTGAACTTAAACTCGTTCCAGGCCTCTTCGCATTATCATATGATCTTGCCAGAACACTCAGAGTGACTCTTTATTGACCACAGTGACGAGTGGAAATCCTTCTAGTGTCAACATCAAACAGCACTTGGTAGGTAACGTGCAAGATTCTTTATGAATTGAGCTCGTGACAACTGGAAAGCAACGATGGTGAAAATCTTAATTGAAATTCACTTGTTCCAGGTTTCATGAATTGACGGCTTTTAATCACAAGGATACTTTATCCAAGTGATTCACTCTTTATGTTCGCAGTCAGCTTTGGACGGTCGAATAAAGAGAACGGGTTCACCCGCGAAATCCTGTCAGGAAGTTACTTAATTGAAACTATCCGTCACGGGTACGATATCTAATATCGTCCAACGGTCTTCACCGACCGGAGGTAAAATGCTACCGAATTAGAATAAAATGTTCAAAGCCATTTTATTCGTGTCGTTGCTGTGTACCTGTTAAAGACGGTGGCGTTGCTGTGTACCTGTTGAAGACGGTGGCGTTGCTGAGTACCAGTAAAGACGGTGGTGTTGCGGAGTACCTGTAAAAGTCGTTCCCACATGCTTATGTCTTTTGCAACAAAGTTCAGCAAAAATTCAAGAAAGTACAAGATGAAGTCTTCCGCTGTACCAAACTCTGAAGCTTTCGAGAATTCAACAAAAAGACGTAAGTGTGTGGAACATGCAGTCACGAGGAGGCAAAGTTCACAAGAGAGGCAAAGATCGCACGTGAAAGGCCAAAGAACAATGCTCTCAAGCCAAAGCCAAAAAGATCAAACCAACATATTCACAACAAAAGAAAAAAAAGAAGAAAAGACTACGAGCTAAAGAACGAAGACTTAGTATAGTATGCTAGGTTTAGAACTTTGTAACGTGGAGTGACCTCCCTTAGGGGGAGATTGTTAGAAATACGTTTTTACGTATATTAGAAGTATCGGTCACTCCACAATAATATTCATGTTGTAATAGCTCGTAGTTAGATAATAGTTGTTAGTTACTTATTAACTTAAGTAAGAACCGGTCCATGGGCTTGTCATGGACCGGCCCAAGCCCATGTTTAGCTTGGTACAATAAATACCCCTTTCCACTAAGGAAAGGGGTTGGTGGTTGTTCCATTTACACATTCATATTAAGAAAACCTTTCATACATTCTCTCACTTTCTCTCTCTAGTTTCTCTCACTAGAAAACATCAACCCACTTCATAGATTCATAGGTTATCAATATTCTACACATGGTACGTGGACAACACGGTTACTGGGATAATCTTAGAGTAGAACCCGAGTTACTCTCTAAGATCAAGGAAGCTCAGAAAGATGATGGAGAAATCTGGGCGATAGTACAGAATTTGGAGAAACAGACAGAATTCAGAGTAGATGCAGATGGTATCGTATGGCAGGGCACGAGACTTTGTGTTCCTGATGACCAAGAACTCCGGGAAGCCTTGTTAGCTGAAGCTCATAGCTCCCCATTCTCTATACATCCTGGTTCGACTAAGATGTACCATGACATCAAGCAGTACTTTTGGTGGAGTGGTATGGAACAGGATGTGGCCACTTACGTCTCCAAATGTCTTACCTGCCAGCAGGTTAAGATCGAGCATCAGCGATCTGGCGGTCTCCTTCAACCGTTAGATATTCCAGAGTGGAAGTGGGACAAAATCACCATGAATTTTGTTACTGGTCTTCCGCCCACCAAGAGGAAGCACGATGCGATTTGGGTTATCGTTGATCGACTTACCAAATCAGCTCATTTCTTACCGATCCGCAAGGAAGATCCGGTAAGTAAACTCGCCGATACGTATAGAAGAGAGATCATGAGACTCCACGGTGCTCCATCCAGCATCGTCTCAAACAGAGATCCTCGATTCATTTCGCACTTTTGGAAGAGTCTGTAGAAAGCTTGGGGTACACAACTTAAGCTTAGCACGGCTTTTCATCCTCAAACGGACGGACAGTCAGAGCGAACGATTCAGACATTGGAAGACATGTTGAGGTCATGTGCGTTGGAATGGACGGGTGATTGGGACGATTACATCTGTTTGGTGGAGTTTGCATACAACAACAGTTGACACGCAAGTATCAAGTGTGCTCCTTTCGAGATGTTGTATGGCAGAAAGTGTCACGCCCCAATCTGCTGGGATCAGGTTGGCGAGCGAACACTTGAAGGACCAGAAATCATAGAGATGACCAATGAAAAGATCGCAGTAGCTAAGCGAAAACTTCAGGAAGCACGGTCACGTCAGAAAAGCTACGCTGATAAGCATCGTAGGGACATACATTTTAACGTAGGAGATCACGTCTTCCTTAAGGTTTCGCCGGCACGTGGTGTTAGACGCTTCGGGATTAAAGGGAAGCTCAGTCCTCGTTTCATCGGACCGTTTGATATCATTGAACGAGTCGGTGAAGTATCTTACCGGTTGGCGTTAACTCCGCAGCTTTCGCATGTGCACAATGTGTTTCATGTGTCCTTACTCAGAGGGTACCAGTATCATCCCCTTCACATGGTTCAATATCCATTGGAACAGATACGTGAAGATCTCACTTTTATAGAAGAACTCGAACGAGTTCTTGACAGACAAGAACGAGTCATGAGAAGGAAGACGATTCCATTCGTCAAAATCCTATGGAGGGATCATACCGAGCGGGAAGCCACTTGGGAAACAGAGGAGTCTATCCGGGCTTCTTACCCTCATTTCATATTTTGAATTCGGGTACGTTCTTCTTTTTCAGTTTACTTTATCTATAATTCGGGGACGAATTATTCTTTTTAGGGGGGAAGAGTTGTAAAACCCGCATGCTTTTACCATGAATAGTACCCTTAAGATCGTATGTACTAGATTAAAACTTTCCTATTATAGCATGATTACCATTACGTGTTAGGATTTTACGTATTACGTACGTGTTAGAACACGATGAGTATTTACTACGCACGAACACACAATAATTATTTGACAATAATTAATCACGAACATGCGATCATGAAATCATGAACGTAATTAAATCACGAACTAATATTAATTACGTATATATATATTTATTACGAGCGTGAATAAATATATTAGGTCACGGTAAATATATAACGAGAACACATTAAACACGAACACAAATAAACACGAACGAACACTTAAACAACGAGACACGGAAAACGGTACGGGTACCCTATGGGGCCCCCTACCCGCGGCTACACCAACACCATGGGCCAAGTCCATCAATTTTTACAATGAAAAGGGGGTTAAGGTAAAACTAGTTTTCACTTTTCACTTTACAGAAGAAAAATAAAAAACCTAAAAAGTTTTCTCCTTTCTCCTTCTTCCTCTTTGCCGCCGTATACAACACAAGAAAAGGGCGTGTTCGTTTTGATTTTGATCTTGAATATTGTACGTGTGTTCATGTGTGTTCATCCTCGTTAGATCCACGCATTCGGTATATCCTTTTATCCTTTTCTTTTTGATTTGATCTAATAAATTAATTAAGAACATGATGTTTTTAAAAACCTAATTAAAAACATAGATCAAACATGTAAATGGTTTTTGGGTAAATAAAAAAGGTTGTTTTTAGGGGTGTTTGTTTGGCCGGCACCTAAACCGAACCCCAAGGGGGTCTCGGTTTGGCTAATAAACCACCACCGAGACCATATGGTCCCGGTTGGGTGGTGTGGGTCCCACGGCAACAGCAAAACAAAGGGAACCCCGAAGCGGTTCGGGGTATGGTGTCGATTTCATGTCCGGTTTATGGTTTCTAGTCAAGATCTGGTTCACGGTTTATGTTAAGATTATTTTTTGTTTAATCATATGTAAAATTAAATTAATAAATATAACATGATTAATTTAATAAACATGACTTAGGTTATATTTAATTATTAGATCATGAAATTATTAACCTAAGTATTTTATATTTTCTAGAATTATAATTAATTAATAATTTAAAAACCATGGTTATAATTAATTAATTAACGTGACTTAGGTTATATTATTAATAAATAATAATACATGTTTTAACCTAAGTATTGAACTTTATTTAATTAAAAACATGATATATTTTAATTAAATACTTTTAACCTATAGTTTATTTAAATTACATGTAATAATTAATAAACTATACATTATATCATTATGACTTAGAAAATAATCAGAAAAACACTTAGGCTTATATACTTAGCTTATTTAATTAAGGCAGCTAATCTATTTATAGAAACTTTCTATTTTTAGAAACTTATTTAATTCAGGCAGCTAATCTATTTATGGAAACTTATTTAATTAAGGCAGCTGATCTATTTATGGAAACTTTCTATTTTTAGAAACTTATCTATTTTAAGCAGTAATTCTATTTTTGGAAACATTCTATTTTTGGAAACTTTCTATTTTTAGAAACTTTCTATTTTTGGTAACTTTCTATTTTTGGAAACTTTCTATTTTTGGAAACTTTCTATTTTAGGAAACCTGCTATTTTTGGAAAGTTACTTATTACTACACAGTAAGTATAATAATACATGAAATACCAGAAATACTTAATCAGAATAGACAGAATATAAGATAAACACAGTTTAAGGCTTTAAACAGTAAAACATGATATGAACATATAAAATAAGCTAAGACATGATATAAAACCAGTTACGTATTTAGTAGTCAGATACTTATTCATGTATGTATTTATGTAGCATTAGTGATACCGAAGTAGGATTCTCCTCAGTTCATCTTCTTCGTTCACTAGACATAAGGTACGGATTCCCGTCCTTTCAGTAGGGACATTCTTTCCTTATTAGGATTCCCCGTATGCAGCCAAATGTTTTCTCGTAGTATAAGTTATATGTTTGATTTGCTTATGTTTAATTTAGAATACCTATAGCCATATACATGCATGACTAGTTTCACCTAGTTATGGAGGTACCATAACCATAACATTAGAGGCACTGATGTTATGACTTCACCACGACGAAGTGATTGCTCGTGGCGTCCCTTCAGATTTTGGCCATATTATTATATTTATCTTGTGGGGCGTATGGGTGCATCCTAGTTACATGTTTCGAGCAGATTACTTAGTGTGAATGTGGTGTGTGCCTTGCATCCTTCACAAGGAGCTGATCCCTCCTACCCAAACCAGTATATTAAATTAGAGGTATCCCCTCTAATTTGCATGATGAGGTCACCCCTCCAAGTATTCATGCACGGTGGATTTTCATGACCTATATTGGCTAATGGTAGAACATGTTAAACAATTTTTATAAGATAAACATAAGGCTTTTCAAACTATAAAACCTGTTTTACCAAGACTTAACCAGGTTACTCGGGACTTAGTTTCTTCCGCTGTTATATGTTATATGCTTATCCTATTCATTCTTTATTGTACATCCATGCACTGAGCGTATTGCTCAGCCGTTTTCCTTTTCTATGTTCCCAAAACGGCAGGTACTCAGGGACGCTCGTAGACTTTAAGCGTACGTGCATATGGACTGGAAGCTTTCTAGCCTTTCTTTACTTTATGCATTATCTTTACTTTGATACTCTGCTATGGACACTGTTTAGTCCTTTCCTTTACAGTACTTATGTTTGTGTGTGATGAGCTTTACTTTTGGACTACCGATGTTTGATTCTGGTATTTTCCTTTTATGGTCATGTAATGTTTAGACATTTTTCCTTGTATGCTTTGATGACACGCCATAATTACGCGTGACATTCCATTATCAAAATGGGGTGTTACAATTATGGTATCAGAGCTAAGGCTTCGACCTGTAGGCTCTCAAAATATGACCTATGATTAGTGGGTAGTCACTACGATCTTCCTAGAACTGACAGTCGTTTTTCATGCATTCATCATTTTTATGCATACATATACATGTCATTGTCGCAATTTTATGACTAAGTAATGGTTGGTACAGGACTGGCCCTACTTAGTCGCATGTGTTTTATCGAAACTTTTAAATTTGGGACCGACCCATAGGCGTCCCCTCGCCATGTCTTTTATTTTGGGTGAACTGACCATAGGCGTTCACTCTCGAGCATACAAAAGTTTTCATAAAACTGCATCATGCATTCATACACAAAATTTTCTTGCATAAAATTTTTCTCTTGAAATTTTGGTATAAATTTTTTTCATGTATATATATATATATTTTATGTTTTGATCTGTTTAATCATATGTTTTATGTTATACTGTCAGATGGTTCTCACACGCGAACAGGAACAGCTCAATGCTGCAATCCAAGCTGCAATGCAGGCTTTGCTTCCTCAACTGAGGAATGACATCAGGGCTGAGGTTCAAGCTGCCAACAATCAGCAGCATAATCAGGCACCTCCTCCTCCTCCAGTGACATTAGCAGTATGGCTGGAGAGATTCAACAAGCTCCGTCCTCGAGCTTTTGAGAAGACAGATAGCCCTAGTGATGCTGAAAGCTGGTTGGCTCACATCAAGAAGATTTTCAATGCTATGGGTTGTGACCCCGCATACAAGGCAAGGTTGACATGCTATCGGTTCGAAGGCGATGTGCTAAATTGGTGGTTAGCGTTGATGCAGTCTGAGGGTGGTGACGAGTGGGTTGCTGGTTTGACTTGGGCTCAGTTCAAGGACATGGTGATGGAGCAGTTCTTTCCCAAGGCTGAGCAAGACAAGCTCAAGAGGGAGTACCATGGGATCTGACAGAGAGCTGGGGAGAATAGCAACGAGTTTATGCAGCGCTTTGGTGCGGCAGCAGGTACTCCTGAAGAGCAGGCACACCACTTTAGGTGGGCTCTTAGCACATCGGTCACAAACAATCTGGTGTGTGCTACGTTCAACAATGTAGCACAAGTGGCCGATGCAGCACGTAAGCTGGAAATGCTGCAGGAGAGAGATGAGTTCGGGGAAGCTGAGAGACCCAACAAGAGGTAAACATTCGTATTCAAGCGGTGATCAATCCGTATTCTTTCCATATATGTCAAATATTCATCTCTTTGAAAGTATCTTCCAGGCAGAAAACTAGGGACCGGTCTCAGCCGGCTACTCAACAGCATCCTCATCAGCCCAAGGGAAACGGTCAGACTAACGACCGTTCTGCTACGGATAGGCGTGGCGGTAATGATAGTTACCGTAACAATGCTGGACACTCCAACAGCAGCAGGTCCTAATATTTACGAACTTTCTTATGATTTCATGTTATAACTCATATTCTGACACTTTAGCAAAACTTCTACCAGGAACCATGGAAACGGTAGGGATCAGAACCAGAGAGGTTCATAGCCTAGCCGTCCAGCTATCACTGGTATTAAATATTACGATTATCCGCATTGTCCTTTGTACCCTATTATCATGTCTTATGTAAAATGTTTTATCAGGTTCCCAGCCAGCCAGAGCACCTGCTGGAGAATTTACTCATCCTCTTTGCTCTACTTGCCACCGTAGGCACCCAGGGCCATGTCGCCGTAACACTGAAGCATGCTTCAAGTGTGGTCTTCCTGGCCATATCATGAAGGATTTCCGTAAGGGCGACATGTTGATTCCAAGCCGCCTCCTACCACTGGGCGTGTCTACACGACATCTCGAGACCAGGCCAACAAGTCAACAGGTACCATCACTGGAATCTTGTATATGTATGGTCAAGCTGCATGTGTTCTTTTCGATACGGGTGCCACTCACTCGGTTATTTCTACTGCTTATGCTAAGAATATTAGGATACTCCCCATGCCACTAGAGAATAGGCTTACTATTTCCACGCCTTTGAGGGACTCTGTATTAATCACCCATGTATACAAGACTCTTCCACTAGAATTTGACGATAAGGTTCGACCTATTGACGCACTTCCGCTGGACATGAATGACTTCCACATGATTTTGGGCATGGATTGGCTATCCAAGCATCATGCTACCATAGACTGCCATTCATATCGAGTTATCTTCGGTGATGTTAATGCACCAGAGTACATTCATAACGGGTTCATACCCGGACGGTCTGTACAAATCATATCTACCCTGCAAGCGCGTGCACTACTGTCACATGGCTGCGAGGGTTATCTAGCTACGGTTCACGACATGGATGCTGAATTTCCATCAATTTAGGATCAACCTATAGTGTCGGTATTCCAAGATGTTTTTCCAGCAGAACTTCCGGGCATACCACCTGCACGAGAAGTGGAATTCAGTATCGAGCTTATTCCAAGAGCTGAACCAATCTCCAAGGCTCCTTATCGCATGGCTCCCATAGAGCTGAAGGAGCTGAAGGATCAACTGCAAGAACTTCTTCAACGAGGTTTCATTCGACCGAGCGCATCTCCATGGGGCGCACCGGTCTTGTTTGTTAAGAAGAAGGACGGCAGTATGCGTCTTTGCATAGACTATCGCGAGCTCAACAAGATTACTATCCAGAATAGGTATCCACTGCCACGTATAGACGATCTGTTTGACCAACTCCAAGGGGCCACACAACACTTCTCCAAGATTGATCTTAGCTCAGGATACCATCAGCTACGGGTTAAGGAGCAAGATATCGCCAAGACTGCTTTTCGTACCCGCTATGGCCACTACGAGTTTGTAGTTATGCCATTTGGCCAAACAAATGCTCCAGCAGTGTTCATTGACTTGATGAACAGGATCTTCCATGAATTTCTGGACAAGTTCGTCATTGTCTTCATCGATGACATCCTGATTTTCTCAAAGTCCAAGGAGGAACACGAAGACCATCTTCGTACAGTACTACAGATTCTTCGCCAGAAGCAGCTGTATGCTAAATTCTCCAAGTGTGAGTTCTGGTTAGACAAGGTGGCATTCTTAGGTCACATTGTATCAGCAGAAGGAATCACTATGGATCCAGCGAAGGTTGAGGCCATTACTAAGTGGCCAAGGCCGACATCAGCGACGGAAGTCCGCAGTTTCTTAGGCTTAGCTGGCTATTACCGTAGGTTCGTGGAGAACTTTTCCCGCTTAGCACTACCATTGACCAAACTGATGTGGAAAGGGGAGAAACTCGTCTGGACTGAAGAACGAGAGAAGAGCTTTGAAGACCTGAAGCATAAACTAGTATCTACACCTATTCTTACTTTCCCATCTGGTACGGGTGGATTCCAAATCTACAGTGATGCATCGGGGAAGGGACTTGGCTGTGTTCTCATGCAACATGGGAAAGTGATCGCGTACGCTTCACGGCAGCTTAAGCCTTATGAAGAAAATTACCCCACGCATGACTTGGAACTTGCTGTAGTCGTGTTTGCATTGAAGATATGGAGGCACTACTTATATGGAGAATCATGTGACATTTTCACGGACCACAAGAGCTTGAAGTATATCTTCACTCAACGTGAATTGAACATGAGGCAGAGGAGATGGTTAGAGCTGTTGAAGATTATGACATTAATCTAGAGTATCATCCCGGGAAGGCAAATGTAGTAGCAGATGCTCTTAGCAGGAAGTCCGGAATGATCAACGGTATTAAAATCGAAGAGGAAATCATAAGAGACTTGGAGCGACTAGACGTCGAGATCATGGTACGTGGACATCATGGTTACTGGGCTAATCTTAGAGTAGAACCCGAGTTACTCTCTAAGATCAAGGAAGCTCAGAAAGATGATGGAGAAATCTAGGCGATAGTACAGAATTTGGAGAAATAGACGGAATTCAGAGTAGATGCAGATGGTATCGTATGGCAGGGCACGAGACTTTGTGTTCCTGATGACCAAGAACTCCGAGAAGCCTTGTTAGCTGAAGCTCATAGCTCCCCATTCTCTATACATCCTGGTTCGACGAAGATGTACCATGACATCAAGCAGTACTTTTGGTGGAGTGGTATGAAACAGGATGTGGCCACTTACGTCTCCAAATATCTTACCTGCCAGCAGGTTAAGATCGAGCATCAGTGATCTGACGGTCTCCTTCAACCGTTAGATATTCCAGAGTGGAAGTGGGACAAAATCACCATGGATTTTGTTACCGGTCTTCCGCCCACCAAGAGGAAGCACGATGCGATTTGGGTTATCGTTGATCGACTTACCAAATCAGCTCATTTCTTACCGATCCGCAAGGAAGATCCGGTAAGTAAACTCGCCGATACGTATAGAAGAGAGATCATGAGACTCCACGGTGCTCCATCCAGCATCGTCTCAGACAGAGATCCTCGATTCACTTCGCGCTTTTGGAAGAGTCTGCAGAACGCTTGGGGTACACAACTTAAGCTTAGCACGACTTTTCATCCTCAAACGGATGGACAGTCAGAGCGAACGATTCAGACATTGGAAGACATGTTGAGGTCATGTGCGTTGGAACGGACGGGTGATTGGGACGATTACATCTGTTTGGTGGAGTTTGCATACAACAACAGTTGGCACGCAAGTATCAAGTGTGCTCCTTTCGAGATGTTGTATGGCAGAAAGTGTCGCGCCCCAATCTGCTGGGATCAGGTTGGCGAGCGAACACTTGAAGGACCAGAAATCATAAAGATGACCAATGAAACGATCGCAGTAGCTAAGCAGAAACTTCAGGAAGCACGGTCACGTCAAAAAAGCTACGCTGATAAGCATCGTAGGGACATAGATTTTAACGTAGGAGATCACGTCTTCCTTAAGGTTTTGCCGGCACGTGGTGTTAGACGCTTTGGGATTAAAGGGAAGATCAGTCCTCGTTTCATTGGACCGTTTGATATCATTGAACGAGTCGGTGAAGTATCTTACTGGTTGGCGTTACCTCCGCAGCTTTCGCATGTGCACAATCTGTTTCATGTGTCCTTACTCAGAGGGTACCAGTATCATCCCCTTCACATGGTTCAGTATCCACTGGAACAGATACGTGAAGATCTCACTTTTATAAAAGAACCCGAACGAGTTCTTGACAGACAAGAACAATTCATGAGAAGGAAGACGATTCCATTCGTCAAAATCCTATGGAGGGATCATATCGAGCGGGAAGCCACTTGGGAAATAGAGGAGTCTATCCGAGTTTCTTACCCTCATTTAATATTTTGAATTCGGGTATGTTCTTCTTTTTCAGTTTACTTTATCTATAATTCGGGGAAGAATTATTCTTTTTAGGGGGAAGAGTTGTAAAACCCGCATGCTTTTACCATGAAAAGTAACTTTCCTATTATAGCATGATTACGATTACGTGTTAGGATTGTACGTATTCGTACGTGTTAGAACACGATAAGTATTTACTACGCACGAACACGCAATAATTATTTGACAATAATTAATCACGAACATGCGATCATGAAATCATGAACGTAATTAAATCACGAACTAATATTAATTACGTATATATATTTATTACGAGCGTGAATAAATATATTAGGTCACGGTAAATATTTAACGAGAACACATTAAACACGAACACAAATAAACACGAACGAACACTTAAACAACGAGACACGGAAAACGGTACGGGTACCCCATGTGGGGCCCCCTACCCGCGGCTATACCAACACCATGGGCCAAGCCCATTAATTTTACAATTAAAGGGGGGTTAAGGTAAAACTAGTTTTCACTTTTCACTTTACAGAAGAAAATTAAAAAACCTAAAAAGTTTTCTCCTTTCTCCTTTTTCCTCTTTGGCGGCCGCATACAACATAAGAAAAGGGGGTGTTCGTTTTGATTTTGATCTTGAATATTGTACGTGTGTTCGTGTGTGTTCATCCTCGTTAGATCCACGCATTCGGTATATCCTTTTATCCTTTTCTTTTTGATTTGATCTAATAAATTAATTAAGAACATGATGTTTTTAAAAACCTAATTAAAAACATTGATCACACATGTAAATGGTTTTTGGGTAAATCAAAAAGGTTGTTTTTAGGGGTGTTTGTTTGGCCGGCGCCTAAACCGAACCCCAAGGGGGTCTCGATTTGGCTAATAAACCACCACCGAGACCATATGGTCCCGGTTGGGTGATGTGGGTCCCACGGCAGCCGCAAAACAAAGGGAACCCCGAAGTGGTTCGGGGTATGGTGTCGATTTCATGTCTGGTTTATGGTTTCTAGTCAAGATCCGGTCACGATTTATGTTAAGATTATTTTTTGTTTATTCATATGTAAAATTAAATTAATAAATATGACATGATTAATTTAATAAACATGACTTAGGTTATATTTAATTATTAGATCATGAAATTATTAACCTAAGAATTTTATATTTTCTAGAATTATAATTAATTAATTATTTAAAAACCATGGTTATAATTAATTAATTAACATGACTTAGGTTATATTATTAATAAATAATAATACATGTTTTAACCTAAGTATTGAACTTTATTTAATTAAAAACATGATATATTTTAATTAAATACTTTTAACCTATACTTTATTTAAATTACATGTAATAATTAATAAACTATACATTATATCATTATGACTTAGAAAATAATCATAAAAATACTTAGGCTTATATACTTAGCTTATTTAATTAAGGCAGCTAATCTATTTATGGAAACTTTCTATTTCTAGAAACTTATTTAATTCAGGCAACTAATCTATTTATGGAAACTTATTTAATTAAGGCAGTTGATCTATTTATGGAAACTTTCTATTTTTAGAAACTTATCTATTTTAGGAAATAATTCTGTTTTTGGAAACTTTCTACTTTTGGAAACTTTCTATTTTTGGTAACTTTCTATTTTAGGAAACTTTCTATTTTTGGTAACTTTCTATTTTTGGAAACTTTCTATTTTAGGAAACCTGCTATTTTTGGAAAGTTACTTATTACTACACAGTAAGTATAATAATACATGAAATACCAGAAATACTTAATCAGAATAGACATAATATAAGATAAACACAGTTTAAGGCTTTAAACAGTAAAACATGATATGAACATATAAAATAAGCTAAGACATGATATAAAACCAGTTACGTATTTAGTAGTCAGATACTTATTCATGTATGTATTTATGTAGCATTAGTGATACCGAAGTAGGATTCTCCTCAGTTCATCTTCTTCGTTCACTGGACATAAGGTACGGATTCCCGTCCTTTCAGTAGGGACATTCTTTCCTTATTAGGATTCCCCGTATGCAGCCAAATGTTTTCCCGTAGTATAAGTTATATGTTTGATTTGCTTATGTTTAATTTAGAATACCTATAACCATATACATGCATGACCAGTTTCACCTAGTTATGGAGGTAATTAGAGGCACTGATGTTATGACTTCACCACGGCGGAGTGATTGCTCGTGGTGTCCCTTCAGCTTTTGGCCATATTATTATATTTATCATGTGGGGCGTATGGGTGCATCGTAGTTACATGTTTTCAGCAGATTACTCAGTGTCAATGCGGTGTGTGCCTTGCATCCTTCACAAGGAGCTGATCCCTCCTACCCAAACCAATATATTAAATTAGAGGCAGCCCCTCTAATTTGCATGATGAGGTCACCCCTCCAAGTATTCATGCACGGTGGTTTTTCATGACCTATATTGGCTAATGGTAGAACATGTTAAACAGTTTTTAAAAGATAAACATAAGGCTTTTAAAACTATAAAACCAGTTTTACCAATACTTAACCAGGTTACTCGGGACTTAGTTTCTTCCGCTGTTATATGTTATATGCTTATCCTATTCATGCTTTATTGTACATCCGTGCACTGAGCGTATTGGTCAGCCGTTTTCCTTTTCTATGTTCCCAAAACGGCAGGTACTCAGGGACGCTCGTAGACTTTAAGCGTACGTGCATATGGACTGGAAGCTTTCTAGCCTTTCTTTACTTTATGCATTATCTTTACTTTGATACTCTGGTATGGACACTGTTTAGTCCTTTCCTTTACAGTACTTATGTTTGTGTGTGATGAGCTTTACTTTTGGACTACCGATGTTTGATTCCGGTATTTTCCTTTTATGGTCATGTGATGTTTAGACATTTTTCCTTGTATGCTTTGATGACACGCCATAATTACGCGTGACATTCTATTATCAAAATGGGGTGTTACAGAACTCGTTCTTCAGTATAAAAGGAAAGTTAATCTCCGATGATAAACTTATCCTTAACAACGGGAAGGTTGCAACTTCTCGGACTTGAGCTCGTTTTGTAAGATATTCAACATCTTAAGCTCAAGTAATTAGTTTTCAAAACTTTGAACACAATTTTTCGAGAATTTCTCAAAAGGTTTTTCTAAATCTTTCAAAATTATGTGTTCAAAAACGTTTTGATAAAAAGAGCATGTCTTCTGGAATCGATAATATTTACGATACTAGAAATGTCATTCAATAAAGTCAAGCATTTCACTGGAAAGCTTTGACTCAACAACGGGAATTAATTTTCTCGAGCATGGTTTATTTTATAACCATGTAAGGGATTGCGTTTACGGAATAACACAATCTAACACGAATATATGTACGTGTCAGTGCATTTATTTATTAAAACAAGAGAAATCTTGTTTTTATGAAGTTATCATCTCCACCAACCGTAGCAATTTACATTTGATATCTTCATACTCGACGATGCGACTACTCATACGGCGACTACATCTCTTTCAATAGAACACGGGTCAACAATTGAGGGGGAGCAATTGTCCAGCAGTCAGAATCTTTGACGCCGAAAGTGCCAAGCTCACATGTTGGTGTCAAGACAACGATATCAATATTACACATGGAGTCAAGAGATAACTTTAGACGTGATGAGGTGACCAACATTCGTGAACAAGAACCATGTGATTCTATCATATGATGTTCTCCATCATTCAGGTCCAGCCTCATAAATTGCTAATCTTGTGAATACATTATCATATATGATCTTTGCACGTGATAAGTACCTTACACGTGTGTTTAAAAGGTATTTTATTTACGTTTCAAGTACACCCTCATTAATTTGAGGGGGAGCTTGTGTAATTCATGAAGATAATTGGCTTTGCATTTTTCTTCCCAAATTTTCTTAAAATGCTATTAAATCAATTGATATTAAAAACATAGATTGGGTTAATATTTTTAATATGGGGGAGAAAATGTGATTTAATATGGGAAATGTTTAATCATAAATGGTTTGACTTAACGTGATAGCTCATCCCGACATGTGCGAAATGTTTTCGGATATCGTGGCATATGTTAAGGGGGAGAAAAATGGATTTGCACTTCAAAATGGATTTCATGGTGAGATATACTTACCCAAAACATATCTATTCACGTCGGTGAAGATTGTGGTGACATAAGGATGGTAGGATAGGTTAAAGTCCAATGATTCCTCTAGAACCGGAGGAATCTTCCCAAGGACATTTCATAGCTAGAAATAGTAGTCCTTAGGAAAGATGGAGAAAGATTGTGAACGTAGCTGAATGCCAACCAAGTACTTAAGTTAGCACTGGAACAATCACAACAAGGTGCTAGTGATAACGTATTGGTAAGCATTGAAGGGGTTGAAGAATGAAAAAGAATTGTAAAGATAAAGGGTGTAAAGAAAGAAGCCCTCCTTACAACTTAGGAAGAAACCGGGTCAATACATATGCTATTAAGATCATTGTTTAATGATTCTTGATATTGAAGACAGACATCATGGACCCAGTGATGCAAGGCACAACCCATCCCAGCTAACTCAGATATCTCTTAAAAGATATTTGTTTTAATCACACGGAGACACACGTTATCTATTGATTTATTCACTCCGAATAAATTGGTATTGAAATGGTGGCACTCCACTCCAGCCTCCGATCACTAAAAACCCAAAATGCACGATCGAGTCTAGAGCCATTTGAGATCATCAAATATCTCATTAGGACACACTTTCATATTTCTTTGCTTCTTCACACACTATGAAAAGTAAGAAAGATCTTAAGAGTCCTACGCAAAATCTTCATGATCTTGCCTGAACATCCGAGTAATACGAAAGCATTTACAATGAAGATGGAAATCCTTCTTGAGCGAACATCAAAAAGCTCATGGTAGGTGACTTGTGCGATTCTTTATGAATCAAACTTGTGATAACTGGAAAGCAACAGTGGTTTAATTCTTAAATGAATTTAAACACGTTCTAGACCTCTACGCAATATCTTAGTGATCTTGCCAGAACACTTAGAGTGATACCTTAGTGTTCACAGTGATGAGTGGAAATCCTTCTAGTGTTAACCTCAAACAGCACTTGGTAGGTAACTTGCAAGATTCTATACGAATCAAGCTCGTGACAACTGGAAAGCAATGATGGTGCGGTTCTTAATTGAATTTCACTTGTTCTAGGAACATGAATTGACGGCTTCAAATCATGCGGATATTATTATCCAAATGATTCACTCTTTATGTTCGCAGTCAGCTTTGGATGGTCGAATAAAGAGAACGGGTTTACCCGCGAAATCTTGTCAAGGAGGTTCTTAATTGAAACTACATGCCACAAGTACGATAGTTAATATCGTCCAACGGTCTTCACCGACCGGAGGTAAAATGATACCGAATTAGAATGAAATGTTCAAGGCCATTTCATCCGTGTATATGTTTTGTTGCTAACTGTCTTATGCAGCGTAACAAGAAGGTGGCATTGCGGTGTACAATCCAGAAGAAGTCGTCACCACATGCTTATACTATATGCACTTAATACTTCATCAAATTCAAGAAAGTCTAAAAGTCAAGTCTTCCGCTGTATCAAACTCTGAAGCTTTCAAGAATTTATAAAAGTATAAGTATGTGGAACATGAAGTCACGAAGAGGCAAATATCACAAGTGATGAATGCACAAGGTCAAAGCAAGGAAACATGCTCAAGACCAAAGTCAAAGATCTCATCAGCATATTCACAAGAACAAGATCGAAGACTCAAGCATAGTATGCTAGGTTTAAGATTTTGTAAAATGGTGTGACCTCCCTTTGGGGGAGATTGTTGGAAATACGTTTTTCCAAGGAAAGTCTCGGTCACATCATTGTTAGCATAGATCACGAGCTATAGACTATTTAGGACATTGTAACTTGGAGTGACCTCCCTTTGGGGGAGATTGTTGGAAATACGTTTTTATGTATTTAGAAAGGATCGGTCACTCCAATGATATTGGGCTCGTGATCCAATATAGCCCATATAGCCCACATGTAGGGTGGGCTATATATACCCCCTCCTAGCATGTTAGGAGGGGTTGGTCACTTTGTATTTCACACACATTTCACATTAATCAACCATTTTTTTCATTCTCTCATTTCTCTCTCTTCTTTCTCTCTCTAAGTTATTAATTTCCCATCCATCTCAATAGATTAATCATAACATGCCTAATCCTTAGAAAACACGATCCTACAAATTATCCCGGCAACAAAAGTAGCAAAATGAATGACACTCTATTGATTTTTATTGGGTGTTTAAGGGGGTGTTTGTTAAGCTTATAAGCTCAATGAACATTTAAAAAGCTACGAAATATTTATTAGGGAAATCTTGTGAGGCAAATCAATACCTGTAAATAACTTCCATGACTAAAACTTCCAATTTTCTTAGTAAATCGTGGTAAATAAAGATGAATGTAACTCGTATGGCACGGTAGCACAACCATGGCTCATGATGGGGTGTAGTGATGCAGGTCATGGCACACAACACCGCGTGCTTCAAATAAATAAATAAAATAAAGGTGGCAATTTCAACTCATTCATCCAAAAGCAGGTCAATTGGGTTCAATTTCATAATCTATGAGTTGAAAAGGGTTGAGCAAAAATAAAATGATAGGTCAAATAGGTCATCTCTTTCTTTGTGTAAAATAAATTTTGAGTCAAATGAGTTTGAAAATGGGTCAAATGGGTTTAAGAATAGGTCTGATGGTTCATATTATTGGATCAAAAACCTAATAGTCTTAAAATTTAGTTTTTCTTATTAAGTTACTAAATTTATGTTTTCGTCAGTAAATTTAAGTTTTTGTCAGTTTTTACCGTTTTCATCTGTAAATTTACGTTTCCGTCTGTAAATTTACGTTTTTGTCAATAATTTTACATTTTCGTCAGTCAATTTACGTTTTTGTCTGTAAATTTACGTTTTCGTCAGTATTTTTACATTTTCGTCAGTATTTCACCGTTTTGTCAGAAAATTTACGTTTTCGCTAGAAAATTTAGGTTTTCGTCAGAAAATTTACATTTTCGTAAGTAAATTTACGTTTTCGTCAGTAAATTTACGTTTTCGTCAGTAAATTTACGTTCTCGTCTGTAAATTTACGTTTTCAACTGTAAATTTACGTTTTCGTCAGTAAATTTATGTTTCGTCAGTAAATTTACGTTTTCGTCTGTAAATTTACGTTTTCGTCAGTAAATTTACGTTTTCCTCAGACAATTTACGTTTTCGAAAGAAAATTTACGTTTTCGTCAGTAAAGATACGTTTTCGTCTGTAAATTTACGTTTTCGACAAAAAGTTTACGTTTTCGTCAGTAAATTTACGTTTTCGTCAGAAAGTTTACGTTTTCGTCAGAAAATTTACGTTTTTGTCAGAAAATTTACGTCTTCGTCAGTAAATTTATGTTTTCGTCTGTAAATTTACATTTTCGTCTGTAAATATACGTTTTCGTAACTAAAATTTACGTTTTCGTCAGAAAGTTTACGTTTTCGTCAGAAAATTTACGTTTTCGTGTGTAAATTTACGTTTTCGTCAGTAAATTTACGTTTTCGTCTGTAAATTTACGTTTTCGTTTGTAAATATACGTTTTCGTTAGTAAATTTACGTTTTCGTCAAAAAATTTACGTTTTCGTCAGTAAATTTACGTTATCGTCAGAAAATTTACGTTTTCGTCTGTAAATTTACGTTTTCTTCTGTAATTATACCTTTTCGTCTGTAAATATACGTTTTCGTCAGTAAATTTAGGTTTTCGTCAGAAAATTTACGTTTTCGTCTTTAAATTTACGTTTTCGTCTGTAAATTTACGTTTTCGTCAGTAAATTTACGTTTTCGTCAGAAAATTTACGTTTTTCTCTGTAAATTTAAGTTTTCGTCAGTAAATTTACGTTTTCTTTAGTAAGTTTACGTTTTCGCTTGTAAATTTACGTTTTCGTCAAAAAAATTACGTTTTTGTCAGAAAATATATGTTCGTAAAATTACTGACGAAAATGTAAATTTACGTTTTTGTCAGTAAATTTACGTTTTCGTCAGTAAATTTACGTTTTCGACAGTAAATTTATGTTTTCATCAGTCAATTTATGTTTTTGTCAGTAAATTTACGTTTTCGTCGGTAAATTTTCTTTTTCATCAGTATATTTACGTTATCAGCAATATGTTACCATTTTCGTTTGTGAATTTACCTTTTCGTCAGTATTTTATCGTTTTCGTCCGAAAATTTATGTTTTCGGCAGTATATTTATGTTTTCGTCAGTAAATTTACGTTGTCGTTAGTAATTTTACAGTAACCTAAATTATACAGAAGGAAACGTAAATTTCCAAACAAAAACGTAAATTTACAAACGAAAACGTAAATTTACAAACGAAAACGTAAATTTACAAACGAAAACGTAAACTTTCAGACGAATACGTTTTACTGACGAAAAGGTAAATTTACTGACGAAAACGTAAATTTACTGACGAAAACGTAAATTTACAGACGAAAACGTAAATTCTCTAACAAAAACCTAAATTTTCAAACGAAAACGTAAATTTACTGACGAAAACGTAAATCGTCTGACGAAAACGTAAATCGTCTGACGAAAACGGAAATTTTCAGACGAAAATGTAAATTTACAGACGAAAATGTAAATTTACAGACGAAAACGTAAATTTACTGACGAAAACGTAAATTATCTGACAAAAACGTTAATTTACAGACGAAAACGTAAATTTACATATGAAAACGTAAATTTACAGACGAAAACGTAAATGTACCGATGAAAACGTATATTTTCTGACGAAAACGTAAATTTACTAACGAAAACGTAATTTTTCTGACGAAACCGTAAATTTTCTGACGAAACCTTAAATTTTTTGACGAAACCGTAAATTTTCTGTCGAAAACGTAAATTTTCTGACGAAAATGTAAATTTACAGACGCAAACATAAATTTACTGACGAAAACGGGTTAGTGCCGAAAACGTAAAAATACTGATGAAAACATAAATTTACTGACGAAAACGTGAATTTACAGACGAAAACGTAAATTAAAGACGAAAACGTAAATTTACAGACGAAAACGTAAATTTTCTGACGAAAACGTAAATTTACTTATGTTAATCCCAAATCAATCCATAACACAAGATTTAGACTAGAACTAGAGAGAAAAAGAGCAGAATGTTAGAGAGAGAAAGTAGAGAGATGGTGGAAGGCTAATTACTATTAGAGAGAGAAAGTAAATGAACCAACACCCTCTTCCACACATGGAAGAGGGTTTATATACCCATGAGCTTGGTGGGCTCATGGGCTTGTTTCTTAGGTCGGGCTTAGCCTATCTTGGGCATAAAGCCCCTACCTTAGATAATATTAGCTTAAGGTCCAGGCCCAGTTAACCCGACTAGCCTATTACTATACAAGACCATTAACGACTAAGATGACCTATTACATTCTTGTTAGACTATATAAAATATAGGGATAACAATCTCCCCCAATGTATCGGTCATCTTTAAAATGCATAAGATGATTGAGTGAATACATTCTTGTAGATGTGATTTTGCTTCTTGTGTCTTGTATCTTGGTCTTGCTCTTGTTTGTAACGACTTTGTTCCTTCATGCCTTTGTGATCTTTATCTTGAGCCTTTGTCATTTGACTTTGAGTGCTTGAGATCTTCATCTTGTGCTCCTTGTGACTAAGATGACCTATTACATTCTTAAGTATCTTGATTATTGCCATCTTGTGCTTTTGTGACTTCTGAATCGACACATTCATACTTTGTTGATTTTGAAAAGCTAACAATCTCCCATACAAATATAGTTGCAGTTAGTTCTTCAAATATCCATAAGAGTTGCGGAAGACTTTAACTTTTAGTATGAACATGTGAAGACGACTTCGGTTAGTACACAGCTACGCCACCTTCTTGATATGCAGCAACATATATAGACACGGACGAAATGGCTTTGAACATTTCACCCTAACTCGGTAGCGTTTTACCTCCGGTCGGTGAAGACCGTTAGACGGTATTAGATACCGTACCTGTGATCGAGTAGATTCGGTAAAGAACCTCCTTGACAGGGTTCCCCGACGGTAGTAGCGAGTTCTCTTTACTAGACCGTCTCAAAGCAGACTGCGAACGTAAAGAGTGAATAATAAGGATAAATTATCCGTCTGATTAGAGTCGTCAATTTAGAATTCCTGGAAAAAGTTTGATTCTATAAGAATCGCACCATTGTTGCTTTCCAGTTTGTCACAAGCTTGATTCATAGAGAATCTTGCGAGTTACCTACCACAGTGCTGTTTGAGGTTGACACTGGAAGGATTTCCATTCGTCACTGTGAACACTAAAGAGTGTCACTCTGAATGTTCTAGCAAGATCACACGGATTTTGCGAAGAAACCTGGAATCCAGTTTGAATCAATTAAGAATCCAAACTTAGTTGCATTCCAGTTCTCACAAGTTTGATTCATGTAGAATCACACAAGTTACCTACCATGAGCTTGTTTGATGTTGGCTCAAGCAGGCTTTCCATCTTCATTATGAATCGTATCACTCAGATGTTCTGGAAATATCACAAGGATAATGCGTAGGACTCGATTGTGTCCTAATGAGATGGATTGATCTCTTTTTGGCTCTAGACTCGATAGTGCGTTTTGGTAATCAGAGGCTGGAGTAGTCTGCCACCTTTTCAATATCAACTAACTCAGAGTGAAAAATTCAATAGATACGTGTTGATCTCCGTAACAATGAGACAAGTTTCTTTTGAGAGAAACTCGAATGGCTGGGGAAGGGTTGTGCATTGCATCACTGGGTCCATTACACTTGTCTTCAATAGATGTGTTAACCCGGTTTCTGCCTAAGTTGCATAGAATATTCAACGCCTTCAATGCTTACCAATACGTCATCACTAGCACCTTGTTGTGATTCTTCCAGTGCTAACTTAAGTAATTGGTCCGCATTCAGGGTCATTCAACTCCATCTTTCCTAAGGACAACTATTTCTAGCTATGGAATGTCCTTGGGTAAATCCCTCCGTTTCTGGTTGGATCATAGGACTTAGTTTCCTATCCTAAACCACATTTTGACTCCATCGTTCCGTCGTGGATAGTAGGTTGTTTTGGGTATTGATCGTAACCATGAAACCACTGAAAACCATTTAAAGTGCTTGATAAATATCAAAACTTTTAACACTTTGAAAGTTTTACATTTCTAAAAAGCTCCCCCTACACACATGCATCGATATACGAAATAGTTTAGCATGTGAAAGAAAGAGTTGCACTTGAGTCTTTAAGATCACATGTTGCGATATATTACATTTTAATCACATTTTCTCCCCCCATCTCTAATATAAGAATATAATATTAGAGATACCAATTGATTAAAATATGACAATTTCTTGAAACCGTTTAGGAGAGAAACATGTGTGCACGCATGAATCATGGAACTTTTGAAGCCGGGTTGCTCCCCCTCAACAATATATGTGTCTCTTGAAACAAAGATTTGACAATATCTAGGAAAAACGACACCACGTGATATGTTGAGTTACGGAGTTGAGATGCCTTATCCGATATAATATATAACATATGACAATTTTATATCGTTTTCAGAATGTGTTGGTGATATGAGTGAAATCTCATATCAATTATATCATATTTAACCCTAAAACACAAAGTAAAATATACCAGATTTTAATGTGTAAAAGCAGTATTATGGGTATTCTTTGTTGTTTGTGCTTGTGTAGGTAAAAAGATAAAAATTTGATGCAAACATGGAAATCAAGGCATTTATGATTAGGAAAAGACAAAAAAGGACAAAAGATGACAAGTCAAAGGACCTTTCTTGACAACTTGCAAAGAAGAGAGACTAAAAGTGACAATTTGGAAAAGTTAAGAATAAAGTCAAATCTGGTCAAAGCTCAAGTCAACAAGTCAAGGGATCATTATTGTCCAAGATCAAAGTCAAAAGGGCCAAAAATGACAAGTTGTGAAGTTTAAAACTCAAGATTCAAGGCTGCTAACTAGAAGGGCCTATTTTGCCAAAAATGAAAGAAGTTTCAGGTTTGATCCGTGTGATAACCTTTTAAGCCAATCACAATCCAAGAAATAATAAACATGGATCGTTTACTGGCTAATAAATGAGGAAAGAAGTGGCTATTAATAAACACAGCCGAATCCCAACAGTAGAAGCCCACTATCCATTTTTCATCCAATCACAAGCGCCCATGTCATATTCTTCACTGTTACACTGGATAGTGATCCGAGTGAAGATTATTAGACCAATAAGAGCATTACACGTGGCACTCTCATTCCCAGAACATGGAGAACGATTGAGACACTTTCAGAAGAAACACTTAACATGAAAAGTGATCGCCATGATGATACGAACCTAACCCAATTATCCAATCAAGATGAAATCCACTAAACAATTTTCCCCTAATTTGGATCATGAACACAAATCTGCAATTGGGAAGATGAAGCCACGTGGAATGTTCTGGTTGGATGCAACACGTCACTACACCTCACCAGCACTTAATTTCAGTCTATAAATACTCCTTGTATCTCTCATTTGTAAAATGTAGCTTAAGTGTGTAAAAACACACACATTTCCCTTTTCTCTCATTCTCATTTCCAGTTAGCAGTTTTAACTACTCAAAGTGCCTGACAAACACTTCGAGTTAGTTAGTTAGTTGTTAGAACCACTTGTAACTGATTTACCCTATTAATGAAACATCGATTTCCCTAAATTCACTCTTCATTCTTAACTCACTTGCTCATTCATACTACATTACTATTACTGCTATGATTCTATTGTTCTTGATTAAACAATGGAGTTAGTTGATTGATTTTGGAGATTGTACAAGCATTCAGACACTTGCATTTTACAGTTAGGGATGGCAAAAGCACCCGAAACTGATGGGGAAAACCGAAACCTGAACCGATTGTGTCAGGTTCAGATGCGGGTTGGCGGGTTTGGATGCAGGTTCGGGTTGGGATGTTCTATTTTTCACGGGTACGGGTTCGGGATCGGGTTCTAGTAACACCCGCCCCGTTACCCATATACGTACCCGTTTACCAAAACCCATGTCTACTTTTATGTAAGTTTTAATCTTGTGTGAAATAGTAGACGAATATTGTTAAACAAACGAAATGCTCATATTAGTTACAGTACATTTTGTATGCATTAAGATGCTTGCGATCTTCGTAATTTTAAAAGAAAAACACAGATTTATTCGATACATTAAATTGCATGATATGATATTGAATTAGTATTATTTATCTTCTAAAAACTTAAAAAAAATATTAGGTCATTTTGATCGTTTTTCATTGGTTTTCTTAACTTTATACGCACAATTATGTCTAGCGAAATTTAATTTTGGATACCCGATACCCGCGGGTAAAATCCGAAAACCCGGTGGGTAATACTAATCGGGTATCCGTCGGGTATTGGGGCGGATGCGGGTTTGGATATTATAAATGGGTACGGGTTCTTTAAAACCCGACCCAAACCCGACCCGTTGCCATCCCTATTCACAGCCATAGCCTAATTCTTTCATCATACATTGTAGACGAGTAGATTTGATGATGATGATGATTGATGTGGTATGTAGCTGAGTAGATAAGTTGATTTGGTGTTGATGAAAAGTGAGCTCAGCGCTCCACTTCTCCATCAAAGAATCCTTCAAAATACTCATAAGTGATTTCTGTATATTTTCCACTAAATCTTAGTCTGCATGCTTATTCTTGTGTCTTAGTATAAAAATACTTGTTGTTGCCTGTTATGTGCTTATTTTCAGTTCCTTGATATGATTTGTATGATTGATAGCTTAATCTGTTAGATTTGAATAGGTCTAATAGCTTAAGTGAGCTTATATCAGATAACTAGTGTTTGGCATTAATCATAGATCTTAATGTAGTTGTTAAAAGTTGTTGATTAGAGTTCACATACACTAAGTAGTTGGTATTAAGTAAACTTGCAAGTTTTGGAGTCAAACTGTAAGGTCAAACAGGCAAATAGTCCTATAAAAACTTTGGGTCAGATTAAACAGCTTAAACATGCCTTTTTCAAATGCTTGCCAAATCTTCAATACTTAGAGTTAGGAAGTGGTTTCTGTTTCTGAGTAGAGCCTATCATATAAGCTTTCTAGAGATATTAAGTAGAGCATACAGTTCTCACTAATAAGCAAGAAATCCGCCCTAGAATAAGCCTCATAGCCAATGCAAGTTTCTGTGAACATAGCTTAACAGATTTTCATTATCTGCTTATTCACTTCATAAAAGTACCAATTTTCTTTCACAAAACACTTAGATAAGCTGAGAAAATAAGATTTGACCAAGGTCAAACTTGGTCAACGCTGGTCAATGTTTGGTCAACATAAGCCAAAATAGCTTATTTGATTTTCTAGCTTATTCTGTGATGCTTTTTGAGATTTTCTTGGATAGGTGCTCCTTATTTGGCCTCTAGATCATGTTTTGAACAAATCATCTTTAGTGCTTATCCCAATAAGTTGTTCTCTTAAAAAAGTGCTTATTCAAGAAGTGCTTATTTGGCTTATTGGATGTTTTAGCTGAATTCCTTTTAACTAACTAGGTGATTTTGGATTAAAAATCTTTTGAAACAATTTTCAACTTAATTGGTGGCTTATTGCTCTAGTTATAGCTTAATCATTCCTATAAGCCCGTTTTCACTATAATACTTGTTAAAATTGCATTTAGGTCCCTTGTGTTTAGGGATTAGTTAAATCTGTTAGAAAAGGTTTATACTTTTTAGGTTTTGCAAGTTAGTCCTCAGGTTTATTGTTTGTTACATTTCAGTTTGGGTAGTTTGCAAGTTTGTTACATTTTTGTTATAGTTTATTATAATTTTCATTTCAAGTCCTTTAAGTTTCTGAATTTACATTTTCAGTCCTTAAAGTTTTGTAAACTTTACATTTTGAGCAATTTTATATCTTGTGCATTGATTACTTGTACTTTTGGTAATAAATGTGGTATGTGCACTTTGTTTTAGCTTAGTACGGTTACGTAGAGAACATATTTTTACATTTTTACGTGCTTTGTGATAATTAGACCTAGATTACCAAAATTTTATAAAATATAATACCAAAAACAATTAGTCAACCTGATTTCTATTGGACAATCAATTCGTATTGAGTTGGGAATAACGAACTTAAAAAGACAAATATTAATTGGCGCCACTGCCGGTTCATTACGTGGAGATTGACGATTGATTAACGGTTACAATTGGATTTTGAGATCCATTCACTTATGGACGTTCCTTTTACGTATCATAAATAAGAAATATAAAAAAAATCAAAATGATAAAACTATAAAAAAAACCACAAAAATCAAATCTTTCCTAAGAATTGAACCAAAATCAAAAAATCAAAAAGTAATCTTTTTCCTAAAAGATTACACAAAAAATATATTGTATATATTGGTTTCACTCGTATTTACGTACATAGTATACTTTCATAAAAAATACAAAAATATTTTTGATATATTATTATACTAGTTTAAGACCCGTGTAATACACGGGCTGCTTAAGTATATTTTACTACAAACTTTCTTTCTATAAATGATGAATACAATATAATGTTTGTGGTACATGTATATATTACACTTATGATAAGCGCATATAACTACTTATGTAGCTCTTAAAATTCATTAATTAAAAGTACAAAAAACTTTTAAAAAAGTTCTTATTTAGTCGCAAGTTTAGAATTTATTTGTCTGTTTCGTAAATAAGGCTCATATTATTCATTTGATAAAAAATGGCAATATCTTGATGTTAGTTAAAAGAATCGTATAATGTTGTCCTAAATAATTTTATTAGCATTATGTCAATTTAAAAAACATACAAAAAAGTATCAATTTACTCAAAATCTAATATGGAACTCGAAAGTTGCAAGAAATGCCTCGAAACACATTCACCTCACGTAAATAGATAAAATCTTTTATTCCTACTCTATAATCTCTTCGAGTTAGAAAAATCGGTCACGAAGAGACTTTGAAAAACTTGAAAATTTTTATCATTAATCTCAGACTTAGTAAAATTTTATTATTAATCTTTTCCTCGTGAATACTCTTGGCATGCATATATGTTGCATAATGCTTCAATTCATGCCAACTTTCCAATATTCCTCTCGAAGGTTCTTTGTAGTACAATAGTATATTGTAGCCATAAAAAAATAAGGTGAGATGTTTCATGTAATGTAACCATAGCATAAAATACAACGAAGTCCCTACAGCCTTAGTAAGCAGAAATAAGCTAAGATGGTATAAAATACTCAATTGCTTCTATCAACTATTCAACTGAATGACCTCTAACATAGTCTCTGTATAAATGTAAATTATATGCAATTACGTTTGTTGTAGTCCACATCTTTCTTTAACAAAAGAATCCAAAAACTATTTAAACTGAAAACGGTTCAAATGAAGTGACTGGAAGAATACTGTTTTCGAATGCTTGAACACGTATACTATATGACAATTCATCCATTGTGATTTCTTACACTCACTCTATATATAAATCTATAACAATAAAAAAGTAAAAAAAATAAATACAAAATATGTGGTAGGCGTTATGACCTATCCGCCTAACGTTGAAACCTTTCATATGGGTGGGTCGGGCCAAATATGGTTACCTTATGGATTATTTTGTAATGATAAGTTAGTGCGGATAGGATTTTCTAAATGTACCTTTGTCTCTACACGCATTCATTTATATCCCTGGAAGGCATGTAACCTCCACAGGTTATCTTGAGGTCATCTTTTGCTTCCCCTGTCGTCCTTTATCATATAATCACAACTCCTTTGTAAAAAATCAAATAAACAATAATGAATTCCAGTACTTTGCTCGAACATCCCTAAATTCTTGATCTCCCTTGAAACCTTTCTAAGTTCTAGAAGTGGAGAACCCGTTAACCCTCTAATTCTAACAATAGGAAATAACATCTAATAATTCAAAGTAATAGTCATGACTAAAGAAACTTTGCGCATGACATACTCTTATAAGGTATAAAATCATAAACTGAAATCACAGGAAACCTATCGATATTATCAAATAGTTCCTTACATTCTTCAATTCTCAAAAACTATTTAGGCGCTTGCTACTGATCATATGCACACTGGTTCTTACACGAACATGTTTCCACATCACTTATGTCATTCTTCCAATGTAATATTATAGACGGACGCTACGAAGTTTGTTTAAGGTTTATGAAGTACCTGTTGAGTCAAAATTATGCGTCACACTCGTTGACACGGATCCATTTGTTGAACATTTGTTTCCTTTGGTATCAGGATAACCACCTATACATACCATAAGATGAGATAACACATACAGAGTTAGTGACACATAACTTGTCTCGAGCAAGCTTACAAAAGGATATTTGTGAAATATTAGAATGTAGGACGCTAACTAACCATGCAAACTTGATGGATTTGTGGTTGCATCTGGTTTCATGCTTCAAAAAAGTAATGCATCCTCATTTTTTTCTTAACAGATAATCCTTCTTTACAATCCTCAAGAAAGCAGTCATAGTGGGGTTCATATTTTAAACCTACTTCAAAGTGGAAAACCTGAAGTCCTTCACCATATTCTGAACTCACATACATATAAATTTATTGTTAATGTAAGATCAGGCGACTGAGTGCATGTAATTTCATTGTTTATAAGTGAACAAAATACTGATATTGCTTCACTGTATGTTATTCTTTTCTCAATACCTCGAACAGACTCATCTTGTTAAAAAATGATTTTCTTAAAACAGAACAAAAACCACAATCTGCAACTTAATAACATTTCTAGCTTCACTTCTTCTAGCTTCTAAGTTCCTTTTCATGAACTTCATATGATAATTCTCATTGACCTTATTGTATTAGTTTTAATTATAATCAACCATAGAGGATTAAGACAAATGATTATGCTATAGATATAGAACTACTTAACACTCCAGACTAATGGTGTATTACCTTAAGCTTGCAAAAGAAAAAATGGTCGATCACATACTGGAAATTGGCTTTATATTATCAAATCATAACTACTAAAGAAGTTCAGACATCACATCTTAAAATCAAAATTATTAAAAACTTTCGAGCTTAGAAAACTTTGTAATTCAAATATAATCTCTTTTGGCATCTTCTAGAAAATGATACATCCAACAACAACTAAAAAAAATAGTTCGTCGAATTTATCAAATATGCAAAGGTCACTCTCCATATCACAATAAAAAATATCAAGTGAAGGGCAGATTTATACATAAAAGTTTGACGTTGCACAGGGAAGAATTCAACATAATCACAAATTTAAGAAAAAGAAACATATCAAGCACTAATCTTTCTTGATTTATAGCTATCGTTTCATAAGCCACAACCCCTAAATGTAATGAAAACAAACAATCAATCATTTTAACCAAGTCCACATTTTCAAAGAACCATACTTCCAATTTAGGAGCACTTTTTTAGACATATAAATAGCATTCAAATTTAAGCTACAGTTTGCCCATCCAAAGTCTAATTTCCTTTGTAAAAAAACAAATTAAAGTGATGGACACAATTATCAGTTTTTTTTTGAACTCTTACTTGTAACTCTTGAGAATTCTTTTTGCAAACAATAATTACCAATCTTTCTATTATGATATGCTTTGCAAAACTTTTTCTTTAACACTCATGAAGGCCCAAAGGTTATATAAAAGTATGATGAGCTTACTTCGGTTTTTAAAAGATGTCAAAACTTGTATTTTGCTCCACAACCAGTGTCGCTAGACTTGCATTCGTTGTCATTCCCTGCAACCAACAAATACACGTACCTAAGAATACAATGTGTAAGAAAAAATGTACTTGAATGAGAGGCTTTGCTATAGATTATTTTTCAATTTCTATTGTTAAGTTTGGTTATATGAAAAGATGTGCACTTTGTTACAGCCCAAACCAAACTAGAAGCAACAACTAAAATAATAAAAAATCATGCTTAAATCACATTGAAAGCTAAAGCAAGTTGCACAGGAAAAGATCCATATGCTAAAATAGTGTTATAATCCAAGCATTGAGCATAATCCACTATGAGTGTGTGTAACCAAACTTGTTTACATCATTTCATCAAACACATGGTGTGCGTCTAAGAAAATCCCACATTAAGACACATTTAATTAAATATGTAGTGGTTAAAATTTGTTACTATACATGTATTGTAAAATAGCAATTGCTATTTGGACGGTGGATTTTTATTGCTAAGTGATATAAGAATCCCAAAAGGCAAAAGATGATAGTAAACAATAAAAATAACAATTGTCGGATTACGGAAAAGAGCTTAAGTGAAAGAGCTTAAGGAGAAGCGGAGAACCAGTAACTTTAACTGTTGCTTTAAGTTTTTTAGGATGATTCTGTTAAAGGAGCACGATGAAGATGAAAATCAAAATGTTCCTCAATAAATTTTCAAATGCATGGTTTTATTCAGGCAATCCACCGTCCAAATAAAGCCAATAAAAACGGTTGTTTTATATATTCTGTTTTTAGCAAGACAGAAAAATTTAAATTCAAATTTAGGCTTGTTGTGTAAGCTTTGTAAATGGCTTATAATTTTTAAGTTAAAATAATGTATTTAAGTTAATTATTTTTTATTATAAGTATGACATCATCATTCAATATTATTTTATTGAATAAGCCAATAAAATCATTACACATAGTTAAAAATGACATATGCAAAAACCCTCTTTTAATAGATTAAATAGATGTAAATACATATGCGTAGATACGAACAACCAATTTACCTACTTCCATAAGTATTTCCTTGGCAATACACCATATTTGGGGTGTGTTCTGGTCCTAAGTACATGTATCGATCAAACATAATTAAGGCACAATAGATAAATACTACAATCTACTTGAACTTGAGAAAGAGGCCACTTTGTGGGGGGGTATAAGACGAGTGTATTTCACACTTTAAAGAAACAAGCTCTTAAGTGCTACGCGCCGCCTCGTTTCTCCGCTTCCTTGTGGGGCTTTCAAGGGTGATTGTAGTGAGTGGTGTGCCACCGAATTAGTACTACATTTCTATATATTTTCTTATGGATATTAATTATTGCACATCGAGAGAGATAATCTCTTCTCTCTCAAAAGTCGACCGAGAGCTCCTCTCTCATTCTTGGAGTTGAGTTGCATGCCCACTCGAGCGCGTGCACATATACCTATTGGTGTACAACCCCTTCCTCCCAAAAGGAAGAAAAAGAACAAGAACAACACCGTCCATCAAGCCGATCACGAGCATCGTGCTTTCAACAACTCACAAGAAGTCATGGCCGTCGTTGATAATAGACCATTGATTGAGATTCTCCAATCAAAAGTGGAGGGGAATGCGGATGCTATAGTTATTCCTGAGATACCCACTAACACTTTTGAGGTTAAGACATGCATGATTACTATGGTTTCTTCTATCCCTTTCTTAGGGAGACCTATGGATGACCCCCATGACCACATCAAGAGATTCATGTCACTTTGTAATACACTTAAATATAATGGGGTCCCTCCTGATGTAATTAAGATGATCTTATTCCCTTTCTCCTTAGAGGGAAATGCTAGGAATTGGTTAGACAAGCAACCTTCTAGGAGCATTTTCACTTGGGAGAATTTGAAGAAGAAATTTGTGAATAAGTTCTTTCCTCCTTCACGAACCACCGCCTTGAGAAACCAAATCATAGGTTTTCAACAAAAGCAAGACCAAAACTTTAGTGAGGCTTGGGAAGAGTTTAAAGAGTTGTTGAGAAAGAGCCCAAACCATGGTTTTAACCAAGTTCACCAAATTAACACCTTCTACAATGCTTTGAGACCTCACCATCAAGATTCCCTTAACTCGGCCGCGGGTGGGAACATTCTTTCAAAATCCACACAAGATGCATGGGATACCATTGAGACAAAATCCATGGTTAAAACTAATAATCAAAGAGATAAGGTGGTACATGTTGTTCAAGAGGGTGCTTCTAGACCATTTGAGAATCAAATCCTTTCACAACTTCAAGAACTTAACCAAAGTCAAAAGATGCATCAAGCAATGATTCAAGACTTTATGAAGGTTTCCTTGAACAATTCTTCTACCAATAATGTCAATGCCATCAACCTATCTTGTGAGACATGTGGAGGCCCTCATTCCTACTTACAATGTGATAAAGTTCAAAACTTTCAAGGTGAATGTTATGCTTATCATGATGAACAAAGAGAGCACTTTAAACCCAACATCAACCCTAATCGCCTGTAACACCCCATTTTGATAAATGGAATGTCACGCGTAATTATGGCGTGTCATCAAAGCATACAAGGATAAATGTCTAAAACATTACATGACCATAAAAAGGAAATACCGGAATCAAACATCGGTAGTCCAAAAGTAAAGCTCATCACACATAAACATAAGTACTGTAAATGAAAGGACTAAACAATGTCCATGGAAAGAGTATCAAAGTATAGATAATGCATAATGTAAAGAAAGGCTAGAAAGCTCCCAGTCCACATGCACGTACGCTTAAAGTCTACGAGCGTCCTTGAGTACCTGCCGTTTTGGGAACATGAAAAGGAAAAGGTTGAGCAATACGCTCAGTGCACGGATGTACAATAAAGCATGAATAATATAAGCATATAAGCATATAACAGCGGAAGAAACTAAGTCCTGAATAACCCGGTTAAGTCTTAATAAAACTGGTTTTATAGTTTGAAAAGCCTTATGTTTATCTTGTAAAAACTGTTTAACATATTTTACCATTATCCAATATAGGTCATGAAAATCAATGTTGCATGAATACTTGGAGGGGTGACCTCGTTATGCAAATTAGAGGGGCTGCCTCTAATTTAATATACTGGTTTTTGGGTAGGAGGGATCAGCTCCTTGTGAAGGATGCAAGGCACACACCACATTCACACTAAGTAATCTGCTGAAAAACATGTAACTACGATGCACCCATACGCCCCACATGATAAATATAATAATATGGCCAAAAGCTGAAGGGATGCCACGAGCAATCATTCCGCCGTGGGGAAGTCATAACACCAGTGCCTCTAGTGTTATGGTTATGGTACCTCCATAACTAGGTGAAACTGGTCATGTATGTATATGGCTTCAGGTATTCTAATTTAAACATAAGCAATCAAACATATAAACTTATACTATGGGAAAACAGTTGGCTGCATACGGGGAATCCTAATAAGGAAAGAATGTCCATACTGAAAGGACGGGAATCCGTACCTTATGTCTAGTGAACGAAGAAGACGAACGGAAGAGAGTCCTACTTCGGTATCACTAATGCTACATAAATACATACGTGTATAAGTATCTGATTACTAAATACGTAACTGGTTTTATATCATGTCTTAGCTTGTTTTATATGTTCATGTCATGTTTTATTGTTTTAAGCTTTATACTGTGTTTATCTTATATTCTGTCTATTCTGACTAAGTATTACTTGTATTTCATGTATTATTATACTTTCTGTGTAGTAATAAGTAACTTTCTAAAAATAGCAGATTTCCCAAAATAGAAAGTTTCCAAAAATAGAAAGTTACCAAAATAGAAAGTTGCCAAAAATAGAAAGTTTCCAAATATAGAAAGTTTCCAAAAATAGAAAGTGTTGGAAATACGTTTTTACGTATTTAGAAAGGATCGGTCCCTCCAAAGATATATTCAAGTAATGGGCTCGTGATCCTATATGTAATCCATATAGCCCATATAGCCCACATGTAGGGTGGGCTATATATACCCCCTCCTAGCATGTTAGGAGGGGTTGCTCATTTTGTGTTTTCACTTTTCCTTAATCAAACCACCCCTTTTATCTCCTTTCTCTCTCTACCTTTCTCTCTCTAGTTCTTTCTTCTCCATCTCATCTTTAGATAAATCAAACATTGCTTAATCCTAAGAAAAGATGGACCTACAATTGGTATCAAGAGCCATGTTTAAATCTTAGGATTGAAGCGTTTTTATCTATTGATTTGATGGTAAAAATCTTTTCTTTCAAAATTTTTTCTAGTCTTTTTGGAGTTACGAATTTTTATCAATTTTTTTTAAAATCACCAGTTTTTTAAATCAATTTTTTTAAATCATCAATTTTTTAAATCATCAGTTTTTTAAATCTATTTTTATTGGTCAAAATTTTTATTTTCTCTGTCTCAAAATTTTTATTGATTTTTATTGGTCAAGTTGTTGTTTATCTCATTGTCCTTATCTGTATCTGCAAGCGCATCACTATATCAGTTTTTTTCATTAACTTTCAGTAACATCTTTTCCGGATAAGCAGTATTATCAGTTTTTACTATGTTTTCCGGATAAGTAGTCTAGTCTACATTCCGGATAACCGTCGCAACCTGGATTCCGGATAAGCCATCGCTAACCTGGATTCCGGATAAGCCATCGCAACCTGGATTCCGGATAACGCCCCGAAAACGTTTTCCGGATAAGGGCCAAAAATTCGTTTTCCGGATAAGCATTCCAAATACTTTTTCCGGATAAGACCTTAAAATTTGTTTTCCGGATAAGGACTTAAAATCTGTTTTCCGGATAAGGACTAAAAAACTCGTGTTCCGGATAAGACTTACGACCTGGATTCCGGATAAGCCCCTGAAAACTGGATTCCGGATAAGCTTTTGAAAAAATTCCGGATAAGAATTTGCTTATATTCCGGATAAGACCCCCCTAACTCATTCAAACATAACGGGAACAAACACTCTCGATTGGTATTGTTTTACGTCACATTTAACAACTCTCAAACAGGCTCGACAACACAAACAGACTAGACTACAACACTCGTTCAAACAAAAATATAGACTACGACCCACAAACACTCGATCTCACCACTCGCTCCCACAACCCACACTCACTCGATCTCACCACTCGCTCCCACAACCCACACTCACTCGACTACGACCCAACATCAACAAAAATCTAGACTTCATCACTCGACTCACGCATAAACTCTCAAGACTCACTTAACTTTTGACTCAAAGACTCAAAAAACAAAATCTTTCTTAACCACAATAACCAACAGACTCGAACAACTCACACCTTAATGTTTTCACATTACTGACCACCTCAAAACATCAAAACCTGTTTTACAACCAAGACCTCTTTTGAATCACGACTAACAAGACCAAACCAAAAGACTCGACACAATCACTGATAACAGTCTGTTCATAAAACTCATTGACTAATCAATCAACAACCGAGACTCGAACAACCGAGACTCATCAACACTCATCAGACAAAGATACCTCTCACGATCTCCGTCTCACCAAACATCCTCGATCCATGACTCACAACCAAAATTAAAAACAAAAACAGTCAACCTACCCGAGACCTTGTCTGATCAAGATCTTGAAGCCTTGTTTATTTAATTCGAATTGAAAGCAATCATTTGATTGTTCTTCGTGGGCTGCTTCGGGTGTATAATGGCGAGATATGTGGGGATTTGAGATTGAAAGGGTTTCACTTGATTAAATGGTGGTGTTTGAATAGATCTAGTTGGCAGTTTCAGAAGTTGAAATCTTTGGCAGTAATATTGATGTTTTGTTGAGCAGCGGTTTGGTAGATAGTTGGACTTGGATTTGGGGAATTAAAAGATTATGAACAGATTGGAATTGGGGGAGATGAGATTCGTTTGAGAAGTATATAATATGGGGGGGCGGAGAAATCTGAGAAGGAGATTAGGTAAGTGTTTGTTTGAGGTAAGTGTTTTTGGGAGAAGAAGTTGTGAGACGGAGGTTACAAGGAGATTTTAATACAAGGATTAGTGGGTTACACGTTTTTTTTGGGATTTTTGTGACTGCCAAGTGTGTGTGGTGACAACGCATGTTACGAAGCTGCGGCGTTAAAGATTTTCTTTTTATATTTCATCCCATTTGTTGGTTTTTTGCACACTGACCACGTGTGTGTATTGGAAAATTGTTGGATAATTGTTGGACACGTGAGTTGTGGGCTGGAAGTTGCTTTAAACAAGTATTGGGCTTGACTAATCACATTTTTGGGCCACATTGTTTCTTTTCTTCAATATCACATTTGGACATTGAGAATTAGTCTCAATATTGATAGGTGGACCGGACCGGGTTTTTACTTTAAATACCAATTGACGTTAGATACCAAATTTACAAAATTTAACTTTATTGATTTTGGAAGTAATCGGTTTAATGGCATCGGTTCGCGTATAACGTGTTGGAATATATCAAAGAGTCGGCTTTATGAGACATTATTTCTACACGGATTTCAAGATTTGAGATATTTGGGCTTCAGACAAACTTTGACGATTTCAAGCATCGTTTTATTTTACCAATCAAGGTTCCAAGAATTTGTCATTGAACTATCAATGGATTCGTTGAATTCGAAATTTCAAGAAGGAGAATTGCATCAAATGCAAGACAAAGCTAGTGAAAGTGGCATCACTTCATTTCGACTACTTCAGTCTCATCTAGTGACCCTTTAATGGCTTCAAGGAGGGAGCGAATTTGTGACACTATTTGGTCAAGATCATCATATATTCATGGAATCGATGTTCATCATCTTGAAACAACTAGCAGAGCAACTCAACAATGAAAACTTTAATCACTCTGCATCGGCACTTGCATATAAGGCTCTTGTGACACAACTCACGCCTTTCCTCCAATTCAATATCATCAAGTCTGAAAGTTCAGTGATTTGCCAATCAATTTTTCGAGATACACATACCGAGCTTCGAGATTTCTGTGGTACAATATTGAAACTATGACATCGCTCTCGTCTTCGATTTATGAAAGATCTCGACTTCAACAAGCGTATGATAATGGAGTGCACGAATCTATGATGCAGATGCAAGAGGAGAATGGTCATACGATTGACGCATTGGAGCCTAACGATGGCAAGAGCACGGAATCAGGAGGACAACATGATACCAGTGGTACGTCAGGGAATGTTCACGAGATCTCTTTTGATGACACCTTACCCATTTATGACGAAGAGCCTGCGTACATGGTACAATGTAATGTTGTTTATGATGTATATGTTGATGATATGCCGCATATTGAGCATTCTGAACCTAATTATGACAAACATGGGATGGAAAAGAGTGATAGAAATACCACCACTGATTCATCCGATGTGAGTCATAATGGGGGAGAAAGTGTTCAAAATGCTAAACATCATGATAATTGTCTTATAACTTCTTCTGATTCCAAGATTAGAGAGCTCGAAACGATTGTAGCTCAACAATCAAAAGATCTTGAGGATGCCAAATTAGAATTTTCCAAGAAAACAGACAAATTTGAAACATATTTTGAAAACCTTGAAAAGTCAAACGTTGTTCTTGAAAGAAAATTGGATCAAAAAGTTTTAGATTCTAAAGCTGAAAAGGATAATCTTTTGAAACAAATTCAGTTACTAGAGTCTAAATTGGCATCCCAAGATAGATTGCTCAAAGAGAATGAGACTTTAAAGGCTCAAGTACAGGAAAAGATCTTTGCTATAGTTGCGTTGAAAAATGAATTAAAGAAAACTAAAGGGACTAGTGTCGACACTAAGCTTGAAAAACCATCCATCTTGGGGAAACCACCTCAAATTCAGTCTGTTAGACAGCCGACTGCTTTTAGATCCGAGCGACCTCAATCCTCGAGACCGCGGTTTGCCTCCCAAGTTGATTTGGTTCATCTTTCTAGACCAGTCACTCCAGCAACTAGGCCCAATGTGACTAAAACAGCTTTAGCAAGACCTAATCACATGATTGCCTCCAGTTTCTCTAAAAATACCAAGACCACGTCTAGAACTAGTTCAAATGATGTTTGCCATAAATCTGGTCTAAGGGAAGCTAAGCAAAAGACACATGTAAGAGATAGCAATGTCAAACCTAGTCAGATGCCTTCTAGTTTACCCAACACTGCTAACCGTAGCATGTCATCTCCTAGAAGCATCGATCAATCATCTAGGAATTACTCGAACATTAAATATGCTACTTGTAAAACATGTAGAAAATGTGTCTTTACGGCAAATCATGACTCTTGTGTCAAGAAATTAATTAATGAGGTGAACTCCCGTGCTAGACTTAAATCCCAGTGGATAGCTAAAATCAAACCCATTGGTAAAGTTTGGCGCCCCACTGGTAGAACTTTCACACTTTTAGGAAACGAGTGCCCTTTAACTAGGATAGTCTCCGATTCTACTAAGACTACTAGGGAGGAAATTGAAGAGGATGACACATCACTTAAGCCTGAACTTAAGGTTTTATATAAACGGAAACATTTTCCAGCTAAGACAAGTAAATCCTCTACTCAGGTCGCCTCTGGCACAAGAAAAGAAAACTGTGAATCCCCACTTGCTTCTAAGATAGATATCGCTAACCCATTTCAAAGTATGCAAATTCCTAATGAGAATGCAGGTACCAAAGTTGATGTTCCAAAAGTACGAAGCGGTCCAATCATTTTATACCGTTCAACTAAGGACACTCTTAGAGTTTGGTTGCTGAAGAAACAGATATCGGAGAAACAAGTGTCTCAGGGGATTCATGGTTAAGCTTAACAAAGGACTTACAGTCACATCACAGACTGTAACTCGTTCATCAAAGAAAGGAAAGTTTATCGCCGATGATAAAGTTATCCTAACAACGAGAAATTAAGTTTTCTCAGTCACGAGCTTATCCTAAAACCATTCAAAGGTTTAAGCTCGTGTATATGGCTCACATTCAAATCACAGTCTGTGACCCGAACTTTAGAGAAAGGGAAGTTTATCTACGCAACGATAACTTACCCTCAAAACGAGAAATTAAGTTTTCTCGGACACGAGCTTATCCTAAAACCATTCAAAGGTTTTAAGCTCGTGTATTTGGTTCATTGATAAATGTCAGACATTGACCCGTTCTTCAAATAAAGGAAAGTTTATCACCGATGATAAACTTATCCTCACAACGAGAAGTTAATTTTTCTTGGGCATGAGCTAATAATAAAAACATTCGAAGTTTTTAAGCTCATGCACAATGACTTACAGTTAAATATCAGACTGTAACTCGGACTTAATTTTAGGATAGCTTATCTTTAAAGATAGCTTATCCTCGTAACGGGAAATTAATTTTCTCGGTTATGAGCTTGTATTAAAACATTCTAAGTTTTAAGCTCAGAAAGGAAAGTGTATCTTTTAAATAAGAAAACTTTTCCTCATAACGAGAAATTCATCTTTCTCGGTCATGAGCTTTACGTTAAAACATTCAAAAGTTTTTCAAGCTCATGAAAACGACTTCTAAGTAAATGTCAACTTAGAACTCGTTCTTCAATTAAAAGGAAAGTTTATCGCCAATGATAAACTTATCCTTACAACGAGAAATTAATTTTTCTCGGGCATGAGCTAATAATAAAAACATTCGAAGTTTTTAAGCTCATGCACAATGACTTACAGTTAAATATCAGCCTGTAACTCGGACTTAACTTTAGGATAGCTTATCTTTAAAGATAGCTTATCCTCGTAACGGGAAATTAAATTTTCTCGGTTATGAGCTTGTATTAAAACATTCCAAGTTTTAAGCTCAGAAAGGAAAGTGTATCTTTTAAATAAGAAAACTTTTCCTCATAACAAGAAATTCATCTTTCTCGGTCATGAGCTTTACGTTAAAACATTCAAAAGTTTTTCAAGCTCATGAAAAAGACTTCTTAGTAAATGTCAACTTAGGACTCGTTCTTCAGTTAAAAGGAAAGTTTATCGCCGATGATAAACTTATCCTCACAACGGGAAGTTTACAACTTCTCGGACTTGAGCTCGTTTTGTAAGATATTCAACATCTTAAGCTCAAGTAATTGGTTTTCAAAACTTTGAACATAATTTTTCGAGAATTTTTCAAAAGGTTTTTCTAAATCTTTCAAAATTGTGTGTTCTAAAATGTTTTGATAACAAGAGCATGTATTATGGAATCGATAATATTTACGATACTAGAAATGTCATTCAATAATGACACGAGGTTGTAAATAAAGTTCGAGCAGAAGTTCAAAATTTTAAAACATGCTCCAAATGGCTTGCTATTATTTCAGATAGTAACCCGCTTTTCTTATTCTAGTCAAGCATTTCACCGGAAAGCTTTGACTCAACAACGAGAATTAATTTTTCTCGGGCATGGTTTACTTTATAACCATGTAAGGGATTGTGTTTACGTAATAACACAATCTAACACGAATATATGTACGTGTCAGTGCATTTATTTGTTAAAACAAGAGAAATCTTGTTTTTATGAAGTTATCATCTCCACCAACCGTAGCAATTTACAATTGATATCTACATACTCGATGATACGACTACTCAACCGGCGACTACAGCTCTTTCAATAGAACACAGGTCAACAATTGAGGGGGAGCAATTGTCCAGCATTCAGAATCCTTGATGCCGAGAGTGCCAAGTTCACATATTGGTGTCAAGACAACGATATCATTCATACACATGGAGTCAAGAGATAACTTCAGACGTGATGAGGCGACCACCATTCGTGAACAAGAACCATGTGCTTCTTTCATATGATGTTCTCCATCATTCAGGTCCAACCTCATAAATCGTTAATCTTGTGAATACATTATCATATATGATCTTTGTATGTGATAAATACCTTACACTTGTGTTTAAAAGGTATTTAATTTACGTTTCAGGTAAACCCTCATTAATTTGAGGGGGAGCTTGTGTAATTCATGAAGATAATTGGATTTGCATTTTTCTTCCAAAATTTTCTTAAAATGTTATTAAATCAATTGATATTAAAAACATTGATTGGGTTAATATTTTTAATATGGGGGAGAAAATGTGATTTAATATGGGAAATGATTAATCACAAATGGTTTGACTTAACGTGATAGCTCATCCCGACATGTGCGAAATGTTTTCGAATATCGTGGCATATGTTAAGGGGGAGCAAACTGGATTTGTACTTCAAAATGGATTTCATGGTGATTTATAGTTACCGGCAACCCATTTATTTCACGACGATGAAGATTGTGGTGACATAAGGATGGTAGGATAGGTTAAAGTCCAATGATTCCTCTAGAACCGGAGGAATCTTCCCAAGGACATTCCATAGCTAGAAATAGTAGTCCTTAGGAAAGTTGGAGAAAGATTGTGAACGTAGCTGAATGCCGACCAAGTACTTAACTTAGCACTGGAACAATCACAACAAGGTGCTAGTGATGACGTGTTGGTAAGCATTGAAGGGGTTGAAGAATGAAAAAGAATTGTAAAGATAAAGGGTGTAAAGAAAGAAGCCCTCCTTACAACTTAGGCAGAAACCGGGTCAATACATATGCTATTAAGATCATTGTTTAATGATTCTTGATATTGAAGACAGACATCATGTACCCAGTGATGCAAGGCACAACCCATCCCAGGTAACTCAGATATCACTTAAAAGATATTTGTTTTAATCACACGGACACAACACGTTATCTATTGATTTATTCACTCCGAATAAATTGGTATTGAAATGGTGGCACTCATCTCCAGCCTCCGATCACTAAAAAATCTAAAATGCACGATCGAGTCTAGAGCCATTTGAGATCATCAAATATCTCTTTAGGACACACTTTCATATTTCCTTGCTTCTTCACACACTGTGAAAAGTAAGAAAGATCTTAAGAGTCCTACGCAAAATCTTCATGATCTTGCCTGAACATCCGAGTAATACGAAAGTATTTACAATGAAGATGGAAATCCTTCTTGAGCGAACATCAAAAAGCTCATGGTAGGTGACTTGTGCGATTCTTTATGAATCAAACTTGTGATAACTGGAAAGCAACAGTGGTTTAATTCTTAAATGAATTTAAACACGTTCCAGGCCTCTACGCAATATCTTAGTGATCTTGCCAGAACACTCAGAGTGATACCTTAGTGTTCACAGTGATGAGTGGAAATCCTTCTAGTGTTAACCTCAAACAGCACTTGGTAGGTAACTTGCAAGATTCTATACGAATCAAGCTCGTGACAACTGGAAAGCAATGATGGTGCGGTTCTTAATTGAATTTCACTTGTTCCAGGAACATGAATTGACGGCTTCAAATCATGCGGATATTATTATCAAATGATTCACTCTTTATGTTCGCATTCAGCTTTGGACGGTCGAATAAAGAGAACGGGTTTACCCGCGAAATCTTGTCAAGGAGGTTCTTAATTGAAACTACCTGCCATAAGTAGGATACTTTATATCGTCCAACGGTCTTCACCGACCGGAGGTAAAATGCTACCAAATTAGAATGAAATGTTCAAGGCCATTTCATCCGTGTATATGTTTTTTTGCTAACTGTCTTATGCAGCGTAACAAGAAGGTGGCATTGCGGTGTACAATCCAGAAGAAGTCGTCACCACATGCTTATACTATATGCACTTAATACTTCATAAAATTCAAGAAAGTCTAAAAGTCAAGTCTTCCGCTGTATCAAACTCTGAAGCTTTCAATAATTTGTATAAGTATAAGTATGTGGAACATGAAGTCACGAAGAGGCAAATATCACAAGTGATGAATGCACAAGGTCAAAGCAAGGGCACATGCTCAAGACCAAAGTCAAAGATCTCATCAGCATATTCACAAGAACAAGATCGAAGACTCAAGCATAGTATGCTAGGTTTAAGATTTTGTAAAATGGTGTGACCTCCCTTAGGGGGAGATTGTTGGAAATACGTTTTTCCAAGGAAAGTCTCGGTCACATCATTATTAGCATAGATCACGAGCTATAGACTATTTAGGACATTGTAACTTGGAGTGACCTCCCATTTGGGGAGATTGTTGGAAATATGTTTTTACGTATTTAGAAAGGATCGATCACTCCAATGATATTGGGCTCGTGATCCATTAAGTATACATATAGTCCATATAGCCCACATATAGGGTGGGCTATATATACCCCCTCCTAGCATGTTAGGAGGGGTTGCTCATTTTGTGTTTTCACTTTTCCTTAATCAAACCACCCCTTTTCTCTCCTTTCTCTCTCTACCTTTCTCTCTCTAGTTCTTTCTTCTCCATATCATCTTTAGATAAATCAAACATTGCTTAATCCTTAGAAAAGATGGAACTACAGAAAGTTTCCAAAAATAGAAAGTTTCCAAAAATAGAATTACTGCTTAAAATAGATGAGTTTCTTAAAATAGAAAGTTTCCATAAATAGATATAAGCTGGTTAAATAATCTAATTATATAAGCTTAAGTGTTTTCTGATTATTCTTCTAAGTCATGTAGTTATAAAGTATAGTTTATTAATTATTACAAGTAAATTAAATAAACTATAGGTTAAAAGTATTTAATTAAATATATCATGATTTTAATTAAATAAAGGTAAAATACTTAGGTTAAAACATGTATTATTAACTATTAATAATATAACGTAAGTAATGTTAATTAATTAATTATAGTCAAGGTTTTAATAATTAATTAATTATAAAGTCTAATAAAATATAAATACTTAGGTTAAAATTCATGATCTAATAATTAAATTTATAACCTAAGTCATGTACAATAAATTAATCATGTCATGTTTTATTAATTTAATTTTAAAACATAACTAGTAAAATCATAAACCTTAAAAAAATTTATGAACCGGACCCGTGACTAAAAACCATGAACCGAACCCGTAACTAACACCATAACCCAAACCACGTCGGGTTTCCCCTTGGTTTTGCTGCTTCCGTGGGACCACCACCACCATACCGAGACCATATGGTCTCGGTGGTGTTACATAAGCCAAGCCGAGACCCCTATGGGGCTCGGTTAGGCGTCGGCTAGACCACAAACACCCCTAAACCATTGATTTGATTTACCCCATGATCATTAACATGTTTAAATAATTGTTTTTAATTAATTTTTAAAAACATCATGATTTTATGTGATTCATTAAATCAAAACATAAAAGAAAAGGTTAAAAAGGTTATACCGATTACGTGAAACAAATGAGGATGAACACACACGAATTCTTGCAAAATACCCAAGATCAAAATCAACCCGAACACCCCCTTGTGGTGTTGTATATCCGGCGGCCAAAGAGAGAAGGAAGAAGGAGAAAAACTTTTAGGGTTTTAACTATTTTCTTGATTTGTAAAAAGTGAAACAAGTTTTTACCTTAACCCCCTAGTTAGTAAATTTTACATGGGCCAAGCCCATGTTTCCTTGGTATGCCGCGGGTAGGGGCCCCACTTGGGGTAACCCGTACTTTTCTCGAGTTTAAATATTATAGTGTGTTCTCGTGTTTTATCGTGTTCGTGTTTTACGTGTTCTAATTAATTATTGATCGTGACTTAATATATTTATTCGTGTTCGTAATAAATATATATACGTAAGTAATATTAGCTGGTGATTAAATTACGTTCATGATTTCATGATCGCATGTTCGTGATTATAATTATTATTGGAATAATTATCGTGTGTTCATACGTAATAAATACTTATCGTGTTCTACCACGTACGTAATACTTAAAATTCTTATACGTGAAACGTAAAGCGCTATAAAAGGAAAGTTCTAATCATGTACGTACGATCAAAAGGGTACTATTCATGGTAAAAGCATGCGGGTTTTACAACTCTTCCCCCCTAAAAAGAATATTCGTCCCCGAATTATAGATAAAGTAAACTGGAAAAGAAGAACATACCCGAATTCAAAATATGAAATGAGGGTAAGAAGCCCGGATAGACTCCTCTGTTTCCCAAGTGGCTTCCCGCTCGGTATGATCCCTCCAAAGTATTTTGACAAATGGAATCGTCTTCCTTCTCATGACTCGTTCTTGTCTGTCAAGAACTCGTTCGGGTCTTCTATGAAAGTGAGATCTTCACGTATCTGTTCCAGTGGATACTGAACCATGTGAAGGGGATGATACTGGTACCCTCTGAGTAAGGACACATGAAACACATTGTGTACATGCGAAAGCTGCGGAGGTAACGCTAAACGATAAGATACTTCACTGACTCGTTCAATGATATCAAACGGTCCGATGAAACGAGGATGAGCTTCCCTTTAACCCCGAAGCGTCTAACACCACGTGCCGGCGAACCTTAAGAAAGACGTGATCTCCTCCGTTAAAATGTATGTCCCTACGATGCTTGTCGGCGTAACTCTTCTGACGTGACCGTGCTTCTTGAAGTTTCTGCTTAGCTACTGTGAACCTCTCATTAGTCATCTCTATGATCTCTGGTCCTTCAAGTGTTCGCTCGCCAACCTGATCCCAGCAGATTGGGGCGCGACACTTTCTGCCATACAACATCTCGAAAGGAGCACACTTGATACTTGTGTGCCAACTGTTGTTGTATGCGAACTCCACCAAACAGATATAATCGTCCCAATCACCCGTCCATTCCAACGCACATGACCTCAACATGTCCTCCAATGTCTGAATCATTCGCTCCGACTGCCCGTCTGTTTGAGGATGAAAAGTCGTGCTAAGCTTAAGTTGTGTACCCCAAGCTTTCTGCAGACTCTTCCAAAATCGCGAAGTGAAACGAGGATCTCTGTCTGAGACGATGCTGGATGGAGCACCGTGGAGTCTCAAGATCTCTCTTCTTTACGTATCAGCGAGTTTACTGACCGAATCTTCCTTGCGGATCGGTAAGAAATGAGCTGATTTGGTAAGTCGATCTACGATAACCCAAATTGCATCGTGCTTCCTCTTGGTTGGCCGAAGCCCAGTAACAAAATCCATGTTGATTTTTGAAGGACTAAATCACACGAATAATCAAACACAAATAACATGATGATTATTAAACTAAAAAAGAAGGATTAGATTAAGATGAAGAAAAGAAAAGAAATACAAAGTTGGTGATTTCCTAGTGAGAGAAAACAAACACCTTTCTCTCTCTAAAACTAATCAAATGGAAAGCACACACACAAATGAGGATTAGGAGACCTTTTATACTAAGTAACAAATGTTTAGGAGGCCTTCCTCATTTGTGTGTTCAGGACTAAATCCCGTTACATAAACAATAATAACTAAAAACTCTCGACATCATTAAATAACATTTTTCACGAGCTTCGCAATGATATATTATATGACCAACACTTTAACTACTACTAACAATCTCCCCCTAAGGGGTGGTCATGTAATATGTGGCTTCACTTTTTTGTTGTTGCAGACTTTGAAGCTCGATGTCTTGAGAGTTTCTTCACCGTTCCTTTCTTGACTTGTGATCTTGGATCTTTGATCCTTTCCTTGACTTGATCTTGTAACTTTGCCAGCTTGCGTTCTTGTGTCTTTAACCACATACTCATGTTTTGTGTTGATATGAAAGCTTGTTAACAATCTCCCTTGATCATCAGGGTAGCGGAAGTCTTTGTCTTTAGGTGTTCTTGAGCTTTCTTCATTTATATGAGCATGTGATCTTGAATTACGGCTCTTGAAGTTACGCCACCGTTTGCATTCCTCCGGTTTCCCGTTATATAGTAAGAATACTGTACCTGTGATTAGGTAAGTTCAAAGAACTTCCTTGACAGGGTTTCCAGCTGTGGTAGCCGTTCTCAATACTTGAATACATCAAAAGATAATTTATAGTAAAGAGTGAATCATGCAGTTCCATTCTGCTGATTAAGTCGTCAATTCAATTTCCTAGAACAAGTTTGAATCAATTAAGAGTCACACCATCGTTGCTTTGCAGTTGACACAAGTTTGATTCATATAGAATCGCACAAGTTACCTACCGCAGTGCTGTTTGATGATGACACTGGAAGGATTTCCATTCGTCACTGTAAATACTGAAAAGTATTACTCTGAATGTTCTGGCAAGATCATAAAGATATTGCGTAGAGACCTGGAACGAGTTTGAATCAATTAAGAATCAAACCACTATTGCTTTCCAGTTAACATATGTTTAATTCAAACTGTTTTTTTTTTGGTAAAAGGGTAACAATGACCCCGGTAAATAGAACCAAAAAAAGCGTTGAAGTACAAGGAATGTGGCTACCACATTAACCGCAAGCTACAGGCAGCTTTAAACAAAATGTTTATGACAGGCCATAAACATTAACTAGTCTAGAATACTGGAAATATATAAGCTAGACAAAAACCAAGACGATAACATAAAATTACGAGGAAAATAATAAAATATCAACATGGGATCAGCCAGTTGGAGTGCTTGCCCCTATATTAGAGTTGAGAAGATTCACCGATTCATCAAAGACGACCTCGACTCCCTCCTCTTCCTCCTCATTATCTTCCTCACTTGCTTGACCCCCTTCGTCAATACCAGGCATTGACAAAGATGAAAATTTAATAGATGTAGAAACACTGCTCATTTGAGCTTTACCCTTGTTCGGACCATTAGGATTGCTAGACTGCTGTGACTGACCAGATTTAGTATTCAACTTTCTACTATTATCACCACTCGTACTTGTAGTATCCAAGCGAGTTTTTTGACGAAAAACAACCGTCTTTCCTGTTTGGGAACCCTTACTCAATGGAACACCTCTCGGAACTTGATTCCCTAAATTACCTTTGTACTTCTTCCTCTTACTTTGCACTTGTTGGAATCCATCATTATCAACATGAGTTGCCACATTTTCAACCGTTGTAGGTTTAACATTTTTCGGACAAGAATCAAAGGAATGACCAAAAATATTACAAGTATGACATCTAGGCGGTTTCCATTCGTATTCAACACGAATTAATTCCTTAGTAAAACCAGAGCCTTCAAGATCAGGGACACCAATAGTAACGTTATCTATAAACTCCGAATCAGCGTTCATCTCAATAAGACAACGAGCAAAACTACAACGACCCCAAGACTCTTTGCACATATTATCAGTATAATTATCCATCATAATAAGCTTACCAAGAAACGAAGCAATTAAAGTAATACCTTCCTCTTCAAATACCTGTAGCGGGACATCATGAAACTTGACCCATACCGGAATACGAGTTAGTTCCTCCTTTAGAAGATTCGTTTTCATAGTCCATTTCTTAAGAAAAATTGGTGAATTACGAACCATCCACGGACCACCTTCCAGAACCGCATTAAGACCCTCACTAGACCCGAATTGAAAAAAGAAAAAACCTTTCTCATTCATCATGATACGCTTAAGACCATGTTTTGCCCAATGATTCTTAGCAAAATACTCAACCACAGGAAATGCAATCCTTTTACCAAGAAAGTAACCATATAAAGTGTTGTGGTAACGAGTATTTACTTTGTCAACTACCTTTCTAGGAATAGAGATATTAACCCCTTCACAAACATTTTCAAAATTAAACGAAGAAGAGACTGCATTAATACCTCCATTAGTAGACGTAACCATATCAGCTTCAAATTTGCAAAGTAACTCCTGAATTTCTTTAGCACGGTCATGTGAGATCAATTCCCACAAAGGATGTTTCTTCATTTTTAACTCATGCATAAATTCACCCGCATCACCAACCGTGCGAATCGTTACACCAAATAATTTCAAACCTCATGTAGATTACACGGTTGTAACCCATTAATGGTTGCAGCCTTAGCTGCTAGGTCCAACACAACATCATCAGAAGAGGGAAAATTAGTAATAGGGTCATCTGTTTTCTTAGCCACATCTGCAGAGTGCACATTCGAACCACCTGAACTGAGTGAAGAAATGCTGCTAGTTAGATCCTTATGGCGTTCACACAAAACATCAAAATAAAACCAAGTGGTCTCCTTAGGTAAAGTAAACCATGTAGGAAATTTGTTTGCCTTAACACCATTTGCAAACACTTCAATGTCACGCACAGTATTCAAAGGAATAGAAAACAAATTAGATATCTCCTCTAACGCTACTAAAACCTTAAGAGTAGACACCTTAACCTTATCACTCCAACCTGTAAACAGTGGCTTATTACTTTCATTGCTCGAATCCACCATAGCTTACAAACCTACGACACAGAATCAAATTGAACCACAGAAAAATAAACTAATACCAACCGAACACTTTTATTCAGCCAATCAAGTGCAATGACGATTTAATGGCAGCACCAAAAGAACCTTAAAAACGAATTAAAAGAACACTAATTAATGCTGCAATGGGGTCACCGACCACTTAATTAATCACTGTCAAAAGTCAGCCGCCAAAGGCCATATAACCAACAATAACCAACAATGAATAAGGTCAACCACTAGAACCCTAAACCACGTGAACCAACAGTGAATAAGGTCAGCCACCAGGAATAATTTAATTGCACCACTTAAATTGCACCAACGAAAGTCAGCCGCCAAGAATTAAGAGTTGCGTAATCAATTAATTCCAATGTTAGCCGCCAAAAAAGGTCAGCCCCACAAGAGGTCAGCCGACACAGGAATTAATGCGATCAAAAGGTCAGCCGACACAAGAAACTTGCAATGTCAGCCGACAACCTTAAACAATTAATGCGACCCTACCACAGCGAGCCCTAAAAAACAATTAATGCGATCACTTATTAAAACAAACCAAATCGAAAATACTTTTCCAGGTAGCACTTGATCCAAACCAACCTAAAAGAGACAATTAACCACCGAATTGAAACAATACTATTGCATAATACAATGACGGCAAAAAACAAAAGTTAAAACCAATTTAATTTATCCTAAAATCAATCAACCAAATAAAGACTTTGTTAACTCAAGAATAATCAGTGATTATTCGAGAAAACAACATCATTATAAGGTATTCGGATTAAAGGAAAAAGAAAATTAGGTTATGAGAAGTAGGGATTTTTTTGGCAGCCATTGTTGTTTTTTATCGTACATATGACCTACCACAGTGCTGTTTGATGTTAACACTGGAAGGATTTCCATTCATCACTATGAATACTAGAGAGTATCACTCTGAATGTTCTAGCAATACCACAAGGATAGAGCGTAGGACTCTGTAAATTATCGCTTGTGTTCTAATGATGAACAACAATTGATATAAGGGATAAGTATCCTAATGAGATGCTCTAGACTCTATAAGTGCACATTTATTTGGTGATCGGAGGCTGGAGCAAACTGCCACCTATTCAATATCTACTATCTCGGAGTGAGAAAGTCGATAGAAATGAGTTGAACTCCGTGACAATAAAACAAACTTCTTTTGAGAGAAGCTTGAGTAGGCTGGGAGGGGTTGTGCATTGCATCACTGGGTCCATGATGCTTTGTCTTTAATACCAGAAATCATCAACGTGATTCTGATAGTACATGTATTGACCCGGTTTCTGCCTAAGTTGTATGGAGGGCTATTTTTTTCACCCTTTATCCTTACATTTCTTTTTCATTCTTCAACCCCTTCAATGCTTACCAAGACGTCATAACTAGCACCTTGTTGTGATTGTTCCAGTGCTAGCTTAAGTCATTAGTCGGCATTATTCCCGTACACTCAACTACTCCATCTTTCCTAAGGACTTCTAAGTTCTAATGGATTGTCCTTGGGAAGATCCCTCCGGTTCTGGTTGGATCATAGGACGAGTACCTAATCACCTTTTGACACCAATACCATCGTGAATTAATGTGTTGAAGGGTATAGATATCGTAACCAGAAAAATCAATTGAAAAAGCAATCAAGGTGTTGAAGAAATCAGAGTTTACACCTTGAAGGTTTTTTGTATCACCCAAAACGCTCCCCCTACATATGTACATCAAAAAAGGAAAGGTTTTTGCACATATTAGGAAGAGAAAGCACTTATATCAAAGATCTTATCCAAGATAACACATTTTAATCACTATTCTCCCCCTCAAAAATTGCATGAAATTGAAATTTTTGTGAAACTAGTAATGAAACATGGAGAGAATAATGTGTCATGAAACTTTGGACAAATGTTTATGAAATCATTATACTCCCCCTCGAAAAGAGATTCTATATAAATAGGGGAGTATATGAGCACATTGTTTTGAAATACTTTGAAAAATTATGCTCAAAAATCCGAGAAAAATTGTGTTCATGAGCTTAAAACTTTGAATGTTTTGATATAAGCTCATGACCGAGAAAAACGAATTTCTCGTTGTTGAGGATAAGTCAAAGACTTTCCTTTATTTAGGGATCGGGTTATAGTCTGACATGTGACTATAAGCCATTATGAGAAGAAAAATAGAAAAGACATGTTTTGAAAACATTTGAACTCTCATTCGAACTTTATGTACGTACCCGTGTCGTTATTGAACAACATTTCTAAGTACGTCCATATTATCGATGCTGAGAGACATGTCGAAGAAGAATATTTTTGTTATTTTGAAAGATTTTTTCATTTTTTATTTTGTTTTTATAGGTTTTATATTTTTGTATTTTGATTTTCTGATAGATATATACAAGGTTACTGTGAATGTGCAAGACGTTCAAGTTCACCAGGAGTGAAACTACGCATACCAAGTCGACGAACCAAGAATTCAATCTGTCTTGAGAAAAAGCTTTGGTGAAGATGTCGGCTAGTTGGTAGTCCGTCTTGACAAAAAACAGTTCTATCGTTCCTCTTTCCACATGTTCCTTTATGAAATGGAATCGGACAACTGTGTGCTTGGTCTTGGAGTGTTGGACCGGGTTGCAGGATATGGCTATGGCTTATTGTGAGTCACAATAGATAGGCACTGTGTTAAAGTGAAAGCCATAATCCGTGAGTTGTGTTCTCATCCAAAGGACTTGAGCACTACACACGGATAGAGACACATATTCTGCTTCCCGGTGGACAACACCGTACAGTCTTGTTTTCTTGATTACCAGCTCACGAGCTTCTCGCCTAAGAATTGTGCTCCACCGGAAGTGCTTTTGAATGTATCATGACACCCTGCATGGTCGGCATCTGAAAACCAGTTAGATTAAAACCAGAATCCTTCGTATACCAGAGACCCATGTGAATGGTTCCCCGGAGATAACGAAAGATCCTTTTAACCTCCTTGAGGTGCTTCTCGGTTGGCTTAGCCTGGTACCGAGCACATAAACAAGTAGCATGCACAATGTCCGGTCTACTTGAGGTTAAGTACATAAGGGACCCGATCATACTTCGGTATTTTGTAGCATCTACAAATGTCCCTTTCTTATCCAAATCAAGCTTGTGTTTAGTGTCCATTGGAATACCAATAGGATCACAGTTTTCCATTCCAAATTTCTTTAGAATTTCAAGCACATATTTGGCCTGATATATGAAAATTCCACGGGGGATCGGTGAACTTGGAGACCAAGAAAAAACGTCATTTCCCCCATCATGGACATTTCAAATCGACTTTTCATAAGATCTGCAAATAATATGGAATATTTTGGGTTAGTATAACCAAATATAATATCATCTACATAGACCTGAGCCACCAATATGTCGTTGCCGTAGTGCTTGATAAACAAAATTTGATCAATGGTGCCTTTGCTGAAGTGATTTTGTAGAAGAAATGATGCTAATTCGTCGTACCATGCCCTCGATGCTTGTTTCAAACCATAAATTGCCTTTTTCAACTTGTAGACATGGCTTGGATGCTCGGTGTTGATGAAACCTTCAGGTTGACATACATACACATCTTCTTTTAACGGTCCATGCAAGAAAGCCGTCTTCACGTCCATTTGATACACAGTGAACGATTTGTGTGCAGCGTATGCCAAGAAAATCCTAATAGCTTCCATTCGAGCAACCGAGGCGAAGGATTCAGCGAAATCAATTCCCTCTTGTTGTTTGTAACCTCTCACAACTAACCGAGTCTTGTTCCTAATGACCGTTTGCTCCTCATCCATCTTGTTTTTGAATAACCATTTCAGAGTAAGGGGATCGATATTGTCTGGTCAAGGTACTAACTCCGATACATCAAGCCGGATGAACTGATTGAGTTCCTCTTGCATAGGCTCAATCCATGAAGCATCGGTCATTGCTTCTTTCACACTAGCTGGTTCTATTGTGCTGACTGATAGTGCATAGATACACATATCACCGTCGGTATGCAGCTGATTTCGTGTTGAGACTGGTCGTGAGAGATTGCCAATCACTTGAACCAAAGGATGATTCTTAGTCCATTTGTGTTCATGTGGAAGTGTATGAGAAACTTGATGCGAGCTCGACGGATCCACATATGATGTTGAAGGTTGAGTAGAACTTGTGGAAGCCGCAAATGGATTAACAAACTCGTATTCATTGAGCATCGCATTGTTTGCATTTTCAGCAACTATTTCATTCTGAAGATGAACATGATTAGGAATTTGCTGAGAATGTTGTTGAGTTGCGTCAGTAGTCGGAGACGTGGTTGGAATGTTTGGAGTCAATATGGTTGAGGTTGACGTAGATGGTGCAAAAACGGATGCCGTTGGTGTAGATTCAGTTGGTGGTTCTGGAACTACCGTAGCAGGTGCAGCCGGAGCATTTTGAGGAACACAAAATGACGAAGGACCTTCCATATATTCATCATAGATTGGCCCAAATAAAACTTCCAAGTCACGTTCCGAAGGTTGTAACGATGAGATTGATGACGGTGCAAATTGAAGCGCGAGTCCTGAACTTACGTGTCCAGAAGTCTGACCTTAAAGCTCGAGATGTGAACTTCTATGTTGAGAGGCCATACCCGAGAGTTCATCAAAAGTAACATTCATAGTCTCCATTACCTTTCTTGTCCTTCGATTATAAACCCTGTAAGCACAAGCAGTTGAAGAATAACCAATGAAAAAACCAATATCACCTTTAGATTCAAGTTTACCGATATCTTCACGATCATTCTTCGGATAACATAAAGCACCAAAGACATGTAAAAATGAAATATCCGGTTTTCTCATAAGGTGTTTTGTTGAAACGGGTGTGAATAATGGACCGGTTTTGAGTATAACATGCAGTTGCTATAACATCAACCCAAAGGAATAACGATGCACTGGAGGAGAGAAGCATCGTCTGAGCAGCTTCCACCAGCGTACGATTCCTCCGTTCCACAACTCCATTCTGCTCTGGAGTTCTTACAACCGAAGTTTGATGAGAAATCCCAACTTCGTCAAAATAAGCTTTCAGTTTCTGATTGGTGAATTCTGTACCGTTATCTGTTCTAACAATGATAACAGGGGCTTGAAGTAGCACTGATGTTTTCTTCAAGAAATTGATAATTACATCTGGGTCTTCATCTTTCGAAGCAAGAAAATGAACCCATGTGTAACGAGAATAATCATCCACAATCACAAGGACATACCGCTTACCATTAATACTTTTGATTCTCATTGGTCCACACAAATCCATATGAAGGAGATGCAACCTATTCGTCGAATTTGGAACAGGTTTGGGTTTGTGAGGCTTCTTCTTGCTTTTACCTTGCTCACATGATGGACAAAGATGGTCTTTAGTATATTTGAACTTTGGAAGACCGGTAACGAGATCATCTTTTGCAAGTTGGGTGATGACATCGAAATTGAGATGAGATAACCTTTGATGCCATAACCATGACTTTTTTAAAGTGGCCCGGGCCATGAGACAAATTGGAGATGCAACAGACATTTGAAAAAGATCAATTTTGTAAAGGTTTGTTGTGCGATTTCCCTTCAACAGATCAATTCCTTCAAGATCCCTAACAAAGCAAGTATGACTTCTGACGGCAACCTCCAAATCTGAATCACAAAATTGCCCAACCGAGAACAAATTGTGTCCCAAGCCATCAACAAAAGAAACTCTGGTGATGATAATATTTCCCCAATGAAGATCACCATAACCTAGAATTGCCGCAACATGATCATTTCCAAATCGAACAGTTCCCATAAAACGCCATATAAAGTTCTTGAGAAGACTTCGATTCCCAGTCATATGTTTAGAACAACCCGAGTTCACACACCAGAGACAAATTTCAACAGCCTGCCAATGATAAGAGAAGAGAAAATTTGGCAACCGAAGAAATAGGTTCCTGTATGGTTAGGTAATAATCAAGCCATATCGCATACCGACATTTCACTGTCAGTATGAGATCTAATAGAATCAATAACATGACCATTAGAGGCAAAATATCTTCCAGTAGGCAACCACTTAGAGGTAACTCTAGGACTTCTAGGCGTAGCAAGACTTTCAGTGGACCCTACCTGTTTAGTTTTCAGAACATACACTTTAGCCTTAGGAGTGCTATGTGTTTCACTGATAGAAAGCTTGTCAAGTCGAGTGTAACCACCATAGTTCAAACCATTCATAGTCAAACCACAAACATCATGACTAAAAGTAAAGAAACATTTATTACATTTAGCACAAATATCTTCAGATTTTTCATTCCGAATAGCAAGTTAAAGTCATTACATTCAGAAGAATTAAGTTTCTGATTATGAATAGAAGACGGTAAATTCCTACGGTGTTCTTCTGCTTCCACAGTATTAGCCTTGGGACGACTACTTCTAGAGGCAAAAGGGACCCTATCATTCCTTGTATTGCTCGTAGGCTGTGGCCTTCTGCTCTTAGTGTAGTTGTTCATTCCTGTAGAAAAAGACACACGCTTGTTAGAATTATCATTTTTTTAAATCACTGACTTGTGGTTGTGCGATAGTGGTCGGTTTTGTCCTAACGCTTGCTTTACGTTGGTTGCTAGGCACAGAGATATCTACCCTAGTTTGAGATGAAGGTTTAACGCGAAACATTCCTGGGGATATAACAGCAGCTTTCATTCCAGCAGCCTTGGGAAATGGTGTTACAGCAATACGAGTGGGTCCCGAGGTTACTGGTTTCTGGATCATCGTATCCACAATCGAGCTAGGCTTAGAAGTCTTATCTTTTAACAAGGCCTTTAATTTAAAGTTCTCACAGATTTTATCAATAAGTTTCTGATAGACAGACTTGCTTTGTTCAACAGCCCGCTTATATGAAACGACAACAGATTCTAAATCTGCAATCCTAGCCTTAAGCTTCTGAACATTACCATCACTAGCACTCTCTAACCCTGAAGAGGCCAAATTCGTTTCCTTAACCCCTCCTAACTGAGCCTGCAACCATGCGATAGTTTGTTGCATTTTATTGTAAGTTTTTTCATACGAAATCTTGTCATAATTGCATTAAGCGCATTTTTTGACAAATTTATTCCAAATATCGGTGAATTCCTCATCCTTTTTAATGACATAAGATTCCATTTTCTCTTTCATAAGATCAAGCTTAGTTTGAAGGTTTTCATTATGCGACACAGAGGTACTTAACTCAACAGGGCTGCTATCAATACAATCACTTGTTTTAGAGAGGCGTTCAAGATCATTTTCCAAAACATTGATTTTATCAAGAGATTCATCAGCTTCCTTCGCTAAAGATTTAAAGTCTTCAACAAAGTTGGCAAATTCTTTCAGAAAAGCGTTTTCCAAATTACCTAACCTAGCATCAACTTGATTAATAATCGGATTAATATCGTTTTGAAGAATTTTCTGGACCTCAATCTGAACAGGTGATGTAAACTTTCCTCCAGTTATTTTGGAATTAATGACACGTTTAAGGATGACAAAGTTATCTTTAAGCTCGTTTAGAAATCTGTCTGTGATACTCATTTTAGGAGGGTCATCAGACAATTCCTCACTTGGTAGCAAAATCATTCAGTACTCGTTTTAGATCGAACGAAAACAGTTGGAGGATTGATTTTCGGATAATAAACGGATGTCACTTCTTTATCAAGCTTTTTCATTCTTAAACGAGTCTCTTCAGCAAGTTCAGTAGTTTCCTCGGAATCATGCACAATAGGAGGATCATGCTCATCAGACAATAGCACACTACCATTATATAAAGTTTCATTAGTGGCCTGAACTTGCTTAAGGTATCCGGGATTAGGGGGAAGAGGACAACCTAAAGCCAATTTGTAGCGAGTGTAATTTATCTCATTCACTTTTGGTGCAAGCATATTTATCGTCTGCATAGTTTGGCCACGCTTTACTAAAAGGTTGTCTAATTCTCTAATCCTATCCTGAGCTTTGCAAAAATCCTCAAGAAGCCCATCTTCTCAAATTTTGAAATCATGTTTCAGCTTTTTTCGTTCTTCTTTTAACTCCAAAATAGTAGATTTTTTAGTTGAAAGCTGTTTATTAAGAGAAGTGATTTCATTATTCAATTCACTTATCTTTCTAGCACTACCTAAGTGTAAGGCATTTAATTTCTTAGTTATGCATTTTTCTTGATAAACCGATGTAGCATGAGCTTGTTCAAGTTCCTTTATTTTAGCCTGATGAATTTCAAAACATTTCTCCCGTTCCTTATAGCCGCAATCTCAGTGGTCAATTCCGCATTAGTTTCTCTAAACTTATTATTAACCATCGTAGCATGATCTACATCCTTAACAAGCTTATCAAATAGAGATTTGTTGTCCCATTTATTTGTGATGATTAAGCAATGAATAAAGAAAGAAAATAGATGAAGAAGAGATGAATTCCTAGAGAGAGAAAGTAGTGAGAGAAAGTAGAGAGGAGATGATTAACTTGGTGAGATTAGATTAAGAAAAGAAGTTACAAATGACCATCCACCCTCCTAACATGCTAGGAGGGTAGTATATATAGTCCACCCACATGCGGGCTTTAATGGACTATATATTGGGCCGGGCTTGTCTTTTGGACTTTAATTAGCTTAAATCCAAGCCCGTGAACCACGACTAAATAACTACTTATTACAACGTTCTAATAAATATTACAATAGAAACCTATGACCGAACATTCTTGTTTGACTCAATATTTTGAGGCTAACAATCTCCCCCAATGTGAGGTCATTCCTCTTTGATATTTGGATTCCAATGGAGATTTATGAATTTCGTCATAAATGAGTCTTGAACGTGTAACAGTAGTTTTGTTCCTTCATGCTGTGATCTTTGAGCCTTTGTCGTTGTCTTTCGACTTTGTCTTTAAGTCTTGAGATCTTCAAATCATTCTTGACTTGTCTTTGCCATCTTGTGATCTTGTGTCTTTGTCCACATGCTCACACTATCAATTGTTGGATAAGTCTCTGGGAATGAATATGTGGTTGTGAATCTTTGACTTTGCTGAGTACACCGTGACGCCACCTTCTCGAGACAAAACATAGACACGGACTGAATGGCTTTGACATTCGTCCTAAATCGGTAGCGTTTTACCTCCGGTCGGTGAAGACCGTTATACGATATTAAATATCGTACCTGTGATCAGGTAGATTCAATTAAGAATCTCCTTGACAGGGTTTCGCGGCTGTACTAGCCGTTCTCTTTACTTGACCGTCTCAAAGCAAGACTACGAACATAAAGAGTGAATCAATTGGATAAATATCCGCTTGATTAAAGTCGTCAATTCAAATTCCTGGAACAAGTTTGATTCATTAAGAATCTTACCATTGTTGCTTTCCAGTTGACACAAGTTTGATTCATAAGAATCTCACAAGTCACCTACCGCAGTGCTGTTTGATGTTAACACTGGAAGGATTTCCACTCATCATTGTGAATACTAAGTAGTATCACTCTGAGTGTTCTAGCAATATCGCAAGGATATAGCGTAGGACTCTCTTGATCTTCATCCGTGTGTCCTAACGAGATTTGATTGATCTCTTGGCTCTAGACTCGATTTGTGCACTTTTAGTGGTCGGAGGCTGGAGCAGATGCCACCTATTCAATATCAACAATCTCGGAGTGAGAAAGTCAATAGAAGTCGTGTTGATCTCCGTGACAATAAAACAAACTTCTTTTGAGAGAAGCCTGAGTAGCTAGGAAAGGGTTGTGCTTCACATCACTGGGTCCATGATGAGTTTGTCTTCATGATGAGTTGACCCGGTTTCTGCCTAAGTTGTATGGAGGGCTTCTTTCTTTAGACCCTTTATCCTTACATTTCTTTTTCATTCTTCAACCCCTTCAATGCTTACCAAGACATCATTAATAACACCTTGTTGTGATTGTTCCAGTGCTATCATCAGTACTTAGTCGGCATTCAGCTACGTTCACATTCTACTCCATCTTTCCTAAGGACTTCTAATAATCTATTGGATTGTCCCTGGGAAGATCCCTCCGGTTCTGGTTGGATCATAGGACTTAAACCTAACCACCCTTTTGACACCAATAACGTCGTGAATTAAAGATGTTGTGGGTATTTGATCGTAACCATGAAAACCACTTTAAATTCTAACAAAGTATTTGAAAAACATTTAACACCTTGCTAGTTTTGTCGTTTTAGAAATGCTCCCCCTTCACATGTGCATCGATAATCGAAAGTGTTTCGCACATGTAGGTAAGAGTTAAAGTGCTTGAGTCTTATATTAGATCACACTTTAATCACATTTTCTCCCCCTATCTCTAATATATACAATCTTTTGATATTAGAGATACCAAATTTGATTAAAATATATTTTGAAAAATAGTCTTGAAATCTCCGGGAGAAAGATGTGTTAATCTTTTGCATGAAGTTAAAATGCTCCCCCTCAAAAAATTGATCCAATTGAATTGTCATTGTGAGGATATGATCCACATTTCGCTTTTTGAGGATGGGAGTTGTTGAACACACAATTTTTGAAAGATTTTGAATTATCATTGAGAAATTCTTGAAAAAAATTGTGTTCAACGCTTTTTGAAAAATCCTATTTCTTTTTGTCGAAGAGGTTTTTCTAAAGCATAAACTTGAGTTCATAGACTTTGAATGTCTTGACGAATCCACTCAAGTGTAAGAAGATTTCTTCTTTTTCTAAGGGTAAGAGTACAAAAGCGTACACTCCCCCGTGAATTTAGATCCGGGTTGCAATCTGAAAGTGATTACAAGCCATTGTGTTGAGCTCAAAACGTTGAATGTTTTGTGACAAGCTCAACCCGTGATAGATTGCTCTACCCGTTTGTTAGGATATGGTATCTTTAAAGATACACTTTCCTTTATTTGAGGTCCGAGTTACAGTCTGAAATTTAACTGTAAGTCGTTTACATGAGCTTAAAAACTTTGAATGTTTTTAATGAGAGCTCATGACCGAGAAAATTTATTTTCCCGTTGTTAAGGATAAGTTATCATTCGTGATCAACTTTCCTTTCTTGGAAGTACGAGTCACAATCTGAGGTAATTGTAAATCATTGAAATGACATGTTTTGACAAATATTTACAACTTTCATTCGAGCTTTATGTACACACCCGTGTCGTTATTGAGCGACATTTCTAGGTACGTCCATATTATCGATACTGAAAGACATGTCGAGAGGAATATTTTTGGTATTTTGAAAGTTTTTCCATTTTTTTTTAATTTGTTTTTCTATGGATATTTACGTTTTATTATATTTTTTTTTCAAGTTTTTCGAAAATAATCCAAAATAGACTTTTGTACAGCAGAAGAAGGTGATATCGAATATACAGAATTGGAACCCTTTGAAGAAGGAGAAGTGGGTTCAGAATCCGCTGTTGTACCTGCAATCACAGAAGACGAGTTTGCACAAATACTAGAATTAGGAGTAACAAATTCCTTTTCAGCGTGTAGAACAGTAGCATTAGTACTGGTGCAGGTGTCATCACTCTTCTCTATTGGAATCCACTTAAGACCAACTTCTGTGAAGATCCGACCCGTTGGTTTCCACTGAAGACTAGATTTGGGAGTAGCTTTCTCTTGCACAGCGGAAGACTTCTTTGGAGAGAAACTATGTCCTTTTTGAATCCACGTCTCAGATTTGGTGTGGTTGCTGTTCTTTACGACGGGTTTGTATCTCCTTGTTGTCTTATGGGATTCTGTATTCGATCTCCGTTCAAAGGAACGAGATTTGACCTCATAGAGGTATTGCAAAATGCAATGGTCATGATTTCCATTGTGAATGCCCTTTTTGCAAGTGGGACATACAGGGAATTTGGGATTCACGAAAGTACTTGTATTCCTTTGTTTTCCAAATCGTTCAGGCGTAGTGTTTGAAACACGACTATTCATGGATGGTTTCCAATTCCTAGATTGCTGAAGAGGGATCCTAGGTTTTGGTTGACTACCATTAGGAGTGTGTAGAACTCTAGCGGGATTTGGTGAACTAGGTTTTTCATACACTGGTTTGTCTTTCTGAATCTTCCCTTTTTGTTTCGCATCCTCTAGGTTGTGGGTATGAACGAGGTCATTTGAACCTACAGATTCCTTTGTGGACGTGAATGTCACACGTTTTGGAGGAGTCCTAGAAGTGCTAGGTGCATTCACATGGTTGGGTTTAGCAGGAGCGTGCTTTCTAAATGGAGGAACATAGGGTGATATGGAAGGTTTTGGAACACTTGGTTGCACATCAGTCTTAGGGGCTAACCTAGATTTCATATGAGAAGAATTGGAGAACGGAGTCGGTTTTCCTAAGATAGAAGGCTTTGGATCCTTGTAGGCATTGGGTTGTCGAACAACAGGGTTCTTAATGCTAGGTTCCACGATTTTCCCACCCATTTTAGCAACGAGTTTCTGCAACTCTGCTATCGCTCTGTCCCTGTCTTGTAATTGAGCTTTCAACTCTTTAATTTCCAAATTCTGTTCATTCATTTCTCGAAATGTTTGGGAAAGTTTTTCTTGCAATTTATTATCATGTGAAAAACGACCAACATCTTTTTGCAAAGCAAGTTCAAGTGAATGACAATGTTTTTGAAGGAAATCAGTTTTGTGTTGAAGTAACTCAAAAGCCTTTTTGTCAACATTTTCTTTACGTTTCGAAAGCTCAATTTCAAGACGTTCACATTCTTTGATCTTATCAAGATATTGGCATGCAACTTTAGAATATTCATCAATATCAGCACAAGATGTAAAATAAGCACACATAACATCTTTAGAAACGCATTCTTGCAAGAGTAAATCATATTCATCTAAGAAATCAGACTTCTCCATTTGAAGATCATCAATGTGTTTCTCAATAGATTCAACATATTTTAAATCATCAAACATTTCAGTCCGAATGAACTCCTCAAGTTGAAGAACAGTTTCTTTAATCAACGCCGTGTTAGGAATCAATAGTTCTTTCACAAGCAAGGTAATATCTTGAGGAATCGGACGTGTCCACTCAGCATTTTCACGTTTGGCCCAGTCTCTTTCAACAATAGATTTAACATTATCTATGTGGTGTTTAAGAATACCTAATGTTTTCCTACTCTTGCTTTTAGATTCATCTAAAGGGAGGTAGTTTATGTATTTGTAAACATTAGATTTCTTAGGGGCAAATGCTTTCTTCCATTGAATTCTCTTTTGTTTGCATTCTAGAAACACTTCCTCACGAGTTTTCTGAGTTTGTTTGTTGAAAAGACCATAAAGACTATTCTCATAAGCATAATTATATGGTTTCACAAACTCCTTATTAACAAGTGGTTGACTATCATCGTCCCAAAGGGCAGTCTCCTCAATATTGGCACTAACAGGCATGCAATCAAGATCTGTCCTTTCAGTCTCATCAAGATAGAGACACGGGTTCGCAGCTTGAGCTTTGGCAAGGTACTCAGGACTTGCAAAGCTAGCTTGACCCTTAAACATCGATGGAGGTGCTAGCATTTTTACGGATTGAATAGAATCATGTGTTTTATAAACAACGTTCTTCAAAAATTCGACTTGTTCTTCTAATTTTGTTACTTTTTCAGTTTCTTTCTCGTATCTACTTTTGAAGTCTTGTTTTAACGCATCTACCTCTTGTTTCTTATCCTCAAGAATTTTAGCAGAATCAGTAGTGGTCATAGAGAGCTTTTGTTCAAGTTCATTAACTTTGGTATTGGCAAGGTACGTTTTTTGACGTTCATCCATTAAGAAAACATTATATTGACGCTTCTCTTTAGCTAATAACTCAAGTGTTGTATTATATTTGTTTTCAAAATCGTCCTTTTGACCTTTTAACGCACTTCCCTTGTACCCCTCAAGCTCTTTGGTCTTTTGAAGAAGCTCAGCCCTATTACTTTCAAGGGTCTCATTAGATTTAATTAGAGCGGCTTTGCATTCTTCAAAGTTTTGAGTGAGCGCTGCGTTTGCCTTCTTTAATTGCTTTTGACTCTTTCTAGTTTCATTGATATCTTTTTGTAAACTAGCAATTAAATTAGCAAGCGCAACACGCTCCTCATCATCATACTCATTTGCATGTTGATCATCCTCAAACTCATTATTGCACATGTCTGATGAATTTGGTGTGGTATTGCTATCAACCTTTTCCGTCATACATGTGTCAATAAGGTTTGTTGTTTGATCACTATGCTCATGCGTATTGGCATTGGCAAACACATTAAATTCAGCATTGTGTACCTCTTCCAATGGCTCAGAATCGTAAACAGGACCATTATCATAGGAAGGTGTATTGCTGATGACATTCTCAGAGTCGATGTGTTGTTTGCCAGAGCTGCTGTTGTCTTTCCCAGAAATGGTGTCCTCATTCCTTGAACTCTGCGTTGGAGTCTGATATCTGCAGCTTATATTCTTTATATCTGATGCGATACCACAACTGGTATGAAGTCTGTCATCAATGGTTTGTTGCATTTGTATTGTGTGATTCACATAGGTTACAATGAAGTCGATGTTGCGGGTTATCCGATCTTTGTATGATAAAGCATCCATTCCATGATATCGCTTGAAGCCCTCGTTGGTAAGCGAAGACTTGATGAAGTCAAAAGAAAACATCGTTTCAAGTGATGTCTTGAGATCAGTGAAAGTGATCTTGCATTCACTAGCAATGATTCTTTCGTTGACAAGTTGTGTTTGAAGTTTATCCATGGCATGAGTGAATGTTTTGCTGAATGTGCCAGTGGATTCACGTAAGTCGAACAAGACTTTTGAAAGGTTCTGAAAAGAATCTTGAAGTACTCTAAAACCGTCCATGGCATTTTTTCTTAAGAAACATATCTGTTGTTGTAGTCGTTCCATTTCAAGGTCTTTCACGTCTGAACTTTCAGTAACCACATTACTCGTTGGCATGATGATCGTCTCTCTCTGTTAATGAAGTGACTTTGGATCTTAAGTAGATATGGTGTGATTGTGTTGTTGTTGAAATTCCGAAAAGTTGAAATTTTTTTCTCAGTCTGACAATAAATTCCTCAGTCCGACTAAAACGGTAAACCGAAAATTTTTTTGATCTTCGTGTAAACGATAGTCCGAAGCTAGTCTAGATGGTGGCTAAGTCTAAAAAATACTCAAACAAAATTTAGCAAAACACATCATCGGAATGTCCCCTAATCGGAATAACCAATCGGAATGTTATCGGAATGCACCAATCGGAATGTTATCGGAATGCACCAATCGGAATGTGCTAATCGGAAATCACCAATCGGAATGTGCTATCGGAAAACACCAATCGGAATGTGCTATCGGAAAACACCAATCGGAATGCAAATCTGAATGCCAATCAGAATGCTAATCTGAATGCCAATCGGAATAATGTTGTCCAGTCGGAATGTTGGAAGTCCAATCGGAATATTGATCGGAATCCCAATCTGAATCACTAAACCCTTTTCAGATTACACCAATCGGAATGTATCCCCCTTTTCTCGGACAAAACTCAACCAATACGTGATTTTAAGCCAAAAAATGATCAAAAAACCCAAAAATTTTGTGTTTTTAGCCAAAGTAAATATACCAAATCACTACTACAACTATGTATAAGATGTAGATGAAGAAGTAAAGCACGGAAAACACAAAAAAATTTGAATCCGAGATGATTTATGGATTAAATCATTCGAATCAAATATAATAACACCAACCAATCACAAATCTACCCCGTGGCGATTGATACCAAATGTTGTCCCATTTATTTGTGATGATTAAGCAATGAATAAAGAAAGAAAATAGATGAAGAAGAGATGAATTCCTAGAGAGAGAAAGTAGTGAGAGAAAGTAGAGAGGAGATGATTAACTTGGTGAGATTAGATTAAGAAAAGAAGTTACAAATGACCATCCACCCTCCTAACATGCTAGGAGGGTAGTATATATAGTCCACCCACATACGGGCTTTAATGGACTATATATTGGGCCGGGCTTGTCTTTTGGACTTTAATTAGCTTAAATCCAAGCCCGTGAACCACGACTAAATAACTACTTATTACAACTTTCTAATAAATATTACAATAGAAACCTATGACCGAACATTCTTGTTTGACTCAATATTTTGAGGCTAACAAGATTTATAATACGCACGAGTCTCATCAGGAAGGGTTGTAGGCTGGGCAACTTGATCCACACTGAGGTCCACACTTGGCTCATTCGAAATAATATTACTATTATTCGTTTGGTCCCCGTGTGTCTCAATGTAGGGCTCAAGCATCTCAGTATACTCTTCCTCCTGATTAGACATACTATATATATCATTATCATCAAAACTTGGGTGTACCTCAGAGGGACCGTCTGAATCATAGACGGGAGTTTTGTCATCATGCATTCCTGAGGTTGATGCTTGTTGTAAGTTTGCCATCAAGATGTAGTTGGCATTCACCTCTTCTTCCTCGTCATATTCTGCAGCAGAAGCCATAAGATCAAATTCCTCAGCTTGAAGTGGAATCCCTGCCTCTTTTTTTTGCTATGAGAAGCTGAGTCTGAAGATAAGCAGCATCCCTCTTCTTTTTGGCTGTGCAATCTCAAGCATAATGACCAATTCCCCTGCAGTTGTAGCACTAAACCTGACGATTGTTGTTTCCATTTCCCATACCAGTGTTCTCAGCCCTTGCAACCACAATGTTTCCATCTGATTACCAACCGCTGGCACAACTATTAACCCATTCTGATTTCCTACATTTGGAACAATCGAATTCTGACCACGGATTTGTCCATACGGATTTACTGCATTCCCAACATTCTGACCATACTGTGTCCCCTTGTTCCCAGCAACTACCAATTGGCGATCTTGATTCGCATTCATGAAAGGTTGAGAAATCTGCCTATTTCTAGTGTTCGAGGAGATTCTCTGATTGTTGTTGGTGGGGTTAATGGTAAATTTGAATGCCTTTGCAAGAAGTGCAAGACCAGTGTTAATCGCATGACTTGGATCGGTGATGTCATCAAAACATGCAATGGGTTGTTGTAAGTAGTTCACAACACTAGGAGGTTGATATCCATAAGGAGTGAGTTGTTGTTGTTGTTGTCGCATGAAGTTACTTGATGAGGGTTGATGGTAAGGTACCATGGGATATGACATAGATGATGGAGAGTTTGCCATGAAAGCCAATGTATCTTGTGTCTTGGCACGTCTTTCAGCCCTAACTTCGTTAGCTTCATCTTGATTCATCGTCAAATAATCATATACTTCAGTGTAGTCCACTACATGAAGATCCTTGGTTTGATTGACAAGAGTGACATATCTTGACCATTCAGAAGGAAGATTATCAAGAAATTTGATGTTTGTAGCAATTTGTGCAGGTTCATGTTTGTTTCTTCTAAGATGATTCATGAGGGTTGAAAATCGATGATAGTAAGGTTCAATTTGTTCACCTTCAGTAGACGTGAATTTCTCCCATTCACGAAGCAACTTAGTTTCCTTCTCTTGTAAACCAATTTCACTCCCCTTCATCATTTTCTGAATCCTAAGCCACATCTCTTGTGCGGTTTCACAACTATCGACAACAGCATAAACATCTTCGGGAAGTCCCATAAGGATGACTTGAAATGCTTGATCATTAGCGTCGAGTTGTTTAGATTCAGCTTCAGTTAATTCTTCATCCGTTTGCTCATGACTAGTGTCAGCCACTGGGTTAGCATTCGTAGGGTCCCCAGGCACAATGATTGTTCTTCTAACATACGAACCTTTTTTAATCGAGTTGACAATCAATTTTCCCAAAGGTTTACATTTAGCATAACGAAGGAGACGACTAGCCCATGTAGTGTAGTTCTCCTTGGTGAGCATGGGAGGACGATTCTCACTACCCGCAGCGTAAATATCTTGTTGAGACGTCATCGTAGAAGTCGTGTGAAAAACAGGATCTCAATTCGTAGAAAGAAGAATGTAGAAGTTAAAATCCCTTAAAAATGATTAAATCTCCTAAATATGATTAAATCCACTACAAAAACACTCCTGAAACCAAATCTTCTGAATAAATGGGATTTTCAGAAAAAATCAGTTTTTCGGAATAAGGACATTCTCGGAATAAAATCTTTATCGGGATAAAAGGATTTTCAGAGAAAAATGCTTTTTCGGAAAAATGAGTTTTTCAGAGAAATTGGCTGTTTCGGAAAAATGAGTTTTTCTGTAATTTTTTCGGAATAAGTGGGTTTTCAGTAAAATCTTCGGAATAAGGGGATTTTTAGTAAAATCTTCGGAATAAGTGGGTTTTCAGTACAATCTTCGGAATAAGTGGATTTTCAGTAAAATCTTTGGAATAAGTGGGTTTTCAGTAAAATCTTCGGAATAAGTGGATTTTCAGTAAAATCTTCGGAATAAGTGGATTTTCAGAAAAAATCTTCTTTTTCAGAATAACTGGCTTTTCAGAGAAAATGGTTTCTTCGGAATAATTGGTGATTTCAGAAAAGTTTTCAGAAAAAGGGCAAGATTTCGGAATATAAAACCCTGTTGCGAAGATTATTCCGAAAATTCATGTCATAGCTTTGTGAGTCGACTGGTAAGAAACAAAACCACAAAAACGACACCTCGAATCCACCAATACCAGAAACCACGCCGATTACACCACTAATAACACCTCAAAGCCTCAAATACAAATCGAATCCAATAACCTAAACCAAAATCCCACGTAATCAATACCAAATCCACACCAAATCAACACCAAAGCTAACTACGAATCCCTTGGCGAATGATACCACTTGAAGGACTAAATCACACGACTAATCAAACACAAATAACATGATGATTATTAAACTAAAAAAGAAGGATTAGATTAAGATGAAGAAAAGAAAAGAAATACAAAGTTGGTGATTTCCTAGTGAGAGAAAAAAACACCTTTCTCTCTCTAAAACTAATCAAATTGAAAGCACACACACAAATGAGGATTAGGAGACCTTTTATACTAAGTAACGAATGTTTAGGAGGCCTTCCTCATTTGTGTGTTCGGGACTAAATCCCGTTACATAAATAATAATAACTAAAAACTCTCGACATCATTAAATAACATTTTTCACGAGCTTCGCAACGATATATTATATGACCAACACTTTAATTACTACTAACAATTTTGTCCCACTTCCACTCTGGAATATCTAACGGTTGAAGGAGACCGCCAGATCGCTGATGCTCGATCTTAACCTGCTGGCAGGTAAGACATTTGGAGACGTAAGTGGCAACATCCTGTTTCATACCACTCCACCAAAAGTACTGCTTGATGTCATGGTACATCTTAGTCGAACCAGGATGTATAGAGAATGGGGAGCTATGAGCTTTAGCTAACAATGCTTCCCGGCGTTCTTGATCATCAGGAACACAAAGTCTCGTGCCATGCCATACGATACCATCTGCATCTACTCTGAATTCCGTCTGCTTCTCCAAATTCTGAATTATCGCCCATATTTCTCCATCATCTTTCTGAGCTTCCTTGATCTCAGAGAGTAACTCGGGTTCTACTCTAAGATTAGCCCAGTAACCATGCTGTCCACGTACCATGATCTCTATGTCTAGTCGCTACAAGTCTCTTATGATTTCCTCCTCAATCTTAATGCCGTTGATCATTCCAGACTTCTTGCTAAGTGCATCTGCTACTACATTCGCCATTCCGGGATGATACTGCAGATTAATGTCATAATCCTTCAACAGCTCTAACCATCTCCTCTGCCTCATGTTCAATTCACGCTGAGTGAAGATATACTTCAAGCTCTTGTGGTCCGTGAAAATGTCACATGATTCTCCATATAAGTAGTGCCTCCATATCTTCAATGCAAACACGACTGTAGCAAGTTCCAAGTCATGCGTTGGGTAATTTTCTTCATAAGGCTTAAGCTGTCGTGAAGCGTACGCGATCACTTTCCCATGTTGCATGAGAACACAGCCAAGTCCCTTCCTCGATGGATCACTGTAGATTTAAAATCCACCCGTACCAGATGGGAGAGTAAGAATAGGTGCAGATACTAGCTTCTGCTTCAGGTCTTCAAAGCTCTTCTCTCGTTCTTCAGTCCAGACGAATTTTTCCCCTTTCCGCATCAGTTTGGTCAATGGTAGTGCTAAGCAGGAAAAGTTCTCCACGAACCTACGATAATAGCCAGCTAAGCCTAAGAAACTGCGGACTTCAGTCGCTGATGTCGGCCTCGGCCACTTAGTAATAGCCTCAACCTTCGCTGGATCCATAGTGATTCCTTCTACTGATACAATGTGGCCTAAGAATGCCACCTTGTCTAACCAGAACTCACACTTGGAGAATTTAGCATACAGCTGCTTCTGGCGAAGAATCTGTAGTACTGTACAAAGATGGTCTTCGTGTTCCTCCTTGGACTTTGAGAAAATCAGGATGTCATCGATGAAGACAATGAAGAACTTGTCCAGAAATTCATGGAAGATTCTGTTCATCAAATCCATGAACACTGTTGGAGCATTGGTCAGGCCGAATGGCATGAACACAAATTCGTAGTGGCCATAGCGTGTACGGAAAGAAGTCTTGGCGATGTCCTGCTCCTTAACCCGTAGTTGATGATATCCTGACCTAAGATCAATCCTGGAGAAGTGTTTGGCCCCTTGGAGTTGGTCAAACAGATCGTCTATACGCGGCAGTGGATACCTATTCTTGGTAGTAATCTTGTTGAGCTCGCGATAGTCTATGCAAAGACGCATACTGTCGTCCTTCTTCTTAACAAATAAGACCGATGCGCCCCATGGAGATGCGCTCGGTCGAATGAAACCTCGTTCTAGAAGTTCTTGCAGTTGATCCTTCAGCTCCTTTAACTCTATGGGAGCCATGCAATAAGGAGCCTTGGAAATCGGTTCAGCTCCTGGGATGAGCTCGATATTGAATTCCACTTCTCGTGCAGGTGGTATGCTCGAAAGTTCTTCTGGAAATACATCTTGGAATTCCGACACTATTGGCTGATCCTGAATTGATGGAGATTCAACATCCATGTCATGAACCGTAGCTAGATAACCCTCGCAGCCATGTGACAGTAGTGTACGTGCTTGCAGGGTAGATATGATTTGTACAAACCTTCCGGGTACGAACCCGTTGTGAATGTACTCTGGTGCATTAACATCACCGAAGATGACTCGATTTGAATGGCAGTCTATGTTAGCATGATGCTTGGATAGCTAATGCCTAAAAGCATGTCAACGTCATTCATGTCCAGTGGAAGTGCGTCAGCAGGACGAACCTTATCATCAAACTCTAGGGGAAGACTCTTGTATACATGGGTTATGCGTACAGAGTCTCTCAAAGGCGTGGAAATATTCAGTATATTATCTAGTGGCATGGTGAGCATCCTAATGTTCTTGGCATAAGCAGTAGAAATGACCGAGTGAGTAGCACCCGTATAAAAAAGAAACACACGCAGCTTGACCATACATGTACAAGATTCCAGTGATGGTACCTGTAGACTTGTTGGCCTGATCTCGAGATGTCGTGTAGACGCGTCCCGTGGTAGGAGGCGGCTTGGTATCAGCATGTCCCGATGTGCCCTCCATCTCGCCCTTACGGCAATCCTTCATGCGATGGCCAGGAAGACCACACTTGAAGCATGCGTCAGTGTCACGAAGACATATCCCTGGGTGCCTACGGTGGCAAGTAGAGCAAAGAGGATGAGTATATCCTCCAGTAGGTGCTCTGGCTGGCTGAGGACCTGATAAAACATTTTACATGAGACATGATAATAGGGTACAAGGGACAATGCGAATAATCGTACGATTGAATACCAGTGATAGCTGGACGGCTAGGTTGTGAACCTCTCTGGTTCTGGTCCCTACCGTTTCCATGGTTCCTGGTAGAAGATTTGCTAAAGTGTCAGAATTATGAGTTATAACATGAAATCATAAGAAAATGCGTAAGTATTAGGACCTGCTGCCGTTGAAGTGTCCAGCGTTGTTACGGTAATTATCATTACTGCCACGCCTATCCGTAGCAGAACGTTCGTTAGTCTGACCGTTTCCCTTGGGCTGATTAGGCTGCTGCTGAGTAGCCGGCTGAGACCGGTCCCCAGTCTTTTGCCTGGAAGATACAATTTAAAGAGATGAAATATTTGACATATATAGAAAGAGTACGGATTGGTCACCGCTTGATTACGAATGTTTACCTCTTATCGGGTTTCTCTGCTTCCCCGAACTCATCTCTCTCATGCAGCATCTCCAGCTTACGTGCCGCATCGGCCACTTGTGCTACCGTGTTGAACGTAGCACACACCAAGTTGTTTGCGACCGATGTGCGAAGAGCCCACCTGAAGTGGTGTGCCTGCTCTTCAGGAGTACCTGCCGCTGCACTAAGGAAACCAGCTAAGCGGAGAAAGCGCTGCATGAACTCGTTGCTATTCTCCCCAGCTCTCTGTCGGATCCCATGGTACTCTCTCTTTAGCTTGTCTTGCTCAGCCTTGGGAAAGAACTACTCCATCACCCTATCTCTGAACTGAGCCCATGTCAAACCAGCCACCCAATTATCACCTCCCTCGGACTGCTTCGATGCTAACCACCAATTTAACACATCGCCTTCGAACCGGTAACATGCCAACCTCGCCTTGAACACGGGGTCACAACCCATAGCATCGAAGATCTTCTCGATGTGAGCCAACCAACTTTCAGCTTCACTGGGGCTATCTGTTCTCTCGAAAGCTCGAGGACGGAGCTTGTTGAATCTCTCCAGCCATATTGCCAATGTCACTGGAGGAGGAGGAGGAGGAGGTGCTTGGTTTTGCTGCTGATTGTTGGAAGCCTGAACCTCAGCCCTGATGTCATTCCTCAGTTGAGGAAGCAAAGCTTGCATTGCAGCTTGGATTGCTGCATTGTGTTGTTCCTGCTCGCGTGTGAGAACCATCTGATAGTATAACATAAAATACATGATTAAACAGATCAAAACATAAAATTTATATACATGAAAAAATTTTTATACCAATAAATCAAGAGAAAAATTATATGCAAGGAACTTTGTACATGAATGCATGATGCAGTTTTATGAAAACTTTTGTATGCTCGAGAGTGAACGCCTATGGTCAGTTCACTCAAAATAAAAAGACATGGCGAGGGGACGCCTATGGGTCGGTCCCAAATTTAAAAGTTTCGATAAAACACATGCGACTAAATAGGGCCAGTCCTGTACCAACCGTTACTTAGTCATAAACCTGCGACAATGACATATATATGTATGCATGAAAATGATGAATGCATGAAAACCGACTGTCAGTTCAAGGAAGACCATAGTGACTACCCACTAATCACAGGTCATGTTTTGAGAGCCTACAGGTCGAAGCCTTGGCTCTGATACCATAATTGTAACACCCCATTTTGATAAATGGAATGTCACCCGTAATTATGGCGTTTCATCAAAGCATACAATGATAAATGTCGAAAACATTACATGACCATAAAAAGGAAATACCGGAATCAAACATTGGTAGTCCAAAAGTAAAGCTCATCACACACAAACATAAGTACTGTAAATTAAAGGACTAAACAATGTCCATGGAAAGAGTATCAAAGTATAGATAATGCATAATGTAAAGAAAGGCTAGAAAGCTCCCAGTCCATATGCACGTACGCTTAAAGTTTACGAGCGTCTCTGAGTACCTACCGTTTTGGGAACATGAAAAGGAAAACGACTGAGCAATACGCTCAGTGCACGGATGTACAATAAAGCATGAATAATATAAGCATATAAGCATATAACAGCGGAAGAAACTAAGTCCTGAATAACCCGGTTAAGTCTTAATAAAACTGGTTTTATAGTTTGAAAAGCCTTATGTTTATCTTGTAAAAACTGTTTAACATATTTTACCATTAGCCAATATAGGTCATGAAAATCAACGTTGCATGAATACTTGGAGGGGTGACCTTGTCATGCAAATTAGAGGGGCTGCCTTTAATTTAATATACTGGTTTTTTGGTAGGAGGGATCAGCTCCTTGTGAAGGATGCAAGGCACACACCACATTCACACTGAGTAATCTGCTGAAAAACATGTAACTAGGATGCACCCATACGCCCACATGATAAATATAATAATATGGCCAAAAGCTGAAGGGATGCCACGAGCAATCACTCCGCCGTGGGGAAGTCATAACACCAGTGCCTCTAGTGTTATGGTTATGGTACCTCCATAACTAGGTGAAATTGGCCATGCATGTATATGGCTTCAGGTATTCTAATTTAAATATAAGCAATCAAACATATAAACTTATACTATGGGAAAACAGTTGGCTGCATACGGGGAATCCTAATAAGGAAAGAATGTCCATACTGAAAGGACGGGAATCCGTACCTTATGTCCAGTGAACGAAGAAGACGAACGAAAGAGAGTCCTATTTCGGTATCACTAATGCTACATAAATACATACGTGTATAAGTATCTGATTACTAAATATGTAACTGGTTTTATATCATGTCTTAGCTTGTTTTATATATTCATGTCATGTTTTACTGTTTTAAGCTTTATACTGTGTTTATCTTATATTCTGTCTATTCTGATAAAGTATTACTTGTATTTCATGTATTATTATACTTGCTGTGTAATAATAAGTAACTTTCTAAAAATAGTAGGTTTCCTAAAATAGAAAGTTTCCAAAAATAGAAAGTTACCAAAAATAGAAAGTTTCCAAAAAAAGAAAGTTTCCAAAAGTAGAAAGTTTCCAATAAACAAAAAGTTTCCAGAAATAGAAAGTTTCCAAAAATAGAATTACTGCTTAAAATAGATAAGTTTCTAAAAATAGAAAGTTTCCATAAATAGATTAGCTGCCTTAATTTAATAAGTTTCTAAAAATAGAAAGTTTCCATAAATAGATATAACCTAGTTAAATAAGCTAATTATATAAGCTTAAGTGTTTTCTGATTATTATTCTAAGTCATGTAGTTATAAAGTATAGTTTATTAGTTATTACATGTAAATTAAATAAACTACAGTTTAAAAGTATTTAATTAAATATATCATGATTTTAATTAAATAAAGGTAAAATACTTAGGTTAAAACATGTATTATTAACTATTAATAATATAACCTAAGTCATGTTAATTAATTAATTATAGTCATGGTTTTAATAATTAATTAATTATAAAGTCTAATAAAATGTAAAAACTTAAGTTAAAATTCATGATCTAATAATTAAATTTATAACATAAGTCATGTACATTAAATTAATCATGTCATGTTTTATTAATTTAATTTTAAAACATAACTAGTAAAATCATAAACCTTAAAAATAATTTATGAACCGGACCCGTGACTAAAAACCATGAATCGAACCCGTAACTAACACCATAACCCGAACCACGTCGGGTTTCCCCTTGGTTTTGCTGCTGCGTGGGACCACCACCACCATACCGAGACCATATGGTCTCGGTGGTGTTACATAAGCCAAGCCAAGACCCCTATGGGGCTCGGTTAGGCGTCGGCTAGACCACAAACACCCCTAAACCATTGATTTGATTTACCCCATGATCATTAACATGTTTAAATAATTGTTTTTAATTAGTTTTTAAAAACATCATGATTTTATGTGATTCATTAAATCAAAACATAAAAGAAAAGGTTAAAAAGGTTATACCGATTACTTGAAACAAATGAGGATGAACACACACGAATCCTTGCAAAATATCCAAGATCAAAATCAACCCGAACACCCCCTTGTGGTGTTGTATATCCGGCGGCCAAAGGGAGAAGGAAGAAGGAGAAGAACTTTTAGGGTTTTAACTATTTTCTTGATTTGTAAAAAGTGAAACAACTTTTTACCTTAACCCCCTAGTTAGTAAATTTTACATGGGCCAAGCCCATGTTTCCTTGGTATGCCGCGGGTAGGGGCCCCACTTGGGGTAACCCGTACTTTTCTCGAGTCTAAATATTATAGTGTGTTCTCGTGTTTTATCGTGTTCGTGTTTTACATGTTCTAATTAATTATTGATCGTGACTTAATATATTTATTCGTGTTCGTAATAAATATATATACGTAAGTAATATTAGCTCGTGATTAAATCACGTTCATGATTTCATGATCGCATGTTCGTGATTATAATTATTATTGGAATAATTATCATGTGTTCATACGTAATAAATACTTATCATGTTCTAACACGTACCTAATACTTAAAATTCTTATACGTGAAACGTAACGTGCTATAAAAGGAAAGTTCTAATCATGTACGCACGATCTAAAGGGTACTATTCATGGTAAAAGCATGCGGGTTTTACATCGCCTCTCTTACAAATCCAATAATTACCTTGCTCCACCCGGTTTCCCACCCCAACAACCCACCCAAAATCAAGCAAACCCTCCACAATTTCTCAATAGAAATCAAGGGCCAAGGGGAAATTACCAAGGGAACAACAATAATATAGAGCCTAACAACTTTCAAAACCAAGGGAACAACTTTAGTGGCAATAACCAAGGGTTTGACAATCAACCTACACCTTTCCAACAACAAGGATTTCAAGGAAATGGGCCAAATGATTTTAGCACCATTGAGCTTCTTCATAAGATGAACCAAGACAATGAAAGGATATATCAAGATAATGAAAGAAGGATCCGTAAGAGTGAAAAGAGAACTCAAGATCAATTAAGAGCTATGCAAGAGGAGACAAACAAGAGGTCTATGATGCTCTTAAATCAAAGACCACAAGGTGCTTTACCCTCCAACACTCAAACCAATCCAGGGGCAAATGTGTAGGATATGTAAATCTTGATTATGTTTTAGAGAGAGAAAGAGATAGAGAAATGGTGGATTACACACACTTCTAGAGAGAGAAACAAATGTTTACTATGTGAAAAATGAATAACCACACACCCTCTCCATCTAAGGAGAGGTTTTATATACCCAAGCCCTTGTCATGGGCTTGGGCTTACATTTGGGCCGGCCTACACATGTTGTAGGCTAGGCTTTGGTTTGTTTGTTAAATAAAGATAAGTAACTAAACTACGAGCTATTACATGGACTATCTCCCCCTAAGGGAGGTCACTCCAAACAAGGGCATTACCCAAGTTACAATAATAAGATAAACCTAGCATACTATGCTTGTCTTGAGCTCGTAGTCTTCGTCTTTCTTTTCCTTTTTCTTTTCTGGTGAACATGCTGATGTGATCTTTGATATCAATCTTTAGAATTAATCTCTTGCCTTGATCTCGTGCATCCATCACTTGTGATCTTCGCCTCTTCGTGACGCCATGTCCCACATACTTATACCTTCGTAATTCTTAAAAGCTTCAGAGTTTGATACAACGGAAGACTTAACTTTTAGGCTTTCTTGAATTAGATGAGGTATTAAGTGCATAAAGTATAAGCATGCGGGGACGACTTCTTCTTGGATTCCGCAACGCCACCGTCTTCAAATGCCGCAACATAAGTAGATACGAACGAAATGGCTTTGAACATTTCATTTTAATTCGGTAGCATGTTACCTCCGGTCGGTGAAGACCGTTGGACGATATAAAATATCGTACTTGTGGCAGGTAGATTTAATTAAAAATCTCCTTGACAAGATTTCGCGGGTAAACCCGTTCTCTTTACTCGACCGTCCAAAGCTGACTGTGAACGTAAAGAGTGAATCATTTGGATAAAATTATCCGCATGATTGAAGCCGTCAATTCTGATTCCTGGAACAAGTTTGATTCATTAAAGAATCACACCATCGTTGCTTTCCAGTTGTCACGAGCTTGATTCATATTGAATCTTGCAAGTTACCTACTAAGTGCTGTTTGAGGTTAACACTAGAAGGATTTCCACTCATCACTGTGAACACTAAGGTATCACTCTGAGTGTTCTGGCAAGTCACTAAGATATTGCGTAGAGGCCTGGAACGTGTTTAAATTCATTTAAGAATTAAACCACTGTTGCTTTCCAGTTGTCACAATTTTGATTCATAAAGAATCGCACAAGTCACCTACCATGAGCTTTTTGATATTCGCTCAAGAAGGATTTCCATCTTCATTGTAAATACTTTTGTATTACTCGGATGTTCAGGCAAGATCATGAAGATTTTGCGTAGGACTCTTAAGATCTTTCTTACTTTTCACAGTGTGTGAAGAAGTAAGGAGTTATGAAAGTGTGTCCTAATGAGATATTTGATAATCTCAAATGGCTCTAGACTCGATCGTGCATTTTGGATTTTAGTGATCGGAGGCTGGAGGAGTGCCACCATTTCAATACCAATTTATTCAGAGTGAATAAGTCAATAGATAATGTGTTGTCTTCGTGTGATTAAAACAAATACCTTTTGAGAGATATCTGAGTTAGCTGGGATGGGTTGTGCATTGCATCACTGGGTCCATGATGTCTATCTTCAATATCAAGAATCATTAAAAATGATCTCAATAGCATATGTATTGACCCGGTTTCTGCCTAAAGTTGTAAGGAGGGCTTCTTTCTTTACACCCTTTATCTTTACAATTCTTTTTCATTCTTCAACCCCTTCAATGCTTACCAATACGTCATCACTAGGACCTTGTTGTGATTGTTCTAGTGCTAACTTAAGTACTTGGTCGGCATTCAGCTACGTTCACAATCTTTCTCCAACTTTCCTAAGGACTACTATTTCTAGCTATGGAATGTCCTTAGGAAGATTCCTCCGATTCTGGAAGAATCATAGGACTTAACCTATCCTACCATCCTTATGTCACCACAATCTTCATCGTCGTGAAATAAATGGGTTGTGGGTAAGTATAAATCACCATGAAATCCATTTTTGATGTGCAAATCCGTTTTGCTCCCCCTTAGCACATGCCACGATATTCGAAAACATTTCACATATGTCGGGATGAGCCATCACGTTAAGTCAAACCATTTTTAATCATTTCCCATATTAAATCACATTTTCTCCCCCATATTAAAAATATTAACCCAATCGATGTTTTTAATATCAATTGATTTAATGAAGTTTTAACAAATGCGTTGGCAAGAAAAATGCAAGTCCGTTTTATCTTCATGATATCAAATGTATGAGATATGATACCGATTTGTAACATGATCACATATTCACCATATTTGAAAAGAAAATTTACAAGGTTGGACCTGATTGATGAGAACATCATATGATAAGATCAAATGGTTCTTGTCAGAATATGTTGGTCACCTCGTCACGTCTGAAGTCATCTCTTGACACCACGTGTACGATTGGTATTGTTGTCTTGACATCAACTTGTGAGCTTGGCACTTTCGGCATCGAAGATTCTGAATGCTTGACAATTGCTCCCCCTCAATTGTTGACCCGTGTGCTATTGAAAGAGCTGTAGTCGTCGGTTGAGTAGTTGCATCGTCGAGTATGTAGATACCAATTGTAGATTGATATGGTTGTAGAGATGATAACTTCATAAAAACAAGACTTCTCTTGTTTTAACAAATAAATGCACTGAGGCGTACATAGATTTGTGTAAGACCAAGTTATAAAGTAAACTTGATCCCTTACAAGGTTTTAAAGTAAATCTTGCCCGAGAAAATTAATTCCCGTTGTGAGCCAAAGATTTCATAAGAAATACTTGACTTTAATATGAAAACCGGGTTGCAGTCAGAAATAACTACAAGCCATATAGGCATGTTTTATGAAATATTTACAACTTTTGTACGAACTCTATTTATGGCGCCGTGTCGATATTAATCAACATTTCTAAGGCCGTAAATATTATCGTACCAAAAGACATGCCTTTGAAAAATAAAGTAAAAATATTTTTGGATTTTTATGAGTTTTTCAATTTTTATGGTTTTTATATGGTTTTATATTTTTGCATTTTGCTTTTGTGGATAAAAATATAAGCAATATATACAAATGATCACCAAGGGTACGGAGAATAGTTTTACCACCACTATTCTTTCGCTTCATCTGCCAGTTCCTTTAGAGTCTCAGGCGAGAAAGTTCTCATTCCTAGCTTGTCGGCCAAAAATTCAATTCGAGCGCGATCTAAAGCCTTCGTGAAAATATCCGCCAATTGATACTCAGATCGGACAAAGTAAAGCTCGATTACTCCATTTTCCACTTGCTCCTTGATGAAGTGGTAGCGAATGTCAATGTGCTTCGACCGGGAGAATTGAACATTGTTGCAGCATAAGGCAATTGCACTCTTGTTGTCACAGTACATCGGAATTTTGTTGAAACCTAGACCATAGTCGGTTAATTGCGATCTCATCCAAAGAATTTGAGCACAGCAACCGGACATAGCTATGTATTCTGCTTCCGTACTTGAAATTGCAGCACTTTTCTGCCTTTTCGATGCCCAACTGATTAGTCGATCTCCTAGTAGTTGCAAAGTTCCACTCGTGCTACGCCTTGTATCTTGACAACCCGCGTGATCCGCATCTGCATATGCCATTAGGGCAATCGAAGAGTCCTTCGAATACCAAGTCCCCGATTAATGGTTCCTTTAAGATATCGAAAGATCCATTTCACAGTAGACAAGTGTAACTCAGTAGGTCGAGTTTGATACCGAGCACACATACATATAGAAAACTGAAGATCAGGTCGACTAGCTGTGATATACAGAAGAGTACCGATCATTCCACGATACAGTGTCGGATCAACGGCAACTCCATGTGGATCTGCATCAAGCTTAGTTCGTTCCACCATTGGAGTATCCACAGGGTCGCAAGATTCCATCTTATACTTCTTTAGCGATTCAAGGGCATACTTGGATTGATTGATAAAGATGCCTGTGGGACTCTGAGATATCTGAAGACCTAGGAATGATACCTTGCCCATCATTGACATCTTAAACTTGGAACACATGAGTTTCCCAAACTCGTCGGATAAGGTTTGGGTCGAGGCTGCAAATAATATCATCAACATATATTTGTACCATAATCATATCTTTACCTCGTTTATGAATGAACAGGTAGGATCCACCTAGCCTTTAGCGAAGCCTTGCGTAATGAAGAATTGTGATAGTAGATCATACCATGCGCGTGGAGCTTGCTTCAACCCATAGAGAGCCTTCTTAAGCTTGTACACATGATTAGGATAATTAGGATTCACAAAACCATCCGGCTGTTGTACATAGACATCTTCCTTGATTTCACCATTAAGAAATGCCGTCTTCACATCCATCTGATAGACGATCATATTCATATGGGCTGCATAAGCGAGGAATAGTCTAATAGCTTCCAAACGGGCAACAGGTGCAAAGGATTCCATAAAGTCGATGCCTAATAATTGCTTGTATCCACGAGCTACTAGTCTATCTTTGTTCTTCAATATTCCGCCTAACTCGTCGAGTTTCACCTTGTAAACCCATTTCAAAGTGAGTAACTGCACTTGATCCGGGCATGGGACAAGTTCACATACTTCAAGACGTATGAATTCGTTATGTTCTTCTTGTATAGCTTCTATCCAACAGGATTGAGTAAAAGCTTGTTGCCATGTCTTAGGTTCAACTTCAGTGAGAAAAGCATCAAAATGACAAAACATTGCATTTTCTTGTAGCTGATTCGTGTGGATACCGGACGATTAAGGTCACAAATAATAGAATCTATAGGATGATCCTTTGTCCACTTGCTGTCATGTTCACGAATCCGTGGATTGGAGTAAACCGTACTAGGATCTTCCTCTAAGGTGGACGACCCGGCTTGATTAGGGTCGGGAATAGGTACACCAAAGAATGGAAGTTCACGCATTTGAGCAAATTCCAAATCGTGATCATCATCATCCTCTTCATCATCAATAGGCATGACATGGGTAGTTGATTCGGGTGTTGGTTGAGAATTACTAGTGGATGGTATATCTTGACCAATTGTAGGTGCAGATGTGTCTGATTGTGCTTCAGTTGCTGGAGCGACAACTTCGGTTACCTGAGCTATTACCTTAGGTTTTGGAGCAACAATAGTTGGAGGATTAAAGAATTTATCAAAGAACGGTTGAAACAACGTATCCCATTCATTCCTAGAAGGTGGTGTAAATGATGATGAAGTAGGGTTGTTTGGGACAAGAGCAGAACTAATGTTGAGCTGCTTTGCTCATAAGCCATTGTTGTCAGCTCATTAAAATCAACATTCATAGTTTCGAGGATCTTACGAGACTTACGATTGTAGATTAAATATGCCTTCTTTACGGGTGCGTAACCAATGAAAATACCAATATCTGCCTTTGGTTGAAGTTTACCCAAATTGTCACCATCATTATTTAGATAGCAAAGAGAACCAAATACATGAAGATATGATAAATCTCGTATTTTACCATGGAGAAGCTCATAAGGTGTTTTACCATGGCGTTTACGAATTAGTGACCGGTTTTAAGTGTACACTGCTGTAGATACTGCTTCTGCCCATAAAAATGGAGCCTTTGCGTAAATTAACATCGTTCGAGCAGCTTCCATAAGTGTGCGATTTCGCCTTTCAACGACACCCATTTGTTGTGGAGTGCGTGCAACGGATGTTTCATGAGATATGCCAACTTCTTCATAATAATCACTCAAGATTTGATTCACAAATTCGGTTCCATTATCTGTACGAATGCGTCGGACAGTAGTGTTGAGACGCACTTGAATCATCTATTAAAATCCGATGATGAATTTAGGTGCCTCATTTTTTGTTGTAAGAAATTTCACCCATGTAAACCGAGAGTAATCATCCACAATAACGAGGATGTACCTTTTACCACTAAGACTTTCAACACGCATTGGCCCACAAAGATCCATATGCAACAAATAAAGTTTCTCTTGGTTGGTGTCTTCCGTCTTAGGTTTGTAAGATTTCTTACTGATTTTCCCCATTGTACACACGGAACACAAATGATCCTTGTGAAATGAAAGTTTAGGAAGACCACGAACAAGTTCGTTTTTCGCCAAATGATTAATAGCGTCAAAGTTAAGATGAGATAACCGTCGATGCCATAGCCATGACTTAGTCTTCGATGCTTTGGAGAGAAGACATACGAGAGAAGCGGCCATCATGTCTTGTAGAGACAAAGAGTACAAATTATTTCCTCGAGTACCTTTCAATAAATCAACCCCTTCCAAATTACGAATGAAGCAGGTATGTTCTTGAAAAGTAACTTCTAGGTTTGCATCACAAAATTGTCCCACAGAAAATAAGTTGTGACCGAGACCCTCCACATAATACACTCTTGAAATAATAACATTCCCAATATGATATTCACCATAACCCATTATCTTTTCAATATGATCATTTCCAAATCGAACCGTACCAAGAAACTTGCTGACGAAATTTCTGAGCTGAGAGCGATCTCCGGTCATATGCTTGGAGCAACCAGAGTCCAAATACCAGAGAACAATTTGGACCACTTGTTTTCAACAAAAACAGTAGACAATGCATTGGAAACAATTGGTTCCGGAGTGTTAGCAGATAAAGTTAAAATATTATCAGAATTGCTAACATTTTTGTGACCCTTAGATTTCCTGCGTTTTCTAATGTGAGTCTTAGCACTAACAGGTTTTACTGTTCCAACTTTCTTAGGTTTTGGATTATTCGCGGGCACTACAGTGGGAGTAGACCTATTTAAAGGGCACTTGATTCCTACAGTAGTGTCAGTGTTCCTAGTTAAAGGACACGCTTGTGTTTTGGTAGCCTTGGTACTCCTAGTTAAAGGGGACGCTTTCTTCGCGTCAGTGGGAGTGATCCTAGTTAAAGGGTACATATTTCCTACTATAGTGAAAGTTCTACCAGTGGGACGCCACATCCAACCAACTTGGGTTAACACTTTCCCAGTCGGTTTCCATTCTAATCCATTTTTCCGGGTATGCATCTCATTCACATGGTCAATAAGGCAAGAATCATGACGACTATAAAACATACATTCATTGAAATTCCAACATTTTAAATTAGAATTCACAGTAGGCTTAGAACGCTGCACAACCACAGAGCCTTTAGGTTTAGCTACATGATTCTTTTTATTCAAAACAAAAATAACATTCCTAGGATGGGCTTCTACTTTCTTCTTCACTTGACTACTAGATGGGGGCAAGATCCTATCATTCTTCTTGTTTCTTTTAAGCTTAGATCTTTGAGCCTTAGTAGTGGTGATTACTCCTGTAGAAGGCAACACGGGAATATTAGAAGCTGGTTTTGATTCCGCCTTATCTTTAGTGACCAATGTTTGAGAAGGTTTAGTCCTAGGGCCCTTATTAAATGGTGTGACGGCTATAAGGTTCCTTTTGATTGCACTAGAGGACGATGCTGAGACAGTGGCTGAGTTATCCACAACATTCTTACCTTTTAGAGTACGAAGTGTTTCCTTTAACTCAGCCGAAGCCAAATTATTATCACAAATTTGTTCCCTCAAATCAGATATTTCCACCGACTTTTGATTCAATTGTTCAATCAATGATTGATTCTGTGTAGTGGTATGAGCACATGCTGGTTGTACTGAATCAAAAAGTCGTGTATTTTTCTGTTTTAAGTTTTCAACTTTGGACAAAATCTTGGAAACTCGATTATCTTGATCAAGTTTAAAATTCTCAGCGGCCTCAAGTACGTTCACACAGTGAATCTCCTTAGATTTCTCTACGTCTATCGGCAAAGATTTAGCAACCTTGTCACTTGGCTGACGCTGTTTTGATTGTAAATTCAATCGAAAATTCTTGTCAAAGTTTTCATCATCGATATTAACACCTTCGAATGACGTTTCAAAGATTTCTTGAATAAATTGTTGCTTGCATTCAATCGAAATACAATGTGTTTGAATCTCATCAAAACGTTTTGAAAGCGAAGAATATGAATCTTGAAGCTATAAAAATTCAGCGTCAGATTCGTGACAAGTACTATCTACCACAGTATCCACAGATGTAACATTATGCACAATAGAATCATTATCAACACTTTTATTCACACAGACAGAAACTATATCATGAGACATCACTTGCTTCAGAAGCTGATCATTTTGGCGTGAAACCCGTTCTATTTCAAGTAAACTGTTTTCATAAGCATCATCCATTTCATTGAATACACGTCTAAATTCTTCTATTTCCAAAAGCAAATCTTGATCAATATTACTAAGACAAACTTTAACATTCTTTACAAACAAAAACAATTTCGTCTCGAAACGCAGCTCTAGTGTGCTCAAAATTCCATTCACCTTCCGTTATGGCCGAGGCCGTCGTACGTTCCAAAATGACCTTGTCAAAATCGGCTAAGTGTTGGTGAACCGCATTTAAGCTAACGGACGCCTTGCTTACCGGTGGAATTAACTTTGTTAAATCCGTTTTGACAAGTGTAGGAGACGTACTAGGAAGGTTTTCATTTGACAAACTTTGGGGCACAAGAACTGTCAATTCTGCTAATTCCTTTTGTAAGCGAATGCGTGTCTTTTTCGAAAATTGATCTTTGTTATGTTGATCATAATCAATTGTATGGAATTTTGAAAGCATTTTAGAATGAGTTTCATCCGCAAGTGACTGTGTCTCCTCAGTACTACGAACAAAAGGTGCTTCTTTTGATTTGCCAATTATGGTCATATCATAAAGACCGGGAATATGTTCCTGAGCTTGTTTTGCATAACCGGGATTAGGTGGTAAATCTTGAAGACGCTTAAGTTCGAGTTCTTTAAATGATTTGTTAAAAGATGAACCTTTTCTGTGGAAGCGTATTGTTTTAAAAGCTGTTGTTCTTTGAATTTAAGAAGTTTGGTAGCATTAATTTCCGAGTCAAACTTTTTAGACTCGAGAGTTTCAAAATCCATTTTAAGTTTCTGAAAATCATTGACAACCGACTCTTTTTCTTTTAATTCATTGGAAAGATTAGCTTTTAATGATTCTATTTCTTTCAAGTGTTCAATCTTTTCAAAACGAAATTGGTCAAATTCAGAACATGTTATTTTCTCTGCTTGAGGGACCATTTCGAAAGCTTTGACCTTTTCTTTATGCAACGCAAGCTCAGCAGTTAGGGTGGAATTGGTATCTACGGATTTTCTGAGGCCATATGCATTTGATCAATAATATGTTTAGGCACCATGACCAAATCATGTTGAGCATAAGATTCCATACCCGTCGTAGCATTTGGTTGAGGTTCACTCAAATGTGTAGGATTGGGTACCACATCATTTGAGTTACTAGTCCCCGAATGCTGTTCGAGATTGTCATTTTCATGTCCAACTTGATGTTGGTTATCATCAATATTATTAGATGTGGTTGGTACCTCACTGACAATATTAGAACCGTAGTGAGAGAGATTAGCAACGAGAGCAGCTTGGGCAGAGTGAATGTCATCACAATCCGAATCATATGCGTCAAGATCATCTGCTTGATAAGCTGCATTAGAAGTGGAAACGACTGTAATGCCTTCAGTATCTGCTGCCCCTAGGTTTGCAAGAAATGCTAACTCCTCTGAATCCAAAATCTTTCCCTTTGACTGAGCATCGACCAAATACATCTTCTCACGAAACCATGCATCACCCCTCCTCCTTTTCGGCTGAGTGCATTTCCTAGCCATATGACCTTGTCCTCGGTAATTGTAGCAAGTCACAACCTTTTTAGGACCAATGGGGCTTCCATTTCCATTAGCTTGAGAATTCACAGCTTGAGCATTCACAGTCCTTGTAGGAGGTCCATATGAATTTTGCCTTCCCTGAATAGGTTGCACTGTTACTTGACCATCTTGAATAGTAGCTTGTTGTCGAGGATTTGAAGAGGTGAGGAGCTGATTGTTTGTTGGTGGAAATCCTCTAGTTGCAACAAGTTTTGACAAGTAGGCAGTGAGATGGTTTAGAACATCAGCTGGCGTATCATTTGGAGTAAAGACCGGTGCTTGGATTGGTGGAAGTTCATTAGAGTAGAAAGCTTGTGCTGGTTGTGCTTCTATTGGAAAATATCCTTGCTGAGGAGTATAGCCCATTGGAGAAGTGTTGGCTTGTGATGGTGATGTCTGATATGGTGGTTGATGTGGAAAAGATTGTTGATGAACACTTTGTTGATATGCTTGCTATGGCATCATTGGTGGTTGATAAGATGTTTGCTGTGGTTGCTGATAGGTGTGTGGTGGTGGCTGCTGCAAGTATGATGGTTGTTGATAAGTATAAGCTATGTTTTGTTGAGAAGCATACATTGCAAGTGGATCATGAACTTGAGGTGTAGACAACCGAGCCTCGATCACATGGCATTCGTGTTGTTGAAGAAAAGCTTGAAGTTGGTCCACATTGGTGTTATGCAATTCCTTAGCCAATTTAACATCCGTCACGTATTTTTTCCATTCTGGAGGAAGAGTGTTCAAATACTTGGTGTTCAATTGAAAGGTAGGAATTTCCATGCCATAGATATTAAGCTCATTTAACAACAGGGTAAATCTCAGATAGTAATCATTGAGAGTCTCCCCTGGCACATAGGCAAACTTATCAAAAGTATCATAAAGCTTACACTCTCGTTCTTGTTTAGTTAACGAAGGGCCTTGCATTAGAACACGAATTCTATCCCATAACTCTTTGGCAACTTTATGCTTGCTGACGAGTTTGTAGACATCTGGAGGAAGGGCTTGGAGAATGATATTAGTAGCTTGTTTATCACACTTGTCTTGTATCTTAGCATCTCCAGTTAGTTCACCCGTTGTGCGAGGACGAGTAACAGCACCTTCCGTCAGAGTAACATATACCAATGGTCCATTGAGCACCGATGCCCAAATAAGATGTCCATTCTCCTTGTTCAACATATAAAGTTCCATTCGGGAATCCCATTCCTCATACATAGTCTTCACCAACATTGGTGGACGATTATCCGTACCCGAGAGGATGGACTTATCCGTAAGAGATGTGTACTCCATTTCAATAAGTTAAGATTTACAAACGTTGATCGAACAATGAGAGAAAGTTAATGTGTTTGTTGTTGTGTGTTAAAACCGAGAAATAATGTTGAAATCCCCTAAATTATTCTCTCGATAAACCAAAAAATCCAAGACTAAATTACACACGATCGGAATGCACAAAACAAGGTCTGTCGCAATACTTGATCGCAATAACTATCGAAATGCACAAACAAGTTATGTCGCAATGTCTATCGGAATCACTGTCGGAATGTCTGATCGCAATATCTGTCGGAATGTATGATCGCAATACCTATCGGAATGTATGATCGCAATACCTATCGGAATGTATGATCGCAATACCTGTCGGAATGTCAGATCGCAATACCTGTCGCAATGTCAGATCATAATACCTGTCGGAATTCAGATCGTAATACCTGTCGGAATGTGGCTAAAGAAATTTTGGCAGAGTAACATTTCGAAATTGCCTTATACCCGATCGCAATGTACGAAGCAAGGAGCTATAGCAATGTTTGATCGGAGTAAGTGTCGAAATAGCCTTTGATCGCAATGTAGAGACCCTAGGTCTTTGCGATCACAATGAAGAAATCAGCCCACTTTGCGATAGAAACAACTTTGCGATGGAGACAACTTTACCACTATTCTCGGAAAGTACACAACAAATTCGCAATTTTAATCCTAAAAACGAATCAAACACCCAAAAATTTGTGTTTTTAACCCAAAATACCAATACCAAATCACTATAACAAGTAACTAGATAACGTATATCAAGATTAAAGCATAAAAACACAAAAAAAATTTGTTACTTTTGAATTCGGATCAAAATAGCCGAAATGATCAAGAAAACAAACACAAAAACCAAGCAATCATCCCATGGCTCTTGATACCATTTGTAGGATATGTAAATCTTGCTTATGTTTTAGAGAGAGAAAGAGATAGAGAGATGGTGGATTACACACACTTCTAGAGAGAGAAACAAATGTTTACTATGTGAAAAATGAATAACCACACACCCTCTCCATCTAAGGAGAGGGTTTATATACCCAAGCCCTTGTCATGGGCTTGGGCTTACATTTGGGCCGGCCTACACATGTTGTAGGCTAGGCTTTGGTTTGTTTGTTAAATAAAGATAAGTAACTAAACTACGAGCTATTACATGGACTATCGTTGGAGTGACCGATCCTTCTTAATACGTAAAACGTATTTTCAACAAAATGTAAATGAAATTACTACAAGGAGTGGAAAAACAACAATTGATCCTTCAATTCCTCCTACACCTCCTTTGGTAACTCCTACTACGGTTCGTCCTTGTGATAAGCCTACACCTTCAAAGCCTACACCTTCAAAGCCTACACCTTCAAAGCCTACACCTTCTAGTTTTACAACTTCAAAGCCTACATGTGACAACCCGTCAATTTCAGGTCGTTATTTTAATCTCGACTATTACGTATTACGTATTTATTTAATGAGAATTTTTAATTATCGACTAACCGAGAAGGTTATGACATAAAACTAGCATAAGAATGTCGATTAGATGAAAACCGGCAATGAATATGTTAGGTATCGATATTATATTCTTAATTTATCATAAAAATGATTTTATTACATTATCTTTATTTCTCGTGTTATACATTTTAACGAATGACGAGAACTATTAGTGATCACGATACCGACGGATGCCCAAATATTTATGTTTTATTATCGATTGTCTCAATATTTTATATTTTCGATGTTTTCGATTTAATTACGTTTTAAGTCGTGTCGAAGTTTTATTATCATATTTATGAAGCGTTTTAACTTTCGAAAAGTATTTTTACGAAACCCGAGCCCCGTAAATATTTTCAAAATTTACAATTTATATTTTCTACCTTGTAAACTATTTAATTGCATTTTTGGACCAAAACTATGCCTAAATGACAAAATCTACCCTACCCTTGGACTATAAATACATTTTCCACTAACTAATTTTTATTTAAAATTCATTTTTACAAAACTTTCACCCATCTCTTTCTTCCTCCCTTGTTTGCCATCCAACCCCAAACCAAAAACCCTCCCAAATTATTTTGATCAAGCTTGATTTAGCAAAAACTAACAAAAGACCCATCCTAGAAACTCAACAAGGATCATATTGGTATAAACATTTTCCACATGCATTCACTTATTTTTCTTTTCAAATTTTGGTGAAGAACATGTGTTTGATCCATTTTTATGGTTATGGTTGATGTTATTATTATTATATTTGAGTGGGATTGTTGTTGCATGCAAGGTTTTATTTATTTGATTTTTGTTAGATTGAATTTGAGGTTGTTAGGAGTTAGTTAGATGTGTTATGATAATATTAGAATGATAATATGAATATGTAAATTGTTAAAATGGGTCAAAATGGTGTTTTGGTATGATTTTTAGATGACCATTTTAGACCAGTAGGTAAAAGGCAATTTTTGAATTATTTACTGTAATAAACTTGTTAAACTAATTAGATAGGGTTGTAGAGAATTTCGTTAGCTTTGATTTGATATAAGATAGAGCTTCTAGCTCCAAACGAGCGCGAAGTTACAACAATTTTAGTATTCGTGTACCGGGAGACGGGTATCGGCACAATTCGAAAATTGTTGTCGATATTTGGATCGAATCTCGGGGACTATAAAATGAGTTTTAAAAATGTTCAAGGACTGTGGTAAGTTGCTAAACCTCAGGTCATGAGTCTATATTCAAACCCGAGTGTCGGTTTTATAAATGGAGTTGTTTAGATAAGTTAAAATGGTTTTACGAGTTGAAGACGTAAAACTGTCCGGTTTTTGCAACTCATAGATGTGTCGGGCAGAAGGTCTTAGAATCAATATTTTTGAATGAAATTTAAACTGAGTCTTATTCATATTATATGTGAGTTTGTGACCAAGTTTCTTCGAAACGAAATAGTTTAAGTAAGGCAAATGAGCTCTTACTTTTGGTAAGTACCGACAGATTTTTATTTGATCATATAGTCTAATAAAGTAAGATGTAAAGGAGTATAAAAGTACACTTGTACTACTATTATTTTTGGGATTATCATGGTTTTGTATTTTTTAGTTTGGTATTGTTTAAGTATTATTTATACTTGAGTCATTTATTAACGAATGCGCCTTATTTGGTAGGTTGCGGTCTTCGTATTTAACGGGCATCACGTATCATCGGCGATCGTCGCATTACTACTATTGTACCTAGGTGAGTCTATAGCCTTGCTTTTATACTATCTTGTAAAGATTTTTAAAACCCGCGAGGGGGATAACATGCTTGTTTTAAAATAGAACACAAAGGACCCAATTGTATGCTAGATGAAGTTATTTTAATAAGTTTGTTTCTAGCCTTAAAAGACCCATTGAATAATGAATTGTTAATCGAATGAACGCTAATACTATGGATAGATCTATCGGGGTGACGCCCAGTCCGGTCGCGACTAGCTATCACGTAGTGTTGTGATGCACTAGTAATGAAACATCGGATGCAATTGTATAAGAGAAATATACGTACTCGGCTAGGTGTGTTGGGCTGAAATCATATATGTTAACGTTCATTGTCATGAGACTTATGTAAAAACACCGATGATTATGTCTGATCCACATGATTGTCAACCATTGAAGGTTTATTCAGAATACTTGTGTTCGTTTATCAAATTTAAACTCTATATATTCACTCAGCATTTTTGTTGACTTTATAGCATGTTTTATCTCAGGTCCATGAAGAAGGCACTTAAAGGAAGGCGGTTTCGTGTAGCTTGCTTGTGAAATGTTTTGGCTCGCTTTTCCTAAACTATGTCCATTCAAAGAAACTTTTGTTGTTTGTTATGTTGTGTAAACTTGAAAACAATTTGGGACCGTGTGTGAAATATTTTACCTTTAATAATGAATGGATGTATGTTTTATTAAAACGACTCATTTTGAGGCGTTTTCTATGATATTGAGGTTGAACCATACCAGTAACACCCAATGATTCTTCCGCTGCTATGACCGAGTTCGTCACCTTGAAAGATGGTTCGTTCCGTATGTGTATCGATTACCGAGAGCTGAATAAGCTGACGATCAAGAATCGTTATCCGCTTCCAAGAATTGATGATCTATTTGATCAACTTTTAGGTTCTCGTGTTTTCTCCAAGATTGATCTTCGTTCTGGTTACCATCAACTTTGTGTACGCGAGGAAGATATTCCTATTACGGCGTTTAGAACTCGTTATGGTCATTATGAGTTCCGAGTTATGCCTTTTGGTTCGACTAATGCACCTGCTATATTCATGGACTTAATGAATCGCATTTGTAAGTCGTATCTTGATAAATTCGTGATCGTTTTCATCGATGATATTCTAATCCTCTAAGAGCAAGGAAGAGCATGCCGAACACTTAAGAATTATCTTGAACTTGTTAAAGGACGAAAAGTTGTACGCTAAATTCTCAAAGTGTGATTTTTGGCTTAATTCTATACAATTTCTTGGACATGTGATTGATAAAAGTGGGGTACATGTTGATCCTCTAAAGATTGAAGCAATTAAGAATTAGAGTGCTCCTACTACTCCAACTGAAGTGCGACAATTTCTAGGTTTGGCTGGTTATTACCGAAGGTTTATTGAAGGATTCTCTTTAATATCGAAACCATTAACTAGGCTGACTCAGAAGAATAAACCATTTGTGTGGGGCGATGAAGAAGAAGAAGCTTTCAAAACCCTGAAGATGAAACTCTGTAGTGCGCGATCTTATCGTTACCTGAAGGAAGTGAAGACTATGTTGTTTATTGTGATGCATCTCTTCAAGGATACGGTGCTGTTCTCATGCAACGTGAAAAGGTGATCACATATGCCTCTAGACAATTAAGGAAGAATGAGGAGAACTACACTACCCATGACTTGGAATTGGGGGCTGTGGTTTTTGCTCTGTGACTTTGGAGACATTATCTGTATGGTACGAAGTGTACAATATACACTGATCACAAAAGCCTACAATACTTACTGGGCAACGTCGATGGGTTGAACTCTTGAGTGATTACGACTGCGAAATTCGTTATCATCCGGGAAAGGCGAATGTGGTAGCTGACGCGTTAAGTCGAAAGGAAAGGGAGAAACCGATTCGAGTGCGTGCTTTGGTGGTGACAGTTCATAATAACTTACCTGAGCAGATCCGAAACGCACAAATCGAAGCGTGCAAGAAGGAAAATATTGCAGCCGAAAGATTTAGAGGAGATGGTGAAACATTTGAGAAGCGATCCGATGGTATCAAATGTTTGAGAGGTCGAATTTGGTTACCATTCTTTGGTGGACTGATAGACTTGATCATGCTAGAATCTCATCAGTCCAAGTATTCTATTCACCCCGGATCGGACAAAATGTACCAAGACTTGAAAGTTATACTGGTGGCCGAATATGAAAGCTGATATTGCAACATACATCGTGAAATGCTTAACGTGTGCAAAGGTGAAAGCTGAATATCAGAAGCCGTTAGGATTACTTGTCCAACCTGAAATTCCAATCTGGAAATGGGAGCGAATTACGATGGACTTCATCACAAAACTTCCAAGGACACCGTCTGGGTTCGATGCAATCTGGCTTATTGTCTACCGTTTAACTAAATCCGCTCATTTCATTCCAATCAACGAGAGGTTCGGTTTGGAGAAACTTGCCGACCTTTATCTGAAGATTATCGTGTGTAAGCATGGTGTTCCCATTTCAATCATTTCCGATAGAGACAGTCGTTTTGCTTCTTGATTTTGGAGATCACTTCAGAAATCTTTAGGAACCAATTTGGATATGAGCACAGCCTATCATCCACAAACCGATGGGCAAAGCGAAAGAACTATTCAAACATTGGAGGATATGCTGCGTGCTTGTGTGATTGACTTTGGAAGTAGCTGGGATAAGCACTTACCTTTGGCCGAATTCTCGTACAATAACAGTTATCACGCGAGTATTAAAGCTGCACCTATTGAAGCACTTTTTGGGAGAAAATGTAGATCGCCAGTTAGCTGGAGTGAGGTTGGTGATGATCAACTCACTGAACCAGAGATGATTAGAGAGACGACGGACATGATTGTGCAAATCAAGAATAGGTTGTTGTCTGCGGGAAGTCGACAAAAGAGTTATGCGGATGTGAGAAGAAAACCATTGGAGTTTGATGTGAGAGATAAGGTTATGCTAAAGGTATCACCATGGAAAGGTGTTGTACGATTTGGAAAACGTGGGAAGTTAAGTCCTCGTTATATCGGACCATTCAAGATTTCATCTAGAGTAGGACCAGTGGCATACCAACTTGAACTACCGCAAGAACTGTATGGGATTCATAACACTTTTCATGTATCGAATCTGAAGAAGTGTTTATCCGATGAAGAACTCGTTATACCGTGGGACGAAGTTAAGGTTGATGAAAAGTTGCACTTTATTGAAGAACCAATCGAGATCATGGATCGCGAGGTCAAGCAACTGAAACAAAGCCGAATCCCTATCGTCAAAGTTTGATGGAACTCTCGGAGAGGACCGGAGTATACTTGGGAACGAGAAGACCAAATGTGGAAGAATTACCCTCATCTCTTTGATTTCAACAAGCGATCGGGCAAAAACGCAAGTTGATCTTCGAGGGAGAATATCCTAATTTGGTGGGGATAATGTGACAACCCGTCAATTTCAGGTCGTTATTTTAATCTCGACTATTACGTATTACGTATTTATTTAATGAGAATTTTTAATTATCGACTAACCGAGAAGGTTATGACATGAAACTAGCATAAGAATGTCGATTAGATGAAAACCGACAAGGAATATGTTAGGTATCGATATTATATACTTAATTTATCATAAAAATGATTTTATTATATTTTATCTTTATTTCTCGTGTTTTACATTTTAACGAATGACGAGAACTATTAGTGATCGCGATACCGACGGATGCCCAAATATTTATGTTTTATTATCGATTGTCTCGATATTTTATATTTTCGATGTTTTCGATTTAAATACGTTTTAAGTCGTGTCGAAGCTTTATTATTATATTTATGAAGCGTTTTAACTTTCGAAAAGTATTTTTACGAAACCCGAGCCCCGTAAATATTTTCAAAATTTACAATTTACATTTTCTACCTTGTAAACTATTTAATTGCATTTTTGGACCAAAACTATGCCTAAATGACAAAATCTACCCTACCCTTGGACTATAAATACATTTTCCACTAACTAATTTTTATTTAAATTTCATTTTTACAAAATTTTCACCCATCTCTCTCTTCCTCCCTTGTTTGCCGTCCAACCCCAAACCAAAGACCCTCCCAAATTATTTTGATCAAGCTTGATTTAGCAAAAACTAACAAAAGACCCATCCTAGAAATTCAACAAGGATCATATTGGTATAAAATTTTCCCACATGCATTCACTTATTTTTCTTTTCAAAATTTTGGTGAAGAACACGTGTTTGATCCATTTTTATGGTTATGGTTGATGTTATTATTATTATATTTGAGTGGGATTGTTGTTGCATGCAAGGTTTTTATTTATTTGATTTTTGTTAGATTGAATTTGAGGTTGTTAGGAGTTAGTTAGATGTGTTATGATAATACTAGGATGATAATATGAATATGTAAATTGTTGAAATGGGTCAAAATGGTGTTTTGGTATGATTTTTAGATGACCATTTTAGATTAGTAGGTAAAAGGCAATTTTTGAATTACTTACTGTAATAAACTTGTTAAACTAATAAGATAGGGTCGTAGAGAATTTCGTTAGCTTCGATTTGATATAAGATAGAGCTTCTAGCTCCAAACGAGCGCGAAGTTACAACAATTTTAGTATTCGCGTACCGGGAGACGGGTATCGGCACAATCCGAAAATTGTTGTCGATATTTGGATCGAATCTCGGGGACTATAAAATGAGTTTTAAAAATGTTCAAGGACTTTGTTGCTAAACCTCAGGTCATGAGTCTATTTTCAAACCCGAGTGTCGGTTTTATAAATGGAGTTGTTTAGATATGTTAAAATGGTTTTACGAGTTGAAGACGTAAAACTGTCCGGTTTTTGCTACTCATAGATGTGTCGGGCAGAAGGTCTTAGAAGTAGTAATTTTGAATGAAATTTAAACTGAGTCTTATTCATAATATATATGAGTTTGTGACCAAGTTTCGTCGAAAACGGAATAGTTTAAGTAAGGCAAATGAGCTCGTACTTTCGGTAAGTACCGATAGATTTTTATTTGATCATATAGTCTAATAAAGTAACATGTAAAGGAGTATAAAAGTACACTTGTACTACTATTATTTTTGGGATTGTCATGGTTTTGTATTTTTGAGTTTTGCATTGTTTAAGTATTATTTATACTTGAGTCATTTATTAAGGAACGCGCCTTATTTGCTAGGTTGCGGTCTTCGTATTTAACGGGCATCACGTATCATCGGCGATCGTGGCATTACTACTATTGTACCAAGGTGAGTCTATAGCCTCGCTTTTATACTATCTTGTAAAGATTTTTAAAACCCGCGAGGGGGATAACATGCTTGTTTTAAAATAGAACACAAAGTAACCGATTGTATGCTAGATGAAGTTATTTTCATAAATTTGTTTCTAGCTTTAAAAGACCCATTGAATCATGAATTGTTAATCGAATGAATGCTAATACTATGGATAGATCTATCGGGGTGACGCCCAGTCCGGTCGCGACTAGCTATCGCGTAGTGTTGTGATGCAATAGTAATGAAACATCGGATGCAATTGTATAAGAGAAATATACGCACTCGGCTAGGTGTGTTGGGCTGAAATAATATATGTTAATGTTCAATGTCATGAGACTTATGTAATAACACCGATGATTATGTCTGATCCACATGATTGTCAACCATTGAAGGTTTATTCAGAATACTTGTGTTCGTTTATTAAATTTAAACTCTATAGATTCACTCAGCATTTTTGTTGACTTTATAGCATGTTTTATCTCAGGTCCATGAAGAAGGCACTTAAAGGAAGGCGGTTTCGTGTAGCTTGCTTGTGAAATGTTTTGGCCCGCTTTTCCTAAACTATGTTCATTCAAAGAAACTTTTGTTGTTTGTTATGTTTTGTAAACTTGAAAACAATTTGGGACCGTGTGTGAACTATTTTACCTTTAATAATGAATGGATGTATGTTTTATTAAAACGACTCATTTTGAGGCGTTTTCTATGATATTGAGGTTGAACCATACCAGTAACACCCAATGATTCTTCCGCTGCTATGACACAAAATTAGGGGTGTTACACTACACCTTCTCGTTCTACAACTTCAAAGCCTACTACTCCTTCACCTTCCACAACTATCAATGAAGAAACCAACAAAGAGAGTCCTTCAACAACTACTACTCAACCTTTACCAAAACCAAACCTTCCATATCCTTCTAGATTGAGAAAGGAAAAGCTTAAGAACAAGGATGACATTCAAGTGTCTAACTTTTTGAGGATGTTCAAGCAATTAAATACCAACATATCTTTTGCATAGGCTTTAGCTTACATGCCCAAGTTTGCCAAAATGTTCAAAGACCTTCTCTCAAACAAAGTGTTGGGCCAATGAAAGTTTTAACTATGGCCCTGTCTAGATTTGTTTAAATTAGACTAAGTGTTGAAAGGTCGCTGAGAGGACCAGCGACAGAGACTAGACCAGTGGAAGGCAAAGCCTCAGCTGGCACACCAGGATCATTCAAGTCAAAGACAACGTCAGAGAAGTCGAAGACAATCCGAAGTCAGACTCACCAGCGATTATGGATAGCTGGGATGTCAAAGGAATGCACTGGTGTTCAAGGATCTCTGAGTTGACAACACTCAGAGATCACTTAAGAACCCTAGAGACTTGGATCAAGCAAAGCTTATCCAACCCCTTATAGTTTAGGCGGGAGAATCTTACAAGTGTTTTGAGCGGGACAAAACAAGAGATTCAAAGTCAATGCCTAGTACGACCTAGTGGGACAAAGGTGAACAGTTGGCAGAACTGTTCACCTAAAGTAGTTAAAGGCATGTCTCGATTTGGACATGCATTTAATACGTTGTACTCTTCCATTCAGAAGATGACACGTATCAACTACCCCCACTAAGGATACAACCTCGTACCACTATAAATAGGGGATGAGAAAGAAGTTAAGATTTAACCCTTGTGCTTGGAATCTTTATCTAAGTTCTTTCTCCCACTAGAACCACTGAGGCCTCAGCTGTCCATCAGCGACTCGTTGGTTCTCTTGTAAACTTGAGTCTCGAATCAAGTTTACTTGTTCTAGGGTTCATTTCTTGTTGTTATTCAACAGGTGTATTCATAACACTTTGTAATACTTTGTTGATAATAGTTAATAAAGGATTACTCGTTTGAAAAGTATATCTATTGTGTGTTATTGTTTTTGTGTCTTAGTTTCAACAATAATCGTATTTTGGGACTTTCAATTGGTATCAGAGCGGTTTGATTTATAAAACCTTTCTAAAAACCGTTCTAGTTTTTAAAATCAAGATCCAAATATGATTGAAACTATCCCACCACCGTTTGGTCAATCTAACCAAGCAAATACTTCAACAAACGCTCCAGCCACCACATCTACTACCATGCCTACACCCGTTGTAAGCACTGGTGTAAATGAGGATGATCTTCCACAACTTCTTGATAATCGTGGAGGGTCACATGTGTCTAATGTTCCAGCGTTTGATGAAGAAGATTTCTCAAGTTGGAAAAGTGAATTTCTTATATACTTAGATGGCCTAGAACCCTTCTTGTTTGAAATCTTAGAAAATGGTCCGTATGTACCACTGGCTATTTCCTCTACACCAGAGAGACCCATTAAGAAACCTGTTAAGCAATGGTCTCCCGCTGATAGACGTCTGGCCAACCAGGACAAGAGACTTAAAAGTATAATAGTCTCTTGCCTACCCAAGAACATTATGAAGTCCATCATCAAGTGCAATACCGCACAAGAAATGTGGACTGAGTTGGTTCTAGGGTATGAAGGACGAGAAGAGACTAAAGAGACCAAAATCCAAGCATTAAGACTCAAGTTTAACGCTTTCAAAGCCTTGGAAACTGAAACTGTTTCTCAAACTTACACTAGACTTAAGATCTTGCTGAATGATTTAGGTAACAATGGTGTTGTACTACCCAAGGCTGAGGTTAATGCCACATTTGTAAACAGCTTGCCTAGGAAATGGCTTAGCCTTAACCAAACCCTGAGAGCAAATAATGCCATAAAAAATGATACTCTTGCTCAACTATTTGGTAGATACAATTATGAAGAAGGACTGATTGACTCTATTTACAAATCAGAGACTGATAGGTTTACTTCTCCTATATCTGGGTCAAAAGCTCTTGTTGCTAACCACTCTTTTCAGGATAGTGACTGATGTGTCGTGGATAGTATATGTGATAATTAGATACGTTATAGGGTAAATTAGAAAATTACCTTTAGGAAAAAGTAATAGACTAATATTACCAAAGACGAATTCAATTAAACACGTTGGTGAACCAAGTTCGTTGTACACGAAGATCTTATGAATTTGAGACGTTTTGCTTTGATTTGGACAATTGATTTGAATTTGTTTTCGGTTTTTAAACTACAATAAAAATCTACAAATTTTAAACTATTAAAAATAAACCTAAAGTGCATGAATCGTAAAACGGAATTAGTTTAATCTAAAAATTAAAGCTATTTAAAATCCTATTTTAAAACTTATCTTTTAAAATTACATTTACTCTATTTTAATTTTCTAATAAAAACTATTTAAAGATTTAACTTATCTAAAAACTAACTTTATTAAAATCCACTTATTTAAAAACTAATTGAATTTCTAAAATAAAACATTTATTTATTTATTTATTTATTTTATTTTATTTTTTATTTTTTATTTTTTTTATATATTTTAAAATAATTATTAGCACCAAAATTAAATTATTATTTTACTCTTTTTTTTTAAACTCTAATTTAACAAATGACATTTTAAACGTTTTTTTATGAAAAATGACAGAAAATAAATGTAATATTAAGTCCAAACGTAATTCTTAAACCAAATGGTGAGCCTGGCTCAGTTGGTTGAGGCGTTGTGTGTATGAAGGGCAGGTCTCGAGTTCGAGACCTGCAAGAGACAAATTTTTGGTATTATTATTTTGGAATTAGATTTTGATAAAAACTACAAACCAAACACACCCAGTTCGAAAGTTCAACCAAAATCACACAGTAAATAAAGAAAACATTAACTTGCCAAAACAAATAAAATCAGAATTTAACTTATTAAATCAAAATCAATTAAACTTTATATAGCAGCTTAACATTTGAAGTATCAAGTGTAGATTGATACATAACAGACCATGATACTAAATTCAATCAAATAACATTCAGAATCATCTAATTCAAACTCTGATAAAATTAAAGTCATTATCACTAAACAGATACCAGATAAGATCCTAAATCCTAATACCCCAAACTCCAAAATCAGTATAATAGATAAATCCAAATAGACCTGAACAATTACTTAATCAGATAGCAAGTTCTAAAAACAATCTTATCTCAGTAAGTTAAAACTAAATTAATCAGCAGACTTCAAATTCAGCATCTTAAAAAGAGACACAAATTCCTCAACCTCAAACAGCTCTGTAAACAAGATCAGAACTAAAATAATGACTAGCGAACAACGAAAAAAGTAGCAACTACGTTATCAAGCAAAGATTCAACGAGATCCTACCACTAGCTACAATAACATCAGCCTATCAAGACCATGTATATCAGTAAATTCAGCAGCCATATCTCAAGTACAGATACCTTATTCTCACGGATGTGTAACCGCTCCAACTACACGTGCTATTAATACTAACGTTCAATCATAAAAAAAGAAAAAAAACACATTAGCAGATGCACACATTCTAATACTCAGCAAAATATACAAATCCAACAGGCAGGAATATATAAATTTCAACTCAAGATCCATTATCACCAAATCGTTACATGATAATTCTTTATCAGTTAAACTGAACATAGAACAATGAAGCAGATCCACTATTGTAAGCATTCACATTAGATCTCTAAACACCAAACTCATCTATCATCAAAGATCTATAGCATGTTCATATATCAAGAACAATATCAGATTATCAACTCAGTTATACTCAGACTAATCTAAACAGCAAATCAAATATTGCCAAAAATCACAAATAACACAAATCGATTGAATATAACGGATTCAACTAATAACATTCAAACAAACATCTAAGAATAATTAAACTGAATCAATTATTCTAGCAGATAGCATAAAAAGAATGCAAATAAATATAAACCGAGCTTAACCATTTTACGAAGAACCGTTGGGCAGAAATCGCGCGCTGAGCGGATTTGTCTAAACCGATAGCACCATAAACACCATTACTCGAACCAGCTTTATCGATGAACAGATTCAGCTTATATAATAAGCCGATCCAAACACCACGAATCAATAGATAATCTCAATCCAAACATTAATTCTAAGTTTAACAGTGGTTAAACTTAATTCCCAATCTCACTTAAATCATTCAATTAAGCTATAACTTAAGCTTAACCAAACAATCAACAGTCATTATATCAATTTTCAAGAGTAGAAAATGCAAGGAAATTTAAAGCAGTTAAGTAAATAAAACGTAGACAATGCATTTATAAAACTGAAAATTAATTTCATTGAATAAAATCAACAATACATTATTTATAAAAGTGAAAAATTACAATTCCTACCTACAAATTTTTAATATAACTGAACTAAGTAAAGAAAGGGATACCCTTCTGAGTAAATGGGGAAGGGTTTTTATAGCGAACGAGAGACGTTGGTTGGTGATGATTATGATGATCCAGCCCTTTATCTTCTTATCTCTCCTTTCTGTTTTGATCCAAAGGTCGAAAAGAGTCCATAGTCACACGGATTGCCAACGTGGCAATCCGTTGTGCTTCTTGTGTGAGTTGATAGCTGAGTTGGCTCTTTTCTATTGGATGATTGGGGAAAATGAGCTGTTACTCCCAATCATATGATGCCACGTCCCAATCTCCTCCATCTTCAAGTTCCGGAAGTCATGGGAATTAATTAGAGGCGCGTGTGTAATCACGCGCCTTAATTAATTAAGCCCCAATTTTATTTTGTGCATCTAGGGTTGGGGTAACAGTGTATTTACAGGTTATTTGGGTTGGTTGAAAAGGTGAGAGGGATGAGTAATTTTGGGAGTATCGAGAGATAAATTATGTGTGGGAAAGAGATATAAACGTGTGTATTGACTGAAAAGTCGTGGGTGATAAGTGTGAGTTGGGTTAACTGATAAAACATAAACCGCTTCTATTTTCTTCCTTTCATGGGCTTTGAAACCCATGTTTACTCCATCCATTTATATTAAAACAATTTTGGGCCTTCATTTAGTAACTTTGTTTTTCCAAAGTCAAATAACTCTTCTATTAGGCTATCAGGCCCATTCAGCGCTTGTGGGGCCCACTTGTCCTCAAACTTGAGTCCATAAATAGAATCGACTTGACTTTTGGCTTCCTCGATCTTTTTCTCCAAACACGTGTCGGTTTTGCCGGTTTTTGTGATTATTGGTACCTACACACATGAAACAAAAAACAAACATATACAAGGCATTTTCCATTGATTTTATGAAATTATCGTTCGTTTTATGATATAAATGATATGAGTAATTACAGTCATATCAAATTCCCCCATGCTAAGCAATTGCCGTGTCCTCACACAATGATAAAATAAAACTATATCTACACCATTATTCAACTTTTGACTTTTTATTTTACAAAGACATAATGTATTGCTTTCATTATTTGAAAAGATAACTTTTAGGATCATAAAACTCAAATAGATTCATCGTCCTCGACTTTTCACTTTTCCATGCCAAGTGTAAAAACAAGATCATTGTTATTATAAGTTGGTAGACTAACACGAATTCATGTGGGCCAATTATTCACTTAGACTCCCTTATTCCTAAGTGTATCTCTTATATTTTATTGTTGTCTTAAATGATCACGAGGATGCATTGTTGACTTATTTCGATAATTTATTAGGCCGAAAATAAAGTGAACGATTTAATCAATAGTTAGCTAAAGGACAAAATCTTTTAAAACTGCTTCTCGGGACTTCATAAAGTTCATATCTTGGCATAACTTGTTTCGCGATTTGAGGCCTTTCTCGGACCGATATTTGGCAATGACTTAGTACTTTCCAACCTTGAGAGACGTTCACGAAATAATGGTCTTCTCTTCATAATATTTCTTCAGTTGAATTTTTGAGAGATTCATACTTGGACCACGACTTCTTCATTTTTCTCCAATCTTTACTTGGGATTTTGATTAACAACGATTCGCCTCCTTTTTGGACTTGGCTTCATTTATCCTCATACCTTATTTTTGGTCTTTTTGGATAGACTCCTCCATGACTTTTTGGGAGTATTTGCTTTTCGTCGTGTGTCTCGATCCTTCATATTGATTTTTGAATAATGAATCTTCACATCACTTGAGATCTTTAGCAATAAAACATAGCCCTCATGTCTTGTTAGGACCTTTTTGGACTCGCCAATCTTCGCATCCCGTTTCAATAAGTTATGCCTTGGCTATGAACTCTAATCCATACCGAGCAACTTTTAAACGATCTTGGGCTAGAAGCTAAGTAACTTTTCAAATCGTTCAACATTATTTATTGCAATTAAAATTTATTAACAAGTGATGGGAGAATAGGCTCATAATTAACTCACATAAATTCCCGAAAGAATACCACACTTATAATTGGCTCTATCATTTCTTGTTCTCCATATTGTAAAATTCCAAACATGAAATCAATGGATACTTAGCCTATTAAATCAAAGTTTTGGGTTTTCAAGTCATCTATTGGATCTTGCATCTTCTTATACTTTTACAAGTTTTAGAATTTGCGTTTTAAAGTTCCCTTGATAAACGACTTTCTAGGATCAATTATAGGAGCTTGCGAAAAGTTCTTGTCCTTAACTCGTATGAATTAAGACTTTCGCGTTTTAAAGCTCCCTATATAATAGCCTAGCAAAGCTTAATTCAAATACGTTAAGGAAAAGCTAAGGTTAAAAACCGAGTCGAGTCAAAAACTATTTTTATTGAAAGCTTACATTCGTGACAAAAACACTTATTTTCTTTATTAAAACTTAAAAATAACACAAAAAATTTAAAATTTTATTGAAAAATGAGAAAACAATACGTTTGGACACGAAAAAAGCAATTGCAAGCGATTATATCGATTGACTCCCCCATGCTAAAACCAAACATTGTCCTCAATGTTTCTTAGCTCAAGAGTAACACCCCCTTGCTAAGACACGAAGAGTCTAATGCAAAATCCTAGCATGAAAAGAGTACGCAAATCTATAAGCCGTTTATTAAATATGCCTCAAGATAAAACGTTAGTCACTAAAAATCAAGGGATAGAAAGTGTGCCCCTTTTTGGCATTCAAAGAATGGAAGATCAAGTGGACCGACAAAAACCGAACACGAGAGTCTTCAATGATAAGGGTCGTACCTAAGATCACAACACAACAAAACACGAACACGAGCTTGAAAGATCAAGCCTTATTAGTTGTTAGAAATTAGAAAGAAGATAGAATATACTCGTTTTTATTCACCGAGTCATGAGCTCGACTCGATCCCCGCATTCATTGGTCCTTAGGGAAAGTGGTAAAAACCGGCATATTGGAATAAAAACCAACATAAAGCACGATGCCGGGGTCAAAGATCTTATCCTCGTTGTCGGATGACAAACGAAAGGATAAAACTCCAACACAAACCTCTAAAAAGAGATGGTAGTCACAAAAAATGGTATGGATGTAGCATGCTCCACGAGGTAAACTCGCACCAAGATGATAGAAAAATCTTTCATTTATTACATCGGTGAAAGGCCGAGATTTCCCCAAATAAATGATTCCGTGATCGAATACCTCGTCCTCGGTGGATAAAGGAAAGGATAACACGGTGTCGTCCCCCCATGCTAATCCAAGATCATATAAAGCACATGGTAATGGTGGGATAAAAGTTTCATCCAAAGTGGAATCAACATTCTTTGCTTTAACGAGCATTTCACCCTTAGGAATGTGATCAATTGGGTCATGGTACTCAATATGAGACACATGAAAAACCCGCACATTAAGGTCAAAGTGGGTGGGAGGAGGACTTGGGACGAAATCATCATCAAGTAAATTCTCTAAAAAGAGAGCGTCCCCCTCCGGGTCGATATCATCAACACCCGGTGGTATCGAATCATGAGAAGCAAGAAAAGTGTCAATCTCCTCCATAAGCGGATCACTATCCTCAACGGGAATAGGAGATGGAGAGAAAGACTTGGGATTAGGCTTACAATTCAAAGCCTCGATCCTAGATATGAGAAGATAGACGTTGGATAACTTCTCACGAAGAACCACGTCTTCCACATCTAAATGAGTAAGTTCGTCGGTGAACTTCTCAAGGATCGGAATAGTCAAATCAACCTCATTTCCCGGTGGAAATGGGTCTAAAGGAGCAAGTTCAAAAGTGAACCTCTCATAAATCGGATCACTATCATCCTCATTTCCCGGTGGAAATGGGTGAAGAAGAGTAGGTTCATCGGTAAACCCCTCAAAATCCGAGTCGTGAATATCATCTTTATAAGAAAGTTCATCGGAGAACTCCTCATTAGAAAATTCACTAGAAGTAGAATCATCCTCAAAATCTTCATTTCCATCACAATTTTCATCATTAGAATTGGAGAAAATATCAACGTGAATGGAAGAAATCGAGTCATCACAATGTGGCAAATCACACATCTCATTGGAAATACCGTCAAACTCTCTTGGGTTTTGGACAAGAATAGTGCTAATATGCTCGTCCCCCTTGCTTAGAGAATTTTCGGGTTCCACGGTGGAAGATTCATGAATAGGAGTGGTGATGTCATGAGAGATTTCCTCATCATCTAGGATGGGAGAATCCTCGGGCTCCAAGATACGAATAGGACAAACAATAGCACTAGACGAAGGATGAAGAGCCATAAGATCTCGCAAAGAAATAGTACTATCCTCGTCATCATCCAAAAGAAGAGAACGATTGATTTCACGATTAGCAAGATATCTTTCTTCTTCTTGAATTTTTTCTTTCTTTCGAATTTCAATGCTTAATCCATTATAATCTTGCGAAAGTTGTCTAATCCTTAGTTCACAATCTCGTCTAAATCCCTCATCAATTATTTCACCATGAAATCGACGACTTCCTAATTCATTCGTAATGTCATTAATCTCTTGATTAATTTGTCTCTTTTCAAGCAACAAGTCTTCAATACTGTTTTCAACAACTTCAACATTTCTTTGATTCATTATTTGTTGGAACATTGTTTCAAGTCGTTTAAAATTTTCATTCACGCGAGAAAAGGGCTCATAAAAATTATTATCCCTCGGTTGACAATTAAAGCTCTCGTGAGGACCTCCACAATACTCACAACAAGGATGTTGTTGTGATAAACTCGGTAAATCTTGTGGATTACAATTATCATTAAAGTTTTGATTGTAGCTCGGTTCTTGCTCGTAATTAAGCGAGAATCGATGCGAACAATCATCACCAAAATGAGAATCATTTCCACAAAACTCACTCGAGGGTGTCTCGTATGTAGGGTGTGGAGGTGGATTGAAATCGAGAGAATTATTCGAAAAATTCGGATTTCCACATGAAGTAATATCATTACAATAAGGACAAAATCCAACACGTATATCGTGACGTAAGTCATTTCCACAACGCTCACACGTGCACCACCGACATGGTAAAAAACCATATAACGGTTCTCCACACCCAACACAATCGACGAAAGTAGAATTAAAATTTAGAGGGTGAGGAGAAAAAGAATTAAACATGATAGAGGATTAAGAAGAATATTTTTGGTATTTTTCATAAAAACGATACATATTATATAAGAAAATAACAAAACTTTCCGAGGACGGAAAGGGTCTTCAAATCAACGATCAACAAATCTCCACAAAAGCGAATCGTACACAAGATCCCCGGCAGCGGCGCCAAAATTTTTGATGTGTCGTGGATTAACACATATACGTTATAGGACAAATTTAGGCAATTACCTTTAGGAAAAAGTAATAAACCAAAAATAAGTCAAAGACGGATACGATTAAACATGTGAGTAAACCAAGTTCGTTGTACACGAAGATCGAGTGAATTTGAGACGTTTCGTTTTGATTTGGACAATTGATTTGAATGAGTCGTTGGTTTTTAAACTACAATTTAAGTCTACGAATTTTAACCTATTTAAGGACAACCTAAAGTGCATGAATCGTAACCCCGCTATTTTTTGAAATCTAAAAACAAACAATTTAATACTTAAAATATAAAACTAATTAAAAATTAATCTATTTTAATAATCTATAAAAATTAATTCTAATTAAAAATTAAAAAATCTAATTAAACCTTCAAAACTAATATACTTTATTTAAAATTACTTTTTAAAACTAATCTATTAAAATAAAAACATTTTTTTTTTATTATTAGTAATAATTAATTATTTATTTTATTTTATTATAAACTGAAACTAAATTTTATAGTAAAAATTGACTTTAATAAAAATTGAAACAAATTTAAAACGTGACAATGGCAAATTAACCAAATCTGCCTAACAGAACGACACTATATTAAAGAAATGAAAGAAACTAAAATCAAAAGAGCCTTGGGCTCAGCTGGTTATCACGTTGGGTAAGTGACCAGGAGGTCACGGGTTCAAGTCCCGTGAGGGACATATTTTTTTTTTGGAATAAATTCTTTTTGACAGATATAAAAAAAACAGTCACAGGAGTGACTTTGGTGAGCTTATTAGCTGGAAAAGCTGTGAGGTCACAAGCTTGAACTGAGCTTAATCAGTTAAAAGAACTGATAAGCAGTATAAGAACTAAAAAGCAATTAATCACAATCAATCAAGTAACCAGTAAACTTATATCAGCCCAGACTATCTTCTCAAATAAACAGAAATAACAACGAACCAAAACAAACTCAGCAATCTAAGACGTAACTCTAAATCCACTTATCAATCAAATAAGCAGGATCAAGTACAACAGTAAAAAAAAACAACAACAATTCTTCTAACAGGCATCAGCAGGATCAAACCGATATAACATCATATTTCTAACATACTTAAAACAGATCTCAAAACTTAGGCAGTCAAGACTCAAATATCGATCAGGCTAAGCACCATTTCAGCAAATTTTAGCAAACATAAACTCATATACGCAAAACAAGTAATAGATTTAAGTTCATAACCTAACAGTCCTGTTGTCAATAAAACCCTTAAACAGATTGTTAAACAAAATAACCCCAAACTTAACAGATCTAGATATGATCAAACTTTTATCAAACACTTAACTCTAAATTAGTTTTAAACATCCATTAAAGGTATTCAGATTACTCCCCAATTATCAGCAGGTAGACACTAAAATAAACAGTACACAAAAACAGATGACAAAAATCTAAAAGTGAAAATCCAAATCCAAAATCAGCACAAGTCAATTATCAGAAAGCTTTAACAATTAAATACCAAACAGATTTAAGGCTATTAGTTTAAATCAATCTAAACATCACTTCACAAATATTCAACTAAATCATTTATGACATCCATATCACATAAGCATCTTAAGCAGATCAATCTAAAAACATAAAAATAAGAGAAATCGAACCTTTTGGAGAAAACCTTTGTAGAAGATGACGCAGCGCTGAGCTGGCCCTTTCAACCCGAATCAACACCATCATTCGTCATCATTCGAATCTCTATTACTCGAAAAATAACCACCATTCCATTGAACCAAATAAATTGTTTATTAGACTTTCCAGTGGGGAAAGCTTTTCTCAATTTTTTTTATCTTAGATTATTCACTAAAGCTATTAAAAAGCTTAAATGAATAATTTTTATATTATAATTTCAGAAAAATTAGTAAGCAGTAAGATTAATCCGAATCAAAGTTTAACAGTAAATCAAAAATAAAGAAGATGCTTGAATTAAACTTTTCATTAAATCATAAAAATATTACAATACTTTAGAAATAAAAATACAATTAATCCTACTTTTAATCTAACATTATAACACTAAGATAAAGATGAGATGCCTTTTACATGAATATTGGGGGGTTTTTATAGCCAACCCCCGAGGCTATTGGTGAGCATCTTCTTGCGAATATTCGGATATTCCAAACGATTTTGAGCCTTAGGATCTTCATTCCTTAATCTCTCTCTTCTTTGATGGCTGAGATCTCTCGTATCTCACACGGATCGCCAACGTGGCGCATATTTGTGCTTGTTGTGCTTCTTTTGAGAGCTTTGATTGGTGGAATTAGATGGTTGAGGTGTTCCATCCAATAAACTTGCGCCACGTATCCTTTGATTACCATCTATTCTCTTCCTTCAAACATGGGGTTTTATTCCCTTTTGGTATGAATTTTATGGATAAGTAAAAAGCCCTATGTAAATATGACTTTTTACCCTCTAGGGTTTTTTGAACAGTGGGTTATTTTACTGGTTATGGAGGGTTGGGGAAGAAAGGTTTTCACTTTGTTTCTATCGAAGACTTAGAGTGAGAGAAATTGTGAAGTAAATAAAAGAAAATGAGTGGAGGATAAAAAAGGAGTGGACGGTTTTTATTTTATTTGGTGAGATCACAAATGAGTGTTTAGATTGGCAGTAAATAAATAAAGATGCATAGTTTTTAAAACGTTTCAACAAGAAACCCTAAAGCCCATAATACATCATTCGTTTTATTTATCCTTGTGGTTTGGGCTTGCAGCCCAATTTACTTCTCATTCGTATGCTAATTATCACAATGGGCCTTAAATGGACTTCAATCAACCTTTAATTACTAACTTGAATATTAAATGGGCTTTTGAGCCCATTTACCCCATTGTGGGACCCACTTGGCTCGTTTCCTCGATAAATGATTAAATCCTTCAAAATCGAGCTTGATTTTTGGCTTCTTGATCTTTTTCATCATTCTCGTGTCGATTTTCGTCGGTTTTCACGAACTTGGTACCTACACACATGAAAACAAGAAACAAGCATTTCCAAGGCATATTTGATATATTTCATTCAATATTTCATTGTTTTAAGCCACTAATGATATGAGTAAAATCACTCATATCAGTGACTCTGACGTGGAAGAAGACACAAGAAGTAGTCAAGAATTCCTTGATGAATTACATGCTGAATTCCATGACAGAGCCCTCTTAGCTGACCAGAAGAGATACTACAAAAGATCTGGTAGAGTTGGTGCTGCCAAGATTGACAAATCCAAAGTGTCATGTTACACTTGTGGTAAGACTGGTCATTTCCAAAAGGACTGTTGGTCAAACAAGACATCTTCTCCCAGTTTTCCATCATCCAGCAAAACCCCCAGCAAAAAGAAGTTTTCTCCCTCACCTTTCAAGCAATCCTCTCTCAGTGACTCTGAGTGTAAAAAGGACTACAAGGTGAAATACAAGGCCTTGAAAGCTGAGCTGATCAAACTCAATCAGAAAGCTGATGATGCTGCCAAGAAGAAGGATAACAAAAAGACTGAAAAAGGTCTAATAGCTGCTTCTTTTGACTGGGATGATGAACCCCTCACCTCTGAGGATGAAGGAACCACCACCGTCAGAGCCTTCATGGCTGTTGCTGATGAAGAACCAGCGGTTGGTAAAAATGAAGCTAGATCAGGTCAATGGGTTGACATCACAATGAAAAAGGTACAAAGATTACTTTCCATGCCTGAAGGTCCTGACAGAGACCATGTCAGTGATTACACTCTTGTTGACCTCCATTTTGTTGAAGAACAAAGAAAAAATCTGTTAAATAAGTTTCTAAATCTTAAAACAGAACTGAATCTTTGTCAATCTGAACTAGCTAATCTTAAACCTTTTGTGAACCTTGCTAATCAACTTCAAAATGAGGTCAGCAAGTTGTCCATTGAAAATGAATCTTTGACTGATGAAAACGCTGATTTGAGAAAAACCATTGAAAAATGGAACCTTGCCCAGTCCACTGTGGAAGAAATTGTTGCTGAAACCATTCCTGGAAATGTGGTTCAAGCCATAGGGGGTAAGGGTAGGTTCAAAAACCACATTCCAGTGCCTAGTGTTAAATTTGTCCCATCAGAAGTCACTTCTCCCCTCTCCACCTCTGTGGTTGAGAAGGACTCTGACAAAGAATCTGACGCATCAGCTACTCCCAAACTTGCTGGTGCTAACCCATCAGATTCCTTGCTTGGCCCAAAACCAGTTCTCAAAACCTCTGGGAACCTCACTTCCAAAGTTGCTGATAAAGCACACAAGAAGGTTTATGTGGCCAAAAACACTGACATACCCACTTCTTCCACCGAAGAGTTATCTCCCACCAAGAAACTTCTCCTCACCCTGATGGAAGAGGTAAAAGGGTTGAAAGAAAAAATCAACCCCAAGGATAACAGTCCTTCTGTTAACTCCCTTGGTGAAAGCTCCAGCAGCTCAAAGGGGAGAACGCTATTCAGGCCTTGCAAACACTGTGGGTTCAAAAATCATTCCTCAGATGATTGTTCCAAGAGACCCAAGTGTATCACATGTGAGTCCACTGAACACTCTTCTAGAGAGCATGAGGAGATCATCGCTGTTCAAAGAACTCGAACACAGCTTAGATCTAAAACCCCTCACAGGCCCTCTAGAAGACCTGAGCAACCAAAATCCAGAGAAAGTTCTCAGGGATACAGGCCTAATCCTCCCTGCAAATATTGTGGCTTTTATGACCACCACTCTGATGAGTGTGAACATTACCCTGGTTGTGACATCTGTGGCAGCATGCGACATGAAACCAGGGATTGCAACCAAAGAGGGGGAGAAAGGCCCAGAAGACCCAATGTTGCCAGTCAGCGACAGCATGGACCCACTGGAAAGTGGGTTCATCATAGAAACTAATCTGGTTTGTTATATCTATGCAGGCATACCTAAAGAAATCTGTTTGGTATTTGGATAGCGGGTGCTCCAGACACATGACGGGAATTAAACAATATCTGCATAGATATAAGAAGGAGCCTGGTCCAAAAGTAGTCTTTGGGGATGACTCCTCAGGGGCCACTGAAGGATATGGCTCAGTGGATTGCAATGGATTAACCTTCACAAGGGTCGCTTATGTAAATGGTTTGAAGCACAACCTAATCAGCATTAGTCAACTCTGCGATGCTGGGTTCAAGGTTCTGTTCTCTAAGACCCAAGGAACTATCTTCAATCAGAACAATGATGTCGTTCTAATTGCACCCAGAAGAAGGGATGTTTATGTCATTGACATGACATCATCCCCTGAAGGAGAGAACACCTGTCTCTTTGCCAAAGCATCTGATAGCGAAAACTGGCTCTGGCATAAGAGACTCTCCCATCTCAACTTCAAAAACATCAACAAACTGGCAAAGAATGACTTGGTAGCTGGACTTCCCTCTCTGACCTTCAGCAAGGACAGACCCTGCTCAGCCTGCGAGAAAGGGAAGCATCACAGGGCTTCATTCAAAACAAAACAATCATTCTCCATTAACAAGTGCCTTCATCTTCTTCACATGGACTTGTTTGGACCAGTTAAACCTCAATCCCTCAATCACAACAAATATACCTTGGTCATTGTAGATGAATTCTCCAGATACACATGGGTATTCTTTCTTAAGAGAAAGAGTGATGCTGCTGAAAGAATCATGTCCTTCATCAGAGAAATAGAAAACCTCAATGACTGCAGGGTAAAGGCTATCAGAAGCGACAATGGCACAGAATTCAAAAACCATGCCATGGAAGCCTTTTGTGATGAAAAGGGTATATCACAGAACTTCTCAAACCCAGGAACCCCTGAACAAAACGGTGTCGCTGAAAGAAGAAACAGAACACTCATTGAAGCTGCCAGAACAATGATCAGCGAATCTAGACTTCCTAAACAATTCTGGGGAGAGGCTGTGTACACAGCATGCTACACACAAAATAGATCCATTATTGTGAAGAGACATGGCAAGACCGCTTATGAAGTGTATAGGAAGAGAGCCCCTGATGTAAGCTACTTCCATGTCTTTGGTTGCCCTGTTTTCATTCACAATTACAAAGATCACCTGGGTAAATTTGATGAAAAATCAGATGATGGATTCTTCCTTGGATACTCTCCCACCTCCAGATCCTTCAGAGTATTCAATATTCGCAGACAAGAACTAGAAGAGTCCATTCATGTCACCTTTAATGAAGCTGACGCTGTCATAACACACACCAACTCAGAGGAGTGTGACATTGACTTCAACGAAGTCAAATCTTATCCCAAAGATGATTTCTCAAATCCCAAGGATTCATCTCAAAGTCGTCACAAGGATCTCCTATATGTTCAAGCTTTTGATCCTCACTCCATCTCTGACATCACTCCAGAGACTGTTGGTGTTGAATCTCTTACTCAAATCTCTGAAGAAAATGTTGATCCTGTCACTTTAGATATTCAATCAGATGAAGAGATCATGGACGAAGAGATTACATGTGATGAACCTCCATCACTCCCTGAACTTGAAGTGACTCCTGATCCCACAGAAACTCCTGCTCCACAATCCAAATGGAGTAGGAACCAAGATATTCTTCTAGTTAATATTCTTGGAGAACCCTCTGAGGGAGTCACCACCAGAGGAAAATTAAAAACTCTGGAAACCGCCTCTGCAAATGAATGCATGTTTGCAAATTTTCTCTCTGAGGATGAACCTAAGAACGTGGCTGCTGCTCTGCTTGATGAAGGCTGGGTTGTTGCCATGCAAGATGAACTCAATCAGATCAAGAGAAACAAGGTGTGGACTCTGGTTAAAGCTCCAGCTGGTAAGCAAGTGGTTGGAACAAAATGGGTCTACAGAAATAAAAGGGATGAAGCTGGTATGATTGTAAAAAACAAGGCTAGGCTCGTGGTGCTGGGATATAACCAATCTGAAGGAATTGATTATGATGAAACCTTCGCACCAGTGGCCAGATTGGAAGCCATCAGAATCTTCCTAGCCTTTGCAGCTTATATGGGTTTCATGGTTTATCAGATGGATGTGAAGAGTGCCTTTCTCAATGGGAAACTTGCAGAGGAAGTATATGTCAGTCAACCCCCAGGGTTTGAAAACAGTGACTACCCAAATCATGTCTGCAGACTTCACAAAGCACTCTATGGGCTGAAACAAGCGCCCAGAGCCTGGTATGAAACTCTCTCAAAATTCCTTCTTGAAAATAAATTTGTCAGAGGTACCATTGACCAAACCTTGTTCACCTATAGGTCCAAGGGTGACGTCATATTAGTACAGATTTATGTGGATGACATAATTTTTGGTTCAACCAATGTTAACTTGAGCAAACAATTTGCCAAACTTATGACCAAAAAATATGAAATGAGCATGATGGGGGAACTAACCTTTTTCTTGGGTTTTCAAATCAAACAAAATTCAAAAGGAATTTCTATTTGTCAAGAGAAGTATGTTAGAGATTTGCTCAAGAAGTATGATCTGTCTGATTGTGCATCAGTGAAATGCCCCATGCTTCCTCCCAACAACTTGGGAGCTGATGACTCAGGGGTCTCTGTTAATGAGACCTTATATAGAGGCATGATTGGGTCACTGATGTATCTCACAGTAAGCAGACCAGACATACAATTCTCCACTTGTCTCTGTGCTAGGTACCAAGCTAACCCCAAGGAATCCCACCTTGTAGCTGTCAAAAGAATTTTTAGGTACTTGAAAGGATCTCCCTCATTGGGTCTCTGGTACCCAAATGGTTCAGGCTTCGACCTCAAAGCTTACTCCGACTCAGATTACGCTGGGTGCTGCCTTGACAGAAAGAGCACCTCTGGTAGCTGTCAAATCCTTGGAGGAAAGTTGGTATGCTAGAGTGCTAAGAAGCAAAACTCTGTGGCTATGTCATCAGCTGAGGCTGAATACGTTGCGGCCGCTGGTTGCTGTGCACAAGTTCTCTGGATGAAGAGTCAGCTGGCTGACTATGGAATTAACTATGAGCAGGTTCCTATATTCTGTGACAACACCAGTGCCATAGCCATCTCAAATAATCCGGTACTTCATTCCAGAACCAAGCATATTGACATCAGGTATCACTTTATCAGAGACCATATTCTAAAAGGTGATATTGAGCTACATTTCATACCCACTGAGTACCAGCTCGCTGACATTTTCACTAAGCCGCTGGCTGAGCCAAGTTTTACCAGGCTTGTCGCTGAGCTGGGAATGCTCAATATTGGCAAATAAATCTGATGATGACCGCTGTCTCTGGGCATTTAAGGGAATTGAATGTAACGAGGTAGTTACATTTCAATGGGAATGTTTTTTAATCAGATATTAAATTCAAATGATTGTCTCTTTATGCCACCAACTTTCCCGCTTTCCAAGGGGACAAGTATACCATGAAAGGTCAAGGGGACCCACGAGTTTCTGAAAAAGGTTAATCTTTGCATTTAATGCTCTTATTGGAAAACGGCTAAACCTTTCAAAACCCTTGACCCAAAATTATTTTTTTGTCACTTTGAAAATCTTCTCTCACACATTCCTTCTCATCTTCTCCATTCTCTCACCACCTTCAAACTCACAACAATGGCGTCTTCTTCACCAAACCAAACCTTCGTTGTACAAGCCGCCACAAACATTGATTTCGAGATCTCAGATGGCAAGATTGCACTCAACAACTGTGTAGCTCTTCTGGAACACAACAATCCCCTCTACCATCCACTTTTCAACTTCCTCAAGAACTCCACCATCCACGAAGCTATCACCAAGGAACCCTCCACCTGCTACTCCCAATACCTTCGTGAGTTCTGGTATAACGCTGAAGTTGACCAAACCTCTTCACACATTACATTCAACCTTTCCACCCATCCTCAACCTCTCACCTTTGATTTCCCAACCTTTGCTAAAGCCATTGGACTTCCTTACAACAATAACATGTCAGCTTTACCCACCAGTGCCACCGTGAGAAAAGCTCTGGCCACCCTTCAACCTCATGATGATCATGAACAACCTTTCACTGCTGCTGGCTTCCAAAGCAAATCCCTCATTAAGGTCAATTACTTCTCTCCCACATGGAGAACGCTGATGCTGTACATTGTCAAATGTCTGGGAGGGAACACTGGCTCTCACGACCAACTGAATGGCTCCCAACTGGCCATTGCCTACAGCTTAATCTGGGGTTTGGATATTGGAATCGCTCACATACTGTACACCGATCTCATCGCCAAGTTGGAAAACAAAGGAAAGAAGACTCGTGGTGCCACCATCTGCTACACCAGATATCTCTCTCTTGTCTTAGAAGATATTCTTGGTGAATCCTACACCAATGATGCCTTACACTCCTTTCCCTCTCATCACATCACAGCAGCCTCTCTGAAGACTCCCATAGAAAATGAAGTTCCCCTTACCAGGCACATGATGAGAGTTGCTGGACTACTTGCTGAGGATGATGAGCCCTTGATCCCTCAACTTGAGGTGAATGCTGAAAGCACGATTGATAAGTCTCTGTCCAAGACCTCTGTGCAATCTACTTCTCAGCCCAAGGTGCTTAAGGAAAAGAAGAAGAAGAGGAAAGACATCCCCCTTTCCTCTGAAACCCCTTCTGTTAATCCTTCCAAGAAGACAAAGACAAAGAAGAACCCATCCCCTTCTCTGGTGGATGTGGTAGAAGAGCCCATTGCTGACAAACAACCAGTGTCTAGTGTCTCCATGTCAGCGAAGACGACTAAAATCCCTCTCCACGCTGATATCAGTCAGGTATTAGTCTGACCTTATTTTTTCCTCTCAGAGGTCCACATACATTCACTCTCATTATCTGTAGGAGAGAGTGATGTACTTTAGAGTTTGCCTCAACTCTTAGCGTGTCTGTGTCAGCACCTAGACCTTTAGGACTCTCTGTACACTCTGTCTTCACTAGGAAATGATTCACTTGTGCTTCTAACACACCCCGATGATCCTTCAACCTCTGGACTGTGCTCTTGGCAAACAACAACCTGAGCACATATAAGTCCCGACCCAGAGTCCCTGCACTTCTCACTGACTCTGGGTCCCCATCATTAATAAAAGAGTCCCAAAGAATTTATTCTTTTGGAAAGGCTGAATCATCACTCTCAGTCCTTCTAGGGGTAGCGATAAAAGGCGACCATCACCCTCATATTAATTCACAATTAAAAGAGTCCCAGGGAGTAATCCCTCAGGGGGAGCTGGATAATCACACCCAGCTATCCCAGGGGCAGAGAAAGGCGACCATTCCCATATCATTTTCACAATAAAAGAGTCCCAAGGAGAAATCCTTCAGGGGGAGCTGGATAATCACACCCAGCTATCCTAGGGGCAGCGAACGGCGACCATTCACCTCATAACTTTCACATAAAAAGAGTCCCAATGAGTAATCCTTACGGGGGAGCTGGATAATCACACCCAGCTATCCTAGGGGCAGCGAATGGCGATCCTTCAACACTTTTATTTCACATTAAAAGAGTCCCAAGGAGAAATCCTTAGGGGGGGCTGGATAATCACACCCAGCTTTCCTAGGGGCAGCGACTGGCGATCTTTAACTGCATTATTTTTCACAACTGGTTACTAATAACTCTTATCACAGGCTCACAATCTTCATCAGGAACAACTTAACAATGATGATTACTTGATTGCTGATGACAATTCCGTTGAAGTTGCCACAATTGATCTTGACGCCCTCTCAGACTTCGAATCTCTGCCTGATGATGAATTTCTTATTATAGAGGAAGGCCCCTTCACCTCTGACTTTGAGGAAATGAGCACTGATGACTACAACCTATCCTCCATTGAGCTGACACCGGTCTCTGTCCCCTCCCTTCCTAATGTTCAAGAACTAGCTGCCAAAAGGCTATGGGAACAGAGACTTAGCTCCCCTGCACCTGTTCCATTTCCCACCTTGCCAAGTGTCATGGAGCTGGGGGCTAAGCAACACCTGGAATACCTCCTCTCACGCAAGTCAGCACAAGTCCCACGAATGAAAGATGTACAGGAACTGGCTGCTGAGGCTTTATGGGAAAAGAGAGGGGATATCAGCATCACGAAACCCAAAGTCACAAACGAAGCTCTTCTCTCTGAAATCCAGACCCTGACTCATGCTGCTGAGGAGCTTACTACAAACTTAGAAACATCATTAACTTCATCAGTGGAGTCTTCCATGACCGCAATGCTTCCGCAACTGCTGAACAACGCTCTGAAGGCACAACTACCTGACCTACTCAGCCAGAGTCTTCAAACGTACATACCATCTGCTCTAACCTCAGCGGTAAAGGCAAATGTTGCAGCCATAGCTCAGGCTGCTGAACCCTCAAGACTTCTTCTTCAGGAACTTTTCCAAGGTGAACTCAAGGAAATTTGCATATTTGTTCACCAGGAGTTCCTTCGTTTCAATAAGGCAGGTTCAGGCAGAGCACCTGCTGGGGCTATGCCTGAGGGGGAGAAGTCTGCCTCCTCTTCTGAAGAAGAAGCTGATGATGCTGTATCTACGGGGGAGCAGCAGAAGAACAGCCTACACCTGAAATACCAACACCCACTCCACTGAGATCCTTCAAGCCTGCTGATGATTCTGCGAAAGATAAAGGTAAAGGGATTGCAGTTGAGCAACCTGAAATTACCCTACACTCCCTTCAAGCTGAAGGTGGATCCAAACCCTCCAAAAACTCTGACCTCAACAAATTCAAAAGCGCTGATGAACCACCACTCACCCCAGAGCAAGCTAAAGCCCAAATCCTTGAACATCAAAGGTTAGCAAATATCAGGGCTGCTGAACTAAGGAGCAAAGAAGCTCTGGACAAGCTCTCTCCCACTGCTAAGAAAGCTCAACTGGCTAAACTCAAGGAACTGGAGGTTAAGAGGAACAACCTCCTAACAGAATATCAAAGACTGGTCAACCAGAGATCTGAACCCGGTCGTATCACTAAGTACACATGCTTCACTAACAAAGACAAAAAGGTGGTAATGACCATTTATAGGGAGAATGACATGCAGAATTATAAAGTCTCCAGCGACTTCAAACTCAGAGATCTGAGCCTCTCTGAGTGGTTGGAAATACTATCTCTTGCCCAAAAGAAGACTGGGCCTGGTCCTGCCCAAATGATGAAAAACATTCAAGCAAAACTCAATTGGGTAAGAGATACTGCAAAGAAGCTGAAGGTACCCCTACCTCCACAGCTTTCCTCTCAATCATCTTCTCAGGCACAAAGAAAAAGGAAAACACCAATGGGGCCTCTGACCGAAAGGTTGGTCACTGAAGATATAGTGGTCGATGGGATGCTCAGAAACTTGGTCCTTCCCAAGGAAATCACCAAACCCATAGAAGGCCAAGTTTACACTGAGCCAGAGGTAGGCATGGTATTTATGAATGGTAACTGTGATTATGCTTTTCAGCGTTTGAATGAGCTACCTCTGGCATCAACCATTCAGCTAATCAGACTCAAGCAGGGCATCCTAAGGAATTGCAAAGAAGCTGATGAGTTCGATTTTGAAATTGAACTTGTCATTAACTCTAGGAGTGACAAAGTCGAAGCCCAGAGAATCTGTGATCAAGGTCTTGATCGCTGAAGAACCTATTTATTTTTGTTTATGTTTTCACCTTAGGGTGCTATTGTAATAGACTAGGTTCATTCTGCTTAATAAAACTTTGAGGTATGTTTGTAAAATTATGTGTAAGAAGAAGCTGTGTACTCACTTACAATAATTTTAGACTTAGTATAATTTATAAACAAATAGGGGGAGATTGTTGGGCCAATGAAAGTTTTAACTATGGCCCTGTCTAGATTTGTTTAAATTAGACTAAGTGTTGAAAGGTCGCTGAGAGGACCAGCGACAGAGACTAGACCAGTGGAAGGCAAAGCCTCAGCTGGCACACCAGGATCATTCAAGTCAAAGACAACGTCAGAGAAGTCGAAGACAATCTGAAGTCAGACTCACCAGCGATTATGGATAGCTGGGATGTCAAAGGAATGCACTGGTGTTCAAGGATCTCTGAGTTGACAACACTCAGAGATCACTTAAGAACCCTAGAGACTTGGATCAAGCAAAGCTTATCCAACCCCTTATAGTTTAGGCGGGAGAATCTTACAAGTGTTTTGAGCGGGACAAAACAAGAGATTCAAAGTCAATGCCTAGTACGACCTAGTGGGACAAAGGTGAACAGTTGGCAGAACTGTTCACCTAAAGTAGTTAAAGGCATGTCTCGATTTGGACATGCATTTAATACGTTGTACTCTTCCATTCAGAAGATGACACGTATCAACTACCCCCACTAAGGATACAACCTCGTACCACTATAAATAGGGGATGAGAAAGAAGTTAAGATTTAACCCTTGTGCTTGGAATCTTTATCTAAGTTCTTTCTCCCACTAGAACCACTGAGGCCTCAGCTGTCCATCAGCGACTCGTTGGTTCTCTTGTAAACTTGAGTCTCGAATCAAGTTTACTTGTTCTAGGGTTCATTTCTTGTTGTTATTCAACAGGTGTATTCATAACACTTTGTAATACTTTGTTGATAATAGTTAATAAAGGATTACTCGTTTGAAAAGTATATCTATTGTGTGTTATTGTTTTTGTGTCTTAGTTTCAACAATAATCGTATTTTGGGACTTTCACAAAGAAAAGTTGATTGATATGCCTAACACTTCATTGAATGAAAATTGTTCCGCGGTGTTGTTGAAGACTTTACCAACTAAACTTGGAGATCCGGGACGGTTTTTGATTCCTTGTAATTTCCTGGGGGTTGAGAATTGCATGGCACTTGCGGATCTTGGTGCAAGCATAAATTTGATGCCTTTGTCGGTTTTGAAACAACTCTCTCTTCCCGAGCTCACACCTACAGATGACCCTTGAGTTAGCAAACCGTTCAACAGCCTATCCGATGGGGATTGCGGAAGATGTGTTTGTAGGAGTTGATAAATTGACATTCCCTGTGGATTTTGTAGTTGTTGACTATGACATGGACCCTAGAGTTCCTCTCATTGTAGTAAGGTCTTTCTTAAGGACGGGACACACTCTTATTAATGTGGCGGAAGGAGAACTAATTATAAGTATAGAGGACGAGAAAGTTGTGTTTAAGTTGGGGAAAGTCACTAAGAAATATCAAAGTTGTGAAACCGTTAACATTGTAGATGTTCTTGATGAGGTTTGTAATGAACATTTTCATGAAGCTTGCAAAAGTGATGATGAGAATATTCCACATGTGGAGATCGTTGCCTCAATTGCTCCCTCCTTAACACCATTTGGAGAGAGTGGTTTCCTCTTAGAGGAATTTGAGTCTAACTTTCTTGGAAATGAAGATTCTCCCATCAATTAGGAAGAAGACATTCTTACTATCCAAAAGTTACTCAATGAGGATCCCATTCCTTCACCTACTCCACACAAGGTTACTAATGATGATCCATCATTAGTGAAACCTTCTATTGAGAGTCCACCTTCCCTAGAACTTAAGGATCTTCCATCACACCTTGAATATGCTTTTTTAGAGGGAAAAGACAAATTACCCGCTATCATAGCCAAAGACTTGAAAAAAGATGAGAAGAATAAGCTTATAGAAGTTCTTAAGAAGCATAAGAAAGCCATAGCTTGGAAATTATCCGACATAAGGGGGATTGATCCTAATTTTTGTACTCACAAAATCCTTATGGAGGATGATTACAAACCCGCCATCCAAAACCAAAGAAGGGTTAATCCAAAAATCCATGAAGTCATCAAAAAGGAAGTTATCAAACTCCTTGATGCGGGTATGATTTACCCAATTTCCGACTCACCATGGGTTAGCCCGGTGCATTGTGTGCCTAAAAAGGGTGGAATCACCGTTGTGACTAATGAAAACAATGGGTTGATTCCCACTAGACTTGTCACCGGTTGGAGAGTTTGTATTGACTATAGGAAGCTTAATGATGCTACTAGGAAAGATCATTACCCATTACCTTTCATGGACCAAATGCTTGAACGCTTAGCGGGAAATGAGTACTATTGCTTTCTAGACGGATTTTCGGGTTACTTCCAAATACCCATTGATCAAAAAGATCAAGAAAAGACCACATTCACTTGTCCCTATGGCACATTTGCTTATAAGATAATGCCTTTTGGCTTGTGCAATGCCCCGGGGACATTCCAAAGGTGTATGATGGCAATCTTTCATGACATGATAGAGCACACAATGGAAGTATTCATGGATGATTTCTCGGTCTTTGGAGATTCATTCACTTCTTGCCTCTCCTATTTAGAACGTATGCTAAAAAGGTGTGAAGAAACAAGTCTTGTTCTAAATTGGTGTTGGAAATACGTTTTTCATATTTAGAAAGTCTCGGTCACTCCAACAATATAGTTAAGGGCTCGTAGTATAGTTCTATTAAAGTTTATATTTAGCCTGACCCATGAGCATGTTCATGGGCCGGAGGCCCAAGTCCACTAAGGGACTTGGGTATATAAACCCATTTCTACCATGGAAAGGGGTGTTGGTTGTTTTATTTTCTCACATAATACATTCACTTTTTCTCTCATCTCTCTCACTACTTTCTCTCTCTAGAAACAACAACCCTCTTGATAAATCAAAGATTATCATACTTCTACAATTGGTATCAATAGCCATGGGATGAAATAAAGGTAGGTTTTGTGTTGTTCATGCTTATTTAAGTGTGTTCATGTGTTTTTGAGTGATTTTTACCCAAGTTTCAAATTTTTTTCGTGTTTTTTGTTGTTCTACTTGATCCATATATCTTCTACTTAGTTGTAGTAGCGATTTGGGTACTTTGGTTTGGTTTGAAACACGGATTACAAGGTAAAAAATTGTAACACCCCCAAATATTCATACTTTAGTTCAGCGGAAGAGTCGTTGGTGTTACGGGATAACACATTACTCAAGTCATAGACAACGCTTAAAATTGTGTCGTTTAATAATAAAGCATTTTTCCATTCATGAATATCAAATTACATAGGTCCTCAGATCATAGTATATGATACAAATTTACAAAACATTTGAATGAAAATTTTTATTTGAATGCGGGCCATAAATTCTTGTCGTCTTCCCGAGAATTACCTTCAAGTACCTGAGATAAAACATGTTAAAAAGTCAACGAAACGCCGAGTGTATTCATAGAGTTTAATAAAAACCATTAGTATATCACCTGTATATATTTATTACCGAAAATCATTTTGTACAAATCTTTGTCGTTGGCTATAAAATAGGCCAAAGACATTTTGTACGAATCTTTATCCTAAAACATAATTTAGGCTTATGCCTTTAAAATCATTATACGAACCATTGTCGTAAAAACATAATACAATACGTTTAATAACGTTGTATAGAGTGTAACAAAAACCGTTATATGAAAATGGTTATGTAAAACCAAAACACGAACATAATATCAGTAATAAGACCACGTATTGCTAGTTAGGCAATATATTATAATTCAACTCGTATATCAGTAATTTCATTATTGGATTATTATAAGCCGCATGACATTGTTACCTTTCTACAACATATAACGGGTAGCTAACCCGTAATGCCTTTGCCCATCTAAAACAGCGTGTCGTCACAATAATCATGCTTATATAAATCTTCACATACATAAATTTGCTTACCGATCAATGTGGCACGACGGGGATCAACCGTCAAGGCGCGAACTGGGGTGATCTTCCCCAAATAGTACTATTATATGCATAAGCGTCTACCACATCCCGGTAGTTCACAATTCATGCTAATGGGACTTTTAGTGACATAACCTAACTAATAATAATCCATTTCATCTCATTCATCGGGTCATATAATCATTCGGGTCCATATCAATAAGCATACAATCGGGACAACTGGTATCCTATTTTTATTAAAACTAACATGTTATCTCCCTCTCGGGTTTATAAAACATTTAAAAGAGTGCGAGGCTATGAACTCACGTTGATTGAGAAAGGCGGGTTATCGGCGATTTGGATGTACGGTATGTGCTTCAATCACGGAAACCTAGACAAATAATACTCGGTCTTAGACTCTTGTCCAATGAATTTATAAAAATAATGGTTATGTATATATGATGATATCATAAGTATGATGATGATCAAGTGGGATTTTATCTCTTCACACAACATTATAGTTGTTATGTGTTAGTCAATTTAGACTAGTTATACTAGTTTCAACCCAATTACATATTAGGGCCCAATAAGCCCATTAAAAGTTCAATTCATTATATTAGCCCATTTATACTTTTAATACCAGGCCTATACTCATATGTTGGGCCCAAGTGGGTTAAGCCCATGAGTAAGTCCATTAGTGTTAAGCCAAACTAGTTGGGCTAATGGTCCAATAAGGCTACTTTGGCCCATTATGGTCCATAAGTTAATAAGCTCGGGTTTATCGGTTTTTAATTGTCAAATGTATTCACATATCAGTATATGAGTTATAAAAATGTTACATTAGACGGGTCCGGCCGTCTAAATTTTATTTGGCGAAAACGTTAATTTTTCGGTTTTAACCGAAAAAACGTAAAACTTATATATAGTTTTATAACTTTAGAAAACATTTGAATTTTTACTTTTATAAAAATGTCATACTTATTTATGTTAGTATACAACTCATTTTATACATATTTTTATTTGTTAGTGGGTTTTATATATTTATTTTATAATAATATTTACTTGAGTGCTCTTTTTATACTATATAGATTATTTACAAATCTGATTATTAAAGTCCATTCTACCATTTTTGCCATATCTTGAGTTCTACAAAGAGATAGAAGCTCAAATTTGAGCAGCACAAACTACATGATATGTGATACAAATAACTCTCGTATAGCTACTACTCAATCATCCTCTAAGTATTTTGAATAATTCGTCCAAAACAGACTATACAGATTTGTACCTCAATAGTAATTTGATCATATCTTGCTCATTTTAATGATTCCATTGAGTGGCCAACTCACCACATATATAAAAATCATATATCTAACTGTATATTTAATAATCCAAGCTGTTTTACCAAGTGATCTTATTGATACTTACTGCTTTATACAGCCTATGAATCTAACCAAGATTTTAAGATCTTTACTTGTTGATTTTAGCCTTTTTAACCAAATCTATTAACAGAAAATCCCCACATAATATTTTGATCATCATTCATCATCATATACATATATATTTATAAAGAAAATACATGATTACATTTACAAAATAACAAGATGATAGGAAGAGATTGATCCCTATACTAATCAATATGATGAAATGGTGAGATTTTGGATGAACAAGGCTTGATCTTGCCACCAAATTTTCAACCTTTCAAGACAACTTTTTGGGTCCTTCAAATGGATGAACACCTTCATGAACTCAGCCCTAAACCTCCATAGAAACTTCTTTTTAGTTGTTAGGATTACCTCAAATCACCATGTCTTCAATTGGTTATCATCTTATGTAAGTTATACATAAGATTTGTGGTTAAAATTTTGATCAATGGGTTGTTTGTGGGTGGATATGGGACAGCAAAGATGGAGCTAGAGAGAGATATTGAGAGAGTTTTCCTTCTCTTGTTTTTGCATGTATGAGAAAGTTGTTTTGGTTAGCTAGTTTTGTGTTAGTGGTATTGGTAGGCACTAAGGACATGTGTCCTTAGTGTTTATGTTAAGTTGACACCTGGATGGTGTTGTGGCTTATCTCTGGCCGCCCATAGTGGAGGTGAGGCAAGTGTAAACTTGTCTCATATCCACTAATTTACAGGTACTCCTTGGTTCTAGTTTCCTCGATTTACGTGCCCTCGGGTCGTTTTACGAAAAATGTTTTTATAAATTATGAATCTACTGCACAAAACAGTTCTAATAAAAATTGTCTCATCCAAAACGGGGAGCACAAAAGCGTAAATACGTAAACCTAGGGTTCCTGGTTTAATCGTAAAAGACGCTAAATTATTCACGTAAGTCCTAATTTCTTCTCGTAAATTTGTGAGTTTATAATACCAACACAAAATAAAATTCCAAAATAATATTCAGGAATAAATTTTTTTCTTGAAATGTCGGACTATCACAAAAACGGTGTATGTAAACGTGCTTACGTAACATAGAGTTCTCTGGTTTACACGTAGTCGATGCTACTTTAAGACGTAAACCCTTATTTCTTCCCAAAGGTGAGTGAGTTCATAAATTAACAATAAAATAATGATTTTAAATAATACTTGAGAATAAAATATTGACCTTAAATTGACGGATTGTCACAGCAGTTACCCCTAATGAGGATCTTTGTCCTCAAAGATCAATTCATCTTACTACTCGCTTCTTATAGAGTTAAAGCCATGTGGGTATTTCCTCCACATTCGGTCTTTTCTCTCAAGTGTAATTCATTACAATACGCGAGTTTCATCAACATAACAACGGGAATACGATCAGGCTTAAGTTGACTTACTTTCTCTATCTATGATGTTCACGGGTTTTTGATGGATGTAACTTTTCGCCGATCCAAACTTCATTAAGAAATAATCAGATTTTCACTTGATAGACATTTTTTCAAGTTCGATATACGAAACATAATTCACGCAGCCCTTGATGTCCTAGGGTAGATCCAGCTTACATGCATTTCAAACCAACTTTTTACATTATCTCAATGTTGCAATACAACAGGGACTTAGATTCCCACGATCTTTCAGATCATACATTTATCTTTCCTTGATGAAAAATTCTCGGCATAGCTTTGCTACCCATCCTGCACTTCAAGATCTACATTTCATATTCACATAACCTCCTGCCCACTACTGGTAGTCAATAATCAGATCATAATTTCCACAATCACTTCAGGTCTCACGGGTCAGGTATCTTCATCCCAACTCCTGCCTACAGATGCTCTTATATTTAGATCCTCACAAGATTCGATCTCGATCCTAATACGATAATTACCAATGATAATCTCTCCAAAGGAAAAAGATTATCCCGTTACTTATCAAAGGTCAATTATTCAAACATAAAAAAAGACTTCTAGTGTTTGTATCGTTACTTTACCGTGTCCCTTCGATTGGGGGTGGTAAACAGTACTCTCATCAAGGTTTGTTCCCAATGATTTCTAAGGAGATCTCTAGAAATTAGATGCGAAGCGAGGATCTTGATAGAGATGATCGATATAGGCACACCATGCTTACATAACTCCTTTAAGTACAAAAGAGTCAATTTCTTCATCGAGAATCTATCATTAACGAGAATGATATTAGAAGATTTGGTCAGTCTGTCGACGATGACCCAAATCGAATCAAATTCAGATGATGACCTTCGAAGATCTATGATAAAAATCCATGGTGGTTCTATCTCACTTGCAAACAAGAATTATAAGCTGTAGAAGCAATCCTTATGGATTTTTGGCGTTCAGCCTTGACCTTCGCAAAAGTTAGACATGTGCCAACGTATGTTGCGATGTCTGCTTTCATATTTGGCCATCAGTACAACTTCTTCAAATAAGATACATTTAATCAGAAAGGGCATGAATAGAATACTTAATCTTATGAGATTCCAACATGACTAAATCTCGAAATCCTCCATATTCAGGCCACCACAAACGACCTTTTAATCATTTAACGCATCGGCTCTCATTTCTAATGGTTCACATTAGCCGCGAACCCCCTTTTATTATCTATATTATCCTTCTTACAAGCATCAGTTATTTCTAAATTGCTCGGGCAAATTATTCTTTCACGGTCATTACTAAGGAGCACATCCTAATTGGTTCTTTATCCTTTCTACATAACGTGTCAGTATCTACATTCACCTTCCCTGATGAAATAAATATCATAACCACAATCACTCAGAAATTCTTTCTTCATACTTTCAAGTTTTTGTTTCATCTCAACTATTATATTTATTAGTTTCGCCCACTCCGACGTTTAAAGCGTCGATAAATATTTCAAGTAATTAAATTATAAAGATTAAATTTTATGAAACGTAAGCGTAAAATTTTTAAATTTCTCAGTTCGTACACTTATAGAAAAATGTTCAAAATAAATTTGAATTTAGTTAACACGATTTTTGTTGATTTATCGAAAATAATTAACAAGATCCGTAAATGTTCAAAAAATCTTGGTTTATACTTTCGTCAAAATTTTCTTAGTTGAAGAGCAAAAATTGTCGTTCCAAATTTCAAGTCATGGTTTAAATGGTTTCCTCTATCCCTCTTAGGTTGTCTTGAGGTATTAATAGTTCGTTTTTAGTATCGTTTTGTCTCGGTATCTTATCGAATTGATATAACTATCCAAGCTTGACTTTATAGTTTTTTGTTGTAAAAATTGAATGGTATTTATTTCTACTTGGCACAAAGCATGTTAAAAAACGTAAAATAATATCTCTATACTTATACATACTATACTAAAAACATTTAGCAATTACCACATTAAAATGCACAAAATTTGAAAATGAAAATATAATTTTACACTACAAATTAAAATGCGAAATATAAAACTAATATATTTTTATAAAATTAAAATGAGATTAAAATAAAAGAAATGAAATCTATCTAACAAAAGCAATTTAAAATTCAAACTTGAAAAACATGTTCAAGTTAACTAGTGAAAAGAAAGTCCATGAAATTGGCCCATCAGTTTTAACTGATCCAGTTAACCAAGTGGACTACTAATGCAAACTACTAGTAACTGGAAGGACTAACTAATCTAGCACTAACTGAGTTTGGACTGTGAGTGAAATAGAGAGTATCACACTCAGGGACCTAATATGTACTTTTACCAATCCTCACCAATTTGATTAGCAAACTGATACAACAGATCCGTATTGATATACCAAAATCTTAATGTGTGGTTCCCTAAATGTACTACAAACTAATGCAAAATCAAATAGAGAATTAATAAAGGAACAAATATTTCTTCCTACCAATTCATCCCTTTATTTTCTACTTAACAGATTAACAAAATAAACCATAGATTCGAAATATTTTGAGCCTAGCTATCTCTAAACAGATTCCAAATGACAACTAATACAGATAATGAGAGTTGTTAAAGAGGTACTTTGAGCAAGTAGCAATCACAGTTACACTACAACTCTAACAGCTAGCCTAATTGCAAACACATACAACAAATCCAAACGCACGCTATTTCAACTAACTGAATTTGAAGTTTAGCACTAGAAATCTATCTAGCTACTTATATGTCTACCCAAAGTTTAACTCTGAACTTTCTTAACTACCTATTACTAGTCCTATCAGCTTCTAAAGCTCTTACTCAACAGATCATCCAAGCTGAATTAATCCCAAACACTAGTTAACCTATCGAATTCAAAATTACACCAACCAAATAACTAAAAAAAATGATCAACAACAGGACTACAAGGCTGAACTAAACTACAAAGAACTTAACTAAACGATATTTCAGCTAGAGAATCAGAATTACATTATCAAAGAACCACAAAGTAAAAGCTAAAAAGATGAGATCAAGTAGTAACAAATTGCAGACAAGAGTTATAATAGCTAGCTAAATAGGAATTTGCAGAAAAAGAAATATGAGCTTAACCAAAACATCTGTCGTTTAGTCCTTTGAGTCGAAGCGGAGCGCTGAGCTCACTTAAATCCAAACATCATTACTCTCCATCTACTGATCTAGTACTAAAAACTAACATGAATCTTGAAGGCTCCAATCTGCATTAATCTGAATTCCTGCAAAATCAAACTGATACGAACGAAGAAAAACAAAATAGAACCTTTAAATATGATCCTGCAAACAGATTAAGTGGAAGAGACACTATGCTTGGCAAATTGAACCAGTATAGAAATATTTCAAGATCTATGAAGAATTCTGTAAAAGAGAACTACTGATCCAAAACTCATAAGCTGTGAGATATGCTCTAAAACTCAGTCTAAGAAAATTCCATTAATAGTGAAGTCTATTTAAGCTGAAAACTGAACTCGAGCAACAAACTTAACTGACTTCAACTCCTTTCAACATAAACTATCTACTAACTAAGTGAACGACTTGCTACAGTTGATTACCATTAAACATGAGTATTAACTCTACTGATACAAAAAAAACTAATTTTTCATTCTAGTTTCTAAATTGATAAAAAATCTAGCTTAAAACTTCTTATAAGCTAATTACAGCATATGGACTAAAATAGAAGACGAAATCTGAATATGATTGGTAATAAGTGTGAAAACACTTATCCTTTTACCACTTAATTATAATAATAACCAAGCCAAAACGTGTATTTTATGTCGTAAATGTCGGAATTATGCGTGGTTTGTGTTTTTGTTGTGATTTAGAACTAAAATGTGAAAAAGGAGGAAAACACGGGCTTTCACGGGCTTTTATCGAAGAAAAAGACAAAACACGAAGTCAAGACATCAAGATTGCAAAAAGAACGGAAGTCCAAGGCCTATTCTGAAGATTTATCCAAGAACAAGTCCAAAGATGGAAGTTTAATAAAGCCGAGGAACTCAAGTCTAATAAATGAAGAAATTATAAGACGAGTTCAAATAATCCCGAGACAACGTCGAGAAAAGTCGAAGAATTAAGAAGAAGAAAAGACGTGAAGAAACAAAGAGAGAAAGAAAGGAGCAACACATGCACCCTTCCCTTCTCCCTATAAATAGAACACTTCCACCCTCATTTTACTTTGTTAGCTAATTTGACACATAAGTCTTTCCACCTTATTTTCATGTCATTTTAATTAATTGAAATTTTTAATACTTGTCTTGCACTTTAATTCCTTTAATTCAAGTAAGTGTTTTTAATTTTGTTATTGAATCTTTACTTTTAATCAAGCTTTTCTCTATCTTTCTCATTCTACTTTTCTTGTCTTTGATTTGATTGTGGTTCGGATTAAGCAAGATATTGCTTAATCTCTTTGCTTATTTGATTAAAAAGTTCACCTTTTTACTTTCATCTAAGTTTTTGTATGAGATAAGCTATAAGTTTGACAATCTTATTGGCTTGTTTTGTACTTAGCTTTCTAAGTTTTCTAAAAAGTTTCATCTTTCTAAAAGATTGCTTATTTTGTTTACTTATTTAGTGTTTTGAAAAAGTCTTTAAAGTTGTGTTTATTGTACTCTTCTTATTATTGTTTTTGGTTTAGTTTTTGAATTTGCTTATTGCTAAAGTGCTTATTTAGTTTTGCTTATTTTTCTTTGCGTTTCATTACGGTCTTAGGAGGGTTTTCCCGTGTTACGATCCTTGGCTTCGATCGCATAGATTGCGATCCTTCTGTTCTTCCCTGGTACGATCCATCGCTTAGGTCCCTCAGTACGATCGCTTGTTGTGATCACACTCATTTATCCACACCATGATCACTTGTTGCGATCGTGGGTGCGATCCTAGAGTGCGATCGTGGCTGCGACTGCTTTGGGTGCGATCGGGTGTTTCAATCGCATTGACTGCGATCCTTCCTATCTTCATCGCATTGAGTGCGATCCCCATACTTAGATCTTGAGTGCGATCGTGTGCTACGATCGTAATCTTGATTGAGTGCGATCACTTGATCCCTCCCTTCTTGACTACGATCACGAAGTACGATCAGGTTACGATCCAACCACTTTCGTTGGTTGCGATCGTATTGCATTAGGGCTTGTAATTTGTTTATTTTATTTCAAGTTGATTTTATTTCAAATTTATTTCATTTCCCGCCATTTTACTTTAGTGCTATTTTATTATTGTTTTATTGTTACATTTACTTTTTGTCAAGTTTTAATTTAATTAATTACTTTTAAAGTTTTAATATTGCACAATTTAAGTTTTAATTAGTCCTATCTTTAATTAACCGTCATTTACTTTTAAGCCTTGCATTTTAATTATACTACAAGACCAATCTATTTGTTCTCACCAAAAGACGACTGAGTCGCACTTAAACCAGTAGTCAATCCGAGGAGACCACTTCAACGAACAATTTTTCTAACTAAAAACCTAGTTATTAAATGGCGCCGCTGCCGGCTCTTTTCGTAAAGATTAACGGTTTTCTGTGAGAGACGCGTTGCTTTTTGGGATCCGTTCATTCGTGAGCGTTATTTTTCGTGTCAAAAATTTTCAAAAATTCATAAAAATTAAAAATTTTCAAAAATACAAAAACATTAAAAAACGTATAAAAAGCATTTCTTTTTCAAAGTTTTGCACCAAAAAGATTTTATTTTTCAAAGTGTATATATATACATTCTCTATTTTTGTGGCATCTCTTTCTTTTGCTTTTGCAGGTGCATGCGTACTAGATCTTCAACTTATTCAGAGCCCGAGACTCGTGAAGATTTAGATATGGCTGGTGTACCCCCCAACATCAATAACAACAATGTTCCCCCACCCGACCTTAGAACAATGGAGGAGCTTTGTCAAACCACAATGTATGGACGAGGAGGACCGATTGCGCCGATGCAAATCACGGCTCCGGAATTTTCGTTGAAGCATCATATGATCCAACAAGTGCAAACTAATCCATTTCGCGGATTGCCGGATGATGATGCCAACAAGCACCTCGACAAATTCATTACTATTACTCAAAGCATGAAGTTGCCCGGTGTTACTATGGATGTCCTTCGCCTACAGCTCTTTCCACATACTTTATCCCACCACGCCGAAAAATGGTTTGATCGTCTCCCGAAGAATTCCATTCATACTTGGGACGACATGACTCAACGATTTTTGTCGCGCTACTTTCCACCATCCATGGTCACGAGCCTTTGAAATCAAATCAGCGGTTTCATACAAGAACCCGATGAATCTCTCTTTGATGCTTGGGAAAGATATAATTTTTTGATCGATCGATGTCCAAACCACAACATGCTCCCCGTTACGTTGATTGATACTTTCTATGATGGTTTAACTTTTCGTGACCGTGATACTATTAATGCAGCCGCCGGTGGCACATTTATGAAAAGAAGACCCGAGGAGTGTAGAGAGCTTATTGAGAACATGACTACTCATCACAAAAATTAGGATTCCTCCGCATCTTCAAGGAATAACCAGAGAGTCAATGTTTCTTCTACTTCAGCAAACCCTGATATGACCGAATTCACCCGCATGATTGCCGAAATGAACAAAAACATCTTGCTCATCGCTACACACCAACAACAACAAGTTAAAGCGGTAGCCATTTCTTGTGAGACATGCGGCGTCCTCACTCATACACTGATTGTCCTTCTACTCAAGGCAATCCGGAAAACGTGTATGCGGCTTATGGTAACTATTCACCGGAAAATTACCAAGCCCGACCTAAAGGTGATCGTAACTTGTTAAGTTACCGTTCTAACAACTATCTTTCACCCGGTTTTTCTCCTCAAAACCAAAACCTCAACAACTACAATAGAAGCACTCAAAACCCACCTCAAGCTTCTACTCCATATCACCCACCCGCCCCCCAACCTCCACCCGTAAATCAAGATGTTGAAACTTTCATGAGAACCCAAAGAGAGCTAGTTAACAATCTTCAAAGTCAAATCATCAACTTGAAAAGTGATATCACTAAACAAGGGAATGATATTAGAACCGAGCTTCGTCAAGATATGCAAACTTCTATCAGCACTCAGACGAATGATTTGAAGAACATGATGGCTAGGTTCTTTCAAGGTAATCAACCATCTACTTCGGGCTCACTTCCTTCAAATACCGTCACCAACCCGAGAGCGAATGTAAGTGCTATTACTACCCGTAGTGGAGCAACTTTAGTAGGACCATCTATCCCACCCCCAATTACACCATCTATACCTCCTCCACCACCATTTATCCCTACTACTCCCACACCTAGTATTAGTTCACCATTACCGTCTCCGCCTCGTCATGAAGAAGTACCCAAGAAGAACCCTTCACTAACCCCACCTTCCACCTCTAAACCCTCAACATCTCATCCTGTACCTGCTACACCTACACCACCTAAACCCAACATTCCTTACCCTTCCCGGCTGGACAAAGGTAGAATTCTTACTAAGGATGACGTTCAAGTCTCCAACTTTTTGAACAAGGTTGCCGGCATAAACATCACCTTTAGCCTTGTTGAAGCTCTTGCATAAATGCCTAAATTTGTCAAGATGTTTCAGGAATTGCTTAATAAGAAGGAGAAGATGGCAGAGTTTGTCAATAATCGATTGAATGAAAATTGTTTTGCCGTCCTTCTTAAAGAACTTCCGGAGAAACTTGGAGATCCCGGTCGTTTTGTGTTACCATGTAATTTCCACCAAACCGAAGAATTTACTGCCTTAGCCGATCTCGGGGCAAGTATAAATCTTATGCCTTTAAGTGTTTGGAAAAAGTTATCATTACCCGTTCTTACTCCAACGAAGATGACTCTTGAGCTTGCAAATCGCACTCTCGCTTACCCTCTTGGTATTGTCGAAGATGTGTTTATTAAAGTGGGCACCTTCACTTTTCCGGTCGACTTTGTTGTTGTAGATTATGAAATGGACCCTCGTATTCCTTTAATACTTGGTCGGCCATTCTTGAGAACTGGAAAAGCTCTAGTCGATGTTGCCGAAGGTGAGTTAATCTTAAGGGTCGGGAATGATGCACAAGTGTTCAAAATGGGGAAGATCACAACTAAATCAAATGGAAGAGAATCAGCGAATATGATTAATGTGCTTGATGATTTTGTCGTCTACAACAATCCTCTGTTCGATTCTTGCTATGATAATCCACTGTTCCATGATGATGTGGATGATTCTCTCTCCAATTCTGATCCTCCACCAATTTATGATTCTCCACCGATCTATGATGCTTATGCTGATGATTTTAGTTCTGATGGGGATGATTATTATGCTGCTTTCGTTTCAGAGTATCCAGACATGCCCACTTATGATGATTTTGATGAGGCTGATACTCTTTCGAGTGATTCTTCACATGATGACATTGCACCTACATTTGATGAAGATCTTCCGCCAACACCACTTGATCCTACTTTGGATGACTACGCATTTGAGGAAGACTTTGGTATGTTTCTCAATACTTACTTCCCAAATAAGAGTGATGCTCCTCCTTTGGAATTTGATGATTATGGTCTTTATCCTACTTTGGATATGAAGAAACCTGTTTCTAAGGAGAAGAAACCGGACGACACCGATATCTGCAGCACTTATGTCTTAACTCCTCTTTATCCTCCGTCTGAGGATGAGATTGCAAGATTTATGATCGAATCTTCTTCAAGGTCTGCTGAGCCTGAGTGTTATTTTCCCCTAAAGGAAAAGGTGTTCGACCCCGGTATTGCACTTTTCAAGCCATCTCAGTATCCATCTGATGAAATAAAAGGAAAAATCTTTGGAACTTATGAAGATATGCTTGCACCTCACCATACTTGCTTCCACCTTGCTCACTCGTTGCTTAAGGGAACCTTGCCTACTCTTCTTTGGCTTGCCTTATTCGCCTTAAGCCTGTGCTATTTGATGGACGAAAACCATGTCTTTGATCCCGGTGGATGTGTTTCAAGCTTCTTCCTATGCTAATCAAGGTCGAGTCAGGCTCACCACTCGGTTATCAAAAACAAGCGCTTCTCCAGAGGTAACCCGCAATATCTATCCCTTTTCTCTGTTTTCACAATAAGTGTAGGGGGAGACCCCGTTGGTGTTTCTTGTTTTCTTTCTTATGATATGCAGGGATTCAAGCTTTCAAAGACACTTTCTTGATGACTTTTGACGACCCGTGATTCCGTGCATCCGTTTTCCCGGTTCTATCCTATACTCTTTTGATTCTCTATTTTATATTCTTCCATATTAAAATAGGAATCACTTTAGTTGTCTCTTCCTTAGCAAGATTTAAACAAAGTGCACAATTTCCTAAGTGTAGGGGAGGTTACTCCCACATGCTTAAACATTGAGGGCAATGTTTATATTAAGTGTAGGGGGACTTCTATCGAAGTTAAGTGGCCTTTTCCTTGTATTTGTCCTCATTTTAACCGGAAAATTAATTTTTCGACATTTTTCAAAATTTTTGATCTATTTTGGCCTATTAGTTTTTCTTTGTTATCGTTATTTACTTTCTTTCCTAGAATAAATTTTTTAATAAAGTGGTTTTAATTTTTAAACGTTGTGAATCTTTTGACTCAACCCGAGTTTACTTATCTAAGTTTACTCTAGCTAGTATCCTTAACGTGTTTAAGTCAAGTTTTGCTAGGCTTTTATATAGGGAGCTTTAAAACGCGAAAGTCTTAACTCTCACGGGTTAAGAACAAGAACTTTTCGCAAGTTCCTATAATTGATCCTAGAGAGTCGTTTATCAAGGGAACTCTAAAATGCGAATTCTAAACTTGAAAAAGTCTAAGAGTTTGCAAGATCCTATAGATGACTCGAAAACCCAAAACTTTGATTTATTAGGCTAAGCATCCACGAGTCTCATTCCTTGAGATTTTAAACTGTGGAGAACGAGAGATGATAGAGTCAATTATAAGTTTGGTATTCTTTCGTGAATTTATGTGAGTTGATTATAAGCCTATTCTCCCATCGCTTGTTAATAAATTTATCTACAATAATTAAGGTTGTACGATTTGAAAAGTTACTTAGCTTCTAGCCCAAGATCGTTTAAAAGTTGATCGGTATTAATTAGAGTTCATAGCCAAGGCATAACTTATTGAAGCGGGATGCAAAGATTGGCGAGTCCGAAAAGGCCCTAACAAGGCATGAGGGCTACAGTTTGTTGCTAAAGATCCAAAAGTGATGTGAAGAATCATTTGTCGAAAATCAATATGAAGGATCAAGACACACGACGAAAAGCAAATACTCCCCTAAAGATCATGGAGAAGTCTATCCGAAAAGACCCTAGCAAGGTATGAGGATAAATAGATCCAAGTCCTAAAAGGAGGCGGATCGTTGTATATCAAAGTCCAAAATAAAGATTGGAGAAAAATGAAGAAGTCGTGGTCCAAGTATGAAGAATCTCTCAAAAAATTCAAGTGAAGAAATTCCTATTATGAAGAGAAGACGATAATTTCAAGAACGTCTCTCAAGATTTGAAGTATGAAGTCGCTGCCAAATATCGATCCGAGAAAGGTCTCAAATCGTGAAGCGAGTTATGCCAAGATATGAACTTTATAAGGTCCCGAGAAGCAGTTTTAAAAGATTTTTTCATTTAGCTAACTATTGATTAAATCGTCCCACTTTATTTTCAGCCTTAATAACTATCGAAATAAGTCAACAATGCATCCTCGTGATCATTCAAGACAATAATAAAATATAAGAGATACACCTAGGAATAAGGGAGTCTAAGTAAATAATTGGCCCACATGAGTTTGTGATAGTCTGCTAACTTATAATAACAATGATCTCGTTTTTAAGCTTGGTTTGGAGAACGTGAAACTTAAGGGTGAGAATCATTCATGACATTTCCAAAACCCCAAGGTAAGTTTTTGTTCTTTTTACTTGTTTTCTTCTTTTGAACATTTTATAATTTTCTATCTTTTTAATAAAGGCCAAAGTGGATTGATTATGATGGAAAATATAAAAACTTGCTTTGTAATTAATGCATTGCATGAGGACATTGCAATGGTCAAGTGTAGGGGATTTAATAAGTGTGAAAAAACTTATCCTTTTACCACTTAATTATAATAATAACCAAGCCAAAACGTGTATTTTATGTCGTAAATGTCAGAATTATGCGTGGTTTTTGTTGTGATTTAGAACTAAAATGTGAAAAAGGAGGAAAACAGGGGCTTTCACGGGCTTTTATCGAAGAAAAAGACAAAAGACGAAGTCAAGAGATCAAGAATGCAAAAAGAACGGAACTCCAAGGCCTATTCTGAAGATTTATCAAAGAACAAGTCCAAAGACGGAAGTTTAATAAAGCCGAGGAACTCAAGTCTAATAAATGAAGAAATTATAAGACGAGTTCAAATAATCCCGAGACAACGTCGAGAAAAGTCGAAGAATTAAGAAGACGAAAAGACGTGATGAAAGAAAGAGAGAAAGAAAGGAGCAACACATGCACCCTTCCCTTCTCCCTATAAATAGAACACTTCCACCCTCATTTTACTTTGTTAGCTAATTTGACACATTAGTCTTTCCACCTTATTTTCATGTCATTTTAATTAATTGTCATTTTTAAAATACTTGTCTTGCACTTTAATTCCTTTAATTCAAGTAAGTGTTTTTAATTTTGTTATTGAATATTTACTTTTAATCAAGCTTTTCTCTATCTTTCTCATTCTACTTTTCTTGTCTTTGATTTGATTGTGGTTCGGATTAAGCAAGATATTGCTTAATCTCTTTGCTTATTTGATTAAAAAGTTCACCTTTTTACTTTCATCTAAGTTTTTGTATGAGATAAGCTATAAGTTTGACAATCTTATTGGCTTGTTTTGTACTTAGCTTATTTTTTTTCTAAGTTTTCTAAAATGTTTCATCTTTCTAAAAGATTGCTTATTTTGTTTACTTATTTAGTGTTTTGAAAAAGTCTTTAAAGTTGTGTTTATTGTACTCTTCTTATTATTGTTTTTGGTTTAGTTTTTGAATTTGCTTATTGCTAAAGTGTTTATTTAGTTTTTCTTATTTGCTCTTTGCGTTTCATTACGGTCTTAGGAGGGTTTTCCCTTGTTACGATCCTTGGCTTCGATCGCATAGATTGCGATCCTTCTGTTCTTCCCTGGTACGATCCATCGCTTAGATCCCTCAGTACGATCGCTTGTTGTGATCACACTCATTTATCCACACCACGATCACTTGTTGCGATCGTGGGTGCGATCCTAGAGTGTGATCGTGGCTGCGACTGCTTTGGGTGCGATCGGGTGTTTCAATCGCATTGACTGCCATCCTTCCTATCTTCATCACATTGCGTGTGATCCCCATACTTAGATCTTGAGTGCGATCGTGTGCTACGATCGTAATCTTGATTGAGTGCGATCACTTGATCCCTCCCTTCTTGACTACGATCACGAAGTACGATCAGGGTACGATCCAACCACTTTCGTTGGTTGCGATCGTGTTGCATTAGGGCTTGTAATTTGTTTGTTTTATTTCACGTTGATTTTATTTCAAATTTATTTCATTTTCCGCCATTTTACTTTAGTGCTATTTTATTATTGTTTTATTGTTACATTTACTTTTTATCGAGTTTTAATTTAATTAATTACTTTTAAAGTTTTAATATTGCACAATTTAAGTTTTAATTAGTCTTATCTTTAATTAACCGTCATTTACTTTTAAGCCTTGCATTTTAATTATACTACAACGACCAATCTATTTGTTCTCACCAAAAGACGACTGAGTCGCACTTAAACCAGTAGTCAATTCGAGGAGACCACTTCAACGAACTTAATTTTCATACTTGGTAAGAACCAGTTATTAATTGGTTCCACCTACTCAACAAACCAAACAGTAACAGTAACAATAACTTAAAACTGAATGTATCAAACTTACAACTGAATGTAACTAATTGAATCACCAAAACTTATACTGTATCAAAGTAAACTGAACCGAGTAACAAATTCTTAACACCATACCGAGATCAGTCATTACACTAAATGAACAGTAACGCCTTACCCATTATCGTGAACCGTGACACTAGTAAAGATTCAGAATTTAAAGAAAACCAAAGAAAGCTTGAAGACGAATAGAACTTTCATTAATGGAAGAACTCAAAGAATCTGTTACAACTATATTAACCGAAAAACAAGAATGCATAAAGACTTTGTAACAGAATAACAGAAAATAGTTCCAATAGTCTATTTATCTGCTCCTAAAAACTAATCTACTGTGTGTAAATCTACTCCTATGCTAACCACTCTAAACTGAAGGTCTTCATCTCGTATTTATAGAATATATTGATGTAGCTTCGACGTGTTCAACCCAATTAAATCGTGCCACGTGGAAAATACAATGATCTTGATTTAATTAAATCATATCTTCGTCTTCCACTGTTGATTTAATTAAATCATATCTTCTAAAAGAGGAGATGATTAGGATTATTTTTCTAGTTAGAAGTTTAGTCTGAATCCTCCTTGTTCTCTCTTGAATCGAATATGTAGGTTATGTGGTGGATAGAAGTGACATGAACGACTGAAATGGGTTTTTTTTTCTCTCTCTTGATATTCCTTTGAAGAAGAAACGTGTATGTGAGTGTAACTTGTGTTTAACCGTGACTTGGTCAATTGACCAAGTTTAAAAAAAGTAACTTTCCTTTTCTTTTTAATCCTTTAATTTCAATCTTCTATTGAATGTGATAAAAACCTTTTAAGTAATTTGTTTTTCATCCTTTGTTTTTGTGAAAGTTGCAACTCAAGCCCTTCTTCTTTATAATTTGGCATGATTGGTCCTTGAAAGCTCTTTCGTCCTTTTCTTCGTCTTTTATTATAAAAATCCCTTGAAAACGTGTCTTTGCTTCAAAATGTATCTTGTTACCTGAAAATACATGAAACACAAATTCTCGCATAATTCTGATATTTTTCAGTTAATATAATGTATTTGACTGTGTTTTGAGTGGTTTTGGATCATTATTGATGAGTGTTTTCACACTTATCAACTCCCCTCCACTTGACCATTGCCATGACCTCATGCAATGCAGTATTTCAAAGCTCTAGAATGCACTTTTCTCATAATTAACCCACCTTGGCCATTTTATGATTTAATAAACTATTCTATGATACATGATAAATGATTTTGAACATTTACAATGCAATGCAAGGAAAGCAAACTTATTTATATATTTTTTATTTTTCTTGAAATGGTTTTGATGGAAATAACTCATAAAGAAATCAATAACTTTAATTAGGGCTTTTGGTACCATGAACACTTATCACCCTCAAGTTTCACTTTCCCCATACCAAGCTTAAAAATGGGATCATTGCATTCACAAGTAAAAAGTGCATCAACTTATTCATAACAACTAATGTGGAACCGGTTATTATTGAAGCAAATTGCTTGGGAGCAAATTTGTCTTATTTAAAGCGTCAAATATAAGAAATGCAAAATCCGAAAATAAGGAAGCACGGTTTTAATCCTAAGTAGCCATCTTATCCATTACTTGAAAAACCGCTCATAATTAATATAAGTCCGACTCAAGAATAATAAGTCATTCGTTTTATGTGTAAGATCCTTATGTCATACATTAATAAGTAGCTACACACTCGCTAAGGAAAGAAAAATAAAACTCACGCAATAATTTACATCCGCCGCCTTTTTGGGACTTTGGATCTTCAATCCCGCAACCCGTCAAGGTAATCTTGGATTGGAGCAACTATCAAATCCCCGCAACCCGTCAAGGTAATATTGGAATTCAATAGTCACTATAATTAACACTTCACTACCCTTCTTGGGAGTCTTGTATAATTAATTTTTTTTCTTTTTTTTCTAGCCACTCATTTTTTTCATAAGCCGCTCTTATTTTTCTTTATTCCTCACAAAGAAAGTTGAAAAGAATAAAAGGAAAAACACCCGCTAAGTATTAAGCATGACATAAGTCTAGTACACATAAAACGTTCTAACTTAGAATCTTAAGACGTACTTATACCAACCATGAATGATTAGTCAAAAATGCATAAGAGACTACAAACCAATTAAAACCGTTCTTGATTATTTATTAACATATATACATGCGAAGAAATTAGAGGCAAAGAAAGAGAAGGGTTTAGCCACAAGTAATTATCATGAAGTTTATCTAGCCCTTTTATACTTGCTTCAACTCTATCATCTCCCATTCTCCACAAATTTAAAATCTCAAATAATGAGAGTAGTGGATGCTTAGCCTAATAGACCAATGAAGGACTACATGGTTAAGGATACTAGCTAGAGAATGCTTGGATAAGCAAACTCGGGTTGAGTCAAAGTATCCATGGCGGGCCTAATATGGCAAAGAAGTCTAAACTTGTTAAAGCATATCCTTTATTATATATTTTCTTTTTATGTATTTTTGATGAAAGAAAGAAATATATACAATGCAAATGTGTTATGCAAATGAAAAATGTTTAATGTAAAAATTATGAATGCATATTTTTGGTGGCCAAAATAGATCAAAAATTTGAAAAATGTTTGAAAAATTAATTTTCAAGTTATCATGAAGCTAAGGCAATGGTCTAAGTAAGGTCACTTCGATAGAAGTCTCCCCTACACTTAAGATAAACATTGTCCTCAATGTTTAAGAGTATTGGAGTAAACTCCCCTACACTTATGACATTGATTACTTTGCTTAACCCAAGTTAAGGAAGAGACAACTAAAGGATATTCATTTTAAGCACAAGTGTTTTTAAATATCACAATAGCAAAAACTAATCGAAGTGAACCGGATACACGGTGTCACACTCCCAAAATATCAGAGTATAATGGCAACAAGGGAGTGGTGACGTCATGATTATCATACACATAGTTACAAAGAACGACCTCTAAATGAGACGTTCGGAAAATTGATCACTTGCATTTGATAAAATAAAGAGTTTTAACATAGTGCGGAAGCATAAAACTGGTCACAGATACAAAAACAAGGTTTTCAAATAGTACAAATGATCTTTATTTTCAATAGAAATGACGGCAGTGCATGAGACCTCACATAGCATCTTCATTCTTAATACCTGAGAAAAACATTGCTAAAGCGTCAACATAAAGTTGGTGAGTTCATAGGTTTAGTTAATTTGTAGTGTTTAATGAACCACAAGATTTTCCCAACCATGATGACAATATAACAAATACAAAGCCATCATAAAAGCATTTATTACAGTCTAAGCTCGTGACACCGAAGCGTTAACAACACCGGCAGTATAATCATATAAATGTAGCCCAACTGGATGCCTAAACCCACGACATCCTATCTCAGACTCAAATGAAACTGTGCCCGCTTGTCCTCTGTTGGACCAAGCCAGACAGGGGCGTCAACCCCGATAGATCTATCCATAACATTCGCGCTTACACAAAGTAATTAACGGTTCACGATTCACGGGCCAAAGCAACTGGGTTTTAAGTGGGACTTAGACTAGTATATAAATCAGTTAATGCACTTGTGTTCATACGTTAAATCAAGCAATGTCTCACCCCAAAAAGCAGTAAAAGCAGTTAAAAAGTGGGGCTATAAACTCACCTCAAATGATAGTCAAGCAAAAGTAATCAAACAGTAGGCACAGAAAAATGCTCGCAATAACGTCAACCCAAACCGCAGCCTAGCAATAATAATAACTAGCTAAGCTACAAGTAAAGCAATTAAATAATTATTCTTACATTACATTGTACTTGCACCAATTAAATAAATAAATAAAAATATATACTTTTTATTTAAAAGGTCAAAATATGACAAAGTTTATAAAATAAAAACGCACACAAAAATAATTAATTTAAGACGACACAAGACAGACTCTTTAGAAAATTAGACGCGACCATTAATTATATTTTTAGTTGGGTCAATTGGTAATTGGTCTCTATCTATGTCCAATAATAGTCCAAGTCTCAGTCCAATACAGTCCATATAATAGTACGGTCCTAATCCTAATTTTTGTCCAATAAATATATCATTCTTTTTGTCTTGTTAATTTTTAGTATCAATTAATATGAAGGTCAAAACAAATAAATAAAGTGATCGTCCCTTCTGGGTCATCCATAAATAAATTATGAGACCCTTGCCCGGGACCCACTTTAATTGGGTCTTTTAGTTCGGTTAGAGTCAAAAGAAAGGGGACTCGGCATATACGACTAACACGAAGAATGCCTACTCCCACGCTCCACGCGCGAACCGTGACACCAATTTAGTCCGGGTTAAATTATATTAATATTTATTTAATATTTCTTAAGTTTTAATTTTTAAGTTTAAATTAATTAAAGGGTCAAATTTTGATAAGTCTACTAATTAAGCGGGGTTTAATTTTTCTATTTAAATCTAAATACTAATAAAACATGTCAATTTGGTTCTCCCACCCTTACACCCCTGACGTCAAAATATGTAGTACATACGTACTAAAAATATTTTTTTTTTATTATTATTTAAATCTCTTTTTAATGTCCACAACATGACAATGCCATTTGTTTGCTTTTGTTCCCAAACTAGCCCACTGACACAATCATAGTACTAGGTATAATAAAAAATTATTATTATTTTGGTTGTTGTTTTGCTCGACGATGGAAGACACAAACACAAGAAACCATTTTCGCTTAAATTACAAGCCGAGACTTCTTAATCAAATTGTGACTTCGATTCTTAATGTTTTTCGAAAATTCAAAATGCATGATGACTATCACGACACCGACTACGAATCCCACCACAAAAACGACACGATTTGACGTAGTTTTGACTCGGTATACTCGTTTGAACAACATACTTACACAAAAACTTAAAAATATATATTTAGCTCAAATGATCTCAAACTTTTCGTTTAAATGTCTTGTGTTACTCCTATATGATGTGTTTACATTCGAAAATATACTTTTGTTCATGTTTTTAACGTACCCATTTAGCCATTTTTAAACCAAAATTTGTGATTTCATGTAAAAAGCTTGATTATTAGTTGTAAGAAATGGTTTTAGATGTGCAAGTACATGTAATATGTTATGAACGTAAATAGATAGAGATTTAAGGCCTTACAAAGCTATGTGAATCGATGAAATCAAGAACACACGAACCAACTATCTAAACGAACCCTTAACTTGAAACCTTAGCTCGCCTTAAACCCCGAATGACAAACCAAATCCGAAACCAATCTCGACCTAGCTCAAACCCACGAAAATATTCAACTCAACGAACCCTAATCGTGTGCATTCACCATGATGTTTGTAATTGTTGAATGGAGTATGTTTGCAAGTGTTTGTATGAATGAGTATATTATGATAACTTTAATGTTTATGGAGGAAATGATGATTAAAATGGGATTTGTAAGTGAGAGGAAAGTAAATGGGTTTTTGTGTTGGTGTATATCTCGGCAGAAGGAAAAAAAAAACCTAAGATATAAAGTTTGTGTTGGTGTTTGTATCAAATATAAAATGAGAGAAAAGATGTAGTATATAGGGTAAAAGGAGTAAGGGTGGTGAGGCTTGTAGTGTCATGCAAAACTTGCTATACCCTTAAATAGTAAAACTACAAAAGCTAGTACTTGGTGATTCTTGGCTTTGAACCGATGGATGTGTAGGAAAAATAGGGTAAGTTGAATTGTTGGTGGTAAAAGTAGTTTAGATAATTTCTAGTTATAGTTTACAAGTATAAAATATAGAATTGTGATAGTGGGGAGTTTATGAATTATTTGAGGATAGTATGATAGTAGTGATGTTGTTGAAGTGGTGGGGTAAAAAGTAGTATGGTAGTGTAGTAGGGTAAATGTAATTAAAAGTATAAGTATTATTAGGTATAATAAGGCTTGTAAAATTGTTAGTTTAACTCGTTAGCATTTGGTGTTTAGGCACTAATGATGATGTGATGAACGACACGATTTCTTAATGACTCCAAATAATGCTAAGTACGAATAATTAACACGTAAATATAAATAAATCGCATGCTACTTCATAACTATGAGATAACTTCTCAATTTGTTAAATCCACAAGGTTCAAAGCTCACATTAAATAAATACATGGGAAAATAAAGATGAAAAATTGACGAATGTCACAGTATCCCCATGTTTTAGAGATTTCGTCGCGAAATCAAGACGTTGTTGTAGTAGGGTGATTAGCGAAAAGATGAGGATACTTGATCTTGAATTGGTCTTCACGTTCCCACGTGTATTCTGGACCTCTACGTGCATTCCAACGGACTTTCACGATAGGTATACGACTTTGCTTGAGCTGTTTCACCTGACGGTCCATGATCTCCACCGGTTCTTCTACGAAGTTGAGTTTGTCGTCAAGTTGGATCTCTTCCAAAGGAATAACGAGTGTCTCGTCGGATAAGCATTTCTTCAGATTGCAAATGTGGAACACATTATGCACTCGGCTAAGTTCTTGAGGTAACTCCAAACGGTAGGCCACGGGGCCAATCCTCTCTATAATCTTGAATGGTCCAATGTAACGAGGATTCAACTTTCCACGCTTTCCAAAGCGAATTACACCCTTCCAAGGTGAGACCTTCAACATGACTCTATTGCCAACCTCAAACTCAAGAGGTTTGCGTCTCCTGTCAGCATAACTCTTTTGTCGATCTCGTGCTGCTTGCATACGGCTCTTGATCTTAAAGATCTTCTCAGTAGTCTCATGTATGATCTCGGGTCCAGTGAGTTGAGCATCACCAACCTCTGCCCAACACACGGGTGAACGACACTTTCTACCATACAATGCTTCGAACGGTGCTGCCTTAATGCTAGTGTGATAACTATTATTATATGAGAACTCCACCAATGGCAGATGCCTATCCCATCCATTTCCAAAGTCGATCACACAAGCTCTCAGCATATCTTCTAGGGTTTGAATGGTCCTTTCACTTTGACCGTCAGTTTGGGGATGATACGCAATGCTCATATCCAACTGCGTTCCCAATGCTTTCTGCAGCGACTTCCAAAACTGCGAAGTAAATCGGCTATCTCAGTCAGAGATTATAGACACAGGCACACCATGCCTCGTGACTACTTCCTTCAAGTATGTTCTTGCTAACTTATCCATTCCATCTGTCTCCTTGATTGGTATGAAGTGAGCCGATTTGGTGAGTCGGTCGACGATAACCCAAATAGTGTCAAATCCAGCCGAGGTTTTAGGTAGCTTTGTAATGAAATCCATAGTGATCTTTTCCCACTTCCATTCTGGTAGTTCGGGTTGGACCAATAGTCCTGATGGTTTCATGTGTTCGGCCTTGACCTTGGCACAAGTCAAGCACTTGCCAACATATGTAGCAATGTCCGCCTTCATGTTCGGCCACCAATACAACATCTTAAGGTCATGATACATCTTGTCAGATCCCGGATGTATGGAGTATTTTGACTTATGCGACTCATGCATAATAAAAGGTCGTAGGTCACCATGGCACGGTAACCAACTCCTATTATCAAGGCATAATGTTCCATCCGAGCGAGCTTCTAACTTCTTTATCATGCCTTCAACATCTTCAGTCTTGAGAATTTCCTCCTCGACTGCCTCCTTCTGAGCCTTGAGAATTAAGGATGGAAGATCTAAGCCAATGGTCATCACCAAGGCTTTCACTCTAAGAATCCTCTCCTTTCGACTCAAAGCGTCAGCTACGACATTTGCCTTGCCCGGGTGATAACGGATCTCACAATCGTAATCACTGAGCAACTCTATCCAACGTCGTTGTCTCATGTTGAGTTCTTTTTGATTCAAGATGTGTTGTAAACTTTTATGATCAGTGAATACAACACACTTTGTGCCATAAAGGTAGTGTCTCCATATCTTTAGGGCAAACACCATTGCTCCTAACTCTAGATCATGAGTTGTGTCGTTCTTCTCGTGCACTTTTAGTTGTCTTGACGCATAAGCAATGACCTTAGTCCTTTGCATCAACACCGCACCTAACCCTTTTATGGATGCATCACAATACACCACAAAGTCTTCATTACCCTCGGGTAGGGCTAGTATAGGTGCTTCACACAACATCTGCTTCAATGTTTGGAATGCCAAATCTTGATCTTCTTTCCACTCAAACTTCTTATCCTTTTGAGTTAACTCCGTCATTGGTTTTGCTATCCTGGAGAAACCCTCAATGAATCTCCTATAGTAACCAGCAAGACCTAAAAATTGGCGGATCTCCGTGGGTGTTGTAGGAGTCACCCAATCTTTCACAGTCTCGATCTTAGCAAGATCAACGTGGATACCACTGCTATCGATTACATGCCCAAGGAATTGCACTGTGTTTATCCAAAACTCACATTTGGAAAACTTTGCATACAACTTCTCCTTCCTCAACAGCTCTAGTATGGTCTTCAAATGTTCCTTGTGTTCTTCTTCATTACGAGAGTAGATGAGAATATCATCGATGAATACAATCACAAACTTGTCCAAGTATGGTTTGCAAACTCGGCTCATGAGATCCATGAATACCGCGGGTGCGTTTGTCAAACCAAAGGGCATAACTTGGAACTCGTAGTGTCCGTATCGGGTTCTAAAAGCCGTCTTGTGGACGTCTTCTTCTCTAACCCTTAGCTGATGATATCCCGACCTTAAATCAATCTTCGAGTATATGCTAGATCCTTGCAGTTGGTCGAAAAGATCATCAACTCTTGGCAATGGGTAGCGGTTCTTTATCGTCAGCTTGTTCAACTCTCGGTAATCAATACACATCCTAAAGGATCCATCTTTCTTTTTGACAAATAGGACCGGTGCTCCCCAGGGTGAGGAACTCGGTCTAATGAAACCTTTGTCAGAAAGTTCCTTTAGTTGTTCAGCTAGCTCCTTCATCTCTGCTGGTGCTAAGCGGTATGGTGCTCTAGCAACGGGTGCAGCACCTGGTGTAAGCTCTATGTGAAACTCCACCTGTCGTGTTGGTGGTAACCCCGGTAAGTCTTTTGGAAATACGTCTGAAAAATCTCTAACGATCGGTACATCTTCAACCTTCTTCTCATGATCTTCTTCTTCCTCCTTTTGCGTTACTTGAACCAAGAACACTGGACATCCCTTCTCAATGTATCTTTGGGTTCTAATACATGAGATGACTTCCAGTCTCGATCTATTCTTCACTCCACTTCTTTCGCCTTGTATGATTAGTACATCGTTCCCATAAGGAACACGAACGCACTTCTCATGACATACAATTTCCGCGTGCTGCTTCGACATCCAATCCATTCCAATGATGACATCAAAACTTCCTAATTCTATGGGGAGTAAGTCGATACTGAACGAATGATCTTGTAACCTTAGACTACATCCTTTCAGAATAGCATCGGTGGTCACTGACTTCCCATCGGCTAGTTCTACATTATACTTAATATCTAACGCAGTAGGGGTGATATTTAGGCGTTCACTAAATGCAGATGACACAAAACTCCTATCTGCACCAGAATCAAATAATATTGAAGCATAGTTGTTATTGACTAGGAACGTACCAGTCACAACATTGTTGTCTTGCACTGCAGCCTCAGCACACAAATGATATACCTTGCTAGGTGCCGTGAATCCACTTGGAGCACTGGTTGTGGCTCGATTATTTCCTCCCCGGTTCCCCTGGTTCTGCCTCTGGTTCCCTTGGTTGTGGTTTTGGTTGCCTCGAATTTGATTACCACGACCTTGGTTCCCACTGCTTGGACACTTATTCTTGTAATGCCCTTTCTCTCCACACCCAAAACAAGTAACATTCGCTCCTTGTCCACCTTGAGTTCCCGGTCCTCTTTGGTTAGCAGGACGGGGTGGTGCTCGACACTCCTTTGCCTTATGTCCAGCCTTTCCACAGTTGTAGCATGTAGGAGGACATGCTCCCTCGTGGTGTCGGCCACACTTTCCACAGAAAGGAAATCTTCCAACATAGTTTCCAGCATTACTTTGCCCAGCAGTAAACACCCTAGCCACCTCTTGACGCTTGTTTTGATTGTAGTTATTAGTGTTGTTGTTGTTATTGGTGTTGTAGTGATTACCAGACCACTTCCTCTTGTCTCCAGCATTCTCCCCCAACTCTTGCACCACTTGGTACATCAAACTCTGAGCCATATCAATTGCTTCATGCAAGTCATTCGGCTTTGATGAAGTCACATTCCCCTTGATGTTCAAAGGTAAGCCCTCAATGTATCGCTCCAACAATCGGTCATTGTTGGGCACCATTTCGGGACACAATAAAATTAGCTCTTGAAAGCGCTGATTATAAGCAGTAAGGGCGGTACCCTTGACTTTCAAGTTCCATAGCTCAACCTCCATCTTCTTGACTTCATTTCGTGGACAATACTTCCTAACAAACATAGCCTTGAACTCACTCCAAGGTGTAGCTTGTGCAACATCAATGGTCACTGCACGAGCATAAACATTCCACCAAGTCAAAGCACTATCCACCAACGTGCTTGATGTAAACTTCACCTTATCAGCTTCAGCAACATTGCTAATCCCAAATTGAGATTCCAACTTCTCAAACCATCTAGTCAAACCCACTGCACCTTCAGTACCACGGAAACTCACTTGTGTAACCGCACGGAATTCCTTGTAGGTGCAGGTCCGTGTATTGGCAACAGTGGCCCCTTGGTTTGTCTCCTCTTGCGTGCTCGCTGTACGGATCGCTTCAGCTGCTGCGAGTGCCTCAGCCACTCGTTCCGCGATCATTTGACTGAGCATGACTGGGTCAATCCCACCGGTAGCAGCTGGTGGATTCTGTGTCTCAGATCTTCTAACTGGTGCCATAATCTAAAAGGTAAACAAGACAATGAGTTTTGCCAGACATAACATTCATGGCACGCACAATACAATTATGAAATGCTCAATGGTATAATAAACAATATATGATGATCGCACAAATTTGTAACCCAAATAAGATAATGTCATAACCTAACATCCATAGAAATGTTTCGAAATACATCACAATCCGACATACATAATAAGGAAAAATGGAAAATGCCAACTAGCTGAGATAAACCTCATAGCTTAGTGGTCGTACAACAATGAGTCAACAGTACATGGTAAATCTAACTAGTACCCTCACGACGCTGGTGAAGTGCTCTCTCTAACTCTGCCAGCCTCCTCTCAACCAAGTCCTCGCGAGCCTGGGCATCCCTAAGTCTGACCTCGGTATCATGGCAAGCGGCCCTAAACCTGCCCTCTAATTCAGCAATAGGATCCTCAACAGGTGCCTCTAGTCCACCCACCTCAACCTGTGGCTCCACTCCCCAACGGGTCATCAGGCTCTCGATCTCCTTGAGACGATCATTCGGCATTGTGTCCATCTGGTCGAGAACAGTATGGAGCTGTCCTCGAAGACGGGTCACACAAACCGTCAATGTCGTCTCATCCTCAACTGGACTCTTCTTTGTCAATGCCTCCAGCTTATCCTGCATCTCCTCATACTCCTCACCCAAAGTCTCCACAGCATCCTCCAACCTATTCAAACGGGTCGTCACACATCCATCCGCTGCTCCAAGCATCACAACTGTTGATGTAGCTCTCCTAAGAATAGGGGTCGCAGCTCTCGGTCCAGTAGAGATACCAACATCGGCAAGCATCTCCTGATACACAGCATGTACAGTCTCCAGCGGTGGTGGTGGTGGTGGTGACACCTCTGGGGCAAGACTGACAGATGTGCGGGCTGCACGCCTGTCAGTAGCAGAGAAAGGTATGAGGGGTCGGTAAGGTGAAGGTGGTGGTCGGGCGGCTCTCCCTCGGAGACGTCGCCTAACATAGTAGAAAGGCAGAGTGCCGGGTGCTGGGGTAGTGATGTCTGCCCTTTCCCCTTCGTCTTCGGACGAAGACGAGGAGATGAGTGTGATGGAAGCCTCAGGAGTAGCAGCATATGCAGCAGGTGGGTCCTCAGTGTCTGTGACCTCCATGGGTTCACCTTCTCCATCGGTGAACTCCGTATCATCATCCTCAAAATCCTCCATCGATTCACCCCTAGTGACCGACGCCTGCCCTGGTGACTGCACCACATCAGCGGCTAGGTCGTCCTCTCCTCCGCCTTCTAGGCTAAGCACATCATCTGCTGGTGCATCAGGGATATGGATCGGTGAATGGTAAACCTCCTCAGTCTCTCTCTCGGTCTCATCATCTGAAGTCATCCGGTACCACGGATATCCTGATGGTGATCCTCTAGGTAATCCCATCGATGAACTGACAGTCGACTGTGAACTGCGGTGGTGGTATGCCCCTGAAGACGCCGAATCGCCAGAAGAAGACATTGCTGTAATATAAACAGAATAGATGTGTGTAAATATCTCATATAATTAGTCCGTGAAAGGGACATCGACATAACATATAGCAATCATTGTTCAAACCACATGTATCCCATATAACATAACTCAGATTTTGTTGTTGCACATGTACCCCATATAAATATATCTCGTAATTGTTAAATCACATGTATCCCATTTATCATATATTATATAACGTTGAATCACTCGACTCCAATAATAATTGTTCATTACATATATATATATATATATATATATATATATATCCATGTATATATATATACTTAATACTTACAATCCGTATGATAATCAACTAGACACATAACAGTTATAGTCTAGAGTTACTAAATGCAACCTAGTTCTCTATAACCATGGCTCTGATACCAATCTGTCACACTCCCAAAATATCAGAGTATAATGGCAACAAGGGAGTGGTGACGTCATGATTATCATACACATAGTTACAAAGAACGACCTCTAAATGAGACGTTCGGAAAATTGATCACTTGCATTTGATAAAATAAAGAGTTTTAACATAGTGCGGAAGCATAAAACTGGTCACAGATACAAAAACAAGGTTTTCAAATAGTACAAATGATCTTTATTTTCAATAGAAATGACGGAAGTGCATGAGACCTCACATAGCATCTTCATTCTTAATACCTGAGAAAAACATTGCTAAAGCGTCAACATAAAGTTGGTGAGTTCATAGGTTTAGTTAATTTGTAGTGTTTAATGAACCACAAGATTTTCCCAACCATGATGACAATATAACAAATACAAAGCCATCATAAAAGCATTTATTACAGTCTAAGCTCGTGACACCGAAGCGTTAACAACACCGGCAGTATAATCATATAAATGTAGCCCAACTGGATGCCTAAACCCACGACATCCTATCTCAGACTCAAATGAAACTGTGCCCGCTTGTCCTCTGTTGGACCAAGCCAGACAGGGGCGTCAACCCCGATAGATCTATCCATAACATTCGCGCTTACACAAAGTAATTAACGGTTCACGATTCACGGGCCAAAGCAACTGGGTTTTAAGTGGGACTTAGACTAGTATATAAATCAGTTAATGCACTTGTGTTCATACGTTAAATCAAGCAATGTCTCACCCCAAAAAGCAGTAAAAGCAGTTAAAAAGTGGGGCTATAAACTCACCTCAAATGATAGTCAAGCAAAAGTAATCAAACAGTAGGCACAGAAAAATGCTCGCAACAACGTCAACCCAAACCGCAGCCTAGCAATAATAATAACTAGCTAAGCTACAAGTAAAGCAATTAAATAATTATTCTTACATTACATTGTACTTGCACCAATTAAATAAATAAATAAAAATATATACTTTTTATTTAAAAGGTCAAAATATGACAAAGTTTATAAAATAAAAACGCACACAAAAATAATTAATTTAAGACGACACAAGACAGACTCTTTAGAAAATTAGACGCGACCATTAATTATATTTTTAGTTGGGTCAATTGGTAATTGGTCTCTATCTATGTCCAATAATAGTCCAAGTCTCAGTCCAATACAGTCCATATAATAGTACGGTCCTAATCCTAATTTTTGTCCAATAAATATATCATTCTTTTTGTCTTATTAATTTTTAGTATCAATTAATATGAAGGTCAAAACAAATAAATAAAGTGATCGTCCCTTCTGGGTCGTCCATAAATAAATTATGAGACCCTTGCCCGGGACCCACTTTAATTGGGTCTTTTAGTTCGGTTAGAGTCAAAAGAAAGGGGACTCGGCATATACGACTAACACGAAGAATGCCTACTCCCACGCTCCACGCGCGAACCGTGACACCAATTTAGTCCGGGTTAAATTATATTAATATTTATTTAATATTTCTTAAGTTTTAATTTTTAAGTTTAAATTAATTAAAGGGTCAAATTTTGATAAGTCTACTAATTAAGCGGGTTTAATTTTTCTATTTAAATCTAAATACTAATAAAACATGTCAATTTGGTTCTCCCACCCTTACACCCCTGACGTCAAAATATGTAGTACATACGTACTAAATTTTTTTTTTTATTATTATTTAAATCTCTTTTTAATGTCCACAACATGACAATGCCATTTGTTTGCTTTTGTTCCCAAACTAGCCCACTGACACAATCATAGTACTAGGTATAATAAAATAAATTATTATTATTTTGGTTGTTGTTTTGCTCGACGATGGAAGACACAAACACAAGAAACCATTTTCGCTTAAATTACAAGCCGAGACTTCTTAATCAAATTGTGACTTCGATTCTTAATGTTTTTCGAAAATTCAAAATGCATGATGACTATCACGACACCGACTACGAATCCCACCACAAAAACGACACGATTTGACGTAGTTTTGACTCGGTATACTCGTTTGAACAACATACTTACACAAAAACTTAAAAATATATATTTAGCTCAAATGATCTCAAACTTTTCGTTTAAATGTCTTGTGTTACTCCTATATGATGTGTTTACATTCGAAAATATATTTTTGTTCATGTTTTTAACGTACCCATTTAGCCATTTTTAAACCAAAATTTGTGATTTCATGTAAAAAGCTTGATTATTAGTTATAAGAAATGGTTTTAGATGTGCAAGTACATGTAATATGTTATGAACGTAAATAGATAGAGATTTAAGGCCTTACAAAGCTATGTGAATCGATGAAATCAAGAACACACGAACCAACTATCTAAACGAACCCTTAACTTGAAACCTTAGCTCGCCTTAAACCCCGAATGACAAACCAAATCCGAAACCAATCTCGACCTAGCTCAAACCCACGAAAATATTCAACTCAACGAACCCTAATCGTGTGCATTCACCATGATGTTTGTAATTGTTGAATGGAGTATGTTTGCAAGTGTTTGTATGAATGAGTATATTATGATAACTTTAATGTTTATGGAGGAAATGATGATTAAAATGGGATTTGTAAGTGAGAGGAAAGTAAATGGGTTTTTGTGTTGGTGTATATCTCGGCAGAAGGAAAAAAAACCTAAGATATGAAGTTTGTGTTGGTGTTTGTATCAAATATAAAATGAGAGAAAAGATGTAGTATATAGGGTAAAAGGAGTAAGGGTGGTGAGGCTTGTAGTGTCATGCAAAACTTGCTATACCCTTAAATGGTAAAACTACAAAAGCTAGTACTTGGTGATTCTTGGCTTTGAACCGATGGATGTGTAGGAAAAATAGGGTAAGTTGAATTGTTGGTGGTAAAAGTAGTTTAAATAATTTCTAGTTATAGTTTACAAGTATAAAATATAGAATTGTGATAGTGGGGAGTTTATGAATTATTTGAGGATAGTATGATAGTAGTGATGTTGTTGAAGTGGTGGGGTAAAAAGTAGTATGGTAGTGTAGTAGGGTAAATGTAATTAAAAGTATAAGTATTATTAGGTATAATAAGGCTTGTAAAATTGTTAGTTTAACTCGTTAGCATTTGGTGTTTAGGCACTAATGATGATGTGATGAACGACACGATTTCTTAATGACTCCAAATAATGCTAAGTACGAATAATTAACACGTAAATATAAATAAATCGCATGCTACTTCATAACTATGAGATAACTTCTCAATTTGTTAAATCCACAAGGTTCAAAGCTCACATTAAATAAATACATGGGAAAATAATGATGAAAAATTGACGAATGTCACACACGGGCCTCCTCCATAAGCTCCAAGCATGAAATGAGAGAGAGCAACCCTTGAAACAAACACGAAAAGACGAAGAAAGGACACCCTTCCACTTCAACTCTACTATAACACCCTTTTATTAAACCTAAACTATTTAGATCTAGTCTACGTTTTCTAACCTAGTTATGCAATGCTTGAGTTTTTTTAACCCTAAGTCGCTAGCTCGACTCGACCCCGAATTAGGTTGTCCTTGGGGAAACCATCATGGAGAATAAAGATATCCACTTTGAAGCACATCTCACATGATACACTCAAACTTAGCACGTTTCCATTTACTATAAGATTTACAATATCCGCCTCGATAAATGGAACGGTCCAACGTGTCTCAAGTTTGTCCAACATACGAAAGCTCTCATATAGTAAGCACATCAGGATCAAATACATAGTTTCCATCTCTACACTCGAACAACTCCAAAGTAAGTAGTTTCACCAAAGTAAGCTCATACAATAAGCCCATATCAATCGAAATCATACTCTTAAGTGGAGTAGATGAAAACCAATTTTTCTCAATCATATGTATCCCAGGATCAAAAACCTTTCCCTTCATGGGAAAATAAGAAGATGAAATCGTATCGACCATTTAAGATTCCTCCTTAGATATCAAAGCATCATAAGACAATGAAGGTGTAGGTATCAAAACATTCATAACTATTATGTTCATGTTAAGCTCATCATCATCATCAAAAGGTGGGGAATCTTCCATAGAAGGCATAGAAAAAGGAGTATCAAGATTACTAGTGTCTTGTGAATGAGGTGTAGGCTCGAGGGTCCCAAAAAGCATGTTCTCAATAAAACGAATATCCTCTTCCCAATTAGAAGAAGATGTATCAACCACAATATCGTCTCTCTTAAGATAATCTTCAATTTTTTTATCTATCATTCATCTTCACTAAGCAATCTTTCAATCTTTAGAACCTCCTCATTCTCATCAATGATAGACCCCTCCTCATCGCTATAGTCATCATGGATTGGTATGTCAAATATTGGTGACTCCTCAAAACTCAAGGAAGTGTGATCATCAAAAAATGGAGATTCACAAGTGGAAAACTCATTATCACTATAATCATCATATGTTGGTGTATCACAAAGAGAAGGTTCATCATCACCAAAATCCTCATTGGTTTCTTCATCATGGTAGAAAACTGGGTTATCAAATCATGTTTCAAAAAGAGGATTGGAATGAATCACAAAATCACTTAGAGGAGAGGACATGGATTCATCATCAGATGTAAAGGACTCATCACTATCATAAGGATCATCAAAGTTTGCATCACAAGAATCATAAGGTAGGAGAGGAGAAGGACCCATATTTCCTATAGGAGCAAATTCTTCATCCAAATTAGGAATGTTATCTTGACAAGACAAGTCATCGGATGATATAGCATAAGATGCGTCACTAGAATCACAATCATCATCCTCTATTTGTAGCAAGTCTTGCACAAACTCTTCCTCAATCTCATTATCCCTTTTTTTAACAATTCATCAAGATCAAAGTCACCAAAATCACTAGTAGTACCATGAAGGTCAACATGTGATGAAATATCAATGTGATCATGAGGAGAAGAGGTATCAATACAAAGCTCGTCACATGGTTCATTGGAAACACTCTCAAGCTCTCTTTGGATTGGGATAAGGTTCTCAACACTATAGGCGGTTAATTCATCCAAATCGGTGTTTGTATTAGTGCTAAGAGGCTCATCCCCCATGGTTAAAGAGTTGTTGTGTTCTACGTGAGGTAAAGGTAATGAAGGTGTGTCATCATTAAGTGTATGATCCTCAACATCTACTCTCAAAGAAGGCACATCATCAGGTAAAGCATCGTCAGGTCTAATGTGTTGCAAGACGTGTGTTCGCAAGCCTAAGATGTTCGGATCAGTTGCCCCTTTCATTTTCTCAAGTGCTTGTATTATAAATTTAAAAGCGTCTTCACTCAAGAAATTATAAATGCCTTGATTTTAAAAGGTTATTTGATAATGACTTTGATTTTCTTTATTTTGAAAATCGTCTTGATTTAAAAATTCTTTATTTTGAAAATCCTCATTAAACCCTTGATCATAATCGCTCACGTATAGATGACAATTATTGTCAACATGCGGTCCTCCACAATGCGCACAAGGCCCATACATAGCTCGATAATGCTCGTCTTGTAATATCTCCAAAATAGGACGATTATCCATGTATGGCAAAATGGTCGAATATATATACAAGTGAAATGACGTTTAAAAGCTTCCTCGGGGAAGGAAGTAATACACCAAAGGTGGTACGGTTACACGTGTGCGAGTACACGTGTAAGTAAACTCGAGGAGTGAGAGATGAGCTCTCGGTCGACTTTTGAAGGAGAAGAGATTATCTCCCTCGAGGTTGGATAATTAATATCCACAAGAAAATATAATATATGTAATAATAATTCGGTGGCACACCACTCACCACTATCACTCTTGAAAGACCCACAAGGAAGCGGAGAAACGAGGCGGCGCGTAGCACTTAAGAGCCTGCTTCTTTAAAATGTGAAATACACTCGCCTTATACCCCCCACACAGTGGCCTCTTTCTCAAGATCCAGAAGATTTTAGTATTTATCTATTGTGCCTTAATTAAGTTTGATCGATACACGTGTTAAGGACCGGAACGCTCCCGAACACGGTGTATTGCAAAAGCAATACTTATGGAAGTATGTGTATTGAGTGTTCGTATCTACGTATACTTATTTACATATAATAATATATCAAAAATATTTTTGTATTTGTTTGATTTTTAAGAAAATACTATATGTACGTAAAAACGATGAAAACCGATATATACATTATATTTTTGTTGTAATCTTTTAGAAAATATATTACTTTTTGGATTTTTTTTTAATTTTTTTTTGTTCAATTCTTTAGGAAAAGACTGATTTTGTGGTTTTTTTATTTTTTTATTTTTATCTTTTTGATCCCAAAATCCAATCGTCTCAATCGAAACCGTTAATCTTCACGAAAAGAATCGGCAGCGGCGCCATTTAATAGTTCGTTTTTAGTATCGTTTTTTTCTCGATATCTTATCGAATTGATATAACTATCCAAGCTTGATTTTATTGTTTTTGGTTGTAAAAATTGAATGGTATTTATTTCTACTTGGCACAAAGCATGTAAAAAAATGTAAAATAATATCTCTATACTTATACGTACTATACTAAAAACATTTAGCAATTACCACATTAAAATGCACAAAATATGAAAATGAAAATACAATTTTACACTACAAATTAAAATGCAACATATAAAACTAATATATTTTTATAAAACTAAAATGAGATTAATATATTTTTATAAAACTAAAATGAGATTAAAATAAAAGAAATGAAATCTATCTAACAATGCAATTACAAATTCAAACTTGAAAAACATGTTCAAGTTAACTAGTGAAAAGAAAGTCCATGAAAATTGGCCCATCAGTTTTAACTGATCCAGTTAACCAAGTGGACTACTAACGAAACTACTAGTAACTGGAAGGACTAACTAATCTAGCACTAACTAAGTTTGGACTGTGAGTGAAATAGAGAGTATCACACTCAGGGACTAATATGTACTTTTACCAATCCTCACCAATTTGATTAGCAAACTGATACAACAGATCCGTATTGATATACCAAAATCTTAATGTGTGGTTCCCTGAATGTACTACAAACTAATGTAAAATCAAACAGAGAATTAATAAAGGAACAAATATTTCTTCCTACCAATTTATCCCTTTATTTTCTACTTAACAGAATAACAATATAAACCATAGATTCAAAATATTTTGAGCCTAGCTATCTCTAAACAGATTCCAAATGACAACTAATACAGACAATGAGAGTTGTTAAAGAGGTACTTTTGAGCAAGTAGCAATCACAGTAACACTACAACTCTAACAGCTAGCCTAAATGCAAACACATACAGCAAATCCAAACGTACGCTATTTCAACTAACTGAATTTGAAGTTTAGCACTAGAAATCTGTCTAGCTACTTATATGTCTACCCAAAGTTTAACTCTGAGCTTCTAAAGCTCTTACTCAACAGATCATCCTAGCTGAATGAATCCCAAACACTAGTTAACCTATTGAATTCAAAATTACACCAACCAAATAACTCAAAATAAATGATCAATAACAGGACTACAAGGCTGAAATAGACTACAAAGAGCTTAACTAAACGATATTACAACTAGAGATCAGAATTACATTATCAAAGAGTCACAAAGTAAAAGCTAAAAAGATGAGATCAAGTAGTAACAAATTGCAGACAAGAGTTATAATAGCTAGCTAACTAGGAATTTGCAGAAAAAAGAAATATGAGCTTAACCAAAACATCCGTCGTTTAGTCCTTTGGGTCGAAGCGGAGCGCTGAGCTCGCTTAAATCCAAACATCATTACTCTCCATCTGCTGATCTAGTACTAAAAACTAACATGAATCTTGAAGGCTCCAATCTGCATTAAAATGAATACATGCAAAATCAAACCGATACGAACGAAGAAAAACAAAATAGAACCTTTAAATCTGACCCTCCAAACAGATTAAGTGGAAGAGACACTATGCTTGGCAAATTGAACCAGTATAGAAATATTTCAAGATCTGTGAAGAATTCTGTAAAAGAGAACTACTGAACCAAAACTCATAAGCTGTGAGATATGCTCTAAAACTCAGTCTAAGAAAATTCCGTTAATAGTGAAGTCTATTTAAGCTGAAAATTGAACTCGAGCAACAAACTTAACTGACTTAAACTCCTTTCAACAGAAATTATCTACTAACAAAGTGAACGACTTGCTACAGTTGATTACCATTAAACGTGAGTATTAACTCTACTGATACAAAAAAAACTTATTTTTCATTCTAGTTTCTAAATTGATAAAAACTATAGCTCAAAACTTCTTATAAGCTAATTACAGCTTATGGACTAAAATAGAAGACGAAATCTGAATATGACTGGTTACACTTACTCAACAAACCAAACAGTAACAGTAACGAGAACTTAAAACTGAATGTATAAAACTTACAACTGAATGTAACTAATTGAATCACCAAAACTTAGACTGTATCAAAGTAAACTGAACCGAGTAACAAATTCTTAACACCATACCGAGATCAATCATTACACTAAATGAACAGTAACGCCATACCCATTATCGTGAACGGTAACACTAGTAAAGATTCAAAATTTAAAGGAAACCAAATAAAGCTTGAAGACGAATAGAACTTTAATTAATGGAAGAACTCAAAGAATCTGTTACAACTAATTAACCGAAAAACAAGAATGCATAAAGACTTTGTAACAGAATAACAGAAAATAGTTCCAATAGTCTATCTATCTACTCCTAAAAACTAACCTACTGTGTGTAAATCTACTCCTATGCTAACCACTCTAAACTGAAGGTCTTCATCTCGTATTTATAGAAGTCTTCGAGAGATATTGATGTAGCTTCGACGCGTTCAACCCAATTAAATCGTGCCACATGGAAAATACGATGATCTTGATCTGTTCTTCATTCTTCATCCAATTTGGGCATTTCTTCGTCTTCCACTGTTGATTTAATTAAATAATATCTTCTTGAAGAGGAGATGATTATGAGTATTTTTCTAGTTAGAAGTTTAGTCTGAATCCTCCTTGTTCTCTCTTGAATCGAATATGCAGGTTATGTGGTGGATAGAAGTGAGATGAACGACTGAAATCGGGTTTTTTTCTCTCTCTTGATATTCGTTTGAAGAAGAAACGTGTATGTGAGTGTAACTTGTGTTTGACCGTGACTTGGTCAATTGACCAAGTTTAATAAAAGTAACTTTCCTTTTCTTTTCTTTTAATCCTTTAATTTCAATCTTTTATCAAATGCGATAAAAACCTTTTTAGTAATTTGTTTTTCATCCTTTGTTTTTGTGGAAGTTACAACTCAATCCCTTCTTCTTTATAATTTGGCATGATTGGTCCTTGAAAGCTCTTTCGTCCTTTTCTTCATCTTTTATCATAAAAATCCCTTGAAAACGTGTCTTTTCTTCAAAATGTATCTTGTTACATGAAAACACATGAAACACAAATTCCCGCGTAATTCTGATATTTTTCAGTTAATATAATGTATTTGACTGTGTTTTGAGTGGTTTTTGGATCATTATTGATGAGTGTTTTCACACTTAGCAGGTATACACAAACATTTACTCCTTAGGGAGTTTAGTTAAATGATCTGGGTATGTGGGAATAATTCCGTAATAATCCTTTGATAAAATATTTATCAAAACATTTTTGCACTTTCTTTTTGGTATAACCCAAAGCCTTAATGGCTCTAATCTTTGAGAGTCAATATAGATTTCATTACCATTAATCACACTGTTGAATAATGTAAAGGATCAAGCCTTAGATCACATGATGAATACTCAAGGTACAGGCTTTCACTGCTCGGCCAACGCATGGCAGTCTACAAATGATTACTAACTCCTTCTTATTTTTAGATACAAACAGATGGTCCTTAATGATCACAAGCATGACATTATCAAATTACAGCCTACACACGTGTTTCACCAAATTTTATAGATGCTACATGTGCATTGGTCAATCCAAACGACACAATCATGAAACTCATAATGTTCATTACGAGTTCTGGATGTAGTGATTGGAATAGATAATCTTTTTCGCGGACGCGAAGTTGATGATAACCATGTCGTGGATCAAATTTTTGAATATACGCTAGAACCTTGTAAATGATTGAACAAGTCTTCCATATTAGGTAATGGATATAAATTTTGATTGTCAATTTATTCAGTTCACGGTAATCCATAAATATAAGGAATGATAACACCATAGCTCTTCATGATGACGAGCTCGGTAGAATAAAAGCTTTTTCTGATTCAGGTGGTGCCGAAGTAGGGTGCACACGCCACAGGTGCAGCACCGGAAATATAATCAATACCAAATTCAACTTGCCTTATTGGCAGAAGTCTAGGTAATTCATCAACAAATACCTCAGAAAGTTTCAAATAACAGGAACATCTTTTAATAAATTTACTTTAAGTTCTCTCTAGATTACAAGATCTATGACTAGTTCATAACCATTCACGGTATGATTCCAAGCCTAAATGCAGGATATGGTCACCCATCGGGAATTATTTAGATCACTTTTGATAATCAACATCTTATCTTTTAGGGGAATTCTACTCGAGTTCCCATCAATTAAGACAATGACATTATGTCATAAACAATCAATCTATTCTACTGGCACTACCAACTTTCTAGTTTTATTACCGTTGATAAGATGTGAACTTCTCAATAGACTAATAATAACTCGTAACCCTCCACAAATTCAAGGATATATGGAGACCTAGCTAACATTAAAAGAGTAAGTTCAAAGCATAATTTACGCGAGAGAATTTCAAATTAGATAAAGACGAAAACATTAACGAATATGAATATATCTCATGTTTTCATGATTTGAGTACGTATTCGAAAGATCCTCGGATCGTTACCCATGTCATTGAAATGGAATCTAATCAAAAGAAATGATAGGAACGTCGATACACTCAGTCGGGTATCAACACTCGGTAATTTGATACTTTTCCAAAGAATCTTACCATGAGAGAATTTAGACAAGAAGGGGATATGAATTGTCAATTAAGACAATATCCACAGATGAGTAAATCCGATTCGGAAAAATAAATGGTACGGGCACATGTAGGTGTCCCTAACAATATGTCCCTATTTTACACTTCTTGTAGATCTCATAAAAATTCAATCTTTCACAATTACAAAGAAAAATGTAATGTTTATTAACAGTTTCATGGTGACTACTAATCAGCCTTGCATGGTCCCATCCAAATTGTACGTAGGCGCACAACTATATACAATTTTAGGATTAACGATGCAAAACTCAGTTCGTCAAAACTTTGTCATCATGTTTAAAATATTTTTTTCATGCTTAATTCTAAAATAAGAATCAAAATGAATTTACAGAGATGTTCTTTGTTATGGAAACAATTAAGTTTTCCAAGGTGTTTCATAAACAACTTTATTTCGATAATGATTATTTATAAGTCTCACTTTAAATAATCCATATAGTGATGAAAATTCAATTTTTCTCAAGGAATACTATTTTAACTTATAAAAACAATGAGTGATCTACAAAAGAGTGATGAAGAGTTGTTCACCAAGAACTAACTACAATATGATAGGAAATAAGCTTAGTCAATTAATCATGAGGTTCACGACCTCGATGGTACTCAGGAATACGAGAGAATAATTCACAACGTAACTCTATCCGAAATGAGTACCTTGTTTAATATTTGCATCACTAATGCGAACATTAGAAAGAAGCAAGAAAAGATATATAACATTGATACATGTAGGATTTAGCAATCAAAGGTAGTCTTCTCATTAATCACAAACAAGTCAAAAATTATACCTTAACACATTACGTGTCGCCATGTCATACAATTCCAAGGACTCATCCTACCAACTGATGTCTCAGTTAAGTTAGGGATTCTAAAAGATACCACAATGAATACTAATCTACAAGAGTCATTAGGTGTTCCACCTGTCCCAGAAGATCCATCGGTCCCTATTCAGAATAAGATTTCTTCAATTTATTTATTGGATACTGGGCATCCTCGTCATTGGACAATGGCCTAAGAACAACCCTTAACACGAACCAACATTCATTTAAAACCTTATAATTCAATCACAGGACTCAACGATTCCCTTTAACAATCTCATATCCCATACGAGTTAATTCTAACTTTATCCAAGTTTCAACCAACTTATACTCAACGCGACATCTACCTTATTCTCCATTACTTTCAACCTTATTCTTAGGCCTTTAAAATGAAATAAAAGATCGATATGAACGACACTTAATTTCCAATCCTATTTCTCTTACAACAATTGTTATCAAATGAGTCACTAGTATGAAATGACTCACACGTTCGATTAGACTTCTCGAAAAGATACCAGTGGCATGAGGCTTTTGGGTAATGGTTCCAATGACAGCCTCAAGTGCAACATTTACCTTTTCGATATCAATTTAATAATTAGGTGACACCGAATCAGATGAACCTTTATAGGTGGTAAGGTTTTGTCAAACTCCACTCTATAAAGAAAGATCGTCATGGCATCGATATCAGATTTAATCTCGCCAATTCTTCTTAAATATCACAGTCAACTAATATCAACATTTCTACGAATATCAACCATTTTGTTGGGATCATAAGTATCCACAACTTGGTTTAGATCTGGAATAGCTAGGATTCCTATGGAAATAGTTTTAATTGATTTGCTAGGGAAGTTAGAGTTCCTTGTGACAATCTACGTCGTATAAATACCTCGTATAAGTATTAAAATAATCATCAAACAATCATGTAATCAAATTACAACATATATATAATCTAAGTTATATATATATATATATATATATATATATATATATATATATATATATATATATATATATATATATATATAGAGAGAGAGAGAGAGAGAGAGAGAGTTGGGGTAAAATAAAACATTTTTTTATAATAAAATAAATGAGGTGGAACAACATGCTGCCATGTGTCCCCCCCTTTTCCAAAAAAAATGGTGTACATTTGTAATTTTAAAAACTTTAGGGGCAGTTTTAGAATTTTTATTGAAACTATAAAAACTCTTTTTTCCTTCTGATTTTCTTATTTTTTTCTTCTTCTTCTTCCTTTATCTCGTAAACCCATCCACCACCTGACCCGCCATGAACAACTAATTCCCCATCGTCACCCCCACCACCATGGAATTAAGATGTTGATTGATTCACCGTACTCCTCTAGGTGAAGCTTATCAAGAGACAATGAATGTAAGTTCTTGATTCAAAAAGTTGATGTTTGATTTATCTGGTTTTCTTGATTTAAGTATGTTATATTTAGAGTTTGATTCCAATTTACATCATATTTTCTTATAGATCTGTTAAAAAGTATAGAAAAATATAGATACAAAACATGTTTAAAAAAGTTGCATACAATGTGTTTGATCAAATGCCTCAACTAGAGGAAAGTTGTTGAACACATGGGATTACAGTTGCCTGAAGGGTAGTTTTATTTTACTGAATTACGCTTAATTTTCTAGTGCATTATAGTTTTGCTGATCATATTCTATCGAATTAAAAGTTTACGTTTTACTGCATTATAAGTTCCGTTGTTGTTGGTTAACACGACTTTTATTGATCGAATTTGAATAATTTGTATAGATTTTGTGTTTTTATCAATCTAAAATGTTAAATTCGGATTTTTGTTCAAGACCTGGAAAAAGGTTGAGAAACATTGTAATGTTGCACATAAACTGTTTGATAAAATGCGTCATAGAGATTTTTATAATTGTATTGCATTAGGATATACAATAATGTAGCAGAACATAACTGTAATGCAATTAGAAACTATTTGTAATGTTTTTATAGTTTTTTACTGCATTAAAGTGTTATTCTATTACATTGCAGTTTTATTTCTACTTCATTACATTGTTATTTCTATTGAATTATAATTTGTTATTTTTACTACATTAACGGAATAGAAATGTAGTTTTTACTACATAACTCTAATGAAGTAGGTTACGTACATTCTTCATATGCATGATTTAATGCATTAAAACTTTATTTCTACTACATTAAGGTTTAAGTTCTAACGCATTTAATGCAGTAGGTTACTCGTGTTGTTCATATGCATGATTTACTACATTGCAGCTTTATTTCTACTACATTACAGTTTAATTTTAATGCATTGTAATGAAGTAGGTTACGTACATTCTTCATATGCATGATTTAATGCATTAAAACTTTATTTTTACTACATTAAGGTTTAAGTTCTGCGTTTAATGCAGTAGGTTACTCGTGTTGTTCATATGCATGATTTACTACATTGCAGCTTTATTTCTACTATATTACAGTTTAATTTTAATGCATTGTAATGAAGTAGGTTACGTACATTCTTCATATGCATGATTTAATGCATTGAAACTTTATTTCTACTACATTAAGGTTTAAGTTCAAATGTATTTAATGCAGTAGGTTACTCGTGTTGTTCATATGCATGATTTACTACATTGCAGCTTTATTTCTACTACATTACAGTTTAATTTTAATGCATTGTAATGAAGTAGGTCACGTACTTTAATGCATTGAAACTTTATTTCTATTGAATTGTAGTTTATGATTTACCGAATTATAGTTTATCTTCGACTGAATTATAGTTTATGTTCTACTGAATTATAGTGTATGTTCTACCGAGCTATAGTTTATCGTCTACTGAATTTTAGTTTATCTTCTACTGAATTATATTTATGTTCTACTGAATTATAGTTTATGTTCTACCGATTTATAATTTGTCTTCTACTGAATAATAGTTTATGTTCTACTGAATTATAATTTATGTTCTACCGAATTGTAGTTTATCTTCTACTGAATTATAGTTTATCTTCTATTGAATTATATCTTTTATAAGTTTCAGATGAAGGTTAAAATCAATAATATAGGGTACGAAATGATAAAGCGAAGAACTGAAGTAACTGTTGAAGGACTAACCAAGAGAAGGGGTTGTTTGGCATATGGAGATAAATGAGGCCACAATTCCAGTTCTACGAGTTGTATAAATTATTGTTTGTATCGAAGAAATCAAAGAAACAAGATATGTCGAAGAAGGCTAGTTTAAGAGAATCTATACATCAAAAATAAATTGTTTTTCAATTTTTTTTGTCATTTTTTACAAATAAAATTATGATTTTATGTTACAGCTTCAATGTAAACATGAGTACGTTGTAGTTTTTTATTTGAATGTGTTTTAGTGCATCACAACGTTAAATATATTGCATTTCAGGATTTTGTCTAATTATAGTTATGTTCTAATGCATTTTAGTTATTTTATATCCTACACCAGTTATTTTGTTAGTGTATCATTCCTTTTCTATAATAAAATAACAGTAGCAAGTAAATGTAATGTAGTAGAATATAAAATAACAGCAATGCAGTAGCATATAGCTATAATGCATTAAATAAGCAAATTTTATTTTACTGTATTATAGGATTATATCCTACTACATTAGTGTTTATTTTTACTCATTCAATTTATATTATACTGCATCTCAGTTATATGTAAATTATAAGAATACAATGCGGTAAAATATAATTATGTCTTAAAATATAACTATAATGTAGTTGAATGAAATATGGTAATGCACTAAAATAAACGATAATAATGTAGTAGAATATAAAATATGATTACAAACGAACAATGTCATCATTAAAATATACACTACATCGTATTAGACATTCAAAGTATTACATCTAATAAAATTTAAACATTATCTTAAATGATGCACAAGTATCTTCCAAGAATCCTGTTGCGCGCCCAATGCATCCTTGTACCATTTTCATCTTTCAATTAGAATATATCATTTGGTATTAGAGGAAGCTCTATACTGTTTGCAGCTTGTTAAATGCATCTTCCTTTGTCCCCTGGGTTTTTTTCTTGTGCCTTTTTACCTGTAGAATAGTTCAAGAATTATATATGAAAGTATCAATATATATTATGTGATGCATTAGAATTTAAAACTAGCATGCAGTTGAAATAAAGTTGTAATGTAGTAGAAATAAAGCTGCAATGTAGTCAATCATGCATATGAACAACACGAGTAACCTACTGCATTAAATGCATTAGAATTTAAACATTAATGTAATAGAAATAAAGTTTTAATGCGATAAATCATGCATATGAAGAATGTAAGTAACCTATTCCATTACAATGCATTAAAATTAAACTGTAATATAGTAGAAATAAAGCTTCAATGTAATAAATCATGCATATGAACAACACGAGTAACCTATTGCATTAAATGCATTAGATTTTAAACCTTAATGTAGTAGAAATAAAGTTTTAATGCATTAAATCATGCATATGAAGAATATACGTAACCTACTTCATTACAATGCATTAAAATTAAACTGTAATGTAGTAGAAATAAAGTTGCAATGTAGTAAATCATGCATAAGAACAACACGAGTAACCTACTTCATTAAATGCATTAGAACTTAAACCTTAATGTAGTAGAAATAAAGTTTTAATGCATTAAATCATGCATATGAAAAATGTATGTAACTTACTTCATTACAATGCATTAAAATTAAACTGTAATGTAGTAGAAATAAAGTTGCAATGTAGTAAATCATGCATATGAATAACACGAGTAACCTACTACATTAAATGCATTAGAATTTAAACATTAATGTAGTAGAAATAAAGTTTTAATGTATTAAATCATGCATATGAAGAATGTACGTAACCTACTTCATTACAATGCATTAAAATTAAACTGTAATGTAGTAGAAATAAAGCTGCAATGAAGTAAATCATGCGTATGAACAACATAGTAACCTACTTCATTAAATGCATTAGAACTTAAACCTTAATGTAGTAGAAATAAAGTTTTAATGCATTAAATCATGCATATGAAAAATGTATGTAACTTACTTCATTACAATGCATTAAAATTAAACTGTAATGTAGTAGAAATAAAGTTGCAATGTAGTAAATCATGCATATGAACAACACGAGTAACCTACTGCATTAAATGCATTAGAATTTAAACCTTAATGTAGTAGAAATAAAGTTTTAATGTATTAAATCATGCATATGAAGAATGTACGTAACCTACTTCATTACTATGCATTAAAATTAAACTGTAATGTAGTAGAAATAAAGCTGCAATGTAGTAAATCATGCATATGAACAATACGAGTAACCTACTGCATTAAATGCATTAGAATTTAAACCTTAATGTAGTAGAAATACAGTTTTAATGTATTAAATCATGCATATGAAGAATGTACGTAACCTACTTCATTACAATGCATTAAAATTAAACTGTAATGTAGTAGAAATAAAGATGCAATATAGTAAAAATCATGCATATGAACAACACGAGTAACCTACTGCATTAAATGCATTAGAATTTAAACCTTAATGTAGTAGAAATAAAGTTTTAATGCATTAAATCATGCATATGAAGAATGTACGTGACCTACTTCATTACAATGCACTAAAATTAAACTATAATGTAGTAGAAAGAGAAATGCAAGTATCGTAATATATTACAGTGCATTAAAATTAAACAGTAATGTAGTAGAAAGAACAATGCAAGTGACCTACTGCATTACAGTGCATTAAAATTTAACTGTAATGCAGTAGAATAAAATTTGCTTATTATTATTAAAATTTTACCAAATCACATGCATAGTATTAGTTTTACTCTATCATAATATTAATTCTACTCAATCATAGTGTTAATCCTACTCCATCACAGTTATAATTTTACCAAATTACTTCTATATTACATACAAATACTTAATTTCGACAAAACCTCAAAATACAACTTTATCCTACTCAAGCATATGCACTAGAGTATAAATATAATGTAGTAGAAATAAAGTTATGATTCAGTAAAAACTCTAAAAACACTACAAATAGCTTTTACTACATTACTGTTACGTTCTACTACATTACTTTATATCCTACTGCGCCACATGTATGATTCTACCAAATTGCAGTTACGATCTACTCCATTACTGTATATCTTACTGCATCACATTGTGAATTAAGTGTATCACAGTTATAAAGTCTAGTTTAGACATTTTATCAAACACATTGTATACAACATTCATATTTTCTATATTTGTTTACAGATCTAAGAACATGTATGTATTAAAAAACAAGATATAATGTACGAACCAGTAGGAGAAGGCGGGCGGCGATAGTCCTATAAATGTGTGAACCATCTCGATGCGAGATGATTCAGTAGGTTTTATTCGAGAGGATTCAGTAGGTTTGATTTGGTGGATTCGAGAGGATTTGGTGTACCGTGTGTTTTGATCAGTTTTTAGTCTGTGAAGTGTGTGTTTTTTATCGGGGCCCGTTTTTAATTTTCATTATTTTCAACAATTACCCTTAAAGTTTGAGAATTTACAAAAAAGACACCATTTTTTTTATCAAATTAGGTGATTTTGATCCCAGGGTTGAGATTTCACCTCATTTATTTTATTATAAGTTTTGTTTTAGAATAACCCCACTATATATATATATATATATATATATATATATATATATATATATATATATATATATATATTTATATATATATATATATATATATATATATATATATATATATATATATATATATATATATATATATATATATATATATATATATATATATATATATATACTATATTAAAATAACACTTCTCAGTCTGGCCTTGTCGGTAAACTCGAGAATTCTTCAGCACCATTATAGTCAAAAGATTTTTAAATTTTACTCAAAATATTTATTTAAAAATATTTATGGTTAAAAGATTTTGAAATGTTTTATTCAAACCTTGGTTTTAAAAATCTTTCGTTCTCTATAACGAGAGCTCTGGTACCAAACTGTAACACCCCCAAATATTCATACTTTAGTACAGCGGAAGAGTCTTTGGTGTTACGGGATAGCACATTACTCAAATCATAGACAACGCTTATAAATCGCGTCGTTTAATAATAAAGCATTTTTCCATTCATTAATATCAAATTACATAGGTCCTCAGGTCATAGTATCTCATACAAATTTACAAAACATTTGAATGGAAAATTTTATTTGAATGCGGGCCATAAATTCTTGTCGTCTTCCCGAGAATTACCTTCAAGTACCTGAGATAAAACATGTTAAAAAGTCAGCGAAACACCGAGTGAATTCATAGAGTTTAATAAAAACCATTAGTATATCACCGGTATATATTTATTACCGGAAATCATTTTGTATAAATCTTTGTCTTAGGCTATAAAATAGGCCAAAAACATTTTGTACGAATCTTTGTCGTAAAACATAATATAGGCTTTTGCCTTTAAAATCATTATACGAACCATTGTCGTAAAAACATCATACAATACGTTTAATAACGTTGTATAGAGTGTAACAAAAACCGTTATATGAAAATGGTTATGTAAAATCAAAACACGAACATAAAACCAGTAATAAGACCCCGTATTTCTAGTCAGGCAATATATTATAATTCAACTCGTACATCGGTATTTTCATTATTGGATTATTATAAGTCGCATGACATTGTTACCTTTCTACAACATATAACGGGTAGCTAACCCGTAATTCCTTTGCCCATCTAAAACAGTGTGTCGTCATAATAATCACGCTTATATAAATCTTCTCATGCATAAATTCGCTTACCAATTAATGCGGCACGACGGGGATCAACCGTCAAGGCCCGAAATGGGGTGATCTTCCCCAAATAGTACTATTATATGCATAAGCGTATACCAAATCCCGGTAGTTCATAATTCTGCTAATGGGACTTTTAGTGACATAACCTAACTAATAATAATCCATTTCATCTCATTCATCGGGTCATATAATCATTTGGGTCCATATCAATAAGCATACAATCGGGACAACTGGTATCCTATTTTTATTAAAACTAACATGTTATCTGATTGTAGTAAATTTAGATAACTTGCTTTAGGAAAAACAAGCAACTAAATATGAGCGGTAAGTATCGAGTGATGATTTTAGGAAAAATCAACACTAATGACCCAATCACTTAAAAGAGAGAAGAGATTCGTTTCCCAAGGAGGTATTTGTGTTGTGAATTAACTTGTATTTCTTTGAGATTAATATTGAGAAGAATGGGGATGAGAAGACGGTTACGTTAAAATTAAACTATGACGAAAAAGACGTAAACGTAAAGCCGTAGAAAAACCACAAAAATAAAAATTAAACTAAAACCAAAAACAAAATCAATAATTAAAAAGACTAAAAAGAAGTCTAAAATAATATAAATAAAGACAAAAATCCAACAAAGATATTTTAAAACCTTTTATTAATTAAATATTTAATTTTAAATGCTAATTAAAGCCCTAAAATTAAATATAACTAATTCAAATGTCTAAAATATGATTTTATTGAATAATTTACTTAACTTATATTATTATAAGACTAAAAAGTAATTTTCTAAAAATTAAAAGCTATTAAAACTATTTTTAAAACTCTAAAAATGATTAAAAATGATTAAAAACCTAATTAAACTTAAAATAATTATAAAAATAAATCTAAAAGCTAGAAAATTATTCTAAAAATGGAAATAGTCCTAATTAATGATAAAGAACCTAGGAAAAATGAAAAGGAAAGAAAAATAAAACTTTGAAAAATTAATAATAAAATAATATTAAAATATTACTAAAAATAAAAAGTTTCTAAAATTTGAAATAAAAAATTTCTAAAAATCCTAATTAATATAACTAAGAGAAAAACACAAATTAGAGCTCCTAAACCTTTTTTAATAATTTTATAAAAATCATTAAAGTTTATAAAAAACCTTAAAATATTATAAAATTAAAAATTGAAGTTTTTAAAACCAAAACTTAATGTAAACCTCAAAAATATTAAATAAAACCTAAAAATGATTTTTCCTAAAAATTTAAAATCTTTTTGGTATTTTTTATTGATTTAATAAAATACGTCTATTAAATAAATCCTAGAAAATAATTAAATAAAAGGAAAAAATGTAAAAATAAGCTAGGAAAATCTTAATAACTAATATAATCCTAGGAAAAATCAAAACAGGCAAAAATGTTTAACAAATAAGCTGGAATGAGCTTATTTACTCACGGCTTTTTAAATAAGCTAGAAATGGAAAACGGGGTTAAATAACTTTTGGAAACAAAACTCTCAGTCAAAGTCCCCAGGGCGCAATGGTTAAGTGTTATGTGTGTGAGTGTGGTGACCAGGGTTCGAGTCTTAGCAACCCCCTTTTTGCACTTTTATTTTCTTTTTATTTTATTTTCTTTTTCCAACCAAATCAGACACCCTAAATAAGCTATAAACTCAAATCCAATTCACTTTTTTAGCAAAGGATCAACAAATTATGATCCAAAATTGTGCCAGACTTAAACTTGAACACAAGCAGTTGGCTATGTGTTCTTGCTTTTTCCAAGAGTGATGCAAGCCAAGAGGACTAGGCTTGTGGGCTTATTTGAATGATGATTTGGGAACAATGGGGCACTCTTGTGCTCTTTGGAGCACAAGAAGTCAGTAACACATAAGGAGCACACCAAATACACAATCAAAAGCACTCAAAAACGTATGATAAGTTTCTGATGCAAAACCTAGGGTCTAGTGGACTGTTGAGCAGATTACTTGCTATCTAGTGAGTTACAAAGCCTAAGATTTTGCACTCAGAAGCACCAAATGGCATACAATCAAACTGCAAACCTCTAATCACCCTAGACTTAACAAATAGCAGGATTCAAGCACCAAAAATTCAAGAGAAATGAGCAGATTATGGCTAAGCAAATTTCTAGCAACTCTTTTCCTTTTAAACCACACAAGCTTGATCCAAAACTTTTCTAATCTAACTAATAACTAACTAGCAACCTAACTTAATCCTTTTTAAACCTTCTAACACTTTTTAATAACACAATCAAAAGATTTTGCCCTGTTAATCCTTGTAGCCAAACACCCTTTTAAAATCTGAAAACCAACTTTTTCACATCAAAACCTTTCAAAACACTTTCAAACTGTTTACCAATCTTCTAAACATGCATCAAATCACATAAGAACACAAAACTAACAATCTAAACACACTTATGCAGCTTAATCCAACAAATCACATAAACCTCATATTTTCTGAAATTTTCTACAAGTGAAAGAGATTTACCTTAGGACCCTTACATCCAAGGGTCCTTGTGGTTGCTTAACCACCTCCCTACCAGCTAGGGCTGGTGCAGATCAAAAATCAACTCAATCCACCTGCTTAAATCAAAGAAAACAAAAACAAAAACAAGCAATATGATATATTACTGATTTTACTTAACCTTCTTAAAACCTTTTCCAAAACTTTTCAAACCTTATCAAATACGTTTTAATAACACTAAATCATTGATTACTCAACCTCTTAACACAAAATCCTGAAAATCAAATCCTTACCAAGAACTCAATTTTCAGAAACCTTAAATAACTTTGAAAAACAAAGTTACTTAACCAAATAAACAATGGAACTCAGAATCAAGCCTCAACACTACACACAACTTTTAAAAACAATAAAAAGGAATTATACTTGAATATATCAAAAACCAAACTTTTATTTTTCTAAAAAGGAATTACAAGTGAGAAAAGCTTGAAACTGGAACAAAGGATCACCCACAGGTTGGGGTCTCTTTTATAGTGACAATAGAACATACTAGAATCATAAAATGCTAACCCTAATCAGTAGAAAATCTCTAAAATGCCCCTAAAGCTTCTAGACGATTTTTGGTGTTGAGCTGGCCAAACTTGATCTCCTTCGTTCATTTTGGCGTTGTGAGTAAGCAATGAACCTCAGTGGTTGATTTGGGGACACGTCAGTGTGCTTGGAGCCCAAGGATTGATGTGATTGGTGGATTGGGAATTGGGGTTTTGGAGCACACGCGTGGGATTGGGAAGTTTGTGTGTGGGTTAGGTTTTAGTGTGTGGGAATTACACGTGTGAGAGTTTAATTAGTTTTTACCCAAGGTTAAGTGAAGGTAAAATCTGGGGCGTGTAAAAAGATAAACAGTACTTTCTTTGATCCGATTTTGGGGGAATAGTGGGTGTTAGGCGCCTTTTCTGTTTTTGAATGTTTCACCTTGCAACTTCAGTCCTTGTGGTTTGATATTTTTGGCATTACACGTTTTTAGCCCTAAAACAGGTTTTGCTTTGTTAATATCTTTCCCATCTTGACATTTTTTGGCACATACTTTTGGCAAAAGTGTAACAAGGATGATTTTTGCCATTTTGTGATTTTCAAAGGGCTGAACTTGGACAATGTTGATCTTCAAAGGTCTTCAATATAACTTTGACTTCATGAGGGACCACATTTGGCAATTTGAATTTGTTGAGGGACTAATCTTGTCATTTCTTCAAAGTTGAAGGACCTTTTTGCAATTTTGACAAACTTAAGGGACCAAACTTGTAATTATTAATATACAAGGGTTTTAAGTGTCATTTCTTCATAGAATGAGGATCAATATTGTTTTGTCTTCAAGTCTTTAAGGGTATTTGATGAAAATTCCATGATTAGGGCCCGGTTTATTGTACGGCTTCGTTTCTCGTGTTCGTTTTTCCTTGTATCTTGTGATCTTTTGTCTTTTTCACGATATCCATACCTAAAATACACAAGTAAACAAACACAAGCATATATATGGTATTTTATGACATTTTAATGCATTTAAAGCCCGAAAAGAACGATGAGATCATGTATAAATGCCATCTCATCACTCCCCCATACTAAGCCATTGCCGTGCCCTCACGCAATGCTAGAATAAAGTATCTAAGCATCACCAAAGTTCAATTTTATTAACCTTTATTGAAGAGTAAAAGACTTGCAACATACTACGAGAATGTGTAAAGACATAACGTATGATTTTCATCACAAAAAGTGACTTTTAGGGTCAAAGAATAGAAACAAGTTAATGTCCCTTAGAGTAAATTTCGTCATCCTTGATTGTCATACATTCCATGCTAAGTGCAAAAACAAGATCATTGTTGGTACAAGTCACAATGCTAACACTACTCATACGTTCAAATTGTGCAATACTTTTTCTCCCCGCAATCCTAGTTATTATAAAAGGAAATGGGTTACTAGCATTTTTTATCTATTTGTCATGGATCACAAGTGATTCATATTGACTTATTTGAGTAGTTATTAGTCCGAAAGCAAAGTAGCACGATTTGATCAATAGTTAGCCGAAGGACAAAATCTTTTAAAACGGCTTCTCGTGTATCTCCTTAAGTTCATATCTTGGCATAACTCGTTTCACGATTTGAGACCTTTCTCGGACCGATATTTGGCATGTACTTCATACTTCAAATCTTGGGAAGACGTTCTCGAAATTATGGTCTTCTCTTCATATATTTGGAATTTCTTCACTTGACGTTTTTGAGAGATTCTTCATATAGGACCACGACTTCATCATTTTTCTTCAATCTTTACTTTGGATTTTGATATACAACGATCCGCCTCCTTTTCGGACTTGGATATATTTATCCTCATACCTTGTTAGGGTCTTTTTGGATAGACTTTCTCCATTCTTTAGGGGAGTAATTGCTTCTCGTCGTGTGTCTCGATCCTTCATATTGATTTTGGAATAATGATACTTCACATCATCTTTGGATCTTTAGCAAAAATAGAGCTCCTCATGCCTTGTTAGGGCCTTTTTGGATGATCGCCAATCTTCGCGTCCCGCTTCAATAAGTTATGCCTTGGCTATGAACTCTATTCAACCACGAGCAACTTTTAAACGATCTTGCGCTAGAGGCTAAGTAACTTTTCAAATCGTACGACCTTACTTATTGCAATTATGATTTATTCCTAATGCATTGATCTTATGGGAAGAAAAAGCCACAATTAAAAACATATGAGTTTTTGAAAGAACACTTTCATGTTCTACGTTTAGCATGATCACTTGTCTAACTCTATCATTTCTCGTTCTTCACTATATAAAGACCTCTAATTAAAGAGACTCGTGAATACTTAGCCATGCAAGTCAAAATTAAGCCAAATTTGGATTAGCTTTCATTAAGACTATATCAAATCAAAGTTTTGGGTTTTCAAGCCACCTATAGGATCTTGCACTTTCTTGGACTTTTTCAAGTTTAGAGAATGCGTTTTAAAGTTCCCTTGATAAGTGACTTTCTAGAATCAATTATAGGAACTTGCGAAAAGTTCTTGTTCTTAACCCGAATGAATTAAGACTTTCGCGTTTTAAAGCTCCCTATATAAAAGTCTAGCAAAACTTGAATTGAGCGGGTTAAGGAATGTAAATGGCTCCAAATGCCCATCAAGTCAAAAATTAACTCTTATTCTACCCATCGGAAAATATACATTCGTGTCTTGAAAACTAAGAAAAAATTTTAAAATTTGGCCATTTTTAGCCTTATTTTGCAACACAAAACATTGAAAGTTGGAAAACGTGAGGGCGTAGCAAAGCAAGTACCTATTCACCCCCCTATACTAAAAGTAAACATTGTCCTCAATGTTTCGAGTCTAAAGGTGGAGCACCCCCATACTAGAGACGAAGAATCGAATGCTTAGGATCTAGCATGGAAAGGGTGATCAACAATATATCTAAAGCCGTTTATTAATTATGCTAAAAGATAATTGTTAGAACAATAAAGGATATGTCATGGATTCGTGAAAAACTTCTTCAAACGAACGATGGAGGCTCACGTAAACGAACACGAGAGTCTTCAATCGTAGATGATGATGATGATCTAGATAACACAATCACAAACAACCACGAGACAACGAGTTGGAAGGGTACAAATCCCCTTATTAGTGAATAATAAGCATAAAGATAAGCATGGGATCTCCCCCACGAGGCACCTCGTTTTTGATTACCGAGTCATGAGCTCGACTCGATCCCCTTAAAATGTGAACATTTAGGGATATCATGGTATGGTCAATTTTTGATGGGGCTTACATGATAAACAAGGCCCAAAAAGCAACCGGTATAAAGGACTAAGTCCTTAGATGATGCAAAATACCGGGGTCGAAGATGGCGTTCTTGTTTCTATTGGAAAAACAATTTAACGCCACTTCAACATGTGCCATAAACTCAAAGAGTTTGAAGAAAATAGATGAGAAGTAGAAGGGTGAGACAATTGGTAAGATAAACGTTTGAGCTACTCGAGGTAGACTCGCACCAAGCAAATAGATATAGTTTCCATTTATTGCATCGGTGGAAGACCGAGATTTCCCTTTACATGAAATTTCGGGATCGAATATCTCGTCCTCGGTGGACAAGGATGAGGGAACATAAGGGGCTTCCCCCATACTAGAACCACACAAAACATCGTCAAAAGGAGTAGACGAGTTTGTAGCACTCAAATCACGTGGTGATGACGGAGTTAGATTTGTAGAAAAATCAATTAAATCACATTTAAGATCTTTTCCATTTTTATCTTTTAAACTCTCCTTATGAAAACCCTTTTTGATTATGTCGAAAATATTCGGTGTTTCTAAGACGATGTTAGTTACACTAAAAATTCTCACATTTTGAAACCGTTTTGGTTTTGGTGGTGGCAAGTTCTCAAAACGTTTATCGACGAAGAAAACTTCCCCATTGGGGTCTACATATTCATCATCCGAAAGATCTTCCGTAGAAACCGGCAACTTATCAACACTTTTCAAGAATGAATGTTCGAGATGAGACGAAGGATTTTTCGATTCAAGTATTGATGGTTTCTTCTTTGTAGGCTTTACACTCATAACCTCCACCGGCGGAGGAAATGGTAAATTGTTTTTGGCGACATTCCCTAAAACTCTTGGTGAAAATTCTTTGCAAACGACATTGGTCGAGTCACCATGGTTTAAAGTTGCAATAGAATAGACATGAGAAAGATTAGAGTTTTGTGTTGCATTGATGACAAGTTCTTCTTCATTGAAACGAAGGGTGATTTTACGAGCATGAACATCGATTAGTGCTCTTGATGTATCCAAAAATGAACGACCCAAAATGAGAGGAACTTTTCGATCGATGGGAATGTCTACAACGATAAAGTCAACGGGATAATAAAACTTTCCGACTTTAATGAAAACGTCCTCGGCTACTCCACATGCCATGATCGTAGAATGATCGGCCATCTCGATGGACATGTTCGAAGGAGTAAGAGCCGGAAGCGAAAGTGATTTGAAAATCTCGAGAGGCATTAAATTAATACTAGCACCAAGATCGGCCAAGGCGTAGCATTCCTCCATATCTTGAATAGCACACGGAATCAAAAATTTACCGGGATCACCGACTTTTTGTGGTATGCGGCTTAGAAAAACCGATGAACAACTAGACGATTGTTGTAACTTCTCTTTGTTGTTTAGCATACTTTTGAAGTTTGCGGCGAATCGAGGCATCATGATAAGAGCGTCGACAAAACTTATGTTAAAATGCAAATCACGAAACATTTTCATAAATAGCTCAAATTGATAATTGTTCTTTTCTTGTGCTTTTTCTTTGTTTCGTCTCGAAGGGTAAGGTAAAGGTGGTGTGGGTTGGTCATTAGGCAACGGCCTTGGAATCTCGGGTTCCATTATGGGTATTGGTTCAACCGTAGGTGTGGTTTGAGCGGTACTTCGTGGGATTGTAATGTGCTCCTTTTCGACCATCACCTCGGGTTCTTTCTCGATTTCCTTCTCCGTAGAAGTACTTGGATGAGAGATTGGTTCCTTGAAAGTTTTACCACTTCGTGTAGCAACAACCTTCAATTCTCCCCTCGGGTTGTTAATGGTATCACTAGGAAGACCACCCGAAGAAGAGGGCTTACACATGATTGCTTCGAACATCTTAGCCATTCGGTCCTCAAATTTTGATTGCCTAGCATCCGCTTTCAATAACTCTTGCTTAATCTCATGTTGTCCTAATTCCATCTTTTGTTGGTTTTGTTGAAGACGTTGGACATTTCCTTCCATTTTGTTTGCATGAGTTTTAAGTTCATTAGCAAGTTCATTTTTAAGCTCGTTTTTCAACTCGGACCTTAAGCTAATCATCTCACGTTGCATATTATCAAATTTAGCATCATTTGCTTTTGCATAATCTAAAAATTCTCCTTGCAAATTTTTCGTGTGAGCATTTTGAAAACCTTGTGTAGTGTTTTGAAAATCACGGTTTTGGTTTTGATTAGAGATTTGTCCATTCCCACTTTGATAATTCCCTTTGTTGTAATTGCGTGTGTTGCCTTGGTAATTACCTTGGTTGTTGTTTCGATAATTGTTAACATTTTGATTTGGTGGAGCTTGATTTTGGCGGGAACCTTGGCCGTTTTGGTTATAAGTTCCCGTTGCTACGTAAGCACTCGAAGTGTTACCATCCGCGGTAATGCACTCGGAAAGATCATGAGCTCCCCCACAAGATAAACAACTCTTAGCAACCGCTTTAACCGAAGCGGAATTGGAAGCTTCTTGAGCCTTCCAATGGGACATTAGATTAGCAAATCTATCAAAAAACCGATTTTCCTCATTAGCTTCATCATGTAAGGCGTTAATGTTATGAGACGATTGTGACGAAGATGACGAACCCATATTGGCAACACTCGGTGTGTTACGAGGGCTATAAACCTTAGATCGATTTTCAATGATTTGTAAAGCCTCATTTGTCGTCTTGCACAAAAAATTACCACCCGCGGCGGCATTCAAATAATCTCGTTCATGATCATTAAGCCCATTATAAAAGGTATCCACTTGATGCAATTCCGAAAAATCATGGTGAGGACATTCATGTAACATCTCTTTAAATCGTTCCCATGCCATTGAAAAACTTTCATTGTTTCGTTGCACAAATCGTGAAATCTCATTTTTTAAGTGTGTTGTTTTAGATGGTGGAAAAAATTTTTTCACAAACTTAGAAACGAGATCGGCCCATGTCAAAATCGAATTTGGCGGTTCTTTCTCGAGCCAAATTTTTGCGGGTCCATCCAACGAGTATGGAAACAACATCATCTTAATGGCGTCATGCGGAACATCTTTGAATTTGCTAGTGGCGGTGAGACGGTTGAAATTCCTAATATGGTAATGCGGGTTGTCTTTCTCATGACCTCGAAATTTGTTTGCTTGTAGCATCGACATTAAACCCGTCTTAATCTCGAAATTCTCCGCAAGGATGGCGGGAATAACAATGGCCTCTCCAAAACCCTCGGTGGGTGCTTGTAGCAACTCCATCATAGTACGATTAGCCATGACGACTTCTTGTTCTATAATAGGTTCAACAATTGGAGGTTCTTCAACAATCAACGATCCTTGATTTGCTTGCTTTTGAAGACGTTTACGAGCTCGTTTAGCTTGATTACGAGTGATCATAAACTTCACGAAGAATGGGAGGTGAGCAAAGAAGATTCTTTTTGGTTGTTTTGTGGATTTTCAATTTTTTTGTGTTTTTGATGATATTTAATTTTTTGGATTTTGGTGTATCTTCGTAGACAACAATCTACAAAATCTCTCCTCGAATCAAACTCTTGATTAAAGAAGCCTCAAAGGAGTGAAAACGATCACGTGGAGTGAACGCCTTCGAATGACTTTAGAACTTTGGTGAAAACCAAATTGTTCACGAGGGTTTAATCACAAAGAAACCAAGCAAATATAGTATACGTATTAATACTTTGGGCGGCAAAACCCTCGATTAGCCTTCAATGTCAAAATACTCACAAGCAAGCGGGGAAACGAGGCGGCGCGAAGCACTTAAGAGCCTTTTTCCTTAGGGTATATTTTATAATACCCGCCTTATACCCACCTTATAGTTTGTATTTTTCAAAATCGAGCTTCACGAAAGTATTTATCTATTTTTGCCTTTTCTTTTTGTTTGAGATTCGAATACAATAATTAGGAGATCAAATCCCAATTAAGGTTGTGTTTTCACACTTTTGGAGATATTGTATTTTGATTGTGATACTTAATACAATATATTAATAATATTTGTACAAGAAAAACCAAGAAAACCGATAATACGTGTTAAGGGAGTTCCACTTAACACAAATACTATTTATGGATAATATCAAAAACAAAAGCTTCCAAATTAAAGCACAACACACCTCCCCGGCAGCGGCGCCAAAATTGATTGTAGTAAATTTAGATAACTTGCTTTAGGAAAAACAAGCAACTAAATATGAGCGGTAAGTATCGAGTGATGATTTTAGGAAAAATCAACACTAATGACCCAATCACTTAAAAGAGAGAAGATATTCGTTTCCCAAGGAGGTATTTGTGTTGTGAATTAACTTGTATTTCTTTGAGATTAATATTGAGAAGAATGGGGATGAGAAGACGGTTACGTTAAAATTAAACTATGACGAAAAAGACGTAAACGTAAAGCCGTAGAAAAACCACAAAAATAAAAATTAAACTAAAACCAAAAACAAAATCAATAATTAAAAAGACTAAAAAGAAGTCTAAAATAATATAAATAAAGACAAAAATCCAACAAAGATATTTTAAAACCTTTTATTAATTAAATATTTAATTTTAAATGCTAATTAAAGCCCTAAAATTAAATATAACTAATTCAAATGTCTAAAATATGATTTTATTGAATAATTTACTTAACTTATATTATTATAAGACTAAAAAGTAATTTTCTAAAAATTAAAAGCTATTAAAACTATTTTTAAAACTCTAAAAATGATTAAAAATGATTAAAACCTAATTAAACTTAAAATAATTATAAAAATAAATCTAAAAGCTAGAAAATTATTCTAAAAATGGAAATAGTCCTAATTAATGATAAAGAACCTAGGAAAAATGAAAAGGAAAGAAAAATAAAACTTTGAAAAATTAATAATAAAATAATATTAAAATATTACTAAAAATAAAAAGTTTCTAAAATTTGAAATAAAAAATTTCTAAAAATCCTAATTAATATAACTAAGAGAAAAACACAAATTAGAGCTCCTAAACCTTTTTTAATAATTTTATAAAAATCTTTAAAGTTTATAAAAAACCTTAAAATATTATAAAATTAAAAATTGAAGTTTTTAAAACCAAAACTTAATGTAAACCTCAAAAATATTAAATAAAACCTAAAAATGATTTTTCCTAAAAATTTAAAATCTTTTTGGTATTTTTTATTGATTTAATAAAATACGTCTATTAAATAAATCCTAGAAAATAATTAAATAAAAGGAAAAATGTAAAAATAAGCTAGGAAAATCTTAATAACTAATATAATCCTAGGAAAAATCAAAACAGGCAAAAACGTTTAACAAATAAGCTAGAATGAGCTTATTTACTCACGGCTTTTTAAATAAGCTAGAAATGGAAAACGGGTTAAATAACTTTTGAAAACAAAACTCTCAGTCAAAGTCCCCAGGGCGCAATGGTTAAGTGTTATGTGTGTGAGTGTGGTGACCAGGGTTCGAGTCTTAGCAACCCCCTTTTTGCACTTTTATTTTCTTTTTATTTTTTTTTCTTTTTCCAACCAAATCAGACACCCTAAATAAGCTATAAACTCAAATCCAATTCACTTTTTAGCAAAGGATCAACAAATTATGATCCAAAATTGTGCCAGACTTAAACTTGAACACAAGCAGTTGGCTATGTGTTCTTGCTTTTTCCAAGAGTGATGCAAGCCAAGAGGACTAGGCTTGTGGGCTTATTTGAATGATGATTTGGGAACAATGGGGCACTCTTGTGCTCTTTGGAGCACAAGAAGTCAGTAACACACAAGGAGCACACCAAATACACAATCAAAAGCACTCAAAAACGTATGATAAGTTTCTGATGCAAAACCTAGGGTCTAGTGGACTGTTGAGCAGATTACTTGCTATCTAGTGAGTTACAAAGCCTAAGATTTTGCACTCAGAAGCACCAAATGGCATACAATCAAACTGCAAACCTCTAATCACCCTAGACTTAACAAATAGCAGGATTCAAGCACCAAAAATTCAAGAGAAATGAGCAGATTATGGCTAAGCAAATTTCTAGCAACTCTTTTCCTTTTAAACCACACAAGCTTGATCCAAAACTTTTCTAATCTAACTAATAACTAACTAGCAACCTAACTTAATCCTTTTTAAACCTTCTAACACTTTTTAATAACACAATCAAAAGATTTTGCCCTGTTAATCCTTGTAGCCAAACACCCTTTTAAAATCTGAAAACCAACTTTTTCACATCAAAACCTTTCAAAACACTTTCAAACTGTTTACCAATCTTCTAAACATGCATCAAATCACATAAGAACACAAAACTAACAATCTAAACACACTTATGCAGCTTAATCCAACAAATCACATAAACCTCATATTTTCTGAAATTTTCTACAAGTGAAAGAGATTTACCTTAGGACCCTTACATCCAAGGGTCCTTGTGGTTGCTTAACCACCTCCCTACCAGCTGGGGCTGGTGCAGATCAAAAATCAACTCAATCCACCTGCTTAAATCAAAGAAAACAAAAACAAAAACAAGCAATATGATATATTACTGATTTTACTTAACCTTCTTAAAACCTTTTCCAAAACTTTTCAAACCTTATCAAATACGTTTTGATAACACTAAATCATTGATTACTCAACCTCTTAACACAAAATCCTGAAAATCAAATCCTTACCAAGAACTCAATTTTCAGAAACCTTAAATAACTTTGAAAAACAAAGTTACTTAACCAAATAAACAATGGAACTCAGAATCAAGCCTCAACACTACACACAACTTTTAAAAACAATAAAAAGGAATTATACTTGAATATATCAAAAACCAAACTTTTATTTTTCTAAAAAGGAATTACAAGTGAGAAAAGCTTGAAACTGGAACAAAGGATCACCCACAGGTTGGGGTCTCTTTTATAGTGACAATAGAACATACTAGAATCATAAAATGCTAACCCTAATCAGTAGAAAATCTCTAAAATGCCCCTAAAGCTTCTAGACGATTTTTGGTGTTGAGCTGGCCAAACTTGATCTCCTTCGTTCATTTTGGCGTTGTGAGTAAGCAATGAACCTCAGTGGTTGATTTGGGACACGTCAGTGTGCTTGGAGCCCAAGGATTGATGTGATTGGTGGATTGGGAATTGGGGTTTTGGAGCACACGCGTGGGATTGGGAAGTTTGTGTGTGGGTTAGGTTTTAGTGTGTGGGAATTACACGTGTGAGAGTTTACTTAGTTTTTACCCAAGGTTAAGTGAAGGTAAAATCTGGGCGTGTAAAAAGATAAACAGTACTTTCTTTGATCCGATTTTGGGGGAATAGTGGGTGTTAGGCGCCTTTTCTGTTTTTGAATGTTTCACCTTGCAACTTCAGTCCTTGTGGTTTGATATTTTTGGCATTACACGTTTTTAGCCCTAAAACAGGTTTTGCTTTGTTAATATCTTTCCCATCTTGACATTTTTGGCACATACTTTTGGCAAAAGTGTAACAAGGATGATTTTTGCCATTTTGTGATTTTCAAAGGGCTGAACTTGGACAATGTTGATCTTCAAAGGTCTTCAATATAACTTTGACTTCATGAGGGACCACATTTGGCAATTTGAATTTGTTGAGGGACTAATCTTGTCATTTCTTCAAAGTTGAAGGACCTTTTTGCAATTTTGACAAACTTAAGGGACCAAACTTGTAATTATTAATATACAAGGGTTTTAAGTGTCATTTCTTCATAGAATGAGGATCAATCTTGTTTTGTCTTCAAGTCTTTAAGGGTATTTGATGAAAATTCCATGATTAGGGCCCGGTTTATTGTACGGCTTCGTTTCTCGTGTTCGTTTTTCCTTGTATCTTGTGATCTTTTGTCTTTTTCACGATATCCATACCTAAAATACACAAGTAAACAAACACAAGCATATATATGGTATTTTATGACATTTTAATGCATTTAAAGCCCGAAAAGAACGATGAGATCATGTATAAATGCCATCTCATCATTATCTCCCTCGCGGGTTTATAAAACATTTCATAAAACATTTAAAAGAGTGCGGGGCTATGAACTCACGTTGATTAGGAAATGCGGTTTATCGGCGATTTGGATGTACGGTGCGCGCTTCAATCACGGAAACCTAGACAAATAATAATCGGTCTTAGACTCTTGTCCAGTGACTTTATAAAAATAATGGTTATGTATATATGATGATATCATAAGTATGATGATGATCAAGTGGGATTTTATCTCTTCATACAACATTATAGTTGTTATGTGTTAGTCAATTTAGACAAGTTATACTAGTTGCAACCCAATTAAATATTAAGGCCAATAAGCCCATTAAAAGTTCAATTTATTATATTAGCCCATTTATACTTCTAATACCAGGCCTATACTAATATGTTGGGCCCAAGTGGGTTAAGCCCATGAGTAAGTCCATTAGCGTTAAGCCAAACTAGTTGGGCTAATGGTCCAATAAGGCTACTTTGGCCCATTATGGTCCATAAGTTAATAAGCTCGGGTTTATCGGTTTTTACTTGTCAAATGTATTCACATATCAGTATATGAGTTATAAAAATGTTATATTAGACGGGTCCGACCGTCTAAGTTTTATTTGGCGAAAACGTTAATTTTTTGGTTTTAGCCGAAAAGACGTAAAACTTATATATAGTTTTATAACTTTAGAAATCATTTGAGTTTTTACTTTTATAAAAATGCCATACTTATTTATTTTAGTATACAACTCATTTTATAAATATTATTATTTGTTAGTGGGTTTTATATATTTATTTTATAACAATATTTACTTGAGTGCTCTTTTTATACTATATAGATTATTTACAAATCTGATTATTAAAGTCCATTCCACCATTTTTGCCATATCTTGAGTTCTACAAGGAGATAGAAGCTCAAATTTGAGCAGCACAAACTAAATGATATGTGCTACAAATAACTCCTGTATAGCTACTGCTCAATCATCCTCTAAATATTTTAAATAATTCGTCCAAAACAGACTATACAGATTTGTACCTCAATAGTATTTTGATCATATCTTGCTCATTTTAATGATTCCATTGAGTGGCCAACTCATCACACATGTAAAAATCATATATCTAACTGTATATTTAATAATCCAAGCTATTTTACCAAGTGATCATATTGATACTTACTGTTTTATACAGCCTATGAATCTAACCAAGATTTTAACATCTTTACTTGTTGATTTTACCCTTTTTAACCAAACCTATTAACACAAAATCCCCACATAATATTTTGATCATCATTCGTCATCATATACATATACATTTATAAAAAAAATACATGATTACATTTACAAAATAACAAGATGATAGGAAGAGATTGATCCCCATATCAATCAATATGATGAAATGATGAGATTTTGGATGAACAAGGCTTGATCTTGCCACTAAATCTTCAACCTTTCAAGACAACTTTTTAGGTCCTTCAAATAGATGAACACCTTCATGAACTCAGTCCTAAACCTCCATAGAAACTTCTTTTTAGTTTTTAAGATTACCTCAAATCACCATGTCTTTAATTGGTTATCATCTTATGTAAGCTATACATAAGATTTGTGGTTAAAATTTTGAACAATGGGGTGTTTGTGGGTGGATATGGGACAGAAAAGATGGAGCCAGAGAGAGAGATTGAGAGAGTTTTCCTTCTCTTGTTTTTGCATGTATGAGAAAGTTGTTTTGGTTAGCTAGTTTTGTGTTAGTGGTATTGGTAGGCACTAAGGACATGTGTCCTTAGTGTTTATGTTAAGTTGACACCTAGATGGTGTTGTGGCTTGTCTTTGGCCGCCCATAGTAGGGTGAGGCAAGTGTAAACTTGTCTCATCTCCACTAATTTACGCGTACTCCTCGATTCTAGTTTCCTCGATTTACGTGCCCTAAGGTCGTTTTACGAAAAACGTTTTTATAAATTATGAATATACGGCACAAAACGATTCTAATAAAAATTGTCTCATCAAAACGGAGCACAAAAGCATAAATATGTAAACCTAGGGTTCCTGGTTCAATCGTAAAAGACGCTATATTATTCACGTAAGTCCTAACTTCTTCTCGTAAATTTGTGAGTTTATAATACCAACACAAAATAAAATTCCAAAATAATATTCAAGAATAAATTTGTTTCCTGAAATGTCGGACTGTCACAAAAACGGTGTATGTAAACGTAAGCACGTAACGTAGAGTTCTCCGGTTTAGACGTAGTCGATGCTACTTTAAGACGTAAACCTTTTATTTCTTCCCAAAGGTGAGTGAGTTCATAAATTAACAATAAAATAATGATTTTAAATAATACTTGAGAATAAAATATCGACCTTAAATTGACGGATTGTCACAAAAATCTCAACTTTTTGGTGTTTGAAAGTCTCGCAATCTTTCTGCATTAAGATCAGCATCGCAATAACCCAAGGGTTTCTACATTGCGGTCACTCTTTGCGATCACCATATTCCGATCACTTGATTGCGATCACTTATTCAGATAAGTGCATATTGTGATCACTTGATTGCAATCAGATAAGGGCATATTGTGATCAAGATATTCCGATCACTACATTGCGATCAAAGATATTCCGATCACAACATTGCGATCAAAGATATTGCGATCACAACATTGCGATCAAGATATTGCGATCACATTTCGATCAAGATATTGCGATCACATTCCGATCAATATATTCCGATCACATTCAGATCACTATATTCCGATCACATTCCGATCACTATATTCTGATCACATTCCGATCACATTCCGATCACATTCCGACGGGATTCAGTTTTTGGCTTTGAGAAGGAATAAGTTTGAGCATTATGACAACTTTGAGATTTGACATTGAGATAGAATTAATTTGGGTATTGAGATAGTATTTGCACAACTTAGAGGATCTTTCGACATTGCAACTTTCATAAAAACACATAACTTAAAGATAACAACATCTTTGTTTATACAACATTAATAAGTGTGAAAACACTTATCCTTTTACCACTTATTTCCAATAATGACAAGACCAAAACGTGTATTTTATGTCGTAAAAGTCGGAATTATGCGTGGTTTGTGTTTTTATTGTGTTTCAGGATAAAAATATACAAAAGGAAGAAAACATGGGCTATCACGGGCTTTTATCAAAGAAAACGAGAAAAGACGAAGTCAAAAGATCAAGAGTGTAAAAAGAACGGAAGTCCAAGGCCTATTCTGAAGATTTATCGAAGAAAAAGTCTAAAGACGGAAGTTTAATGAAGTCGAAGAACTCAAGTCTAATAGAAGTAGGAAATTATAAGACAAGTTCAATTTATATCGACAAATCCCGAGACGACGTCGAGAAAGACAAAGAATTTAAATCGAGTCGAGAAGAAAGAAAGAAGGAAGCAACACATGCACCTCCCCACCTCCTATATATACCGTCCTAATAACACATTAGGAGAGTGTTAGTTAATTTAGCTAGTTTACTTTTCTTGGTTTAGTTCTTTCATTTTAGAGAGAGAAAGTGTTTAACTTTCTCTCACTGGAACTTCATCTTTTCTTTCCTTTCATGTTTAAGCTTTGATTTGATCTTGTATTTTGGAATCATTAATCTATAAGTTCAAGTTTAAGTTTTTCATCTTGAGTCTCTTTCTACCTTTCTTGATTTTACTTATATTTGATCCGAATCATCTTTGATTTTGTTTAATCTTGATGTTTATGAGATCAAAAAGTTTATCTTTTTATGCATATCTAGTTTTAATACGATTTGAGCTTTGAGCTTATCATGCTTATTGGCTTATTTTGTATTTAGCTTATTTACTTTCAAGTTTTCTTAAGAGTTTAGTCTTTTTAAATTTTGATTTAATAAGTTTGCCTATTTCGTGTTTTGAAAGTTTTTATATCTATGCTTATTTTCATTTGGATAAGATTTGATTAAGTGCTTATTCTTCTTGCTTATTTTTCCTTATTTAGTTTTGCTTGTTGCTCTATGAATCGCATCGTATTATGTCTAAGGGTTTTACCAATTACGATCCAGTAAGTGTGATCGCATAAACCCCTAGGATTTCTACTTGCGATCCTTTACTTCGATCACTAAGTACGATGCACATCACGATCACTGGTTGCGATCCCTTAGTGCGATCGTGATAAGGATTATTAGGTGCGATCCATTGTTACGATCACAGACCACGATCAGACTACGATCCACTTGTTGCGATCGTGAGTGTGATCCGTGGTTGCGATGGTTTGTTACGATCACCTTTGAGTGCGATCACTCTTTTCCATCGCATTGAGTGCGATCTGATCCCCATACTACGATCTAAGGTTGCGATCGCTGACTGCGATCGCTTGTCATGATCCAAGGTTGCGATCGGATTTCAAGGCTTAGACTTTTTTCCTGTTTTCAAATTAAAGATTCAAAATTAACTTTTCCCGCCACTTTTACTTAGTATTATTTTTAAACGAGTTTTGTCTTAGTTTATTTTTACAAAGTTTTAAGTTTTACAAAGTTTTCAAGTTTTAAATTCATTACGTTTTAATTTCCAAAAATTGTACGCTTCCCGAAATCTCTGTTTTTACCAAGTGTTTTCTAGTAATTTTTAGTTTTATTTTTAAAGCTTTTATTTTACTCAACGACATTTTCATATTTATTCTTAGTTTAAAATAGATAACCAAACCATTTGCTTTTCAACCAAGAACGACTGAGTCGCACTCTTAACTAGTAATCAATTCGAAAAGATCGGTTTAACGAACTTCCATAACTAAGTAAAATCTAGTTATTAAATGGCGCCACTGCTGGCTCTTTTCGTTAAGATTAACGGTTTTTAGTGAGAGACGCGTTGGATTTTGGGATCCGTTCATTTTTGAACGTTATTTTCCTTGCTTAAATCTTCAAAAATCCGTAAAAATTAAAAAAAATTCAAAAAAAAATATATATATATAGAAAAACATATAAAAACCAAAAATATTTCTTGTCTATCTTTCTTTTCTTTTTGTAGGTGTGTATGCGTACCCGTGCTTGTAAGAAGAAAGCAATTCAAGTCGAAGTCATTACTCCACCTATTGTCACCATGGACAATCGACAAATGATCGAGCTTTTGCAATCGCAAGTGGAGGGCAACACCGATGCTATTGTCATACCCGAGAGCCAACAACTTTGAACTCAAATCCGGTTTCATTCAAATGGTCTCTGCTCAACCATTTTTGGGGCGTACACTTGATGATCCTCATGACCATATAAAAAGGTTTCTTCAACTCACTAATACGGTTAAGTATAATGGGGTTTCACAAGAAGTGATTCGCTTGCAACTTTTTCCTTTCTCCTTAGAGGGACAAGCCCGGCATTGGCTTGATAAGGAACCGCCACAAAGTATTCTTACGTGGACGGATTTAGAGACTAAATTCATCAACTACTTTTTCCCACCCTCACGTACTACAGCTTTGCGGAATGAAATCATTCCCTTTGAACAAAAGTACGGTGAGACATTTAGTGAATCTTGGGACCGTTTTAAGGAACTTTTAAGAAAGTGTCCGCAACACAGTTTCACAAAAGTACATCAAATTAATACTTTTTACAATGGTTTAAGCATGAATGACCAAGATTCACTAAATAGTGCCTCGGGGGGTAATATTTTGGTTAAGTCTTCTAATGTCGCAATGGATATTATTGAGAATAAGTCTAGAGTGCAAACCAAGAGTGTTCGGACTAATGTGGCTAGTGCTAGTACTAGTGATGCCGACAAGAGAATTGATAAGCTTACTTCGCTTGTTGAAACACTTGCTCTACAAACCACTAACAATACCAAAAGCATCAATGCGCAAGTTAATGCTATGAGTCAGTCATGTGAAATATGCGGATGATCTCATTCATACACCGATTGTCCTTTGACTCATGACAATCGGAAAATGTGTATGCCGCCAACGGTAACTTTTCTACGGGAGGCTATCAAGCACGTCCTCAAGGTGACTGAAATTTGCTCAGTTATCGTTCAAACAATTTCCTTTCACCACCCGGTTTTCCACCTCAAAACCAAAACAACCTCAATCGCAACAATCAAAACCAACCACGAGCTCCAAATCAATATCAAACCCAAAGAAACCCATATCCACCTCAAGGAAATAATCAAGTTCACCAACCACCTGCCTACCATGCTCTTCCTCCCACCCAACCCACCGCATTTATTCAAGAGGTTGACACTTACATGAGGACTAATGACGCAATAGTGTAGAATCTTCAGCGGCAACTCAGCAACTTGAAAGGAGATATGGTGAAACAAGGGAATGATCTTTGAGCCGATATGTGAAACTCTTTGAGAAGTCAAACGAATGACTTAAGGGATATGATGGCTAGTTTCTTCCAAAGAAATCAAGCCTCTGGTTCGGGTTCTCTTCCGAGTAACACCGTTGCTAATCCAAGAGGGGAGATGAAATCAATCACCACTCGCAGTGGAAAAGGTTTAAAGGAACCCGAGCTTCCTACACCTACACCAGTGATTGTGACAAAGGAAAACGAGTCCCCTTCTCCAATTCCTCCACCACCCAAGGATGTGATTGAGAATTCTATTCCAAAGCCTTCATCTCAACCCAATATACCTTATCCCTCAAGGTTGAGGAAAGAGAAGTTGAAGAACAAGGATGATATTCAGGTTTCTAACTTTCTTAAAATGTTTAAACAACTGAATTTCAACATCTCCTTTGCTGAGGCTCTCGCTCACATGCCAAAGTATGCTAAAATGTTTAAAGATCTTCTCAGTGATAAGGAGAAACTTCTTGATATAGCTCAGACCCAACTTAATGAGAATTGCTCCGCAGTGCTCTTAAGGAAATTACCCACCAAACTTGGTGATCCGGGTCGCTTTCTTATTCCTTGTAACTTCCCCGGGGTAGAGAATTATATGGCCCTAGCCGATCTAGGTGCTAGTATAAACTTAATGCCATTAAGTGTTTGGAAACAATTATCTCAAACTGAGCTAGTCCCCACTCGAATGACTTTGGAATTAGCTAACCGTACGGTTGCTTATCTGGTGGGGATAGCCGAAGATGTCTTCGTCGGTGTTGAAAAATTCACCTTTCCGGTGGATTTTGTTGTCGTTGACTACAAGATGGACCCCCGTGTTCCATTAATTGTTGGACGTCCTATTTTAATATTGAATAAATATAAAATAGAGAATCAAAAGACTTTTGACGACCCGTGATTCTATGTACCCGTCTTCCCGGTTCTATCCTACACTCTTTTGATTCTCTATTTTATATTTATTCAATATTAAAATAGGAATCACTTTAGTTGTCCTTTCCTTAGCAAGATTTAAACAAAGTGCACAATGTCCTAAGTGTAGGGGAGTTTACTCCCACATGCTTAAACATTAAGGACAATGTTTATATCAAGTGTAGGGGGGACTTCTATCGAAGTAAGTGGTCTTTTCCATGAATTTGCCCTTATTTTAACCGGAAAATTCGATTTTTCGACATTTTTCAAAATTTTTAATCTATTTTGGCCTAGTAGTATAGTTCTATTTTCCTTTGTTATCGTTATTTACTTTCCTTGCTAAAATAAAAGTTTAATAAAGTGGTTTTAAATTTTTCAGTCGTGAATATTTTGACTCAACCCGAGTTTACTTTTCCATGTTTACTCTAGCTAGTATCCTTAACGTGTTTAAGTCAAGTTTTGCTAGGCTTTTATATAGGGAACATTAAAACGCGGAAGTCTTAACTCTCACGGGTTAAGAACAAGAACTTTTCGCAAGTTCCTATAATTGATCCTAGAGAGTTGTTTATCAAGGGAACTTTAAAATGCGATTTCTAAACTTGAAAGAGTCTAAGAATTTGCAAGATCCTATAGATAACTCGAAAACCCAAAACTTTGATTTAATTAGCTAAGCATCCACGAGTCTCATTACTTGAGATTTTAAATTATGGAGAACGAGAGATGATAGAGTCAATTATAAGTTTGGTATTCTTTCATGAATTTATGTGAGTTGATTATAAGTTTTTTCTCCCATCCCTTGCTAATAAATTTATCTGCAATAAATAAGGTTGTACGATTTGAAAAGTTACTTAGCTTCTAGCACAAGATCATTTAAAAGTTGCTCGGTATTAATTAGAGTTCATAGCCAAGGCATAACTTATTGAAGCGGAATGCGAAGATTGGCGAGTCCGAAAAGGCCCTAACAAGGCATGAGGGCTACATTTTGTTGCTAAAGATCCCAAGTGATGTGAAGAATCATTTATCAAAAATTAATATGAAGGATCGAGACACACGACGAAAAGCAAATACTCCCGTAAAGATCATGGAGAAGTCTATCCAAAAAGGCCCTAACAAGGTATGAGGATAAATAGACCCAAGTCCTAAAAGGAGGCGGATTGTTGTATATCAAAGTCCAAAATAAAGATTGGAGAAAAATGAAGAATTCGTGATCCAAATATGAAGAATCTCTCAAAACATCAAGTGAAGAAATTCCTATTATGAAGAGAAGACCATAATTTCAAGAACGTCTCTCAAGATTTGAAGTATGAAGTCGCTGCCAAATATCGGTCCGAGAAAGGTCTTAGATCGTGAAGCAAGTTATGCCAAGATATGAAAATTATGAGGTCCCGAGAAGCAGTTTTAAAAGATTTTGTCCTTTAGCTAACTATTGATTAAATCGTCCTACTTTATTTTCAGCCTAAATAACTATCAAAATAAGTCAACAATGCATCCTCGTGATCATTCAAGACAATAATAAAATATAAACCCTAAACCCTAAACTCTACACCCTAAACCCTAAACCCTAAACCCTAAACCCTAAACCTTAAACCCTAAACCCTAAACCCTAAACCCTAAACCCTAAACCCTAAACCCTAAACCCTAAACCCTTAAAGATACACCTAGGAATAAGGGAGTCTAAGTGAATAATTGGGCCACATGAATTTGTGTTAGTTTGCTAACTTATAATAACAATGATCTCGTTTTTAAGCTTGGTATGGGGAACGTGAAACTTGAGGGTGATAATCATTCATGACATTCCAAAACCCTAAGGTAAGTTTTTGATCTTTTTACTTGTTTTCTTCCTTTAAATATTTTGTCTCTTTAATAAAGGCCAATGTGGATTGATTGTGATGGAAAATGTAACACTTGCTTTGTAATTAATGCATTACATGAGGGCATTGTAATGGTCAAGTGTAGGGGATTTGATAGGTGTGAAAACACCCATCTTTTTACCACTCAATTATAATAATAACCAAGCCAAAACGTGTATTTTATGTCGTAAATGTCGGAATTATGTGTGGTTTGTGTTTTTATTGTGTTTTAGGACCAAAAGATGAAAAAGGAAGAAAACACGGGTTTTCACGGGCTTTTATCGAAGAAAACGAGAAAAGACGAAGTCAAAAGATCAAGAATGCAAAAAGAACGGAAGTCCAAGGCCTATTCTGAAGATTTATAGAATAAAAAATCTAAAGACAGAAGTTTAATGAAGTCGAAGAACTCAAGTCTAATTATTGAAGAAATTATAAGACAAGTTCAATTTATATCGACAAATCCCGAGACGACGTCGAGAAAGACAAAGAATTAAAAGACGAGAACGAGAAAGAGAAAGAAAGAAGGAAGCAACACATGCACTCCTCACTTCCTATATATACCCTCCTAATGACACATTAGGAGGGTGTTAGTCATTTAGGATTAGTTAGATTAGTTTAGGAGTAGGTAATTTTCTCTCTCTAGTTTTTTCACTTTCTCTCTCTAGTTTTTCTTTCAAGTTTTAATCTTTAATCTTTAATCTTGTACTTTTGAATCTTTACTCTTACTCTTATTTCAAGCTTTTTACAATCTTTCTCATTCTACATTTCTTGATCTTTTGCTTATCTTTAATCCGAAAGTTTTATACTTTTTGCTTAATTTTGATGTTTGATTAAAAAGTTCATCTTTTTGTTTCCATCTAGGCTTGTATACGATTTAAGCTATAAGTTTGACAATCTTATTGGCTTATTTTGTATGTAGCTTATTTGTTTTAAAGTTTTCTTAAAAGTTTATCTTTTTAAAGTTTATTTTATAAAGTTATTTATTTTGTGTCTTGAAAGTCTTCAAATTTGTGTCTTATTTTATCCGTATTATTATTGATTTGGTAAAGTTTTGATTTGTGCTTATTCAAGTTAGCTTATTGGTTTTGCTTATTATGAATTTCAGTCCATCGGAATGAGGTATTAGGATTCCGGCAGCTTGTTACGATCACAAAAACCACAAGGGTTTCTACATTGCGATCGGTATTGTGATACTCCCCCTTATTCGGATATGGGATTCGGATCTGGGATTCGGATCTGGGATCCGGATCTGGGATTCGGATCTGGGATTCGGATCTGGGATTCCGATCTGGGATTCCGATCTGGGATTCGGATATGGGATTCAGATCTGGGATTTGGATCTGGGATTCGGATTTGGGATTCGGATCTGGGATTCGGATCTGGGATTCGGATCTAGGATTCGGATCTGGGATTCGGATCTGGGATTCCGATCTGGGATTCGGATATGGGATTCGGATCTGGGATTCTGATATGGGATTCGGATCTGGGATTCAGATCTGGGATTCCGATCTGGGATTCCGATGGAGTCTTAGTTTTTATGTCTTGTCTTTATTTTCAAATCAAAATTTTATATTTCCCTCCATTTTCTTAAACTTTATTTTAAATTGTTTTTATTTTAGTTTTATTTTAAGATTGCATTTTATTTAAGTGTTTTTCTAGTAATTTTCTAGTTTAATTTTTCACCTTGTTTTACTTTTATTATTTGTACCTGTCTTTAATTTGCTTTTAAATACTTTCCGCATTTACTTTTTAATTAGTTATAGATAATCAACTTCCCTTTTTCTTAACCAAAAACAATTGAGTTGCACTTTGAACCGGAAATCAATTCGAATTTAATCGAGACGAACGAACTCTTTTTAACCTAGTAAAATTCAGTTATTATAGCCGCGGGCGAATTAATCATGAGAGTTGGTGACGATAAAATCGTCTTCAACATGGGTAAACTTTCTAAGCAGCCTTCTGAAAACGAGAGCGTTAATTTCATTGACGTTCTTGATGAGGCTTGTGAAGATCATTTCAAAGACGCTTGTAAAAGTGGTTCTTCTTCTCTACCCATTGTTGAGACCGTTGCCACTCTTGCTCCTTCACTAACTCCATTTGGAGAAAGTGATTTCCTTTTCAAAGAATTTGAAGCAACTTTGGGAGATGTGGACTTAAAATATGACGATTCTCCCACCAATTGGGATGAAGACATTCGTACCATTGAGAAACTTCTCAATGAGGACCATATTTCTCCACCATCTCCTAAGGATATCTCTATCGATGATCCGAATTTGACTATGCCTCCCATCGAAAATCCTCCGGATTTAGAGCTTAAGGATCTACAGTCTCATCTCGAATACGTGTTCCTTAAAGACAATAAGAAGTCACCCGTCATCATCGCTAAGGATTTGAAAGAAGACGAAAATCTCGACTTATCGACGTGCTGAAGAATCATAAGAAAGCGATTGCTTGGAAAATCTCTGATATTCGTGGAATTGATCCTCACTTTTGCACACATAAAATTCTCATGGAGGATGACTTTAAACCCAATATTCAAAACCAAAGAAGGGTGAATCCCAAGATCCATGACATTATCAAAAAAGAGGTTATCAAACTTCTTGATGCAGGAATGATCTACCCTATCTCGGATTCACCATGGGTTAGTCCGGTCCCCTAAGAAAGGCGAAATCACCGTTGTGCCCAATGAAAACAACGAGTTGATTCCTACTCGTCTCATTACAGGGTGGAGAGTTTGTATAGACTATCGCAAACTCAATGATGCTACGAGAAAGGATCATTTTCCCCTTCCTTTTATGGACCAAATGCTTGAACGTCTAGCGGGTAATGATTATTATTGCTTCTTATACGGTTTCTCTGGGTATTTTCAAATTCCCATCGATCCTAAAGACCAATAGAAAACCACATTCACTTGTCCTTATGGAACATTTGCTTACAAACGAATGCCTTTCGGCTTATGCAATGCTCCTGGGACTTTCCAAAGGTGTATGATGGCTATCTTCCATGACATGGTTGAAGAAACTATGGAAGTCTTTATGGATGATTTCTCGGTCTATAGTGACTCCTTCTCTTCTTGCCTTGCCAATTTGGAATGCATGCTTAAGCGGTGTGAAGACACTCGCCTTGTTCTAAATTGGGAAAAATGCTCTTTCATGGTAAAAGAAGGCATTGTGCTTGGACATAAAATCTTAAAAGCCGGTCTTGAAGTGGACCGTGCTAAAGTTGATGTCATAGCTAAATTACCTCCACCTTTAACCATGAAGGGTGTGAGAAGTTTCCTTGGTCATGCGGGCTTCTTCCGTCGATTCATTCAAGATTTTTCTAAAATCGCTCGCCCGATGACCCACCTCTTGGAAAAAGATACTCCCTTTATCTTTTCTAAAGAGTGTATTGAATCCTTCAATCTTCTTAAGGACAAGCTAACTAAGGCACCGGTCTTGGTTACCCCTAATTGGGAGCTACATTTTGAATTGATGTGTGATGCTAGCGATTTTGCTATTGGAGCGGTTTTGGGCCAAAGAGTGAACAAACACTTCCAACCAATCCATTATGCTAGCAAGACAATGACGGGGGCTCAATTGCATTATACCACTACCAAAAAAGAGCTTTTAGTTGTAGTGTATGCTTTTGAAAATTTTCGCCCCTATCTTGTCCTTTCCACCACAATCGTGTACACCGACCATTCCGTGTTGAAGTACTTGTTAACTAAACAAGATTCCAAGCCAAGACTTCTTCGTTGGGTTTTGCTCCTTCAAGAATTTAAAATCGAAATTCGTGACAAGAAGGGAGCCGAAAACCTAGCCGCGGATCATCTAAGTAGACTTAAGGATCCTTACCAAGGGGATCATCCGAATCAAGAGATCAATGACTCTTTTTCCTTTGAGGCCTTAATGTCTATCAATTCCAATCTTGATGACACCATGTGGTTTGTGGACATTGTAAACTACTTAGCGGGTGGAATTCTCAAGGAAGGGTTAACGTCCCAACAAAAGAAAAAGTTCTTTAAAGACATTGAACACTATTTTTGGGACGACCCTTACCTTTTCAAACAATGTGCGGATCTTGTCATTCGTTGATGTGTTGATGGGCCGGCAGCTTTATTAATCCTTGACGCTTGCCACAAAGGACCCACCGGTGGTCAGTTTGGTCCTAATTACACCGAGAAGAAAGTGTTCGACTCTGGATTCTATTGGCCCTCCATTTATCATGACGCTCATGAAATGGTTAAACATTGTGATGCTTGCCAACGCCAAGGCAATATCACACATAAAAATGAGATGCCTCAAAATTTCATACAAGAATGTGAAATCATTAATGTATGGGGTATCGACTTTATGGGGCCATTTCCATCATCTAAAGGGAACAAGTACATCCTCGTAGCTGTTGACTACATATCAAAATGGGTTGAAGCTAAGGCTCTCCCTACGAACAATGCAAGGGTAGTTGTGAACTTTTTGAAGCAACTTTTTTCTTGATTCGGTGTTCCTCGTGCTATCATCAGTGACCGCGGGACTCATTTTTGCAATGATCAATTTGCTCGAGTCATGGCTAAGTATGGTGTCAATCACCGTCTTTCCACCGCTTACCATCCTCAAAGAAATGGTCAAGCCGAGATATCTAACCGTGGATTGAAGCGAATTCTTGAGCGTACTGTGGGAGAGCATCGTGCCTCGTAGGCCGATAAGTTAGACGATGCTTTCTGGGCTTTCCGTATCGCATATAAGACTCCGATTGGTTGCACTCTATATCGTCTTGTGTACGGGAAGGCATGCCACCTCCCTATTGAGCTGGAACATAAGGCGTATTGGGCCTTGAAGTGGGCCAATTTTGACATCAACAAAGCCGGTGATCTTCAGAAGATTCAACTCAACGAGCTAAATGAACTGACGAATGAAGCTTATGAGAACTCATTAATCTACAAGGAGAAGACCAAGATCATCCATGATTCAAGGATTAAGAACCGAGAGTTTCACGTTGGTGATCAAGTTTTACTCTTTAACTCTCGGTTGAAGATCTTCTCCGGTAAGCTGAAGAGCCGTTGGTCTGGTCCATTCACTGTCGCCAAAGTCTTCTGTTTGGAATCTAAGCTTGTTAGATTCCCTTATCATAGATTTAAACATAATTAAGCTGTTAGATAGTCCCTTGCCTGTGCCTAGGAGGCAGGCAAGTATCGCAAGACTTACAGAGATCCAAGTCTCTGTGAGAAACCTCAGAGGAGTCCATGTCAGAGACATTGTCAAGGAAGTCAAAGATTACTTGAAGACATACTCATTGGCTGTGATGGATAACAGCCAAGATGTATCAGGGACTCTAAGGGGTTGAGAGTTAACAGGGTGGCAATACCCTGTTAACACTCAGCACACTTTGGACATGCCATTTGTGTGTTCGAGACTATGAAGAAAAAGGAAACTATTTCGACAACTGTTTCCTTAAAGCATAATGGCAAACTACCAAGAATAGAAGAGCATCATGTGACAGATGTTTGAAAAGTGAAAGTCTTGTGTAGTCACCATCAAGTACTATTTAGGTCAACCTCGTATCACTATAAATAGGATGTGTATCCATGCATTAATGTTTAACACTTTGAGCATATTCACAACATTAATGCTTATAACTTATAGAATCAAACAGCTGCGACTGTATTCATAAGTTAAGGTTTATAGTTGTTCAAAGTGTGTACAACACATTGTCATCAAACAGTGTTATCCATAACACTTGTAATTCTTTATTATATAATAATAAGATTACGTTTGAAAAGTAATAACTTGTGTTGATTAGCTAAGTTTAGGGTTTCTAGCATTGATTAGGGACTTTCAATTGGTATCAGAGCGGTGTTTGATATTAAAACCTTCAAGAAACATCGTTCTCAGTTTTATAATCAAGATCCACCATGCCAGAAACTTCTAACCCACCAGATTCACCTTCTGCAACACCATCTTCATCAAAGACTGGTACACTTGTGACATGTGATCCACCTCTTGAGTCAAGAAGTTGGGGTAGATCATCGTCATTGGGAGGAGGGGTGAGTCTTGGTGAAGAAGACACCCGCAGCAGCCAAGAGTTCTTGACAGACCTTAATGCAGAGTTTCATGAAAGAGCCTTGCTAGCCAACCAAAGAAGATTCTTCACAAGATCATGGAGAATAGGATCAGCTAGTAAACAAACTGACAGATCAAAAGAAACTTGCTTTGCCTGTGGAAAGCTTGGACACTTCCAAAAAGACTGTCCTTCCACCAAGACATCCTCACCCTCTTATCCATCATCTTCCTCCAAACCTTACAAGTTCAAACAACACAACAACTCATCTCACCAATCCAATTCATCAGACAATGAGAAGAAGGATTACAAAAACAAGTACAAGGCACTTAAAGCTGAGTTAGAACAGATGAATTTGAAGCTTGAGGCTCTGTCTAAGAAGAAGGGAGGTGATAAAAAGACAGAGAAAGGGTTGGTAGCTGAAGCCTATGATTGGAATGATGAGCCACTGACTTCAGATGAGGAAGATACTACTAGAGTCAGGGCTTTCATGGCTATAGCTGAGGATGAACCAGCTGTTGGAAAAGGTGATGCAAGATCAGGACAATGGGTTGACATCACAATGAAAAAGGTACACAGGCTTTTATCTATGTCTGATAGTGATGAACGCAAGCATGTCCTTGATTACACCATTGTTGATTTACACTTTGTTGAGGAACAAAGAAAGAACCTATTTGATGAGTTTCACTCTGTTAAAACTGAACTGCTAAATGCTAAATCTGAATGTGAAACTCTCAGACGGGTTAATTTAGAGAAAATATCCCTGCAAAATGAAGTCACTAGGTTAACCTTGAAAAACATTTCCTTAAATGATCAAGTTTCTGAATTAAACAAGGTTATAGAAAAATGGCTGTGTGCTAGGTTCACTATAGATCAATTGCTTTATGATGAATTGCCTGCTGACATTAAAGGGATATATCTGCTAAGTAAAATAAGCTAAGAATTCTCACCAAACCCAAAGACATTGTCTTCAAATCTATAGAGACCATTCATATGTCAGATACCACTTTGACTAATGACCATGTCTCTGAAGATGTGGCTGAGTTACCACCTTTGCCTAAACTCTCTGGAGTTGAACCTAGCAGTTCCTCATGAGCTGCTAAGGGTGAACTTAGAACAGATGTTGAGAAACCACCAGCTAAAGTATTTAATGTGCCTGCTAGACAATCTGGTAAACAAGTTGCTTTTAAGCCTGTCTCAACTAAAGCTGTGAATAAGGTTGACCCTTCCACTGAAGAACGCCTGTTGTCTCTAATGAAAGAAGTAGAACTCTTGAAACAACACATTAAGCCTTCCGCTGAATGCTCTACTTCTCATGAACCTAAGTCTGTCCTAGGTGAACCCAAAGGAGAAAGGTTAATCAAACCTTATTGCAATATATGTAAGAACTCTCACCACATGACCTTAGATCATGATAGACATATGGCAGTTAAGAGAGCTCATACACCCTCTAGGGATAGACAACAGGGTTCAAAAAGACAACAGGGAAACTACAGACCTTATCCTCCCTGTAAATTTTGTGGATTCACAGACCATCACTCAGACGAGTGTGGTGACTTCCCTAGGTGTGATATCTGTGGAAGTTTTACCTATGAGACAGTGAATTGTCCCTCCCAACGCCAAAAGTTCTACAGGAACACAAGGATTGCTAATCAGCAATTCAAGGAACCCACTGGAAAGTGGGTTCACCATAGGAACTAACCTGTTTCTATGTATCTGTGCAGAAACATCTCAAGGAATCGGTATGGTATCTAGACAGTGGCTGTTCTAGACACATGACAGGGATTCAACAATACCTGCACAGATACTCAAGGGAGCCATGTCCTAAAGTGGTGTTTGGAGACAACTCTTCGGGTGACACAGAGGGATACGGCTCAGTGAACTGCAATAGGATAACGTTTACCAGGGTTGCATATGTGAATGGTCTTAAACACAATCTTATTAGCATCAGCCAATTGTGTGATGCTGACTACAAGGTTTTGTTTACTAAGACTCAGGGAACCATATTCAACTAAAACAATGATGTTGTGTTTATTGCACCTAGAAGGAGAGATGTTTATGTCATCAACATGGCTGTTTGCTCTGAAGACAGCTCAAATTGTTTTCTTGCTAAAGCCTCTGAAAGTGTCAATTGGCTGTGTTACAAAAGATTGTCTCATCTCAACTTCAAGAACATCAACAAGATAGCCACACAAAACCTGGTTGCTGGTCTACCTTCAGTGATGTTTTCCAAAGACAACACTTGTTCTGCCTGTGTCACAGGAAAGCATCACAGGTCTTCATTCAAGACTAGGCAATCATTCTCTATTGACAAGTGCTTACATCTCCTTCACATGGATTTGCTTGGGCTTGTCGAACCTCAGACCATTAATCACAACAAATACACCTTGGTCATAGTTGATGAGTTTTCAAGATACACATGGGTGTTCTTCCTCAGAAGGAAAAGTGATGCAGCTGATTCCATCATGTCCTTCATCAGACAGGTTGAAAATATGAATGATGTTAGAGTCAAAGCTGTATGAAGTGATAATGGTACTGAATTTAAGAATCATCAACTTGAATCTTTTTGTGATGAAAAAGGTATTTCACAGAACTTCTCTTCAGCTGGCACCCCTAAACAAAATGGTGTGGTTGAAAGAAGAAACAGGACCTTGATTGAAGCAGCCAGAACTATGTTGAATGGTGCAGCCTTACCAAAGCAATTTTGGGGAGAAGCTGTTCACACTGCCTGCTACACATAAAACAGATCAATCATTGTCAAAAGACATGGTAAAACTTCCTATGAAGTTTTCAGAAAAAGATCTCCAGATGTCAGCTATTTTCATGTTTTTGGATGTCCTGTGTTCATTTACAACTACAGGGATAAACTTGGTAAATTTGATGAAAAAGCTGATGATGGGTTCTTCTTGGGATACTCTCCAACCGCCAAAGCTTTCAGAGTATTTAACATCAGAAGACAAGAAGTAGAAGAAACCTTTCATGTCAGATTCAATAAAGATGATGAAGTCATACAGAGAACTGGAACAGAGGGTGATGAAATTGATTTTGATGAAAATGTGTCTTTCCCAAGTGATGAATTCTCAGAACCAAGACCTACCAGTCATCACCATCATCACTCCAACACTCTCACTCCTTATGTTCCTGCCTTTGACCCCCTGTCTACTCACAACATAGAAGTTCCTACCTCTCAGGAACTTGATGAAGAAGAACCACAGACCTCTTGTAGTCCCTCTTCTTCTACAGCTATTGATGACTCACAAATTCTTCAAATCTCTGAAGAATCTCCTGCTGATAATGAACTTGTACCTCTTGATATGGCTGAAGAAGACTCTAACACTGAAGTAGTCTTTGAAGAAAGCCCTATGAAACTCAAATTGTACCAGCTGTCCCCACAAGTGTTCATGTCCTTGAGTCCCCAGCTCCTCAAAATAAGTGGTCAAGAGATCAACACATTCTTCTTGTCAACATTATTGGGGAACCTAATGCAGGGGTTACTACTAGACAGCTAATTCATGACTCAGATTCTGCCTCAGCCAATGAATGTCTCTTTGCTGAATTTCTCTCACAAATTGAACCTAAGAGAGTAGCTGAGGCTCTTGTAGAAGAAGGATGGGTAGCTGCTATGCAAGAAAAAATCAATCAGTTCAAAAGGAACAAAGTATGGACACTAGTGCCAGCTCCACCTGGAAAGAATATCACAGGCACTAGATGGATCTATAGCAATAAGATGGATGAAATTGGAAACATCATCAGAAACAAGGTCAGGCTGGTGGCACAGGGGTATACTCAGACTGAAGGAATTGATAATGATGAAACATTTGCTCATGTTGCAAGACTTGAAGCCATCAGAATCTTCCTGGCTTATGCTGCTTATATGAACTTCACTGTGTATCAGATGGATGTTAAGAGTGCATTCCTTAATGGAGATTTGGCTGAGGAAGTGTATGTTGAACAACCTGAAGGATTTGAGAACAGCGAGTTTCCTAATCATGTGTACAGGTTACACAAAGCCATGTATGGGCTGAAACAAGATCCAAGAGCATGGTATGAAACTCTTTCTAACTTAACTGAAAACAAATTTGTCAGGGGTTCTGTTGATAAAACACTCTTTACCTTCAAGGATAAGAGTGATTTCATCATTGTGTAGATTTATGTGGATGATATCATCTTTGGGTCAACAAATGTTAATCTTAGTAAACGATTTGCTAAATTAATGACCAAGAAATATGAGATGAGTATGATGGGTGAATTAACTTACTTTTTGGGTTTTCAAATTAAACAATGTCCTAAGGGAATTTCAATTTGTCAAGAAAAGTATGTTAAGGATTTACTTAAAAAATATGACTTAGCTGATTGTGCATCAGTGAAATGCCCCATGCTTCCACCCAACAACTTGGGCCCTGATGAGTCAGGGGTCTCTGTTAATGAGACTTTATATAGAGGCATGATTGGGTCACTCATGTATCTGACAGCTAGTCGTCCTGATATCCAATTCTCCACATGTCTCTGTGCAAGGTACCAAGCTAACCCAAAAGAATCCCATCTAGTGGCTGTTAAGAAAATTTTCAGGTATGTCAAAGGAACACCATCCCTAGGTCTGTGGTATCCCAAGGAATCAGGCTTTGATCTCAAGGCCTATTCAGATTCAGACTATGCTGGATGCTGTATTGACAGGAAAAGCACCTCAGGCAGCTGTCAAATCCTAGGAGGAAAAATGGTTGGATGGAGTGCTAAGAAGCAAAACTATGTGGCTATGTCTTCAGCTGAAGCAGAATATGTCGTTGCAGCCAGTTGTTGTGCTCAGGTGCTCTGGATGAAAAGTCAATTGGCTGACTATGAAATTTTATATGACAAAGTGCCAATCTTTTGTGACAACACTAGCGCCATTGCCATATCCAGCAACCCTGTTCTTCACTCTCGTACCAAACACATTGATATCAGGTATCATTTTATCAGGGATCATATAATGAAGGGAGATATTGAGCTGCACTTTGTTCCCACTGAGCTGCAACTAGCTGATATTTTCACAAAGCCTTTGGCTGAACCTTCTTTCAACAGGCTAGTTGCTGAGCTAGGGATGCTCAATATCTCAAAGCCCGTGGCTTGATAATAAATGTGTTCATTAAATGACTGATTCTATATTAAATATTTTTCACATGAAACTAGGTAGTTACTTTCCAAGTAAATGCATAAAAACATTCTCAATATTTAATCATGTATTTTTCGAATAACGAGGAGACAAATAAGTTTTGAAAGGTCAAGGGACCCACATGAGCAGTCATTTTCCCACTTTGCATTAAATGCGGTTGAATAACTGTTTACTTATTTGAATATATATATTTTCTCTCGTCTCTCCTCACCCACCACCATTCTCATTTCACAAATCTATTTCTCTCTCTAAGTTCTTCTCTCTCTTAAACCATCCTCCATTTTCATTCACCTTCGACCTTGAATCCATGGCTTTTCCCGTTCCCAAGGCAGCAAACGTTAACTTCGAACTCAACGAAAGCATCCTCGCCTCAAACAACTCCATTGGATGGATCAAGGCTCCAAATGACACCTACTCGGATCTGGTTAACTTCATGCAAAACTGTAATATAAGTGAAGCCTTCACCAAATCCCCAACCACCTTCTACCAAGAATACCTTAGGGAATTCTGGTACTCTGCTGAAGTAGTTGATGACACCATAACCTTTAGCCTTTCTTGCAATGAACACCCTTTTGCCTTCTCACTTAAAGATTTCTCGAGTGTGGCTGGATTGAAACATGGTGATGAATGCCTTAAGGTGGTTGATAAAAAGGCTGTTAAAGATGCCCTGGCCACACTCAAACCCTTCCATGATGTAAACCCTGCTCTTACACCCGCTGAGGTCCTTTCGAAATCTCCTCTGAAGATTAAGTACTTTACACCTATGTGGCTTGTCCTCTTCACCCACATTGTTAAATCCCTGGGAGGAATGCAGGGATCCCAAGATCAGATGTCCTTTAACCATCAATCTATAGATTATGGGCTGATCTGGGGAGCTGATGTCGATGTAGGAAGTATTCTCTTCTCCAACCTTGTTGAATAGCTGAAGGGAAGAAATCAAGTCAGGGAAAAGAATATCTGTTATGTTCGCTTCTTGTCGCTGATCTTTGAAAGCCTGTTGGGAGACAACTATCATAACTCTGCTTTGACTGCTCTGAAGCCCTATCGCATCACAGGTGCCATCTATAAAGAAATTGGAGCTGAAGATGTCCCTGTCACCTCTCATATGATGAACGTTGCCAACAAACAACCAACAGATGAGAAGTCCTTGCTCCCTTCTTCTGAGAAGGTGATTACCTCTAGTGTGTCTGGCAAGTCTAAGTCTTTGACCTCTGGGCAGCACACTACGACGTCCAAGGCTTCTTCTGGCCAACAGCCTAAGAAGAAGAAAATCCCATCTTCTTCCCACACCAAATCTGTTGCTAAGGCCAAAGGAAAGAAGATTGTGAACCAAGACACCTCCTCTGTTCCAGATACTCTTGTGGAATCAGAGACTTCGGTTGACCAACAACAGGGGTCTAGCGTCTCAATGTCAGCTGAGACAACAGGAAACCAGCCAAATCCAGCTGATATCTCACAGGTAATCATTGTACATTTTTAGAGGTTCACAAGCAACCACTCTCAATTGTCTGTAGGAGAGAGTGGTGTAGTTAGGGTAATCCTCGACCCATAGAAGTCTGTCTATGCACTTAGAACTCTTTAAGACTTTTGTACACCCTGTCTTTGCACTAGGGAATGATTCATTTGTGTTTATAAAGCACCCCGATGACCCTGTACCCTCTAGACAGTATTCAGGCTAACAACAACCTGGATACACATATGTCTCAACCTTGATCAGTTGTACCTCACACAGCCTCTTAGTTCCCTCAGAAAAAGAATCCCAAAAGTTTTACTTTTAGGGGAGCTGAATAATCATCCTCAGCTCCTCTAGGGACAGCGTAATAAGACGATCTTAACCCTTAACTTTTTCACCTTAAAAGAATCCCAAAGGATTTATCCTTTTCAGGGGGAGCTGAATCATCACCCTCAACTTTCCTAGGGGCAGCGTAACAGGCGACCTTAACCCACATATGTTTCACTCTTAAAAGAGTCCCAAAGGTTTCTTAACCTTTTGGGGGGGCTGAATGATCACCCTCAGCCTTCCTAGGGGCAGCGAATGGCGATCTATAAACAACATATGTTTCACAATCAAAAGAGTCCCAAAGGTTTTAACCTTTTGAGGGGGGCTGAATAATCACACTCAACTTTCCTAGGGGCAGCGAATGGCGATCATTAACCATATACTTTTCACACTTAAAAGATTCCCAAGGATTTATCCTTTGGAGTGGCTGAGTAATCACCCTCAGCTTCTCGGGGACAGCGAAATGGCGACCATTCCCCTTACTTTTTTCCCTGTTACTAATTATAACAACTTGCAGGCTGAAATTGTACAGCCAGTCACTGAATCCCAGGTACACCAGGAGAAAGAGGCCGATACAATTATTCAAGACCAAACAAATGACGAAGAGCCTTTGCTTAATATTGAAGAAGAAATGCTGTCATTTGAGGAGGAGGATGATGAAGAAGAAGATGATCAACAATCCGTCTCTCCTCCCAAGGAAATAGCTGTGTCCACGCCAGCTGGAAATATGTTGTTACTCCCAACTCTGCTACATTCACAACAACAGTCTTCCAACGCCCAGCCTATGATCCAACAGCTGAATTTCTCATGTTTGATCATCCTGCCCAAACCAACTTTGATCTTTTACCAAGGGGGATGATTATACTCAACAAAGCCTCAACATACATAATCTTCAGCCAAAATGCTCCTCTCTTAAAAAAAATCCTAGTAAACACCTATGGCGGCTGAAAATCCTTTTTTCTCTATGATTCCACTTTGGTAGTCTCATCATGAAATCTTATAAACAATTCGTGTGTAAACACGTTTTTCTTATTTGATCTAGTGATTGACATCTTTAGTGGGTTCGTTTTTTTACTATTCTTGTCAGCACTTTGTTCTTTTCCTTTTTATTCAGTCGGTGCAAATCTTTATTAATAGTACGTATTGTAGACTTAGTTTTTCTGGTTTTGCATTAATTGCTTGCTTAGGGATTCGCTTTGGTGGGGGCTGGTTGGGTATTTTTTAATCGTTAGTTTTGTTTTAAGATTCGCTAGTATTTGGCCGTAGTTGGATTATTTTACTTAAGATTCGCTAGTTTTGTGATTGGTGGCTAAATTGTGACTAGCAACGATTGGTGGATTGGATTATTTTACGTTTCATTAGCTAGCATTACCGATTTGGCTACTATTTATTGTTTGTGAAGCAGATTTATTTTTATGGAGGGTTTCGTGAGTGATTCGGCTAAGGTTGTTTCAAATCCTAGTTTGGGTACCGGAAATGATAATGCTAACGGTGAACGACAGCAGCTGAATGTAGGGTCATTAGAAGATGTTGAAAAATTGTTCTCGATCTCTCTCAATACTGTGGAAGTGATTAGTAGGTTTATGAATGATGTCCAAGGTGAGAAATATGAATTCTTGAAGCGAATGACTGATGAGCAATGGACTAAGACCCTTGATATTGTATGTGCACGCCAAGTGGAGTTGGAGAGCAATGTTAGAACATTAAAACGTCAACATGTTAATGCTACCAAAGCAGGTGTGCGTGATGATGCTAGGGTTCCGTCTATGAGTACTACTGTAGGGCATGATGCTAGGGTTATACCAGATTTTTCTAATGTCACAATGCGTATGTCCTTGGATCAGCATAAAGAGGTGAGTGTATCATCTCCTACGTTTAGTAAATTGGTTAATGATGAGTTATCGTTTGCACAATTAGATATAAACCCTAATGACGGGAGTGATGTAGTTGACTCTAATATGGATGATTTCACGTTTTCTAATCCAAGTGATCCAGTGATAGCTCTCGAGGAAACTATGAAGGAATGCCCTATTGTACAGTCGGTGGATATTGGTGGTCCAACTAACTCCTATGCAGCTGCTGCTAGTTCAAGCCAACAAGTTTCACCTATTTCTCGTGTTAATATAGGTTCTGCCATCTCTGAAAACAGGTTTGAGGGTGTTCAGGTATCTATTCCACGTAAAGTGGTTGAGAAGGTCAATACACGTTTTCATAATACGCTCTATGGATATTTTATTGGTAAACGCATGGCATTTCCAGTGGTTGAGTATTATGCTAAAACAAATTGGGCTAAATTTGGGTTAAAAAGGATCATGATGAATTCCAATGGTTTCTTTTTCTTTCAATTTGATGCACAATCTGGGTATGAAGCTGTGTTGGAAGGTGCACCATGGATGATTCGTAATTCTCCCATTATTCTTAAAAGGTATACTATGAAGACTAGCCTTCGTAAAGAAGAATTTACATGTATTCCTGTGTGGGTTAAACTTCATGATGTGCCTCTTCAAGTGTTTGAGGAAGAGGGTATTAGTCTGATTGCTACATATCTTGGTAAGCCTATTATGCTTGATTCTTTTACTAGCACTATGTGTAAAGAATCTTGGGGTCGTAGTAGTTTTGCTCGCTGTTTAATTGAAATTAAATCTGATTTTGATTTACATGAGACAATTATTATTGGTGTTCCTGATTTGGAGGGTGAGGGGTTCACTAAGGAAACTATTAAGGTTGAATATGAGTGGAAGCCGCCTAGATGCCCTACATGTAATATATTTGGTCATACGACCGAAACTTGTCCTAAACATGTTATTCCTAAAGTGGCCCCTACAGTTATACATAAACAAGATGATGGTTTTCAACAAGTTCGTAGTAGAAAGCATAACAACAAAGGAAACCTAGGAAGCCAGATTCCGAGAGGTGTCACGTTAAGCAAAGGCTTCCAGGTTGGTACTCCTTTTACTTTTAGTCCGAAGTCGTCTACTTCTGGGGCTCATATACATGATAACTCATCTAATCTTGGTATGACTTCGAATGTATCTAAACGTGATAATAGCAACGTTGATAGTAGTACCAAATATGGGTTGCATAATAATAGTTCAAATAAAGGTAAATCTGTGGTGAGTGGTGTGTCTACTTCGAATTCATTTGGGACTCTTTCAGGGGATATAGGTGACCTAAGTGGAGATGACGATGATGAAGAGGTTGAAAACATTTATGATGAATCTGTTAATCTTCTTAACTCTCAATCAGGGGCAAGCACTCCTGCCATGAATGTTTTAAATGTTTAGTATAGCCTCATGGAATATAAGGGGTCTGAACCAATCCCCTAAAAGAATAGAGGTTCGTCAGGTTATTAATGAAAATAATCTGAGTGTTTGTGCTATTTTGGAGTCTCATGTTGATGCTTTGGGTGTTTATGATATGTGTCGTAAGATTTTTAGTAGATGGAAGTGGACGTCAAATGGTGGTTTGTGTCCTAAAGGGACACGCATAATTCTTGGCTGGAATGATGATAATGTGGATGTTATGGTGTTGTCTCAAACAAGTCAAGTTATGCATTGTCAGGTTAAAATGCGTATGGATAACCGTACTTTATTCTGTTCTTTCGTTTATGCTGATAACTACTATATCCATCGGCGTGGTCTTTGGAATAATCTGGTTGCTCATGCTACTTTTATGCGGGATAAGCCATGGGCTGTTTTGGGTGATTTTAATGCTGCTCTTAATATTGAGGATCACTCATGCGGCGGCTACACTCCTAATATTGCCATGCGAGAATTCAAGGAGTGTGTTAATCTTATGGAAGTTATGGACGTTAATGCAACAGGGTTACATTTTACTTGGAATGAGAAACCACAGGGTGATGATGGTATTCTCAAAAAGATTGATCGGATTATGTCTAACATTAAATTTCTTGATGAGTTTCCAGGATGTTTTTCAATATTCCAACCTTATAGGATTTATGACCATTCGCCTTGTGTGTTACGAATCCCTACAATTAGCAAACCTAAGCCCAAACCTTTTAAATTCAGTAATTTTCTTGTGCATAAGGAGGGTTTTCATGTAGTGGTAGCTAATGGATGGTTGGCAAATGTTCATGGTTGTGCTATGTTTAGGCTTGTTAAACGTTTAAAAGGTTTAAAGGCTCCGTTTCGTAAATTGCTGTTTGACCAGGGTAATCTTCATGATCGTGTTTCTAGACTTCGTGTGGAATTAGATGCTGTTTAACAAGCCCTTGATAGAGACCCATCCAATGTGCTGATGAAAGAAGAGCATGCCCATTATCTAGTTGCTTTTAAGGAAGCTTCTCTTGATGAGGAACGATTCTTACGTCAAAAATCTAAAATTGAATGGCTGGATGCAGGTGATTCAAATACGGCTTATTTTCATAACTCGGTTAAGAGTAGGGCTGCTCGTAATCGTATTGGAATGGTTCGTGATTCTCATAATGTGCTTCATGATGGAGATGTTGTGCCTGGAGCTTTCGTTGCTCACTACGAGCAGTTTCTTGCTCAGGCAAGTGTTTCAGGTTCTTTTAATCCGTCTAATTTGTTTGTTCGAAAGCTTGGTGCTCAGAAATCTGCCCATATGGTTAGAGTTATCTCTGAATCTGAAATTAAAAGTTCTTTATTCTCCATGAGTAATGACAAAGCGCCTGGGCCGGATGGTTTTACTGCTGCGTTTTTTAAGAAGTCTTGGGATATCGTCGGCGAAGTGTTTACATGTGCTATTCAGGAGTTTTTCTCTAATGGAAAACTTCTTAAAGAGGTTAATCATACTATCATTACTCTTATCCCTAAAGTTTCTGTTCCTAGTAGGATTACTGATTATCGCCCCATCTCTTGTTGTAATGTTATTTTCAAATGCATTAGTAAGATCATTGCTAACCGTATTAAAGGGGATTTGGGGGATTTGGTTAATATTAATCAATCTGCTTTTGTTCCGGGGGGTAGGATCTCGGATAACATCTTATTGACGCAAGAGCTGATGAGGAATTACCACAGAAATTTTGGTCCTCCAAGATGTGCTTTTAAGGTGGATATTCAGAAAGCTTATGATACGGTGGACTGGCAGTTTCTGCGTAACATTCTGATTGGTTTTGGATTCCACCATTTAATGGTTGAGTGGATTATGACGTGTGTTTCTACTACTTCGTATTCCATTTGTATAAATGGTAACTTATATGGCTGGTTTCAAGGTAAAAGAGGTCTTAGGCAAGGTGATCCGTTATCTCCATATCTTTTCACGTTAGTCATGGAGATCCTTTCGCTTATGTTGCAGCGGAGGGTTCTTAATGCAGAGGATTTTTATTTTCATCACCGTTGTGAACAACAACGTATTATCAACCTCTGTTTTGCAGATGATCTTTTCTTGTTTGCTAGGGGTCATTTGGACTCTGTGCAGGTTATTATGGATGCGTTGGAGGAATTTAAGATTGCTTCAGGTTTGGTTCCAAGTATTCCAAAGAGCACAGTTTTCTTCTGTAATGTAGCTACTGCTATTAAAAGTAGTATTTTACATATCATGCCATTTGTTGAAGGCGAGTTACCGGTCAGATATCATGTTGTTCCTCTCATTTCGTCCAGGCTTCTATATAGGGATTGTAATGTTCTTGTTGAAAAACTTGAGAGTCGAGTTAATGATTGGCGCAATAAATTTCTTTCTTTAGCGGGAAGACTCCAGTTAGTTCGTTCTGTTCTTTCATCTATGCATATCTACTGGGCGTCTGTCTTTATTTTACCTGTTCGGATTATCCATGATTTGGAACAGCTTATGAGAGGCTTCTTATGGTGTCAAGGTGAAATGAAGAAAGGTAAGGCTAAAGTTGCTTGGGAATCTGTCTGTACTCTATTTTATGAAGGTGGACTTGGTATTCGTAAGCTCTCTGATTTTAATACTGCTTTAATGGTTTCTCATATCTGGTGTATCCTCAATCGTAAAGAGTCTTTATGGGTTAAATGGATTTATTCTTACAAGTTAAAGGATCGTAGTTTCTGGGAAGTTCCATGTATAGGTGATATGAGTTGGGGCTGGAGAAAACTTCTATAGATTAGACCTCGCATTCGTCAATTTATTTGGTATAAGATTAATAATGGTAGATTGGCTTCTATGTGGTTTGACAAATGGGCAGATTTATGTCCTTTACGGGACGTTCTTACGGTTCGAAGTATTACAAGATCGGGGCTCTCTCTATCTAATAAGGTGACGGATCTTATTACTGATGGTATTTGGCAGTGGCCGCAGGATTGGTATGCTAGGTTTCCGAACATTGTCTCTATCCCTGCCCCTGTTATTAATGATGCTCAGAATGATGTTTTGATGTGGCAGGATTTAAATGGGGTTTTACATCCTTTTTCAGTTTCATTAGCTTGGGACTCCATTCGGGATAGGTCTTTGAGGGTTGATTGGTATGATGCTGTTTGGTTTGCTCATTGTATTCCTCGTCACTCTATCCATTTGTGGCTAGTGGTTAGAAGAAAATTGAAGACACAAGATCGGATTAGGCAATGGGATGTTGGCCCATTGGTGGATCTGAGCCTTCTACGATGTCCGTTGTGTAAAGTGGTGCCGGATTCTCATGACCATCTTTTCTTTGAATGTTCTTATTCTATGCAGGTTTGGTCTAAGGTTCGGGGCCTATGTGATATGGATAGCATCCCCCCTCGGATTGATGATATTTTAGCCTATGTTATTCCAATTTCTAAGGGGAAGTCTTGTCCTAGCATCCTTGCTCGTCTTGTGTTGGCTGCTACTGCATACTTTATATGGATGGAACGTAATTCAAGAATTTTCAAGAAAAAGCTGTTGGTCGTTGATCAGCTTGTTCAGCTTATTTGTGATACTATTCGGATGAAGTTGATTTCATTCCGTTTTAAGAAGTTGTCTGCCAGGTCGAGTTTGCTGCTTGACAAATGGAGGGTGCCGAGCTCTAGAGTTCTTCATGATGGGAGTGCCGGGTGAGGGTTGTACTCTTTTTTCCTTGTCCAAGGTTTTTCCCATTGGGTTTTCTTTGGAAAGGTTTTTTAAGGAGGCAGGCTCATGTGGATATCTCTTGCTCCTTTCGTGTTGTTGGTGGAAGCTGAAGACATTGTGTGACTTCATGTTTGCTTCTTGGTTTCTTTCTAGTTTACTTGCATTGTAGTTCTAGATTAGTCTGTGTTTATGCTTTGTCATAACCACGTGTTAACATGCTGCCTGTAGCATGCGGTTAATGTGGTATCTTAGCCACATTCCTTTGTACTTCAACGTTTTTTTGGTTAATATATTTACCGGGGAAACCCTTTACCAAAAAAAAATACATAATCTTCAGCCTGTTCATCATCAATCTGACATTGAACGCTTATCAAGGAAGTTGGATATGATCAAGTCTAAAATGCACAACTTCATTGTCACATTTCCAGGGATCATACAAAAGGCTGTTGCTGAGGCGGTTACTGAACCCATCAAGGATGGTGCACGAAAAGGTGTAGCACAAGGACTTAGTCGCCTATCCACAAGAATCAAGGATGTAATTGACTCAGAGGTCCCTGCCTTATTCCATGAACATGAGCAAACTATGCACAGACGATTTGAAGCTATTCGCAACAGGCAATACCGTCATACAAACTTCATTGTTAATCGAGTTGAGGGCAATACTAATGGAAACTGCAACCTTCTGCTGAAGATTGCCAGGGCTTCAAGGAAAAGGCAACTTGCTATGGCTGCCTCTGTTGAACAGATTGCAAGGCACTTTCAAACACGTTCATTCAAACGTCAGCATAGACAGGATGAACGTGAGGGGGAGAAGGAAACAACTCTTAAACTTGAATCTGCTAAACAAGGCTCAACATCAGCTGACAACACCATTTCACCTGTCCCCCTCCAAGTCATCACACCTGTTACTATATCTGATGATGAGGATACCACTCAGGGGGAGCAACAGAATCAAGATGGAGCTGATTCATCAAAGCCCCTGACTTTGGTTAACACCAACGAGTCTGGGGATGATGGTGAACCAGCTGCCAAGAAGCTAAAGTTCACTGTTAGCTCCCTTCCCAAAGCAATACAAACTCAGGCTCAAACATCATTTATCAGAAGAGCTGAAGTTTTGAAAAACATGAGTGTGGAATCCTCTGTCTCGAAGAAAGGAAAGGAGATAGTTTCGGTTGACACAGACACCAAACTAAAGAAGATACTTGCGATGCTAGAGACAAGAGGATCCACCACAGACATTTCCCAATTTTCAACCTTTACACCTTCCAATGAAAATCCTTTAACCCCTGAAGAAATAGAGAAACATGCTGAGGAATTTAAGAGATTAAATGAGCTCAAGACAGCCAAAGAATTGAATGAAGCTACTCTGAGGAAGATGACTCCACCTGAAAGGGAGAAGCAGAAACAAAGGTTGAGGGAAATGGAAGTTAAACGCGCTGAGGCACTAAGAAAAGTCAAAGCTGATTACGATGCCTGCGTTAACAACAGGTATGCACCTGGCAAGATAACCAAGTTCAAATACACAATTCACAAATCCACCAACACCCCACAGATGATCTTGTGGAGAGACAACCAACAGGGAAACATGAATGTGTTTGACGACTTTAGGCTAAAGACACTTGGGTTATCTGAATGGTTCGAACTTGAAGCCTTAGCTGCCAAAAGAACTGGACAGGCTAATTTTCTTCTACTTAAGACCCTTAAGGCCAAGTTTACCTGGATCAAAGAAACGGCTGCCAAACTCAAGATAGATCCCCCACCACAGATTTTTGAACAAGAACCCCCAAAGACTGGTAAGAAAAGAAGAAGAGTTTCTCAACTTGTTAAGGAAACTTTTGTCACAGATGATGTTCAAGTGGATGGAATGCACAGGGATTTGATCCTACCAAATGGTATAGTTGGCCCTGTTGATGGTCAGACATACACAGAGCCTGAAAGAGGAATGGCATTCATAAACAGAGCTTGCCAGTATGCATTTCAAAGAGAAGATGAGCTGTGCTTAGCATCAACAATTCAGCTACTTTGTCACAAGAAGGGACTCAAGATCAACACAGAGTATTCCAAAGTGTTTGCAAAAGCTTTGCAGGAAGAGTTGGATAACAGATTAGACATAGCTGAAGCTGAAGAAAAGATTAAAAATGATGACTATTGAAGAAATTCACAGCACAATTTTACCTTCACATTTTATTTCACTTTTGTAATGTACTTGTAATTTCCTTTAAGTATGAATAAAATCACTTACCTTAACTTAGATAGATCTAGCAATATTTATGTTTAAATAGGGGGAGATTGTTGGGAATCTAAGCTTGTTAGATTCCCTGATCATATATTTAAACATAATTAAGATGTTAGATAGTCCCTTGCCTGTGCCTAGGAGGCAGGCAAGTATCGCAAGACTTACAGAGATCCAAGTCTCTGTGAGCAACCTCAGAGGATTCCATGTCAGAGACATTGTCAAGGAAGTCAAAGATTACTTGAAGACATACTCATTGGCTGTGATGGATAACAGCCAAGATGTATCAGGGACTCTGAGGGGTTGAGGGTTAACAGGGGTGGCAATACCCTGTTAACACTCAGCACACTTTGGACATGCCATTTGTGTGTTCGAGACTATGAAGAAAAAGGAAACTGTTTCGATAATTGTTTCCTTAAACCATAATGGCAGACTACCAAGAATAGAAGAGCATCATGTGACTGATGTCTGAAAAGTGAAAGTCTTGTGTAGTCACCATCAAGTACTATTTAGGTCAACCTCGTATCACTATAAATATGATGTGTATCCATGCATTAATGTTTAACACTCTGAGTATATTCATAACATTAATGCTTAGAACTTATAGAATCAAACAGCTGCGATTGTATTCATAAGTTAAGGTTTATAGTTGTTCAAAGTGTGCACAACACATTGTCATCAAACGGTGTTATCCATAACACTTGTAATTCTTTATTATTCAATAATAAGATTATGTTTGAAAAGTAATAACTTGTGTTGATTAGCTAAGTTTAGGGTTTCTAGCATTGATTAGGGACTTTCATCTTCCCCTACGGCACCATTGAACTTTCTCAACCAAATGTGCCGAATTTTAAAGTGAATGGACAGCGTGTGAAGCTGTACTTTGGTGAGGAAATCTCTCATGAGATGATTCCATCCCTCACCACGTTTCCTTTGAATTAGTTCTGGGTCGAGTCAGGCTCGTGACTCGGTTAACAAAAACAAGCGCTTCTCGGGAGGCAACCCGTTAATCTATCCTTTACTGTTTTCATAATAAGTGTAGGGGGAGCCCCGTATGTGTTTGTTGTCTGTTTCTTATGATGTAAAGGTTTTAAAGCTTCAAATATCCATTCTCGGTGACTTTTGACGAACCGTGATCCCGTGTACCCGTCTTCCCAGTTCTATCCTAAACTGTCGTGATTCTATATTTCATATATTATATGTTCAGATTGAAATCACTCTAGTTGTCCTTTTCTTAGCAAGATTTAAACAAAGTGCACAATGTCCTAAGTGTAGGGGAGTTTACTCTCACATGCTTAAACCTTTAGGACAATGTTTATATCAAGTGTAGGGGGAGTTCTATCGAAGTAAGTGGGCTTTTCCATGAATTTGTCCTTATTTTAACCGGAAAATCTAATTTTTCCGACATTTTTCAAAATTTTTAATCTATTTTGGCCTATTAGTCTAGTAGTATTTTCATTTGTTATCGTTATTTACTTTCTTTGTTAGAATAAATTTTTAATAAAGTGGTTTTAATTTTTCAACGTTGTGAATTCTTTTGACTCAACCCGAGTTTACTTATCTAGGTTTACTCTAGCTAGTATCCTTAACATGTTTAAGTCAAGTTTTGCTAGGCTTTATATAGGGAACTTTAAAACTCGAAAGTCTTAACTCTCACGGGTTAAGAACAAGAACTTTTCGCAAGTTCCTATAATTGATCCTAGAAAGTTGTTTATCAAGGGACCTTTAAAATGTGAATTCTAAACTTGAAAAAGTCTAAGAAGTTGCAAGATCCTATAGATGACTTGAAAACCCAAAACTTTGATTTAATTGGCTAAGCATCCACGAGTCTCATTCCTTGAGATTTTAAATTGTGGAGAACGAGAGATGATAGAGTCAATTATAAGTTTGGTATTCTTTCGTGAATTTATGTGAGTTGATTATAAGTTTTTTCTCCCATCGCTTGTTAATAAATATATCTGCAATAAATAAGGTTGTACGATTTGAAAAGTTACTTAACTTCTAGCACAAGATCGTTTAAAAGTTGCTCGGTATTAATTAGATTCATAGCCAAGGCATAACTTATTGAAGCGGGATGCGAAGATTGGCGAGTCCGAAAAGGCCCTAACAAGGCATGAGGGCTACATTTTGTTGCTAAAGATCCAAAGTGATGTGAAGAATCATTTATCGAAAATCAATATGAAGGATCGAGACACACGACGAAAAGCAAATACTCCCCTAAAGATCATGGGGAAGTCTATCCAAAAAGGCCCTAACAAGGTATGAGGATAAATAGACCCAAGTCCTAAAAGGAGACGGATCGTTGTATATCAAAGTCCAAAATAAAGATTGGAGAAAAATGAAGAAGTCGTGGTCCGAAATTGAAGAATCTCTCAAACACTTCAAGTGAAGAAATTCCTATTATGAAGAGAAGACCATAATTTCAAGAACGTCTCTCAAGATTCTAAGTATGAAGTCGCTACCAAATATCGGTCCGAGAAAGGTCTCAAATCGTGAAGCGAGTTATGCCAAGATATGAACTTTAAGAGGTCCCGAGAAGCAGTTACTATTGATTAAATCGTCCCACTTTATTTTCGGCCTAAATAAACTATCGAAATAAGTCAAACAATGCATCCTCGTGATCATTCAGGACAAAATTAAAATATAAGAGATACACCTAGGAATAAGGGAGTCTAAGTAAATAATTGGGCCACATGAATTCGTGTTAGTTTGCTAACTTATAATAACAATGATCTCGTTTTTAAGCTTGGTATGGGGATCGTGAATCTTGAGGATGATAAACATTCATGACAGCCAAAACCCCAATGTAAGTCTTTGATTTCTTTACTTGTTTTGTACATATTTCTATACTTTTAGTTTCCTTAAAGTTTAGTATTTAATAAAGGCCAAGGTGGGTTATTTATGATGTGAAATGTAATCTGTGCTTTGAAATTAATGCATTGCATGAGGGCATTGCAATGGTCAAGTGTAGGGGATTTAATAAGTGTGAAAACACTTATCCTTTTACCACTTATTTCCAATAATGACAAGACCAAAACGTGTATTTTATGTCGTAAAAGTCGGAATTATGCGTGGTTTTTGTTTTTATTGTGTTTCAGGATAAATATATGCAAAAGGAAGAAAACATGGGCTATCACGGGCTTTTATCGAAGAAAACGAGAAAAGACGAAGTCAAAAGATCAAGAGTGTAAAAAGAAAGGAAGTCCAAGGCCTATTCTGAAGATTTATCGAAGAAAAAGTCTAAAGACGGAAGTTTAATGAAGTCGAAGAACTCAAGTCTAATAGAAGAAGGAAATTATAAGACAAGTTCAATTTATATCGACAAATCCCGAGACGACGTCGAGAATAAAAAAGAATTTAAATCGAGTCGAGAAGAAAGAAAGAAGGAAGCAACACATGCACCTCCCCACCTCCTATATATACCCTCCTAATAACACATTAGGAGGGTGTTAGTTAATTTAGCTAGTTTACTTTTCTTTGTTTAGTTCTTTCATTTTAGAGAGAGAAAGTGTTTAACTTTCTCTCACTAGAACTTCATCTTTTCTTTCCTTTCATGTTTAAGCTTTGATTTGATCTTGTATTTTGGAATCATTAATCTATAAGTTCAAGTTTAAGTTTTTCATCTTCAATCTCTTTCTACCTTTCTTGATTTTACTTATATTTGATCCGAGTCATCTTTGATTTTGTTTAATCTTGATGTTTATGAGATCAAAAAGTTTATCTTTTTATGCATATCTAAGTTTTAATACGATTTGAGATTTGAGCTTATCATGCTTATTGGCTTATTTTGTATTTAGCTTATTTACTTTCAAGTTTTCTTAAAAGTTTAGTCTTTTTAAAGTTTGATTTAATAAGTTTGCTTATTTCGTGTTTTGAAAGTTTTTAAATCTATGCTTGTTTTCATTTGGTTAAGATTTGATTAAGTGCTTATTCTTCTTGCTTATTTGTGCTTATTCAGTTTTGCTTGTTGCTCTTTGAATCCCATCGTATTATGTCTAAGGGTTTTACCAGTTACGATCCAGTAAGTGTGATCGCATAAACCCCTAGGGTTTCTACTTGTGATCCTTTACTTCGATCACTAAGTACGATCCACATCACGATCACTGGCTGCGATCCCTTAGTGCGGTCGTGGTTAGGATTGTTGGGTGCGATCATACGATCCACTTGTTGCGATCGTGAGTGCGATCCGTGGTTGTGATGGTTTGTTACGATCACCTTTGAGTGCGATCACTATTTTCCATCGCATTGAGTGCGATCTGATCCCCATACTACGATCTAAGGTTGCGATCGCTGACTGCGATCGCTTGTCACGATCCAAGGTTGTGATCGGATTTCAAGGCTTAGACTTTATTTCCTGTTTTTAATTTAGAAATTCAAAATTAAATTTTCCCGCCACTTTTACTTAGTATTATTTTTAAACGAGTTTTGTCTTAGTTTATTTTTACAAAGTTTTAAGTTTTACAAAGTTTTCAAGTTTTAAATTCGTTACGTTTTAATTTCCAAAAATTGCACGCTTCCCAAAATCTCTGTTTTTACCAAGTGTTTTCTAGTAATTTTTAGTTTTATTTTTAAAGCTTTTATTTTACTCAACGACATTTTCATATTTATTCTTAGTTTAAAATAGATAACCAAACCATTTGCTTTTCAACCAAGAACGACTGAGTCGCACTCTTAACTAGTAATCAATTCGAAAAGATCGATTTAACGAACTTTCATCACTAAGTAAAATCTAGTTATTAAACATTAAAACACATAACCTTATTTCATTGCTCGATCATTTTGGTAATCTTTATTCAAGGGATCAAAAATGAATTCACATTCATACATGCCAACAATGACATCGCTTACTGACCTTTCTATCATCTCGGGTATCGATACTCGTCCACCATTGCTTATCAAAGAGCTTTTTGAAGCATGGCAAGGTCGCATGATGTCTTATATATTATGGATAGACCCAGTGGGAGACTCATGGTTCAATCCATTGAGCAAGGTCCACTCGATTAGGGTGAAGGGTCTGTAGACAATGTGACTAGGCCAAGGCTATTTCATGAACTAACGACTGCCAATCAAATCATTGCCGATGCGGATGACAAAGCCGTTCAGACCATCAAGCAAGCTCTTCCACCCGATATCTATCGTATGGTAAGCAATTACAAGGTAGCAAAGGAACTTTGGGATCGCTTAGCTGTTTTGTTACAAGGGACTATCACTTTCCAAGCAGGAACGAGAGTGTCAACTCTATGACTTGTTCGATAGGTTCTCATACATTCCAGAGGAAACACTTCATGAATACTAATGGCGCTTCACTACTTTAATGAATGATTTGAATGTGTATACTCGTACAACTGGTCAGTTTCAAATCAACACCAAGTTCTTGAACACGTTATCGCTAGAGTGGAGCCAATATGTCACTGATGTTAAATTGATTCGGGATTTGCACAAATCAAATTTAGATCAACTCTATGCTTTCTTGCAGCAATACGAGAAGCATGTGCTCTAGAAACGCATGTCTCAAGGATCTTATTCCGAACCTTTGGCTTTAATGGCAAATCATCCAACACTGTCATATAACAACACTCCGTATGCTATGGGGCAACAATCTTATCACAAGCCCATGTTTCAGACTCCAAGCTTTCCACAGTATTCAATCTTACCACAACCACCTACATCTTATCAGCAACAATATCAGCAACCAGCATTATCATCACAAGGTGACTCACATCATTTACCGTATGCTTCACAACCATACTCTCCTTATCAACCTCCAACAAATCTTGCCATCACTTACCAGCAACATGAGGTTCCTCAACCCCATTACTCACAACATGTCAGTACTCCTTCAAGTGTGTATGTCGCTCAACTAGCACCGGTTTTCTACTGTGATGATGAGATTCCAGTTCCTGAGTTCAGACAAGGAGATAATCCTACTGATATACTTGCACAAATGTCTGCTTACATCACTCAAGCTTTGAACAAAAGAGGTTACAGAGGACCATCTCCAACAAACAATCAATTGAGGAACTCTTCTAACTCTCGCCAACAAGCTACAATCCAAGATGGCAGAGTTACTGTGCAACTACTTTAGGGGAGACCAAGTTCATCCAATACTGGTGCTCGCCCATTTGACACTGCTACAAGGGGAAATAACACTGGCAAAATGAAAATGACCATATGCTATAACTGCAAAGGGGAAGGACACATGGCTCGGGAGTGCAAGCAACCAAAGAGGAAGAGGGATGGTACATGGTTTTAGGAAAAGATATACTTGGTTAACGCTCAAGCACAAGGTCGAGAGCTCGATGAAGAGGAGTTAGCATTTCTAGCAGATCCAGGAGTTGCAAATACTGAAGGACTCACAGTATCTTCTACCAACAATGCAGCATACCAATGCGATGATCTTGATGCATACGATTCAGATTGTGATGATCTCAATACCGCCAAGGTAGCTCTCATGGCAAATCTTTCACTTTATGGGGCTGACACAATCTCTGAGGTACCAAATACTGCCAATGATACTAGTATTGTACCTTATCATGTTGAGCAAGTGTCTGAGTATCCGGAACAGCCTCTGGTGGTTAGTAATTCAAACGAGGAGACAAACAATGATAGAAATATCAATGCAAGTCCCCAGACTTCGAGTGAAACAAAACTGGGAGCTATTACGTCTACAAATTCGTCTGCTCAACAAGATTTGGTTATGGTGTCGGCATCTATGCTTGGCCAAATGAATAATGCGGTCCTTGAAAACCTCGGTGTTAATCAGACATTATTTGCCGAGCTTGCTTTATATAAGGAAAAGGTTAAAACCTTGGAATTAACTCCAGTGACCACTACCTTAACCAATCCAGAATTTGATAGGTTTAAAAAGTCCAAATGGATAACTTGTTAAAAATTGAAAGTTTAAGAGCAAATATTTCAAAAGAACTTAAAGAAAAAGAGTCAGTCGTTAATAATTTTCAAAAACTACAAACGGATTTCGAAATTATCGAGTCTAAAAGGTTTGAAACGGAAATTAAGGCATCTTAGAAAGTTAAAAAGACTGAAGTTTTGCTTTTAAAACAATACTCTGCTTCACATCTAGTACACTTGTTTCATTCATCTTTTAAGGAATTCACTCTATCGCGTCTAATAGACTTACCACCTAACCCGGGGTATGCAAAGCAAGCATTTAACCACAACCCATGACTTTATGATGTAATCAAGTTAGGATTGGTCTTAGATCCGATTGTGTTTTCGAATGAATCCGAGAATATGTCACTGCATGAAGAGAATCGGTCAAAAGTGATTTTTACATATCCTAAGTATGATTACCCACAGCTTAATGAAGAGAATGCAAAAACGTATTTTAGAATTCGCATTAATATACAAAAGAAATTTATCCATACACCAATTTACATGACTAGAGAAAACCTTATTATATTTCCTACACTTGTCAATCCGAATGAACCTAAGGAAATTCCAAAGGGTCTTCCACTGACAAGTAAAGTATTGCTAAGCTTGATAGAGATTAAGCGATACCTTAATGGATTTGACAAGGTCATCAAGGAATGTACGACTTCAACGGCTCAAACCGCTGGAGAATGGGCTTTCGAACACATAAAAATGGTGTTTGTGAAAGAGATCGTTCCGTTTGTAAACAATATTAAAGAGGGATTTCTAGATCTCAGGGATAATCTTAATTTCGAAATGGCTGAAGTTCGAAAAGTTATAGTTTCTCATCGGTTTATCTCCTAATTAAAATTCCTTTCAATTAGGTGTGTGCACAAAACTATCTTTTACTTGAAAGCTAGTTGCATAATGATTAGGTTCAATTCTAATGCATTAACAATGTATGGTAAGTGTAGTGATAATGAATGTAAGTAAAGAGTAAGGAAAGAAACAACCTAGTAGGAAGACACCAAGATTTATAGTGGTTCGGCAACGAGGCTCCATCCTCGTTCCTACTTCACTCCTCGAGTACACCTTACTCGAGATTTCCACTATATCCACAAGCTCTCTTCTTGGAGGAGAAAACCTTACAACGTCGCATACATTATTTTCCGACACTAAGCTAAATTTCGAGACCTAATCTTAGCTAGGACCAATCTACACAACGTCACCCACTTCACTCTTTTACGACACAAGGCTAGATGTCGAGTTCTAATCTAAAGGTAGAACCAATCTTCACAATGTTGCCTACTTCACCATTTTCCGACACAAGGCTAGATGTCAAGTTCTAATCCAAAGCTAGAACCAATCTTCACGACTCTTCACTTTCAAGCTAATTGAGAACTTCACACAACACAACTACATATCACTTTATAGTTTAGTGAGAACTCACAAGACACAACCACATCACTTTATAGTTTAGTGAGAACTCACAAGACACAATCATATCACTTTATAGTTTAGTGAGAACTAACACAACTAATTACAACTCAACTAATCATATCCAAGTACACACATGTAGCTTAGATCTACATAACATAAATCCAAGCACACACATGTGCAATGGATGTACACAAATCTAATCTAAGTATTCACAAAAATCTTAGATGAACACAACTAGTCCAAGTATTCACAGATACATTGGATCTACACAAGACACAAATAAACAAATGATGAACATGACTAGATCTTTAGGAGAAGGTGATCTTCATCAATGCTACATATTTAATCACATCACAAGTGTGTGAGTGATCTTCTCTTTGGACAAGGTAAAGAAGGAGATCAAGAGGATAATCATGAGTAAACATACTTAACACATTAAGTGATCATTTACAAATGACTAGGATTAGAAAGGAGAAAGAAGGCTGAAGAAGATGTCAAAAAAGGGTTGATGAGAATGCACATTTGATCCACTATTTATAGGACAAAACATCCAACGGCTATATCTGGCCGCGGTTCCTTATTGGAGCCCGTGGTTCCTTATTGATAAGGAACCGCCGTAGGTGCTAAGGTACCGCCGACGTAGACTCCGCTCCTTTTTGTCTTTTAGTGAATTTGAAATATCTGAGGCTGTTTAAACCTTCAAAGGATATTCTTATGGCATTTGGAATATGCCATATTCAAATTTGAATTTTTATTTTAATAAAACATTGTCTTAAAAATAAAGTTTATTAAAAATCTTTTGTAATGTTTGACAAAAGTGAGTTTTAAGGCTAATCACTTTTATGATAACTAAGCATGATTAAGATATGTTAGTGTAATGATTATTACCTTGATGATAGTGTTTGTTAGATAATTCATTTTAAGATTGTGTTTGACAATAAATGTCTTTGTAATTTGTCGTGATCAAAACTAAGAAAGATTAATTAATACTAACAATGTTTTTAGGCATTGCTTTGCATTAAAAATCTCCCCATTTTTGATTACGACAAACTATAAACTCATTTACGTAAAATACAAGTTTATTCGAATTATTAACGAGTTTATCATTTCTCCCCCTTTGTTGAAGCAAAAAGGTTAGCACAAGTATTTGTAGAAGAAAAGAATCGTACTTTTGCTAGTAGCTCCCCTTGGTGCTTACTCCCCCTTGCTTGGGGCACCAAGTCAATGAGCTAAGGTGACATGCTACACAAAGGTTAGAAGAAAGAAAAGAAACACCAATGTATATATGTGCACTACCTACTAACTAACTTGAGAGGGAGAAGGAAAAGAAATCTCAAATTAGAAGCAAGCATTTGATAAGTATGTCCAAAGAGTGTGTATTGACAACATCATAGTTCAATTGGTGGAATGAAGGAAGAAAAGAAACATCCAAACCAATCAAAGATGATTTAAAATGTCAATGGGTTAATATTTAGAATTTATGAAATCACCCACAATTAATTTTAAGTTTTAACCATGATCAACTCCTTAACAAATGTGTGAAATAGAATTAGAGAGAAAGATAACACACATAACATTCATATTACAAAAATATGAAATAACATACAAGATAAATATTCATACACACAATATGAATATTCAAAACAAAAAAATATAGAAAATAGACCACAAAGCATAAGCTACTCTAATAGTGATAATCTTCCAAGATTGCTAAAAATTTATTGACTCCAACAACTAAAATACAAAAAGTGCCTTAGTTGGAAAAGAAAGACGACAAAGCATCATTCGAAGTTTTGTTCACGGGAATGAAAACTTTGAGAGGAGGTCGAGTGAGGAGGAATTCAAGAAAATTTAGCTTGTCATAGATATGAGCAAGTTCACATTGTTGAAAACGACAACAAGCACACGAGGAACCATGATGCAAAACAAAGTCGTTAGATGGGGGAGGTCCATCAAGATTAGAGGTTGGTGGGGAGGGAGATAATGGATAATATATGTTTTCACAATGCCTTGTGAGGTTAGGGAAAGAATATAGGTCGTTGATTTGAGGAGAGTTGAAAGGTTTAGGTGGTGGTGGAAGAATTTCTTTTTCTCCGGTAATTGGATTTATAGAGTAAGTCTCATTCCAATATTGAATCGGAGAGAAAGAGGAATTCTTGGAGGATTTTGGAGAAGAAGAATCATGAGGATTCTTGTTCTTTTTGATCCAAATGGGTTTAACCGAGATTTTCGGTTTCTTTGAAAGTTTAGAAGAAGAAGATTTAGGTTGAGAAGTTTGTGACAAAGAAATGTCAAGGTTAGAAAAAGAAGAATTAGGCATTATGAGGGATGAAGGAAAGAAATCCCAAAAGAGAAGAATTTAAAGAAAATAGAAAAGGCAAAGATTTGAAATGAAAAAGAAAGGTTTAAGGGAATGTTTAGCCAAATTGGGTAAACAAAGAATCTTAACCAAACCAGTGGTCAAAGAAGAAAGACAAAAAATAAGCCAAATTCAACTTTACTGGGCGCGGTTCTTTAAAGAAGCCCGCGGTTCCATATCGATATGGATCTGCCTGGAGGCTAAGGAACCGCGTCTATTGGACTGCAAAACTTGATTTTCAAAAGTTTTGGAGAAAGATAAGACTTTTTCAAAAATTTGCAAATCTTGGATTTTTACCTCCTTTAGCACTAGATTATGCTAGGGTTGCATAAAAGCAACACATTCACGAAGAATGTCTTGACAAAGGGTGACAAAATATTTAAATAACATTTTGGTCCAATTTTAAGTCAAGTTTTTAGAGGTTGTAATAGATTTTGGTTCAATTTTAAATAAATTGAAGTTGTTTAATGTGATCACATAGATTAAAGCACATAAAAAACTAATTCCATAAATCATCCACATGAGAAAATCATGAGGGAAAGGAAAGGAAATACAAGAATTAAAAAGACAATTAACTACTACAAATATAGTTAACAACTAGGTCTTGGGTTCACAGTTCTCTTTGGCTTGATCTTCTTTTTAAATAGCATGTTAATTTGAAACCATCATTCATCTCCTAGGAGGAGGCATGGAGAAAAAAAGACAAGTAAGAAGTCATGCAACCTTCTATGAAGGCCAAGCATCTCCATCCTTAGGTTTTGGATGATGTAGTTATTATAGAGAGAACATGGACAATTTGCACCATGAGCTTCTAAGAACCCAAAGAGGTAAGGATCACCTATAAAGTGAGGGACAGGAATGCCTAAAATAGGAGCATTAGTGTTAGAGGGTGGAGGAGGTGGTGGAGGCATGGTGTCCAAGGGTGAGATGGGAGATTTTGGTGGAGTGAAAGGAGACGTGACCAAAGGCTCAAGTACAAAGGGGATACTTTGTAGAGGTTGAGGTTGAGAAATCACATCCAAAGGAGGACTAGGGGTGAAAGGTGAAGAGAGCTCATTCATTCTTGATTGGAATGAAGAGGAGGTAGAACCATGAGAATGGTTAGTACCATGGGTTGAGTTTGTCTTGCATGGAGCCAGGGGTGGTGAAGGTGAAGATGAAATGAGAATGGGAGAGATCTCATTTTTTGGAGTGTGAAAAGATGAAGAACCAATGTTGGGTATCTTGATCTTAATTTTGAGGCTTCTTTTTAAGGAAGAGGTTTTGGAAGAAGTAGATGTTCTAGTGGACACCATGGTTGTGTGTTAAGGTTTAGAGAAGAGTGGAAGGGATGAAGAACACGATCAACATGAGAGGGTTTAAGAAGAGAAGGGAATAATTCAAACTAGTAATGGGTTAAAATTATTTTAGGTGAATAATGAAATTAGGTACCCTAGTTTAGGAAAGTGCAGGTTTTTCAAAAAAATTTATCAAAGTTTTACACAGATTAAGGAAAACAATGTAAAGCAAAGATTCTGTCAAAACAGGAACAGGCGGTTCCTTACGTAGGTCCGCGGTTCCTTATCGCTAGAGAACCACGGGTTCGATATAGAACCGTGTCCAGTGGTGACAGAAAAGTGCACTTCCAAAAACTTTGGTCAGCCAAGATTTCACACAGGTAAATATCAAGCCAAAGTTAACTATAAGTCAAAATCTAGGAGGCTAGCAAACACATAATATGCATAAAGCAATGCAACTATTAGGATTAAAATACTAATAATCCAAACATAAAGTATTAGTAGACAACCATAATAAAAGATTAACAATTCAAACACGTTTTCAAACATGTAAACCTAGATGAAACAATGCTTCATTTCTTCTTCTTGCCAAGTCCCTTGATCAATTTGGCTATGTTCTTGAATGATCCTCTTGACTCCACTCGATGATCATACAACTTACCTTGTGTTTTAAGATTAGCTCGGTAGACATCCTCAAGACCGAATTTTTTGGGAAGTCCACTAGTAGCAAACTGAGGAGGAAGGATGATTTCTTCTAACCCTTCCATGAAAGAGTCCATGGATGGGTGGGAGTTACTCGAAGATCCAATATGAGCACTTGTGCCTATGCCACCACCATCACTTGGTGACATATCAAAGTCCTCATCATCGGACTCTTGTGGATCGGACTTTCTCGAACCTCGATCACTTTTAGCTTTTCGTGGTTGTACCTTTTGAATAGGTAGCATAACACGTTTGACCGAACGAAAGCGAGAAATGTTGATGTCGGGATAATCTTCACCAACCTTTTTAAGAAGGCGAGTAAGGAGCATGGCATAGGGAAGATTTGTTTTGGGTTTGGAAAGAGCATAGGTGATTCTCGAGTGATATAGTATGTGAGATTGTACTTGGCGTCGGTAGCGATGCAACATAACATGTGCGCCATACACGTCGGAATATGATCCCGGTTTCCGCCAACACAAAATAAATTCTCCCTAAGAATGTCGGCCCAACGAACCATACAATCATTTAGGTCGCTTAAGAGAACCTCATAGCGTTTTACTTGATGCTTGGTAGAGTGGAGGCTTCTTACAACGTTTCCACTACGCTCTTTACAAATGACATCAAGAATGAAGTCAAGGTAAATCTCTTCATTTTCATTTGGAGCACAGTCGAATGGTTCAAGAGGATAATCAAGTTTCCATTTATCAGTAAATCGACAAGTGCCCACAAATGGAACACAAAGAGCTTGACCAAAGTCTTCAAGAGAGAGTTTAATGAGTCGACCTTCAAGGATGAACCTAACATATACTTTATCATCATGATAAATGAGAGAGCATGTGCTAAAGAAATCTAAGAGAAATTCCGGATATATATCATCTTTGATGTCCAACAATCAAACCCAATTTGTTCGAACATTGATCGAGTATATAGATATCCCTCAATATCCTCTTCGACAACTCTACCCTCATGAAAACAACGTTTTTGGAGTGAGGAAAAGGTGTTTGTAAGTTGAGGTGAAGCACACATCTCGGAAAGGTTTGGCATGTATTTTCTAGTGTATTGTGGTCTTGTTGATATTCAGAAGGCATGATTAGTACCTAAATACAACAAACAAAGATATTTCTCCAATCACTCATATGAAAAATCAAAAATCAAAATTTCAAAAGATGAGAATGTGTTTCATCAATAACTTGACAAACAAAGGATTAATCCTTGTCATTCTCATGTTCACAATGTAACCATTTCACCATTGATCAATATGAATTATGTAAGATAAACAATGAACTAGAACATTGGTTTTTCAAAAACAAGGTTTTAGGTAAGCATTTAACAATACCATTACCAACTTGTTCATGGGTCCATATCAATTCCATCAATCAACCAAAATGTTTAGTCAAATTCGGATTTGTTCTACAAATGGGTTTTAGTGAAATCTCTATGAATATGACCTAAGGAATCATAGTAACAATACTATGTCAACTCTTATTCCTAGTAAGGTTCCAATTCAATGTCAATTTTAAAAATCTCCAATTATGAATGTATGAATCCTAGAACAAATTAGATGAAATTAAAAGAAATAACTTACAATTAATTGATCTTGGATGATGGATGAGTGAAACCCACGAATTTGAGTCAATTAATTTGAGTGATTGAAGGTTTTTGAAGCTTCAACAATGGTGGAAAAACAAGAGAAAAACGTTTGCTATGTGTGAAGGAGAGAGAATGACTTGTTTGAAAAAGTTATTTTAATAAAATTGGCGCTCTGACAAAAGCTACTGCATGCGGTTCCTTATCGATAAGGAACCGCGCTATTGAGCCGCCGAGATAAAGAACCGACTACAGAGGCAGGTTTTTATCATAGAAAAACGATGAATTTTTGAAAACCAAAATTTTTAAAATACTTATAAATATATCTTAAACCTTTTAGGATATCATTGGACGACCATAACACTAGGTAATAATGCCTTGTTGAAGGATTACGAGTTGAATCGAGGTAGGAAAAGACCGAAACGAACGAACGACTACTCGTAGCGAAAAAGGCAAAGGGAGAGGAGTCAAGAGAAGTGAATCAAGACCAAAAACATTGCTCAAAGGAAAAATAACATTCTTCAAATTGAGGAGGTGAATAGCTTGTGTCATATATAGTGGTTTAAGACGTGCCTTTCCGGCGATAGTCTAAACGGCTTTGGTAATGAATTAAACCAAGCAATTTTGATGCCTAGAATAAGATCATTTTTAAGAGTAGTCTTATTCTATTTCAAAACATGAGCAAAGTATAAATTCACTTTCTCTCCCACATGATCGGACAATTATTGGTAGAATTAACAATAACAATATCCTTGGAATATTTCAATTCCAAATGTGTAAAATCCACCTAGAACTTAATGAAGTAGTTTGGTATCTCAAGAGATTCACTAATCATCCTAGATATGAGCTTAATTGCACAAGTTACACATGATATAGGGCCTACTAACCGTAAGGGTGCAAACCATGGAAATCATGCTTGATACTTTAAGCTTCTACTAACTCACCCTACATCTCCATAGTGAGTCAAGTATCCAAGCAATGAAGGTTTGAGAGGGAAAAAGAAAAGAATCACAAACCACAAATAGATGTCAAGGAAAGGATGCCAAGAACAAGCATATAGTCAATTAATGATCAAAAGAATGATCAATAGGGCGTGTGGAAGAATGAAAGCGTACCTTGGCCACAAATTGCATTCCAAGCTTTCAAGGAATCGAAGCAAAGCACAACTATGACTAATAGTGACTACTAAGTCTTCAAAGACTAGTATCACTTCTACCCATCTTGATATCATCATTCAATGATGTTGGAAATCAAAGAAGATGAGTCTTCTACAAGTGTAAGTAACTCAATCCACAATCAATAGAATGATTTATCTTCATGAGTACCTAAACATAACAAGATGTAAACTAGTAGATACATTTCAAGAGTAAATCTAAAATGCATTCATACTACTAATTTAAGTAATATGCAATATTAACATTTTAAAAGGCGTATTTTCAACAAAAAATAGTTTTGACCAAATAGTACAACTTAACCTTCTAATTTGAGGAGACAATTGATCGATCCAAGTTTTAAAGTACAATATACTTCAAAGATCTTGTGTCACTAATAAGTGTGAAAACACTTATCCTTTTACCACTTATTTCCAATAATAACAAGACCAAAACGTGTATTTTATGTCGTAAAAGTCGGAATTATGCGTGGTTTGTGTTTTTATTATGTTTTAGGATAAAAAGATGAAGAAGGAAGAAAACACGGGCTATCACTGGCTTTTATCGAAGAAAACGAGAAAAGACGAAGTCAAAAGATCAAGAATGTAAAAAGAACGGAAGTCCAAGGCCTATTCTGAAGATTTATCGAAGAAAAAGTCTAAAGACGGAAGTTTAATGAAGTCGAAGAACTCAAGTCTAATAGAAGAAGGAAATTATAAGACAAGTTCAATTTATATCGACAAATCCCGAGACGACGTCGAGAAAGACAAAGAATTTAAATCGAGTCGAGAAGAAAGAAAGAAGGAAGCAACACATGCACCTCCCCACCTCCTATATATACCCTCCTAATGACACATTAGGAGGGTGTTAGTTAAGTTAGTTAGTTTATTTTCTTTTTTGTAGTTTTTCATTTTAGAGAGAGAAAGTGTTTAACTTTCTCTCACTAAAACTTTATCTTTTCTTTCTTTCATGTTCAAGCTGTAATTCAATCTTGTATTTTTGAATCTTTAATCTACTAGTTCAAATTTAAGCCTTTAATTTTCTTCTACCTTTCTTGATTTTGATTTATCTTTGATTCGAAATTTTAATGCACCTTGTTTAAATTAGATGTTTATGTGATTAAAAAGTTTATCTTTTTAATCCTATATAAGCCTTTATACGATTAAGCTTAAAGCTTGTTATGCTTTTTTGCTTATTTAGTATCTAGCTTATTTCCCTTTTAGTTTTCTTAAAAAGTTTAGTCTTTTTAAAGTTCGTTTTATAAAGTTGGCTTATTTCGTATTTTAAAAGTTTTCAAATTTGTGCTTATTGAGTTGGTTAAGTTTTTGTTAAGTGTTCTTTTTAGAAGTGCTTATTGGTTTATTAGCTTATACTCTTCCATCCGAATATTGTTTCATTTCCATCACAATAGGGATTACACATTGCGACGCTACATTCAGACGGTTCCATTGTGATCGCAATAACCCTTAGGGTTTTAATTTGCGATCAAGTGTATTTCCCCCTTATTTCGATCGTGATTGCGATCGCTCATTGCAATCGTATATTGTGACGGGTCTTAAGGTTATATTAAGACGAAACGCTGCCCAATTTTAGTTAGACACATTCCGACAGAAGTCACATTCCGATAGAATATTGCGATGGTTTAAATATTGCGACAGTTTACTTTTTGGTTGATATTCCGACAGATGTGATTTGATATTCCGATAGAACTTGATTTCCATTATTCCGATTGCAGCCTCTTTATACATTCCGATAGGAATTATTCCGATAGGAGTGATTTCGATCATATTCTGATGGTTGTATTCCGACCATGGTTATTCCGATGGGTTTGAGTTTTTGTTTTTACAAAGTTTTTAGTTCTACAAAGTTTTCAAGTTTTAAATTCATTACGTTTAAATTTCCAAAAATTGCACGCTTCCCGAAATCTCTGTTTTTACCAAGTGTTTTTCTAGTAATTTTTAGTTTAATTTTTAAAGCTTTTATTTTACTCAACGACATTTTCATATTTACTTTTAGTTTAAAATAGATAACCAAACCATTTAATTTTCCACCAAGAACGACTGAGTCGCACTTTCTACTAGTAATCAATTCGAAAAGATCGGTTTAGCGAACTTTCATAACTAAGTAAAATCTAGTTATCAAATGGCGCCGCTGTCGGCTCTTTTCATTAAGATTAACGGTTTTTAGTGAGAGATGCGTTGGATTTTGGGATCCGTTCATTTTTTAACGTTATTTTTCTTGCTTACAAATTTTCAAAAATCCATAAAAATTAAAAAATTTCAAAAATTCAAAAAAATAGAAAAACATTAAAAACCAAAAATATTTTTTGTCTATCTTTCTTTTCTTTTTGTAGGTGTGCATGCGTACCCGTGCTCGTAAGAAGAAAGCAATTCAAGCCGAAGTCGAAACTCCACCTAGTGTCACCATGGATAATCGACCAATGATCGAGCTTTTGCAATCGCAAGTGGAGGGCAACACCGATGCTATTGTCATACCTGAGACTGGAGCCAACAACTTTGAGCTCAAATCCGGCTTCATTCAAATGGTCTCTGCTCGACCATTCTTGGGGCGAACACTTGATGATCCTCATGACCATATAAAAAGGTTTCTTCAACTCACTAATACGGTTAAGTATAATAGGGTTTCACAAGAGGTGATTCGCTTGCAACTTTTTCCTTTCTCCTTAGAGGGACAAGCCCGCCATTGGCTTGATAAGGAACCGCCAAAAAGTATTCTTACGTGGACGGATTTAGAGACTAAATTCATCAACTACTTTTTCCCACCCTCATGTACTACCGCTTTGCAGAATGAAATCATTACCTTTGAACAAAAGTACGGTGAGACATTTAGTGAATCTTGGGACCGTTTTAAGAAACTTTTAAGAAAGTGTTCACAACATGGTTTCACAAAAGTACATCAAATTAATACTTTTTACAATGGTTTAAGCATGAATGACCAAGATTCACTAAATAGTGGCTCGGGGGTAATATTTTGGTTAAGTCTTCTAATGCCGCATGGGATATTATTGAGAATAAGTCTAGAGTGCAAACTAAGAGTGTTCGGACTAATGTGGCTAGTGCTAGTACTAGTGAGAGCGACAAGAGAATTGATAAGGTTACTTCGCTTGTTGAAACACTTGCTCTACAAACCGCTAACAATACCAAAGCCATCAATGCACAAGTTAATGCTTTGAGTCAGTCATGTGAAATATGCGGGGGTTCTCATTCATACACCAATTGTACTTCGACTCATGATAATCCGGAAAATGTGTATGCCGCCAACGGTAACTTTTCTATGGGAGGCTATCAAGCACGTCCTCAAGGTGACCGCAATTTGCTCAGTTATCGTTTAAACAACTTCCTTTTACCACCCAGTTTTCCAACTCAAAAACAAAACAACCTCAATCGTAACAATCAAACCCAACCACGAGCTCCAAATCAATATCAAACCCAAAGAAACCCATATCCACCTCAAGGAAACAATCAAGTTCACCAACCACCCGCTTATCAACCACCTGCCTACCATGCTCTTCCTCCCACCCAACCCACCACATTTAATCAAGAGATTTACACTTACATGAGGACTAATGATGCGATAATGCAGAATCTTCAGCGGTAACTCATCAACTTGAAAGGAGATATGGTGAAACAAGGGAATGATCTTCGAGCCGATATGCGAAACTCTTTGAGCAGTCAAACTAATGACTTAAGGGATATGATGGCTAGTTTCTTCCAAAGTAATCAAGCCTCTGGTTCGGGTTCTCTTCCGAGTAACACCGTTGCTAATCCAAGAGGGGAGATGAAAGCAATCACCACTCGAAGTGGAAAAGTTTAAAAGGAACCCGAGCTTCCTACACCTACACCGGTGATTGTGACAAAGGAAAACGAGTCCCCTTCTCCAATTCCTCCACCTTCTACTTCTCCAATTCCTCCACCTTCTGCTTCTCCAATTCCTCCACCTTCTACTTCCAACCCTCCACCACCCAAGGATGTGAGTGAGAATTCCATTCCTAAGCCTTCATCTCAACCCAATATACCTTATCCCTCAAGGTTGAGGAAAGAGAAGTTGAAGAACAAGGATGATATTCAGGTTTCTAACTTTCTTAAAATGTTTAAACAATTGATTTTCAACATCTCCTTTGCTGAGGCTCTCGCTCACATGCCGAAATATACTAAAATGTTTAAAGATCTTCTCAGTGATAAGGAGAAACTTCTTGATATCGCTCAGACCCAACTTAATGAGAATTGCTCTGCAGTGCTCTTTAGGAAATTACCCACCAAACTTGGTGATCTGGGTCGTTTTCTTATTCCTTGCAACTTCCCTGGGGTAGAGAATTGTATGGCCCTAGCCGATCTAGGTGCTAGTATAAACTTAATGCCATTAAGTGTTTGGAAACAATTATCTTTACCTGAGCTATTCCCCACACGAATGACTTTGGAATTAGCTAACCGTACGGTTGCTTATCCAGTGGGGATAGCCGAAGATGTCTTCGTCAGTGTTGACAAATTCACCTTTCCGGTGGATTTTGTTGTCGTTGACTACGAGATGGACCCCAGTGTTCCATTAATCGTTGGACGTCCATTCTTGAGGACCGGTCGCACTCTCATTGATGTAGCCGCGGGCGAATTAATTATGAGAGTTGGTGACGATAAAATCGCCTTCAACATGGGTAAACTTTCTAAGTAGCCTTCTGAAAACGAGAGCGTTAATTTCATTGACGTTCTTGATGAGGCTTGTGAAGAACATTTCAAAGACGCTTGTAAAAGTGGTTCTTCTTCTCTACCCATTGTTGAGACCGTTGCCTCTATTGCTCCATCACTAACTCCATTTGGAGAAAGTGACATCCTTTTAAAAGAATTTGAAGCAACTTTGTGAGATGTGGACTTACAATATGACAATTCTCCCTCCAATTAGGATGAAGACATTCGTACCTTTGAGAAACTTCTTAATGAGGACCATATATCTCCACCATCTCCTAAGGATATCTCTATCGATGATCCGAATTTGACTACGCCTTCCATCGAAAAGCCTCCGGATTTAGAGCTTAAGGATTTACCATCTCATCTCGAGTACGTTTTCAATGAAGATAATAAGAAGTTACCCGTCATCATCGCTAAGGATTTGAAAGAAGACGAAAAATCTCGACTTATCGCCGTGCTGAAGAATCATAAGAAAGCGATTTCTTGGAAAATCTCCGATATTCGTGGAATTGATCCTCACTTTTGCCAACATTAAATTCTCATGGATGACGACTTTAAACCCACTATTCAAAGCCAAAGAAGGGTGAATCCCAAGATCCATGATGTTATCAAAAGGAGGTTATCAAACTTCTTGATGCGGGAATGATCTACCTTATCTCGGATTCACCATGGGTTAGTCCGGTCCATTGTGTGCCTAAGAAAGGCGGAATCACCGTTGTGCCCAATGAAAAAAACGAGTTGATTCCTTCTCGTCTCGTTACAGGGTGGAGAGTTTGTATAGACTATCGCAAACTCAATGATGCTACGAGAAAGGATCATTTTCCCCTTCCTTTTATGGACCAAATGCTTGAACGTCTAGCGGGTAATGACTATTATTGCTTCTTAGATGGTTTCTCTGGGTATTTTCAAATTCCCATCGATCCTAAAGACCAAGAGAAAACCACATTCACTTGTCCTTATGGAACATTTTCTTACAAACGAATGCCTTTCGGCTTATGCAATGCTCCCGAGACTTTCCAAAGGTGTATGATGGCTATCTTCCATGACATGGTTGAAGAAACTATGGAAGTCTTCATGGATGATTTCTCGATCTATGGTGATTCTTTCTCTCATTGCCTTGTCAATTTATAACGTATGCTCAAACGGTGTGAAGTCACTCGTCTCGTTCTTAATTGGGAAAAATGCCATTTCATGGTAAAAGAAGGCATTGTGCTTGGACATAAAATCTCAAAAGCCGGTCTTGAAGTGGACCATGCTAAAGTTGATGTCATAACCAAATTACCTCCACCTTCAACCGTGAAGGGTGTGCGAAGTTTCCTTGGTCATGCGGGCTTCTATCGTCGATTCATTCAAGATTTTTCTAAAATCGCTCGCCCGATGACCCACCTCTTGGAAAAAGATACCCCTTTTATCTTTTCTAAAGAGTGTCTCGAATCTTTCAATCTTCTTAAGGATAAGCTAACTAAGGCATCGGTCTTGGTTACCCCTAATTGGGAGCTACCTTTTGAATTGATGTGTGATGCTAGCGACTTTGCTATTGGAGCGGTTTTGGGTCAAAGAGTAAACAAACACTTCCATCCAATCCATTATGCTAGCAAGACAATGACGGGGGCTCAATTGCATTATACCACTACCGAAAAAGAGCTTTTAGCTGTAGTGTATGCTTTGGAAAAGTTTCGCCCCTATCTTGTCCTTTCCACCACAATCGTGTACACTGATCATTCCGCGTTGAAGTACTTCTTAACTAAATAATACTACAAGCCAAGACTTCTTCGTTGGGTTTTGCTCCTTCAAGAATTTAAAATTGAAATTCGTGACAAAAAGGGAGCCGAAAACCTAGCTGCGGATCATTTAAGTAGACTTGAGGATCCTTATCAAGGGGATCATCCGACTCAAGAGATCAATGAATCTTTTCCCCTTGAGGCCTTAATGTCTATCAATTCCAATCTTGACGACACCCAGTGGTTTGCGGACATTGCAAACTACTTAGCGGGTGATAACTCGGTTTTACTCAGTTAAATTGTTGTTTGTCGTATGTCTAATCGAATTGATTATTGGTTTTAAGTGTGACTCAATTGATCTTGGTTAAACACAAAGATTTGTTGTTGATTTTAAAATAAAAATGCAAAGACGTAAATGTAAATGACGTAAAAGTAAATGGGCGTTAAAATAAAAGGCGTTAATGATAAATCTAAGTCTAATTAAAAGAAAGGGTGCAATATTTAAAACTTTACTAATTAAAATAATTAAATGACTTGAAATTAAAAGCGCGACGAGAATTAAAATGACAAAGTATTAAACGTGAATTTAAAAGAAATAAACAAGTTAAAATGTGAAAAACAACCCTACCATCGGAATGTATTCCGATCAGATGATGATCGGAATATAGACTTACCCTGATCGGAATGTAGATTGGAATACCCAATCGCAATATGTCACCTTTTCAATCGGAATAACCAAACTTATCTCAGATCGGAATATGTCAAACCCTCAATCGGAATGTTAAGAACCAAATCCCTGATCGGAATACTAAACTTACCTGGTCGGAATGTCAAAAACTTCCCAATCGGAATGATGATCGGAACTACAATCGGAATGTTGTCACTCACTCTGATCGGAATACCAACACACTTAATCGGAATGCTGCTCAACACCCTGATCGGAATATATATAAATCCCTCCAATCGGAATATTGTAAACCCTTTTCCGACCAAGCCAAGGAGCTATGGTCGGAATACAAAACCCCTTTCTGATTGTACAGATCGGAATACGGTGAAAGTGATGAAAAATAAGCTAAAGAAATAAGCTATTACCAAATAACCACACACCTAAAATCCTAATGAAAACCGTATACGAAAAACCTAATAAGCTACAATTTAAAGACTTTTAAAAACACGAAAATGAAAAAGGTTCACGAAAATAACTTTTATATATAAAAAATAACTTTTATAAAAACTTAAGAAACTTGAAAATAAGCACAAATAAGCTATGAAAATAAATGATCTAAAACAATCAAAAGTATAAAAAACATAACCTTTAATCAAATAAGCAACACAATAGCATATAAACATAAAGATCAAGCAAAGAAAGAAAGGTAGAATGAGATATTTAAACAAGAAAAGTAAAGGTGCAATAAAGATAAAAGTAACTTACTTGAAAATTAAAGTGCAAGACAAGGTAATTAAAGGTGCAATAAAGTAAATGTGCAAGTAAATAAAGATGGAAGAACTAGTGTCACTCTAGCCAACCAAAACTAATGAAATGAATATGAAGGCTATTTATAGGGGATTAAGGAGATGGTTAGAGGAAGCTTCCTCCCCTCCTTCCTTTCTTCTTAATTGCATGCTCAAGTCCTTAAGCTTCTTTAATCTTCTTAAATCTTCTTAAATCTTCTTAATACTTGGATTTTGTCTTGGGATTTCTTCGAACTCGTCTTTTAATTCTTCAATAATTAAGACTTGAGTTCTTCGGCTTTAAGTAAACTTCCGTCTTTTGACTTTTTCTTCGATAAATCTTCAGAATTGGTCTTGGACTTCCGTTCTTTTTTCACTCTTGACTTCTTGACTTCATCTTTCATCTTTTTCTTCAATAAAAGCCCGTGAATGTCGTGTTTTCTCCACTTTTCACAATTTCGTCCTAAATCACAACAAAAACACAAACCACGCATAATTCCGACATAAAAGACATAAAATACACGTTTTGGCTCGGTTATTATTGTAATTAAGTGGTAAAAAGGATGGGTGTTTACACACCTATCAAATCCCCTACACTTGACCATTGTAATGTCCTCATGCAATGCATTAGTTATAAAGCAAGTTTACATTTTTCATCATAATCAATCCACGTTGGCCTTTATTAAAGAGATAGAAAACTATAAACATTCAAAGTAAAGAAATCAAAAGCATACCTTGGGTTTTGGAAATGTCATGAATGATCATCATCCTCAAGTTTTCACTTTCTACAAACCAAGCTTAAAAACGAGATCATTGTTATTATAAGTTAGCAAACTAACATGAACTCATGTGGGCCAATTACTCACTTAGACTCCCTTATTCCTAGGTGTATCTCTTATATTTTATTGTTGTCTTGAATGATCACGAGGATGCATTTTTGACTTATTTCGATAGTTATTTAGTCCGAAAATAAAGTGAACAATTTAATCAATAGTTAGCTAAAGGACAAAATCTTTTAAAACTGCTTCTCGGGACCTCATAAAGTTCATATCATGGCATAACTCGCTTCGCGATTTGAGACCTTTCTCGGACCGATATTTGGCAGCGACTTCATACTTCGAACCTTGAGAGACGTTTATGAAATTATGGTCTTCTCTTCATAATGGAATTTCTTCACTTGAAGTTTTGAGAGATTCATACTTGGACCACGACTTCTTCATTTTTCTCCAATCTTTATTTTGGACTTTGATATACAACGATCCGCCTCCTTTTATGACTTGGATCTATTTATCCTCATACCTTGCTAGGGTCTTTTCGGATACACTTCTCCATGACTTTTGGGGAGTTTTTGCTTTTCGTCGTGTGTCTCGATCCTTCATATTGATTTTTGATAAATGATTCTTCACATCACTTTGGATCTTTAGAAACAAAATATAGTCCTCATGCCTTGTTAGGGCCTTTTCGGACTCGCCAATCTTCGCATCCCGCTTTAATAAGTTATGCCTTGGCTATGAACTCTAATCCATACCGAGCAACTTTTAAACGATCTTGGGCTAGAAGCTAAGTAACTTTTCAAATCGTACAACCTTATTTATTGCAGATAAATTTATTAACAAGCGATGGGAGAATAGGTTTATAATTAACTCACATAAATTCCCGAAAGAATACCAAACTTATAATTGGCTCTATCATCTCTCGTTCTCCACAGTTTAAAATCTCAAGGAATGAGACTCGTGGATGCTTAGCCTATTAAATCAAAGTTTTGGGTTTTCGAGTCGCCTATAGGATCTTGCAAATTCTTAGACTTTTTCAAGTTTAGAAATCGCATTTTAAAGTTCCCTTGATAAACGACTCTCTAGGATCAATTATAGGAACTTGCGAAAAGTTCTTGTTCTTAACCCGTGAGAGTTAAGACTTTCGCGTTTTATAGCTCCCTATATAAAAGCCTAGCAAAACTTGACTTAAACACGTTAAGGATACTAGCTAGAGTAACTTAGATAAGTAAACTCGGGTTGAGTCAAAAGATTCACAACGTTTGAAAATTAAAACCACTTTATTAAACATTTATTCTAATAAGGGAAGAAAATAACTATACAAAGGTAAAAACTAATAGGCCAAAATAGATAAAAAAATTTGAAAAATGTCGAAAAATTGATTTTCCGGTTAAAATGAAGACAAATACAAGGAAAAGACCACTTAACTTCGATAGAAGTCCCCCTACACTTAATATAAACATTGTCCTCAATGTTTAAGCATGTGGGAGTAAACTCCCCTACACTTAGGACATTGTGCACTTTGTTTAAATCTCGCTAAGGAAAAGATAATTAAAGAGATTCCTATTTTAATATTGAGAAAATATAAAATAGTGAATCGAAAAGAGTTTAGGATAAAACCGGGAAAATGGGAATACGGAATCACGGGTCATCAAGAATCATCAAGAGTGGATCATTGAGCGCTCGAATCCCTGATTACTAGGAAGAAGCATCATAGGAAGAAGCATGAAACATATCCAGCTGGATCAAAGACATAGTTTTCGTCCATCAAATAGCACAAGCTTAAGGCGAAAAAGGCAAGCCAAAGAAGAGTAGGCAAGGTTCCCTTAAGCAAAGATGGAGCACGGTGGAAACAAGGGTGAAGTGGTGCAAGCAGATTTCCATAAGTTCCAAAGATATTTCCTTTTATTTCATCAGGTGGATACTGAGATGGCTGCAGAATATCGATACCGGGGTCGAACACCTTTTCCTTTAGGGGAAAATAGCACTCAGGCTCAGCAGAATGTGAAGAAGATCCGCGAAGAAGCACAACCTCGTCCTCAGAAGGGGGACAAAGAGGTGTTAACTCATACGTGCTGCGGATATTGGTGTCGACCGGTTTCTTCTCCTTTGAAAGAATGTTCTTCAAATCCAAGGTAGGATCAAGACGATAATCTTCAAAATCATAAGGAGGAGGATTATCGTCTTGATCCTACCTTGGATTTGAAGAACATTCTTTCAAAGGAGAAGAAACCGGTCGACACCAATATCCGCAGCACGTATGAGTTAACACCTCTTTGTCCCCCTTCTGAGGACGAGGTTGTGCTTCTTCGCGGATCTTCTTCACATTCTGCTGAGCCTGAGTGCTATTTTCCCCTAAAGGAAAAGGTGTTCGACCCCGGTATCGATATTCTGCAGCCATCTCAGTATCCACCTGATGAAATAAAAGGAAATATCTTTGGAACTTATGGAAATCTGCTTGCAATCACTCTCATGAGGGAAGTAAGTGTTGAGAAACATAGAGAAGTCTTCCTCAAATGAGTAATCGTCCAAAGTAGGATCGAGTGATGGCGGAGGATCTTCATCATGTGAAGAATCGCTCGAAAGAGTATCGGCCTCATCGAAATCATCATACGTGGGCAGGTCGGGATACTCGGAGGTAAGGTCATCATAATCATCCGAATCTGAGCTAGAATCATCATCATAAGCATCAATGATCGGTGGAGAATCATAAATGGGAGAAGCGTCCAAATTGGATAGAGAATCATCCACATCATCTTGAAAAAGTGGATTATCAATGGAAGAATCGAATAGAGGATTGTTGTAGACGACAAAATCATCGAGCACATTAATCATATTCACTGATTCTCGTCCAAAGGATTTGCTTGTAAGCTTACCCATTTTAAAAACTTGTGAATCATTCCCGACTCTTAAGATTAACTCACCTTCGGCAACATCAACTAAAGCTCGTCCGGTTCTCAAGAATGGCCGACCAAGTATTAAAGGAATACGAGGGTCCATTTCATAATCAACAACGACAAAGTCGACCGGGAAAAGAAACAAAAAAAACCCTAGAAACAAAAAATGGCGACTGAATTTTTTACATACGATTCTACTTTTATGTTAGTTTAAATCATGCTATCAATTAACAATGGGGTTTTTATTTTCGTCTAATCATTGATTGGTCGATCTAACCCTTTTTTATTTGGTCTATTGGTTTGACTACAGTAAGGTGTTTCGTCCTTTTGTGCTCCCATTTATTGTTTGTCGGTAATTGATCACTGGTTCTACTCTTTGTTTTTTTATTAGGGTTTTTTTTAAGAGTCGTATATTTAGGGTTATTGTGGTGGGGTCCGATTGGTGTTGGTCGGCTGAGGTGATTATTAGTTTCTCACGTGTCAAAGGTAGGCTGATTTATCAAAGGTCGGCTGACATTAATTGTCCTTTGGTTGCTGTGTTTGGGTAGTTGCATGTGGCATAATTGTTGCAGCCTTTTATCGTTGTAGCATTAAATCATTGACCCTTCATAATCATTGCAGCAGGCGGCTGTCCTTAAACATTTGGCGGCTGACCTTTCTTGGGCTGACCTTAAATCAATTTAAGGTTCTGATTAAGTTAGGGTTTTGGTCGCAAGGTATTATTTAATCGCAAGGCATTGAATTTAGTGGTCGGTTATCATTATTTTGTTTTTAATAAATTGTGCTCTTGTTACTAGTGCGTTGGGTTATTATTTAGTGGTCCGTTTGATCGATTTGTTGAAGCTATGGTGGATTCGAGCAATGAAAGTGATAAGCCATTGTTTACAGGTTGGATGGATGCGGTTAAGGTGTCTACTCTTAAGGTTTTAGTAACGGTAGAGGAGATATCAAATTTGTTCTCTATTCCTTTGAATACTGTGCGTGACATTGAAGTGTTTGCAAATGGTGTGAAGGCAAACAAATTTCCTAAATGGTCTACTTTACCTAAGGAGACCACTATGCTTTATTATAAAGTTTTGTGTGAACGCCATAAGGATTTATCTAGCAGCACTTCTTCACTCAGTTCAGGTGGTTCGAGTGTGCACTCTGCACAAATGGCTAAGGAAACAGACCTTGAAGCTAAGGCTGCTACCATTAATGGTTTGCAACCGTGTAATCTACATGCGCTTTTGGAATTATTTGGTGTAACGATTCGCACGGTTGGTGACGCGGGTGAATTTATGCAGGAATTAAGAATGAAGAAACATCCGTTGTGGGAATTGATATCACCTGATCGTGCTAAAGAAATTCTGAAGTTACTTTGCAGATTTGAAGGTGATATGGTTACGTCTACTAATGGAGGTATTAATGCAGTCTCTTCTTCGTTTAATTCTGAAAATGTCTATGAAGGGGTTAATATCTCTATTCCTAGGAAGGTTGTTGAAACAGTAAATGCTCGCTACCATAACACTTTATATGGTTACTTTCTTGGTAAAAGGATTGCATTCCCTGTGGTTGAGTATTTTGCTAAGAATAACTGGGCAAAACATGGTCTTAAGCGTATCATGATGAATGAGAAAGGTTTTTTCTTTTTTCAATTTGGATCTAGTGAGGGTCTTAATGCGGTTCTGGAAGGTGGTCCATGGATGGTTCGTAATTCACCAATTTTTCTTAAGAAATGGACTATGAAAACGAATCTTCTAAAGGAGGAACTAACTCGTATTCCGGTATGGGTTAAGTTTCATGATGTCCCGCTACAGGTATTTGAAGAGGAAGGTATTAGTTTAATTGCTTCGTTTCTTGGTAAGCTTATTATGATGGATAATTATACTGATACTATGTGCAAAGAGTCTTGGGGTCGTTGTAGTTTTGCTCGTTGTCTTATTGAGATGAATGCTGATTCGGAGTTTATAGATAACGTTACTATTGGTGTCCCTGATCTTGAAGGCTCTGGTTGTACTAAGGAGTTAATTCGAGTTGAATACGAATGGAAACCTCCTAGATGTCATACTTGTAATATTTTTGGTCATTCCGTTGATTCTTGTCCGAAAAATGTTAAACCTATAACGGTTGAAAAAGTGACAACTCCTGTTGATAATGATGGGTTCCAACAAGTGCAAAGCAAGAGGAAGAAGTACAAAGGTAATTTAGGGAATCAAGTTCCGAGAGGTGTTCCATTGAGCAAGGGTTTCCAAGCAGGTAAGACGGTTGTTTTTCGCCCAAAAACTCACTTGGATACTACAAGTACGAGTGCTGATAATAGTAGTAAGTTGAATACTAAATCTGGTCAGGTGCAGCAGTCTAGCAATCTTAATGGTCCGAACAAGGCTAAAGCTCAAATGAGCAGTGTTTCTACATCTAATAAATTTTCATCTTTGTCCATGCCTGGTATTGACGAAGGGGCTCAAGTAAGCGAGGAAGATAATGAGGAGGAGGAGGGAGTCGAGGTCGTCTTTGATGAATCGGTGAATCTTCTCAATACTCATATTGGGGCAAGCACTCCATCTGGCTGATCCCATGTTGATATTTTATTATTCTCCTCGTAACTTTATGTTATCGTCTTGGTTTTTGTCTAGCTTATATATTTCCAGTATTCTAGACTAGTAAATGTTTATGGCCTGTCATAAACATTTTGTTTAACAAGCTGCCTGTAGCTTGCGGTTAATGTGGTATTTCAGCCACATTCCTTGTACTTCAACGCTTTTTTTGGTTCTATTTACCGGGGTCATTGCTACCCTTTTACCAAAAAAAAAGTCGACCGGGAAAGTAAATGTGCCAACTTTTATGAACATGTCTTCGGCTATACCAACGGGGTAAGCGAGAGTGCGATTTGCTAGCTCGAGAGTCATCTTCGTTGGAGTAAGGTCGGGAAATGATAGTGTTCTCCAAACACTCAAAGGCATAAGACTTATACTGGCCCCGAGATCAGCAGGGGCAATAAATTCTTCGGTTTTGTTGAAAACGCAAGGCAACACAAAACGACCGGGATCTCCAAGCTTTTCCGGAAGTTCTTTAAGAATAACTGCAGAGCAGTTTTCATTTAAGCGTGTGTTGGCGAGCTCAATCAACTTTTCCTTCTTGTTAAGTAATTCCTTGAATGCTTTGACAAATTTCGGCATATGGACAAGTGCTTCGAGAAAGCAAATGTTGAAGTTCATTTGAGAGATCATCTTCACATAGCTCGACACTTCAGAGTCATCCTTGGTTAGCATTTTGGTCTTGCCTAAACGAGAGGGATAAGGGATATTGGGTTTGGGTGGTGAAGGTGAAGGCGATAAAGGTTGAGATGTTAAAGGTTGAGATGTTGAAGGTTGAGATGTTGAAGGTGGAGATGTTGAAGGTTCCTTCCTAGGTACATCGTCATGACGAGGCGGAGACGGTAATGGTGCACTAATACTAGGTGTAGGAGGAGTAGGGATAAATGGTGGTGGAGGGGGTGTAGATGATGGGGGCGGGATCGGTGGATCGACAATGGTAATTCCACTACGGGTAGTAATAGCACTCACATTTGCTCGCGGATTGGTGACGGTGTTTGAAGGTAGAGAACTTGAAGAAGAAGGTTGAGCGGCGGGCAAGAAACTAGCAAGCATATTCTTCAAATCATTTGTTTGATTGCTGAAGGAGGATTGGATATTATCTCGAAGCTCGAATCTAATCTCATTTCCTTGCTTGGTGATATCTCCTTTCAGATTGATAATTTGGCTCTGCAGATTCTTGATTTGCTCACCTTGGGTTCTCATTATGGCTTCAACATCGGGGTTAATGGGTGGGGCTTGTTGGGCGGGTGGGTGATAAGGATTAGAAGCTCTTGGTGGGATTTGGTTGCTTCTAGTGTAATTGTTGGCGGGGTTTTGGTTTTGAGGAGAAAAACCGGGTAAAAGGTAATTGTTGGACCGGTAACTCAGCAAATTTCTATCCCCTTGAGGCCGAGCTTGGTAATTATCCGGTGAATAATTACCATAAGCTGCATACACATTTTCCGGATTTCCTTGTGTAGTGTATGAGTGAGGACCGCCGCATGTTTCACAAGAAGGTGCAACCGCTTTAACTTGTTGTTGTTGGTTTGAAGCGAGAAGCAAGATACTTTTGCTCATTTCAGTCATCATGCGGGGTGAGTTCGGTCATATCAGGGTTTGCTGAAGTGGAAGAAACATTGACTCTCGGGTTGTTCCTTGAAGAAGCGGAGGAATCCCAGTTTTTGTGGTGAGTAGTCATGTTCTCAATAAGCTCTCTACACTCCTCGGGTCTCCTTTTCATGAATGTGCCACCGGCGGCTGCATTAATCGTATCACGATCACGAAAAGTCAATCCGTTGTACAAAGTATCAATTAAGGTCACAGGGAGCATGTTGTGGTTTGGACAACGATCAATCAAGACATTATATCTTTCCCAAGCATCAAAAAGAGATTCATCAGGATCTTGCATGAAACCGCTGATTTGATTGCGAAGGCTCGTGACCATGGATGGTGGAAAGTAGCGCGATAAAAAGCGTTGAGTCATGTCATCCCAAGTGTGAATTGAATTCTTCGGGAGACGATCAAACCATTTCTCGGCATGATGTGATAAAGTATGTGGGAAGAGTTGTAGGCGAAGAACATCCATTGTCGCACCAGGAAACTTCATGCTTTGGGTGATTGTAATGAACTTGTCGAGGTGTTTGTTGGCATCATCATCAGGCATTCCGGCGAATGGATTAGTTTGCACTTGCTGAATCATGTGGTGCTTCAACGAGAACTCCGGAGCCGTAATTTGCATCGGCGCAATCGGTCCTCCTCGTCCAAACATGGTAGGTTGACAAAGCTCCTCCATTGTCCGAAGATCAGGCTGTGGAAGAACATTGTTGTTATTATTGTTGAGGTGTGGTGGATTATTGTTGTTGTTGACACCTGACATACTTAAATCTTCTTGAGTCTCGGCCTCTTGATAATTAGAAGATCTAGTACGCATACACCTGAAAAATGCAAAAGAAAAAGAAACCAAACACAAAGACAATATATATACACAATAAAGATAAAATCTTTTTGGATTTTTGAAATTTTAATTTTTATGGATTTTTATCAATTTTTAATTTTTATGGTTTTTTGAATTTTTTTTTTTGCAAGAAAATAACGCTCACAAGTGAACGGATCCCAAAAAGCAACGCGTCTCTCACAGAAAACCGTTAATCTTTACGAAAAGATCCGGCAGCGGCGCCATTTGATAACTCGGTTTTACTCAGTTAAATTGTTGTTTGTCGTATGTCTAATCGAATTGATTATTGGTTTTAAGTGTGACTCAATTGATCTTGGTTAAACACAAAGATTTGTTGTTGATTTTAAAATAAAAATGAAAAGACGTAAATGTAAATGACGTAAAAGTAAATGGGCGTTAAAATAAAAGGAGTTAATGATAAATCTAAGTCTAATTAAAAGAAAGGGTGCAATATTTAAATTTACTAATTAAAATAATTAAATGACTTGAAATTAAAAGCGTAACGAGAATTAAAATGACAAAGTATTAAACGTGAACTTAAAAGAAATAAACAAGTTAAATGTGAAAAACAACCCTACCATCGGAATGTATTCTGATCAGATGATGATCGGAATATAGACTTACCCTGATCGGAATGTAGATTGGAATACCCAATCGGAATATGTCACCTTTTCAATCGGAATAACAAAACTTACCTCAGATCGGAATATGACAAACCCTCCAATCGGAATGTTAAGAACCAAATCCCTGATCGGAATACTAAACTTACCTGATCGGAATGTCAAAAACTTCCCAATCGGAATGATGATCGGAACTACAATCGGAATGTTGTCACTCACTCTGATCGGAATACCAACACACTTAATCGGAATGCTGCTCAACACCCTGATCGGAATATATATAAATCCCTCCAATCGGAATATTGTAAACTCTTTTCCGACCAAGCCAAGGAGCTATGGTCGGAATACAAAACCCCTTTCCGATTGTACAGATCGGAATACGGTGAAAGTGATGAAAAATAAGCTAAAGAAATAAGCTATTACCAAATAAGCACACACCTAAAATCCTAATGAAAACCGTGTACGAAAAAGCTAATAAGCTACAATTTAAAGACTTTTAAAAACACGAAAATGAAAAAGGTTCACGAAAATAACTTTTATATATAAAAAATAACTTTTATAAAAACTTAAGAAACTTGAAAATAAGCACAAATAAGCTATGAAAATAAATGATCTAAAACAATCAAAAGTATAAAAAACATAACCTTTAATCAAATAAGCAACACAATAGCATATAAACATAAAGATCAAGCAAAGAAAGAAAGGTAGAATGAGATATTTAAACAAGAAAAGTAAAGGTGCAATAAAGATAAAAGTAACTTACTTGAAAATTAAAGTGCAAGACAAGGAAATTAAAGGTGCAATAAAGTAAATGTGCAAGTAAATAAAGATGGAAGAACTAGTGTCACTCTAGCCAACCAAAACTAATGAAATGAATATGAAGGCTATTTATAGGGGATTAGGGAGATGGTTAGAGGAAGCTTCCTCCCCTCCTTCCTTTCTTCTTAATTGCATGCTCAAGTCCTTAAGCTTCTTTAATCTTCTTAAATCTTCTTAATACTTGGATTTTGTCTTGGGATTTCTTCGAACTCGTCTTTTAATTCTTCAATAATTAAGACTTGAGTTCTTCGGCTTTAAGTAAACTTCCGTCTTTTGACTTTTTCTTCGATAAATCTTCAGAATTGGTCTTGGACTTCCGTTCTTTTTGCACTCTTGACTTCTTGACTTCATCTTTCATCTTTTTCTTCAATAAAAGCCCGTGAATGCCGTGTTTTCTCCACTTTTCACAATTTCGTCCTAAATCACAACAAAAAAACAAACCACGCATAATTCCAACATAAAAGACATAAAATACACGTTTTGGCTCGGTTATTATTGTAATTAAGTGGTAAAAAGGATGGGTGTTTACACACATATCAGCGGGTAGAATTCTCAAGGAAGTGTTAACATCCCAACAAAAGAAAAAGTTCTTTAAAGACATTGAACAGTATTTTTGGGACAACCCTTACCTTTTCAAACAATGTGCGGATCTTGTTATTCGTAGGTGTGTTGATGGGCCGGCAGCTTTATTAATCCTTGAAGCTTGCCATAAAGGACCCACTGGTGGTCACTTTGGTCCTAACTATACCGTGAAGAAAGTGTTCGATTCTGGATTCTATTGGCCCTCCATTTATCATGACGCTCATGAAATGGTTAAACATTATGATGCTTTCCAAAGACAAGGCAAGATCACACAAAAAGATGAGATGCCTCAAAATTTCATACAAGAATGTGAAATCTTTTATGTATGGGGCATCGACTGTATGGGGCCATTTCCATCATCTAAAGGGAACAAGTACATCCTCGTAGCCGTTGACTACGCTTCTAAATGGGTTGAAGCTAAAGCTCTCCCTACGAATGATGCGAGGGTGGTTGTGAACTTTTTGAAGCAGCTTTTTGCTCGATTCGCTGTTCCTCGTGCTATCATCAGTGACCGTGGGACTCATTTTTGCAATGATCAATTTGCTCGAGTCATGGCTAAGTACGGTGTCAATCACCGTCTTTCCACCGCTTATCATCCCCAAACAAATGGTCAAGCTGAGATTTCTAACTGTGGATTGAAGAGAATTCTTGAGCGTACTATGGGAGAGCATCGTGCCTCGTGGGCCGATAAGTTAGAAAATGCTTTGTGGGCTTTTCGTACCGCATATAAGACTCCGATTGGTTGCACTCCATATCGTCTTGTGTACGGGAAGGCATGCCACCTCCCTATTGAGCTGGAACATAAGGCGTGTTGGGCCTTGAAGTGGGCCAATTTTGACATCAACAAAGCCGGTGATCTTCGGAAGATTCAACTCAACTAAATGAACTGAGGAATGAAGCTTATAAGAATTCATTGATCTACAAGGAGAAGACCAAGATCATCCATGATGCTAGGATTAAGAACCGAGAGTTCCACGTTAGTGATCAAGTTTTACTCTTTAACTCTCGGTTGAAGATCTTGTCGGGCAAGCTGAAGAGCCGTTGGTCTGGTCCATTCACTGTCGCCAAAGTCTTCCCATATGGCACCATTGAGCTTTCTCAGCCAAATGGACCTAATTTTAAAGTGAATGGCCAGCGTGTGAAGCTGTACTTTGGTGAGGACATCTCCCATGAGATGATTCCATCCCTCACCACGTTTCCCCTTGAATTAGTTCTGGGTCGAGTCAGGCTCGTGACTCGGTTAACAAAAACAAGCGCTTCTCGGGAGGCAACCTGTTGATCTATCCTTTACCGTTTTCATAATAAGTGTAGGGGGAGCCCCGTATGTGTTTGTTGTCTTCTTTCTTATGATGTGCAGGGATTAGAGCTTCAAAGATCTATTCTCGGTGACTTTTGACGAACCGTGATCCCGTGTACCCGTCTTCCTGGTTCTATCCTAAACTGTCATGATTCAATATTTCATATATTATATGTTCACATTCAAATCACTCTAGTTGTCCTTTCCTTAGCAAGATTTAAACAAAGTGCAGAATGTCCTAAGTGTAGGGGAGTTTACTCCCACATGCTTAAACATTGAGGACAATGTTTATATCAAGTGTAGGGGGACTTCTATCGAAGCAAGTGGTCTTTTCCATGAATTTGCTCTCATTTTAATCGGAAAATTGGATTTTTCGACATTTTTCAAAATTTTTAATCTATTTTGGCTTAGTAGTTTAGTAGTATTTTCCTTTGTTATCGTTATTTACGTTCTTTGCTAGAATAAATTTTGAATAAAGTGGTTTTAAATTTTTCAACGTTGTGAATCTTTTGACTCAACCCGAGTTTACTTATCTAAGTTTACTCTAGCTAGTATCCTTAACGTGTTTAAGTCAAGTTTTGCTAGGCTTTTATATAGGGAACTTTAAAACGCGAAAGTCTTAACTCTCACGGGTTAAGAACAAGAACTTTTCGCAAGTTTCTATAATTGATCCTAGAAATTCGTTTATCAAGGGAACTTTAAAATGCGAATTCTAAACTTGAAAAAGTCTAAGAAGTTGCAAGATCCTATAGATGACTTGAAAACCCAAAACTTTGATTTAATTGGCTAAGCATCCACGAGTCTCATTCCTTGAGATTTTAAATTATGGAGAACGAGAGATGATAGAGTCAATTATAAGTTTGGTATTCTTTCATGAATTTATGTGAGTTGATTATGAGCTTTTTCTCCCATCGCTTGTTAATAAATTTAATTGCGATAAATAAGGTTGTACGATTTGAAAAGTTACTTAGCTTCTAGCACAAGATCGTTTAAAAGTTGCTCGGTATTAATTAGAGTTCATAGCCAAGGCATAACTTATTGAACTGGGATGCGAAGATTGGCGAGTCCGAAAAGGTCCTAACAAGAAATGAGGGCTACATTTTGTTGCTAAAGATCCAAAAGTGATGTGAAGAATCATTTATCAAAAATCAATATGAAGGATCGAGACACACGACGAAAAGTAAATACTCCCCTAAAGATCATGGAGAAGTCTATCCAAAAAGGCCCTAACAAGGTATGAGGATAAATAAATCCAAGTCCTAAAAGGAGGCGGATCGTTGTATATCAAAGTCCAAAATAAAGATTGGAGAAAAATGAAGAAATCGTGGTCCAAGTATGAAGAATCTCTCAAAACTTCAAGTGAAGAAATTCCTATTATGAAGAGAAGACCATTATTTCATGAACGCCTCTCTAGATTTGAAGTATGAAGTCACTGCCAAATATCGATCCGAGAAAGGTCTCAAATCGTGAAGCGAGTTATGCCAAGATATGAACTTTAAGAGGTCCCGAGAAGCAGTTTTAAAAGATTTTGTCCTTTAGCTAACTATTGATTAAATCGTCCCACTTTATTTTCGGCCTAAATTACTATCGAAATAAGTCAATCAATGCATCCTCGTGATCATTCAAGACAAAATTAAAATATAAGAGATACACCTAGGAATAAGGGAGTCTAAGTGAATAATTGGGCCACATGAATTCGTGATAGTTTGCTAACTTATAATAACAATGATCTCGTTTTTAAGCTTGGTATGGGGAACGTGAAACTTGAGGATGATGAACATTCATGACAACCAAAACCCCAATGTATGTCTTTGATTTCTTTACTTGTTTTGTACATATTTCTATCTTTTTAGTTTCCTTAAAGTTTAGTATTTAATAAAGGCCAAGGTGGGTTATTTATGATGAAAAATGTAAACCGTGCTTTGAAATTAATGCATTGCATGAGGGCATTGCAATGGTCAAGTGTAGGGGATTTAATAAGTGTGAAAACACTTATCCTTTTACCACTTATTTCCAATAATAACAAGACCAAAACGTGTATTTTATGCCGTAAAAGTCGGAATTATGTGTGGTTTGTGTTTTTATTTTGTTTTAGGATAAAAAGATGATAAAAGGAAGAAAACACGGGCTATCACAGGCTTTTATCGAGGAAAACGAGAAAAGACGAAGTCAAAAGATCAAGAGTGTAAAAAGAACAGAAGTCCAAGGCCTATTCTGAAGATTTATCGAAGAAAAAGTCTAAAGACGGAAGTTTAATGAAATCGAATAACTCAAGTCTAATAGAAGAAGGAAATTATAAGACAAGTTCAATTTATATCGACAAATCCCGAGACGACGTCGAGAAAGACAAAGAATTTAAATCGAGTCGAGAAGAAAGAAAGAAGGAAGCAACACATGCACCTTCCCACCTCCTATATATACCCTCCTAATGACACATTAGGAGGGTGTTAGTTAAGTTAGCTAGTTTATTTTCTTTTTTGTAGTTTTTCATTTTAGAGAGAAAAAGTGTTTAACTTTCTCTCACTAAAACTTTATCTTTTCTTTATTTCATGTTCAAGATTTAATTCAATCTTGTATTTTTGAATCTTTAATCTACTAGTTCAAATTTAAGCTTTTCATCTTTAATCTTCTTCTACCTTTCTTGATTTTGATTTATCTTTTACTCGAAATTTTAATGCACCTTGTTTAAATTTGATTTTTATGTGATTAAAAAGTTTATCTTTTTAATCCTATATAAGCCTTTATACGATTAAGCTTAAAGCTTGTTATGCTTTTTGGCTTATTTAGTATCTAGCTTATTTCCTTTTTAGTTTTCTTAAAAAAGTTTAGTCTTTGTAAAGTTCGTTTTATAAAGTTGGCTTATTTCGTATATTAAAAGTTTTCAAATTTGTGCTTATTGAGTTGGTTAAGTTTTTGTTAAGTGTTCTTTTTAGAAGTGCTTATTGGTTTATTAGCTTATGCTCTTCCATCCGAATATTGTTTCATTTCCATCACAATAGGGATTACACATTGTGACGCTACATTCAGACGGTTCCAATGTGATCGCAATAACCTTGAGGGTTTTACTTTGCGATCAAGTGCCTTTCCCCCTTATTCTGATCGTGATTGCGATCGCTCATTGTGATCGTATATTGCGACGGTTCTTAAGGTTATATTAAGATGAAACGATGCCCAATTTTTGTTAGACACATTCCGACAGAAGTCACATTCCGATAGAATATTGCGATGGTTTAAATATTGCGACAGTTTACTTTTTGGTTGATATTCCAACAGATGTGATTTGACATTCCGATAGAACTTGATTTCCATTATTCCGATTGCAGCCTCTTTATACATTCCGATAGGAATTATTCCGATAGGAGTGATTCCGATCATATTCCGATGGTTGTATTCTGACCATGGTTATTCCGATGGGTTTGAGTTTTTGTTTTTACAAAGTTTTTAGTTCTACAAAGTTTTCAAGTTTTAAGTATTTTTCTAGTAATTTTTAGTTTAATTTTTTAAAGCTTTTATTTTACTCAACGACACTTTCATATTTACTTTTAGTTTAAAATAGATAACCAAACCATTTAATTTTCCACCAAGAACGACTGAGTCGAACTTTCTACTAGTAATCAATTCGAAAAGATCGGTTTAACGAACTTTCATAACTAAGTAAAATCTAGTTATTAAATGGCGCCGCTGCCGGCTCTTTTCGTTAAGATTAACGGTTTTTAGTGAGAGACGGGTTGGATTTTGGGATCCGTTCATTTTTTAACGTTATTTTTCTTGCTTACAAATTTTCAAAAATCCATAAAAATTAAAAATTTTCAAAAATTCAAAAAAATAGAAAAACATAAAAAAAACCAAAAATATTTCTTGTCTAAATTTCTTTTCTTTTTGTAGGTGTGCATGCGTACCCGTGCTCGTAAGAAGAAAGCAATTCAAGCCGAAGTCAAAACTCCACCTATTGTCACCATGGAAAATCGACCAATGATTGAGCTTTTGCAATCGCAAGTAGAGGGCAACACCGATGCTATTGTCATACCTGAGATTGGAGCCAACAACTTTGAGTTTAAAATAGGTAACCAAACCATTTAATTTTTAGTTTAATTATTAAAGCTTTTATTTTACTCAACGACATTTTCATATTTACTTTTAGTTTAAAATAGATAACCAAACCATTTAATTTTCCACCAAGAACGACTGAGTCGCACTTTCTACTAGTAATCAATTCGAAAAGATCGGTTTAACGAACTTTCATAACTAAGTAAAATCTAGTTATTAGTTACCATCGCTCTGATACCAATTGTAGAAACTAGAAGGGGGGTTGAATAGTTTCTCATTGGTTTATCTCCTAATTAAAATTCCTTTCAATTAGGTGACTGCAGAAAACTATCCTTTACTTGAAACCTAGTTGTATAATGATTAGGTTCATTTCTAATGCATTAACAATGTATAGTAAGTGTAGTGATAATGAATGTAAGTAAAGAGTAAGGAAAGAAACAACCTAGTAGGAAGACACCAAGATTTATAGTGGTTCGACAACGAGGCTCTATCCTCGTTCCTACTCCACTCCTCGAGTACACCTTACTCGAGATTTCCACTATATCCACAAGCTCCCTTCTTAGCTAAGAAAACCTTACAACATCGCTTACATTATTTTCCGACACTAAGCTAAATGTCGAGACCTAATCTTAGCTAGGACCAATCTACACAACGTCGCCCACTTCACTCTTTTACGACACAAGGCTAGATGTCAAGTTCTAATCTAAAGGTAGAACCAATTTTCACAACGTTGCCTACTTCACCATTTTCCGACACAAGGCTAGATGTCGAGTTCTAATCCAAAGCTAGAACCAATCTTCACGACTCTTCACTTTGAATCTAAGTGAGAACTTCACACAACACAACTACATATCACTTTATAGTTTAGTGAGAACTCACAAGACACAACCACATCACTTTATAGTTTAGTGAGAACTCACAAGACACAACCATATCACTTTATAGTTTAGTGAGAACTAACACAACTAATTACAACTCAACTAATCATATCCAAGTACACACATGTAGCTTGGATCTACACAACATAAATCCAAGCACACACATGTGCAATGGATGTACACAACTCTAATCCAAGTATTCACAAAAAGCTTGGATGAACACAACTAGTCCAAGTATTCACAAATACATTGGATCTACACAAGAAACAAATAAACAAATGATGACTAGATCTTTAGGAGAAGGTGATCTTCATCAATGCTACATCTTTAATCACATCACAAGTGTGTGAGTGATCTTCTCTTTGGACAAGGTAAAGAAAGAGATCAAGAGGATAATCATGAGTAAACATACTTAACACATTAAGTGATCATTTACAAATGACTAGGATTAGAAAGGAGAAAGAAGGCTGAAGAAGATGTCCAAAAAGGGTTGATGAGAATGCAGATTTGATCCACTATTTATAAGACAAAACATCCAACGGCTATATCTGTCTGCGGTTCCTTATTGATAAGGAACCGTCGTAGGTGCTAAGGTATCGTCGGCGTAGACTCCGCTCCTTTTTGTCTTTTAGTGAATTTGAAATATCTAAGGTTGTTTAAACCTTCAAAGGATATTCTTATGTCATTTGGAATATGCCATATTCAAATTTGCATTTTCATTTTAATGAAACATTTTCTTCAAAATAAAGTTTATTAAAAATCTTTTATAATGTTTGACAAAAGTGAGTTTGAAGGCTAATAATTTTTATGATCACTAAGCATGATTAGGATATGTTAGTGTAATGATTATTACCTTAATGATAGTGTTTGTTAGATAATTCGCTTTAAGATTGTGTTTGACAATAAATGTCTTTGTAATTTATCGTGATCAAAACTAAGAAAGAATAATTAATACTAACAATGTTTTTAGGCATTGCTTTGAATTAACAGTTTTCTATGAAATGGATGATGCTTATGAGCAACATCTAATTGAGAAAGAAAAGATTTTGTCCGAATAGGACCTATTCTTGGAACATGTAGTATCTCTCGACGTGATGCAAGTTGTTACTATTGAATATGCTTTCGAGATTACATCTGCTGTGAATAACCGTGATGATGTGCATGATCTCTCTATGAATATTGTTGAACCTGTGAACAATGTAGATAATCATTCTTGTCACGAATCTAACGCTGAATTTTTAAAGCTTCAAGATTATTATAACTCACTTTCAAAACGTTTTGATGAGCTTCAACAACAATGTATATCTCTTGAAATTGAAATCCAATCTAAAAATAAACTCTTTCAAAAACAAATGATTGTGAAAACACCGTTGAGACGAGTGAAAAGATGATTCAGGTGGTTCAAGCATTAGAGGAAGAAATCATGAGACTTAAGAGAGAGTCATTAAAAGAGAAAGTGGAACTAGAGGCCGTAGAGGTTAAAAATCATGCCCTAGAAAATAGAATTACTTCTTTGCTAGGGGAGTTTGATAAAGTAAAGTAGGGTTTTTCACATATTTATGGTTCATTAGAAGAACGCTTCGCTTTTAATGTGGCAGAGCAAAAGTCACTTGTTGACAAAATGAACCAAAAGTGTGAGGAAATCTCTGACTTAAATGTGCAACTCATAGACAAAAACATGGTTTTGGCTGAGTTAAAGGAGACACTTCAACTCAAAGGACAAGAAGTTGTTGATAACCCAGCTATAATTTCTGCACCATCCTCTAGTACTCTAAAAAAGGTGGTGATCACTAAGAACCCGTACCATAAGAACAATCCTTTATCATATACGCTATATATGTAGCATGCAATTAAGCACGGTGATCTTGCTAGAGATGTTGTAGATGATCTCTATGAACTAGATCCCTCAAATAGTCACTATTACTCTGCTCATGCTTACATTTAGAAGGTTCAACAATACTTAGAGCACTTGACTTACATAGGACAACCAGGTTCTGTACCACCTAAAAAACAAACCACCACCATTGCCATAACTCCATTCAATAAGACCCCAGGAGCTAACCCTGTTTTAAACACACCCATCAAGGCTAAATCAAAATCTGTCACTAATGTTCCCTTGGCTTCTATAGGAGTAAATGTGTCTACTAAGGCTAAAGGATCTCAAGACAAGAAAGATAGGATCAAGCCTTCCAGTAGTAGGACTGTGAAGAAGAAAGTAGAAGTTCACCCTAGGAATGTTATTTCAGTTTTAAATAAAAAGAATCATGTAGCTAAGACAAAAGGTTCTGCCTCTATGTAGAAGCCTAAGCAAAATGTAAATTCTAATTTGAGATGTTGGAATTGTAACGAATACATGTTTTCTCAGCGTCATGATTTATGCCTTGTTGATCATGTGAATGAAATGTATGCCATTAGGAACAATCTTGAATGGATTCCAACGGGGAAGAAATTCACCCAAGTTGGTTGGCAATGGAAACCCACTGGTAGGACCTTTACTGCAAATGGAACTAAGTGCCCTTTAACTAGGCTCACATCCACTGAAGTTAGGTCTCAGCGTCCTTTAAATAGGAACTCCAGCACTAAGAAATGGAAAAAGCGCCCTTTACTAGGTCTGCGTCCCCTATTGTGCCTACCAGTGAAGAAGTACCTCAGGTTATTAGACAACTAGAATGTAAGCCAGCATCTAGGAAGAAAATTTGGAAGCCTAAGAACTCTTCTGATAGCAAATCTAAGATAAATATATATGTACCTGCTAACACAGAGGAACATTTAGATTCCGATAAATTGTCTTCGTCTGGTGATATTTTCAGGTGGTCCAAATCATCCTCTGGTACTTGGACTCTGGATGCTCAAAGCATATGACCGGAGACCGCTCGATGCTCAGAAATTTCGTCAGCAAGTTTCTAGGCACGGTTAAATTTGGCAACGACCATATTGCGAAGATCATGGGTTATGGTGAATATCAAATTAAGAATGTTACCATTTCAAGGGTGTATTACATCGAGGGACTTGGTCACAACTTATTCTCAGTGGGACAATTTTGCGATTCAAACCTTGATGTTGCTTTTCGATAACATACTTGATTCATTCGTGATCTTGCAGGAAATGATTTGTTAAATGGTTCTCGAGGGGATAATCTCTCCACACTGTCCATTCAAAACATGATGGTCGGCTCTCTTGTATGCCTTCTCTCCAAAGCATCTATGACCAAGTCATGGTTGTGGCATCGCCGGTTATCTCATCTTAACTTTGATGCTATTAACCATTTGGCTAAAAACGAGCTTGTTCGTGGTCTTCCAAAACTTAAGTTCGACAACGATCATTTATGTTCCGCGTGTTCTTTGGGGAAAAGCACTAAGAAATCATACAAACCTAAAGCTGAAGACACCAACCAAGAAGCACTGCATCTTTTGCACATGGATCTTTGCGGGCCAATGCGTACGACTAGTGTGAGTGGTCGAAAATACATCCTCGTCATGGTGGATGACTTTTCAAGATTTACATGGGTTAAGTTCTTAGCAACCAAGAATCAAGCACCAACATATATTATTACTTTTCTTAAGATGATCCAGGTGCGTCTTAATGCTACTGTTCGCCGCATTTGAACTGATAATGGAACTGAGTTTGTTAATCAGACTCTACGAGACTTTTATGAAGAGGTTGGTATTTCACATGAAACTTCAGTTGCTCGCACTCCACAACAAAACGGTGTCGTGGAAAGACGTAACCGTACACTTATGGAAGCTGCTAGAACTATGCTGATTTATGCGAATGCTCCTTTATTCTTATGGGCTGAAGCAGTGGAAACTGCATGTTATACCAAAAACCGCTCAATCATTCGTAAGCGCCATGGAAAATCTCCATATGAGCTACTTCATGGACATAAACCCAACATTTCATTTTTTCATGTGTTTGGTGCACTGTGTTATCCAAATACTAATAGTGAGAATTTGGGCAAACTTCAACCGAAGGCTGATATTGGAATTTTCATTGGTTACTCACCCGTAAAGAAAGCTTTCCGAATTTCTAACCATCGTCTTGGCAAGATAGTAGAAACTTTGGATGCCGATTTTGATGAGCTGACAGCGATGGCTTCTGAGCAACACAACTCTGAACCCGCACTTCATGAGATGGGAACAGGTACTATTAGTTCCGGATTAACTCCCAACAATCCTACTTCTCCATCATTTACACCACCTACAAGGCCTGAGTGGGATGAGTTATTTCAACCTATGTTTGATGAATTTTTTGATCCCCCAAGTGATGATTCTCCAGCACCTGCAGTAGTAGCTCCGATTCTCGAATTTTTTGCTCAAGATAATGGAAATCAGTCTGATGCATCTACTGTTACTATTGAACCAGATGCACCATCCCCCATCAATTCTCAAACTACACCTGAATCATCACCCCCACTCGTTCCTAATGATGTTGAAGAGGATTACTACGATCACGATTTGGAACTTGCTCACCTACAAGAGCTTCCATTCTTTGGTTCGCAAATACCCAAAAACCCTAACGGTGCGTCTACCCCAGAGGAAGCTCCTGCAATCGTTTACTCCAGACCACCATGGATTGAAAATCACAACACCAAATGGACAAAGATAACCAAATCCGCAATATTATTGGTGACATCGATCGACCAGTCTTAACACGTCATCAACTAATATTGCTTCTTTGATGTGTTTCTCTGCGAGAAGGAACCTACATCTTGGCCACAATCCATGCAAAAATCATCTTGGATTGAAGCCATGCAAGAGGAACTTAATGAATTTCAACGCCTAGAAGTATGGGAATTAGTTCCTCTACCCGACAACATTGACATCCTTACATTATTGTGGGTATATAAGGTTAAACTCGATGAGTTAGGTGGAGTGTTAAAGAACAAAGCTAGATTGGTTGCTCGAGGTTACAAACAAGCTTTGGGTATTGACTTTGAAGAATCCTTTGCTCCTGTTGCACGATTGGGGGTGATTAGACTATTCCTTGCGTATGCTGCTCACATGAATATGATCGTCTACCAAATGGATATTAAGACAACATTTCTAAATGGTGAATGTTGTCCCTAACAATATGATGATAGATTAAGATATGAGATGGAAATGATATGAGTTTTAGAGAGAGAAAGTAGTGAGAGAAAGTAGAGAGAAGGAGAGGATTAACTTGTAGAATATTAGATTAAGAAAGATTAGAGTTACAAATGATCATCCCATCCTCCTAACATGCTAGGAGGGTAGTATATATAGTCCACCCACATGCGGGCTTTAATGGACCATATATTGGGCCGGGCTTGTCTTTTGGACTTTAATTAGTTTAAATCCAAGCCCGTAAACCACGACTAATTAACTACTTATTACAACGTTCTAATAAATATTACAATAGAAACCTATGACCGAACATTCTTGTTTGACTCAATATTTTGAGGCTAACAATCTCCCCCAATGTGAGGTCATTCCTCTTCGATATTTGGAGTTCAATGGAGATTAATGAATTTCGTCATATATGAGCCTTGAACGTGTAATAGTAGTATTGTTCCTTCATGCTGTGATCTTTGAGCCTTTGTCGTTGACTTTCGACTTTGTCTTTTATCTTGAGATCTTCAAATCATTCTTGACTTGTCTTTGCCATCTTGCGATCTTGTGTCTTTATCCACATGCTCACACTATTAATTGTTGAATAAGTCTTTGGGCATGAACATGTGGTTTTTGAATCTTTGACTTTGCTGAGTATTCCGTGACGCCACCTTCCCGAGACAAAACATAGACACGGACTGAATGGCTTTGACATTCGTCCTAAATCGGTAGCGTTTTACCTCCGGTCGGTGAAGACCGTTATACGATATTAAATATCGTACCTGTGATTAGGTAGATTCAATTAAGAGTCTCCTTGACAGGGTTTCGCGGCTGTACTAGCCGTTCTCTTTACTCGACCGTCTCAAAGCAAGACTGCGAACATAAAGAGTGAATCAATTGGATAAATATCCGCTTGATTAAAGTCGTCAATTCAAATTCCTGGAACAAGTTTGATTCTTTAAGAATCTTACCATTGTTTCTTTCCAGTTGACACAAGTTTGATTCATAAGAATCTTAAGTCACCTACCGTAGCGCTGTTTGATGTTGACGCTAGAAGGATTTCCATTCGTCACTGTGAATGTTAATGAATATCACTCTGAATGTTCTGGCAAGACCATAAAGATATTGCGTAGAAACCTGAAACGAGTTTGAATCAATTCAGAAACAAACCACTGTTGCTTTTCAGTTTTGCACATGTTCAATTCATAAAGAATCTTGCATATGACCTACCGCAGTGTTGTTTGATGTTAACACTGGAAGGGTTTGCACTCATCATCGTAAATACTAAGTAGTATCACTCTGAGTGTTCTAGCAATATCGCAAAGATATAGCGTAGGACTCTCTTGATCTTCATCCGTGTGTCCTAACGAGATTTGATTGATCTCTTGGCTCTAGACTCGATTTGTGCACTTTTAGTGGTCGGAGGCTGGAGCAGATGCCACCTATTCAATATCAACTATCTCAGAGTGAGACAGTCAATAGAAGTCGTGATCTCCGTGACAATAAAACAAACTTCTTTTGAGAGAATCCTGAGTAGCTAGGAAAGGGTTGTGCTTCACATCACTGGGTCCATGATGAGTTTGTCTTCATGATGAGTTGACCCGGTTTCTGCCTAAGTTGTATGGAGGGCTTCTTTCTTTACACCCTTTATCCTTACATTTCTTTTTCATTCTTCAACCCCTTCAATGCTTACCAAGACATCATTAATAGCACCTTGTTGTGATTGTTCCAGTGCTATCATCAGTACTTAGTCGGCATTCAACTACATTCACATTCTACTCCATCTTTCCTAAGGACTTCTAATAATATATTGGATTGTCCCTGGGGAAGATCCCTCCGGTTCTGGTTGGATCATAGGACTTAACCTAACCACCCTTTTGACACCAATAACATCGTGAATTAAAGATGTTGTGAGTATTTGATCGTAACCATGAGTGCTTGAGTCTTTAGATCTCATTTTAATCACATTTTCTCCCCATATCTCTAATATATAAAATCGTTTGATATTAGAGATACCAAATTTGATTAAAGTATATTTTGAAAAATAGTCTTGAAAGTATTCGGGAGAAAGATGTGTCAAACTTAGCATGAGTTTTGTAACGCTCCCCCTCAAAAATTGATCCAATGGAATTGTCATTACGAGGATTTGATCCACATTAAACTTTTGAGGATAGGAGTTGTTGAACACACAACTTTTGAAAGATTTTGAATATCATTGAGAAATTCTTGAAAAAATTGTGTTCAACGCTTTTTGAAAAATCAATTCTTTTTGTCGAAAAGGTTTTTCTAAAGCATAAACTTGAGTTCATAGACTTTGAATGTCTTGATGAATCCACTCAATTGTAAGAAGATTTAACTTCTTTTGCTAAGGGTAAGAGCACGAAATCGTACACTCCCCCGTGAATATAGTTCCGGGTTGCAATCTGAAAGTGATTACAAGCCATTGTGTTGAGCTTAAAACGTTGAATGTTTTGTGACAAGCTCAACCCAAGATAGATTGCTCTACCTGTTGTTGGAAATCTTGTCCGAAATAGACAATTTCTTGTTGAAAAGATAGAAATGACATGTTTTGAAAAACATTTACAACTTTCATTCGAGCTTTATGTACACACCCGTGTCGTTATTGAGCGAAATTTCTAGGCACGTCCATATTATCGATACTGAAAGACATGTCGAGAAGAATATTTTTGGATTATCAAGGATTTTTTAATTTTTTATTTTTCTTTTTCATTAATATTTACAGATAGATGTTTGATAGATGAATCAAGCAGGCTTCTTTGCCAGAACCTCCAGTTCTGCTGGAGTCAAACATCTCATACCAATTTGCCTAACAAGATACGCAAACCTCTCTTTCGAAAGAGCTTTTGTAAACAAGTCAGCTAATTGGTAATCAGTTCCAACAAAGTATAATTCAACAATACCCTTTTCAACTTGTTCCTTAATGAAGTGATATCTGACATCAATGTGCTTCGTGCGGGAATCCTGAACCGGATTGCAGGAGATGGCTATGGCAGACTTTGAGCCACAGTACATAGGTACTTTATCAAAGTGGAAGCCATAATCCGTAAGTTGTGTTCTCATCCAAAGAACTTGAGCACAACACGCAGATAGAGACACATACTCTGCTTCGGCTGATGAAAGTGACGTGCAATCCTGCTTCTTGGAAGAATACCTGGGCTAAGTATGGCTTGAAGCGTGTGCAACTGCATGAGGAGTTCTTCCTGTTTCAGTTTGAGTCGAGTGATGGAATGGATCGAGTTTTAGAGAATGGCCCGTGGTTAGTTCGGTTGGTTCCGTTATTCTTGAATATTTGGACCCCTACTACATTACTGAAGAAGGACGAGGTTAAAAAGGCACCATTGTGGGTCAAACTTCACCATGTTCCTATAGTGGCCTATTCGGAGATTGGATTGAGCTTGATCACAACACAGATTGGAAAACCGATTATGCTGGACTCTTATACAAGTAATATGTGTGTGAGTTCATGGGGCCGGAATACATATGCACGTGCTCTTGTTGAGGTGTCAGCTGAAAAGGATTTGGTAGACTCGGTGGTGATTGCTATCCCGCGTGGGGTTGGGAGGGGCATTCTCTTGCTACTGTTGATGTGGAGTATGAATGGACTCCACCTCGTTGTGCTACTTGTATGGTGTTTGATCACAAGAATGAGGTTTGCCCACGGCTGCCTAAAACAGTGGTTGTGGATAAACCGGCTTCGACTAGAGGGGATGGTTTTATTGATGTTACCAGAAGAAGGAATAATACTTATCGTCAGTCGCGGGCTATTTCTGGTATTAAACTGGGTAAGCCAGCGCCGAATTTTCAGTACCGTCGTGTGGAGAAGGGAGAATCATCTAAGGCTAAATCTAATAATAATGCTCAACAAGCTACCTCATCTGTCGGGACGTCAAAGGATAGGATTATTCCTAGTAGTCAGAGGGTTGGTAAGGATACAGATGTTGTTCTTGGGAATAAATTTAGTGCGTTGGATAAAGATGGGGATACGGATTGGGAGGATGCTAATGCTAAGGGAGACATGGTAAATGATAGCGATAGTGAGGTGGATGAGAATCTTATCATGGAGGGTCCGGATGCTAAATAGGGGACTTCTTCATCTCCAGGGGCAAGCACTCCTATTATGGTGGTTCCTCATGATTAATGTCGCTTCCTGGAATATAAGGGGTCTGAATTTCTCCCCTAAACAAAGTGAAGTTCGTCAAGTGATTTCTGAGAATAATTTGTCCATTTGTGCTATTCTGGAATCACACGTCTCTGACTCTAATTTGGTGTCGTTATGTTCTCGTGTATTTCGCCATTGGGATTGGACATCTAATGGTTCGTTATGTGTGAAGGGTGCTAGAATCATACTTGGGTGGAATCATAATGACGTTGATGTTGTGGTAATTAATATGGATGATCAAACCATTCATACTCGTGTATGGTTAAAGCTTGAGAGGAAGGAGTTATTTTGTTCGTTTGTGTATGCTCACAATAGGTATATTCAGCGTAGAGGCTTGTGGAGTAATCTGGGCATCCATAAGTTATACGTTCGTGATAGACCATGGTGATTGGGGGATTTTAACGCTACTCTTCAGCTTGATGATTCATCTGCGGGTGGGTCTTATATTGATATTGCTATGCGTGAATTTAGGGAGTGTGTTGCTAATATAGAGGTCTCAGATGTTCAGCATGCTGGGTTACATTTTACATGGAACCAAAAACCGCAAGGTCAGGGTGGTTTACTTCGTAAGATTGATCGAGTTATGGCTAACTTGGAGTTTGGGGTTTCTTTCGTGGGATCTCATGCTGTTTTTAAGCCTTATAGAATTTCGGATCATTCTCCTGCTGTGCTTAATATTCCTACATTAACGAAGCCTAAACCTAGACCGTTCAAGTTCTTCAATATCTTGACTCAAAGTGATCGGTTTAAGGAGGTGGTTCTGGATGGGTGGTCTTTGCAGGTTTGCGGGTTTTCTATGTTTCAAGTGACGCAAAAGCTTAAAAATCTTAAGAAACCTTTACGGAAGCTACTGATTGATAAAGGTAATATTCATGATAATGTTACGAAGGTGCGGGAGGAACTTGATAGATTACAGGTTGCTTTGGATGTGGATCCTCAGAATGTTGATTTGCGTGAAATGGAAGCTACGGCTGTTGGGTCTTTCAATCAGGCGCTTCTTATGGAGGAGCGTTTTTTGAAGCAAAAGGCTAAAATTACTTGGCTGAAAGAGGGGGATACGAATTCTGCTTATTTCCATAAGGCTGTTAAAAGCCGTATTAGTAGAAGCCGTATTGATGTTATAACTAAACTAGATGGCACTATTTGTGAGAATGAGCAGGTGGCCGTGGCTTTTGTTGAACATTATGAATCTTTTCTTGGTCTTGCGGGTGATGCAGGAGGTTTTAATACGATGGACCTGTTTAATTCTAGGCTTTCTGATGAGGATGCATTAGACATGGTCAGAGATGTAACCAGTCAGGAGGTTAAACGTGCGATGTTTGATATGGGTAATGACAAATCGCCAGGTCCGGATGGGTTTACCGCTGCGTTCTTTAAGGAGTCATGGGAGATTGTTGCCAATAATGTAACTAAAGCGGTTTGTGAGTTCTTTTCTAATGGGAAACTGCTTAAGGAGGTAAACCATACGATTATTGCACTTATTCCCAAAACTAATGCCCCAAATAGGATTAATGATTATCGGCCTATTTCTTGCTGTAATGTATTATTTAAATGCATTACCAAGATTATTGCTAATCGGATTAAGGGTAGTTTGAAGTACCTTGTTAGTCTGAACCAATCAGCGTTTGTTCTGGGACGTCATATTGCTGACAATATTCTACTTACACAAGAATTGATGCATAATTATCATTTGGATCGGGGGAGTCCTAGTGCGCATTTAAAGTAGATATTCAGAAAGCCTATGATACTGTGGATTGGAATTTCCTTTGTGAGGTCCTTATTGGGTTTGGGTTTCATCGTCGTATGGTGACTTGGATTATGGAATGTGTGACTACGCCATCGTTTTCTATTAGTATCAATGGTTCGCTGCATGGTTATTTTAAAGGTAGGAGGGGTATTCGTCAAGGTGACCCTCTTTCCCCTTATTTGTTCACATTGGTTATGGAGGTTTTAACGCTTATGCTCAAACGGAGGGTTCGGGATGCTGAGTCTTTCAAGTTTCATAGATACTGCTCGAATATGGAATTGATTAATCTATGTTTTGCTGATGATTTATTCTTATTTTCGCATGGAGATGTTAGTTCGGCCATGGTTATTAAGGAGGCTCTGGATGAATTTCAACATGCTTCGGGGCTTACGCCTAGTCTTCCTAAGAGTACTGCATTTTTTTGCAATGTTCTGAATCATGTTAAACTCTCTATTCTTCAGGTCTTACCGTTTGAGGAGGGGCATCTTCCAGTAAAATATTTGGGGGTTCCCTTGGTTTCATCTCGTCTAATTATTAGAGATTGCCAGGATCTAGTGGATAGGGTGCGGACTCGTGTGAAGGATTGGAAGAATAAAGCTTTATCTGCTGCAGGTAGGCTGCAATTGGTCCAATCTGTTATCGGTTCTATGCATGTCTATTGGGCGTCGGTGTTTGTGCTTCCTTCTCGTGTCTTGCTTTATATTGAGCAGATTATGCGTGGTTTCTTATGGTGCCATGGAGATATGAGGAAAGGTAAGGCGAAAGTGGCTTGGGAAGTGGTTTGTCTTCCTAAGGATGAAGGTGGTTTAGGTATTCGTCGTTTGGATATCTTTAATAAGGCTCTTATGGTCTCGCATATTTGGAAGCTCTTAATTCTCAAAGAATCTCTTTGGGTGAAATGGATACATGAATATAAGCTTAATGGTAGGAATTTTTGGGAGATTCCTTGTCGTGGTAATATGACGTGGGGATGGCGCAAAATTCTTCAATTAAGGCCTATTATTAGGGAATTCATTTGGTATAAGATAGGTGATGGGTCCAAGATTTCGGTTTGGTCGGATATGTGGTGCCCGGAGAGTCCGTTAGCTAAAACTATTTCATCTAGGGATATTCATCGTGCGGGCTTTAATTTCGATACTAAAGTTAAGGATGTCATTCGTGATGGTCAGTGGTTATGGCCTGGTTTCATTAGAGGTAAATATCCTTTTCTTGATAATATTGGTATACCAGTTATTCGTGAGGGTGTTTTGGATAGTTTGCTATGGAGGAGTGAAGGAAATGCTCTTAAACCATTTTCGGTTTCTAATGTATGGTCTTCGATTCGTCCGCGGGATCTAAAGGTGCCTTGGTATGATCTTGTGTGGTTTTCTTGTTGTATTCCGCGGCATTCTTTTAATTTGTGGTTGGTGATTAAGCAAAAGCTCAAGACGCAGGATAAGGTTTATTTGTGGGATGTTTCGGGTGCTTTGGCTACTTCGTGTTCTTTATGTGATATGCAGCCGGATTCCCATGATCACTTGTTTTTTGAGTGTTCGTTCTCACAGCAGGTTTGGAATAAAGTTCGTATGGTTGCTGACTTTGGATGCTCTAGTCCGCAATTCAGTCAAATTATGGCGCACATTCTTCCTTGGGCAAGGCGGAGGACTACTAGGAGTGTCGTCTCTAAGTTGATTTTGGCTGCAGCGGCGTATTTCATTTGGCAGGAAAGGAATTGGCGCTTGTTCAAATCGGTGAAGATGACGGTGGACCAACTTTGTGAGTGCATTATTTCAACAGTTCGGTTAAAGATGCTTTCGTGCCGTTTTAAACAGTCTAGAGATGGGACTCGATTTACCCATCTCTTAAGTTTACCGGAGTCTTATCTTATTTGATGTTTGGTTTTAGGTTTGTTGGTGTATGTTCCATTAGGTGGTTTTTCCCTATTGGTGTTATTGGTTATGTAGTTTGTTAGATTCATATGGCATGTCATATGAATTAGTGGTTGTTCAAGCGTTTGCTTGAGGTTAATGTGACACTTCAGTCACATTCCATTGTACTTAACTGTTTTTTGGGATTAATATATTTTACCGGGGTGAAGTCCCTTTTACCCAAAAAAAGACCATCCCACAAGCTTATCTTGACCTAGAAATTGTGCACCACCTGAAGTACTTTTACGTGTATCAAGACACCCTGCATGATCAGAATCTGAATAGGCCGTTAGAAAGAAACCGATTTCCCTCGGATACCAGAGTCCCATGTGAATGGTATTCTTAAGGTACCGAAAGATCCGTTTAACCTCCTTGAGGTGCTTTTCAGTGGGTCGTGCTTGATATCGTGCACAATAACATGTAGCATGATGAATATCAGGTCTGCTTGCTGTCAAGTACATGAGGGACCCGATCATGGAACGATATCTCGTTTGATCTATGGGTAATCCCTCCAAATCAGCATCTAGGGATGTGGTTGATAATGGTGTCCCAACGGGGTCACATGATGTCATACCGTGCTTTATGATTATCTCTTGACAATACTTGGCTTGGTTAATAAAGATGTCACTTGGGGATTGGTGAACTTGAATTCCTAGAAAGAATTTTAGTTCGCCCATCATAGACATTTTGCATTACTTTTTCAAACCATTTTGAGAGTGTTGGGTTTGTAGACCCGAAAATAATGTCATCAACATAAATTTGCACAAGCAAAATGTCATCCCCATATTTATAAGTAAACAAAGTTAAATCAATGGAACCTTCTGAGAAACCTTTGGAGACCAAAAATTTCGAGAGCTCGTCGTACCACGCCCTTGGAGCTTGCTTGAGTCCATAAAGTGCTTTGTGGAGACGATACACCTTGTCATGATAATGAGGATTGACGAATCCTTCCGGCTGCGTGACATAGACTTCTTCCTTCAAAGGACCATTAAGAAACGCCGTATTTACGTCCATTTGATAGACAATGAATCCCTTATGTGTAGCATAAGCAAGAAAAATCCTGACCGCTTCCATTCGAGCTACTGGTGCAAATGATTCTTCAAAATCAATACCCTCTTTCTGTCCATACCCTTTAGCCACTAGCCTAGATTTATTCTTGATGATCGTGTTCTCTTCATCCATCTTGTTTTTCCAGATCCATCGAAGATTTAATGGTGTTACATCGTATGGTCTGTCAACAATTTCCCAGACTTTAAGTCTTTCAAATTGTTGAAGTTCATCCGTCATCGATTCAATCCAAACCATGATCAGCCATGGCTTCTTTGATGTTTTTCGGTTCGGCTGAACTCACGGCGAGTGCGAACATACAAACATCGCCATCGGTGTGAAGCTGTCGTCTTGTACGAACGGGCTGTGAAGGGTTTCCAGTTACATGAACCAAAGGATGATCTCGGGTCCAATGATGTGTTGAAGGATGTCGTTGGTAGAACGTATGCATATTTGACGGATCAACATGGCGAGTAGAAGACTCTCCAGTTTCGTGTACCGGTGTACCGAATGGGTTGATAAATTCGTCTTCGTCAGATAATGCATCGTCTGCTTGATTTGTGTTATCTGGAGCAATGATAGTAGTTGTGGATGTTGTAGGATCGATGGTTGTAGTGATATTCTGAGGAGGTGAATCTGCAGCAACCCGTGTTGAAGTAGATGAAGTTGTATCCGGTTGTTGACAATGATCGGTATCATCATTCTTATCATGAGTGACAGCAGAAGACTTCGATACAACTTGTTTCTCCCCCGTGAAATATTCATCATACATTGGTCCATATAACATTTCCAACTCTTCAATTGTCGTGTCGATTGTCATATCATCTCTAGGAACATTTTCTGGAACCAGCGTTGAACTTGACGGTTCATTGTTGTGGTCTTGAGTTCTGAGTTCCGTGCGGTTGTGAATGGAAGTCGTTTGTCGTTGTGGATCGGGACTTAAAATGTTTTGTTCAAGTGCCATTTCTTGTAATTCATCAAATCGGATGTGAATAGTCTCGAGAATCAATTTTGTTCTCTTGTTGTACACTCTATATCCCTTAGACTGAGTTGCATATCCCACAAGAATACACGCATCACCTTTTTCTTTCATCTTATCCAAATTTTCACCATCTCGAATAATGTAACAGGTACATCCAAAAACATGAATGTGTTTGAGTGAAGGTTTTCGATCATGAATTATGTGATATGGTGTCTTTTCGTGTCTTGGGATAATTAAGGAGCGGTTTTGTGTGTAGCATGCGGTTGACACGGCTTCGGCCCAAAAGTATAGTGGAAGTTTTGAAGCGGACAGTAATGTTCGAGCAGCCTCAACTAAAGAACGGTTTCGTCTTTCAACAACACCGTTTTGTTCGGGTGTTCGAGCAATAGATGTTTCATGTTCAATCCCTTCGGCTTCAAAATACTTTCTCAAATTTGAATTCAAAAATTTTGTACCTCTGTCAGTACGAACCACTTTAACTTGAGCTTGAAGACCACGTTGTATCAGTTTAAGGAAGCTAATGAGAACTTCGGGTGTTTCATCCTTGGACCTCAAGAAGTGATTCCATGTGTACCTTGAGTAATCATCGACAATTACCAGAATATATTTCTTTCCATTGTTACTCTGAACACGCATGGGACCACACAGATCCATGTAAAGAAGATCTAACCGTCCTTTAGAGCTTGGTGTGGTCTTTGTTTTGAAGCTACTTCGTTTAGATTTACAAAGTTCACAAGAAGAACAAAGATGATCGTTGATGAATTTCAAGCTTGGAAGGCCTCTCACAATATCTTTCTTGGAAAGCAAGTTAATGGTATCAAAGTTGAGATGAGAAAGACGTTGATGCCATAACCATGCCTGAGTCGTTGAAGCTTTAGCCATGAAGCAAATTGGAGTTGATGAAGTTGTGTCTTGAAGTGAAATTGTGTAAAGATCAGTACCCCGTGTACCGGTAAGTAAGTCATTCCCATCATAATCACGAACAAAACATGTCTTCTTTCTGAAAGCAACTTCCAAATCCGCATCACAGAATTGACCAACCGAGAAAAGATTGTGATTGAGCCCTTCGACGCAGTATACCCTTTTGATCGTAATATTCCCCTGAACCAGATCTCCATATCCTAGGAACGGTGCAAATTGATCATTTCCGAATGGGACCGTACCCAGGAACTTCTCCACGAAGTTAATTAGAAGCTTGAGATTCCCCGTCATGTGCTTCGTGCATCCGGAGTCCAGTATGAAGAGAATTATTTGTATCACCTGCAGAAGAGTTAGAACACGATGGAGCATTTGCTAAATTGGATACCACAGTCTTTGTGATTATATAATCATTAGTGTCCTTAGCAACATTTAAAGGCATACTAACACTCGTAGTCACATTTTCTGTCCTAACTTTAGGCATCCATTTATATCTGGGAGGACATTGATTAGCAAACCACCATTTCCAAGACTTACTAGCAGACTCATATAATTCCTTAATTTTGCTTCTAGGGTTCTTAATGGTGGAGTCTGATGCATTACTTTTCTTAGTGGGGGTCGCACCAGAATGGTTCACTTTGCGTTTTGGTTTACTAGCACTAATAGGCATCGCAACTTGCTTTTTAGTTCTAGTATCTACGCCTTTGACTTTATTCATAGCACACATAGAATGATTAGCATTAGCACACTTTCCATATTTGACACAAACAAATTTCACGTTCATAGCATTCAAATCATTCACATCATTCAAATCGTCATTACATGCGATAACAGACTTTTTATTCTTAAAAACATTCAAATTCCTAGGGTGTTCTTCTACTTGCTTCATCTTCCCTTGATTCTTGTGTTTCCAGACCTTATCATTCACTTGAGTGCTCTTAAGCTGAGGCCGGCTAACACTAGTAGTTGAGACTATTCCTGTAGTAGAAGACACACGAATATTAGTGTTTCTAGAAGTCTGAGGCGATTGAATAACTTTGTTTGTGGGCTTAGTGGTCATTCTATACATCCCTGGTTTAATCACCTTAGTGTGCTTAACGCTTGGTGCTATGGCATTCCTTATGGGTTGATTTTGTGGTAACCTTTCCTTTCCATCTATCTTGGGGGCAAACACAGGTTTTGCAAATGAGGAATTTGATAAAGCAGATGGTTTTCCCAAGATAGAGGATCTATTCACTTTAGAAGCATTGGGTTGTCTAACAATAGGTTTCTTAATGCTAGGTTCCACGATTTTCCCACCCATTTTAGCAACGAGTTTCTGCAACTCTGCTATCGCTCTGTCCCTGTCTTGTAACTGAGCTTTCAACCCTTTAATTTCCAAATTATGTTCATTCATTTCTCGAAACATTTGGGAAAGTTTTTCTTGCAATTTATTATCATGTGGAAAACTACCAACGTCTTTTTGCAAAGCAAGTTCAAGTGAATGACAATGTTTTTGAAGGAAATCAGTTTTGTGTTGAAGTAACTCAAAAGCCTTTTTGTCAACATTTTCTTTACGTTTTGAAAGCTCAATTTCAAGACGTTCACATTCTTTGATCTTATCAAGATATTTGCATGCAACATCAGAATATTCATCAATATCAGCACAAGATGTAAAATAAGCACACATAACATCTTTAGAAACACATTCTTGCAATAGTAAATCATATTCATCTGAAAATTCAGACTTCTCCATTTGAAGATCTTCAATGTGTTTCTCAAGAGATTCAACATATTTTACATCATCATACATTTCAGTCCGAATGAACTCCTCAAGTTGAAGAACAGTTTCTTTAATCAACGCCGTGTTAGGAATTAAGAGTTCTTTCACAAGCAAGGTAATATCTTGAGGAATCAGACGTGTCCACTCAGCATTTTCACGTTTTGCCCAGTCTCTTTCAACAATGGATTTAACATTATCTATGTGGTGTTTAAGAATACCTAATGTTTTCCTACTCTTGCTTTTAGATTCATCTAGAGGGAGGTAGTTTATGTATTGTAAACATTAGATTTCTTAGGGCAAATGCTTTCTTCCATTGAATTCTCTTTTGTTTGCATTCTAGGAACACTTCCTCACGAGTTTTGTGAGTTTGTTTGTTGAAAAGGCCATAAAGACTATTCTCATAAGCGTAATTATATGGTTTCACAAACTCCTTATTAACAAGTGGTTGACTATCATCGTCCCAAAGGGCAGTCTCTTCACTCTCAGCACTAATAGGCATGCTATCAAGATCAGTCCTTTAAGTCTCATCAAGATAAAGATGCGGGTTCGCAGCTTGAGCTTTGGCAAGATACTCAGGACTTTCAAAGCTAGCTTGACCCTTAAACATAGATGGAGGTGCTAGCATTCTTACGATTGAATAGAATCATGCGTTTTATAAACAACGTTTTTCAAAAACTCTACTTGTGCTTGTAGTTTCGTTACTTTGTCGGTTTCCTTATCATATCTACTTTTGAAGTCTTGTTTTAACGCATCTACCTCTTGTTTCTTATCCTCAAGAATTTTAGCAGAATCTGTAGTGGTCATAGAGAGCTTTTGTTCAAGTTCATTAACTTTGGTATTGGCAAGGTACGTTTTTTGACGTTCATCCACTAAGAAAACATTATATTGACGCTTCTCTTTGGCTAGTAACTCAAGAGTTGTATTGTGTTTGTTTTCAAAATCGTCCTTTTGACTTTTTAACGTACTTCCCTTGTACCCCTCAAGCTCTTTGGTTTTCTGAAGGAGCTAATCTCTATAGCTTTCAGTCATCTCAGTAGATTTGATAAGAGCAGCTTTGCATTCTTCAAAACTTTGAGTGAGCGTAGCGTTTGCCTTCTTTAATTGCTTTTGACTCTTTTAATTTTCAGTGACATCTTTTTGTAAAGTAGCAATTAAATTAGCAAGCGCAATACGTTCCTCTTCATCATATTCATTTGCATGTTGATCATCCTTAGACTCATTATTGCACATGTCTGATGAATCGGGTGTGGTATTGCTATCAACCGTTTCCATCATACATGTGTCATTAATGGCATTGGGTAGATCACTATGCTCAGGAATATCACCAAACACATTATATTCATCAGTAGTGTGTACCTTATCGATTGGCTCAGTGTCAAAGATAGGGCCATTGTCATCTTCAGTGACTTTGAGAACTTCTTCAACCTTTGCCATGTATGAGTAATGTGCATCGAGCTCTTGATCAGAATCTTCATCATCGGTATCATCAAGCATTGCTCCTTCCTCAGCTGACAATTTAACCCCTGCTTCCATTTTCTTGCGTAGCAGCATCTTTTCCTTATGATAACCAGAGTCTCTGACCCGTTTTGGCTTCCTGCATTCCTTTGCCATATGCCCATAACCTTGGCAATTAAAACATTGAATCCCACTCTGCTGAACCACTTGACTTCCAACCGTTTCCCTATTCCCAGTAGCAGCAGCAATCCTCTGAGTATCATACTTGGCAGTTTGTCTATCATACCTTGCAGAACCCTCAACATGTGTTGGATTATGTCGATCATACCTAGAAGGACTTTCACCACGTCGACGTGTGTCATACCTTGGAGGACTCTCAACATATCGGTTCATTGTGTTAGATGAAGTACGAAGATTGTTGTTGGTGGGTTTGTAGATTTTCTTGTAAGTCTTCATTATGAAAGCAATTTGTTGTTTCATCTCTCGGTTCTTTTGAGCTTGGTCTTCATCACTATCTTCTTCAGAGGATGACTCAAATGGTGGTGATGGTGCTCTTGGCACTTTACCTCGAGATTTTGTGGATGATGAAGACTTAGATGATGTGGAAGATCGTGGTGATGATGATGTAGTGGAATATGGCTTAGGAGCACGAGAGTTATGACTTTGAACATGTTGAGTTGTAGTCACTAAAGCAAGTGGATTAGCCGTCTTGGCAACACGTTCAGCTCGAATCTCATTTGCTTCATTCTGAAATTGCTTCAAGATGTCAAAGAGTCGATGATATGAGACCTCGTCTAACTTTTCTTGTTGTTTCACCAAAGTGACGAACCGTGTCCACTCGAGTTGAAGTTGTTGAAGAAATTGGACATTGACTTGCATGGTGGAGACTTGCAGATTATTTCTTGTCATGTCATTCATCATCTTATAAAACCTGGAGTAGTAAGAGTCAATTGATTCTCCATCCCTTGAAGTAAACTTGCCAAAATTCCAAAACAAGTTTGTTTTGACATCTTGTTTGTTGAGTGATTCTCCTTGTTGCAAGCGTTCAATAGCAGTCCACATTTCATGTGCTATCAGGCATGCATCAACCGTGGAATAAATGTCATCTCCAATCCCACTTAGAACCATATAGATGGCTTCCTTCTCCGCATCATGCCAAGCACAATTTTCAGGTGTGAGATCGGCTCTTGTTTCATCACGTTCACTTGTAGGAATTGGATCAGTAGTATCTATGGCTGCTCTTGGAGGAATTGAGATTTTCTTGAATACATATGGTCCATGAGTAATACATTTTCTCAAGGCATCACCATTGGGTCTTGTATCAAGATATCGTATGAAACGTGATTGCCATTGAGCATACCTACCAGACACAAGCATTGGTGGTCTCTCTTTATTCCCCGCCACCATGATATTGTTGTTTGTGACACGATATTCTTGAGTGGAATCCATCTCAAAATGAATGTGGAGTGAATAGGATCTTAAGTAGATGAAATTGTGAAAAGATTGTGGTTGAAACTTGACGAAATTGTGAAGAAAATTTATCCGGAAAAACAATCACTTATCCGGAATAGTCTCCTCAGTATATCCGGAATAAAGTTAGTTGAGTTATCTGGAATAATAAAGAATGATGCTTATCCGGAATCCGTGTAGGTCTTCTTATCCGGAATAATTGTTCTTCACCCTATCCCGAATACTTAAAAACGTGCTTATCCGGAATAAATCTTTATAAGTATATCCGGAATATTTTCCTTAACCTTATCCGGAATATTTTCCTTAACCTTATCCGGAATGTTTTCTTATCCGGAATCAATTTATCGTCTTATCCGGAATCCGTCCTTTTGTTGCTTATTCGGAATATATCCGAGTGATTATCCAGAATGTTGAAGAAAAGACGTGTTATCCGGAATGAACTGGAGCAGCTTATCCGGAATCCTAACCTTTTGAGGTTTATCCGGAATACCTGATGGTCCGCTTATCCGGAATCCACAGCAAAAAGTGCTTATCCGGAATCCTCCTGTCTCGCTTATCCGGAATACCTCGCAACACTACCTTATCCAGAATCAACAACTTCGGCTTATCCGGAATAATTAAACCCTTTTATTCCGGATAAAGACTCAAACTTTTCAAAACCGTGATTAAGCCAAACTTTCCGAAAATTAAACCAAATTTAGCAACTTTTTAGAAAAAATCAAGAACAATGATAAACACAAATTCCTACCACAACTATGCAGGCAATTTGTATATAGATTTTGAGCTTGAAAACACAAATCTTTTTGATACGAAATGATTTTAAAGATGAAAATCACACGAAATCAAAAATAATAACCACAAACTAAACACACATCTACCCCATGACGATTGATACCAAATGTTGTCCCTAATAATATGATGATAGATTAATATATGAGATGGAAATGATATGAGTTTTAGAGAGAGAAAGTAGTGAGAGAAAGTAAAGAGAAGGAGAGGATTAACTTGTAGAATATTAGATTAAGAAAGATTAGAGTTACAAATGATCATCCCACCCTCCTAACATGCTAGGAGGGTAGTATATATAGTCCACCCACATGCGGGCTTTAATGCACCATATATTGGGTCGGGCTTGTCTTTTGGACTTTAACTAGTTTAAATCCAAGCCCATAAACCACGACTAATTAACTACTTATTACAACATTCTAATAAATATTACAATAGAAACCTATGACCGAACATTATTGTTTGACTCAATATTTTGAGGCTAACAGTGAATTAAGGGAAGATGTCTACGTAAGCCAACCTAATGGATTCGTCAACTCGGAGTATCCTAATCACGTGTACAAGCTCAAGAAGGCTCTTTATGGGTTGAAACATGCTCCACGCGCGTGGTACGATCTTCTATCGTCTTATCTTATCTCGGAAGGCTTCTCCAAAGGCAAAGTGGACCCAACATTATTCATTCTCAAGGAGGACAACGACATGATCCTGGTACAAATTTATGGTGACGATATAATTTTTGCTGCCACTACTCAAAGACTGTCTGACTATTTTAAGAAAATCATGTCCACACGTTTTAAGATGTCGATGATGGGAAAATTTTCATTTTTCTTTGGGTTGCAAATTTCTCAAAATCCTAGAGGCATCTTTATTAATCAATCTAAATATGCTCTTGAATCGTTGAAAAAGTATCATTTTGAAAACTGTGACCCCATGGATACTCCTATGGTGGAGAGATCCAAGTTAGATGAGGATAGGGATGGGATTGCTGTCGATCCTAAACTTTACCGTGGAATGATCGGCACCCTTCTCTATCTGACTGCTAGTAGGCCTTTTTGCAATTTGCTATATGCATGTGTGCCCTGTATCAGGCTAGGCCTACCGAAAAGCACTTACATGTTATAAAAAGGATATCTCAGTATCTTAAAGGAACACTTAATCATGGTCTATGGTATCCGAAGGATTCCTCTATTGCACTAATATCATACACAGATGCGTATTATGCTGGGTGTCAAGATACTCAACGTAGCACTTCTGGCAGTTGCAACTTCTTGGAGATAGACTGATTAGTTGGGCATTCAAAAGGCAGAAAAGCGCTGTGATATCAAGTACAGAGGCTGAATACATTGCTATGTCCGGTTGTTGTGCTCTTGGATGAGATCACAATTAACTGACTATGGTCTTGGTTCAACAAAATCCTGATGTACTGTGACAACAAAAGCGCCATTTCCCTTTGCTGCAACTACGTTCAACACTCCCGGGCGAAGCACATTGACATACGCTACCACTTTATCAAAGAGCAAGTACAAATTGGAGTAATCGAGCTATATTTTGTCAACACTGAGTATCAGCTGGCGGATATATTCACAAAGGCCTTAGATCGAGGACGTATCGAGTTTTTGATCGAAAAGCTGGGTATGAAATCATTCTCACCGGCAACACTTAAGGAGTTGGCAGAAGAATCTACAGAATAGTGGTGGTAAACTATTCTAGAGTATCCTTTTATCGTGATCTTGTATATTATCGTATATATATAAAAAAATCATCAAAAGAAAAATACAAAAATATAAAACATACAAAAACCATAAAAATTATAAAATCAAGAAAATCCAAAAATATTTTTTTTTCATTCTTAAATCGGGCATGCCTTTTAGTACGATAATATTTACGGCCTTAGAAATGTCGATTAATATTGACACGGCGCCATAAATAGAGTCCGTGTGAAAGTTGTAAATATTTTAAAATATGCCCACATAGCTTGTAGTTATTTCTGACTGCAACCCGCTTTTCGCATTAAAGTCACGTATTTCTTTTGAAAACGTTGGCTCACAACGGGAATTATTTTCTCGGGGAAGGTTTACTTTAAAACCTTGTAAGGGATCAAGTTTACTTTATAACTTGTTCTAACACAAATTAGTGTACGCTTCAGTGCACTTATTTTGTTAAATTAAGAGAAATCTTATTGCCACCAGAATCGTTCCATAAAATCACTACACAGAAAAGGTCTTCATAGATATTTGTCTCTTTAAAAAACAATGACTACAACTCTTTAAATAGAAAACGGGTCAGCGTTTAAGGGGGAGCAAATATCAAATCGTTTTTGAATTGGTCTTCTAAAAGTATTTTGCAGAAAAATGCAACACGATCTATGGTTTTTTCTTTATGTGCTATGTGCGCCTTATGTGGAATATGCATTGGCCTTAGGTCATATCATATGCCTTATGTCATATCGATAGAAACGTTTGTGGTGTGTTTATGTTTACACTTTAAGATAATTCGGGGTACGAGGGGTTGTTAACTTGTTTTTAAAAGTTTCATTCACTCTTGTTTAACTAGGGGGACCAAAGTGCAAATCTTGCAAACTTGGTTTGAAAATTTGACCAAGTCAAATATCCCCCCCTCCCCTCTTTTTCTTTTTCATCGCAACACACACAACACCACCACAACTTTGCTGCCATTAACAAAGCTCGACCAACCTTCGTTTATTGTGCCATATCTGCTATATTATCTAGGTATTTATCATCATTCGTGTTTTCCATGATCTTTTATTGCTTAAACATTACAAAGGAGTCCTATGTATCGATTACCATATTAGGGTTTCGTTTTGATGTGTGCTTAAAAAGTGAAATTGATAGAGGCGAAATGATTGTATTGCCTTTATAAACATTGGTCTTGCTCAGTTTTGCTTGTATCATCGTCTATGTCCTGAAATCAAAGGATCAAACGTTGCATCGTAATATTCATCTTATATTGCGATGACTTTCCCACTCCTTTATTGCGATGACCTGATTGCGATGACTGTATTGCGATGACATTGCGACACGTTATTGCGATGACTCGTTGCGATGAGTTATTGCGATGACTCGTTGCGATGAGTTATTGCGATGACTTATTATGATGAGTTATTACGATGACTTATTGCGATGAGTTATTGCGATGACTGATTGCGATGAGTTATTGCGATGACTTATTGCGATGAGTTATTGTGATGACATCATTACGATGAGTTATTGCGATGACTCCATTGCGATGGATTATTGCGATGACTTCATTCCAATGACGATATTGCGATGACATTCCGATGACCACATTGCGATGATGACATTTCGATGACATAACTTAGTATTCTAATGGACTTTAATATTGCGATAGGTGGAACTTATAGACACATTGATAGATTAAGTGTTGTGAAACATAAAAAATGCTAAGTGTCGTTTCTTCTCAATCTGTTACAATAACAAATACAGCACTTCAAATAAAATGTCTGTGGTATATTGTCATGTATTTAGGTGTTTATCTGAATGTCTGATTGTATTTCCTATGAACTATATCTGTAATATTATAATATGTGGTGGCATTTGTTGTGATATTTACATGGATTATGAGATATATATATATGTATGTATATATCAATTATGTTTGTACTATCTAAGCAGGAATATGTCGATCATCGAAGAACAACAACTGCAACTTGATCTTATACTACCGTCTGAAAGACGACTTTGATCCATCTCTTGCTGCCTTCAAAGTCGCAATGGATATACTAGACATGTCACCGATAAAGGATGCCTTACGAACTAGTGCACCAGTTCCTGAAGTTTACATGCACGAGTTTTGGTCAACTGCGACAATCTCACAGGACATACAACTCTCAAAGAAGAATATCACCTTTATGCTCAATAACAGGGAAATGATGCTTGATTTGAGTCACTTTCGGCAATTGTTCAAGTTTCCTAGGTTAGCAAAAGGAGAAAAGTATGTGCCTAACCCAGATACAAATGAAGTGATTAGAGTACTTAAAGCTCTGAAGTATGAGGGTGAAATTGTTAATTTATCTCAGTTTAACACCTCACACATAGGGCAACCATGGAAATCCATTATTACTATCATAGTCAAGTGCCTCACTTCAAAGCTTCATGGATCAGAAGTAATGAGACCCCCTCAGGCTCATGTATTTTAGGGACTTCACACTAGAGCTAAAGTGGATTACGCACTATTACTTTGGGAAGAATTCTGCTATCAATTTATAGGCACCAAGAAGAAGTCTTCGCATCTTCCATTTCCACGGTTCACAAAGCTCATAATTAATCATTTAATGAAGAGTGACCCAGCCATTGATACTCGTGGGAATTTCTTCTACCATACCCAAGACAGAGACTGTGTGTTGGACACTATGTTTGCTGATAATCATTCTACAAAGTACTCACTCCTCCAGCTCTAGTGCCCAATGTACTAATCAATGAAGGGATTAAGGACAGTGAACCATACAAAAGGATGCTCAGAGACATTGAAGCACAAATGAAAAGAGCAAACGTCGATCCTTTTGATAAGTAAACCGGTAAATGGAAGAAACAGGTTGCCAAGCATCAAAAGATTTATTCACCCAAAGTGAAAAGTAAAGCGAAAGAGCACCTCAATGATTAAGATGACGAAGAAATATATGAGATGATCAGAACTGATGACGAAGAAGAAGAGCAACAGCTGATAAGAAAGGCAAAAAAGCCAAAGAAAAACAAAGGTAAAGAAAAACGTATTGATGAAGACGAACCTGCTCAAGAAAATATCTCTCAAGACAAACATCTGCGTCTCACACTTAGGAAGAGCAGAGAGGAGGCTTTCGCGAAATCAAAAGGTTCAGGCTCCACACCAGCTGATGACTTAGATGAATTTGGCGAACCTGATGATGATATTTACTTTTATGAATATCCTAATGATGAATATGTTGGTACATTCAACTTTGAAAGTCTTGAGCATAGTGAAGAGGGTGGTGGCAGTAACAACACAGAAATAAACACACTGTACCATGATGTTAATATCACCACATCATTACCGGCACCAACTTGTACTGTGATTTCAGAAGATGCTCATGCGACTCTCATTCCATCAACACAACTCTAAAGTAAGTCTACTTCTGGTTCGGATGATGTTATGAAATATCTTAATATTGAAGGGGAAGGCGTCGACGCCACGAATACGGATCCCTCGACGAATGAGAATATGGTGGACGTTCCTATAACTTCAGTTACAACAACTACCATTCCACCATTTACCCCCCCCCCCCCCCCCCCTCGTTCATCACCAATGTCATCACACCAACTCCCACACCTGAACTCGTTGAACAACCTATACCAACTACCGCCCCAATGAATGAACCAACACCACCACCAATCATCTCACAACAAGTACCAACCACCGCCCAAGTAACTATAACAACACCGCCACCAATCCTCGAACAACCTGTATCATCCATAACCTCTCTAACACTAGTGGTTACACCTCCTCCATCAACTATAGTACAACAAGTATCATCCACCTCCAATCCATTTCTCACGGTGAATGATCCACTAATTCAGAACCTTCAAAAACAATTGGAGGATCAGGCAAAACAAATTCAATTGTTGAATGAAAGGATACCTGATGAAGCCCTCAGAGAACAGCACAGTGACGAGTCTAAACTCAAGAAGATATCTGACACTATCTCAAAACTTACAAGTCAGCATAAAAAGCTTCTTAAAGAAAAGGACGCACGTGACAAAGAAAATGTTGCTTTTATCAATTCCATTGATGCACACATGACCAACATCATTCAATGTGAAGTGAATTCATATGTCGATTAAGAGCTCCCACAAGATTATCTGATCTTCAATTAATGAAATTGTTAGAAACTCGATTGATCTATATGGGCTCTAAGACAACGAAGAAAAACGCAAACTTCTGCATTATCTCAAAAAGGCCATCATTGAAGATACACCTGAAGATGATGAAGAGTCTGAGAATGAAGATGAAGACGAAGACGATGTCAAGAACGAAGAAAATGAGGGTAATGGAAATGAGGATAAAGATGGAGATGATGGTAAAAATGATGATGATGAGGATAAAAATGAGGATGATAGGGATGAGGATGATGATGATAATTGTGATGGGAATGGTATGGGAAAGAGTGATAAGGGCGAGAATACGGGTAAAACTGGAGAAGAGTCAAAGCATGGTGAAGAGGATAAGGAATTTGAGAAGGGTGTTGAAGAAGAAGAAGAAAGTGGTACTGGAACCAAAGAAAAGGATGTGGATGTAGCACCAACAGAGAGTGAACAAGAAGAAGACGAAAGAGATGATGAAACCACTGACAGCAGCAAGGAGGATTCTCCATGCATATCACTAAACAGTGATGATGGCAATAGAGAAAATCGTCAAAAGAACCTTCATGGTACCTTCATCTCCAGAGAATCTCAAACTAAAGACACAGGTATGTCCACTGCACTGGTTACTACTACTGTTTCTCCTATAGTACATGAAGAACCTATGCATGAAGACGAACCTCAAGTGTCTATGCATGAAAAAAAACCTCAAGTGTCTATGAATGAAGACAAACCCCAAGTGTCTATGCATGAAGACGAACCCACAATGTCTATGCATGAAGATGATTCTACAATACCTCACTCTCCACCTCGTACAACGGAACAACATTACTCTGACATGGAAGTCGAAGACCTAAACATATCGAAACCGACTTTTGTTGAATCTCTTGTCATAGACGAGACTGTATTGGAGCAACAATGGATTACCAATGCAGCACCACGACATCCTTTCTCAACGGCAACAGAGATCGAGCTGACTCAATTCCTCAACAATCCAATCGACTTTTCTGCTTTCCTTATGTATACTCACAGGAGACCCACTATGACTCCAGATCTTCTCAAAATGTCAGCCGCAGATGTAGATTTCTTTGATTCCATGAAGATCGGCAACAATGAGGCTGAATATCACATCAATGAGCTTGCAAAGGCCGTGAAAGCGACGATTTTCGGGATTCAGACTCTAGTGTTACAGCCTCTCACACCTACAGTTATTGCCGGTTCTAAAACTATTCCACTGGAATATTTTGTCTGTCATGATCTCGAGTACCTAGAAAACGACACGAAAAAATATGCTACATCACTCACCATGGTCAAGGCTATAAATCCGGAGAATGTACCTTGGATTGAAGACAAAGTACCTGATGCTCTATGGTGAAGGAAGTTGTTAAAGTTTTACGACCCTCACGCAGCACTTGGAATTTCTCACCGGAATACAAAGAAGAGGTTATCTTACTACCACTTCCATCGTGCACAACCAAGTTATCCTATTCAATCAGATCGTAGAATTAAAAGCATACAAGGAGCCACCACTCATACTGTATTTGGTTATGACTATTTGAATGTCATTCGTTTCAAACGCATCGATGAAAAAGAATACAGAATTGATGAAAGTAACCTCCAGTACCTTCGCCTTGAAGACATTGAAGATCTTCTACTGATATTGGCTCAATAAAAAGTCAATCACTTATCTCCTGACATGGTAATTGCATTAAGTTCAAATCTTCGCCAGTTCACTCGAAGGATCATCATTAAACGTCGAGTTTAAGACTTTCAACTTGGTGTGGAGAGTTACCAACAGAAGCTAAACTTGCAACGTCCTCATACAACTCCGCTCAGTCAATACCACAGAGAAAAATTGTCATACATGGGAACTCTGAAACCGGAAGCAGGGATATTTTATCAGAACGAGACAGGAGTCACGCAACGTTTAATTTGTGGTTGGTGATTAAGCAAAAGCTAAAGACGCAGGATAAGGTTTACTTGTGGGATGTTTCGGGCGCTTTGGCTACTTCGTGTTGTTTATGTGATATGCAGCCGGATTCCCATGATCACTTGTTTTTTGAGTGTTCGTTCTCACATCAGGTTTGGAATAGAGTTCGTATGGTTGCTGATTTTGGATGCTCTAGTCTGCATTTCAGTCAAATTATGGCGCACATTCTTCCTTGGGCAAGGCGGAGGACTACTAGGAGCGTCGTCTCAAAGTTGATTTTGTCTGCAGCGGCGTATTTCATTTGGCAGGAAAGGAATTGGCGTTTGTTCAAATTGGTGAAGAGGACGGTGGACCAAGTTTGTGAGTGCATTATTTCAACAGTTCGGTTGAAGATGCTTTCTTGTCGTTTTAAACAGTCTAGAGATGGGACTAGGTTTACCCATCTCTTAAGTTTACCGGAGTCTTATCTTATTTGATGTTTGGTTTTAGGTTTGTTGGTGTATGTACCATTAGGTGGTTTTTCCCTATTGGCGTCATTGGTTATGTAGTTTGTTAGATTCATATGGCATGTCATATGAATTAGTGGTTGTTCAAGCGTTTGCTTGAGGTAATGTGACACTTCAGTCACATTCCATTGTACTTAACTGTTTTTTTGGGATTAATATATTTTACCGGGGTGAAGTCCCTTTTACCCAAAAAAAGTTTGTCATACATGGGAACTCTGAAACCGGAAGCAGGGATATTTTATCAGAACGAGACAGGAGTCACGCAATTTATGAGATTTTCCGAACTACATAAATTCAGTTATGGCACACTCAAACACGTTCGTGATGACCTGACTGTTCTCAATGTCGGACTACCGCTTCCAGCAGTTAAGTACAGATGGACAGACCAATGCAAGAAAGGTGCTAGGTACGCGATTAAGAAGATCGAGGAAACATTAAGGAAGCGTCGGTTGATAAGAAGTCTGGAACGATTCGTAGGTGGAAGACCATATGGAGCGCACCACAGGCTTACGAAACGATCTATTTAATATGGATCGTTTTCTCTCAGGTCAACTCCATATGTATTTATATTGTGAATATGTGAATATGTTTATAATAGGCTTTTGTGACATAGTGTAGTGCAAGAGTATGAAATTTTTCAAGAATTTCTCACGAGATTCCAAATCTTTCAAACATATCATACTTAAGCACTACAACTAACCCTCATTAATTTGAGGGGGAGCATTAATATGTTCTATGGCCATCAACCAATTTCATTTTTAACCCAAAGACCGGTTAATCCATTAATATCCAAAACATTAATGGTTAACATTTTGGATAAGGGGAGAAAATGGGATTAAGGAGACTTGTAAAACATATGTGGCTAAAAATGAAAAACGGCTTAATAGAAAATCCAACTTGATATATGCTACGCATATGTTAAAAGGGAGCATTTTGTTGACAAAAACACTAAAGGTACAAAAACTCTTGATATTTATATCACAAGTACCTCAGTGATTTTAAGGAATTTATCATGAAGAAGAATACTTACCCAAAACACACTTAATTCACGACGAATGTGGTGACAAAAGGGTGGTAGGACTAAGTATTAGTCCAATGATTCTTCCAGAACCGGAGGAATCTTCCCAAGGACAATTCCATAGTTAGAAAATAGAAGTCCTTAGGAAAAATGGAGAATGGATTGTGAACGAAGCTGAATGCCGACCAAATACTGATGCTAGCACTGGAACAATCACAACAAGGTGCTAGTGATGATGTATTGGTAATCATTGAAGGGGTTGAAGATTTAAAAAGAAATGTAAAGATAAAGGGTGTAAAGAAAGAAGCCCTCCTTACAACTTAGTAGAAACCGGGTCAACTCATCTTGAAGACAAAAGTATCATGGACCCAGTGAGACATTGCACAACCCCTCCCAGCCAACTCAAATATCTCTCAAAAGATATTTGTTTTAATGTCAAGGAGTTCAACACGTAATCTATCGGTTTATTCACTCCGAATAAATTGATATTGAAAAGGTGGCAATCCTCTCCAGCCTCCGCTCACCAAAACAAAATGCACTATTGAGTCTAGAGCCACGAGATCATCAAAAGTCTCATAAGGACACAATTTGAAAACAAGAAAGATTTTTATGAGTCCTATGCAATATTCTTGCAATATTACCAGAACATCTGAGTGATACGAAAGTATTACAATGAAGATGGAAATCCTGCTTGAGCCAACATCAAACAAGCTCATGGTAGGTGACACGTGCGGTTCTTTAAGAACTAATCTTGTGATAACTGGAAAGAAATGATGGTTTAACTCTTAATTGAGATTAAACTTGTTCCAGGGCCTAATACAAGGTTTTTGCCAAGTATAAAAATTTGTTCGTCTCGATTCAATTCGAATTGATTACCGGTTAAAAGTGCGACTCAGTCGTCTTTGGTGAAAAAAAAGAAAAGTTTGATTATCTATTTTTAATTAAAAAGTAAATGCAAGTCTAACGCTAGTAAAATAAAACAACTAATAAAAAGACTTGTATAGAAACAATTAATAAAACAAATAATAAAACGTGAATTAAAGCAAAACAATTAATAAAAATAAAACTAAACGAAGAAATTAACTATCGACTCGAAAATAAAGTTTACTAAATGAAACAGGAGGAAATAAAACTAAAATGGTACTTTAAAGCTAAATGAGGCAAAACCTAAAGCGGGTACTAAATAAAAGATAAAACTTAAACTTTACGAAAAAATATTAATTTTAAAATTAGACGAGAAATTCTACTAAAAATACGTAACTTTCAAAATTAAAATCGGAACAACTTTCAGATAAAACTAAACAATTACGGAACAATACTAATAAATAAACAAGCTAGCAGACAGGCAGCTGGAAGCTGCCAGCCAAGCACCTCAATTTGGCGGAAAAAATGTAAGCACCAAAGCACTCATGTCAAAATTTCGAAATCGCTACAGTACAATTCATAATTTTCATTTCTTCGCAATAGTTGTTATTTCAGAAAAAATTTCGGAATGTTGTTAAATCTTCGCAATATGTGTTTTTTCGGAATAAGTTCATTTTCAGAACTTATTTCGGACTTTTTGTTTTCAGAGTTTTCTTCGGAATAATTATTTTCAGAACTTTTTTCGGAATAATTTTTTTCAGAGTTTTTAACTTTTTCAGAAAAAGTAAGATTTTCAGAGAAATGGCATTTCAGAAAAAATAAAATCTTCGGAATATAAAACCCTTTTGCGAAGATACGATAGACAAATACAGTAACATTAAAAACTCACGAAATAAGCTAAAAATAAGCATAAATCAAATAAGCAATTAACTAAAACTTAATATAAAACACTTTTAAGAAAAACTAATTTAACCACAAATCAAAAACTTTAAAAACACTAATTAATCTAAATAATAAAAATCAACTTTCTATAAAATAAACTAATAAGCACTTATCTAAAAACTTAACCAAATTGATTTTTAGAAAAAGCTAATAAGCCAAAATTTAAAAACTTTTAAAAACACTAAGTAATAAAAATATTTAAAAACAACTTTTTATAAAAATTAACTAATAAGCACTTAATTAAAAATAAGAAAATTAACACAATAAGCACTAAAACACTATAAGCCATAAAAATCAAACACATAAAAAACAATAAGCACAATCAATCAAAAACATCAATCAAACAAGAACATGATTAAATAAACTACATGATCATCTAAATCAAAACAAGATTAAAAAGATAAAGAAAGGTAGAATGAGAATGATTAATTGAAAAAGCTTGAAATTAAGATGATTAAAGATTCAAATTACAAGATTAATGAAAAAGCTTAAAAAACATTAAAGAAAAGCTAGAGAGAGAAAGTATATTAATCTACTCCTAATCCTAAAACTAATCTACTCCTAATTTTCTAACCACCTCCTAATGACACATTAGGAGGGTATTTATAGGAGGAGTAAAATGTTGGTGCTTTCTTCCTTCTTTCATCTTGTCTCGACTCGATTTAAATTCTTTGTCTTTCTCGACGTCGTCTCGGGATTTGTCGATATAATTTGAACTCGTCTTATAATTTTCTTCTTTAATTAGACTTGGTTCTTCGACTTCATTAAACTTCCGTCTTTAGACTTTTTCTTCGATAAATCTTTAGAATAGGCCTTGGACTTCCGTTCTTTTTGCACTCTTGATCTTTTGACTTCGTCTTTTCTCGTTTTCTTCGATAAATGCCCGTGAAAGCCCGTGTTTTCTTCCTTTTTCATCTTTTGGTCCTAAAACACAATAAAAACACAAACCACGCATAATTCCGACATCTACGACATAAAATACACGTTTTAGCTTGGTTATTATTATAATTAAGTGGTAGAAGGATGGGTGTTTTCACACCTATCAAATCCCCTACACTTGTCCATTGCAATGCCCTCATGCAATGCATTAATTACAAAGCACGCTTTACATTTTTCATCATAATTAACCCACCTTGGCCTTTATTAAACATAAGACATAATTAAAGGAAGAAAAACAAATTAAGAGATTAAAGACTTACATTTGGGTTTTGGAATGTCGTGAATGATTATCATCCTCAAGTTTCACGTTCCCATACCAAGCTTAAAAACGAGATCATTGTTATTATAAGTTAGCAAACTAACATAAACTCATGTGGGCCAATTATACACTTGGACTCCCTTATTCCTAGGTGTATCTCTTATATTTTATTGTTGTCTTTAATGATCACGAGGATGCATTGTTGACTTATTTAGATAGTTATTTAGGCTGAAAATAAAGTAGTACGATTTAATTAATAGTTAGCTAAAGGATAAAATCTTTTAAAACTGCTTCTCGGGACCTCATAAAGTTCATATCTTGGCATAACTCGCTTCACGATTTGAGACCTTTCTCGGACCGATATTTGGCAGCGACTTCATACTTTGAATTTTAAGAGACGTTCTTGAAATTATGGTCTTCTCTTCATAATAGGAATTTCTTCACTTGAAGTTTTTAGAGATTCTTCATACTTGGACCACGACTTCTTCATTTTCCTCAAATCTTTATTTGGGATTTTGATTTACAACTATCCGCCTCCTTTTAGGACTTGGATCTATTTATCCTCATACCTTGCTAGGGTCTTTTCGGATAGACTTCTCCATGATCTTTAGGGGAGTATTTGCTTTTCGTCGTGTGTCTCGATCCTTCATATTGATTTTTGATAAATGATTCTTCACATCACTTTTGGATCTTTAGCAACAAAATGTAGCCCTCATGCCTTGTTAGGGCCTTTTCGGACTCGCCAATCTTCGCATCCCGCTTCAATAAGTTATGCCTTGGCTATGAACTCTAATTAATACCGAGCAACTTTTAAATGATCTTGGGCTAGAAGCTAAGTAATTTTTCAAATCGTACAACCTTATTTATTGCAATTAAATTTATTAACAAGCGATGGGAGAAAAAGCTCATAATCAACTCACATAAATTCATGAAAGAATACCAAACTTATAATTGACTCTATCATCTCTCGTTCTCCACAATTTAAAATCTCAAGGAATGAGACTCGTGGATGCTTAGCCAATTAAATCAAAGTTTTGGGTATTCAAGTCATCTATAGGATCTTGCAACTTCTTAGACTTTTTCAAGTTTAGAATTCGCATTTTAAAGGTCCCTTGATAAACGACTTTCTAGGATCAATTATAGGAACTTGCGAAAAGTTCTTGTTCTTAACTCGTGAGAGTTAAGACTTTCGCGTTTTAAAGTTCCCTATATAAAGCCTAGCAAAACTTGACTTAAACACGTTAAGGATACTAGCTAGAGTAAACTTAGATAAGTAAACTCGGGTTGAGTCAAAAGAATTCACAACGTTGAAAAATTAAAACCACTTTATTAAAAATTTATTCTAGCAAAGAAAGTAAATAACGATAACAAAGGAAAAACTACTGGGCCAAAATAGATTAAAAATTTTGAAAAATGTCGAAAAATTAGATTTTCCGGTTAAAATGAGGACAAATACAAGGAAAAGGCCACTTAACTTCGATAGAAGTCCCCCCTACACTTAATATAAGCATTGTCCTCAATGTTTAAGCATGTGGGAGTAAACTCCCCTACACTTAGGACATTGTGCACTTTGTTTAAATCTTGCTAAGGAAGAGACAACTAAAGTGATTCCTATTTTAATATTGAAAAATATAAAATAGAGAATTAAAAGAGTTTAGGATAAAACCGGGAAGATGGGTACACGGAATCACGGGTCGTCAAAAGTCATCAAGAATGTATCTTTGAAACCTCAAATCCCTGCACATGATAAGAAAGAAAACAACAAACACATACTAGGGTCTCCCCCTACACTTATTAGAAAAACAAAATAAAAGGATAGATAACTGGGTTGCCTCCCAAAAAGCGCTTGTTTTTGTTCACTGAGTCACGAGCCTGACTCGTCCCGAATTAAATAGTCCCTGGGGAAGCCTCGAATATAATACCGGGATCAAAGACCTTGTCCTCGTTCCCGGAGGATATTAATAAAGGAGAGGCCGGAGGATAAGTCTTAAAGGGTAGAAAAGTCCTCTCAACATACGAAAAGTATGTGAGGTTGTGATCCACGGGAGGTGGGGTAGGTAAAGGAAGCACATTGTCATCCCCCAAAGACAATGGATGTTGACCAAGCGGCAAAGCCGTAAAGTTATCACTCATAAAATAGTCAATGTCACCTCCCGGGTCAAATCACTCATCCGCCGTAATGGTGTCTAAAGGAGTGGATGAAAGGTGCTCGGGAGGGGGACTTGAGACAATACCTTCATGCAGCAAATTATCAAAAATAATATCCCCCTCCGTGTCATCATCATCAATACCCGGAGGTATTGAGGGAATGTCGATTTCCTCCATATTTGTATCATTATTCTCAACTGAAGTAATAGACGGAGGTAAAGACTCGGAAATAGGAGCAGGATTCAGCGCTTCAATCTTAGCAATAAGAAGATGAACTTTCAGTAATTTGTCGCGAAGAATAACGTCTTCCACCTCATCTACAAGACCAAGTTCAGTGGTGAACTTCTCGTATGTCGGAGAGAATAAATCAACATCGCCTTCATCGTCCGGAGGAGAATGAGAAATTTCAAAAGTGAAATTCTCATAGCATGGAGAAAAATCATCATCATTAAGAGCGACCTCTTCCATAGGCTCCACAAAAGTCGGCACATCACAAACCTCATCAAAGAACTTGTCGAGACCAAAATCACTAATCTCACTCGATGTATCACTATCCTTAGACGCATTAGGGATATCAAGAGTAGGAGTAGTAATCTCAAAAGATGGGTTGAGATTATAGATATCATCCTCGTCATCATCATAATAGTAGTATAGACGCACAAGAGGAGGAGTGTAATCACTAAGATTAGATACTTGTTCTTGTTGCTGTCGCTTTTTCTCCTCCCTTGCTTCGCGTATGCTAGCTAATTCTTGTTGAACGTATTGAAGTGTATTCAAAAATATGGCTCGTTCTTCTTCACACATTCCAACAGAAGGTTGATGATCGAGGGTGTATTGTGGGGGCTCAAAATTGTGAAAACTGGAATTATAGCATGGATGTGGCTCGTAGTAATTCATCGATTGAGAAGAATTAGAACACGGATTTGGTTCATAATAATCCATCGGTGAAGAAAAATGAGGACACGGATTTGGCTCATAATAATTCATTGGCTGACAATAAGAAGTATCGTGAGGGCCCCCACAATTGTTGCAACACGGGTATTGAGAGAAACCCGGTGCATTTTGTTGATATGCATCGTCATATATGGGAGAGGGTGAAATAGTGTCATTAGAAGAGAAGAATGAATTGAAATATGAACTGATCGAATTGCACGATAGACAACGGCCAAATTCGTAATTAGGGATATCCATTCCACACCGTTCGCATGAACACCATTGACAGGATTGACTACCAGAAGATGGTCTTCCACACCCTACACAGTCAACAAACGAATCCATTAAACACAATAGATAAGCAAGAAGAATATTTTTGGTGCAAAACTTTCGAAAAAGAAATGCTTTTTATGATTTTTTAAATGTTTTAGGGATTTTTGAAATTTTATATTTTTTTGAATTTTTGAAAATTTTTGGCAAGAAAATAACGTTCAAAAGTGAACGGATCCCAAAATCCAACGCGTCTCTCACAAAAAAACCGTTAATCTTCACGAAAAGAGCCGGCAGCGGCGCCATTTAAAACAAGGTTTTTGCCAAGTATAAAAATTTGTTCGTCTCGATTCAATTCGAATTGATTACCGGTTAAAAGTGCGACTCAGTCGTCTTTGGTGAATAAAAAGAAAAGTTTGATTATCTATTTCTAATTAAAAAGTAAATGCAAGCCTAACGCTAATAAAATAAAACAACTAATAAAAAGACTTGTATAGAAACAAATAATAAAACGTGAATTAAAGCAAAACAATTAATAAAAATAAAACTAAACGAAGAAATTAACTATCGACTCGAAAATAAAGTTTACTAAATGAAAAAGGAGGAAATAAAACTAAAATGGTACTTTAAAGCTAAACGAGCCAAAACCTAAAGTGGGTACTAAATATAAGATAAAACTTAAACTTTACGAAAAAATATTAATTTTAAAATTAGACAAAAAATTCAACTAAAAATACGTAACTTTCAAAATTAAAATCAGAACAACTTTCAGATAAAACTAAACAATTACGGAACAATACTAATATATAAACAAGCTAGCAGGCAGGCAGCTGGAAGCTGCCAGCCAAGCACCTCAATTTGGCTAAAAAAAATGTAAGCACCCAAGCACTCATGTCAAAATTTCAGAATCGCTACAGTAAAATTCATAATTTTCATTTCTTCGCAATAGTTGTTATTTCGGAAAAAATTTCGGAATGTTGTTAAATCTTCGCAATATGTGTTTTTTCGGAATAAGTTCATTTTCAGAACTTATTTCGGACTTTTTGTTTTCAGAGTTTTCTTCGGAATAATTATTTTCAGAACTTTTTTCGGAATAATTTTCAGAGTTTTTAACTTTTTCAGAAAAAGTAAGATTTTCAGAGAAATGGCATTTCAGAAAAAATAAAATCTTCGGAATATAAAACCCTTTTGCGAAGATATGATAGACAAATACAGTAACATTAAAAATTCACGAAATAAGCTAAAAATAAGCATAAATCAAATAAGCAATTAACTAAAACTTAATCTAAAACACTTTTAAGAAAAACTAATTTAACCATAAATCAAAAACTTTAGAAACACTAATTAATCTAAATAATAAAAATCAACTTTATATAAAATAAACTAATAAGCACTTATCTAAAAACTTAACCAAATTGATTTTTAGAAAAAGCTAATAAGCCAAAATTTTAAAACTTTTAAAAACACTAAATAATAAAAATATTTAAAAACAACTTTTTATAAAAATTAACTAATAAGCACTTAATTAAAAATAAAAAATGAACACAATAAGCACTAGAACATTATAAGCTATAAAAATCAAACACATAAAAAATAATAAGCACAATCAATCAAAAACATCAATCAAACAAGAACATGATTAAATAAACTACATGATCATCTAAATCAAAACAAGATTAAAAAGATAAAGAAAGGTAGAATGAGAATGATTAATTGAAAAAGCTTGAATTAAGATGATTAAAGATTCAAATTACAAGATTAATGAAAAAGCTTGAAAAACATTAAAGAAAAGCTAGAGAGAGAAAGTATATTAATCTACTCCTAATCCTCAAACTAATCTACTCCTAATTTTCTAACCACCTCCTAAAGACTTTTTCTTCGATAAATCTTCAGAATAGGCCTTGGACTTCCGTTCTTTTTGCACTCTTGATCTTTTGACTTCGTCTTTTCTCGTTTTCTTCGATAAAAGCCCGTGTTTTCTTCCTTTTTCATCTTTTGGTCCTAAAACACAATAAAAACACAAACCACGCATAATTCCGACATTTACGACATAAAATACATGTTTTGGCTTGGTTATTATTATAAATAAGTGGTAAAAGGTGGGTGTTTTCACACCTATCAGGGCCTCTACGCATTATCCAATTGATCTTGCCAGAACACTCAGAGTGACACTCTTTACTGTTCACAGTGAAGAGTGGAAATCCTTCTAGACTCAACCTCAAACAGCACTACGGTATTTATAGGAGGAGTAAAATGTTGGTGCTTTCTTCCTTCTTTCATCTTGTCTCGATTCGATTTAAATTCTTTGTCTTTCTTGACGTCGTCTCGGGATTTGTCGATATAATTTGAACTCGTCTTATAATTTTCTTCTTTAATTAGACTTGGTTCTTAGACTTCATTGAACTTCCGTCTTTAGACTTTTTCTTCGATAAATCTTCAGAATAGGCCTTGGACTTCCGTTCTTTTTGCACTCTTGATCTTTTGACTTCGTCTTTTCTCGTTTTCTTCGATAAAAGCCCGTGTTTTCTTCCTTTTTCATCTTTTGGTCCTAAAACACAATAAAAACACAAACCACGCATAATTCCGACATTTACGACATAAAATACATGTTTTGGCTTGGTTATTATTATAAATAAGTGGTAAAAGGTGGGTGTTTTCACACCTATCAGGGCCTCTACGCATTATCCAATTGATCTTGCCAGAACACTCAGAGTGACACTCTTTACTGTTCACAGTGAAGAGTGGAAATCCTTCTAGACTCAACCTCAAACAGCACTACGGTAGGTGACAAGCAAGATTCTATCAGAATCAAGCTCGTGACAACTGGAAAGCAACGATGGTGAAAATCTTAATTGATATTCACTTGTTCCAGGATTCATGAATTGACGGCTCCAATCATGCGAATTTTATAATCCAAATGATTCTCTTTATGTTCGCAGTCAGCTTTGGACGGTCGAATAAAGAGAACGGGTTTACCCGCGAAATCTTGTCAATGAGATCTTTAATTAGAGCTACCTGTCACAAGTACGATATTTATTATCATCCAACGGTCTTCACCGACCGGAGGTAAAATGCTACCGATAAAAGCCCGTGTTTTCTTCCTTTTTCATCTTTTGGTCCTAAAACACAATAAAAAATCTGACCTATAAGTCTTCCGATGTATCAGCTCTGAAACTTTCAAGAATTCAACAAAGGATAGGTATGTCGGACATGAAGTCACGAAGAGGCGAACATCACAAGAAGACAAAGACTGCACGTGAAAGGCCAAAAGAACATGTTCTAAGCCAAAGCCTGATGATATTCAACACATATTCACAAAAATGAAGAAAAGTAAAAGAAGAAAAGAGAAAGTGGACTGCGAGAACGAGAACAAAAATCTAACATGCTAGATTAGGTCTTTGTAAATTTAGAGTGACCTCCCTTTAGGGGAGATTGTTGGAAATACGTTTTTTGTATTTAGAAAGTCTCGGTCACTCCAACAATATAGTTAAGGGCTCGTAGTATAGTTTTATTAAAGTTTATATTTACCCCAACCCCATGAGCATGTTCATGGGCCGGAGGCCCAAGTCCACTAAGGGACTTGGGTATATAAACCCCTTTCCACCATGGAAAGGGGTGTTGGTTGTTTTATTTTTTCACATAATACATTCACTTTTTCTCTCATCTCTCTCACTGCTTTGTCTCTCTAGAAACAACAACCCTCTTGATAAATCAAAGATTATCATACTTCTACAATTGGGAGAAGTGTCATTTCATGGTCAAAGAAGGGATAGTTTTGGGCATAAGATATCCAACAAAGGTTTAGAAGTGGATCGTGCTAAGATAGATGTTATTGCCAAACTTCCCCAACCTACCATGGTAAAAGGAGTTAGGAGTTTTTTGGGACATGCGGATTTATATAGACGTTTTATTCAAGACTTTTCAAAAATAGCTAGACCCATGACCCAGCTCTTAGAGAAAGAGGCTCCTTTCATATTCACACAAGAGTGTTTAGAGTCTTTTGAGATTCTTCAAGAAAAATTGACTAAGGCTCCCGTTTTGGTATCACCAAATTGGGATTTTTCTTTTGAACTCATATGTGATGCTAGTGATTATGCCGTGGGGGCTGTTTTGGGGCAAAGAGTTAATAAGCATTTTCAACCTATACACTATGCGAGTAAGACAATAACGGGTGCTCAACTACATTATACCACTACAGAAAAAGAATTGCTTGTTATTGTTTATGCTTTTAAGAAATTTAGACCCTATCTTGTGCTTTCGAAGACCATAGTGTATACGGACCATTCTGCTCTCAAATACCTTATGACAAAGCAAGATGCTAAGCCTAGACTATTGAGATGCGTTTGTTGCTCCAAGAGTTTTCCATAGAAATTCGTGATAAGAAAGGAGACGAGAATTTAACGGCGGATCACTTGAGTAGACTTGAGCATCCTTTTCAAGGAGAATTGCCTCATAAGGAAATCAATGAATCCTTTCCACTTGTGGAACTCATGTCTATATCTTCACAAGAGGATGACACCCCTTGGTTTGTGGATATTGCAAACTATCTTGTGGGGGATGTGCTTATTGAGGGTCTTACTTCCCAACAAAAGAAAAAGTTCTCAAGGAAGCTAAATATTACTTTTGGGATGACCCTTACCTCTTTAGGCAATGTGCGGGCCAAATCATAAGACGTTGTGTAGATGGGCCTGAAGCATTTAAGATCTTAGAAGCTTGCCATAAGGGACCCACGAGGGGCCATTTTGGGCCTAACTACACGGCTAAAAAAGTCTTTGATTCGGGTTCCTATTTGCCTTCCATTTACAAAGATGCCCAAGAAATGGTGAAATATTGTGATGTTTGTCAAAGACAAGGAAAAATAAATCAAAGAGATGAGATGCCACAAAATTTTATCCAAGAATGTGAGATATTTGATGTATGGGGTATAGATTTTATGGGACCTTTTCCATCATCAAAGGGCAATAAATACAAACTCGTAGCAATGGATTATGTTTCTAAGTGGGTTGAGGCTAAGGCCTTGCCTACCAATGATGCTAGAGTTGTAGTCAAGTTCTTAAAGCAACTATTTGCTAGATTTGGTGTACCTCGTGCCATCATAAGTGATCGTGGGACTCATTTTTATAACGATCAATTTACAAGAGTCATGAAGAAGTATGGTGTTAACCATAGACTTTCTACCACGTATCACCCTCAAACCAATGGGCAAACCAAGGTCACAAATCGTTGTTTAAAAAGGATTTTAGAATTAACGGTGGAAGAGCATCGAGCTTCTTGGTCGGATAAGCTTGATGATGCTTTGTGAGCTTTTAGAACCGCTTTTAAGACACCAATTGGTTGTACACCTTATAGACTTGTCTATGGAAAAGCATGCCACCTCCCATTTGAGTTAGAACATAAGGCTTCATGGGCTCTTAAATGGGCTAACTTTGATCTAAATCAAGCCGGTTCACATAGGAAAGATCAACTTAATGAGATGAATGAGCTTAGAACCGATACCTATGAAACTTATTGCTTTATAAGGAAAAGACTAAGCAATTGCATGATGCTAAGATCAAGAACCGTGAGTTCAAAGTTGGAGAGTCGGTTTTACTCTTTAACTCACGGTTGAAACTTTTTGCGGGCAAGCTTAAGTCGCGATGGTCGGGTCCATTCACTATTGCTCAAGTATTTCCACATGGGACTATTGAGTTGTCCCAACCAAATGGCCTAAACTTCAAAGTGAATGGTCACCGTGTTAAGCATTACATTATGGAGGATATTTCCATTGAAATGGTCCAAGAGATCCCTATTTTCCCCATGAATTAATTCATTGTAGGAAGAGTCGAGCTAGAGACTCCATAAATCAAGCTTGAATAACTAGGATTAGATCATTTAGACTAGAGTGTGGTAGGATAGGAATAAAGGGTATATAGATGAGATGAAGTGTAGGGGGTGCCTATCTTTTGTCTTCTTGATGTTTGTAGGGTTGCTCTCTCTCATTGCATGCATTGGAGCTTATGGAGGAGGCCCTTGTATCGGCTTCACTTCGTTACTTTTTTGATTTAAAATTGACTCTTAATAATGTCTAAAATGAATTCACTTTAGTAGACCTTTACTTAGCTTGGGTTAAGCAAAGTTATCAATTTCATAAGTGTAGGGGAGTTTACTCCAATACTCTTAAACATTGAGGACAATGTTTATCTTAAGTGTAGGGGGGTCTTCTATCAAAGTGACCTTACCTAGAACATTGTCATTGCCTTCATGATAACTTAGAAATTAATTTTTCAAACATTTTTCAAATTTTTGATCTACTTTGGCCACCAAAAATATGCATTCATAATTTTTACATTAATCATTTTTCATATGCATAACACATTATCATTGTATATATTTCTTCTTTTGTTTCTCATCAAATATATAAAAAGGAAAAAATATAATAAAGGATATGGTTTAACAAGTTTAGATATTTTTGACATATTAGGTCCGCCATGAATACTTTGACTCAACCCGAGTTTGCTTATTCAAGCTTACTCTAGCTATTATCCTTAACCATGTAGACCTTTATTGGTTTATTAGGCTAAGCATCCACTAGTCTCATTATTTGAGATTTTAAACTGTGGAGAACGAGAGATGATAGAGTTTGACGTAAGTGTTAAGGGCTAGATAAACCTCATATTAATTACTTGTGGCTTTTATATCCCCTTTGGTAACCTTTACTTTCTTGTCAACGCATGTATATATGTTAATAAATAATCAATAACGGTTTTGATTGGTTTGTAGTCTCTTATGCATTTTTGACTAATCATTCGTGGTTGGTGTAAGTACGTCTTAAGGTTCTAAGTTAGAACGTTTTATGTGTACTAGAATTATGTCATGCTTAATACTTAGCGGGTGTTTTTCCTTTTATTCTTTTCAATTTTATTTGTGAGGAATGAAGAAAAATAAGAGCGGCTTATAAAAAAAATGAGTGGCTAGAAAAAAAAATTATACAAGACTCCCATGTGGGGCAGTGAAGTGTTAATTATAGTAGCTATTGAATTCCAATATTACTATCACAATGGTTGCGGGGATTTAATAGTTGCTCCAATCCAATATTACCTTGACGGGTTGCGGGAATGAAGATCCAAGGTCTCAAAAAGGCGGCGGATATAAATTATTGCGTGAGTTTTATTTTTCTTTTCTTAGCGAGTGTGTAGCTACTTATTAATGCATGACATAAGGATCTTTACACATAAGGCGAATGACTTATTATGTTGAGTCGGACTTATATCAATTGTAGGCGGTTTTTCGAGTAATGGATAAGATGGTTACTTAGGATTAAAATCGTGCTTCCTTATTTTTAGATTTTACACTTCTTATATTTTATGCTTTAAATAATGACAAATTTGCTCAAAAGCAATTTGCTCAATTAATAACCGGTCTTAGAGGCATAATAAGTGAGGGTATAATAGTAACACAATTAATTTGTATGAATAAGTCGATGCACTTTCACTTATGGATAACAATGATCTTGTTTTTAAGCTTGGTATGGGGAAAGTGAAACTTGAGGATGATAAGTGTTCATGGTACCAAAGCCCTAATTAAAGTCTTTGATTTCTTTATGAGTTATTTCCATCAAAACCATTTCAAGAAAAATCAAAAATATGTAAATAGAATTGTATTCCTTGCATTGCATTTTTAAATATCAAAATCATGCATCATATAGTGTAGCATAGTGTTAAGGCATTTCATCATGGCCAAGGTGGATTAATTATGAGAAAAGTGTAACTTGGTGCTTTGAAATGTGGCATTGCATGAGGTCATGGCAATGATCAAGTGTAGGGGATTTGATATGAGTGAAATCTCATATCAATTATATCATATTTAACCCTAAAACACAAAGTAAAATACTAGATTTTAATGTGTAAAAGCAGTATTATGGGTATTCTTTGTTTTATGTGCTTGTGTAGGTAAAAAGATACAAATTTAATGCAAACATGGAAATCAAGGCATTTATGATGAAGAAAAAACAAAAGAAGGACAAAAGATGACAAGTCAAAACAAGTCAAAGGACCTTTCTTGAAAACTTACAAAGAAGAGGGACTAAAAGTGACAATTTGGAAAAGTCAAGAATAAAGTCAAATCTTGTCAAAGCTCAAGTCAAGGGATCATTATTGTACAAGGTCAAAGTCAAAAGGGCCAAAAATGACAACTTGTGAAGTTTAAAACTCAAGATTCAAGTCTGTTAACTAGAAGGACCTATTTTGCCAAAAATGAAAGAAGTTTTAGGTTTGATCCGTGTGATAACATTTTTAGCCAATCACAAGCCAAGAAATAATAAACATGGATCGTTGACTGGCTAATAAATGAGGAGAGAAGTGGCTATTAATAAACACAGCCGAATCCCAACAGTAGAAGCCCACTATCCATTTTTCATCCAATCACAAGTGCCCATGTCATATTCTTCACTGTTACACTGGATAGTGATCCGAGTGAAGATTATTGGACCAATAAGAGCATTACACGTGGCACTCTCATTCCCAGAACATGGAGATTGATTGAGACACTTTCAGAAGAAACACTTAACATGAAAAGTGATCGTCATGATGATAGAAATCTAACCTAGTTGTCAAGAGGAAATGCACTAAACATTTTTCCCCTAATTTGGATCATGAAAACAAATCTGAAATTGGGAAGATGAAGCCACGTGGCATGTTCTGGTTGGATGCAACACGTCACTACACCTCACCAGCACTTAATTTCAGTCTATAAATCAAGGTTGCAAAAATCGCGAATCGTTAGCCGGTCGGTCGACCACCTTGTAGCTTGTAATCGTTCTAGGCGGGATTAATTGGTGATTAATCGGATTGGCATTTTAAGCAAATTTTTGGTATCTTCGGCAAGTTTTGAGTATTTCCAACGAGTATTAGGTATTTATGTCAACATTGTTCTTAAATAATACTTATCATACATATAAATAGTTAATATAAGTGATAAACACAAGTTTTATGGTGAGTTTTCGGTATTTTTGATAAAATTTGCAGGTTTTCGGAAAGTTTGACCTCCTTTGACCATCGTTGACTACATTTGACCGCTATTAATCGTCTTTTCATTAATCAGCAAGGTTGAAGACCTTGTAGTGATTAATCAACGATTAATCGGGCTTGTAGACCTTTTTTTGCAACATTGCTATAAATACTCCTTGTATCTCTCATTTGTAAAATGTAGCTTAAGTGTGTAAAAACACACACATTTCCATTTTCTCTCATTCTCAATTTCAGTTAGCAGTTTTAACTACTCAAAGTGCCTGACAAACACTTTGAGTTAGTTAGTTAGTTGTTAGAACCACTTGTAACTGATTTATCCCATTAACGAAACTTCAATTTCCCTAAATTCACTCTTCATTCTTAACCCACTTGCTCATTCATACTACATTACTGTTACTGCTATGATTCTATTGTTCTTTATTGAACAATGGAGTTAGTTGATTGATTTTCTAGATTGTACAAGCATTCAGACTAGGGGTGTAAACGAGTCGAGCTTTTAACGAGCTACTCGAGCTCGAGCTCGTTTAACTCGAGTTCGAACTTAATACTCTCGAGCTCGAGTCGATCTCGAACAAATATTTGTGTTCGTTTAATTTGGCGAGCCGAGCTTTGAAAAATAATATTAAGCTCGGCTCGTTCGAAAACTCGTTTAATTGTCTCGAGCCAAGCGAGCTTAACGAGCCGAACAAGCTATTCGAGCTTAATAATAAATCTATGAATATATATGTTATATACACCTTAGCTTACTCATTAAGTATTAATATCATTTTAATAATCATAAACGAGCTTTCGAGCTCGAGCTTGAGTTAATAAACGAGTCTATCCAACTATATTTATAATAGAAGTTAGTCTAAATAAAAGTTAAAAATCGTAAACGAGCTTCAAGCTCGAGCTCGAACAACAAAAAAATATTCGAGTTCGAGCTCGAGCCAGATTATAAAGTTTTATTCGAGCTCGAGCCGAGCTCGAGCCAGGCAGTTAATAAACAAGCCTGGATCGTTTAGGCCAAAACTCGACTCGGCTCGGATCGTTTACACCCCTAATTCAGACACTTGCTAAGCCATAGCCTAATTCTTTGATCAGACATTGTAGCTAATATTTGACTTTTCAAGTTCGTTTTTCCCAACTCACAACAAATTGATTGTCCAAGTAATTTCAAGTTTTTAATTGTTTTTTTGTTTTTATAAAAGTTTTTGGTATCTAGGTCTAATTCAACAAAGCACGTAAAAAAGATAAAAATATTATAACTACATATCCATACTATTCTAAAAACATGTTGCAATTACAAGCAATTAAGCATAAAGTACAACTAAAGCTAACAAGTAACAATCTAACAAATTTTATAACAAACTAGTAACAATGAAGTAACTAATGTACTAAATTGAAAGTTCAACAAATTCTAACAAACTTTTAATAAAATTAACCAACTAACAATTTTTAACAAATTTAACAACTAACTATTTTTTGAAATTCTAACAAACGTTTTATAAAATTCTAGCTAACTAGTTTTTTAGACAAGACTATTTTTTCTATAAAAGTACAATTTCAAAAATTACAAAATCTTTTTTTTTATATAAAAGTAAAAATGTAAAATCTAAAGTCAAAGTAACACTTATATTTTGATCTCTCCTGTTTTTGAAATTGTTTACCTTGTTGGGCCAAAACAAACTCACTAGCCCAAAATCTAATATTTCAGTAACAATTACTAACAACATGCATGCACGTTCATAGTTTCCATGTGTGAAATCAGTTAAACTATAAACAGTAACTATCAATAAAGCTTGCACTCCAACGATTTACTTTGTATGAAAAACTAACTGTATTCCTACACTAATTGCATGCATGATCACTTATTACGTCTTTTACACTACCAGTTAACCAATTTAGTCCACACTTATCAGTTCAATATGTTCTCTAACAGTTCCCACTTACTTAAGCTAAAGATTTTCAGAAAACTTTAAACGTGCTTAACCATTAGGATTCGAAGAAACTGTTGTTGTCGCGACACAGCGCTGAGCTGGCCTAAACGAAACACCAAGAATCTGATAACGAAATCACCTTTAACAAGTCCTACTTGATTGCTTCAGATAACTCGAACGGATTGAAACTGCTGCTACTAACGATCTAACTGTCACTTAGGGTACACAGCTTCTCGAACCATAATTAACTCGCAGTTGTACCGATGAACTGAATAACGCTCATCCTATTCTTCTAAAGGCTACTCAATCTTTCATTCTTCACGAAACGAAGATCAACAACAACTTCGTATCTGTGGTAGTAATTGGCAGAAAAAATCAATGGCACACGAACACATCTCATCAAATACGTTAATGCACTAAAACCGTAACAAACTCAAGTTACAATCTGCTTTCCACTCGTGACGACTGAACTTGAAGCAAACATGAACAATGATGAAGGAATTATGAAGGATAAATGAAGATTTGTATTTTACAAAAGGGATTCGGTTACAAAAGTATTTATACAATCTAACTGACTTAACTACTCGAAGGAGGTAACAGCGTGTTTAACTGTGTGTGAAAACACACAATAGAAAAAAGAGGGAAATCTAACTACTATTTATTGTGTAAAAATCTACTATGTGAAATTTTCATTACAGCTACGTGGAAAAATGAATGATAGAAGTAGTATATATAGACGAGAAGAATGCAGGGGGTGGGGAGTGATGAGGTGGTGTGGCATATTAAAAGTTGCCACGTGGCATGTGGTGACTGGGCTGCATAAAATGTGATCCGGATCAAGAAAAAGGGGCATTTACATATATCCCCACTAAAACATCAAAAATTACATATATCCCCAAAACATGCTTTAGTTGCATTGTACATTATGCATTAAAAACTTGCATTTTGGGGAAATATGTAATTTATGATGTTTTATTGGATATATATGAAATTATCCCCAAGAAAAATATGCTTTATGATTGGTTGTGGTAAGGGTGTTAGGGATTCGTAACTTTGTTCAATAAATGCCAATAATGGCTGTTAGAATTTAGCTCATTTGTTGTAGTATCATTTGCCATTTAATTCCAATGATTAGTTGCTGCCATTTATTACTTCTGATGATTGGCTCGCATTAATGGCCACTGATTGGGAATAAACTGCTGCTGGAATGATTAGCTCATTAATGCTGATGAGTTGACTCCCAATAAATGTTGCTGTCTTTTGAGCAATAAAAGTTGATGATAAGCAGATTAATGGCTGTTGTAGCTTGATCCATGTGAGTTCAATGAAGCCTTTTGATTGGTTCATAGGTATTGACATGGATCACCAAACTTCTGCTATTGACAAAATTGGTCCCTGAAGTTGGAAGATTCTGGTAAAATATAATATGCTTGATATAACTTTGCTCTTTATCCCTTGATCTTCAATAATAATCATCTCCAGCCCTTGAATTTTGAAGCTTGGTCAATAATGATCCCTTGACTTTTTGAATTGACTTTGACCAGATTTGACTTTCTTCTTGACTTTTCCAAATTTGCATCTTTAGTCCTTCAACTTTGAATTGTGTCAAGAAAAGTCATTTGTCTTTGATTGACTTGTCACTTTTCATCCTTCTTTTGTCTTTTCTTCATCAATAAAGGCTTGATTCCTTTGTTTCCTTCATAATTGTATCTTTTTACCTACACAAGTACAAACAACAAAACATACACATAATACTGCTTTTATGAATCAAAATCAAGTATTTTGCTTTGTGTTTTAGGGTGATTTGTGATATAATTGATATGAGATTTTACTCATATCAGTAGCAGAGTAGATTTGATGATGATGATGATTGATGTGGTTTGTAGCTGAGTAGATAAGTTGATTTAGTGTTGGTTGATGAAAAAGTGAGCTCAGCGCTCCACTTCTCCATCAAAGAATCCTTCAAAATACTCATAAGTGATTTATGTATATTTTCCACTAAATCTTAGTCTGCATGCTTATTCTTGTGTCTTAATATAAAAATACTTGTTATTTCCTATTATGTGCTTATTTTTAGTTCCTTGATATGATTTGTATGATTGATAGCTTAATCTGTTAGATTTCAATAGGTCTCATAGCTTAAGTGAGCTTAATCAGATAACTAGTGTTTGGCATTAATCATAGATCTTAATCCAGTTGTTAAAAGTTGTTGATTAGAGTTCACATACACTAAGTAGTTGGTATTAAGTAAACTTGTAATTTTTGGAGTCAAACTGTAAGGTTAAACAGGAAAATAGTCCTATAAAAACTTTGGGTCAGATTAAACAGCTTAAACATGCCTTTTTCAAATGCTTGCTAAATCTTCAATACTTAAAGTTAGGAAGTGGTTTCTGTTTCTGAGTAGAGCTTATCATATAAGCTTTCGAGAAATATTAAGTAGAGCATACAGTTCTCACTAATAAGCAAGAAATCAGCCCTAGAATAAGCCTCATAGCAAATGCAAGTTTCTATGAACATAGCTTAACAGATTTTCATTATCTGCTTATTCACTTCATAAAAGTACCATTTTTTTTTTCATAAAACACTTAGATAAGTTGAGAAAATAAGATTTGACCAAGGTCAAACTTGGTCAACGCTTGTCAACGCTGGTCAACATTTGGTCAACATAAGCCAAAATAACTTATTTGATTTTCTAGCTTATTTTGTGACGCTTTTTGAGATTTTCTTGGATAAGTGCTCCTTATTTGGCCTCTAGATCATGTTTTGAACAAATCAGCTTTAGTGCTTATCCCAATAAGTTGTTCTCTTAAAAAGTGCTTATTCAAGAAGTGCTTATTTGGCTTATTGGATGTTTTAGTTGAATTCCTTTTAACTGACTATGTGATTTTGAATTAGAAATCTTTTGAAACAAATTTCAGCTTAATTGGTGGCTTATTGCTCTAGTTCTAGCTTAATCATTCTTATAAGTCCGTTTTCACTATAATACTTGTTAAAATTGCATTTAGGTCCCTAGTGTTTAGCGATTAGTTAAATCTGTTAGAAAAGGTTTATACTTTTTAGGTTTTGCAAGTTAGTCCTCAGGTTTGTTGTTTGTTACATTTCAGTTTGGGTAGTTTGCAAGTTTGTTACATTTTGGTTCTAGTTTGTTATAATTTTCATTCAAGTCCTTTAAGTTTCTGAATTTACATTTCAGTCCTTATAGTTTTGTAAACTTTACATTTTGAGCAATCTTATATCTTGTGCATTGATTACTTGTACTTTTGGCAATAAATGTGGTATGTGCACTTTGTTTTGGCTTAGTACGGTTACGTAGAGATCATGTTTTTACATTTCGTGCTTTGTGATAATTAGACCTAGATTACCAAAATTTTATAAAATCTAATACCAAAAACAATTAGTCAACCTGATTTCAATTGGACAATCAATTCGTATTGAGTTGGGAATAACGAACTTAAAAAGACAAATATTAGTTGGATACATACAATATGACAATATTTGAGATGTACCAACAACATTAAATGCTTGATTTTAAAACGCTCCTCCTCAAAATTGATCAAAATAACATATGACATTTTTGAGATATAAAACCCATTTTATGAGGAAGGGAGTGTTGAACACACAATTTTGAAAGATTTAGAAAAACCTTTTGAGAAATTCTTGAGAAATTGTGTTCAACGGTTTTAAAATGATCGTGATAGAAGACTTCTCTTCTATTGCATAGGGAAAGCGCACTGAAACGTACTCTTCCCTTTCGGGTCCGCTTTTCATGAGCTCAAAACTTTGATTGTTTTGTGACTAGCTCGTGACCGAGAAAAATTAATCCGTGATAAACTTTCCTAAAGGTGAAGTCCGAGTTCTAAGCTGACATTTACTTGAAGTCGTTTTTCATGAACTTAAAAACTTGGAATGTTTTTATAGGAAGCTCATGACTGAGAAATATTAATTTCTCGTTGAGAAGGATAAGTTATGGTCCGTGATAGACTTTCCTTATTTGATGTCTGAGTCCTAAGTTGTGATGCGCTTAGAAGTCATTATGAGAGAATATCAAGCAGCTTCATTTGTCAGAACCTCCAAGTCATCTGGAGTCATATACTTCATACCAAGACGGCCAACGAGATACGCAAACCTATCTTGCGATAGAGCTTTTGTAAACAAGTCTGCCAGCTATTACTCAGTTCTGACAAAGTATAATTCTACGATGTCGCGTTCCACTTGTTCCTTGATGAAGTGATATTCGACATCGATGTGCTTGGTGCGGGAGTGCTGAACCGGATTGCAAGAGATGGCTATGGCCGACTTTGAGTCACAATACATAGGTACTTTATCAACGTGGAAGCCATAATCCGTGAGTTGAGCTGTCATCCAGAGGACTTGAGCATAACACGCGGATAGAGACACATACTCTGCTAGGCGGATGATAGCGAGGTGCAATCCTGCTTCTTTGACGACCAACTTACGAGCTTGTCTTCCCCTAGAAATTGTACGCCACCAGAAGTGCTCTTTCTAGTATCAAGGCAACCTGCATGATCAGAATCTGAAAAAGCAATTAGATGAAAACCGGTTTCCTTCAGATACCATAGTCCCATGTGAATGGTATTCTTAAGGTACCGAAAGATCCGTTTAACCTCCTTGAGGTGCTTTTCAGTAGGTCTGGCTTGATATCGTGCATAATAACATGTGGCATGATGAATATCAGGCCTGATGTCTGTAAGGTACATGAGAGAACCAATCATACTGCGATATCGCGTCTGATCTACGGGATGCGAGTACAAGTCAGCGTCTAGTGATGAGGTCAACAAAGGTGTACCAACACGATCACATAAGGTCATACCATGATTTTGAAGTATCTCTTGAGCATACTTAGCTTGGTTAATAAAGATACCACGTGGGGATTGATTAATCTGGAGGCCTAAAAAGAATTTTAGCTCCCCCATCATTGACATTTCAAATCTGCTGTGCATTAGTTTTTCAAAACGTTTTGAAAGTTTTGGGTTTGTAGAACCAAAAATAATGTCATCAACATAAACCTGCACCAGCAGTATGCCATCCTCATATTTGTTAATAAAGAGAGTAGGATCGGTAGAACCTTTAGAGAATCCTTTGGAAACCAAGAAGTTTGATAGTTCTTCGTACCACGCCCTTGGAGCTTGTTTAAGTCCATATACAGCCTTCTTGAGACGGTAGACTTTGTCAGGATGATGAGGATTGATGTTGTCGTGATAGTATAGTGATAATTAAGATACGTTATAGGGTAAATTAGAAAATTACCTTTAGGAAAAAGTAATAGACTAATATTACTAAAGACGAATTTAATTAAACACGTGATGAACCAAGTTCGTTGTACACGAAGATCGAGTGAATTTGAGACGTTTTGATTCGATTTGGACAATTGATTTGAATTGGTTTTCGGTTTTTGAACTAAAATTAAAGTTTACAAATTTAAAACTTATTTTAATCCTAAAGTGCATGATTCGTAAACCCCGAAATTATTTAAATCTAAAACAATTAATTACTTAAAAATAAAACAATTTAAAAATTAAACTTATTTAAAAATCTATTAAAATTAATCTATTTAATAAAAATAACTTTTACACTATTTTAGAAATCTAATTAAACTATTTAAACTAATTAACTTAATTAAAATATACTTATACCAAATCTATTTTTTAAAACTAATTTTATTTAAATCTAAAATAGTAAAAATCTAATTATTAAAATAAACTAATTAAACTTTTAAATTAATAAAAACATTTCTTTATTTTATTTTTATTTTTATTTTGAAAATAATTATTATTTTAAGAACTCAAAATTTACTTTAATAAAATTATTAATAAAACTTTATTAAAAACGAAAACTTAATTAAACAAATACTTAAATCAAAAATTTTCCAAACTCAGATATAGTATATTAATTAAATATCCAAAAGAAAACTCAAAAGAGCTTGCTAGCCAAGTGGTTATCACGTTGGACTTGTGAAGGGCAGGTCTCGGGTTCGAGACCTGCAAGAGACATATTTTTGTGAAAATTTTTCTTTTCGACAAAATAAAATACAAGTCACAGGAGGTGACTTTTGATTGAGTTTTGAGGCTGATAAGGGTACCGGCTTGAAATTTAACAGATTAATAGAATCTGTTAAAATTTTGCAAAGCAAGCAAAATAACAAAAGCACTCTTAATTATAAATCCACAGCCTAATTTCAGCAGTAAACAAATTAAACAATCATGAATAAAGTAAAGAAAAACTTAAACACATTAGACAAATAACCTACAAAATCTAGGATATATTTAAACATTAACTCTCAAAGTGATAGCAGACTATGATTTAAACATATCAGATTTAGAAAATTCAGATTAATCCAAACTCTTGAGCATACAGTACATCTCAGACAGTATACCACATCTAATACCAGCAGACTTTATCGATTCAATACAAGCAGATATCCAAACGAGCACAATCTAAGCAATGACGATTAACTAATACAACTAAGCAAATTGCAGTACAGATATTCAATTAACTCAAATGATTCACAGAGTTTAAATGAACAACATCCTAAACCCATCAACAATCACCAAAACTTATAACAGCCTAAATCCTTTAATTAATTACGTCAGCATAATCAGCAGAATAACTCTAACAATCTATTCATCAGTCAGATTTCTAACAGCTAGATCCAATGATCAGACTAAAAAGAAAAACAAATTCAAAGTCCAAATATATCAAAGCAAACATCACAGCATATCTAAAATTAACTCAAAATCAGAACCATCTTCAAATCAAATTAATCTTAAACTTAATTAAACATTATTTCAAAAACAGTTAAAACCAATACTCCTATTAACATGAGCAGATTCATAAGCAAAGGTAAATCAATAACATGAAACGTAAAATGAAAATGCACCTATTGGAGATTTCTGTTGAGTAGTAGATAAGCGTTGAGCTATCTAATGAACCAAAACGAACCACCATTCATCTCACCAAGAACCACCATCAATCATCATTCATCAATCGAACATCAGCAGCCTCTTTATTAATATATTTATCCAGTAGGGATAAATATTAATCCTTAATCTTACTCTAAATCACTCACATAAACTATTAAGAAAGTTTATATGAAGGACTTTGATTTCTTATATCAATTTAAAGTATTAAATTATGCAGAAAATTTAAAACAATAGTAAAATTAAACGCGCGAGAGAGAGATTATATAAATTAAAAGCTAACTTTCATTAATTCCAAACAATATTACAATACTTTTTTAAAAATTAAATCTACAAATTTCTAACTAAAAATTGACATAATAACAATAAAACAAGAAAAGGGATAATGAATTACAGAAAAATAAAGGGTTTTATAGCCATCCCAAAGGCTGTTGAGGGAGAATATCTGAATCTTCAATAGCATATTTCATCTTCATATTGGCCCTTAGATCAGCTATTCTTCTTTCTCTCTCTTGTTTGTTTTCATCGTATGCCTGAAAATACACAACTAGCACACGGAATGCCAACGTGACATCCGTTTGTGCTAGTTGTGTTAGTTTGATGCTGATTTGGCCTCTCTTGATTGGATGAATGAGGGAAAATGAGGTGTCTTGGCCCAAGATATGCTGTCACGTACCTCTAGCCTTCCATCGCTTTTCTTCCTTAAACAAAGGGGATTATTTACCCACTCGTGTGACAATCACGTGTGTAGCAAAAGCCCTTTATTAATTTTATGATTTAATGGTGAGATTAATTAGGGTTTTTGTTGTACAGTGACTAGGGTAAATAAAAAGGTTACTGGTTATATTTTGGGGATGAAGGAGAAGAAGATGCATAGAAGGTAACAAAACATTTTTTATTGTGTGTGTGAAAGAACGTGTGGTGGATGAAAAAGTTTGTGAAAGTTACGTTTTATTTATTTGACTGGAAAGTAGTGGGTGGAAAGTAAATGAATTGACCAACACAACTCGTTACATTTTATTTGACCTAATGGGCCTTCCACCACCGTCATATAAATTGTTGGGTTTGGACCAATATTCTTCCAATCCTTTCTATGAATTTTGGCATTTGGGCTTGATCCAATATTCTTCCAATCCGTCTCTTCTTAATATGTAATTGGGCTGAATTTGGGCTTTGTTGATATGGGCTTTAACCAAGATTTAATACTTGTTTCCCAATATTAGGCTTTCAGGCCCAATAAGCATTTGTGGGACCCACTTGGCCCAAAATACTTTCGTAAAGTTAAATCCTCTAAAAACGACTTGTCTTTTGGCTTAATGAACTTTCTTCAATCTCGTGTCGATATTTGCCGGTTTTCACGATCTTTGGTACCTACACACATGAAACGACAAACAAACGAATACAAGGCCATATTTAAACATTTAATATGCAATTTAAGTCCGATAATTGATATAATTGATATGAGTAAAATCACTCATATCAAACTCCCCCTTGCTAAGCAATTGTCGTGTCCTCACGCAATGATATAATAAAACATTAACTACACCATTATTCAACTTTTGACAACTTTATTTTGCAAAGACATAATGTATTGCTTTCATTATTTTAAAAATAACTTTTAGGATCATAAAACTCAAATAGATTCATCGTCCCCGACTTTTCACTTTTCCATGCCAAGTGCAAAAACAAGATCATTGTCAATCATAAGCCCCAAAATTAAATCAACTCATACAAGTAATTTGTGTTAAACTCAATCTCCTATTATTCCTAATTGTATCTCTAGATTTTATTTGTCATTCACCCAAAGGCTCATTTGACTTTATTTTGATATTTATTAGTCCAAAAATGAAGGCAAGAACGGTGTAAACTCAACACTCAAAACCTAACCTCGACTTCAAAAACTGTTGTCACTAAAGAAAGCCCACATCAAGGATAACTTAACACGATTTAGGGATAAATCCCCGGACCCGAAATTTGGCTAATATGGCTACTTAAAAGCAAAAATAAAAACCTCCAAAGTCAATTATGACCTTATTAAAGGAGTTATCAACAACTACATCATAACACCTTGTGGCTCTTTAAGATGCAATTGTGCTCCTTATTTAAAATCCACACCCGAAGGCTCCTTGGACAAAAATAAGGGAATTGACAACACCATCCCACCTTATGGCTCATGATGATGAAGCAATTTTTATTCAACACGTCCCCTCGCCATACACCCTAAGGCTCTAATGACAAGGTTAGTGCTACATGACTCCCACCCGAAGGCTCCTAGAGAACATGTTTTTATTTATTCTTCTTTGTAATATGATATTTATAGTAAGCCAAATTTCCGCAATCCCATGATCAAAAGTCCATGACGCTGACACCCTTAATGTGTTCTCACTTTAATTACAAGGGAAGAAAAAGAAGGAGTTACGAGTTAAGATATCAAGCCTAAACCGCTAAAAACTTCATTTATTAAGTAATTATTATTCAAGTGTGGAAAGTAAATACGAGGAGATTAAATCAAACACAAAAATACTTGCACAAAGAAGAATTTAACCTTAGAAACTTATGATTGAACTCTATCATCTCTTGTTCTCCATATCGAAAAATTTCAAAAATGTGAAATCAATGGATACTTAGCCTATTAAATCAAAGTTTTGGGTTTTCAAGTCATCTATAGGATCTTGCATCTTCTTATACTTTTTCAAGTTTTAGAATTTAAGTTCCCTTAATAAACGACTTTCTAGGATCAATTATAGGAACTTGCGAAAAGTTCTTGTTCTTAACTCGTATGAATTAAGACTTTCGCGTTTTAAAGCTCCCTATATAAAAGCCTAGCAAAACTTAATTCAAATACGTTAAGGAAAAGCTAAGGTTAAAAACCGAGTCGAGTCAAAAACAATTTTTATTTTCACCAACGGAAAGCCTACATTTGTGTCAAAAGCACTTATTTTATTTATTAAAACTTTAAAAATAACACTAAAATTTAAAATTTTATTGAAAAATGAGAAAAACAATTACGTTTAGACAGGACAAAAGCAATTGCAAGCGATTATATCGATTGACTCCCCCATGCTAAAACCAAACATTGTCCTCAATGTTTCTTAGCTCAAGAGTAACACCCCCTTGCTAAAACACGAAGAGTCTAATGCAAAATCCTAACATGGAAAGAGCACGCAAATCTATAAGCCGTTTATTAATTATGCCTCAAGATAAAACGTTAGTCGATAAAAATCAAGGGATAGAAAGTGTGCTCCTTTTTAGCATTCAAAGAATGGAAGATCAAGTGGACCGGCAAAAACCGAACACGAGAGTCTTCAAATATTAGGGTCATACCTAAGATTCACAACACAACAAAACACGAGCACGAGCTTGAAAGATCAAACCTTATTAGTTGTTAGAAAATAGAAAGAAGATAGAATGTATGGGACTCCCCCACAAGGCACCTCGTTTTTGTTCACCGAGTCATGAGCTCGACTCGATCCCCGCATTCATTGGTCCTTAGGGAAAGTTTGAAGATCCGGGACAACCTCCGTAGGTATGTCCCCTCCAAAGTAATGTTTCACACGATGACCATTCACCTTAAAGTTAGGCCCGTCTTTTTGAGCTAGCTCAACGGTGCCATAAGGGAAAACTTGTGCAATGGTGAATGGTCCGGACCAACGGGATTTAAGCTTGCCCGAGAAAATCTTAAGTCTAGAGTGGAATAAGAGGACTTGATCACCAACATTGAAAATGAGTTTTTTGATCTTTGAGTCATGAATCCTCTTAGTATTCTCTTTATAGATCAAAGAATTTTCATAAGCTTGATCCCTTAATTCACTTAGTTCATTCAATTGAACCTTGCGATGATCACCCGCGGTCCTCAAATCAAAGTTACAATGCTTAAGAGCCCAATACGCCTTATGTTCGAGTTCAATTGGCAAGTGGCATGCTTTTCCGTAGACCAACCTAAATGGTGTACAACCAATTGGTGTCTTGTAAGCCGTATGGAAAGCCCACAATGCATTGTCCAATTTATCCGACCATGAAGTGCGATTTTCTCCAATAGAACGCTCCAAAATCCTTTTATGAGATCGGTTTGAAACCTTCACTTGACCACTCGTTTGAGGGTGATAAGCCGTAGAAATTCGATGAGTGACACCATATTTCTTTAGAACTTTTTCAAATTGTTCATTACATAAATGGGTCCCACGATCACTTATAATAGCCCGCGGAGTTCCAAACCTAGCAAAGAGTTGTTTCAAAAATTTCACCACAACTCGAGCATCATTCGTGGGCAAAGCCTTAGCTTCAACCCATTTAGACAAATAATCCACGGCTACGAGAATGTATTTATTTCCTTTCGAAGATGGAAACGGCCCTATAAAATCGATCCCCCACATGTCAAAGATTTCACAAACTTGGATAATGTTTTGAGGCATTTCATCCCTTTGTGAGTTCATTCCTTGACGTTGACAAGCATCACAAGTCTTGATCAAGTCTTGGGCATCACGATATATTGAAGGCCAAAAGAAACCGGCATCAAAGACTTTCTTCGCGGTGGCGTTGGCACCATGATGTCCCCCGGTGGGTCCCTCATGACAAGATTTAATGATATCTTGAGCTTCTTTGCCAAACACGCACCTACGAATCACTTGATCCGCGCACACACGAAACAAATAGGGGTCGTCCCAAAAGTAATAGGAAATATCCTTGAAAAACTTTCGTTTTTGTTGGGACGACATACCCTTGATCACAAACTTCCCCGCATGGTAATTTGCGATGTCCGCAAACCATGGGGTACTATCATCACCACGAAAAGCAATCATACCAAGCGTCTCGAGAGGAAATGTTTCATTGATTTCCTTGTTCTCTCGATCGCTTTGGTGAGGATTCTCAAGTCGAGATAAATGATCGACCGCGAGATTCTCGGCTCCTTTTTTGTCTAGAATTTTGACATTAAATTCTTGAAGGAGGAGAATCCACCGGAGCAACCTCGACTTAGCATCTCGTTTATTAAGAAGATATTTGATAGCCGAGTGGTCCGTATACACTATGGTTTGAGACAAGACAAGATATGGTCTAAACTTTTCAAAAGCATACACAACGGCAACTAGCTCCTTTTCCGTTGTAGTGTACTTTGTTTGAGCATCCGTCATAGTCTTACTTGCATAGTGTATAGGCAAGAAGTGTTTTGACTTACGTTGCCCCAAAACTGCACCTACCGCATAATCACTAGCATCACACAGAATTTCAAAAGGTAGGTCCCAATCCGGGGCAACCAAGATTGGAGATTCGGTTAACTTCCTTTTAAGCATCTCAAAGGCTTGAATACACTCATCCGAAAAGATGAAAGGAGTCTTTTTTTCCAAAAGATGGGTCATAGGCCGAGCTATCTTAGAGAAGTCTTGTATAAAACGTCGATAGAAGCCGGCATGGCCGAGAAAACTCCTTACTCCCTTAACGGTGGTGGGTGGAGGCAATTTGGCAATCACGTCGATTTTAGCCCTATCAACCTCAATACCGGCCTTAGAAATCTTATGTCCTAACACAATTCCCTCTTTGCACATGAAGTGACATTTTTCATAATTAAGCACAAGATTTGTTTCCTCACAACGTTGCAACATTCTTTCAAGGTTAGAGAGACATGAAGTGAAAGATTCCCCAAAAACCGAAAAGTCATCCATGAAGACTTCCATGGTTTTCTCGATCATATCATGGAAAATGGCCATCATACACCTTTGGAACGTCCCCGGAGCATTTCATAGTCCAAAAGGCATGCGACGATAAGCAAATGTTCCATAAGGATAAGTGAATGTAGTCTTTTCTTGATCACGAGGGTCAACGGGGATTTGGAAATAGCCGGAAAATCCATCCAAAAAGCAATAGAATTCATTCCCCGCTAGTCTCTCTAACATTTGATCCATAAAAGGTAATGGAAAATGATCCTTCCTAGTGGAATCATTAAGTTTCCTATAGTCAATACAAACACGCCAACCGGTCACAAGTCTAGTAGGAATCAATTCATTATCCTCATTATTAACAACCGTCATTCCTCCTTTCTTTGGAACACAATGCACGGGGCTAACCCATGGACTATCCGAGATAGGGTAGATCATTCCGGCGTCTAGAAGTTTGGTGACTTCCTTTTTGATCACCTCATGAATCTTTGGATTGACCCTTCTTTGATTTTGGATAGCGGGTTTATAATCATCCTCCATTAGAATTTTATGAGTACAAAATTTTGGATCTATACCCTTAATGTCGGAGATTTTCCATGCAATGGCCCGTTTATGTTTCTTAAGCACTTTGATAAGTTCATCCTTTTCATTTTCCTTTAATCCCCTTAGCAATAATCACCGGTAACTTATCGGTTCCTTCAAGAAAAGCATACTCCAAATGAGTGGGTAATTCCTTAAGTTCTAATTCGGGTGCTTCATCAATAGATGTTTTCACTTTAGTCTCATTTTCATTCACAACTTTTAAATCCATAGGTGGTGATTCAAAAGGATCCATATTCAACAATTTTTCAATTAAAGCAATATCTCCCTTGGGATCAAAATTCTCACAATCAAACTCACTAGGATCAAATGGTGTGCTAAGGTAATCATCAATTTTCTTTTCGATTTTTGAATAACCATTATTCTCAAGCTCTTCAAGAACGAAGTCACCTCCCTCGAATGGAGTGAGTGGAGGTTTAGCCGAAGAGATAATAGGATTCGATGAAGTGGGATTGCTACTTTTAGAAGAAGCTGAGAATCCAAGCACTTCTTGAGAATATTCTTCACAAGTAACATCAATCACATCGATTTGATTAATTGATTCCTCGTAATACTTGGAAGAATATTTAGAGATATGACCAATATCAAACGTGATATTTTCATCATCAACTCTTAAAGTCAATTTCCCCGCTTTCATGTCAACTAAAGCACTAGCCGTCATCAAAACGGTCTTCCAAAATTAGCGATACACGAGAATCTTCGGGATAATCGCAAACCACAAAGTCCGTTGGAAAGACGAGTTTCCCTACCTTAACAAACACGTCCTCGGCTATACCTTTTGGTAAGGCGATCGATCGATCCGCTAGCTCGAGAGTCATCTTAGTAGGTGTAAGCTCGGGAAGTGATAACCTTTTCCACACGGAAAGAGGCATCAAATTAATGCTAGCACCAAGATCGGCTAAAGCTAAGCATTCTTCCATATTAGGGAAATCACATGGTATCACAAACTTGCCCGGGTCTCCAAGCTTTTTGGGAAGCTTTTGTGTAAGAACCGCGGAACAATTAGCCTCTAAAGATGTAGACACTTCAACCAATTTCCCTTTATCATTCATCAATCTCTTAATAGTCGAAGCAAACTTAGGCATGTAAAGCAATGCATCTGCGAAACTAACATTAATATAAAGATTCTTAAACATCTCTAAAAAAGTAGTCATTTGAGCATTGGACTTTTCGCGGAGCTTCTCTTGGTTAAGTCTCGAAGGGTAGGGTAATGTGGGTTTAATCTTCGGAAGCTCGGGTTCCGGAATAGGCAATTGGTCTACCTTTGGTGGAATAGGAATTTCCTTTTCTTTAACCACCTCGGGTTCTTGCTCCACTTCCCTCACCGGAGAGGTACTCACATGTGGAAGCAAAGGTCCGTCTAAAGCTTTCCCACTACGTGTGGTTATAGCTTTCATCTCACCCTTCGGGTTTGGAATGGTATTGCTAGGTAAACCACCCGAAGACGAGGAAGGTTGACTCATAAAGGATTCAAACATCGAAAGCAATTTGTTTTGACTTTGTTCCATACTTTGTTGCATACGATTTTGGTTTTGCTCTAGCCTTTGTTGATTAAGCTCAATCTTATTGTTTTGCCCTTTAATCGTATTTTGAAAATCGAGTTTCAAAGTATTAATTTGCCCTTGAATGTTGTTTTGAAAAGCTTTCATATTTGCCTCATTTGACTTGATATAGCTTGACAACTCATTTTGATTATTGTGAAAACCTTGATTGTTTTGATTAGCATTAAACCCATTTCCTTGATTATAATTCCCTTGGTTACCACGGTTAAAATTATTCCCATTGTTTCCATTGTTGTACCTATTTTGAACCGGTGGAAAACCCGGTGGAGCAGCATGATTTTGACGAGGAACTTGACCGTTGGAGCCATAAGTTCCCGTCGCGGCAAAAGCACTAGCTTGATCAAACCCCGTGGTCGAACAAGCATAAATAGGATGTGCTCCACCACATGATACACAAACATTCTCAACCATATTAATCGATCCACGAGGATTCTTCCTAAGCTCATTCAAAATCGTGTCAATCTTAGAGTCCAATCTAGAAATCTCGGGATTTAATGAATTCACATTGGAAACACCCGATGTGTTTCGTGAATATTGTGCTCTAGACTTATCCTCAATTATTCTCCACGCGTCTCTCGGAGTTTTTCTTAAAAGATTACCACCCGCGGCGGCATTTAAAGAATCTTGTTCAATCATATTAAGCCCATTATAAAAAGTATTTATTTGATGCAATTCCGAGAAACCGTGGTGTGGACATTGTCTTAACAAACCTTTAAATCTTTCCCAAGCAACCCCAAACGATTCATGCACTTTTTGCTCAAATTTAGTGATCTCGTTCTTAAAGTGTGTTGTCTTAGATGGTGGAAAGAAGTAATCCATAAACTTAGACACTAAATCATCCCATGTTAAGATCGAACCCGGTGGTTCTTTCTCATACCAAAGCTTAGCATTACCCTCGAGCGAGTACGGAAAAAGCATGAGTTTAATCGCGTCATTCGGCACATCTCTAAACTTGAGAGTCGAGGTAATTCGAAGAAAATTCCGAATGTGAGAATGCGGGCTATCGGTCTCATTGCCATGAAATTGGTCGGCACGAATGAGTGATAAAAGACCCGTCTTAATCTCAAAATGATCCGCCAAAATAGCCGGCACAACGATTGCTTCCCCATACCCTTCGGTGGGTGCACGGAGCAATTCCTCCATTGTTCGGTTATCGGCCATCTCTACAACAATAGGTGGAAGCTCGGGTTCCACTATTCGTTGTTGACGATTTCTATTTCTACGAGGAATATTTTCAAGCCTATTAAAATCAATCACAAGACGAGAAGAACGTAATTGCATACACTACAAAGACGAGAATTTAGAGGATTGAAGAAAAGAAATTAGACAAGAAGAAGATTATTTTTGGTATTTTATTTGGGATTGCTCAATAAAAAATGATCGATAAAAAACAAGGAATAAGGATAACTACTATGGAAGTAAATTACCCTCGGTCGACTTTGAAACGATAGGTGAAAACCTAAACGTCTCGAGGTTCAATAAGTAAACTACAAAAATAAGATTTATTACTACTTGAGGCGGCAAACCAATAATAGGTCGTCCCTCTCAATATACGCACAAGCAAGCGGGGAAACAAGGTGGCACAAAGCACTTAAAAACCTTTTTCCTTAGACGGCCTTTTATAGCACGTCGCCTTATACCCACCTTATAGTTTGTATAAATCGAGTTCAAACTTCTTATTAGTATTTATCTATTTTGCCTTTTATTTTTGTTTTGGATTCGACTACAATAGCTAGGTGATGAAATCCCAACTAAGGCCTTATTTGAAAAGTATGTAAATTTATTGTTCTACGTAATACAATATATTATTCACAAAAAACGAGAAAAACGATACATACTATATAATAGAAAAATAACAAAACTTTCCGAGGACGGAAAGGGTCTTCAAATCAACGATCAACAAATCTCAACGAAACGAATCGTACAAAAGATCCCCGGCAGCGGCGCCAAAATTTTTGATGTTGTCGTGATAGTATAGTGATAATTAAGATACGTTATAGGGTAAATTAGAAAATTACCTTTAGGAAAAAGTAATAGACTAATATTACCAAAGACGAATTTAATTAAACACGTGATGAACCAAGTTCGTTGTACACGAAGATCGAGTGAATTTGAGACGTTTTGATTCGATTTGGACAATTGATTTGAATTGGTTTTCGGTTTTTAAACTAAAATTAAAGTCTACAAATTTAAAACTTATTTTAATCCTAAAGTGCATGAATCGTAAACCCCGAAATTATTTAAATCTAAAACAATTAATTACTTAAAAATAAAACAATTTAAAAATTAAACTTATTTAAAAATCTATTAAAATTAATCTATTTAATAAAAATAACTTTTACACTATTTTAGAAATCTAATTAAACTATTTAAACTAATTAACTTAATTAAAATTTACTTATACCAAATCTATTTTTTAAAACTAATTTTATTTAAATCTAAAACAGTAAAAATCTAATTATTAAAATAAACTAATTAAACTTTTAAATTAATAAAAACATTTCTTTATTTTATTTTTATTTTTATTTTTATTTTGAAACTAATTATTATTTTAAGAACTCAAAATTTACTTTAATAAAATTATTAATAAAACTTTATTAAAAACGAAAACTTAATTAAACAAATACTTAAATAAAAAATCTGCCAAACTCAGATATAGTATATTAATTAAATATCCAAAAGAAAACTCAAAGGAGCTTGCTAGCCAAGTGGTTACCACGTTGGACTTGTGAAGGGCAGGTCTCGGGTTCGAAACCTGCAAGAGACATATTTTTGTGAAATTTTTTCTTTTTGACAAAATAAAATACAAGTCACAGGAGGTGACTTTTGATTGAGTTTTGAGGCTGATAAGGGTACCAGCTTGAAATTTAACAGATTAATAGAATCTGTTAAAATTTTGCAAAGCAAGCAAAATAACAAAAGCACTCTTAATTATAAATCCACAGCCCAATTTCAGTAGTAAACAAATTAAATAATCATGAACAAAGTAAAGAAAAACTTAAACACATTAGACAAATAACCTACAAAACCTAGCATATATTTAAACATTAACTCTCAAAGTGATAGCAGACTATGATTTAAACATATCAGATTTAGAAAATTCAGATTAATCCAAACTCTTGAGCATACAGTACATCTCAGACAGTATACCACATCTAATACCAGCAGACTTTATCGATTCAATACAAGCAGATATCCGAACGAGCACAATCTAAGAAATGACGATTAACTAATACAACTAAGCAAATTGCAGTACAGATATTCAATTAACTCAAATGATTCACAGAGTTTAAATGAACAACATCCTAAACCCATCAACAATCACCAAAACTTATAACAGCCTAAATCCTTTAATCAATTACGTCAGCATAATCAGCAGAATAACTCTAACAATCTATTCATCAGTCAGATTTCTAACAGCTAGATCAAATGATCAGATTAAAAAGAAAAACAAATTCACAGTCCAAATATATCAAAGCAAACATCACAGCATATTTAAAATTAACTCAAAATCATAACCATCTTCAAATCAAATTAATCTTAAACTTAATTAAACATTATTTCAAAAACAGTTAAAACTAATACTCCTATTAACATGAGCAGATTCATAAGCAAAGGTAAATCAATAACATGAAACGTAAAATGAAAATGCACCTATTGGAGATTTACGTTGAGTAGTAGATAAGCGCTGAGCTATCTAATGAACCGAAACAAACCACCATTCATCTCACCAAGAACCACCATCATTCATCATTCATCAATCGAACATCAGCATCCTCTTTATTAATATATTTATCCAGTAGGGATAAATATTAATCCCTAATCTTACTCTAAATCACTCACATAAACTATTAAGAAAGTTTATATGAAGGACTTTGATTTCTTATATCAATTTAAAGTATTAAATTATGCAGGAAATTTAAAACAGTAGTAAAATTAAACGCGAGAGAGAGAGATTATATAAATCAAAAGCTAACTTTCATTAATTCCAAACAATATTACAATACTTTTATAAAAATTAAATCTACAAATTTCTAACTAAAAATTGACATAATAACAATAAAACAAGAAAAGGGATAATGAATTACAGAAAAATAAAGGGTTTTTATAGCCATCCCAAAGGCTGTTGAGGGAGAATATCCGAATCTTCAATAGCATATTCCATCTTCATATTCGCCCTTAGATCAGCTATTCTTCTTTCTCTCTCTTGTTTGTTTTCATCGTATGGCTGAAAATACACAACTAGCACACGGATTGCCAACGTGGCATCTGTTTGTGCTAGTTGTGTTAGTTTGATGCTGATTTGGCCTCTCTTGATTGGATGAATGAGGGAAAATGAGGTGTCTTGGCCCAAGATATGCTGCCATGTACCCCTAGCCTTCCATCTCTTCTCTTCCTTAAACAAAGGGGATTATTTACCCACTCGTGTGACAATCACGTGTGTAGCAAAAGCCCTTTATTAATTTGATGATTTAATGGTGAGATTAATTAGGGTTTTTGTTGTACAGTGACTAGGGTAAATAAAAAGGTTACTGGTTATATTTTGGGGATGAAGGAGAAGAAGATGCATAGAAGGTAACAAAACATTTTTTATTGTGTGTGTGAAAGAACGTGTGGTGGATGAAAAAGTTTGTGAAAGTTACGTTTTATTTATTTGACTGGAAAGTAGTGGGTGAAAAGTAAATGAATTGACCAACACAACTCGTTACATTTTATTTGACCTAATGGGCCTTCCACCACCGTCATATAAATTGTTGGGTTTGGACCAATATTCTTCCAATCCTTTCTATGAATTTTGGCATTTGGGCTAGATCCAATATTCTTCCAATCCGTCTCTTCTTAATATGTAATTGGGCTGAATTTGGGCTTTGTTGATATGGGCTTTAACCAAGATTTAATACTTGTTTCCCAATATTGGGCTTTCAGGCCCATGATAGGTGTGTAAACACCCATCCTTTTTACTACTTAATTACAATAATAACCGAGCCAAAACGTATTTTATGTCTTTTATGTCGGAATTATGCGTGGTTTGTGTTTTTGTTGTGATTTAGGACGAAATTGTGAAAAGGGGAGAAAACACGGGCATTTACGGGCTTTTATTGAAGAAAAAGATGAAAGATGAAGTCAAGAAGTCAAGAAGTCAAGAGTGCAAAAAGAACGGAAGTCCAAGACCAATTCTAAAGATTTATCGAAGAAAAAGTCAAAAGACGGAAGTTTACTAAAATCCGAAGAACTCAAGTCTTATTTATTGAAGAATTAAAAGACGAGTCCAAATCCCGAGCCAAAATTCATTAAAGTCCAAGATTAAAGAATATTAAAGGCTTAAGGACCTAATGGTGCAATTAAGAGAAAATGAAGAAGGGGAGGAAGCTTCCTAAGCACTCCTTAATCCTCCCCTATAAATAGTCATTAGGATTAATCAGTTCATTTTTGTTGGCTAATAGTGACAATTAGTTCTTCCACTTTTAATTACCTTGCAATTTAATTACCTTGTCATTTACATTAATTGTCTTGCACCTTAATTACCATTTAATTTCAAGTAAGTGTTCTTTTAATTCTTGTTAATATTTATTTTTATTGTTTGATCTCCTTCTTCCTTTCTTTAATCTTGATCTTTATGTTTATTGTTCATGTTCATGTTCTTGATTTTTATTGATTTATTTAAGTGGGTTTTGATTATTTTGATTAGTTTTGTTAGATTGATTGTTTTGGATTGTTTGTTTATGATTAATAGATGTTTTGTGATTAGTTTGATTTAATCTTGTGGTTGATTTTGTTAAGTTTTGGTTAAATTCGTGTGTTTCTTGTTCCCCTTGTTCTTCGCCTGTTTGTTACTGTGATTCCCAGGTTCTGATCTTCCCAAATATTCCGAACGAAGGATATCAAAGGCTGTTCATCCGGAATATTGGATATTCCGGATCAATTGAGTTTATTCAGAATATTATTTATTCCGCATCAAGGTGCTTTATTCGGAATATTAAAAACATTCCGAATCAAGGTGCTTCGTTCGGAATAATATTCCGGATCAACCAAAAGTTCCGGATCAACCTTTTATTCCGGATCAGCAGGATATTCCGGATCAACCTAACATTCCGAATCAAATAATATTCCGGAGCAAGCAAGTTCATCCGGAATAATTTATTATTCCGGATCAAGGAGTTTATTCGGAATATTTTGACATTCCGAATCAAAGGTTTTATTCGGAATATTATTCCGGATCAAGGACTATTCCGGATCAACAGCAACATTCCGAATCAAGACCATTATTCCGAATCAAGACTTTATTCCGGATAAGTGACATATTCCGGATAAAGGATTTATTCCGGATCAAGGATTTTGGTGAATATTCCGAGTGAAGAAAAACATTCCGAACGAAGGTGACATTCCGGATGAGTGTTTATTCCGAACGAGGGTATTATTCCGGATGAGCTAATTTTCAGGTTCTTTAATTTCAGTTTTTAATTTTCTGCTTTTTAATTTCAAGCTTTATTTTTCCCGCCTTTTTCCTTAGTCGCACTTTACGTTTATTTGCCTTAGATTTATTTTAGCCTTTCCTTAGTTTAAGTTTTAGTTTTAGTTGCGTTTTAAGTTTGCCTTAGATAGATTTAAGTTTGCGTTATTTACTTTAATTGCCTTTTAATTTCCGTCACGCTTTTAAATACTTGCATTTTACTTTAAATTAGATTTTGATTTTCTTTTAAGTCATTTACTTTAATTGTTTTGCATAATTTATCTAAAAACAACCAAAAATATTTGTTTCACCAAAAACAATAGAGTCATACTTTGAATCGGAAATCAATTTGTTAAGATACCGAGAACAAGAACTTTAATTTTTATACGGGCAAAAGCCTTGTATCAAATGGCGCCGCTGCCGGCTCTTTTCGTAAAGATTAACGGTTTTCTGTGAGAGACGCGTTGTTTTCGTTGAAGCACCACATGATTCAGCAAGTGCAAACAAATCCTTTTAGAGGAATGCCCAATGATGATGCCAACAAACACCTCGACAAGTTCATTACAATCACTCAAAGCATGAAGTTGCCCGGTGCCACAATGGATGTTCTTCGCCCACAACTCTTTCCACATACTTTATCACACCACGCCGAGAAATGGTTTGATCGTCTCCCGAAGAATTCAATTCATACTTGGGATGACATTACTCAACGCTTTTTGTCGCGCTACTTTCCACCATCCATGGTCACGAGCCTTCGCAATCAAATCAGCGGTTTCATGCAAGATCCCGATGAATCTCTCTTTGATGCTTGGGAAAGATATAATGTCTTGATTGATCGTTGTCCAAACCACAACATGCTCCCTGTGACCTTAATTGATACTTTATACAACGGTTTGACTTTTCGTGATCGTGATACGATTAATGCAGCCGCCGGTGGCACATTTATGAAAAGGAGACCCGAGGAGTGTAGAGAGTTAATTGAGAACATGACTACTCACCACAAAAACTGGGATTCCTCCGCTTCTTCAAGGAACAACCCGAGAGTCAATGTTTCTTCCACCTCAGCAAGCCCCGATATGACCGAATTCACCCGCATGATGACTGAAATGAACAAAAGTATCTTGCTTCTTGCTTCAAACCAACAACAACAAGTTAAAGCGGTTGCCAATCCTTGTGAAACATGTGGCGGTCCACACTCATACACTGATTGTCCTTCTACTCAAGGAAATCCAGAAAACGTGTATGCAGCTTATGGTAATTATTCACCGGAAAATTACCAAGCTCGACCTCAAGGGGATCGAAACTTGCTGAGTTACCGATCAAACAACTACCTTTCACCCGGGTTTTTTCCTCAAAACCAAAACCACGCCAACAACTACAATAGAAGCAACCAAATCCCACCAAAAGCTTCTAATCCTTATCACCCACCCGCTCAACAAGCCCCACCCATTAATCCCGATGTTGAAGCCATCATGAGAACCCAAGGTGAGCAAATCAAGAATCTTCAGAGCCAAATTATCAATCTGAAAGGAGATATCACCAAGCAAGGGAATGACATAAGATCCGAACTTCGAGATAATATTCAATCCTCCTTCAGCAATCAAACGAATGATTTGAAGAATATGCTTGCTAGTTTCTTTCCCGCAGCTCAACCTTCTACTTCGAGTTCTCTACCTTCAAACACCGTCACCAATCCGCGAGCGAATGTAAGTGCTATTACTACCCGTAGTGGAGTTATCATCGTAGGACCACCTATCCCGCCCCTATCATCTACACCTCCTCCACCACCATTTATCCCTACTCCTCCTACACCTAGTATTAGTACACCATTACCGTCTCCGCCTCGTCATGACGATGTATCTAGGAAGGACCCTTCAACATCTCAACCTTTACCTACACCTACACCTTCACCACCCAAACCTAATATCCCTTATCCTTCACGTTTAGGCAAGACCAAAATGCTAACCAAGGATGACTCTCAAGTGACGAGCTATGTGAAGATGCTCTCTCAAATGAACATCAACATTAGCCTTGTTAAAGCACTTGTCTACATGTCAAAATTTGTGAAAGCATTCAAGGAATTGCTTAACAAGAAGGAGAAGTTGATTGAGCTCGTCAACACACACTTAAATGAAAACTGTTCTACAGTTATTCTTAAAGAACTTCCGGAAAAGCTTGGAGATCCTGGTCGTTTTGTGTTGCCTTGTGTCACACCCCACCATGGCGGAATATGGGGCGCGACGTATGGATATCATCACCACATGGCATGTCTATAGAGATAACTATATGAAATAAGAAATGTCATAAAATGGAGACACAAAGTCATGACAATATCTCATCAGACTCAGGTGTCTAGGTAAGTAGGTAACAGTCCTACCGCTTACCCAAGACAAACAAATAACATAACCAAACAAATATATGTGTGCCACAGTATCACTTATTAAAAGAACAAATAAAAACTAAGAAGGAAACGGGGATTCTCCTTCTATATGCATTCCTAAGCTTCTCCAATCCTAGCCACTTATGTTCTCATGCTTAACCATAGTATCACCTGAAAGAGACACAAAAACACGTCAACATAAAGTTGGTGAGAGTCATAGGTTTATACTCCAACGCTAAATCAATTACAAGCTGTGAATAACAACCATCAACACAATAACATATGGACAATGTGCTACAATTATGTATTAACAACTAGAATTCAAGATCAATCATTCCAAACCAAAATCCAAGGCTCCTACCTTGCCAAACAACATGGTACCATAGATGATCACACTATGTACCTATCCTAAGGCCACTACCTTGTCAAACCACAAGGCCACTACCTTGTCAAACCTCAAGGCCACTACCTTGTCAAACCACAATAACTGAGACGGCACGTGTCCCCCGATCCAAATCATACACAATCAAAAATCACATAGCAGTTAATCACATAATGTACACACAAGTCCATCTCAAATCACAAACACATTCACAGCATCAATTTAGAAAATAACTCAACACAGTGTCTCTTCCATCCCATCTGGAAGTCAAAATCAATAATAAACATGGGACTATGAAACTCACCTGATAGCTTCTTCACAAGTCCTCGCACTATCAACAAGCTAACAAACCAAAAATACGAAATCAATACACGAACCAATCACTAAGATGGCTCATCAACCTATGATGGACATCTAGTCTATTCCCGTATAATTACCTCATTGTTAAGCTCTAATCACCCCATTACCCTTACTTAACAAGTCCCTAACTTGGTTAAGTTAAATAGCTATCCTGTTCATAATTTTACACAAAACAGTCCCAGTTTTAGGTCTCAAAACTTTAAGTCAAACGTCCACTTAACATACCCATGGTTTCTGTAAAAGGAATATTCACACTTTTATACATGTTAGCTAAAACCTCCCACCTGCCCTAACCTTAAAGCTACTGTTAAGGCCCAGATATATGTGTATATATTGCTACCTATCCAGAATTCACTGATTTTAAACGTATGAAAAGTTCATTACCATTAGAGGGTCTTACCCTAAACCACAATCTTAGCCCAAGTGCAGATCCTTACTAAAATATATAAACCATCTCTCATGTTCTTGAGAAGATCCCAATGCAACCCTAAGTACCCCAAACAACCCAAAACTTAAAAAGAAAACAGGCTGAATTCAAAACTGTTTTGACCTCCGACTATTGTAACCTGTTTTTGACCCACTTCCCGACCTCCAATTTAGTTCTTGTTTCTTGATTTAGAAAGCCAACTCAATTACCTATCCAGGGCTAGTTTGATCGCATCTTGAATGTTCCTAGAACTCGAGATATGATCAAAACAATAGACTCAAAATTCTGCCCAGTTTTTAAAAACGGGTTTTAAACAAATTGATCTAATTAATAACCTATAACCCTTCTAATACAAGCCCTAGATTATATGATCATCATATTATGATTAATACATCATTAATCTACTGTTTTTATATAAACCCTAACCCTTAATCCATCATAAGAATGATTAATTAAACATAAAAACAATTTAATTAAAAAGGTTAATGAAGGTTTTTACCTTAAATCAATGGAAGATGAAGAAAACCTAATTTTTTTGAAGAACCCTAATTCTCCACTATGAAACCCACGAATTTTTATTTGTCTCCAGGGATTTATGTTTTTTTTATTAGATAACCTTATATAGTGTGTACATAAAATCCTAGTCCAAGTATAACACCCAACTTTCCTTTTTTTCCCTTTTTCCCCTTTTCTCTTTCCTTGGTGCGTCTAAACCGACCCAAACACACAATAAATTCGTTTTTTTTATTTTTATTATTTAATATTATGTTAATAATATTACCTTAATTTTCCTTAATTTATTTCAGCTCCTAAAGCTTCCAAAACCTCAAAACCGTAAAACTAGTCAAATTTACGCGTTTTACCGTAAAAGACGTAAAATATACACTTTTATAAAAAATCTCAAATTTTGAAATAAACTTTATAACTAAGTCCTAAATGACTTAAAATCATCCCGAAAAATATTCATATGGATAATTACCTCACCCGAGACCTCTAAATGCTAAACCGTAAATCCTAAAAAAAATACTACTACTATAATACTTATACGTATACGTAAACACCACAATATCACCATTTTCATTTCATAGTCACCACTTGTGAGCTCATGAACATGAAATAACCGTTCCTCGATTTACTTATGAGTACTCTATACTCATAAACGACAACCACACCAACCTCGTTCACACAAAATAAACACGTAAACACAAAATTCAAGTAAGCACACATAAAATAACCTAAAAGTAAGACCAAGTGACAAACCCAAAACCACGGTTGTCACACCTTGCATCTTTAACAAAACCAAAGAATTTACTGCCCTTGCTGATCTCGGGGCCAGTATTAATCTTATGCCTTTGAGTGTTTGGAAAACACTATCATTACCCGACCTTACTCCAACAAAGATGACTCTTGAACTTGCAAATCGCACTCTCGCTTACCCCGTTGGTATTGCCGAAGACGTGTTCATTAAAGTTGGCACCTTCACTTTCCCGGTCGACTTTGTTGTTGTTGATTATGAAATGGACCCTCGTATTCCTTTAATACTTGGTTGTCCATTCTTGAGAACCGGACGAGCTCTAGTTGATGTTGCCGAAGGTGAGTTAATCTTAAGAGTCGGGAATGATGCACAAGTTTTCAAAATGGGGAAGCTTACAAGGAAATCCTTTAGACGAGAATCAGTGAATATGATTAATGTGCTCGATGATTTTGTCATCTACAACAATCCTCTATTCGATTCTTGCATTGATAATCCACTTTTTCAAGATGATGTGGATGATTCTCTCTCCAATTTGGAACCTTCTCCCATTTATGATTCTCCACCGATCTTTGATGCTTATGATGATGATTTTAGCTCAGATTCGGGTGATTTTGATGATTGTACTCCCGAGTATCCCGACCTGCCTACATATGATGATTTTGATGAGGCCGATACTCTATCAAGCGATTCTTCACATAATGAAGATCCTCCACCTACATCACTCGATCCTACTTTGGACAATTACTCATTTGAGGAAGACTTCTCTACGTTTCTCAACACTTACTTCCCTCATGAGAGTGATGCACCTCCTTTGGACTTTGAAGATTATCGTCTTGATCCTACTTTGGATTTGAAGAAAATTCTTTCAAAGGAGAAGAAACCGGTCGACACCGATATCCGCAGCACGTATGAGTTAACACCTCTTTGTCCATCTTCTGAGGACGAGGTTGTGCATCTTCTTCGCGGATCTTTTTCACATTCTGCTGAGCCTGAGTGTTATTTTCCCTTAAAGGAAAAGGTGTTCGACCCCGGTATCGATATTCTGCAGCCATCTCAGTATCCGTCTGATGAAATAAAAGGAAAGATTTTTGGCACTATTAAAGATATGCTTGCACCACTTCATCCTTGCTTCCACCATGCTCCGTCTTTGCTTAAGGGAACCTTGCCTACTCTTCTTTGGCTTGCCTTGTTCGCCTTAAGCTTGTATTATTTGATGGACGAAAACTATGTCTTTGATCCTGGTGGATATGTTTCATGCTTCTTCCTATGATGATCAAGGTCGAGTCAGGCTCACGGCTCGGTTAACAAAAATCAAGCGCTTCTTGTGAGGCAACCCATGCATCTATCTTTTAGCTTTCTTTATCCTAAGTGTAGGGGAGACCCGTTGGTTTGTTATTTCCTCTCCTCTCTTCTAATCAGGGATTCGAGCTTCAAAGACACACTCTTGATGACTTTTGACGAACCGTGATTCCGTGTTCCCTTCTTCCCGGTTCTATCCTAAACTCTTTTGATTCACTATTTTATATTTTCCAATATTAAAATAGGAATCTCTTTAGTTGTCCTTTCGTTAGCAAGATTTAAACAAAGTGCACAATGTCCTAAGTGTAGGGAAGTTTACTCCCACATGCTTAAACATTGAGGACAATGTTTATATTAAGTGTAGGGGGACTTCGATCGAAGTTAAGTGGTCTTTTCCTTGTATTTATCCTCATTTTAACCGGAAAATCAATTTTTTGACATTTTTCAAAATTTTTGATCTATTTTGGCCCATTAGTTTTTCCCTTTTGTATAGTTATTTTCTTTCCCTATTAGAATAAATTTTAATAAAGTGGTTTTAATTTTCAAACGTTGTGAATCTTTTGACTCAACCCGAGTTTACTTATCTAAGTTTACTCTAGCTAGTATCCTTAACGTGTTTAAGTCAAGTTTTGCTAGGCTTTTATATAGGGAGCTATAAAACACGAAAGTCTTAACTCTCACGGGTTAAGAACAAGAACTTTTCGCAAGTTCCTATAATTGATCCTAGAGAGTCGTTTATCAAGGGAACTTTAAAATGCGATTTCCAAACTTGAAAGAGTCTAAGAATTTGCAAGATCCCATAGGCGACTCAAAAACCCAAAACTTTGATTTAATAGGCTAAGCATCCACGAGTCTCATTCCTTGAGATTTTAAACTGTGGAGAACGAGAGATGATAGAGTCAATTATAAGTATGGTATTCTTTCGGGAATTTATGTGAGTTAATTATAAGCCTATTCTCCCATCGCTTGCTAATAAATTTATCTGCAATAAATAAGGTTGTACGATTTGAAAATTTACTTAGCTTCTAGCCCAAGATCGTTTAAAAGTTGCTCGTTATGGATTAGAGTTCATAGCCAAGGCAGAACTTATTGAAGCGGGATGCGAAGATTGGCGAGTCTAAAAAGGTCCTAACAAGGCATGAGGGCTATATTTTGTTGCTAAAGATCCAAGTGATGTGAAGAATCATTTATCAAAGATCAATATGAAGGATCGAGACACACGACGAAAAGCAAATACTCCCCAAAAGTCATGGAGAAGTCTATCCGAAAAGGCCCTAACAAGGTATGAGGATAAATGAAGCCAAGTCCAAAAGGAGGCGGATCGTTGTATATCAAAGTCCAAAATAAAGATTGGAGAAAAATGAAGAAGTCGTGGTCCATTTATGAATCTCTCAAAACTTCAAGTGAAGAAATTCCTATATGAAGAGAAGACCATTATTTCATGAACGTCTCTCAAGATTTGAAGTATGAAGTCGCTACCAAATATCGGTCCGAGAAAGGTCTCAAATCGCGAAGCGAGTTATGCCAAGATATGAACTTTATGAGGTCCCGAGAAGCAGTTTTAAAAGATTTTGTCCTTTAGCTAACTATTGATTAAATCGTTCACTTTATTTTCAACCTAATAAACTATCGAAATAATTCAACAATGCATCCTCGTGATCATTCAAGACAACAATAAAATATAAGAGATACACCTAGGAATAAGGGAGTCTAAGTGAATAATTGGCCCACATGAGTTCGTGTTAGTTTACTAACTTATAATAACAATGATCTCGTTTTTAAGCTTGGTTTGGAGAAAGTGAAAACTTGAGGATGATGATTATTCATAACATTTCCAAAACCCGAAGGTATGTTTTTTATTTCTTTACTTTGTATGTTTATAATTTTCTATCTCTTTAATAAAGGCCATTATGGACTGATTGTGATGAAAAATGTAATCTTGCTTTATAACTAATGCATTGCATGAGGACATTGCAATGGTCAAGTGTAGGGGATTTGATAGGTGTGTAAACACCCATCCTTTTTACCACTTAATTACAATAATAACCGAGCCAAAACGTGTATTTTATGTCTTTTATGTCGGAATTATGCGTGGTTTGTGTTTTTGTTGTGATTTAGGACGAAATTGTGAAAAGGGAGAAAACACGGGCATTTACGGGCTTTTATTGAAGAAAAAGATGAAAGATGAAATCAAGAAGTCAAGAGTGCAAAAAGAACGGAAGTCCAAGACCAATTCTAAAGATTTATCGAAGAAAAGGTCAAAAGACGGAAGTTTACTAAAAGCCGAAGAACTCAAGTCTTATTTATTGAAGAATTAAAAGACGAGTCCAAAGAAATCCCGAGCCAAAAGTCATTAAAGTCCAAGATTAAAGAAGATTAAAGGCTTAAGAACCTAATGGTGCAATTAAGAGAAAATGAAGAAGGGGAGGAAGCTTCCTTAACACTCCTTAATCCTCCCCTATAAATAGTCATTAGGATTAATCAATTCATTTTTGTTGGCTAATAGTGACAATTAGTTCTTCCACTTTTTATTACATTGCAATTTAATTACCTTGTCATTTACATTAATTGTCTTGCACCTTAACTACCATTTAATTTCAAGTAAGTGTTCTTTTAATTCTTGTTAATCTTTATATTTATTGTTTGATCTCCTTCTTCCTTTCTTTAATCTTGATCTTTTTGTTTATTGTTCATGTTCATGTTCATGTTCTTGATTTTTATTGATTTATTTAAGTGGGTTTTGATTATTTTGATTAGTTTTGTTAGATTGATTGTTTTGGATTGTTTGTTTATGATTAATAGATGTTTTGTGATTAGTTTGATTTAATCTTGTGGTTGATTTTGTTAAGTTTTGGTTAAATTCGTGTGTTTCTTGTTCCCCTTGTTCTTCGCCTGTTTGTTACTGTGATTCCCAGGTTCTGATCTTCCCAAATATTCCGAACGAAGGATTTCAAAGGCTGTTCATCCGGAATATTGGATATTCCGGATCAATTGAGTTTATTCGGAATATTATTTATTCCGCATCAAGGTGCTTTATTCGGAATATTAAAAACATTCCGAATCAAGGTGCTTCGTTCGGAATAATATTCCGGATCAACCAAAAGTTCCGGATCAACCTTTTATTCCGGATCAGCAGGATATTCCGGATCAAGGGAATATTCCGGACCAACCTAACATTCCGAATCAAATAATATTCCGGATCAAGCAAGTTCATCCGGAATAATTTATTATTCCGGGTCAAGGAGTTTATTCGGAATATTTTGACATTCCGAATCAAAGGCTTTATTCGGAATATTATTCCGGATCAAGGATTATTCCGGATCAACAGCAACATTCCGAATCAAGACCATTATTCCGAATCAAGACTTTATTCCGGATAAGTGACATATTCTGGATAAAGGATTTATTCCGGATCAAGGATTTTGGTGAATATTCCAAGTGAAGAAAAACATTCCGAACGAAGGTGACATTCCGGATGAGTGTTTATTCCGAACGAGGGTATTATTCCGGATGAGCTAATTTTCAGGTTCTTTTATTTCAAGTTTTTAATTTTCTGCTTTTTAATTTCAAGCTTTATTTTTCCCGCCTTTTTCCTTAGTCACACTTTACGTTTATTTGCCTTAGATTTATTTTAGCCTTGCCTTAGTTTTAGTTGCGTTTTAAGTTTGCCTTAGATAGATTTAAGTTTGCGTTATTTATTTTAATTGCCTTTTAATTTCCGTCACGCTTTTAAATACTTGCATTTTACTTTAAATTAGCTTTTGATTTTCTTTTAAGTCATTTACTTTAATTATTTTGCACATTTTATTTAAAAACAACCAAAAATATTTGTTTCACCAAAAACAATAGAGTCATACTTTGAATCGGAAATCAATTCGTTAAGATACCGAGAACAAGAACTTTAATTTTTATACGGGCAAAAGCCTTGTATCAGCCCAATAAGCATTTGTGGGACCCACTTGGCCCAAAATACTTTCGTAAAGTTAAATCCTCTAAAAACGACTTGTCTTTTGGCTTAATGAACTTTCTTCAATCTCGTGTCGATATTTGCCGGTTTTCGCGATCTTTGGTACCTACACACATGAAACGACAAACAAACGAATACAAGGCCATATTTAAACATTTAATATGCAATTTAAGTCCGATAACTGATACAATTGATATGAGTAAAATCACTCATATCAAGGATCCACGAATCCTTCCGGCTTATTCACATACACTTCTTCTTTCAAATGGCCGTTTAGATCATCAGTTTTAACGTCCATCTGATAAACCGTGAAGCCCTTATGTGCAGCATAAGCAAGGAATATCCCGACTGCTTCCAAGCGAGCGACTGGAGTGAATGCATGTGCACAAGGAATATCCTGACTCCAAGTCTTTCAAATTGATGAAGTTCGTCTTGTAATCAATCTACGCGTGATCAGTCATGGCTTGTTTGATGTTTGTAGGTATAGTAAAACTCACGATGAGTGCATACATACATACATACATCACCATCGGTTTCTAGTTGTCTACGTGTTCGAATCGGTTGTGAAGGATTTCCAATTACTTGAACCAATGGATGATCACGAGTCAAATGGTGAGTGAATGGATATCGTTGATAGAATGTATGCATGTTTGACGGATCAACATGTTGAGTAGAAGACTCTCCGAATTCGCGTACCGATGTACCGAATGGGTTGATAAATTCTTCTTCATCAGACTGTGCATCGATTGCTTGATTGTTGTTTCCTCCTGCAGCATTGACGGTTGGTGATGTTGGTTGTATGATGGTTTCTTGAGTTAATTGAGTATCCAATGGAATTGTCTCTTGAGCAACAATTGCTGAAGTAGATGCAGTTGTGTCTTGTTGACTTTGTGCGGGTGCATTAGCAGTATTGACAACAGAAGGATTTGACACAACTTGATTGTTTCCATAGTAATATTCATCAAACATTGGATCATATAAATCAACCAACTCATTCATTTGTGTCATATCCGTCGAGTCTGCTGTAGGAGTACTTTCTTGACGTTCTTGCACGGGACGTACACTGTTTTATGTAGGTGCCATAGCTGGACATTGACGTGCGGAACTTGAGCTGTTGTGATCAAGTACCATTTGTGGCAATTCGTCAAAGTTCACATGAATTGTTTCGACAATAATCCTTGTTCTCTTGTTGTAAACTCGATATCCTTTCGATAATGTAGCATACCCCACAAAAATACATGCATCACCTTTTTCTTTCATCTTGTCGAGATTCTCACCGTCTTTAAGAATGTAGCATAAAGATCCAAATACGTGAAAGAATTTGACAGTAGGTTTCCTGCCATTGATGATGTGGTAAGGTGTCTTTTCATGTCTAGGGATGACGAGAGAACGATTCTGAGTATAACAGGCAGTTGCAATTGCTTCAGCCCAGAAGAATAGTGGTAATTTTGATGCAGAAAGCATTGTTCTAGCTGCCTCAACCAAAGTACGGTTCCGTCTTTTGACAATGCCGTTTTGTTCAGGAGTTCGAGCAATAGAAGTTTGGTGTTCAATGACTTCTTCTTCTTGAAAGTAGGCTTGTAGAGTCTTGTTCAAAAATTCAGTACCCCTATCCGTTCGTACCGTTAAGACTTGAGCTTGAAGATTGCGTTGTATCATCTTTAGAATGTTTTCTAGAACCTCCGGTGTTTCATCTTTGGACCTTAAGAAGTAAGTCCATGTGTATCTGGAGTAATCATCGACAATCACGAGAATATACTTTTTCCCGTTAATACTCTCTACACGCATGGGACCACATAAATCCATGTGTAGAAGTTCCAATCGTCCTTTTGAGCTTGGGGTAGTCTTCGTTTTGAAAGACTTTCTTTTTGCTTTCCCCAACTCACAAGAAGAACAAATATGGTCTTTGACGAATTTTAACTTAGGAAGACCGGTCACAATATCATTCTTCGAAAGCAAGTTGATGGTGTCAAAGTTGAGATGTGACAATCGTTGATGCCATAACCATGCTTGAGATGATGAAGCTTTAGCCATTAAGCAAATTGGATTTGTTGTAGATGTGTCTTGAAGAGTTACTGTGTAGAGATCAGAACCACGAGAACCTGTAAGAAGGTCATTCCCATCGTAGTCTCTAACATAGCAAGTAGTTTTCCGAAAAGCCACTTCCAAATCCGCATCACAAAACTGACCAACCGAGAATAAATTATGATTCAGTCCCTTGGCATAATAAACCCGTTTGATAGTAATATTCCTTTGAACCAAATCGCCATATCCAAGTATCGGTGCAAACTGATCATTTCCAAACCGCACCGTACCCAGAAACTTCTCCACGAAGTTACTAAGAAGCTTGAGATTGCCTGTCATGTGCTTTGTGCGCCCGGAGTCCATGATGAATAGAATGATTTCGACCAGCTGCATGAGAATTAGGAGACAATGTAGCATTTGACAAATGGGAGCCCTTGATAGAAACGGGTTCCAAAATATTAGTGGGCCTAGATGCAAATCCTAGAGGCAAGTTGATATTCATAGACCCAATTACTAAAGTGGTTAACTTAGGTATCCATTTGTATCCGAGTGGTGTAAATCTCGAATACCCCCGTGTACATGCCGTAATCATATTCTCATAAAGCTTCTTTAACCTGTTTTGTTTACGTAGAGTAGTGGATTCTAACGCACTTAGTTTCTCAAGTGGTTGATCAGTGGATTGGTTCAAAGTTCTTGTGGGTTTTCTAGTACTAGTGGGCACAAGAATAGGCTTCCTAGTTCTAGCATTCACGTCATTATGATTAAAAGCACAAGCATCATGATTGAAAGTACGAACACATTTTCCACATTTAACACAAGCAAATTCAACATTTGAGGTCTTAGCATTCAAACCGTCATTACATGCAGTTACAGACGTTTAATATAAGAATTTTTAGTATGTTTCGTTTTCCTCGACTCGACTCGAATTGATTTCCAATTTTAACGTAGAGATTAATTGTTCTTGGTTAATAATAGCTTGCTTGGTATCTATTGTCTAACTAAACTGAAAATAGAGAAAATATGTAGGCTAAGGACTATATAAAATAAAAGCGCAATTAATTCACATAAAATTACTCTAAAATGCAACGTAAAAATTAAAATACAAATTTAGATCTAGATGCAACAAAAATAAACTCTAATTAAAAATAAAACTAAATGCGAAATTAATCTAAATGCAAGCACGTAATAGCAAATAAAAGTGACAAAAAACGAAATCACAAAGATAAACTTAAAAATAAAGCATAAAGCTTCAACCTTTTAAGCTTATTAATCTTTTTAGATGATAAAGCTACAAGCTTTATATACTAATAAGCTTAATAATCACAAAAAGGTGTAAACTTTTTACTAAAAATGAGCTTATCTAAATGAAATCTAATTTTTAAACTTTTAAATCTATATTTTAAAACAATAATAATAACTAAAACTAATTAAACCGATTTTTTATGAAAAATATAATTTTATTATAAACAATTTAAACTATAACGATCTAATTAATTAAACTAAAGCGATTAATCTCTAAAAATAAAAATGAGAGAGTTATGGTACCCGCGGTCCGTAGGTAACACTCTAAACAAACAATCATCAACAACATCAACAAAATATGGCCCGTAAAGTACACGGCCTCCCAAATCAATACTAAAACTAAGCGTAACCCGGTCCGTAAAGTACACGGCCAACCAAATCAATCTCTAACCAAATTAATCAACCATATCAAACTTGAACCAAATTAATCAACCATAAGCTCTTTACCAATAGTGATAGATCGATACGCCGAGATCAAAAAAAACATAAAAGGTTAGGATAATAAGCAATAATTATTATATGATAAAGAGATTTAATTAAAACTAATAGATCTAGAAATTTTTTATGTTTTATAAAAGTATTTTAAATTTAAAAGCTAAAAATTATAGATCTACTTAATCTATTTAAAAACCTAATAGATCTAAGCTATTTTTAATGATTTATAAAAATACTTTAAATTTTAAACTTAGAACTTATAGATCTTAACTATTTAGAATAAAAAACTAATAGATCTAACTATTTTTTTTTGTTTTTATGAAAGTTTTTTAATTTTTAAGCTTAAAACTAATAGATCTAAAAAACTAATAGATAAAAACTAAAAGTACTTAAATAGTACTTAAATAAAAAGCTAACTTATAAATAAGTTGTAAGCCTAAGCTTAAAACTTATGAGATTTAAAAAACTAAAAAACTAATTGAATGATTGCTCCAACAATAAGCTAGATCTACGAAAATAAGGCAACAATAAGCTTAAAATAAGCTTGTATATAAATCTAACTTATTAGGAAAAAGTTATATAATCTTATCCCAAATAATAAGCTAGATTATTTAGAAAAGTAAAAAGAAAGGAAGAATGAGAATAAGCTAAAAGATTATTTTTATTAATATGAAAAATCTTAATTAATAAGCTAGTACAAGATTTGAAAGGAAAAATACAAATTAAACTATGTGTAAACTAAATAATGAAAAACTTGTAAAAAATAAAGAGGAAGGGGGCTTTATATAGGCAGCCACAATTGGGGGTAATTTTATAATTTTCTATATAATTCTTAGCTTGAAAGTTAAACACCCTTGGCCAGTTGTCCTTTGTATGCGTGTTAAATTCTTGTATATATCGCCCTTCTAGAAGAATGTGGGAGACAGCTCATTATTGCATGGGATCCAGCGCCTGCACACTCTGCCACACTTTTGACCTCGTACTGGCGCATGCTAGGTGCCACGTGTCATCACGCCATTTGCCAGCCGCCACTGTGCTCTGCCACCTGACACTTTCTACCACCTCGGACTGACATGTCAGCGCCGCCCTGCCATGTCCACGTATCGCATCACCATTGGCCAGCCGCCGCCCCCTCTACAACCTAAAACCTGCAAGAACAGTAATTTGTCAGTTGCCACGTAGCGCGCTGGCATTGGCCAGCCGCCGCCACGTGGATGGTGACGTCAGCATGACGTCACCCGGTCTGGACCGGTTTGAACCTTGTCTGGTTCGGGTCTGGACCGTATATGGACCGGCTGGTCTGAACCGGTCAACGGTCTGAACCGATCAACGGTTTGGGTCGGGTCGGGTCAACGGTCGGGTCGGCCACGTGGACCACTCACGTGGTGCCACGTGGCACTGAGTATATATACTCAACCAAGTCCAAGCCGAGGCTCGAACCTTGGTCACTTGTGCCAAAGTCCAAAGTGCTAGCCAGTGGGACTGGCAGCACTTTAATTATATATATGCAAAACAGTTAACTTAACCCCTCTTCGTTTGTTGACCAGGCCCGTTGACGACCCCCCCCCCCCCCCCCCCCCCCGACCAGTCTTTTATTTATATTAATAATAATAATAATAATAATAATAATAATAATAATAATAGGATCAGTTTCGCTATATCTAAAGGAGTGGGGGCCCAGATAGTATCTTGGCTCCCCACTAACTTTTTTTAATCCTATTATTCTATTATTCTAATAAAGAGGAAGCGTTGGTTACTCTTTCGCGTCTCAAGCGCTTATCTGTTTGTCATTCTAATGATGTTAGGAGTGGCTCTTTCTAATTTTAAGACTTGGTTTCTGTATTCAAAAGGGGGTGGGAGCGCAGCTTGTTTCGCGGTTCCCTTCCAATTTTGTGTGATTAATAAATAAAAGTAAAAAAGAAAAATAATAATAATAATAATAATAATAATAATAATAATATATTACGAAAATTAATTTATTTTTGTAAAAAACTTTATTATATTTTTGTATTTTCGGAAGTTATTTTATTTATATTATTCATTTATTAAAACTATTTATTTATTTAAAAACTAATTAATTTAATTTAAAAACTAATTAAACTTTAAAAATTCATAGAAAACAAACCGTAAAGAGTTACGACGCGAGGTCGGGACCGTTGGCTTCGTAATTTTGTGCTCTTCAATGTGTTTATTAGTGGATGACTTTAGAGATTGGCAAAAATGGCCCTTGTTGTAAAATTTTCATCAAATCTACATCTTTAACCCTCCAAACTTCATTCTTTTGGCACTTTTTGGTCCTTTGACTTTATCTTTGAGTTTTTCTTCGATAAATGACCGTGAAATCCCGTGTTCTCTTTCCTTTTGACCTTTTGTACCTATTTCACAATAAAAACACAAACCACGCATAATTCCGACATTTACGATATTAATTACACGTTTTGGTCTCGTTTTTCATTGTTTTGAGTGGTAAAAGGATAAGTGTTTACACACTTATTAAATCCCCTACACTTGACCATTGCAATTAGGGGTGTGATTCGGGTTGACCCGGTCGGGTTCGGGTCAACTCGGGTCGGGTCAAGTCAGGTCAAGGGTAAAAAATATATTACCCGAACCCGAGCCTAATTAGAACTCGGCTCACTCGGGTTCGGGTCAATTCTGGTCGGGTCAACTCAGGTTCTGGTCAACCCGAGTTTAAGGAAAATGTGTAAAAAGTGGCTCAATTAATTACTAATACAATATAAAAAGTGTAATTTTAGTCGGGTCATGTCGGGTTCGTCGGGTTCGGGTCAAGTCGGGTCGGGTCAAGTCAGGTCAAGGGTAAAAAATATATAACCCGAACCCGAGCCTAATTAGAACTCGGATCAATTCGGGTCAATCCGAAGGACCTAAATACACTTTTGGACCCGAGACCCGACCCGAATATGATTATTTAGGTTCGGGTTCGGGTCAGGTCAACTTTTTCGACACCCCTAATTACAATGTCCCCATGCAATGCACAATTTTAAAGCACAAATTTAAATTTTTCATCATAATTAACCCACCTTGGCCTTTATTACGATATACTATTACTACTATAATAAAAAAACTTAAAACGGTGAAAAGATAAAAGATATAACAATTTCATTTAATTTATTAACTTTGAAATTGTTTGATGGAAGAAACTCGTCAAGAAATCTAAGACTTAAATTAGGGCTTTGGTGTCATGAATATTAATCATCCTCAAATTTCACGTTCCCCACACCAAGACTAAAAAACGAGATCATTGTAATTATAAGTTAGTAAAACTAACACTTACTCATGTGGTTTAATTATTCACTTAGACCCCCTTATTCCTACGGTGTATCTTTTGTATTTTATTTTTGTCTTGAATGATCACGAGGATGCATTTTTTACATATTTTGATAATTTATTAAGGCTGAAAATAATGTAGGACGATTTAATCAATAGTTAGCAAAAGGAAAAAATCTTTTAAAACGGCTTCTCGAAACCTCAGAAAGTTCATATCTTGGCATAACTCGTTTCACGATTTGAGACCTTTCTCGGACCGGTATTTGGCATTGACTTCAAACTTCAATTCTTGAGAGACGTTCTTGAAATTATGGTCTTCTCTTTATTTTGGTAAACATCTTGATTTGGAGTGAGAGATGCTTCAAACATTGACCACGACTTCTTTATTTATCCTTGTCTTTATTTAGGATTTTGATATACAACGATCCGCCTCCTTTTCGAACTTGGATGTATTTATCCTCATACCTTGTTAGGGTCTTTTTGGATAGACTTCTCCATGATCTTTAGGGGAGTATTTGCTTCTCGTCGTGTGTCTTGATCCTTCATATTGATTTGGATTAATGATTTTCACATCATCTTTGGATCTTTAGCAAAAAAAAGTGAATCCTCATGCCTTGTGAGGGCCTTTTTGGACTCGGATATCCTCCTGCCTTGTTAGGGCCTTTTTGGATACGCCAATCTTCGCGTCCCGCTTCAATAAGTTATTCCTTGGCTATGAACTCTAATTAATCATGAGCAACTTTTAAACGATTTTGGGCTAGAAGCTAAGTAACTTTTCAAATCGTACGACCTTATTTATTGCAATTATTTATTGACAAGTGATGGGAGAAAAAGCTCATAATTAACTCATATAAGTTCATGAAAGAATACAAACTTATAATTGACTCTATCATTTCTCGTTCTCCACAATTTAAAATCTTAAGGAATGAGACTCGTGGATGCTTAGCCTAATAAACCAATTAAGGTCCATATGGTTGAGGATACTAGCTAGAGTAAACTTGGATAAGTAAACTCGGGTTGAGTCAAAATATTCACGACGGCCTAATATATCAAAGACGTCTAAACTTGTTAAAACCATTTTATTTTATTTATTTTGACTTTATTCAAGAAATGGAATATATACATATGATGGTGACGACAAAAAGGAAAGTAGATAAAAGACAATAAATGAAAAATTCTACTAGAAATTTGAAAATTGTCAAAAAAAAAAAATTCCGGTTAAAATTAGGAGATATTCATGGAAAAGCCCACTTAACTTCGATAGAAGTCTCCCCTATACTTAATATAAACATTGTCCTCAATGTTTAAGCATGTGGAAGTAAACTCCCCTACACTTAGGACATTGTGCACGTTGTATAAATCTTGCTAAGGAAGAGACAACTAAAGTGATTACATTTATTCAACTTATTTATATACAAAATTGAATCACAATAGCAAAAACGAATCGAAGATAACCGGGTACACGAGAATACGGGATCACGGGTCGTGTCAAAAGCACCAAAAGTGGATCATTAAAGCACACATCCCTACACAACATCACAATACACAACCTACTTGGCTCCCCCCTACACTTATTGGTTGAAAAAGGTAAAGACAATCTAACCTAGTTAGACGATGCTTGATTTACTTATCACGAGTCTCTAGCTCGACTCGATTCCCCGAATATCATCGTTCAAATGGGAAAAAATCATGGAAAAACCGAGATTTCCAAGGAAAATCTCTCCATGATAAAGGGTGAAACACACTCATTTAAGGAATACCCCAAGAAAAATCTACCTGGATCAAACACATAATTTCCATCACGAAAGGAAACAAACCCCATGCTGGTAAAATCACACAAGTATAAGTCGAGTGGGGTATTCTTAGGCAACGATCTCTTAAAGGAAAGGGTGGTATGGTGATAGTAGAAGGTGTGGTAAGGTGAAAGCGTAGCTCCAAATATTCCAAAAATGTTTCCTTTTATTTCATCAGATGGATACTGAGATGGCTTAAAAACTTTGATACCGGGATCGAACACCTTTTCCTTTAGGGGAAAATAAGAAAGACTCTCAGCGGAGCTTGAGGAAGATCCGCTCATATACCTCACAATCTCATCCGAAGAAGGTGGAAAGAGAGGTGTCAAAACATAGGTACTCTGAATGTTGGTTTCGTCTGGTTTCATTTCCTTTGAAAAGGTTTTCTTAAAGTCCGAAGGAAGGTAAAGGCCATAATCGAAATCCAAAGTAGGAGAATCATGCTCGTTAGGGAAGTAAGTATTGAGAAACGTGTCGAAATCTTCCTCAAAAGAGTAATCCTCTAAAGTAGTATCAAACATTGGTGGTGGAAGATCCTCATCAAAAGGAGACTCAAGAGTGGGAGGATCACTCATAGAGATAAAATGATCATTAGGGTCACTAGGTGTCTCTTCAAATCCCGAAGAAATGAGATCACTTAAAGAAGTGTCGTCATCATAGTCATCGTAGAGTTGGGTATCAAGTGGAGGATCTAAAGGTGTCTCCCCAAGATCTAAAGGAGAATGAACACTTGAAAAAGTGTCATCACTATCGGTATCGTAAATGGGATTATCTAAAAGTAGAGGCTCAAAAGGTGGTTCCTCTAAATCCGAAGTGGAATGATCACTTGAAGAAGAGACATCACTAAAATCATCATTAGCTCCCTTATTTTCTTCAAAAAGTGGATTATCATTTGTAGTTTCAAAAAGTGGATTTGAATGTACCACAAAATCATCAAGGTTAAACTTTTTAGTTTCAAAAGGATTGAGAAAACTTTCTTCATTATCAAAATTAAGCACATCAATCATATTGACCGATTCTTTTCCATTCGATTTATTTGTGATTTTTCCCATTTTAAACACTTGTTGATCATCCCTTACCCTAAGAATTAATTCCCCTTCGGCTACATCAACTAATGCTTTTACAGTTCTTAAGAACGGTCTACCAAGTATTAACGAAATACGAGTATCCATCTCATAGTCGACTACGACAAAGTCCGCGGGAAAAGTGAAGGTACCAACTCGAACAAAAATGTCTTCGGCAATACCAACGGGGTATGCGAGAGTTCTATTAGCTAATTCGAGAGTCATGCGAGTCGGTACAAGGTCGGGTAATGATAATTGTTTCCATACCGAGAGTGGCATAAGATTGATGCTAGCACCGAGATCCGCTAAAGCCATACAATCATTAATTTGAGGAAACGAGCAACGTAACACGAATCGTCTGGATCTCCTAGTTTTTCGGGAAGCTCTTTGAGAAGAATCGCGGAACAATTCTCATTTAAACGAGTGTTCACAAGCTCTACCATTTTTTCTTTCTTATTGAGCAAATCTATGAACATTTTCACACATTTAGGCATTTGGGCAAGTGCTTCAATAAGGCTAATGTTAACATTCACTTGGGAAATCATTTTCAAAAAGTTGGAAACGTGGACGTCTTTTTGGTAAGCAACTTAGCCTTGTCTAACCTAGAGGGATAAGGGATATTGGGCTTTGAAGTTGAAGGTTGAGAAGGAGAATGACTCGCTTCTTGAACAACCTTAGGGTTAGGCTCATTAGGCAATGGAGAACTAGTACTAGGAGTGGTAGTGGGAGGAATCACCGAAGGGGGAGTAGGATTACTCATTATGACCTCCGGGTCTTTTTCACTCCTTTATGGGCGAAGAGATGGAAGGTCCCACTAAAGTGGCTCCACTTCGAGTATTAATAGCACTCACATTAGCTCGAGGGTTGGTCTCGGTATTAGAAGGTAGGGCTCCTTGGGATCTAAGGGCTTGCAACATTTGTACGAATTTCCTATCGGTGGACTCTTGCATTTGTTTCATAGTTTTCTCATGTTCGGTCAATTTTTGGAGAACCAAGTCCATTTCAGGATTAGTAACATTCCCTTGATTAAACCCTTGATTATGAAACCCTTGATTTTGAAATTGATTAGGATTTTGAAAGCCTTGATTTTGAAAACTTTGGTTATTAAAGCCTTGATTTTGATTATTAAACCCTTGGTTTTGCCCTTGAAAATTCCCTTGATTTTGATTAAAACCCCTTGCATTTGAATTCCCTTGAAAATTACCCATTTGAGGACCTTGGTTCCTATTTTGGTATTGGGTATTTTGGGCGGGTGGGGGTGGTCTTTGTGGAGCTACAGGGGAGCCAAATAGTTATTCGATTTATAAGATAAATTGTTCACATCGACATTTGGTTTAAAATGCACCCTCTCATTAGTGTTGTAAGCATACACTTCTTATTGAAATGGGTCATAAACATTATCACAATTAAGATACGAATGTGGCCCACCACATGTTTCACAAGTCACATTAATGGCATTCACGTGTGTAACGGGTGTGTTTTGAACGTGTAAGGCAAGTTTTGTCACAATTGAAGTAAGTGCTTGAATTTGATTGTTAGTCTCACTATCACTAGCACTAGCCATTGTAGCCCTTACACTCTTGGTTTGAACTTTTGCCTTGTTTTCAATTATATTCCAAGCATCATTCATTGATTTAACCAAAATATTTCCCCTCGAAGCACTATTTAGTGAGTCTTGGTCATTCAAAGTTAACCCATTGTAAAAAGTATTAATTTGATGAACTTTAGTAAAACCATGTTGAGGACACTTTCTCAAAAGCTCCTTAAATCTATCCCAAGACTCACTAAAATTTTCCCCATATTTTTGCTCAAAAGTGATTATGTCATTCCTTAAAGAGGTGGTCCGTGATGGTGGAAAAAAGTAATTAATGAACTTGGTCCCTAAATCCGCCCATGTAAGTAGGGGTGTGATTCGGGTTGACCCGGTCGGGTTCGGGTCAACTCGGGTCGGGTCAAGTCGGGTCAAGGGTAAAAAATATATAACCCGAACCCGAGCCTAATTAGAACTCGGGTCACTCGGGTTCGGGTCAATTCGGGTCGGGTCAACTCGGGTCGGGTCAACTCGGGTTCGGGTCAACCCGAGTTTGAGGAAAAAGTGTAAAAAGTGGCCTAATTTTGTACTAAAACAATGTAAAAAGTCTAATTTTAGTCGGGTCAAGTCGGGTTGGTCGGATCGGGTCAAGTCGGGTCGGGTCAAGTCGGGTCAAGGGTAAAAATATATAACCCGAACCCGAGTCTAATTAAAACTCGGGTCAATTCGGGTCAACCCGAATTGACCCGAATACGCTTTTGGACCCGAGTGACCCGACCCGAATATGATTATTCGGGTTCGGGTTCGGGTCGGATTCGGGTCGGGTCAACTTTTTTGACACCCCTACATGTAAGAATACTTTGGGGTGACTCCTTATCAAGCCAAATCCGGGCTTGTCCCTCGAGGGAAAAAGGAAAGAGCAACAAACGTATTGCCTCTTGAGTCACCCCATTGTATTTCACCGTATTAGTCAAATGGATAAATCTCTGAATATGATCATGGGGGTCATCTTGGGAACGGCCCAAAAATGGTGTAGCGGAAACCATTTGAATAAAACCCGTTTTAATTTCAAAATTATTTGCTCCAATTGCGGGCACCACAATAGCATCATCATTGCCCTCCATCGTATTGTTCAAAGCTCGATTCTCGGGATCGGCTTGAGTGACGGTCTTTTTGTTCTTCTTCTTTTTGGAGGAATTAGAAGTATTTGGTACACCACTCGGTATGTGTGCACGCGCGCGAGTCCGCATACAACGAAACACAAGGAATGAGGTAGGAGACCTCGGTGACTTTGAGAGGAAAAGGATTATCCCTCTCGAGGTTCAATATCAAAAAGCTACAAAAAAATATATATGTAATACTACTTGGGCGGCAAAACCCTCGATTAGCCTTCCTTCTCAAAATACTCACAAGTGAAAGGGGGGAATGAGGTGGCGCGAAGCATTTAAAGAAAGATTGATTTATCCAGCCATAAATCAATTCCATGCCCATGCCCATTTTACAGGGTTCAACAAATAACGTTTCATTTCACTAGGAACGGCACCAGTTCCTACATCAAGCACATATTGGAAAGCTTAACTTTACATCCGATAGAATAAGTAAAGGTAGGACCACGAAACAGGAATGTAAGCATTTACTTGCTTCACAGATGGACTAAGAATCATGTAGGAAGGTCATAAAAACTCTGCACTCCCTTTGAAAAAAGCAACACCATAACTACCGCCCTTCTGAGTTGAACTTGTTCCAAGCTTCCTATACAAAGATCCACAAAACACAGGTTACACAACGTTAAATGAATCATAAACACAAAGAGAATGTCAAGTCAAGATTTTATAATCTTATATTATGGATTGGTTAGTACTTAGTAGGTTTGCAAATCATCAAATTCAAATATTAAAAGGCCAACAAATAAGAGAAGGGTGCCAGGGACTAACCTTGAGAAGATCAAAAACCTTTTCACAAATATACTTTTGCTGAATGCTTGCACCACGTTGTTGCAGTTTATCCGGATGAACGCATAGAGTGGCTTTCCTGTAAGCCTTCTTTACGGCAGCAGTCGTAATAACTTCAGTTAACGGAACTGGTTGCCAACCACTATCAGACCCAAGAATCTGAAATAGATACGTTTTGATCTTAGAAACTGAATGAGCAAGTGACCAAGTGAACTTGACAAACAATAGAACATGGGAAGAACATTTCAGGACACCTACATATTGTAAGGTTGAAAGTAATGCACGAAGGTTGCCTTGTTTCCCGCTGCACCATCTTTTTACTTCAGCATCGAGAACTTCAGCCAATCTCTGAAAATACACGCTCAAATTTAAGGAAATCATGCAAAAGGTGCACATTTTTAAAGAATTAATCAAGTTTATAAATAGTTACATTTCTCTCTGCTTGTTCTTTTTGAGCAACAAGATCCCTCATATTCTTTTCAGCCAGAGCTTTTGCCTAGATCATATATAGAAGTTAGCATCGCTAGGGAATAAGAAGGGGGAAGAGCAGACTAAACAAGGTGGTGAAATAAAAAAGATGAGAAAACATACTGCACGGTCAGCTGTTCTTTGATGCCTCTCCAAGCGAGCTTTACACCGCTGTGGTGATTCACCTTCACCTGCTAACATGTATCAGATTAATATGCAAAAAAAGAAAAAAAAATATACACATCAAATACAAAACAGATACATGCAATATAAAACAAAAACCGGGTATGACGGGAGCTTAATGATTATAATACCACTACTTTATGACAAACATCTAATTTACCACTCTGTCCTGCAGTCTGAGAATATCTCAATCCACTGAAAGAACCCAGTTTCTGAAATTGTAAGTCCGACAGATCCTGTCATTTACCATCCAATTAGTCAGGATGTGGACCTTAAACATACAATAATGAATATAAGAGGATGAAGATGCTTACAGAGGGTAAAGAATTTTGTCTCATTGAATTATTTTGATAAGCAGGAAACTTGTCACCAGCTGATCTTTCAGCTCTTTCGCGGGCCTCTGCAGTTGCTTTTTCTACTCTGAGTCTCCCTTCCATTGCCTTTTCAGCTAGCGACCTCTCACGAGCCTCAGCACATGCTTTTTCTAATCTTTCTCGAGCCTCCGCCAGTGCTCGTTGTCTGAACTCTGCAGTTGCTCTTTCAACAGCAGCTCGTTCGACTCTCTCCCCAGTTTCAGCAAATGCCTTTTCACGAGCTTCAAGCGTAGCTCTATCAACAGCCATCCGATCTTTCTCCCTTTCTATTTGTCTCTCTCGTTCATCTTCTATTTTCTGTAGGCGCTCATTTTCTAGCTCTCTTGCTCTTTGGAGCCTTTCTCTATCTTCTTCTATTTTCCATGGGCGCTCATTTTCTAGCTCTCTTGCTCTTTGTAACCTTTCTTCTTTTCCCCTGTTCTCTGAAACAAATTTAGTACGATTCTCGTCCTTCCTTTCCATGCTTCGATCTGCAACCTTCGAAGTTGCGTTTGTATTTCTCGATGAGTCAACTTGATCTATAAGAGGTTTAGTTCCAGCTTCTACCCACTCTTTGGCAACTCGAGAAGAGCTAGTTGTATTTGCATTTGTTATTCCTTCAGGTTTTGTATTTGTATTGAAAGCATATGTATCTCCTGCTTTTGGGGTACTTACTTTAGTCTTTACACCTTGCAAATCATTGTAGTTTAACTCAAACGAGGAAAATGATTCTTCATCAACCTCATGCGATCGTGAAACAGTTTCTTCTACCTTCTCGCTCTTCACAGGGTTAGGGGTTTCCAAGGTCGTTTTGCTTTTTTCAATGGGTGCATCATATTGAACATCTCTAGGAGCTTGTGAGATATCATTATCATCAACTTCGTATACCACATCTGATGCCTCTGAGTTCTCCAATGTGACCGATTCATTTTCTTCATTCGAATTTAACCTCTCATCACTGTCTTCATCCCACTTAATACCCTCTTCATTCTCAGAAACAACTGCATCTCTTTTATCACTTTCTTCTCTTTCCACGTCCGGTACTTTTTTGTTGTTAAAACTGCAATCTATTTCATGTACTGCTTCCGTTTTTTCATTTGCCCCAGCATGATTCAGTGTCTGCATATTATCATCTCTTGTAAAAAGTTTTTCTTTCTTTTTCAACACTTCCTCATCAAGAGCCTCCTCTGTTTTTATCTTATCTACACCCTGCATAAATTCTTCCTGTAATATTTTCTCACTATGATCCCGTATTTGTTTTTGTTTGTCTTCATCTTCCTCAGAAACCGTTTCCCATATCTTATCATTCTCATCCTGCTCGGACACCTTTACTGATTCCTTCTCATTTTCTTCCCAGTGGAAAGGATCTTCAACTATTCTTTCATGATCCTCTTCCTCTTCCTCTTCCTCTTCACCCTGAATTACAGATATCTCAGGAAGGTCTGATTGCTTAATTTCTTTTTCATCATGTTTTTCGATCGTCTCTAATTCCTTCTCATTTTCTTTCCCAACCGCTGCTTGAAGTCCAAGATCAGAAACTTCCCAGTCATAAGACGCTACTCCAACGCTGTCTTCTTTGCTTTCCTTACCATCTTCAGATCGGTTTTCAGGAATCACTTTCTCATTGGACCCAACTACTGGTATCCTAGGTTTCATATCAATATCTTTTAGCTTAATTTCTATCAGGTTCTCATACAATTCATTTTCATCTGAATCATTTGCTGCATTACTTTCTCCATGCTGCTGGCCAACTAAAAACCTCTTTTCTTGCTCTCTTGGATTGCAAGACTTATAAGGTCCGGTAGGTTCCTTTAGTTGCTCTTCTTCCCTATCAAACCTGTAAATTGGTTCTTTTTTCACATCATCTTCCTCCAATACATGAAGCATGCTTCCTTGTACAATATCATCTTCCTTATGCCCAAAAGATTCCAGGACAACCATGTTATTCTTTCGGGACCCCCGAGACCTGTCATTTGGCTCCTGAACTTGATTCCCCGCTACAGTTTCTAAAGGTTCTGTTGCTTCTCTTGACACAACAGTTTCTTTCGTCTTGTCCGCTCCTAGATACAGTGTATGTTCCTTCACTGTTTTTCTCTGTAGAGAATTTCCAGCTTTAGTTATATTTTTTTCCGCTTCTACAGGAAATTCAACATCCATGGTCATTTTCATCTTTTGGTTCTCCTCTCTTACCAGATGCCTTGTACTGTCTCTTTCATAACCATTTGATCTTCCATAATCCTCATTCACCCTTCCCTTTTTGTCTCCGACATTATTCTCCATCCTAAACTTTGATCGACTTTGAAGACCGTCTTTCTTTCGCTCCATTTTTTCTTTTGCACTATTGAGCTTTGCTTGAGCTTGTTGCATTGCGTCTTTCACAGCAGCTACATCAGCAGCAGCAGAAGAGCTTGCATCTATCTCAACGTCAAAGTAAGGTGGTGACCTATCACCTGTTGACACCCGTTCGAATGCATAGCTCTTAGACGTTTTGAGCTTTGAATTAGCACCACTAGTATCTCCCTTCTTTGATGTTAAAGCAGGTGGCGGCCTCGAGGGAGGCGGTAAGTTAGAAGGCTGAGTTTTAAGGCCAAGATCAGACACAGAAAGAGGCGGTCTAGTTCCAACAGGATAAGCTTTCTGATTTCCTACCAGATTATCACTTTCATATATTTCTGTGCCAAAAACACTATCTAGCGGTTGAGAAAGAGATTTCTTGAGCTGTTTACCTTCAGCAACTCCACCAAAATAATTATTCGTGCGAAGATCATTGTTAGCCAGTGAGAAGAATTTCTCATTTTCCATTTTACTTGGGGCGTCCTCGTTGTCTGATAGAGTGGATCCAGCTACATCAAGATATTGCGAATCGCTTTCCATCCCATTCGAGACGTATATCTCTGCTTCTAAATTAGCCTCTTTCTCCGATATTACACCAGAGAACTGGTTAGGATTTGCAGTGGGCACTTGAGTCATATCCAAAGAGGCGTAAGGATCAGATTCATCTGACAGTGATTCACTTTGAGCCGGAGTCCTACCACAAATGGAAAAGAAAAAGTTTTGCATGATTAAGATGAATTGAACTTCTATAGGCTAAACCCATTCATGTCTATATAGACACACAGAACACGCAAAAAAGCTTGCGACAACTGGCAGAGGATTGAACATAGATAAACGTTTGAAAAATAAGCTAGCTGTATATTTCCAAATATAACAACCGAGTGTGCACCCTATCCAGTATCAACACAATTACGTTCAAACACATCAGTTGCTCTACGTCTATTTCACAAACGAGACACATAACTACACGAAAACACAAGCACGGACATAAAATTTAAAACAAATAAACACATTCAAGCCATGTATTCATGATCAAATTAAACCTGAATAAACAGCACACAATGAAAAGATGCTGCTCATAAGAACCATCTTAAATTCCAACAATGTACATATGCTGCATAAGCATTGAAATAAGTGGGTCCATTCGGATATCACATTCCTAATCACTAATCATAAAACCAGACTTTAATTACCAAAAACTCGGCCTCTACCCCAATCATCAGTAAATACTAATCAACCCAAATATTTCACACTTTCATAATTCCTAGCAGGCACGCCAGACCTAATTATAAATAACATGGACAGTGTTAGTTTCGGCTTATATTTCATAAGCCACAACTTTTGGCTTATTTTGGGACTTATGGGCTTACATAAGTTTATCACATCGTAATAAACATATATAAACCCACAAGTCTCAAGATAAGCTGGAAAACTGGGGCTTATGAAATATAAAGCCAAAATAAACACCCCCGTACATTATCGTCACAAACACTACAAATCCGCTAAAACCACATCTAAAGTCAACAATTTCAATTCCACAAACACAAGAAAAAAATATGGAAATTTATACATTTTAGCAACAATAAGCATAAAAAGCAATGTATATACCAAACATCATCAGAAAAATCACCACTCGAGCTCTTAAAAAGCTCGTCGTACTGAACCGCAAAACCGAGACCATTAAAACCACCAAAAACCTCATTATAATCAAATTTAGACTTCCTGACATCAAAGCAGACGTCAGCGGAGTGAAGCGGAAGATCCAGAACCGGAATTGAAGAGCCTCGGGAAGCGTGAAAGCCTTGAAAAATCTCAGTGTAATCCTCGACGCGCGGAGGTAACGTGGTGGCTCCGAACTTGGGTGGTCCGCCGAAGACGTCGTCGTAAACCGTGGTGGTCCGGCCGGCGCCATTGCTTTTGTAGCCTTTCATTTCGGTCTCACGCGCTTCACGCGCTAAGAATATAATGAACAGCTAGGGTTTTAGTAACTGATTCCGTTAAGGTGTAACTGGTTCTGTTAGGGTTGTTGTGAAGGTGTGTGTTTAGAGAGGGTTTTTGTTTTTGAGTTGAGAGAGGGAGACAGGGGTAAAATGGGGATTATATAAATGTTTTTGGATTTTTATAAAGTCACGAATGAAATGAAATGAATAAAGAAAGCAAAATTTGGAATGATGTGAAATAAGGAATTATTGTATCTTTAATAATAGAAAGGAATCAGGTTCCCTTAGGAATAGTGATCTTCTTACATATTATTTGTTTAGTATTTTTCCAACTGTTCTCACCCTCACTCTTCTCACACACTACCCTCACTCTTCTCACACACTTGCTAAAAATTGACCACCAGCGTTGATTATACGCCAAAAAAATCATGGTCGTCTATTGATTATGTGTGTGTTTATATGTTCTTGCCTCAAAACAAAAACAATCTCACATTATATTCCCTCCTAGGGTTTTCCGCCTCTCGGTTTTGATCGATTGGTCTGACTCTCGATTTTGATCGATTGGTCCAAATCTAATCATGATGCCTCTGTTGCGTTGCCCCCACCTCTTCGTTGCCAACGTCTGTGTTATGCGACGTAGTGGGTGGGTTGGTGGTGTTGCCTAGAGTGGGGGTGGTTGCTTATAGTGATGGGGATATGTTTGATGGGGGTGGTTTATGTTTTTCGTGATGATGTTTGATGGGGGTGGTTTTATGTTTTTTGTGATGATGTTTGATGGGGGTGGTTTATGTTTTTCGTGATGATGTTTAATGGGGTGGTTTAGGTTTTTCGTGATGCTGATGGTTTTGGAACCTGTAATAAGATTGATTCATGATTAAACGATGTTATGTTATGCATAACTTTGTGATGCTGATGGTTTTGGAACCTGTAATAAGATTGTCCCATCGCTGCTTCAGGTACAGGGTTTTTAGGTATCTTTTATTTTTGCATACAAATATTAGCTTGATTCATGATTAAACGATGTTATGTTATGCATAACTTTGTGATCTTTGTTCCTAATTGGTTACTTCATAAGCTTAGAAACTGAAACGCATGTTATCTTCTTTCATGATTATATGATGTTATTTTATGGAACACATCTGATCTTGGTTCCTAATTAATTGTTTAAAAAGAGGGTTTTTGGGGTTGCTTATTAAACACAGATTATGTGCTTTGAAAAATAATAATCAAATAATCAGTTTTTATCAAATATGATATTCAAACATAATTTGATTAAAATTGGGGTTACCCGCATGTTGGTTTGTTTGTTACAATTGACTGAGATAAGTCCCCTTACGGGTTGTGATGAGTATATGTAAGATTGTAAAGTGTGGTACTTTTCTGGCTACACCATCAAGTTTGGATTATAGACATAGATCTCGAGATGGGGATGTGGTGTATCTTAGGTGGTAAACACATACCCTCTGTAAGATTCTCGAGTGTGTTTTTTTGGGCTACACCATCGGGATTATATTTTTTTGTGATGTCAGGACTTGATAGATGACGAGGGCCCGTATCTAGGCGGGGCAACATGACTATGTGTTTGCAGCCATGGCGGGCTGAAAACCCTGTTTGCCGATGACGATAGACTCTTCGTTGCCACCGATTATGGTTGGTAGCGTTGGAATTACCTGCATTTTGGCATGGCATCCTTATAGTGTTCCACCCAACATATCTAAGTATGTGGTCATGTACCTTTTGGAAGGTTATGGAAGGCGATGATCATATTATTCGAGTACTATTTCCTTAGCATGCTTTCTGGTTTGGATATTACTTTATTTGAGCCTGCAATATAACTGAAATGATCTTTTAGGATTCCATATGATGGTTTTGTGATCGATGGCTGATGTCGTCGGCCTTTCGTTGCCGCTATATACACTGGGGAGCGAATATGGCCGGTTAAGGTACTTTTTTTTAGTTTTGTGAGAGGAACAAACTGAGAATCCCTCTTTTATTATAGATGCAATACAAAGTTGTCACGCCCGTCTTGCGTTTGTGACTCGCTGTTTTATGAGGAACATTTGTTTATTCTGTTTCTTTTGGGTTTCACTGTTGCTAATGTTATAAGGGTCAAAGCGACCCGTATCTTGGCGAGGCATCATAAAGTGGTGTGTTTGTAGCCACGTCGGGTCGGAAACTCTTAAATATGAACTTACGGCGATGAAGAAATCGGTTTGTGCGTCTATTTATCCGGTTTCCAACTACTATTAGTTTGGCGATCATGATAGGTGTGGTCGACCTGAATTTTGGCGTGGCAACACGACATCGTGTTTGCAGCCATAGCAGGTCGATCACTTGAATCGCCGGGAGGACGCCTTCAACTCTGAGCCAACAATTAGTCGCTTTCCATTTTCGATGTAGCTTTTTATATATTGGGCATGCTATATTGGTGTCTCATCACAGGTACGGTTAACTTTTTTTGTTATAGTATGCCTCCTGTTTTGCTTCATCATTATGATTTGATGGAAATCTTATATTGTCATGTATGTGTGCAAACTGCGAGGCCCCCGTTTCGGTTGATTTTCAAGGATATGTTTGTGATGCACCCGTAGAAACAAAGGAGTATATGCACACTGAATTGACAACGAGGTTTCCATTCGTCTTAATGGTCGGTATTTTTGATAATTACTATTTACTGCATCTTTTTTTAGTAGAAAGGTGTGGTCATAAATAAGATGAATGTGTTGTTCTGAGGTGATGTTTCGAAAGGTAAATGAATCTCAATAGTAAACGATATCTTTAAATAACATAAGTTATTGTTTGTTTATGTTTCTGGGGGGATCATATGTTTATTCTATTCGTGTGAGAACACGACTGTGGTCAATTTTGAGGGTTGTGAAAGAGAAACGTCTAGGAGGGAGAAAAGGAATATAATGTGAGAGTTGTTTTTGTTTTGAGATAAGAAACATATAAACACACGCATGATCAATGGACGGCCATGTTTTTTTAGCGCCCGATCTAATCAACGGTGGTGGTCAATTTTTAAGGCCACTATAAGTGTAAGAAGAGTGAGGGTGAGGAGAATAGTGGCAAAAATACTAAACAAATGATATGTGGCTCGCTGTTTTATGGGGAACATCTGTTTATTATGTTTTTGTTGGGGTTCACTGTTCCTAATGTTATAAGGGTCAAAGTGTCCCGTAACTTGGCGAAGCATCACGAAGTAGTGTTTGTAGCCACGTCAGGTCGGATACTCTAAAATCTGAATTTATGGCGATGAAGAAATCTTTTTGTACGTCTATTTTCCAGTTTCCAACAACTATTAGTTTAGCGATCATGATAGGTCTGGTCGACCTGGTTTTTGGCGTGGCAGCACAACATCATGTTTGCAGCCATAGCAGGTCGATCACTTGAATCGCCGGGAGGACGCCTTCAAATCTGAGCCAACGATTAGTCCCTTGCCATTTACATTCTTATCTATCACGGGTCTATAATAAGCTGTGTAAGGTTAATTAAATATTCGAATTGTTATTAAGGTTTCGGTGTAGCTTTTTATATATTCGGCAGGCTATATTGGTGTCCCATCACAGGTACGGTTAACTTTTTCTTTGTTATAATATGGCTCCTGTTTTGATTCATCATTATGATTTGGTCAAAATCTTATATTGTCAGGTATGTGTGCGAAATGCGAGAGCCCGAATTCGGTTGATTTTGAAGGATATGTTTGTGATACAGCCGTAGGAACAAAGGAGTGTATGCACACTGAATTGACAACGAGGTTTTGCATTCGTCTTAATGGTCGGTATTTTTGATGATTACTACTTTCTGCATCTTTTTTAGCAATAAAGGTGTGGTCATAAATAAGATGAATCTGTTGTTCTAAGATGTTGTATCGAAAGGTAAATGAATCTGAATAGTAAACGATATCTTCAAATAATATATGTCTAAAATAGATTGCAAAGGACCTATGCGAGTGTCAAAATAGGTTGAAATAATGAGTTTATGCATACTCTTTTGGTACAGGAACGATGAAGAGTTCGAAGGTTATAGGTGTTGTTGATGCAGGTTGATGTCAGGGGGTTCTTATATGTTTCTGATGTCGGGGATGTCGGGGCTCCTGGTATGTCAATAATGAAGCAATAACTTAATGAAATTTCAACAATGACGTTGAGAAAGGGATGCTTAAAAAACTTAGGGCAATTTTGTAGATTTTTTAATATGGGGACACTTACGTTAAGTGCCAGGTTGAGAGGTGTGCTTCCAAGCTTTAAAGATACAAGAGCATTTGGCAGCATCAAACCGTATCAATAGTATCTGGGAAGATGTTCAAAAGCAAAAAGAACTAGAAAAAACTCTATAGGATCACTATGGTGATATTCCCATAGAGCGAGAAAGGATCGACAATGTGATGGAGAAGTACAGACAAGAAGCAATGAGACAAGTTGTTGTACGAAAGCAGACTGAGGCTGAAGCGGCTGCTGCAGCCAATAGTGAAGATACACAAATGGCAGAACCTGAATCATAGTCACAACTTCGTGAGCAGGTCGAGGAAGCGAATCAGATCACTGATTCCAGTGAAATTACTAACCTGTCAAACGAAGGGGACTCGGTAGTTGTTGACAAAGTGAATGATGAATCTTCTAACGGACAGAGAGATGGTCCCTCATAAGCATTACCTATTGTAAATGATCAAGATGCAGATTTAAGCCAAAGCCAACACATTGATGCTGCTGAAGTTAGTGTACAAGCATCCATGGAAATTCTTGCAGCGGACAGAGGTGCGCCAGAAAGCAACATTGAGGCTGATGCTACCCAACAACTGTGGCACATACTGAAATTAATGAGCCCAATACGCACTCAGGTGAGCCAAAAATCCAATAGTAGATAAAAATTAAGATGGCCTATAGAACAATGTGATGGATTTTTTGTTTCACTTTTATATAATGAACACCTTTAGGGGTAATTTTTTTGTGATAAAAACATAATCTTTTTGTTTGTTCTATATAGATCAGGCCATGTTGAGGAGCAGATACGAATGGCGTAGGTCAGAATCGACCTAAGCTTGCTAGATCACAGGAGAATAAAATTAAAATCATTGTAGGACAAGAGTTTTCAAGGTATAAATGTAAAATATTCTATGAAGTTCTACCTTCCTACTGTGGCATGTGTTTTTTTAAAAGATATAAACATTTTTGATTGTTTGTATAAAATGTTAGTCGTGAAGATTGATGACGTATAGTCCCTAGTCGGGCTGGATAGTCCGACTCACGAGTACTACACGCATCCATCAGGAATGGATTGGATACTTGTGCGAGGTGCGCACATAGCCCATAAAGCCCGGTAAGCCGCTGTCGCACAAGAGGTTGATTACTTAGCCAAGTCCTCGTTGCAGTGCGACAGGATCAGACCGAATATAACTTATATTATAGTTATATTCGCCTAAGGAAAAGAGATATACACTTGCCTTAGTTGGATAATGAAGATCAAGCTATTTCGAGTCATTATCTCTTCCTTAGGCCGCAAGAACAGGGAGCCCAGCCTGGACTCTCTCGAGTATAAAAGGAACCCCTTCGGTTCCACAAAGGTACGATACGCACAATACCCTAAACACTAATATACTCAAAACCGATTACTTACTCTCTCGCCGGAGTCTAATCGTGGGTCACAAACCCACGGTAAGCCTAACGATGTCTGTTTAGTGCGCAAGGTCCTCAAGCAAGTTTCACTTGGTGCGAGAGCCAAAGTCCACAAGAACCCAAATTAAGCCTAATTTGGGTTAAGCTCGGTCTACCCTAACTTTTGCATCAACAAGTTGGCGCCATCCGTGGGACCCACACTAAGCTCTAACTAATGACAAAAAGCGGTAAGAATGAAGGCCGTCAAGGATCCTCGACGGTAGATGGCCGTATCACATCAGTAAATGTTACCCCTGGATCTGCCAGTGAGGCAAACACTCGGGACGTGAACAATCCCCCAGTTATAAGAACAGGAGGGCTGTTCTCAACTCCTATACTCGCCGCGGGGGAAAAAGGCATCGAACGAGAGTCAACTCAGCCTCCCCCAATAAACAATAAAGATAGACGCCCCAAGAGGAGAGAGGGGAAGTCATCGCTACAAAGGCACGCATGATGGAGGAGTACGTAGCACACAACCTACAAGCACTCATCCCTTTGGTGGCTAAACATGAAAAGATGGAAGCAAAGCGCGCGAAGCATGCCTCATCCTCAGAAGGCAATCTGTCAGGATCAAGTGATAATCCGCCCGAAAAACGTATACGCGCAAGTTATTCCTCAGAGGACCAAATCTTCTCACAACCTTGGAGGAGAGCCAGGAAAAACGCTTTTAAGAGGCGCATACAGCATTATGGAGACACCAGAAAGCGCCGCATGCGATCAAACGTGAAAACTTATGATGGCACGACGGATCCAGAAGACCACTTGAAAGTCTTTGAATCCCATGCAGGTATCGAACAATGGCCAGAACCCGTCTGGTGTAATATGTTTAACTCTACACTTGTAGAGAACGCGCGGACGTGGTACGATAGGGTTCCCCCGCGAACAGTCAACGGGTACGAAGTGTTGCGAAAAGCGTTCAAAAGAAACTATGTGCAACAAAAAAGACATGATAGGAGTGCTGTATCGCTCGCCAGGGTAAAGCAGAACCAGGGCAAATACCTGGAAGACTTTCTGGAGCCTTTCAAGAGCAAGTGTCTCCAAATAAAAGACTGCCCAGAAATTTTGAAAGTATCCTGTTTCATGGCGGGTATACGAAACAGCGATCTAATAAAGAAGCTTAATGAAAGAACGCCCGAAACCTTCGATGGAGTGCTAAGGCGGGTAAGGTCTTTCATACAAGGAGAATCGACTGCTTCGGAAATAACACGAAGCACTTATGATCATAGATCTATCCGCATAATCAATGAAGGACCCAACAAGCAAGGCAGACTTCTAGGCCTTGATTTCGTAGGAAGGAGAAGAGAGGGGCGAGCTTATAACTCAAGGTTTACCCCCTTAAGTTAACCCCAAGAGAAATACTCGTATCGGAAGGTGTAAGTTTCACAAGGCCAACGCCAATGACCACCCCGGTCGAAAAACGCGCCAGTAATAGATACTGTGAATACCACAATCAGAGAGGGCACGCTACGAACGAATGTATTCAGCTGCAAAAATATATCGAGAATAGAGTAAAGAAAGGCGAGCTAAAACACCTTGTCAAGGAAACCACGAAGGATGATAGAGAAAAAGTCGCTAGCGCGAACATTTACATGGTGGAATCGTGGCAACGAAGGACAAGGCAGAGGGTGAGCCAAAAATTCTCGAAGGGAAAAGACATTTCTTTCCCCCCACTCAATGCAAGGAACATCGCAGACGGCCCGCTAGTTATAGAAATAAGCATTGGCCAGCACAACATACATCGCATGTATGTGGATGGAGGTTCATCAGCAGAAATAATGTACGAGCACTGCTTTCTAAAGCTTAGCGAAGAAATAAAGAGCCAAATAATGCCTGCGACTTCCCCGCTCATTGGATTCAGCGGAGAAGCGGTATGGCCCTTGGGCCAACTGAAGTTAGTAGTAAGAGTGGGAAATGACAAGCACTCGACGGAAGTCCCAATGAACTTTTTGATCATACGGTCGCCATCCCAATACAACGGGATCATAGGGAGACCAGCTATACTAGCAATGCGAGCGGTACCTTCTACGACTCACGGTATGATGAAATTCCTAGTTGATGGAGGGGTCGTAACGATATTCAACACGGCAGTAACACCCCCAGAGTGCAACGCGATCACAAAACCGCCTAGGATCACGATGGAACCAAAGGTGAACTCACCACCAAACTTGAAGGTAGCAGTGCATCCGCAGTACCCGGATCAGGAGATAACGATCGGAGGGACATTATCTGACAAAGGAAAGACAGACATGTGTCGCCTTTTGAAGGATAATCTGGACGTCTTCGCATGGGAACCCAAAGATATGACAGGGGTGCCAAGGTCTTCGCAGAGAACCCGTTCAAGGATTGGCGCGCGAAGAATGGGATACATCAGCGTTTCGCGTCGGTCGCCCCACCCACAAACGAATGGACTTGTGGAGAGAGCAGGAGTTTGGGGGATGGCATAAAAGCATGATTGGGGGAGCATAATAAGAAGTGGCTCGATGATTTGTCGCATGTTTTATGGGCACATCGCACGATGATCAAGACAGCCACAGGTGATACCCCATTCGCCCTAACATATGGTACAAAAGCGGTCATTCCAGCTAAGATAGGACTGCAAACACTCCGCACAGCGAAGGTAGACATGGTTACTAACGACGATGAGCTACGATTGAACCTAGACAAAATCGAGGAATGACGAGAGTTAGCAGCAATCCGCGAAGCTAAGTCAAAAGCAAAAATGAAAGGCTACTATGATGCTAGGGTGCACAAGACCTCCTTCAGGCCAGGTGACTTTGTGTATCGCTCAAACGCGGCCAGTCGCGCTGAGAATACAGGGAAGCTCGGACCAAAATGGGAGGGACCCTACATAGTGACAGATGCACTTAGAAATGGTGCGTACCGGCTACGCGATATGGATGGTCTCGACCTACAAAGACCTTGGAAGATATGCCATCTAAAGAAGTGCTACCTTTAAGGGCAAAACTTCCTAAGTGAATGTATTGTTTTTCCTTTTATTTTTTGTGTTTAAAATCTTGCAAGTGTTAATAAAACAGTCGTGGTCCCTAGCTAGTTCCACGGCGTTTTATCAAAAATTCTTTATTTATGTCATACATACTTTTTTCTTATTATATATTGCCTATTGGCGCACGTGTGCAAAACGTTTCCAGGAGAAATAAGAGGAATGAGCCTACCCTACTAATTAGACTCGTCGAGTAAGTGGGATTCACCCCTTCGACCATGGATCGTGTATCCTTGTTCCTTGCTATTAATGACGTCGTAGCAAGTTATGCAGCCAGTAAACTCTGAGACTGTTAAGACACACTTGTGCACACCTAACAATGGGTCAGCCTCACCTGACCGTCCTTATGGTAGTAGCGGTATACCGCACGTAATGAGCTTCTCAAACCCATATGGACCATTTATAAGTTTACATTAGCTTATTATGCGAAATTGCGCTATAAACATTAAATCGACTTTTCATAACAAAAAAGAGGGGATAATGTTTATTACAAAAGCAAACATTCGTGGATCACAAATACAACATATATTTACAAAGGCGATTTGAGAGCAGATGGGTCTCAGAGGAGGATCTCTTCAGTTTTAGCAAAGGAGGGCAGTAAGCAGTAGTGCGGTGATCCTTCAGACTTTTTTCCATCCGGTCCAGCAGGCGCGAATCCCTCTCTAGCAATGGCAATGGCAACACAGGGATGTCAGGAGAAAGATGGGCCACACCAACGGAGGGCGCTGCTTCTATGTTCAGCAGGGCTTTCTTGGCAGCAGCGCGGCTCTCGTGCGCTGCAAGGACCTCAGATAGTGGCACTTCCTTCTCAATCTTGAAGGGATCAAGAATATCCTGGGATGCGCGAATACTAGAATGGTCAACTACTCCATGGATGGTTTTAGGTGGAAGTCTGCCAATGCTTCTACGCCCTCTACCTTATGACGCGCTAGGGTGAGGCCTTGTATCACCACTTCAAAAGGCACTTCATGATCCTTGTCCTTCAGGCCAAAAGAGGGCAGCGGACATACGCTCATCTCTTTCATGGCTGTGGTGAGCTTGGCATCGACCTTCGGATCATAAAACGACACCTTCGATAGTTCTTTGTTTAGTAACTTCTCCTTGTGCGTTGTCGCTAAGCCTCTTGAAATGCCCTCATTGATGGCGGCTATGACAGACTTGGAGAATGAGGCTCGCAGGGTGGGGTCTTCTAAATCCACCATTGCGGCTAGGCGCAGACCATGACGCACTAACCACCGCTTCTCGGCTATCTCTTTCATCAGGCGGGGGTACAGCTCCTCATCCAGTTCGATACTCAGCCTCTTCAATTGACAGCTGAGATCGCTTACATCTTCCTTTACCTTCGCACCCAGAGCATCAACATCAGAAACAAACCTATTCTTCCCCTCCTCAAAGGCTCCCATAGCAACAAGGTTGGAGGCCTTTATCTGGTGAATTTGGGCACGCTCTTCATCCAGAGCGGTAGATAACCTGTTTCTTTCTTCTGTTAAGGAATGGAGGAGGGCGACATCTTTTCTTCCTCTCTCGGCCTCTTTGTCTATTTTTTATTGCATATCGCCGAGAGCGGAGGATTTCTCTTCAGTAACCTGCCTCAGCTTTTCCTCTGTCGTGTGGAGTTTGGCAGACAACCCTAGGTATCTCTTCTTGAGGTGCGATGTCAGTGTCACTTGTTGCGTTGCCAAATAGCTTCCCTCATCAGCCAGGACAGCATCGCTCATCCCCTCTAGCACTACCTCTCGGCCAGGTGGCACAATGTTGTCTAAGAAGCTTGCGCAGTCAAAAGCACTCGTTAGGTCAGAGGATGCAAGCAGCTCCCAGTTTGGAGCAAAGGTGGGATCTTGTGCGAACCCGCTTCCCCCCGCCGACGAAGTCTCCTTATGGGGGGAGGGCGTGGTCTTTGTTTTTTCAGCAAATTTTTCCTGTTCGTCGCTGCTGCATAAGGGTAATGGTTAGACACCCGCAAGGAAAATAGTGACATATGAGGAAGAGCGTATGACTAACTATTACTGAATAGAAGAAGATGGTTACCTTAGGTTGATGGTGGCGGGAGGAGTGCGTGGAGGGGTCTTTGTAAGGTTCTTCTCAAACTCTTCCTCTGTTGTGCGCACCCCTGTCCAGGAGGGACCAGCCCCGGTGCGTGCGGATTTGTGTGGAGATGATGGGGGCTTCTGCGCCTTTTTCCTAAAGAGGTAATGTCCTCTTGCTCAAACTCAGTCGCGGTTTTTTGACGTCTCTGGTGTAATCATCTGAAGACAGTGAGGATCTGAGAAAGGGTGGTGGTTGTTGTTGTATGGGTGGTTGTTGTTCCAACTGTTGAACTGATGGAGAGGGCGGTGGTTGGTCAGCGCCAGTGCCTTCACTCCCTTGGGCGATAGATGGCTCCTCAATCTCTAAGTCCATGGTATTTTTCTGCGCACGATCACGGAGTGATTCTTCATTTTCCTGCTGAGGGCGAGAGTACACCAGTAAATCTTCGGGAAAGGCACCACGGACAAGGTCGAGAATGTCCATAGCTGCAGCAAGAAGCTAACAGACAACATGAAAACACATTTTAGTCTTTTGATATGCGATGGTACTTACAGAACGTTATGATGAAGGCGAGAAGGACCACTAACCCTGGCCACTCTCTCTTCGGAACGTTAATACCATGTGCGCGCCATAGATGACTGCACGGCTTAGGCCAAGAGTGACTAAAACACTCTCTGGATAGGGTTGCACGAGAATGCGGTTGTTGTTCAAAGTTTCTGCATTTGCAGCGTTGTAGGAGTTGGGGCCAGGTATGGGGTCCTTCCTCACGGTGTCAGGGGTCAAGAACGGAAAGTGGAAGGGAAAGGCAGCGTCACCGACCCAAAAGAATCTGTCGGTCCAATTCCTTAAGGAATCTACCTTTCCATCAAAACATTGCATACCACCCTTTCGCTTAGCAAAAGATACCCAGCCATTGGCTAATTGCCATTGGTAGAAGACGCGGAAGAGATCTACTGTGGGTTCTATGTCTAGGGTGCGGCAGTTTATTTCAAAATTCGAAATTTTCGCTGCCCCTATGCAATGTAGTTGGGAGACGTGGGTCTCGTAGTGTATTAATACGCTCAGAAGGAAGCGCGACATAGGTATACGTTGGTTTGCGTAATCGAAGTAACGGGTGTACAACCCTATCTTCCCTGCGGGGAACTGACTTATATTATGTTGCGGGTTAGGAACTTCTGGGTGCAGGTAGTCGGGTATGTAGAACTCAGAGGTAAATTCATCTAGCTGCTCAATGGTCAAGATTGACGTGGTGTCGGTTAGCTGTTTCACCATGGTGCTGTGTATACAAAACAGTGGTCACGCGGATTACCTTAATAAGAGATCTGGTGATGATGGTAAATGATATAGGTGTTAATGGTGGTTTGAAGGTTTGTAGATGTTAAACAGTCAAAAGGAGGCGTGACGGGTTTATATAGGCTTCCTGAGTTTTACTGTTCATGGTCAGATGTGTGCCACGTGTCCCCCACTTGCTAGATCAAACGGTAGAAGATGAAGGGGTAACTATGACGTGGCAAGCACTTTTCCCGAGTACCAAGGAGGTTAGGTGAAAGGGGGGATGTTTGTCTTCTTGGCGGGAATATTTAAAATCTGAGTTTCTGCTTGGACTATGCGACTGTTTAGGTTTGATTATAGTCTAGTAGCCGTGGATAGGACCTGCGACCACTAGACTGGGGGGACATGATGACGTATAGTCCATAGTCGAGCTGGATAGTCCGACTCACGGGTACTACACGCATCCATCAGGAATGGATTGGATACTTGTGCGATGTGCGCACATAGCCCATAAAGCCCGATAAGCCGCTGTCGCACAAGAGGTTGATTACTTAGCCAAGTCCTCGTCGTAGTGCGACAGGATTAGACCGAATATAACTTATATTATAGTTATATTCGCCTAAGGAAAAGGGATATACACTTGCCTTAGTTGGATAATGAAGATCAAGCTATTTCGAGTCATTATCTCTTCCTTAGGCCGCAAGAACAGGGAGCCCAGCCTGGACTGTCTCAAGTATAAAAGGAACCCCTTCGGTTCCACAAAGGTACGATACACACAATACCGTAAACACTAATATACTCAAAACCGATTACTTACTCTCACGCCGGAGTCAAACATGGGTCACAAACCCACAGTAAGCCTAACGGTGTCTGTTTAGTGCGCAGGGTCCTAAAGCAAGTTTCACTTGGTGCGAGAGCCGGAGTCCACAAGACCCCAAATTAAGCCTAATTTGGGTTAAGCTCGATCTACCCCAAATTTTGCATCAACAAAGATGAATAGTAGTAGGGTGACCCCTAATTGTTTGGCTTTTTGTGTAACTCTTGCCAAATACGCCCGCCCTTCGTGCTGTAGCGAAGCGCGGGCAAAAGCCCTAGTGTGTAATTAATTGTTGGACCAACCCCCCCCCCCCCCCACATCATACAGCTTATGTCTAATCTATTTTAAGTGAGATATCAAATGTTATTATTATCTTTTTATTCAAAATTTGGTAAATTTTTATAACATGTACTTTCAATTATCTCATGAATGAATTTTTGTATGTATTTAATGAGACTTGAATTTATAAAAAAGAAAAATTTTAATGGTGAATTAGTAGTTAGTTATTAAGCTCATAGTGACATTTAATTAGGTCATATGCAAGCTTTGAACATTTTTTTAAGAGATAAATCTACTTTTGTTTTTATTTAATTCGAACCTCTAAAGGTATTTAGGGTATGTTTGGCATTCTTAGGAGCTGGAGCGGATCGTTGGAGCAGGTTGCTGGAGATGGATACTGGAGCATGTAGCTTAAGCTTATTTTTATATGTTAATTTAACTAGCATGCCATTTAGGAGCTTATTGTTTAACAAGCTCTTTCAAGCTCTGCCAGTTAAACAAAGCTTATTTTTAATTGTAGCTTATCTTTTGAAAAACAATAAGCTCGTGCTACGATAAACTCTGATAAGCTCGCGCGCTAAACATAACCTTAATGAGAGTCGAATTTAAGACTTTTTCAAAAATAATTTTCAAAAATTATCTTTATTTGTCAATTAAGCTAGCTCAATTGGTTACATATCCCTTGATCAAGAGACGTTTGATAATGGTAAAATACTTCGTATTATATAAGATTTTATGTAAAGAGACCGTGATCATCTATCTATACTACATATAAATCATTTTGGTCTTTTATTAATAGAAGTTTGAAAATTCAACCTACAGCTTTTAACAAATTATGTACAACTAAAATAAGTTTAAAAATTAAAATAGTAATACATAAGTTTTCAAGATTTAATGCTTATATTAATGCTAGTTAATACATAATAATCAATACTCAAGTTAATACATAATAATTAGTACATACTTCAAAATAAAAATAATATAACATTAATTAATATATAATTAATACACCCAATTAATTAAAATTATAATCATATATTTATATTGTACAACAACTAAAACATATTTGTTAGTGCAAACATTACAATGTTTTGCCGATATAATCTCTTTGTGTTTTGTTGATGACAAACGTATAATTCGCAATACATTATATAAAATGTTAAGGTACTCGTAATCACTCAAGAATACTTTTGTATACTTCTCTCAACATCTCCAAGACCGCATTCGGCATGAATCACTCAAGGTATGAATAAACATGTCATTAACCTAACTAAGTGATCAAGGATTAATATTTTCTTAAAACTCACATTTAATCAAATGTGACAAAAGATTTTAATAAACTTTATTTTTAAGAAAATATTTTATTAAAAAGAAAATGGAAATTTGAATTTGAAATATTCCAAAGAATATTCCCTAAGGTATATTCCAAAAAATATTCTTTAATTTGAATTTGGCATATTCCATATGCCAAAGGAATATCCTTTGAAGGTATAAACTACCCCAGATGGCATATCCCCACTAAAGGACAAAAATGCACGGTCTCCAAGAAGGAGGTTCCTTATTGATAAGGAACCGCGGGCCGAGGTTCCTTATTGATAAGGAACCGCAAGTGTTTTTGACCGTTGCACTCTTGCCCTATAAATAGGATCATTTCCAGCCTTTCTTTCAACCCTTTTTGCACAGTTTCTTCAAAAACATCTTTAAACTCCTTGATTAGTTAGTTTTGATTAATCTTGTTTAAGATGTGTATCTATCCTCCATCCTCTCATCCTCTCAAATGCAAAGAGAAGAACACTTTCATTACCGTGAAGTGTTGGGTTCATAACATGATGAAGATCTCTCCTTCTAGATCAAGTCATTGTTTTCCTACTATGTATATGTAGAAGATCCAAGTGTTGGGTACACTTAGATGTGTTTGTAAGGGTAGAAGATTCAAGTGATAGGTATCCTTGGATTAGGTGTTAGTTGTGTAGATCCAAGTTTGTTAATACTTGGATATAGTGTTAGAGTCATAGATCTAAGTGTTGTGTGCTTAGATTTATATGGTTTATGTGTTTAGGCCATAAAACACAAGGTTTGTTATGTTGGGCCATAAAACACAACTAGTGTGAAGATTGTTGTAGATGGGTGTAGATTGGTCCTACCTAAGATTAGGACTCGACATTTAGCCTTGTGTCAATAAATGATGAAGTAGGCGACGTTGTGTAGATTGGTCCTACCTAAGATTAGGACTCGACTTTTAGCTTAGATTCGGAAATTGGATAAGCGACGTTGTGTATGGTTTCTCCACCTTAAGGAGTTTGTTGACTAGTGAAGTAACTCTCGAGTAAGGTGTACTCGAGGAGTGGAGTAGGGCGAAGAGGAGCTTCGTGACCGAACCACTATAAATCATCGTGTTGGTACTTTCCTTTACATTTATGTCCTTACTCTTATTGATGCATTTATTTGTTGTTGTGTGTTGTGTGCATCTCATAATCTAAACATCTAAGTTGCGGAAAAGTTAAGGCTTAGTACATGTGTGCTTCATGTTTAGATTATTGTCAAGTGTACATCACTTAGCCTAAACATCTTAGTTGCAGAAAAACTTATGCCTAGTACGTGTGTGCTTAGTGTTTAGACTATTGCTTGATGTACTCTTGATTTGATGTGTTTGTTTGTTTTCTTACTTGTAGTATTTATCTTTCAATCAAACACATCTCATATCTAGTCAAGCTTGATCGAGAATTTGATACCAAGGATTGTTAAAGCTTAACATGTAATAAATAGCCTAGTTCACTGTCGGCGGTTCCTTAAAGGGACACGCAGTTCTTTAGTGATAATGAACCGCGGACATGTTTAAAGAACCGCGCACAGTGGGTTATGCGAAATGTTTTGAAAAAGTAACTAGAAACTATTCAACCCCCCCTTCTAGTTTCTACAATTGGTATCTGAAATTGAGTATTTTGAAGTTCGTTTTCTCTCAATTCTTGACAAACTGAAAGTCCTAAAAACCTCAAGTCTTTAATTGTTCTTGGTTGTTAGAGTATTTGGAAGTCTATGTCTATTTCAATCAACACGTAAAAAATTGGAAAATATTAAGCTACGTATTCGTAAAACACTTTGCAAATACCAAGTATTATTCACCAAAATTCAAAATGTAAATACATGAAAGTAAAAGTGCTAAAAATGTAAGCTAAATGAAAGTACAAGGGTTGAAATGTAAAGTTCAGAAACTTAAAGGACCAAAAGTGTAAAATTCTAACAACTTGTAACAAATCTTAACCAACTAACAAAATTACTAACTGATTTTAACAAAAACTAAAACTACAAGGACTGAATTTTTGAAAACCCTAAATACTTGCAAGTTTAACACCAAATGCAAACAATTACAAACCAAAAGGACTAAAGAGAAATTAATGGGAACTATTTAACAAAAACAGGCACAACACATCTAATAAGCAGGTATGAGCTCAATTCTGGACCAAAAAAGCTCTAATTTGTTTCAAAATGTTTAAATCCAAAATTAACTAGACTTGCAAAAGGAATCAGCTTAAAAACCAGTAAATCTCAAAGTAGCTTATTCTAATAAGCCAAGAATAAGCAAACTAGCAATCCAGACTTCCACAACTTGATTTTTATGAAAAATCTGATTAATAAGCTAACAAGGAGATTTTTATGAAAAATCTGATTTTTATGAAAAATAACAGTAAAAAAAACCCTAATTCTCTCCTATGGGCGATTCTCTCTTCTCCTCTTTTTGGCGGCTCTAATTGGCTCTGTTATATCACCAATCATTGAATAACGGTTGATTCTTTCCCTGAAGTTACTACTATCTCATCAAATAGCTTGTGATAAGACTTAGGCTGTGATTTCGATCCCCCTATGTTCTTTGTGATCAGTTATCTCGTGGGGTGTGGTGGTTTTAGGGTTTATTAATCGTCCTTTATTTGATTCGACGTGTTGTAAAGGGTTTTTTAGTGACGTTATTTGGATTTGAGTGTCATCCAGTATTAGGGTTTTATTTTTTTTTGTTATTTCTTGGTTGTGAATTAGGGTTTGTGACTGTTCGACTTCTAACCCGTTAGGGTTTGTTGGCGTGGGTTTGGTGCCCTAACTCTGGGCGTTGCTTTTGGGGTGTGGATCTGGTGTTTGTGGATTTTTAGGAGAGATGGAGGAGACGGGCACGGTTGAGAAGGTACCAGAGGTTGCTGGGACGCAAGCTGTTCCTGAGCAGTCTTTGAAGGAGGGTACGGTGAGAAAGGTGATTAAATCGATTCTCAAAAAACCAGGATCATCACACGTGGGTGAGCCATCTGGGGTACGCAAGCCTATTAGTGTTTTTGGGGGAGTTGATGATACATTGCCATCATTTGCGTCAATTGTTAATGAGAAGCCGCGGGGTAAGGCAGTTCATATAAAGGAGATGAGGAGCAGTGAAGTTGTTAATGGTGCTAGGGTTGCTCTTCCTATGGCAGCGGTGGATGAGATACGTTCTCGTTTCACAAATACGCTTTATGGTTACTTCATTGGGAAAAGGCTTGCTTTTCCGTTGGTAGAGAACAATGTGAAAAATGCATGGGCTAAATATGGCTTGAAACGTGTGCAGCTCCATGCAGATTTTTTCATGTTCCAATTTGAATCAAAAGAGGGTATGGATGGTGTGCTAGAGAACGGTCCTTGGCTTATTCGGCTCGTACCTTTGTTTTTAAATATTTGGACTCTAAACACTATCCTGAAGAAGAATGTAGTAACCCATGCCCCGGTATGGGTGAAGATGCACGATGTTCCTATTGTCGCTTACTCGGAGATAGGATTGAGTTTAAATACTACTCAAATTGGGCGCCCTATTATGCTTGATACTTATACAAGTAATATGTGCCTGAGTTCGTGGGGAAGGAATACATATGCTCGGGCTCTTGTAGAAATTTCATCGGAGAATGAATTATTGGAGTCTATTGTCATAGCTATTCCACTAGCTAATGGAGAGGGACATTCGTTGGCAACTATTAAGGTGAAGTATGAATGGAGTCCTCCCCGGTGTAACAACTGCAAGATCTTTGATCATAATACTGATGCATGCCCTACTAACCCTAAGAGTGTGGAACCTAGGGTTGAGACTGTTAATGCTGATAGGAATAATGAAGGGTTTATGGAGGTTAAAAAGAAAAAGAAGCATACGAAACAACCAGCCCCAGCTAGGCAGATTGAGGGTATTAAATTAGGCAAGCAGCCTCTTAATATCCAGTACCGAAAGAAAAATACTAAGGCTGTTGCTGGTGCTAAGGAACTTAAAGCACCGACACCGGCTAAGGTTACTGTTACGAATTCGTTTGGCTCGTTGAGTGTAGATCCTTCTGATGATACAGATTGGGATGATACTGCTCATAAAAATGACCCTATTAATGCTAGTGATAGTGAAGTTGATGAGGAACTCATTATGGAGGATCCTAATAATACAGGGGCAAGCACTCCTGCTGCTGTGGTTTCCTCATGATTAATGTCGGCTCATGGAATATACGGGGCCTGAACTTCTCCCCGAAACAAAGTGAGGTACGGCATGTCATTTCAGAAAATAACTTATCGGTATGTGCTATCTTGGAGTCCCATGTATGTGACCTGAACCTGCAGCGGATGTGTTCTCTCGTCTTTCGGCATTAGGACTGGACGGCTAATGGTAGCTTCTGTTCAAAGGGTGCACGTATTCTGTTAGGGTGGAATCACAATGAGGTGGATGTTGTTATAATTAATCAGGATGAGCAATCTATCCATGCTCGTCTATGGTTAAAATTGGAAAGAAAAGAGGTGTTTTGCACGTTTGTTTATGCCATGAATAAATATACTCAACGTCGTGATCTTTGGAGGAGCTTAAGTGTTCATAAACTTTATGTGCGGAATAGGCCTTGGATGCTTTTAGGAGACTTTAATGCTACGCTTCATTTAGGGGAGACCACGGCTGGTTCTTCTAATGTTGACATTGCTATGCGTGAATTTCGTGACTGTGTGGACGATATTGAAGTTATGGACGCCCAACAATCAGGTCTTCGATTTACGTGGATGCAAAAACCGAGAGGATTTGATGGTCTTCTGAAGAAAATCGATCGTATAATGACTAATTTGGAGTTTAATAGTGCTTTTGTCGGTGACCATGCTATTTTCAAGCCCTATCGTATCTCGGATCACTCGCCAGCGATTATGTGTATTCCTACGAGTACTAGACCTAAACCACGGCCATTTAAGTTCTTTAACATTGTGACTCAGAATGATAAATTTAAAGATACTATTCAAGAAGTGTGGGCTGTTCCGGTTAGTGGCTTTGCTATGTTTAAGGTCTCTAAGCGTCTTAAGATGTTAAAGAAACCTTTGCGTAAGTTGCTGACTGATAAAGGTAATTTGCATGAAAATGTTATTCGGCTTCGTGGTGAGCTGGATAAAGCTCAAATAGACTTAGATGTTGATCCTAACAATGTTGGTCTGCGTGAAGTGGAAGCTTCAGTAATTGGGGCGTTTAATGAAGCGATTCTCCTAGAAGAAAGATTTCTGAAACAAAGAGCCAAGATTGCTTGGCTGAAAGAGGGTGATTCGAATTCAGCATACTTCCATAAAGCTGTGAAGAGCCGAATCAGTAGAAGTCGCATTGATGATGTTACTGATTCTCAAGGTCAGTTATTTGAAAATGAGCAGGTTGCTGAGGCGTTTGTATCACATTATGAATGTTTTCTTGGTCAATCTGGTTTTACTACTAATCTTAATTTGGTGGATCTGTTCCAAAATCGAATTGCTGATGAGTTAGCCCTTGACATGATACGTTCTGTGACAAGGCAAGAGGTTAAAGAGGCATTATTCTCTATGGGTGATGAAAAATCCCCGGGTCCGGATGGGTACACGGCGGCATTTTTTAAAGCATCATGGGATATTATTGCAAATGATATTGTGGAGGCGGTGAAAGAATTTTTTTCAAATGGTAAGATTCTTAAAGAATGGAACCATACAATTATTGCTCTTCTTCCTAAAGTGAGGTCACCGTCTCGTGTTAACGATTATCGACCTATCTCTTGTTGTAATGTCTTATTTAAATGCATTACTAAGATTATAGCTAACCGTATTAAGGATAGCCTTAAGACTATTGTTAGTCTTAATCAGTCGACGTTTGTACCGGGAAGAAATATTGCGGATAACATCCTTCTTACCCAAGAGTTGATGCATAATTACCATTTGGATCGGGGTGAGCCGAGATGTGCGTTTAAAGTTGATATTCAAAAGGCATACGATACAGTGGATTGGTGTTTTCTTAGAGAGGTTCTTGTGGGGTTTGGTTTTCATAGTCGTATGATTACATGGATCATGGAGTGTGTAACCACTACGTCTTTCTCTATCAGCATAAATGGGTCATTACATGGGTTTTTTAAAGGCAAGAGAGGGCTTCGGCAGGGAGATCCTCTTTCTCCTTATTTGTTCACTTTGGTTATGGAGATCTTGTCTTTGATGCTTAGAAGACGGGTTCGTGAGGCTGTGAATTTTAAATACCATAGATATTGCGCTAAGTTGGAGTTGACAAATTTATGTTTTGCTGATGATCTATTTCTATTCACTTATGGTAATACTGATTCAGCTATGGTTGTTCAGCAAGCGCTAGGTGAGTTTAAGGAGGTGTCGGGTCTGGTCCTGAGTCTCCCAAAAAGCACCGCGTATTTTTGTAATGTGCTCAATCACATTAAATAGTCGATCCTCCAGATTCTGCCTTTTGAAGAAGGTCGTCTTCCGGTCAAGTATCTTGGTGTCCCCTTGGTATCGTCTCGTCTTTTGATTCGTGACTGTAAGGAGCTTGTTGATAAAGTTCAACTTCGGATTCAAGACTGGAAAAATAAATCCTTATCTGCAGCAGGAAGGCTTCAGCTTGTTAAATCGGTGATTGGCTCTATGCATATATTCTAGGCATCGGTTTTTATCATCCCGTCTCGTATTCTGTTTGATATAGAGCAGCTTGTGAGAGGGTTTCTTTGGAGCCATGGTAGATTAGGGAAAGGTAGAGCTAAAGTCGCATGGGATTTGGTGTGTTTGCCTAAGGATGAAGGTGGTCTAGGTCTTCGCAGGTTAGACATTTTCAACAAGGCTCTTATGGTTTCTCATGTTTGGAAACTTTTGGTGCTTAGGGAGTCTTTGTGGGTCCGCTGGTTCCATGCTTATAAACTAAAGGGTCGCTCTTTCTGGGAGATCCCGTAACGTGGCAATATGTCATGTGGATGGAGGAAAATCCTTCAACTTCGGCAGATTATTAGAGAGTTTATGTGGCACAAGGTGGGTGATGGGACTTCGATTTCTGCTTGGTCTGATATGTGGTGCTCGGCTAGTCCTTTGTCAGCGTTCATTACACACCGGGATCTTTATAGAGCAGGTCTTTCCCCTACTACTACTGTGAGTGCTGTTGTACATAATGGTTCATGGGCTTGGCCGCGGGTTTTGGTGGATAAATATCCAATTCTGTATACGGTTACTGTGCCGACTATTATGGAGGGTGTTCGGGATTGTTTATTTTGGCAGCAAAGGAGTGGGGTGCCTCGTCCTTTTTCAGTCTCTACGGTTTGGTCGTCTATTCGTGTCCGAAGCCCTAAGGTGGATTGGACGTCAATAGTATGGTTTCCGAGCTGTATTCCTAAGCATGCTTTTAATTTATGGCTGGTTATGCACCAAAGGTTAAAAACGTAGGATCGTGTTGCTATATGGGATGTTTCGGCTTCTTTGGCTGTTGTTTGTCCATTATGTGATACTCAACCCGACTCTTATGAGCATTTGTTTTTCGAGTGTCCATTTTCCCAACAGGTATGGAATTATGTTCGCAAATATGCAAGTATCTATGGGGTTACGCCTATATTTCATTCAATTATTGATGTGGTTAAGCCTATTGCTAAAAGGAGAACGATTGGTAGTATTATAGCAAAGTTAATCCTTGCTGCTTCAGCATATAGTATTTGGCAAGAGAGGAATTGGCGGCTTTTCAAGTTGAAGAAGAGAACGTTCATACAGGTTGGTGATTATATCCTTGCTTCGGTGCGTCTAAAGTTATTGTCGTGTCGTTGGAAGAAGACTACGGAGGCTGTTCATTATGCTCAGATTTGGAGCATGCCGAATTTAATTTTTAGTTAATATGATTGTCTTGTTATGTCTTTGTGCCATTAGGTGGTTTTTCCCTATTGGCGTGATTGGTTTTGTAATAGGTTGACATCATATGGCATGTCATATGATTGTGGTAGTTCAAGTTTTGAGCTTGAGGTTAATGTGACATTTTAGTCACATTCCATTGTACTTATCAGTTTTTTGGGAATATATATTTTACTGGGGATAGTCCCCTTTACCCAAAAAAAAGGAGTATGGAATGTCTTTCCAAATGAAAAATGGTTAACTGGTTAAGCCAGAAACTAAAATTAAGCTGAAAAGAGCTTATTTGACCAAACGTTGACCAACTTTTTCAAAAAGCTGAAAATTGCAAAACTCACTCAAGACATGTTTGTAACAAGAATTGTGAAAGAAAATTGGCACATTTATATAGTGGAAATGCAGTTACAAGGAAACAGTAAGGCTCATATTACAGAAACTTGCATTTGGTCTTGTGCTTATTAAAAAGCATGTTTCACACTCAATATTGTAAAATGTATAATTTCCCGTAACACTCTTAAACCTTGGATGTTAGACTACTAGTAGAAACTGGTTTGAGCTTATATGATCAACTAACAAAGAAATTCTAGTAGATTGAAATAGGCTAGTTGACTGATGAAAATGAGCACAATACTTGACCCATACTTTTTTAAGACCATTTGCCTTTTTTACTGATGTTTTGACTTCAAAACTGAACAAAAGTGTTTACACTATATTACCAAGTGTAAATGAGAAAATCTCAACTGAATTAACAGACTTGTATATCAAATATTCATCAAATCCAAACAACACTTTATCAATCTGAACAAGTCTTTTAACAAATGAAATGTGATCAAAAGATTGAAACATGTTATGACTATTATCAAAGCTAGTTTAGATGACCAAAAGAGATGTGATGGAACTGAAAACAGGTAGGTAAACAAACTAGAATTCAAAATGAGACTTAAGGCCTATTACTGATGAATTTCAAAGCTGAAAACAAGTAGACTAAGATTTAAGCTACTAGATCACTCAAAGACTATTAATCCAACACAATTACACTAGAATCAAACTAAACACATGATCAGTTCAACATTTAAGCTTTACACTAGGAATTTTAGCATGCAAAACACTTAAGTGGAACCAAAATTAGAATTTTGACACCTTCTAGCTTGAAGCCTCCTTTGATGGAGTAGAGGAGTTCTGAACTCTCTAGAACTACTTCCTTCAAACCAAATCTACTAAAATCAACACCATATCACCTCCAAATGCTATCTCTGTATCAAATCAACAAAAGCTGCTACAAACTACTTCAACAGGTACTGGAATGAACTGGCAAGGCTGAATCAAACTGGATAAGCTTCCAAATTAACTCAAACAAACTTCATTGATCAATTATGATCAATGAAATCACAGGATAACAACTAGATTGTAGAATTGAGTGAAGTAAGATAAGAGAAGAGTATGCACTGAATATTTTTATGTTTTATTTATTTGGAGGGAAAAGAGGTTACAACTGCTAACTAAATAACTACCTCTCAAGTGTGTGTCAAACACTTGAGAGAAGCTAACTATGAAATGTAAACTAGAAATGGGAGAGAAAAATACAAGTGTGTGTTTTTTCACACTTTAACTACACACTACAAATGAAGGTCCTAACTACTATTTATAGAGGTTGGATGATAAGTTGTTGGAAATTGTGACGTGTTTCAACCAATGAGAGAATGCTAGGTGGCTCCTTGTGGTTAATTGCAAATCCGTCTCCAAGAACACAAAAGGGGTTATTCTGTTGATTTTTGGTCTAATTGAGTTGTGTAGTTGGATTCGTCTTCTCATTTGGAGTCTTTTTCATGTAGAGAACTTCTCTTCTTATGCAGTGTAGCTCCAATTCGATCCTGGGTTATTTGCTTGTTGAAGATGAAACATGGCATGTTCTTATTGGCTTTCAACTTATCACACGGATTGTTATCCACTTTTGGATAAATGAATTATTGAGTGTAAGCATTTGATTGGGTGATAAAGGGATAGTGCGTTTCACTGTGCAGATTTGTTTAATAAATGAGAAAGTGAGCTCGTATCCCATTTGGCAATCCGAACCCCCTTTTCTTTGCATTTTCATTGGTCCAAAGAGTAGTGACACGGATTAAGACCAAAGTTTGTGTAGAATTGTCATTTTCAGTCCCTCTCTTTGATAGAATATTCAATTGAGCTCCTTTCTTCATTCTTTTGGCAATTAAGGTCCTTTGACTTGTATTCTTGACTATTTAAGTCCATTGACTTGGTTGACTTGAAGGTTGACCAAGTTTGACTTTAATCTTGACTTTTTCCAAACTTTGCATTTAAGTCCCTCAACTTTTGAATATTGTCAAGATAGGTCCTTTTCTTCAAATGGCTTGTCATCTTTGATCCTTCTCTTGTCTTTTCATCATAAATTAGTTTGATTTCCACTTGTTTGCTTGAAATTGTATCCTTGTTACCTATTAAAGCACAAACACAAAACATACCACATAATACTACTTTATAGCACAAAAGTTAGGTATTTTTTTATGTATTTTAGGGTGATTTGTTGATTAATTGATATGAGATTTTGCTCATATCAAATCCCCTACACTTGAACATTGCCATGACCTCATGCAATGCTATATTTTAAAGCACAAATTTACATTTTTCTCATAATTAACCCACCTTGGCCAATATAGAATGCTTTTACACTACTCTATTCTATATGAAAAAATTCTATTTATATATTTTTGATTTTTCATAAATGGTTTTGATGGAAAAACTCATAAAGAAATCAATGACTTGAATTAGGGCTTTAGTACCATGAACACTCATCACCCTCAAGTTTCACTTTCCCCATACCAAGCTTAAAAATGGGATCATTGTATTCACAAATAAAAAGTGCATCAACTTATTCATGACAACTAAATGTGGAACCGGTAATTATTTGAGCAAATTGCTTGAAGGCAAATTTGTCATTATTTGAAGCGTGAAATATAAGAAATGAAAAATCCAAAAATAAGGAAGCACGGTTTTAACCCTAAGTAATCCTCTCACCCATTACTTGAAAAACCGCTCACAATTAATATAAGTCCGTTTCAAGAGTAATAAGTCATTCGCCTTATGTGTAAAATCCTCATGTCATGCATTAATAAGTAGCTACACCCTCGCTAAGGAAAGAAAAATAAAATTCACGCAATAATTTACATCCGTCGCCTTTTTGAGACCTTGGATCTTCAACCCCGTAACCCGTCAAGGTAATATTGGATTGGAGCAACTATTAAATCCCCGCAACCCTTGTGAGAGTAATATTGGAATTCAATAGTTATTATAATTAACACTTCACTACCCCTCTTGTTAGTCTTGTATAATAATAATAATTATTTTTTTCTAGCCACTCATTTTTTTTATAAGCCGCTCTTATTTTTCTTTATTCCTCTCAAAGAAAGTTGAAAAGAATAAAAGGAAAAACACCCGCTAAGTATTAAGCATGACATAAGTCTAGTACACATAAAACGTTCTAACTTAGAATCTTAAGACGTACTTATACCAACCATGAATGATTAGTCAAAAATGCATAAGAGACTACAAACCGATTAAAACCGTTCTTGATTATTTATTAACATATATACATGCGAAGAAATTAGAGGCAAAGAAAAAGAAGGGTTTAGCCACAAGTAATTGTCATGAAGTTTATCTAGCCCTTTTATACTTGCTTCAACTCTATCATCTGCTATTCTCCACAAATTTAAAATGTCAAATAATGAGACTAGTGGATGCTTAGCCTAATAGACCAATGAAGGACTACATGGTTAAAGATACTAGCTAGAGTAAGCTTAGATAATCAAACTCGGGTTGAGTCAAAGTATCCATGGCGGGCCTAATATGTCAAAGAAGTCTAAATTTGTTAAACCATGTCCTTATTATATTTTTTCTCTTTTATATATTTTGACGAGAAATAAAAGAAGAAATATATACAATGCAAATGTGTTATGCAAATAAAAAATGATTAATGCAAAAATTATGAATGCATATTTTTAGTGGCCAAAGTAGATCAAAAATTTGAAAAATGTTTGAAAAATTAATTTTCCATTTTATCATGAAGGTCAATGACAAAGTCTAGGTAAGGTCACTTCGATAGAAGACCCCCCTACACTTAAGCTAAACATTGTCCTCAATGTATAAGATCATGGAAGTATAAACTTCCCCTACACTTATAACAATGAATAGACTTTGCTTAACCCAAGCTAAGGAAAGATCAACGATAGTGAATTCATTTTTAAGCACAATGTGTCTATGAAAAATCACAATAGTAACGAAGTGGACAAGATACAAGGGCCTCCTCCATAAGCTCCAAAACACGTGATGAGTAAGCAACCCTACAAACAACATGAAGACAAAAGGAAGGTCTCCCCTACACTTCTCATCAACTCTACATCCTTATTTCTAACCTACAACACTCTAAGTCTAAAAACTCTAAACCTAGTGTTTCAAACTTGATTTATGGAGTCTCTAGCTCGACTCATCCCACACTTAAAAGTGTCTAAAACCTATCATGGAAAAGAAAAGTTTTGCCCATTTTAAGAAACATCTCCATGATGAGGTAAAGCAAGTTTTCAATTATCAAAACTCCATAAATATCCCCCCGGATCTAATACATAATTACCATTCTACTTATAACACAATCCAACATCTAACTTCCCAAGCAATGGTGAAAAGAGTGAGGTGTTGTTCACCAAAATGGTTGCCCATATGTTCTTCAAAAGATGATACGGTGATACTCTTAAATCTCTCACAAGTTTTCCTTTTATTGCATCAGGCAGATACTGAGATGGTTTAGCAAGCTCTATACCAGGATCAAAAATCCGTTCCTTGATGGGAAAACAACAAGTGGTGGTTGCCTTAGAAGATTCTCCCTTGTAGGTCACATGGTGAGAGAAAGGTTGTGGAGTAATGGGTAACAACAAGCTCTTAGAAGGAACCATCATGACTTGTTTTCCTTTATCACTTTGAAAGGTTGAGGTGGGCAAAGAAGAAGGTAAAGGATATTCATGCAATAGAGATTCTAGAAAGAGTATGCCCCCTCCTCATCAATATATCCAAGAGTGTACTCAAAAGAAATATCAACCTCTAAAAACTCATCACTCTCATCCATGATAGAATCCTCCTCATCACCATAAACATCATAGATTGGTATATCAAAGATTGGTGATTCCTCAAAACTCAAGGAAGTGTGATCATCAATAAATAGAGAGTCACAAGTGGAGAGCTCATCATCACTATAATCATCTTATGTTGGTGTATCACAAAGAAGAGATTCTTCATAACTAAAATCCTCATTGATGTCTTCATCATGGTGGAAAAGTGGGTTATCAAATGATGTTTCAAAGAGAGGATTAGAATGAATCACAAAATTACAAAAATTAAGCTCTTGAGGTTCATGATAATCCAAGGATGAGGTAATGGATGCAATGGTCTCAACATAAGGTAGATCATAATCTCCACTTGAGCAAGCTTCATAAAAATATTCATCACAAACTTCATCAAGGATATCATCTTGAGTTTACTCCTTATTCACAACATCAATATGCTTCACGATTTCAGGCTCATTAGATTTCTTTGACAACTTGCCCATGTTAAACACAACTCTCTCATCTCCTACCCTCATTGTAAGTTCTCCTTCCGCCACATCTATAAGAGTCTGACCCGTTCTAAAAAATGGCCTACCAACAATCAAAGGAACTCTCAGATCCATATCATAATCTACCACCACAAAGTCCGCGAGAAAGGTAAATCTATCAACCCCAACAAAAACATCCTCCGCAATTCACACCGGATAAGCTATAGTACGGTTGGACAACTTAAGAGTCATCCTAGTAGGAGTGATATCGGGAAGTGAAAGTCTTTTCCAAACCGATAATGGCATGAGATTTATGCTCGCCCCTAAATCCACTAATGTCATGCAATTTTCCACCCCCGGGAAATTGCAAGGAATCAAAAACCTCCCCGGATCCCCAAGCTTAGTAGGCAACTTCTTAAGCAAAACCACAGAGCAATTTTCATTTAAGGAAGCATTAGGCAAATCCGCCAATTTCTTCTTGTTAGAAAGTAAGTCCTTGATCATCTTAGCAAACTTAGGCATATTGGCTAAGGCTTCCGCAAAAGATATGTTTATGTTAAGTTGCTTGAACATCCTCAAAAAGTTGAGACTTGTATATCATCCTTGTTCTTAAGATTTTCCTTTCTCAATCTTGATGGGTAAGGGATACTTGGTTTTGGTTGTGGTTGAGTAGTTGAGGAAAGATTTTCTTTGTTGGGTACTTCATTGATAGGTGTGGAAGTTAAAGGAGTAGGAGGTGTAGGTGTTGAAGTTGTAGAACTTGAGGATGGTGAACTAGATGTAGAAGGCTTATCACAAGATAGAATCATAGTAGGCTTTATAAAATTAGGTTTGGGTGGTGAAGGATCATGAGTTTTCTTTCCACTTCTTGTTGTGGTAGCATTGACATTAGCCCTCGGGTTTGTTTGTGTATTAGAGGGAAGAGCCCCTTGTGGCTTTTGATTGAGAAGCATCATAAACTTTTTGTTTGTTTCCTCATGCATTTCCCTCATTATTTTCTTATTAGCTTGGAACCTCCTTTCATTCTCTTGATTCATTTTGTGAAGAAGCTCAATGGTGTTATAATCATGTGGCATATTCCCTTGAAAACCTTGGGGTTGGAAAGGTGGAGGCTGATTGTAAAACCCTTGGTTGTCGCCTTGAAAGTTATTTCCTAGATTGTGAAAGGTATTGGGTGCTCTAAAATTGTTTTGTCCTTGGTAACTTGGCCTCGACCCTTGATTTCTTTGTAAAAATTGAGGAGGATTATTGTGAGTTTGGGTGGGTGGTTGGGGTGGGAAACCGGGTGGAGCAAGGTAGTTTTGTGATTTGTAAGAGAGATTGTTTTGATTGATGTTTGGTTTGAAATGTTCTCTATGTTCTTCTTGGTAGGCATAACATTCAATTTGATAACCTTGCACCTTATCACTTGTTGGAAAGAATGAGGACCTCCACAAGTCTCACATGAAAGAGAAATAGCATTCACATCATTGGTGGAATTATTATTTAAAGAGAGTTCACAAAATTTCATGAGTGTGTTGGTCATAGCATCAAGCTTTTGAGAGATCATCTTTTCCATTTGAGGAGTAACACTCTCTTGCACCACATGGACTCTCTCATCAAATTGTGTGTTAGTTTGCACCATTGATTTGGTCTCAATAATGTCCCAAGCTTCTTGAATGGATTTAGAAAGAATATTTCCACCCGCGGAAGAGTTGAGTGAATCTTGGTGGTGTGGTCTTAATCTGTGACAACCGTGGTTTTGAGGTTCGTCACTTGGTCTTATTTTAAGGTTAATTTATGTGTGACTATGTGATTTGCGTGTTTACATGTTATTTTGTGTGAACGAGGTTGGTGTGGATATCGTTTATGGGTATAAAGTACTCATAAGTAAATCGAGGAACGGTTATTTCATGTTCATGAGCTCACAAATTAGTGACTATGAAATGAAATGGTGTTATTTTGGTGTTTTACGTATACGTATAAGTATTATAGTAAATCGTATTTTTTTTACGATTTGGGGTTTAGCATTTAGAGGTCTCGGGTAAGGTGTTTAGTCATGTGAGTATTTTTCGGGATGGTTTTAAGTCATTTAGGACTTAGTTATAAAGTTTATTTCAAAATTTAATATTTTTTTTAAACTGTATATTTTATGTTTTTTCGGTATACGCGTAAAATTGACTAGTTTTACGATTTTAAGGTTTCGGAGGCTTTAGGAGCTGAAATAAATTAAGGTAAATTAAGGTATTATTAATAACATAATAATAAGTAATAAAAAGAAAAAAAAATAAAAAAGTAAATGTTAAAGTCGGTTTAGGCCGATTAAAAAGAAAGAAAAGGGAAAAAAAGAAAAAAGGGAACCGGGCTTTTGTAATGGGCCAAAGACTTGTTAGGAAATTATATAAAGACTTTTTATTAACTAAAAATACATCATAATCCCCTGGAGATCAAGCTTAAGTCGAAATCAATGGATTCTATTTAGGGTTCTTCATTAATTTTTCTTCTTTCAAAAATTCTAAGGTAAAATCTTCAATACACTTTTTAATTAAATTGTTTTTAATTCTCTTACAATCAATACATGATGGATCTAGGGTTAAGTTAATTATGAATTCTGTATTATAATAGTATAAACATGATTAGATTAATTAGAGATAATAATTATACATGGTGATGGTAATAGCTAATTGTGTTAAATTCGTTTTTAAAAAAACTGGGCAAAATTTTATGTCACTTGTTTTGATCATATCTAGAGTTATACAAACCCTTATTTTGCGATCCAAGCATCCATGAATAGGTATTTTAAGTGGCTTTCAAATGCAAGAAACGAGAACTAAATTGGAGGTCGGGAGGTGGGTCAAATACAGGTTAAACTGTCGGAGGTCAAAACAGTTTTGAAATCAGTCGGGTTTAATTTAATGTTTTAAGGTGATTGGGGTACTTAGGAGTACACTTGAGCCCTCTAATGAGCATGGTAGGTTGTTTATATATTAAATAAGATACCTGAAGGGTGACTAAGCAAATGGGTTAGGGTAAGACCTCCTAATCATAACAAACTTTTTGTATGTTCAAAATCGGTAATATGCGGATAGGCAGAAGTATATATATATATATCGGGGCCTTAACAGTAGCTTTAAGGTTGGGGAAAAAAGGAGGAGTTAGCTGACATATGTAAGGGAATAGGGTTTCCTTTACAGAGATTATGGGTATGGTTAGGTGGGCGTTTGGCTTATAGTTTGGAGACCTAAAAACCGGGATTGTTTTGGGTAAAATGTTAACGAGACGGGTTATGAAGTAAACTAAGTTAAGGGCTTTATAGAGGGGTGTAATGAGATGCTTAGAGCATATAAATGAGGTATATATATGGGAGAAGGTTAGATGTCCATCATGGGTTGATGAGCCATCTTAGTGTTTGGTTCATGTTTTGATTCTGTGCTTTTGTTTGTTAGCTTTTTGCTAGTGCGCAGATTTTTGGAGAAGCTCAATCAGGTGAGTTTCATAGTCCCATATCTGTTAATGATTTTCACTTCCAGATGGGATGGAAGAGACACTATATGGTTTTGTAACTAATTTTGTGAATGTTTTTATGGTTTGTGATGGACTTGTGTGTGCACTTATGTGATTAACTGCTATGTGATTCTTGATTGTGTTTATGATTTGGATCGGGGGGACACGTACCGTCTCAGTTATTGTGGTTTGACTTGGTACCAAGGGGATGTTGACAAGGCGGGGCCTTGGGGAGGTACATAGATGTGTGAGCATCTATGGGACCAATGGATAATGACAAGGCGGGGCCTTGGGATTGGTACATAGGTGTATGGGCGCCTATGGTACCATGGTGTTTGGTAAGGCTGGGAGCCTTGGATTTGGTTTGGAATGATTGATCTTGAATGTTAGTTGTTAATGCATACTTGTAACACATTGTCCATATGTTTAGTGGTTTATGGTTGTTCACAGCTTATTATAATCTATTTTCGGTTGGAGTCTAAACCTATGACTCTCACCAACATTATGTTGACGTGTTTTAGTGTCTCTTTCAGGTGATAAAGTGGTTAAGCGTGAGAACATATGTGGCTAGGATTGGAGTCGCGTAGGAATGCATTTAGAAGGAGATCCCCGTTCCTTCTTAGTTTATTTTTCTGTTTGTTTCAATAAGTGATACCATGAACCTATATGTTGATTTGTTTGTGTTATTTGTTTGTCTTGGATAAGAGGTATGACTGTTACCTACTTACCTAGACTCCTGCATTGATGAGATATTGTCATGACATTTGTGTCACCTTTTATGACATTTCTAATTCATATAGTTCTCTCTATGGACACGCTATTGTTGTGATGATATCCATGCGTCGCGTCCCATATTCCGCCATGGTGGGGTGTAACATAATCCATTATAGAAAGTGCTGATTTGGTGAACTTCATTGAATCCATGATTTGGGCATTTCCTCAATAACTCCTTGAACTCCTCCCATGCATCACTAAAGGTTTGGCTAGGTTTTTGTTGAAATCCAATAATTAGGTTCCTCAAAGCCGTGGTCTTAGATGGGGGAAAGAACTTGTTCAAAATCTTCTTAGTGAAATCATCCCAAGTAGTAATGCTCTTAGGTGGTTGTGTATCAAGCCAATACTTAGCATTTCCCTCTAGTGAAAATTGGATCAAGATTAACTTAATGGCATCATGGGGAACTCCATTGTACTTAATGGTGTTGCAAAGAGATAGAAACTTCTTAATATGATCGTGTGGATTATCACTAGGTCTCCCCAAAAATGGTGTGTTTGAAACCAAGCTAATCATAGATGTCTTAAGCTCAAAGGTATTTGCGGGAATCTCGGGTATCACAATAGCATCAGAATATCCTTGCACATTGGATTGCAAGTGCTCCATCAAAGGTCGATTGTCAACGGCGGCCATGGATTCTTGTGTAATGATCAAAGCACGATTCTCGGGATCGGCTTGATGGACGGTGTTGTTTTTACTCTTTCTCTTTTTCTTTCTTTTCGGAGGAAGGGGTTGTACACCAAATGGTATTTGTGCACGCCCGCGGGTGAGCATGCAACTCAAATCAAGGAGTGAGAGAGAAGCTCTCATTCGAGTTTGAAGAAGAAGGGATTATCCTCTTCGAGATTCAATATGAAATATCCACAAGAAAGTATAATATACGTAAGTACTATTTAGATGCATGACCCCCAATCAAGCCTTCCTTCTTAGAATACGCACTAGTGAACGGGGGGTTAGGTGGCGCGAAGCACTTAAGTACCTATTAACCCTTAGACGACATTTTATAGCACGTCGCCTTTCTATTCACTTTGTAGTTTGTATTCTTCGAATTCTTGCCTATTGGAAGTATTTATCTATTCTTGCTTAATTAAATTTGATCGATACACGTGTCAAGGACCGGAACGCTCCCGAACACAATGTATTGCAAAAGCAATACTTATAGAGATATGTGTATTGATTGTTCGTATACGTATACGTATCTACATATAATAATATAGATAAAATATTTTTGTATTTATTTTTTTTAAGAAAATACTATATGTACGTAAAAACCGATGAAATCCAATAATATATATTTTTGGGTGCAATCTCTTAGGAAAAAAATTGCTTTTTGATTTTTTTTTAATTTTTTTGGTCAATTCTTTAGGAAAAGAATTGTTTTTGTTATTTTTTTTAGTTTTATATTTTTATATATTTGATTTTTTATGTTTTTGATTTATGATACGTAAAAATAACGTTCACGAGGTGAACGGATCCCAAAAGCCAATGAAAACCGTCAATCAATAGTCTCTCATAATGTCATGAACCGGCAGCGGCGCCATTTGAAATTGAGTATTTTGAAGTTCGTTTTCTCTCGATTCTTGACAAACTGAAAGTCCTAAAAATCTCAAGTCTTTAATTGTTCTTGGTTGTTAGAGTATTTGGAAGTCTATGTCTATTTCAATCAACACGTAAACAATTGGAAAATATTAAGCTACGTATCCGTAAAACACTTTGCAAATACCAAGTATTATTCACCAAAATTCAAAATGTAAATACATGAAAGTAAAAGTGCTAACAATGTAAGCTAAATGAAAGTACAAGTGTTGAAATGTAAAGTTCAGAAACTTAAAGGACCAAAAGTGTAAAATTCTAACAACTTGTAACAAATCTTAACCAACTAACAAACTTACTAACTGATTTTAACAAAAACTGAAACTACAAGGACTGAATTTTTGAAAACCCTAAATACTTGCAAGCTTAACACCAAATGCAAACAATTACAAACCAAAAGGACTAAAGTGCAACTAATGGGAACTATTTAACAAAAACGGGCACAACACATCTAATAAGCTGGTATGAGCTCATTTCTGGACCAAATAAGCTCTAATTTGTTTCATAATGTTTAAAATCCAAAATTAACTAGAATTGCAAAAGGAATCAGCTTAAAAACCAGCAAATCTCAAAGTAGCTTATTCTAATAAGCCAAGAATAAGCAAACTAGCAATCCAGACTTCCACAACTTGATTTTTATGAAAAATCTGATTAATAAGCTAACAAGGAGTATGGAATGTCTTTCCAAATGAAAAATGGTTAACTGGTTAAGCCAGAAACTAAAATTAAGCTGAAAAGAGCTTATTTGACCAAATAATAAGTGTGAAAACACTTATCCTTTTACCACTAATTTCCAATAATAACAAGACCAAAACGTGTATTTTATGTCGTAAAAGTCGGAATTATGCGTGGTTTGTGTTTTTATTGTGTTTTAGGACCAAAAGATGAAAAAGGAAGAAAACACGGGCTTTCACGGGCTTTTATCGAAGAAAACGAGAAAAGACGAAGTCAAAAGATCAAGAGTGCAAAAAGAACGGAAGTCCAAGGCCTATTCTGAAGAGTTATCGAAGAAAAAGTCTAAAGACGGAAGTTTAATGAAGTCGAAGAACTCAAGTCTAATTATAGAAGAAAATTATAAGACGAGTTCAAATTACATCGACAAATCCCGAGACGACGTCAAGAAAGACAAAGAATTTAAATCAAGTCGAGAAGAAATGAAAGAAAGAAGAAAGTACACATGCATTCCCCATTTGCCTATAAATACCCTCCTAAACACATTAGTAGGGTGTTGTTAGTTTTTAGTTAGCTAGTTTTCATTTTCATTTTTCTTTCTAGTTTTTAGAGAGAGAAAGTTTCAAACTTTCTCTCACTAAGTTTCATCTTTTTCTTTATTTTTCAAGTTTAAGATTTTAATCATTCTTGTATTTGGATTTCATTAATCAAGTTCAAGTTTAAGCTTTTTTTTGTTCTTTAATCTCTTTCTACATTTCTTGGTTTTACTTTACTTTTGATCCGAATCATTCATGATCCGTGATTGATCTTCATGTTTAAGTAATTAAAAAGCTCACCTTTTTATTCCTTCTTAAACTCTTATACGTCTAAGCTATAAGCTCTTTATGCTTATTGGCTTATTTGTATATTTAGCTTGTTAAATTTTAAAGCTTTCCTAAAAGTTTTAATGTTTTAAAGTTCGGATTATTAAGTTCATATGCTTAGTATTCCAAAAGGTTTCGTATTTGTGCTTATTTATCCGTGTGTAAAAGTTGGTAGTGCTTATTGGTTTAACTGCTTATTCATTTAAGCTTAAGTTACTCCTTGTTCTTCCATTACGATCTTAGGAGGGTTTACCTTGTTACGATCCTTGGCTTCGATCGCATTGATTGCGATCCCATTTGTTTTTCCCTGGTACGATCCACACCACGATCACTCATTGCGATCTGTGTGTGCGATCGTGGCACGTTCCTTGTTACGATCGTATTGATTGCGATCATTGTGTTACGATAAGAGACCATGATCAAAGACCACGATCCACTTGTTGCGATCGTGGTTGCGATCTGTGAGTGCGATCACGCTTTCCATCGCATTGAGTGCGATATGACCCAGACTACGATCGTGAGTACGATCGGTGGTCACGATCCATCACTACGATCAGAGTACGATTGCATTGCGATCTGACTCTGGTTTTTGTTTTATTGTCCTTAGTTTTCAAATTTAACTTTTCCCGCCATCTTAACTTAAAATTATTTTAAACAAGTTTCGTCTTAGTTTATTTTTACCAAGTTTTCAAGTTTTTAATCATTTACGTTTTAATTTCCAAAGATTTGCATGCTTTTATTTGTAGTTTAATTTTTAAAACTTTTATTTTACTCAACGACATTTTAGTTTAAAAATAAATAATCAACCAACCATTTTATTTTCCACCAAGAACAATTGAGTCGCACTTTCTACTAGTAATCAATTCGAAAAGACTTGGAACGAATTTATTTTATACTTGGCCAAAATCATTGTATTAAATGGCGCCGCTGCCAGCTCTTTTCGTTAAGATTAGCGGTTTTTAGTGAGAGACGCGTTGGATTTTGGGATCCGTTCACTTTTGAACGTTATTTTTCTTGCTTTAAATTTTTCAAAAATCCAAAAAAATAGAAAAACATATAAAAACCAAAAATATTTCTTGTCTATCTTTATTTTCTTTTGTAGGTGTGCATGCGTACTCGTGCTCGTAAGAAGAAAGTAGCTCAAGCTGAAGTCATTACTCCACCTATTGTCACTATGGACAATCAACCAATGATCGAGCTTTTGCAATCGCACGTAGAGGGCAACACCGATGCTATTGTCATACCCGAGATTGGAGCCAACAATTTTGAACTCAAATCCGGCTTCATTCAAATGGTCTCTGCTCAACCTTTCTTGGGGCGTTCACTTGATGATCCTCATGACCATATAAAAAGGTTTCTTCAACTCACTAATACGGTTAAGTACAATGGGGTTTCACAAGAGGTGATTCACTTGTAACTTTTTCCTTTTTCTTTAGAGGGACAAGCCCGAAATTGGCTTGATAAGGAACCGCCACAAAGTATTCTTACGTGGACGGATTTAGAGACCAAGTTTATTAACTACTTTTTCCCACCCTCACGTACTACCGCTTTGCGGAATGAAATCATTACCTTTGAACAAAAGTACGGTGAGACATTTAGTGAATCTTGGGACCGTTTTAAGGAACTTTTAAGAAAGTGTCCACAACATGGTTTCACAAAAGTACATCAAATTTATACTTTTTACAATGGTTTAAGCATGAATGACCAAGATTCACTAAATAGTGCCTCGGGGGGTAATATTTTGGTTAAGTCTTCTAATGCTGCATGGGACATTATTGAGAACAAGTCTAGAGTGCAAACCAAAAGTGTTCGGACTAATGTGGCTAGTGCTAGCACTAATGAGAGCGACAAGAGAATTGATAAGCTTACTTCGCTTATTGAATCACTTGCTCTCCAAACAGCCAACAATGCCAAACAAATCACCGCCCAAGCTAATGCTTTGAGTCAATCATGTGAAATATGCGGGGGATCTCACTCATACACCGATTGTCCTTCGACTCATGACAATCCGGAAAATGTGTATGCCGCCAACGGTACCTATTCTACGGGAGGCTATCAAGCACATCCTCAAGGTGACCGCAATTTGCTCAGCTATCGCTCAAATAACTTTCTTTCACCACCCGGTTTTCCCCCACAAAACCCAAACAACCTCAATCGCAACAATCAAAACCAACCTCGTGCTCCAAATCAATATCAAACCCAAAGAAACCCATATCCACCTCAAAGAAACAACCAAGTTTACCAATAACCCTCTTATCCACCACCTGCCTACCATGCTCTTTCTCCTAACCAACCCACCGCATTACACCAAGACGTTGAAACTTACATGAGGACTAATGATGTGATAGTGCAAAATCTTCAGCGGAAATGGCCAACATGAAAGCAAATATGGTGAAACAAGGGAATGATCTTTGAGCCGATATGCGAAACTCTTTGGCAAGTCAAACGAATGACATAAGGAACATGATGGCTAGTTTCTTCCCAAGTAATCAACCCTCTGGTTCGGGTTCTCTTCCGAGTAACACCGTTGCTAATCCAAGAGGGGAGATGAAAGCAATCACCACTCGCAGTGGAAAAGGTTTAAAGGAACCCGAGCTTCCTACACCTACACCGGTGATTGTGAAAAAGGAAAACGAGTCTCCTTCTCCAATTCCCCCACCTTGTATTTCTCCAACACCTCCAACTTCTACTTCTCCAATTCCTCCACCTTCTACGTCCACCCCTCCACCACCCAAGGATGTGAGTGAGAATTCCATTCTAAAGCCTTCATCTCAACCCAATATACCTTATCCTTCAAGGTTGAGGAAAGAGAAATTGAAGAACAAGGATGATATTCAGGTTTCTAACTTTCTCAAAATGTTTAAACAACTGAATTTCAGTATCTCCTTTGCTGAGGCTCTCGCTCACATGCCTAAATATGCTAAAATGTTTAAAGATCTTCTCAGTGATAAGGAGAAACTCCTCGATATCGCTCAGACCCAACTTAATGAGAATTGCTCCGCAGTGCTCTTAAGGAAATTACCAACCAAACTTGGTGATCTGGGTCGTTTCTTGATTCCTTGCAACTTCCCCGGGGTAGAGAATTGTATGGCCCTAGCCGATCTAGGTGCTAGTATAAACTTAATGCCATTAAGCGTTTGGAAACAATTGTCTCTACCCGAGCTAGTCCCCACACGAATGACTTTGGAATTAGCCAACCGTACGGTTGCTTATCCAGTGGGGATAGCCGAAGATGTCTTCGTCGGCGTCGACAAATTCACCTTTTCGGTAGATTTTGTTGTCATTGACTACGAGATGGACCCTCGTGTTCCATTAATCGTTGGACGTCCATTCTTGAGGACCAGTCGCACTCTCATCGATGTAGCCGCGGGCGAATTAATCATGAGAGTCGGTGACGATAAAATCGTCTTCAACATGGGTAAACTTTCTAAGCAGCCTTCTGAAAATGAGAGTGTTAATTTCATTGACGTTCTTGATGAGGCTTGTGAAGAACATTTTAAAGACGCTCGTAAAAGTGGTTCCTCTTCTCTACCCATTGTTGAGACCGTTGCCTCTATTGCCCCATCACTAACTCCATTTGGAGAAAGTGATTTCATCTTGAAAGAATTTGAAGCAACTTTGGGAGATGTGGACTTGCAATATGACGATTCTCCCTCCAATTGGGATGGACATTCGTACCATTGAGAAACTTCTCAATGAGGACCATATTTATCAACCATCTCCTAAGGATATCTCTATCGATGAACCGAATTTGACTACGCCTTCCATCGACAATCCTCCGGATTTAGAGCTTAAGGACCTACCGTCTCATCTCGAGTACGTTTTCCTTGAAGACAACAAGAAGTCACCCGTCATCATCGCAAAGGACTTGAAAGAGGAAGAAAAATCTCGACTTATCGCCGTGCTGAAGAATCACAAGAAAGCGATCGCTTGGAAAATCTCCGATATTCGTGGAATTGATCCTCACTTTTGCACACATAAAATTCTCATGGAGGACGACTTTAAACCCACTATTCAAAGCCAAAGAAGGGTGAATACCAAGATCCACGACGTTATCAAAAAAGAGGTTATCAAACTTCTTGATGCGGGCATGATCTATCCTATCTCGGATTCACCATGGGTTAGTCCCGTCCATTGTGTGCCTAAGAAAGGCGGAATCACCGTTGTGCCCAATGAAAACAACGAGTTGATTCCTACTCGTCTCGTTACAGGGTGGAGAGTTTGTATAGACTATCACAAACTCAATGATTCTACGAGAAATGATCATTTTCCTCTTCCTTTCATGGACCAAATGCTTGAACGTCTAGCGGGTAATGATTATTACTTTTTCTTAGACGGTTTCTCCGGGTATTTTCAAATTCCCATCGATCCCAAAGACCAAGAGAAAACCACATTCACTTGTCCTTATGGAACATTTGCTTACAAAAGAATGCCTTTCGGCTTATGCAACGCTCCTGGGACTTTCCAACGGTGTATGATGGCTATCTTCCATGACATGGTTGAAGAAACTATGGAAGTCTTCATGGATGATTTCTCGGTCTATGGTGATTCTTTCTCTCATTGCCTTGCCAATTTGGAACGCATGCTTAAGCGGTGTGAAGACACTCTCCTTGTTCTAAATTGGGAAAAATGCCATTTCATGGTAAAATAAGGCATTGTGCTTGGACATAAAATCTCAAAAGCCGGTCTTGAAGTGGACCGTGCTAAAGTGGATGTCATAGCCAAATTACCTCCACCTTCAACCGTGAAGGGTGTGAGAAGCTTCCTTGGTCATGTGGGCTTCTATCGTCGATTCATTCAAGATTTTTCTAAAATCGCTCGCCCGATGACCCACCTCTTGGAAAAAGATACTCCTTTTATCTTTTCTAAAGAGTGTCTTGAATCCTTCAATCTTCTTAAGGACAAGCTAACTAAGGCACCGGTCTTGGTTACCCCTAATTGGGAGCTACCTTTTGAATTGATGTGTGATGCTAGCGATTTTGCTATTGGAGCGGTTTTGGGCCAAAGAGTGAACAAACACTTCCAACCAATCCACTATGCTAGCAAGACAATGACGGGGGATCAATTGCATTATACCACTACCGAAAAAGAGCTTTTAGCTGTAGTGTATGCTTTTGAGAAATTTCGCCCCTATCTTGTCCTTTCTACCACCATCGTGTATACCGATCATTCCTCGTTGAAGCACTTGTTGACTAAACAAGATTCTAAGCCAAGACTTCTTCGTTGGGTTTTGCTCCTTCAAGAATTCAATATTGAAATTCGTGACAATAAGGGAGCCTAAAACCTAGCCGCGGATCATCTAAGTAGACTTGAGGATCCTTATCAAGGGGATCATCCGAATCAAGAGATCAATGACTCTTTTCCCCTTGAGGCCTTAATGTCTATCAATTCCAATCTTAATGACACCCCGTGGTTTGCGGACATTGCAAACTACTTAGCGAGTGGTATTCTCATCCAAGGGTTAACATCCCAACAAAAGAAGAAGTTCTTTAAAGATGTTAAGACTTACTTTTGGGATGACCCTTATCTCTTCAAACAATGTGTTGATCTGATTATTCGTCGGTGTGTTGATGGACCCGCAGCTTTAGACATTCTCGAAGCTTGCCATAAAGGACCCACCGGTGGTCATTTTGGTCCTAACTACACCGCTAAAAAAGTTTTCGAATCCGAATTCTATTGGCCCACCATTTATCGTGACGCTCACGAGATGGTTAAAAATTGTGATGCTTACCAACGCCAAGGCAAGATCACACATAAAGATGAGATGCCTCAAAATTTCATACAAGAATGTGAAATCTTTGATGTATGGGGCATTGATACAAAGATTTTGCTAGGTCGAAAGTTCGTTTCTCTGTATCTTCTCGAATTGATCACGGCTCAAAGTGGAATTATCGTTCTTGGTTACTAAAAAGGGGTTGGTTTTCTATTCTACTAAAAAAGTTTAAATGCGCAAAGATATAAAATTAAACTAAAAGCAGTTAATAAAATAAGGCTTAAATTGAATTAAAATTAAACAGTAAAACAGTAAAATACCCTTACTTGCAAAACTACTGATTCAGAATAATTGCTTGATCCGGAATAAATTTACTTCATTCGGAATATCAACTCATGCGGAATAAACAAATAACCTTCATTCGGAAAAACAGCTCATGCGGAATAACTAGCTCATCCGGAATAACCAAAATGTCTTGATCCGGAATAACCAAAAATACTTGATTTGGAAAAGATGCTTGATCTGGAATAAAACTGCTTACTCGGAATATTCCCTTCATCCGGAGTAATTAAGACAAAAGCTTGATTCGGAAAAATAGCTCATGCGGAATAACTTGTTCATCCGGAATACACCCTTGATCCGGAATAATTCTGCTTCGTTCGGAATACTAGCTTATTCGGAATATTTTGCTCATGCGGAAAAATAGAAAAGAAAAGCCTGATTCGGAATCTTTACTTCATCCGGAATATACCTTCATCCGGAATATTTGACTGATTCGGAAAAATATGTTCATCCGGAATATGGGTTCATTCGGAATGTTAAGATCAAATGCTTCATTCGGAATAATAAAAGGAAAGTGCTGGTTCGGAATGTTAAGTTGATGCGGAATAAAAAGAACTAAGTGCTGGTTCGGAATGTTTGCTTTATCCGGAATAATCTAAACAGAATCCTTCATTCGGAATGTTCAGCTTATCCGGAATAATTGACAAAAACCCTTGATCCGGAATAATTTTGTCGATTCGGAATCTGGGAAAACAGAAGGTATGCGAAGAACAGGGAAATAAAACAAGAACGAATTTTAACCAAAATCAACCAAGTTTTTACCAATGATTAAACCAAACTACCCACCAATCATCTACTAATGATAAACTTTAAACCAAATCAATAAAAACACAAAACTCACTTACTTTTAAAGATTAAAATCAACCAAATAAAACTTTAAAACTTTAGAATTAATAAGAAAAAGAGGGATAAGATAAAAAGGAAACTTGTATTAAGGATTAAGGTTTAACAAATAAAATGAAAGATTAAAACTTACAAGGATTCGGATTGAAAAGGAAAAATCACCAAACACCTTAAGGTTGTTGGTACCGTACGAAACAAAAGAAAGAAAAAAAACTGGAAAAATGAAAACTAGTTCTAATGTGTGAAGGGATCCTCTATTTATAGGCCTTGGGCTTGGTTGGTGAGTGGGCTTTCTTCCTTTCTTTTTTGTCTTCTCGTCTTTTCAGTAAAGTTGATGTTTTCGACTCAGATTCGGGATTTGTCGATGAATAAACTCGACTTGTCTTTTAATTTTGTTTAATAGACTTGAGTTCTTCGACATATATAAATCTTCCATCTTTGGTCCTTTTCTTCGATAAATCTTCAAATAGGCCCATTGACTTCAAATCTTTTGCATCTCTTGGACAATAGACTTCGTCTTTAGTCTTTTTCTTCGATAAAACCCGTGCAATCCCATGTTTTCTTCAATATTTATCCGGTTGGCTCTGAGAACACAACAAACACACAAACCACGCATAATTCCAAACAAATGATATTAAATACACGTTTTGGTCTCGTTTTAGCAAGAAATAAGTGGTAAAAGGATGGGTGTTTTCACACCTATCAAATCCCCTACACTTAACCATTGCCATGCCCTCATGCAATGCTTAGTGATAAAGCAAATTTACACTTTTCTCATAATCAATCAACCTTGGCCTTATTAATATACTACTAAAACAAAAATTTAAACTACTATGAAGAAATAAAAGCTTTAAAGGAAACAAAAGGGATAGAAAACCATTTTCACTTGAAAATAGCTACATGGAAATAACTTGCAAAGAGATCTAAGACTTACATTAGGGCTTTGGTTGCTGCGAAGATTTATCACCCCAAGTTTCACGTTCCCCAAACTAAGCTTAAAAACGAGATCATTGTTATTATAAGTTAGCAAAACAAACACTTACACACATGGCTTAATTATATGCTTAAACTCCCTTATTCCTAGGTGTATCACTTATATTTTATTATTGTCTTAGAATGATCACGAAGATGCATTTTTGGACTTATTACGATAGTTTATTTAGGCTGAAAGCAAAGTAGGACGATTTGATTAATATTTAGCTAAAGGACAAAATCTCTTAAAACTGCTTCTCGAGACCTCAAAAAGTTCATATCTTGGCATAACTCGCTTCACGATTTGAGACCTTTCTCGGGCCGATATTTGGCATGTACTTTATACTTCATATCTTGAGAGACGATCTTGAGATAATGGTCTTCTCTTCGTTAATAGACTTTATTCACTTGGAGACTTTTGAGGGATACTCCAACTTTGTTGACCACGACTTCATCATTATTTCTTCAATCGCTAATTGGGATTTTGAGATACAACGATCCGCCTCCTTTTCGGACTTGGATCTATTTATCCTCATACCTTGTTAGGGTCTTTTCGGATAGACTTATCCATGATCTTTATGGGAGTTGATTGCTTTTCGTCGTGAGTCTTGATCCTTCATATTGATTTTGGGAATAATGCTTTTCACATCACCTTGGATCTTTAGCAATAAAATGGAATCCTCATGCCTTGTTAGGGCCTTTTCGGACTCGCCAATTTTCGCGCCCCGCTTCATTAGTTATGCCTTGGCTATGAACTCTTATCATTACCGAGCAACTTTTAAACGATCTTGGGCTAGAAGCTAAGTTATTCAATAAAATCGTAAGACCTTACTTATTGCATTTATTCATTTAAGGCGATGGGAGGAAAAGCTTATAATCACACCAAGTGTGCTTGTGCAAGAATACCGACTTATAATTGACTCTATCATTTCTTGTTCTCCACAATTTAAAATCTCAAGTAATGAGACTCGTGGATGCTTAGCCTAATAAACCATTTAAGGTCTACATGGTTAAGGATACTTGCTAGAATAAACTTTGATAAGTCTATTCGGGTTGAGTCAAAATAATCGCAACAAGCCTAATATGTCAAAGACTTCTAAACTAGCTACACCACTTTATTAATATTTTTGCCTTTATTATGGGATATATACATATGAAAGCAACGATAAAAATTTAAAAATTATGACTATATGGCCAAAGTTAATTAAAAATTTGAAAAATGCTGAAAAAGATGATTTTCCGGTTAAATGAAGGCATTTTAATGGAAAATTCCACTTAAAACTTCGATAGAAGTCTCCCCTACACTTAATATAAACATTGTCCTCAATGTTTAAGCATGTGGGAAAAGTCTCCCCTACACTTATGACATTGTGCACGTTGGTTAATTCAAGCTAAGGAGGAGACAACTAAAGTGATCAATTTCAAATGTGAGTATGAAGAAAATTGAATCACGATAGTTGAGAAATAGAACCGGATTGCGGATAACATGGGAGCACGGTTCTTCAAAGATTCCAAAAGTGCACTCATCCTTGTAATCACATCACCACACAAACACAAACAACCTATATAGGTCCCCCTACACTTCGGAGGTAAAACGGAAAGGGATAGATACTCGGGTTGCCTCCCGAGGAGCGCTTGTTTTTGTTAACCGAGTCACGAGCCTGACTCGGTCCCAAACTAATTCAAAGGAAAGGTGGAGAGGGATGGAATCATCTCATGAGAGATGTCCTCTCCAAGGTACAACTTCACTCGTTGGCCATTTACCTTAAAATTTGGTCCATTGGGTTGAGTGAGCTCAAGAGTACCATATGGAAAAATTTGAGCAATGGTGAATGGGCCGGACCAACGAGATTTCAGCTTGCCCGAAAAGATTTTCAACCGAGAGTTGAAGAGTAAAACTTTGTCTCCAACTTGGAACTCTCGGTTTTTAATCTTAGAATCATGAATGAGCTTAGTTCTTTCCTTATAGATCAAGGAATTTCATAAGCTTCATTCCTGAGTTCATTAAGCTCATTGAGTTGGATTTTGCGTAGGTCAACGGCTTTGTTGATGTCGAAGTTAGCCCACTTCAAGGCCCAGTAAGCCTTGTGCTCCAACTCAATGGGGAGGTGGCATGCTTTCCCGTACACGAGACGATATGGTGTACAACCAATCGGAGTCTTGTAAGCGGTACGAAAAGCCCACAGAGCATCATCAAGTTTATCGGCCCATGAGGCACGATGCTCTCCCACGGTTCGTTCAAGAATTCGCTTTAACCCTCGGTTAGAGATTTCAGCCTGGCCATTAGTTTGTGGGTGGTAGGCGGTGGAAAGACGATGATTGAAACCATACTTAGCCATGACTCTTGCGAATTGATCATTGCAAAAATGAGTCCCGCGATCACTAATAATGGCACGAGGCACACCGAATCTAGCGAATAGCTGCTTCAAAAAGTTACAAACCACCCTTGCATCGTTAGTGGGTAAAGCTTTGGCTTCAACCCATTTAGAAACGTAGTCAACGGCTACAAGGATGTATTTGTTTCCTTTAGATGAAGGGAATGGCCCCATAAAGTCGATGCCCCATACATCAAAGATTTCACATTCTTGTATGAAATTTTGAGGCATCTCATCTTTATGTGTGATCTTGCCTTGTCGTTGGCAAGCATCACAATTTTTCACCATTTCGTGAGCGTCACGATAAATAGAGGGCCAATAAAATCCCGAGTCAAACACTTTCTTAGCAGTGAAGTTGGGACCAAAGTGACCACCGGTGGGTCCTTTGTGGCAAGCTTCGAGAATGTCTAAAGCTGCCGGTCCATCAACACATCGGCGAATAATCAAATCAGCGCATTGTTTGAAGAGATACGGGTCATCCCAAAAGTAAGTCTTAACATCTTTAAAGAACTTTTTCTTTTGTTGGGATGTTAACCCGTCAATGAGAATTCCACCCGCCAAGTAGTTTGCAATGTCCGCAAACCACGGGGTCTCATCAAGATTCGAATTTATAGACATTAAGGTCTCAAGGGGAAAAGAGTCATTGATCTCTTTGTTCGGATGATCCCCTTGATAAGGATCCTCAAGTCTACTGAGATGATCCGCGGCTAGGTTTTCAGCTCCCTTCTTATCACGAATTTCGATTTTAAATTCTTGAAGTAGCAAAACCCAGCGAAGAAGTCTTGGTTTAGAATCTTGTTTAGTTAACAAGTACTTCAACGCGGAATGGTCCGTGCACACGATGGTAGTGGAAAGGACAAGATAGGGGCGAAATTTTTCAAAAGCATACACTACAGCTAAAAGATCTTTTTTCGGTTGTCGTGTAATGCAATTGAGCCCCTGTCATTGTCTTGCTAGCATAATGGATTGGTTGGAAGTGTTTATTCACTCTTTGGCCCAAAACCGCTCCAATAGCAAAGTCGCTAGCATCGCACATCAACTCAAAAGGTAGCTCCCAATTAGGGGTAACCAAGACCGGTGCCTTAGTTAGCTTATCCTTAAGAAGGTTGAAGGCCTCAATACACTCTTTGGAAAAGATAAAAGGAGTATCTTTTTCCAAGAGGTGGGTCATTGGGCGAGCGATTTTAGAAAAATCTTTGATAAATCGACGGTAGAAGCCCGCATGACCAAGGAAACTTCTCACACCCTTCACGGTTGAAGGTAGAGGTAATTTCGCTATGACATCAACTTTAGCAGGGTCCAGTTCGAGACCGGCTTTTGAGATTTTATGTCCTAGCACGATGCCCTGTTTTACCATGAAATGGCATTTTTCCCAATTTAGAACAAGGCGAGTGTCTTTGCACCGCTTAAGCATACGTTCTAAATTGGCAAGGCAAGCAGAGAAAGAATCGCCATAAACCGAGAAATCATCCATGAAGACTTCCATAGTTTCTTCAACCATGTCCTGGAAGATAGCCATCATACACCTTTGGAACGTCCCAGGAGCATTGCATAAACCGAAGCGCATTCTTTTGTAAGCAAATGTTCTGTAGGGGCAAGTGAATGTGGTTTACTCTTGGTCTTTAGGATCGATGGGAATTTGAAAATACCCGGAGAAACCGTCTAAGAAGCAATAGTAATCATTACCCGCTAGACGCTCGAGCATTTGATCCATGAAAGGAAGAGGAAAATGATCTTTTCTCGTGGCATCATTGAGTTTGCGATAGTCTATACAAACTCTCCACCCAGTAACGAGACGAGTAGGAATCAACTCGTTGTGTTCATTGGGAACAACGGTTATTCCGCCTTTCTTGGGCACACAATGGACGGGACTTACCCATGGCGAGTCCGAAATAGGGTAAATCATGCCGGCATCTAGAAGTTTGATAACCTCTTGTTTGATGACATCATGAATTCAAGGATTAACCCTTCTTTGGCTTTGGATTGCGGGTTTAAAGTCATCTTCCATGAGAATTTTGTGAGTACAAAAGTTTGGATCAATTCCGCGGATATCAGAAATTTTCCAAGCAATTGCCTTCTTTTTTTTAAGGCTGTTTAGAAATCTTACCCATGTTGAAGACAATTTATCGTCACCAACTCTCATGATAAGCTCACCCGCTTCTACATCGATGAGAGTGCGACCGGTCCTCAAGAATCGACGTACAACGATTAATGGAACACGAGGATCCATCTCGTAGTCAACGACAGCAAAATCCGCCGGGAAGGTGAATTTGTCAACGCCAACGAAAACGTCTTCGGCTATCCCCACCGGATAAGCAACTGTACGGTTAGCTAATTCCAAAGTCATTTTGGTGGGGACTAGCTCGGGGAGAGATAATTGCTTCCAAACACTTAATGGCATTAAGTTTATACTAGCAACTAGATCGGTTAGGGCCATTCAATTCTCCACTCCCGGGAAGTTGTAAGGGATTAAGAAGCGACCCGGATCACCAAGTTTGGTTGGCAATTTCCTTAAGAGAACCGTAGAGCAATTCTCATTAAGTTGGGTATTAGCAATATCAAGAAGCTTTTCCTTGTCACTAAGAAGATCTTTAAGCATCTTCGCATATTTAGGCATGTGAGCGAGAGCCTCAGCGAAGGAAATGTTGAAATTCAATTGTTTAAACATTTTGAGAAAGTTTGAAACTTGAATATCGTCCTTGCGTTTGAGCTTCTCTTTCCTCAACCTTGAGGGATAAGGTATATCGGATGAAGAGGAAGGCTTTGAAATTGTAGGATCACTCACATCCTTGGGTGGTGGAGGGGTGGAAGTAAGAGGTGGAGGAATAGGAATAGTGGACTCGTTTTCCTTTGTCACAATCACCGGTGTAGGTGTAGGAAGCTCGGGTTCCTTGGTACCTTTTCCACTGCGAGTGGTGATTTCTTTCATCTCCCCTCTTGGATTAGCAACGGTGTTACTCGAAAGAGTACCCGAAGAAGAGGGTTGATTACCTTGGAAGAAACCAGCCATCATGTCCCTTAGGTCATCCGTTTGGCTACTCAAAGAGTTTTGCATATCGGCTCTAAGATCATTCCCTTGTTTCACCATATCGCCCTTCAAATTAATAATCGGGGTCTGCAGATTCTTCACCAACACATCATTCGTCCGCATGTACGTTTCGACCTCGTGGTTGAAAACGGTGGGTTGGGTAGGAGGAGGTGCTTGATAAGCAGGTGGTTGGTAAGGAGCGGGTTGGTAAACTTGAGTAGGATTTTGAGGTGGATATGGTTGTCTTTGAGGTGGTTGGTATGGTGCTCGAGGTTGGTTTTGATTGGTTCGGTTAAGGTTTTGTTGTTGGTTTTGATTGGTTGGAGGAAAACCGGGCGGGGAAAGAAATTTGGTGGAACGATAACTTAGCAAGTTACGGTCTCCTTGAGGGCGAGCTGAATAGCCTGCCTGAGGATAGGTAGCGTATGTTGCGTTAACATTCTCACAAAGATAATCTTGGGTGGAGGTACAAGTAGTGTAAGAGTGAGGACCCCCGCATATTTCACATGGTTGGCTTACAACATTGACTTGAGCGTTTTGAGCGTTGATGCTTTTGGTATTGTTAATAGTTTGGACAGCAAGTGATTCAATAAGCGAAGTAAGCTTATCAATTCTCTTGTCGTTGTCACTAGTGCTAGCACTAGCGGCATTGGTCCGAACACTCTTGGTTTGCACTCTAGACTTATTCTCAATAATATCCCAAGCGGCGTTAGAAGTCTTAACCAAAATGTTACCCCCCGAGGCACTATTTAGTGAATCTTGGTCATTCATGCTTAAACCATTGTAAAAAGTATTAATTTGGTGCAATTTGGTAAAACCATGTTGTGGGCACTTTCTTAAAAGGTCTTTAAAACGGTCCCAAGATTCACTAAAAGTCTCATCGTACTTTTGTTCAAAATTAATAGTTTCATTCCGTAAAGCGGTAGTACGTGAGGGTGGGAAAAAGTAGTTTATGAATTTGGTCACTAAGCCCGTCCACGTCAGAATACTTTGTGGCGGTTCCTTTGCAAGCCAATGCCGGGCTTGTCCCTCTAAGGAGAAAGGAAAAAGTTGTAAGCGGATTACCTCTTGTGGAACCCCATTGAATTTGACCGTATTCGTGAGTTGAAGGAACCTTTTGATGTGGTCATGGGGATCATTGATAGGTGTGTAAACACCCATCTTTTCTACCACTTAATTACAATAATAACCGGACCAAAACGTGTATTTTATGTCTTTTATGTCGGAATTATGCGTGGTTTGTGTTTTTGTTGTAATTTAGGACGAAATTGTGAAAAGTGGAGAAAACACGGGAATTCACGGGCATTCACAGCTTTTATTGAAGAAAAAGATGAAAGGCGGAGTCGAGAAGTCAAGAGTGAAAAAAGAACGGAAGTCCAAGACCAATTCTGAAGATTTATCGAAGAAAAAGTCAAAAGACGGAAGTTTATCAAAAGCCGAGAAACTCAAGTCTATTTTATTGAAGAAATTAAAGACGAGTTCAAAAGATATCCCGAGCCACAAGTCCCTAAAGTCCAAACTTAAAAGAAAGATGAGAAGAAAAGGACTAATGACGCAATTAATGAAGATTAAATGAAGGAAGGACTTAATCTTGCAATTAACAAGAAATGAAGGAGGGGAGGAAGCTTCCTAATCCTCCCCTATATATAGTTAGGATTTGTTAATCATTTGTTTTGTTGGCTAACTTGACAAATTAGCTCTTCCACCTTTATTTTGTGCACATTTAAATACTTGTCATTTAATTACCTTGTCTTGCACCTTAATTACCATTTAATTCAAGTAAGTTTTTTCTTTTTAATTCTTGTCAAGCTTTATCTTTATCTTGTTAATCTCATTCTTTCTTTCTTAATCCTTGTGTTGATTTGTTTATGTTTATGTTCTTGATTTTGGTTGATTTATTTAAGTGGTTTTTGATTAATTTGATTAAGTTTTGTGAGTTTTATTGATTTGGATTGATTGTTTATGCTTTATATTTGTCTATCTATTTGTTTGGTTTAATCTTTTTGTTGATTTGGTTAAGTTTTGTTTGGATCCGTATGTTTTCACTTTCCTTGTTCTTCGTTTCACTGCTACTGTTCTTTCCCTGAAAATCGTCCCCAGAAATCATTCCGAATAGGTGTGAAATTTTGTGTTCTATACGGAATATTAAATATTCCGCATAGAGGTTTTATTCCGCGTAACAGTTTTGTAGAAATCACTTATTCGGAATACTTAATTATTCCGCATAGGGATTTTTGTAAAATTGCTATTCGGAATATCTGTATTCCGCATAGGAAGATCTTTCCGCATAGGACTGGTTATTCCGAACGGGCACAACTTTCCGAATAGGAGGATTTTTCCGCATAGGAGGTTCTTTCCGAATAGGCCTTATATTCCGAATAGAACTTTATTCCGAATAGGGACAGATATTCCGAATAGAGGGTTATTCCGCATAGGGGGGTTTATTCCGCATAGGGCCAAATATTCCGAGTAGACAAATATTCCGAATAGGGCTATCTTTTTGAATAGGTGACAGTTATTCCGAATAGCATTTATTCCGAATAGGAGTTTATTCCGGATAGGGAAATCTTAGTTTTTAGTTTTCTGCCTTTTCAGCTTAAGCTTTATTTTTCCCGCCTTTTTCCTTACTCGCACCTTAAGTTTATTTGCCTTAGTTTAAGTTTTAGTTTTAGTTGCGTTTTTTAAGCTTGCCCTGTTTAGATTTAAGTTTGCGTTATTGCCCTTTAATTTTAGTCTTGCTTTCAATTCTTGCACCATTTACTTTATTAGATTTAGACTTACTTTAATTGCACCTTTACTTTAATTGTTTTGCACCTTTTATTTTCAACACTACAACGACACATCTTTGTTTCACCAAAAGTCAACTGAGTCACACATTAAACATCAAGTTTTTCAATTCGAAGAGATTGGTACAACGATAAATTTTAACTGGGAAAATCTGAGTTATTAATCATCAATGGTACGCCCCAAGAATGGTTGAGCAGAGACCATTTGAATGAAGTCGGATTTGAGCTCAAAGTTGTTGGCTGCAATCGCGGGTATGACAATAGCATCGTTGTTGCCCTCTACATGTGCTTGCAAAAGTTCGATCATAGGACGATTGTCCGGTAGACGTTCATTGTTGTTATTATTCATGTTGTTTTGAGGTGGATTATTATTATTATTGTGTACACCGGCCATGTCTAAGTTATCGAGAGTCTCGGGCTCGGGATAAGATGTTGACCGTGTACGCATGCACCTGCAAAAGAAATAACAAAGCAGAAATCTTTTTGGTTTTTTATGTTTTTTAATTTTATTTATTTTTCTTTTTTTTTGAAAATTTTTTATGATGAAAAAGTAACGTTCACGGTAAACGGATCCCAAAATCCAATTTTCTCACAAAAAACCGTTAATCCTTACGAAAAGAGCCGGCAACGGCGCCATTTGATACAAAATTTTGCTAGGTTGAAAGTTCGTTTCTCGGTATCTTCTCAAATTGATCACGGCTCAAAGTAGAATTATCGTTCTTGGTTACTAAAAAGGGGTTGGTTTTCTATTCTAGTAAAAAGGTTTAAATGCGCAAAGATATAAAATTAAACTAAAAGCAGTTAATAAAATAAGACTTAAATTGAATTAAAATTAAACAGTAAAACAGTAAAATACCCTTACTTGCAAAACTACTGATTCGGAATAATTGCTTGATCCGGAATAAATTTACTTCATTCGGAATATCAACTCATGCGGAATAAACAAATAACCTTCATTCGGAAAAACAGCTCATGCGGAATAACTTGCTCATCCGGAATAACCAAAATGTCTTGATCCGGAATAACCAAAAATCCTTGATTCGTAAAAGATGCTTGATCCGGAATAAAACTGCTTACTCGGAATATTCCCTTGATCTGGAATAATTAAGACAAAAGCTTGATTCGGAAAAATAGCTCATGCGGAATAACTTGTTCATCCGGAATACACCCTTGATCCGGAATAATTTTGCTTCGTTCGGAATACTAGCTTATTCGGAATATTTTGCTCATGCGGAAAAATAGAAAAGAAAAGCCTGATTCGGAATCTTTACTTCATCCGGAATATACCTTCATCCGGAATATTTGACTGATTCGGAAAAATATGTTCATCCGGAATATGGGTTCATTCGGAATGTTAAGATCAAATGCTTCATTCGGAATAATAAAAGGAAAGTGATGGTTCGGAATGTTAAGTTGATGCGGAATAAAAAGAACTAAGTGCTGGTTCAGAATGTTTGCTTTATCCGGAATAATCTAAACAGAATCCTTCATTCGGAATTTTCAGCTTATCCGGAATAATTGACAAAAACCCTTGATCCGGAATAATTTTGTTGATTCGGAATCTGGGAAAACAGAAGGTATGCGAAGAACAGGGAAATAAAACAAGAACGAATTTTAACCAAAATCAACCAAGTTTTTACCAAAGATTAAACCAAACTACCCACCAATCATCTACTAATGATAAACTTTAAACCAAATCAATAAAAACACAAAACCCACTTACTTTTAAAGATTAAAATCAACCAAATAAAACTTTAAAACTTTAGAATCAATAAGAAAAAGAGGGATAAGATAAAAAGGAAACTTGTATTAAGGATTAAGGTTTAACAAATAAAATGAAAGATTAAAACTTACAAGGAATCGGATTGAAAAGGAAAAATCACCAGACACCTTAAGGGTGTTGGTACCCTACGAAACAAAAGAAAGAAAAAAACTAGAAAAATGAAAACTAGTTCTAATGTGTGAAGGGATCCTCTATTTATAGGCCTTGGGCTTGGTTGGTGAGTGGGCTTTCTTCCTTTCTTTTTTGTCTTCTCGTCTTTTCAGTAAAGTTGACGTTTTCGACTCAGATTCGGGATTTGTCGATGAATAAACTCAACGTGTCTTTTAATTTCTTCGTTTAATAGACTTGAGTTCTTCGACATATATAAATCTTCCATCTTTGGTCCTTTTCTTCGATAAATCTTCAAATAGGCCCATTGACTTCAGATCTTTTGCATCTCTTGGACAATAGACTTCGTCTTGAGTCTTTTTCTTCGATAAAACCCGTGGAATCCTATGTTTTCTTCAATATTTATCCGGTTGGCTCTGAAAACACAACAAACACACAAACCACGCATAATTCCAAACAAATGATATTAAATACGCGTTTTGGTCTCGTTTTAGCAAGAAATAAGTGGTAAAAGGATGGGTGTTTTCACACCTATCAAGCATCGACTTTATGGGGCCATTTCCATCATCTAAAGGGAACAAGTACATCCTCGTAGCCGTTGACTACGTTTCCAAATGGGTTGAAGCTAAGGCTCTCCCTACGAACGATGCGAGGGTGGTTGTGAACTTTTTGAAGCAACTTTTTGCTCGATTCGGTGTTCCTCGTGCTATAATCAATGACCGCGGGACTCATTTTTGCAATGATCAATTCGCAAGAGTCATGGCTAAGTACGGTGTCAATCACAGTCTTTCCACCGCTTATCATCCCCAAACTAATGGGCAAGCCGAGATATCTAACCGCGGATTGAAGTGAATTCTGGAGCGTATTGTGAGAGAGCATCGTGCCTCGTGGGCCGATAAGTTAGATGATGCTTTGTGGGCTTTCCGTACCGCTTATAAGACCCCGATTGGTTGTACACCTTATCGTCTTGTGTACGGGAAAGCATGCCACCTCCCTATCGAGCTGGAACATAAGGCATACTAGGCCTTGAAGTGGGCTAACTTCGACATCAACAAAGCCGGCGATCTTTGGAAGATTCAACTAAACGAGCTCAACGAACTAAGGAATGAAGCTTATGAGAACTCGTTGATCTACAAGGAGAAGACCAAGATCATCCATGATGCAAGGATTAAGAACCGAGAGTTCCACGTTGGTGATCAAGTCTTACTTTTTAACTCTCGGTTGAAGATCTTCTCGGGAAAGTTGAAGAGCCGCTGGTCTGGTCCATTCACCGTCGCCAAAGTCTTCCCATATGGCACCATTGAGCTTTCTCAGCCAAATGGGCCCAATTTTAAGGTGAATGGCCAGCGCGTGAAGTTGTACTTTGGTGAGGAAATCTCTCTTGAGATGATTCCATCCCTCACCACGTTTCCCTTGAATTAAGTTCTGGGCCGAGTCAGGCTCGTGACTCGGTTAACAAAAACAAGCGCTTCTCGGGAGGCAACCCGTGATCTATCCTTTACCGTTTTCATAATAAGTGTGGGGGGAGCCCCGTATGTGTTTGTTGTCTTGTTTCTTCTTATGTGCAGGGATTAAAGCTTCAAAGATCCATTCTCGATGACTTTTGACGAACCGTGATCCCGTGAACCCGTCTTCCCGGTTCTATCCTAAACTGTCGTGATTCAATATTTCATATCTTATATGTTCACATTGAAATCACTATAGTTTTCCTTTCCTTATCAAGATTTAAACGACGTGCACAATGTCATAAGTGTAGGGGAGTTTACTCCCACATGCTTAAACATTAAGGACAATGTTTATATCAACTGTAGGGGGGACTTCTATCGAATTAAGTGGTCTTTTCCTTGCATTTGTCCTCATTTTAACCGGAAAATTCAATTTTTCGACAATTTTCAAAAATTTTTAATCTATTTTGGCCTTGTAGTTTTCCTTTGTTATCGTTATTTACTTTCTTTGCTAAAATAAAAGTTCAATAAAGTGGTTTTAAATTTTTAAAAGTCGTGAATATTTTGACTCAACCCGAGTTTACTTATCTAAGTTTACTCTAGCTAGTATCCTTAACGTGTTTAAGTCAAGTTTTGCTAGGCTTTTATGTAGGGAACTTTAAAACGCGAAAGTCTTAACTCTCACGGGTTAGGAACAAGAACTTTTCGCAAGTTCCTATAATTGATCCTAGAGAGTCGTTTATCAAGGGAACTTTAAAATGCGAATTCTAAACTTGAAAAATTCTAAGAGTTTGCAAGATCCTATAGATGACTCGAAAACCCAAAACTTTGATTTAATTGGCTAAGCATCCACGAGTCTCATTCCTGGAGATTTTAAACTGTGGAGAACGAGAGATGATAGAGTCAATTATAAGTTTGGTATTCTTTCGTGAATTTATGTGAGTTGATTATAAGCCTATTGTCCCATTGCTTGCTAATAAATTTATCTGCAATAAATAAGGTTGTACGATTTAAAAAGTTACTTAGCTTCTAGCCCAAGATTGTTTAAAAGTTGCTCGGTATTAATTAGAGTTCATAGCCAAGGCATAACTTATTGAAGCGGGATGCGAAGATTGGCGAGTCCGAAAAGGCCCTAACAAGGCATGAGGGCTATATTTTGTTGCTAAAGATCCAAAGTGATGTGAAGAATCATTTATCGAAAATCAATATGAAGGATCGAGACACACGACGAAAAGCAAATACTCCCCAAAAGATCATGGAGAAGTCTATCCAAAAAGGCCCTAACAAGGTATGAGGATAAATAGATCCAAGTCCTAAAAGGAGGCGGATCGTTGTATATCAAAGTCCAAAATAAAGATTGGAGAAAAATAAAGAAGTCGTGGTCCAAATATGAAGAATCTCTCAAAACTTCAAGTGAAGAAATTCCTATTATGAAGAGAAAGCCATAATTTCAAGAACGTCTCTCAAAGATTTGAAGTATGAAGTCGCGGCCAAATATCGGTCCGAGAAAGGTCTCAAATCATGAAGCGAGTTATGCCAAGATATGAACTTTAAGAGGTCCCGAGAAGCAGTTTTAAAAGATTTTGTCCTTCAGCTAACTATTGATTAAATCGTCCCACTTTATTTTCAGCCTAAATAACTATCAAAATAAGTCAAACAATGCATCCTCGTGATCATTCAAGACAAAATTAAAATATAAGAGATACACCTAGGAATAAGGGAGTCTAAGTAAATAATTGGCCCACATGAATTCATGTTAGTTTACTAACTTATAATAGCAATGATCTCGTTTTTTAAGCTTGGTATGGGGAACGTGAAACTTGAGGATGATAAACGTTCATGGCAGCCAAAACTCAATGTAAGTCTTTGATTTCTTTACTTGTTTTTATCTTTTTATTTTCCCTAAATGTTTAGTATTTAATAAAGGCCAAGGTAGGTTATTTATGATGGAAAATGTAAACCATGCTTTAAAATTAATGCATTGCATGAGGGCATTGCAATGGTCAAGTGTAGGGGATTTAATAAGTGTGAAAACACTTATCTTTTTACCACTAATTTCCAATAATAACAAGACCAAAACGTGTATTTTATGTCGTAAAAGTCGGAATTATGCGTGGTTTGTGTTTTTATTGTGTTTTAGGACCAAAAGATGAAAAAGGAAGAAAACACGGGCTTTCACGGGCTTTTATCGAAGAAAACGAGAAAAGACGAAGTCAAAAGATCAAGAGTACAAAAAGAACGGAAGTCCAAGGCCTATTATGAAGATTTATCGAAGAAAAAGTCTAAAGACGGAAGTTTAATGAAGTCGAAGAACTCAAGTCTAACTATAGAAGAAAATTATAAGACGAGTTCAAATTACATCGACAAATCCCGAGACGACGTCAAGAAAGACAAAGAATTTAAATCAAGTCGAGAAGAAATGAAAGAAAGAAGAAAGCACACATGCATCCCCCATTTGCCTATAAATACCATCCTAAACACATTAGGAGGGTGTTGTTAGTTTTTAGTTAGCTAGTTTTCATTTTCATTTTTCTTTCTAGTTTTTAGAGAGAGAAAGTTTCAAACTTTCTCTCACTAAGTTTCATCTTTTTCTTTATTTTTCAAGTTTAAGCTTTTAATCATTCTTGTATTTGGATTTCATTAATCAAGTTCAAGTTTAAGCTTTTTTTGTTCTTTAATCTCTTTCTACATTTCTTGGTTTTACTTTACTTTTGATCCGAATCATTCATGATCCGTGATTGATCTTCGTGTTTAAGTGATTAAAAAGCTCACCTTTTTATTCCTTCTTAAACTCTTATACGTCTAAGCTATAAGTTCTTTATGCTTATTGGCTTATTTGTATATTTAGCTTGTTAAATTTTAAAGCTTTCCTAAAAGTTTTAATGTTTTAAAGTTCGGATTATTAAGTTCATATGCTTAGTATTCCAAAAGGTTTCGTATTTGTGCTTATTTATCCGTGTGTAAAAGTTGGTAGTGCTTATTGGTTTAACTGCTTATTCATTTCAGCTTAAGTTACTCCTTGTTCTTCCATTACGATCTTAGGAGGGTTTTCCTTGTTACGATCCTTGGCTTCGATCGCATTGATTGCGATCCCATTTGTTTTTCCCTGGTACGATCCACACCACGATCACTCATTGCGATCTGTGGGTGCGATCGTGGCACGTTCCTTGTTACGATCGCACTAATTGCGATCATTGTGTTACGACCAGAGACCACGATCAAAGACCACGATCCACTTGTTGCTATGGTGGTTGCGATCTGTGAGTGCGATCACGCTTTCCATCGCATTGAGTGCGATATGACCCAGACTACGATCGTGAGTACGATCTGTGGTCACGATCCATCACTACGATCAGAGTACGATTGCATTGCGATCTGACTCTGGTTTTTGTTTTATTGTCCTTAGTTTTCAAATTTAACTTTTCCCGCCATCTTAACTTAGAGTTATTTTAAACAAGTTTCGTCTTAGTTTATTTTTACCAAGTTTTCAAGTTTTTAATCATTTACGTTTTATTTTCCAAAGATTTGCATGCTTTTATTTGTAGTTTAATTTTTAAAACTTTTATTTTACTCGACGACATTTTAGTTTAAAAATAAATAATCAACCAACCATTTTATTTTCCACCAAGAACAATTGAGTCGCACTTTCTACTAGTAATCAATTCGGAAAGACTTGGAACGAATTTATTTTATACTTGGCCAAAACCCTTGTATTACCAAACGTTGACCAACTTTTTCAAAAAGCTGAAAATTGCAAAACTCACTCAAGACATGTTTGTAACAAGAATTGTGAAAGAAAATTGGCACATTTATATAGTGGAAATGCAGTTACAAGGAAACAGTAATGCTCATATTACAGAAACTTGCATTTGGTCTTGTGCTTATTAAAAAGCTGGTTTCACACTCAATATTGTAAAATGTATAATTTCTCTTAACACTCTTAAACCTTGGATGTTAGACTACTAGTAGAAACTGGTTTGAGCTTATATGATCAACTAACAAAGAAATTCTAGTAGATTGAAATAGGCTAGTTGACTGATGAAAATGAGCACAATACTTGACCCATACTTTTTAAAGACCATTTGCCTTTTTGACTGATGTTTTGACTTCAAAACTGAACAAAAGTGTTTACACTATATTACCAAGTGTAAATGAGCAAATCTCAACTGAATTAACAGACTTGTATATCAAATATTCATCAAATCCAAACAACACTTTATCAATCTGAACAAGTCTAACAAATGAAATGTGATCAAAAGATTGAAACAGGTTATGACTATTATCAAAGCTGGTTTAGATGACCAAAAGAGATGTGATGGAACTGAAAACAGGTAGGTAAACAAACTAGAATTCAAAATGAGACTTAAGGCCTATTACTGATGAATTTCAAAGCTAAAAACAAGTAGACTAAGATTTAAGCTACTAGATCACTCAAAGACTATCAATCTAACATAATTACACAAGAATCAAACTAAACACATGATCAGTTCAACATTTAAGCTTTACACTAGGAATTTTAGCATGCAACACACTTAAGTGGAACCAAAATCAGAATTTTGACACCTTCTAACTTAAAGCCTCCTTTGACGGAGTAGAGGAGTGCTTAACTCTCTAAAACTACTTCCTTTAAACCAAATCTACTAAAATCAACACCATATCACCTCCAAATGCTATCTTTGTATCAAATCAACAAAAGCTGCCACAAACTACTTCAACAGGTACTGGAATGAACTGGCGAGGCTGAATCAAACTGGATAAGCTTCCAAATCAACTCAAACAAACTTCATTGATCAATTATGATCAATGAAATCACAGGATAATAACTAGATTGTAGAATTGAGTGAAGTAAGATAAGAGAAGAGCATGCACTAAATATTTTTATGTTTTATTTATTTGGAGGGAAAAGAGGTTACAACTGCTAACTGAATAACCACCTCTCAAGTGTGTGTCAAACACTTGAGAGAAGCTAACTATGAAATGTAAACTAGAACTTGGAGAGAAAAATACAAGTATGTGTTTTTTCACACTTTAACTACACACTACAATTGAAGGTCCTAACTACTATTTATAGAGGCTAGATGATAAGTTGTTGGAGATTGTGACGTGTTTCAACCAATGAGAGAATGTCAGGTGGCTCCTTGTGGTTAATTGCAAATCCGTCTCCAAGAACACAAAAGGGGCTTTTGATTATGTTGATTCTCGGTCTAATTGAGTTGTGTAGTTGGATTCGTCTTCTTATTTGGAGTCTTTTTCATGTAGAGAACTTCTCTTCTTATGCAGTGTAGCTCCAATTTGATCCTGGGTTATTTGCTTGTTGAAGATGAAACGTGGCATGTTCTTATTGGCTTTCAGCTTATCACACGGATTGTTATCCACTTTTGGATAAATGAATTATTGAGTGTAAGCATTTGATTGGGTGATAAAGGGATAGCGCTGTGCAGATTTTTTTTAATAAATGAGAAAGTGAGCTGGCATCCCATTTGGCAATCCGAACCCCCTTTTATTTGCATTTTCATTGGTCCAAAGAGTAGTGATATGGATTAAGACCAAAGTTTGTGTAGAATTGTCATTTTCAGTCCCTCTCTTTGGCAGAATATTCAATTGAGCTCCTTTCTTCATTCTTTTGGCAATTAAGGTCCTTTGACTTGTATTCTTGACTATTTAAGTCCATTGACTTGGTTGACTTGAAGGTTGACCAAGTTTGACTTTAATCTTGACTTTCCAAACTTTGCATTTAAGTCCCTCAACTTTTGAATATTGTCAAGATAGGTCGTTTTCTTCAAATGGCTTGTCATCTTTGATCCTTCTCTTGTCTTTTCATCATAAATGAGCTTGATTTCCACTTGTTTGCTTGAAATTGTATCCTTGTTACCTATTAAAGCACAAACACAAAACATACCACATAATACTGCTTTATAGCACAAAAGTTAGGTATTTTCTATGTGTTTTAGGGTGATTTGTTGATTAATTGATATGAGATTTTGCTCATATCAGTAGGTTATTCAAGATCTTTGAAGTATATTGATGAGATGGCATTTATACATGATCTCATCGTTCTTTTCGGGCTTTAAATGCATAAAAATGTCATAAAATACCATATATATGTTTGTGTTTGTTTACTTGTGTATTTTAGGTATGGATATCGTGAAAAAGACAAAAGATCACAAGTTACAAGGAAAAACGGACACGAGAAACGAAGCCGTACAAAGAACCGGGCCCTAATCATGGAATTCTCAACAAATACCCTTGAAGACTTGAAGACAAACAAGATTGATCCTCATTTATTGAAGAAATGACACTTAAAACCCTTGTATATTCATAATTACAAGTTTGGTCTCTTAAGTTTGTCAAAATTACACAAAAGGTCCTTCAACTTTGAAGAAATGGCAAGATTAGTCCCTCAACAAATCAAAATTGCCAATAATGGTCCCTCATGAAGTCAAAGATACAATGAAGACCTTTGAAGATCAACAATGTCCAAGATCAGCCCTTGAATTATCCCAAAATGGCAAAAACAACCCTTGTAATCCTTTTGGAAAAGTCTTGTGCCAAAATTGTCAAAATCTGAAAGTTATTAACAAAGGAAATGTGTTTGTTTGCAAAATAAACGTCCTATACACTTTCTGCCAAAACACAAGGACTTAAGTTGCCACATTTGAAACATTCAAATGTTTTTGCGCCAAACACTTCTCAATCCACCAAAAACGGATCAAACACACTACTGTTTACCTTTTCACCACCCAGATTTTACACCACTTAAAACAAAGGGTTAATTTAAATTACCTTGACACACACTTAATTCACACGCCCAGAAACCCTTCCCAACCTTAAAACACTCATTCCCACTCACAAAGGACCCCACCCCCAAATACCCGTCCACCAATCATGTGACAACTTAACCTCCAAGTCATCCTATGTGGCAAAATCAACAGCCAAGAACCTTAGCTTCATCCTAAAGCTAAAATAAACGTCCTTGATCACTTTGGACAGCTCACACCAAAGAATTATCTAGAAGACCTCAAGGGTACATTTGGGAATTCAGTTCTAGGGTTTATGAATAGTGTAGGCTTGGCATTTGCCTATAAAAGGAGACCTCAACATGCGAGAGTCCCTTTGTTCCAGATTTAAGCTTTTAATCTTTGTAATTCCTTTTTATGAAATAAAGTTTGAATTTCTTAAAATTTTGAGTTCTAATATGTTATTTATAAAAGTTTGGTGTTTGAGAAGCTAAAATCCGAGTTCCATTATCTTGTTTGAAGGTTTTTGAGGCAAGGTTTTAAGTGATAAAGCTTGTGCATCAAAAATCAGAAAGTTGGTGTTATTTTTGATCTCACTTTGTGGTTTGTTCATCTTAGCAGCTTGGAAGCTGGTACTTGTTCTGCTAGTACCTAAGCTCAAACAATCCAGGGCCTGGATGTAAGTCTTGGAGGTTTGCATCTTCTTCCCTTTTCATTTTCTCTTTAAGTTTCTGATTATTTGTGATTTTTGTGGATTTATGCTTGAATCTGTGTTATTGTGGTTGAATATTGTTGATTTGGCTTGGTTTGATGTTATTGAGGTGTTACTGATCTGATTTGTGGGTTGAATCTTCATGATCCTTTGAAAATTTGTGAAATCAAGTTTTAAAAGGGTGTTTGGGATTACTGCATAAGTTGGATTTGTGGCTTGTTAAGTGTTTGTTTGTTGTATGCAAGTGTTGGTATCTGTTATTTAGGTGCTTATGTTCATCTGTTTTTAGGTTTTGAGGCTTTGAACACATAGATTCTTGATTAGGCTATAAAATCTTCATAACTTGGTAAAATTGGCTAGGATTTTGAGGACACCTAGATCTAAGCATAGGTTAGGGCTAACAAGTGCTAAATCATAGTTAATCACACCAGGGTAGAAGGATTTGAGGCTTGAAATTGGATCAAGTGTCAAGTATATCAGCAAACTGTTTCTGCATATTGTTCATTGTTCATCAGTAACTTCTAGTGCTTTGATCTTGTTGATTTCTTTGATTCAGTGTTTGATTCTTGTTGCTTTGTGTTTATTGTTAGTTTATATAGCTTGTGTATGCATCTGGTTGAGTTTGGTTGGCTTATTCTGCTTAAATCTGCTTATTAAGTGCTTAACTGCTTATTTGCATATCTAGAGCATATCTGTGGACTGTTTGGCTTATTGTGGCTTATTGTGTGGATCATTTTGTGATTTTATTGTTGCTATTGACTCATTGTGGTTCACTGATCACAAGGGTGCCTTTGTTTCCAATTGAATCAAACCAGAACTCTCAAATAAGCTTGGTCAATTAGTCAAAGCAGTGGGAACTCCTTTCCCCTGCTGGTTGCCACTGATAGTGCAATTTTGGTGTCAGCTTATCAATAAGCTATAATAGCTTATTCCAACCTGCAACAACTTTGTTTTTGTAATAGGTGCTCATATTTTGACCCATTTGTTCATACTGGAGCATTTGGGTGGTTGACTTTTAGGTTTGACTAGAAAACCAACTCCTTTGACTTTTACATAAGTTCATTTGTGCTTATTCTGGCTTATTGGTTGTGCTTATTGGATTTTTGTTGATTGATATTGCTTATTGAGTCCATTTGAAAGCTTTTGCAAGTTGAATCAAGTCCTGAGGTGCATTATTTCTCAAAAACGACTATTTTGTCGTTTTGTGGATTTTTGCTTTTCTATTTTCTGGCTTATTGAGTGAGCTTATTGGAAATTTCTTTTGACAGATCTCTTAAGCATCCTAAAAGAGGGTTGTGTGTCAAATTAGAGCTTATGGCATTAGCTTATGGCTTAATGGGCTGAAAAGCCCAATAAGAATAAGCTTTGTGTTCAATAAGCTGTAATAAGCTCATATTCAGCTTTTGGGCCTTTAGAGTTTTGTTCTTAGAATTAAATTTTAAGTCAGATAGGGCTTTTCCAAGTCAATTGGGCCAAGTTTGACTTTTTGGGCCCAAAAGCCCATTTGTGTTGACTGAATTTGGATTTGGCCCATTTGAGGGCCCATTAGGGGTATTTTGGTAATTTCACTTTGATTTTCTGATTATTTAGGTTAAAATAAACTAGTTTGCAAGTTTTTAGAATTTTTTATAATTTTTGGATTTTTAATATTATTTTAATATTATTTTATTATTATTTTTGAAATTTCACATTTTCCAACCTTTTACATTTTTCTTAGGTTTAATACATCAAAATAGGAATTTAGCAACTTTTAGAATAATTTTATCACTTTTAGATTAATTTTTATAATTATTTTATGTTTTAATAGTTTTTAAATCATTTTAAATAGTTTTTATAAATTTAAAAATTTCTAAAAATGGTTTTTAATCTTTTTAGGTCATTTTAGTGGTTTACCAATTGAAAAATCTTTATTTGGGCTTTTTTGATAATTTATTTGATTTTTAGTGCTTTAATTAGCATTTAAAAATTGAATATTTAATTATTTAAAAGGTTTGAAAAAGTTTTGATCATTGGTAAACTCTTAGTTTGTTATTTTTGATTTTTGATGAATTTTTGGTAATTTTTAGAATTTATTTTTATTTTTGTGATTTTTAAGGTTCTACGTTTTAACTTTCTAATAGTGATTTTTCTTGGTAATTTTTATTTTTACGTCTTCGTCATCTTCTTTTCTAATCCTCTGTCTAAACCAATCATTAATCACAAACATTTGACAAGTTTTTCACACACATATACCTCCTTGGGAAACGAACTTTCACGACATTAAGGGTCATTAGTGTTGATTTTCCTAAATCATCACTCGATACTTACCGCTTTTACGCCTTTTTCCTAAGAGGTGTATTTTACCACAATCACTTTGGCGCCACTGCCGGGGAGGTGTGTCGTGATTAATTTGTATTGTTGTTTTTAATATTAACCAAATAGTATTTGTATTAGTAGAACTCTACTAATACGTATTATCGGTTTTCTTGGTTTTTCTTGTACAAATATTATTACTATATTGTATTAAGTATCACAATCAATATACAATATCTCCAAAAGTGTGAAAACACAACCTTAATTGGGATTTCATCACTCAATTATTGTATTCGAATCTCAAACAAAAAGAAAAAGGCAAAAATAGATAAATACTTTCGTGAAGCTCGATTTTGAGAGATACAAACTATAAGGTGGGTATAAGGCGGGTATTATAAAATATACCCTAAGGAAAAAGGCTCTTAAGTGCTTCGCGCCGCCTCGTTTCCCCACTTGCTTGTGAGTATTTTGAGATTGAAAGCTAATCGAGGGTTTTGCCGCCCAAAGTATTATTACGTATAATATATTTGCTTGGTTTTCTTTGTGATTAAAACCTCTTGAACAATTTGGTTTTCACCAAAGTTCTAAAGTCATTCGAAGGCGTTCACTCCACATGATCGTTTTCATTCCTTTGAGGCTTCTTTAATCAAGAGTTTGATTCGAGGAGAGATTTTGTAGATTGTTGTCTACGAAGATACACCAAAATCCAAAAAAAAATTAAATATCATCAAAAACACAAAAAATGGAAAATTCACAAAACACCCAAAAAGAATCTTCTTTGCTCACCTCCCATTCTTCGTGAAGTTTATGATCACTCGTAATCAAGCAAAACGAGCTCGTAAACGACTTCAAAAGCAAGCCAATCAAGAGACGTTGATTGTTGAAGAACCTCCAATTGTTGAATCTATTATAGAACAAGAAGTCGTCATGGCTAATCGTACTATGATAGAGTTGCTACAAGCACCCACCGAGGGTTTTGGAGAGGCTATTGTGATTCCCGCTATCCTTGCGGAGAATTTCGAGATTAAGACGGGTTTAATGTAGATGTTGCAAGCAAATAAGTTTAGAGGTCACGAGAAAGACAACCCGCATTACCACATTAGGAATTTTAACCGTCTCACCGCCACTAGCAAGTTTAAGGATGTTCCACATGACGCCATTAAGATGATGTTGTTTCCATACTCGTTGGATGGACCCGCTAAAATTTGGCGCGAGAAAGAACCGCCAAATTCGATTTTGACATGGGCCGATCTCGTTACTAAGTTTGTGAACAAGTTTTTTCCACCATCTAAAACAACACATTTGAAAAATGAGATTTCACGATTTGTGCAAAGAAATAATGAAAGTTTTTCAATGGCATGGGAACGATTTAAAGAAATGTTACATGAATGTCCACACCATGATTTTACGGAATTGCATCAAGTGGATACTTTTTATAATGGGCTTAATGATCATGAACGAGATTATTTGAACGCCGCCGCGGGTGGTAATTTTTTGTGCAAGACGACAAATGAGGCTTTACAAATCATTGAGAATCGATCTAAGGTTTATAACCCTCGTAACACACCGAGTGTTGCCAATATGGGTTCGTCATCTTCGTCACAATCGTCTCGTAGCATTAATGCCTTACATGATGAAGCTAATGAGGAAAATTGGTTTTTTGATAGATTTGCTAATCTAATGTCCCATTGGAAGGCTCAAGAAGCTTCCAATTCCGCTTCGGTTAAAGCGGTTGCGAAGAGTTGTTTATCTTGTGGGGGAGCTCATGATCTTTCCGAGTGCATTACCGCGGATGGTAACACTTCGAGTGCTTATGTAGCAACGGGAACTTACAACCAAAACGGTCAAGGTTCCCGCCAAAATCAAGCTCCACCAAACCAAAATGTTAACAATTATCGAAACAACAACCAAGGTAATTACCAAGGCAACACACACAACTACAACAAAGGGAATTATCAAAGTGGGAATGGAAAAATTTCTAATCAAAACCAAAACCGTGATTTTTCAAACACTACACAAGGTTTTCAAAATGCTCACACTAAAAATTTGCAAGGAGAATTTTTGGATTATGCTAAAGCAAATGATGCTAAATTTGATAATATGCAACGTGAGATGATTAGCTTAAGATCCGAGTTGAAAAACGAGCTTAAAAATGAACTTGCTAATGAATTAAAACTCATGCAAACAAAATGGAAGGAAATGTCCAACGTCTTCAACAAAATCAACAAAAGATGGAATTAGGACAACATGAGATTAAGCAAGAGTTATTAAAAGCGGATGCTAGGCAATCAAAATTTGAGGACCGAATGGCTAAGATGTTTGAAGCAATCATGTGTAAACCCTCTTCCTCGGGTGGTCTTCCTAGTGATACCATTGCAAACCCGAAGGGAGAAATGAAGGTTATTACTACACGAAGTGGTAAAACTTTCAAGGAACCAATCTCTCGTCCAAGTACTTCTAAGGAGAAGGAAATCGAGAAAGAATCCAAGGTGATGGTCGAAAAGGAGCACATTACAATCCCACGAAGTACCGCTCATACCACACCTACGGTTGAACCAATACCAATTGTGGAACCCGAGTTTCCAAGGCCGTTGCCTAATGACCAACCCACACCACCTTTACCCTACCCTTCAAGACGAAACAAAGAGAAATTGCAAGAACGTAACAAACAACAAATCGAGCTTTTTATAAAAATGTTTCAACAAGTGCATTTTGATGTGAGTTTAGCCGACGCGTTGTTGTATATGCCTCGTTTCGCTTCCACTTTTAAAAGTACGATGAGCGATAAGGAAAAGCTTACAAAGCTTGCTAATTGTTCTTCGGTTTATCTTAACCGCATACCGGAAAACGTTGGTGATCCCGGAAAGTTTCTCATTCCTTGTGACATACAAGATATGAAAGAATGCCTCGCCTTGGCCGATCTTGGTGCGAGCATTAATTTGATGCCATTTTCCATTTGGAAATCGCTTTCGCTTCCGGCTCTCATTCCTTCGAACATGTCCATCGAGATGGCCGATCATTCTACGATTATGGCATGTGGAGTAGCCGAAGATGTCTTCGTGAAAGTGGGGAAGTTCTACTATCCCGTTGATTTTATAGTAGTTGACATCCCCGCGGATCCTCAAGTTCCTCTAATTTTAGGTCGATCATTTTTAGATACTTCGAGATCGCTTATCCATGTTCATGCGAGAACTATCACTTTGAGATTCAACGAAGAGGAACTTGTTATAAACGCTACTCAAAACTCAAAACCTTCTCATGTTTATGCAATCGCTACCATCAATCACATTGACATCGTTGATGTGGTTTGCGATGAGTTTTCACAAGAAGTGTTAGGTTTTTCCGATAGCTCGTCAAGTGGCAATCTCACTATTTTGGATCCGATTCTTGCTAATTCCACACCAAATCTCACTCCATTCCAAGGAGGCGATTTCACTTCAAATGAAATCGACAATGAAGATGAGGTGTTGATTAGTGATGATACTTCTATTCCACCATTTCTTTCGCCGATGGAAGTTATGAGTGTTGAACCAAAATCTTCAATCGAGGAACCACCTATCCTTGAATTGAAAGATCTTCCTTCTCACCTTGAATACGCATTCTTGGAAGGTGATGACAAGTTGCCGCTTATTATTGCAAAAGGTCTTGCTAATAATGAAAAAACCGAGCTCTTGAAAGTTCTTAAGGCTCATAAAGGGGCAATTGCGTGGAAAATATCCGACATTAAGGGTATTGACCCAAAATTTTGTACTCACAAGATTTTAATGGAGGAGGACTACAAACCCGCAATTCAAAGTCAAAGAAGGGTGAATCCCAAAATTCACGATGTCATTAAAAAGGAGGTCCTTAAACTCCTTGACGCGGGAATGATTTATCCTATATCCGATAGCCCATGGGTGAGCCCAATCCATTGTGTCCCTAAAAAGGGAGGAATGACCGTTGTGCCAAATGAAAACAACGAGTTAATTCCCACTCGTGTTGTGACCGGTTGGAGGGTGTGTATTGACTACCGAAAGTTAAATGACGCCACTCGTAAAGACCACTTTCCTTTGCCCTTCATGGATCAAATGTTGGAGCGACTTGCGGGAAATGAATTCTATTGCTTTTTAGATGGTTTTTCCGGTTACTTTCAAATCCCTATCGACCCTCGTGATCAAGAAAAGACTACGTTTACGTGTCCTTATGGAACATTCGCTTATCGTAGGATGCCTTTCGGACTTTGTAATGCACCCGGTACGTTTCAACGGTGTATGGTGGCAATTTTTCACGATATGATCGAGAAGTCGATGGAAGTGTTTATGGATGACTTCTCGGTGTTTGGTAATTCGTTCACGTCATGTTTATCTAATCTCGAACAAATGTTAAAACGTTGTGAAGAAACCAATCTTGTGCTTAATTGGGAGAAATGTCATTTTATGTGTAAACAAGGAATCGTCTTAGGACATAAGGTGTCGAAGGCGGGGATTGAGGTCGATAAAGCTAAGGTAGACGTCATCGCCAAGTTACCTCATCCGAAAACCGTTAAGGGAGTTAGGAGTTTCCTAGGCCACGCGGGCTTTTATCGTCGTTTCATCAAGGACTTTTCGAAGATTTCTCGTCCTATGACACACCTTCTCGAGAAGGATGCTCCTTTTAACTTTAATGAGGATTGTGTTAAGGCTTTCGAAACTCTCAAAAGGAAACTTACCGAAGCTCCCATTCTTGTTGCTCCTAATTGGGAATTACCCTTTGAAATCATGTGCGATGCAAGTGATTATGCTATAGGGGCCGTCTTAGGGCAACGTTATGACAAGCATTTTCGTCCTATCCACTATGCTAGTAAGACGATGACCGAGGCTCAATTAAAGTACACCACAACGGAAAAGGAATTCCTTGCCGTGGTCTATGCTTTTGAGAAATTCCGACCTTATCTCGTCTTAACTAAAAGCATCGTGTATACCGACCATTCGGCTATCAAGTATCTCTTAGATAAGAAAGATGCTAAGCCGAGATTGCTTCGTTGGATGCTCCTCCTCCAAGAATTTGATGTCACCGTGCTTGACAAAAAAGGAGCCGAGAATCTAGCGGCCGATCATCTCTCTCGTCTAGAAGATCCTCACAAAGATGTTTTCGAGAACAAGGAAATCACCGAAACATTTCCTCTTGAGACTCTCGGTGTAGTGAATTCTAAAGACACAACCCCATGGTTTGCCGACATTGCAAATTACCATGCAGGCAATTTCATAATCAAGGGTATGACGACACAACAAAAACGAAAATTTTTTCGTGACGTCAAGTTCTATTTTTGGGACGACCCTTATCTCTTTCGGATTTGTGCGGATCAACTCGTTCGACGTTGTGTGTTTGGTGCCGAAGCTTCTAATATCCTTAGAGCTTGTCACGAGGGACCCACGGGTGGTCACCACGGTGCTAATCTCACGGCTAAGAAAATGTTCGATGCCGGTTTCTTTTGGCCTTCTATCTATCGTGATGCACACGCACTTGTGAAGTCGTGTGATTCGTGCCAACGTCAAGGAAAATCGTCTCAACGTGATGAAATGCCGCAAAACATAATTCAAGTGTGTGAGATTTTCGACATATGGGGAATAGACTTTATGGGGCCGTTCCCATCGTCTCATGGCAACAAATATATCCTCGTCGCAGTGGACTACCTTTCTAAGTGGGTGGAAGCTAAGGCTTTGCCTACTAATGATGCTCGTGTGGTAGTGAAGTTTTTGAAGCAACTATTCTCTCGGTTCGGAACCCCTCGTGCTATTATAAGCGATCGTGGAACCCATTTTTGTAATGACCAATTCGAAAAGGGTCTAAAGAAATATGGAGTTACTCATCGTCTTTCTACGGCTTATCACCCGCAAACGAGTGGGCAAGTCGAGGTTTCGAACCGAGCTTTGAAGAGGATTTTAGAGAGGTCAATTGGAGAAAACCGTGCTTCATGGTCCGACAAACTCGATGACGCTTTATGGGCCTTTAGGACCGCTTATAAGACACCTATCGGTTGCACTCCTTATAAGTTAGTCTATGGGAAAAATTGTCATTTGCCCATTGAGTTGGAGCATAAGGCATATTGGGCCCTTAAGCATGCAAATTTTGACTTGAAGACCGCGGGAGATCACCGGAAAATACAATTGAATGAATTGGATGAATTAAGGGATAATGCTTATGAAAATTCATTAATTTTTAAAGAAAAGACTAAAAAGTTTCATGATTCAAAGATTAAAAACCGGGTTTTTAACGTTGGTGATCAAGTGTTGCTTTTTAACTCTCATCTTAAGATAATTTCCGGGAAATTGAAATCTCGTTGGTCGGGTCCGTTCACCATTACACAAGTGTTTCCATATGGGACAATCGAGCTAGCTCAAGATGATGGTCCTAATTTCAAGGTGAATGGACATAGGCTTAAGCACTACTTTGGTAGGGAAATTCCTTCAATGGTTGCCCCCGACCAAGTCACCTTCCCCAATGATAATTAGCATTGAGGGGATCGAGTTGAGCTCATGACTCGGTAATCAAAAACGAGGTGCCTCGTGGGGGAGATCCCATGCTTATCTTTTATGCTCACTATTCACTAATAAGGGGACTTGTACCCTTTCAACTCGTTGTCTCGTGGTTGTTTGTGATTGTGTTATCTAGATCATCATCATCATCTACGAATGAAGCCTCTCGTGTTCGTTTACGTGAGCCTCCATCGTTCGTTTGAAGAAGTTTTTCACGATTCCATGACATATCCTTTATTGTTCTAACAATTATCTTTTAGCATACTTAATAAACGGCTTTAGATATATTGTTGATCATCCTTTCCATGCTAGATCCTAAGCATTCGACTCTTCGTCTCTAGTATGGGGGTGCTCCACCTTTAGACTCGAAACATTGAGGACAATGTTTACTTTTAGTATGGGGGGGTGAATAGGTACTTGCTTTGCTACGCCCTCACGCTTTCCAACTTTCAATGTTTTGTTTTGCTAATAAGGCTAAAAATGGCCAAATTTTAAAATTTTTCTTAGTTTTCATAAAGTGTTCTTAAGACACGAATGTATATTTTCCGATGGGTAGAATAAGAGTTAATTTTTGACTTGATGGGCATTTGGAGCCATTTACATTCATTAACCCGCTCAAATCAAGTTTTGCTAGACTTTTATATAGGGAGCTTTAAAACGCGAAAGTCTTAATTCATTCGGGTTAAGAACAAGAACTTTTCGCAAGTTCCTATAATTGATTCTAGAAAGTCACTTATCAAGGGAACTATAAAACGCATTCTCTAAACTTGAAAAAGTCCAAGAAAGTGCAAGATCCTATAGGTGGCTTGAAAACCCAAAACTTTGATTTGATATAGTCTTAATGAAAGCTAATCCAAATTTGGCTTAATTTTGACTTGCATGGCTAAGTATTCACGAGTCTCTTTAATTAGAGGTCTTTATATAGTGAAGAACGAGAAATGATAGAGTTAGACAAGTGATCATGCTAAACGTAGAACATGAAAGTGTTCTTTCAAAAACTCATATGTTTTTAATTGTGGCTTTTTCTTCCCATAAGATCAATGCATTAGGAATAAATCATATTTGCAATAAGTAAGGTCGTACGATTTGAAAGGTTACTTAGCCTCTAGCGCAAGATCGTTTAAAAGTTGCTCGGGGTTGAATAGAGTTTATAGCCAAGGCATAACTTATTGAAGCGGGACACGAAGATTGGCGTTTATCCAAAAAGGCCCTAACAAGGCACGAGGAGCTCTATTTTTGCTAAAGATCCAAAGATGATGTGAAGTATCATTATTCCTAAATCAATATGAAGGATCGAGACACACGACGAGAAGCAATTACTCCCCTAAAGAATGGAGAAAGTCTATCCAAAAAGACCCTAACAAGGTATGAGGATAAAAATATCCAAGTCCGAAAAGGAGGCGGATCGTTGTATATCAAAATCCAAAGTAAAGATTGAAGAAAAATGATGAAGTCGTGGTCCTATATGAATAATCTCTCAAAAACGTCAAGTGAAGAAATTCCAAATATATGAAGAGAAGACCATAATTTCAAGAACGTCTTCCCAAGATTTGAAGTATGAAGTACATGCCAAATATCGGTCCGAGAAAGGTCTCAAATCGTGAAACGAGTTATGCCAAGATATGAACTTAAGGAGATACACGAGAAGTCGTTTTAAAAGATTTTGTCCTTCGGCTAACTATTGATCAAATCGTGCTACTTTGCTTTCGGACTAATAACTACTCAAATAAGTCAATATGAATCACTTGTGATCCATGACAAATAGATGAAAAATGCTAGTAACCCATTTCCTTTTATAATAACTAGGATTGCGGGGAGAAAAAGTATTACACAATTTGGACGTATGAGTAGTGTTAGCATTGTGACTTGTACCAACAATGATCTTGTTTTTGCACTTATCATGGAATGTATGACAATCAAGGATGACGAAGTTCACTCTAAGGGACATTTACTTGTTTCTATTCTTTGACCCTAAAAGTCACTTTTTGTGATGAAAATCATATGTTATGTCTTTACACATCTTCGTAGTATGTTGCTAGTCTTTTACTCTTCAATAAAGGTTAATAAAATTTGAACTTTGGTGATGCTTAGATACTTTATTCTAGCATTGCGTGAGGGCACGGCAATGGCTTAGTATGGGGGAGTGATGAGATGGCATTTATACATGATCTCATCGTTCTTTTCGGGCTTTAAATGCATAAAAATGTCATAAAATACCATATATATGCTTGTGTTTGTTTACTTGTGTATTTTAGGTATGGATATCGTGAAAATACAAAAGATCACAAGTTACAAGGAAAAACGGACACGAGAAACGAAGCCGTACAAAGAACCGGGCCCTAATCATGGAATTCTCAACAAATACCCTTGAAGACTTGAAGACAAACAAGATTGATCCTCATTTATTGAAGAAATGACACTTAAAACCCTTGTATATTCATAATTACAAGTTTGGTCCCTTAAGTTTGTCAAAATTACACAAAAGGTCCTTCAACTTTGAAGAAATAGCAAGATTAGTCCCTCAACAAATCAAAATTGCCAATAATGGTCCCTCATGAAGTCAAAGATACAATGAAGACCTTTGAAGATCAACAATGTCCAAGATCAGCCCTTGAATTATCCCAAAATGGCAAAAACAACCCTTGTAATCCTTTTGGAAAAGTCTTGTGCCAAAATTGTCAAAATCTGAAAGTTATTAACAAAGGAAATGTGTTTGTTTGCAAAATAAACGTGCTATACACTTTCTGCCAAAACACAAGGACTTAAGTTGCCACATTTGAAACATTCAAATGTTTTTGCGCCAAACACTTCTCAATCCACCAAAAACGGATCAAACACACTACTGTTTACCTTTTCACCACCCAGATTTTACAGCACTTAAAACAAAGGGTTAATTTAAATTACCTTGACACACACTTAATTCACACGCCCAGAAACCCTTCCCAACCTTAAAACACTCATTCCCACTCACAAAGGACCCCACCCCCAAATACCCGTCCACCAATCATGTGACAACTTAACCTCCAAGTCATCCTATGTGGCAAAATCAACAGCCAAGAACCTTAGCTTCATCCTAAAGCTAAAATAAACGTCCTTGATCACTTTGGACAGCTCACACCAAAGAATTATCTAGAAGACCTCAAGGGTACATTTGGGAATTCAGTTCTAGGGTTTATGAATAGTGTAGGCTTGGCATTTGCCTATAAAAGGAGACCTCAACATGTGAGAGTCCCTTTGTTCCAGATTTTAGCTTTTAATCTTTGTAATTCCTTTTTATGAAATAAAGTTTGAATTTCTTAAAATTTTGAGTTCTAATCTGTTATTTATAAAAGTTTGGTGTTTGAGAAGCTAAAATCTGAGTTCCATTATCTTGTTTGAAGGTTTTTGAGGCAAGGTTTTAAGTGATAAAGCTTGTGCATCAAAAATCAGAAAGTTGGTGTTATTTTTGATCTCACTTTGTGGTTTGTTCATCTTAGCAGCTTGGAAGCTGGTACTTGTTCTGCTAGTACCTAAGCTCAAACAATCCAGGGCCTGGATGTAGGTCTTGGAGGTTTGCATCTTCTTCCCTTTTCATTTTCTCTTTAAGTTTCTGATTATTTGTGATTTTTGTGGATTTATGCTTGAATCTGTGTTATTGTGGTTGAATATTGTTGATTTGGCTTGGTTTGATGTTATTGAGGTGTTACTGATCTGATTTGTGGGTTGAATCTTCATGATCCTTTGAAAATTTGTGAAATCAAGTTTTAAAAGGGTGTTTGGGATTACTGCCTAAGTTGGATTTGTGGCTTGTTAAGTGTTTGTTTGTTGTATGCAAGTGTTGGTATCTGTTCTTTAGGTGCTTATGTTCATCTGTTTTCAGGTTTTGAGGCTTTGAACACATAGATTCTTGATTAGGCTATAAAATCTTCATAACTTGGTAAAATTGGCTAGGATTTTGAGGACACCTAGATCTAAGCATAGGTTAGGGCTAACAAGTGCTAAATCATAGTTAATCACACCAGGGTAGAAGGATTTGAGGCTTGAAATTGGATCAAGTGTCAAGTATATCAGCAAACTGTTTCTGCATATTGTTCATTGTTCATCAGTAACTTCTAGTGCTTTGATCTTGTTGATTTCTTTGATTCAGTGTTTGATTCTTGTTGCTTTGTGTTTATTGTTAGTTTATATAGCTTGTGTATGCATCTGGTTGAGTTTGGTTGGCTTATTCTGCTTAAATCTGCTTATTAAGTGCTTAACTGCTTATTTGCATATCTAGAGCATATCTGTGGACTGTTTGGCTTATTGTGGCTTATTGTGTGGATCATTTTGTGATTTTATTGTTGCTATTGACTCCTTGTGGTTCACTGATCACAAGGGTGCCTTTGTTTCCAATTGAATCAAACCAGAACTCTCAAATAAGCTTGGTCAATTAGTCAAAGCAGTGGGAACTCCTTTCCCCTGCTGGTTGCCACTGATAGTGCAATTTTGGTGTCAGCTTATCAATAAGCTATAATAGCTTATTCCAACCTGCAACAACTTTGTTTTTGTAATAGGTGCTCATATTTTGACCCATTTGTTCATACTGGAGCATTTGGGTGGTTGACTTTTAGGTTTGACTAGAAAACCAACTCCTTTGACTTTTACATAAGTTCATTTGTGCTTATTCTGGCTTATTGGTTGTGCTTATTGGATTTTTGTTGATTGATATTGCTTATTGAGTCCATTTGAAAGCTTTTGCAAGTTGAATCAAGTCCTGAGGTGCATTATTTCTCAAAAACGACTATTTTGTCGTTTTGTGGATTTTTGCTTTTCTATTTTCTGGCTTATTGAGTGAGCTTATTGGAAATTTCTTTTGACATATCTCTTAAGCATCCTAAAAGAGGGTTGTGTGTCAAATTAGAGCTTATGGCATTAGCTTATGGCTTAATGGGCTGAAAAGCCCAATAAGAATAAGCTTTGTGTTCAATAAGCTGTAATAAGCTCATATTCAGCTTTTGGGCCTTTAGAGTTTTGTTCTTAGAATTAAATTTTAAGTCAGATAGGGCTTTTCCAAGTTAATTGGGCCAAGTTTGACTTTTTGGGCCCAAAAGCCCATTTGTGTTGACTGAATTTGGATTTGTCCATTTGAGGGCCCATTAGGGGTATTTTGGTAATTTCACTTTGATTTTCTGATTATTTAGGTTAAAATAAACTAGTTTGCAAGTTTTTAGAATTTTTTATAATTTTTGGATTTCTAATATTATTTTAATATTATTTTATTATTATTTTTGAAATTTCACATTTTCCAACTTTTTACATTTTTCTTAGGTTTAATACATCAAAATAGGAATTTAGCAACTTTTAGAATAATTTTATCACTTTTAGATTAATTTTTATAATTATTTTAAGTTTTAATAGTTTTTAAATCATTTTAAATAGTTTTTATAAGTTTAAAAATTTCTAAAAATAGTTTTTAATCTTTTTAGGTCATTTTAGTGGTTTACCAATTGAAAAATCTTTATTTGGGCTTTTTTGATAATTTATTTGATTTTTAGTGCTTTAATTAGCATTTAAAAATTGAATATTTAATTATTTAAAAGGTTTGAAAAAGTTTTGATCATTGGTAAACTCTTAGTTTATTATTTTTGATTTTTGGTGAATTTTTGGTAATTTTTAGAATTTATTTTTATTTTTGTGATTTTTAAGGTTCTACGTTTTAACTTTCTAATAGTGATTTTTCTTGGTAATTTTTATTTTTACGTCTTCGTCATCTTCTTTTCTCATCCCCTGTCTAAACCAATCATTAATCACAAACATTTGACAAGTTTTTCACACACATATACCTCCTTGGGAAACGAACTTTCACGACATTAAGGGTCATTAGTGTTGATTTTCCTAAATCATCACTCGATACTTACCGCTTTTACGCCTTTTTCCTAAGAGGTGTATTTACCACAATCACATATTGTACTTTAAATCTTGGATCGATCTTTGCTCTCTTTTTCAAAACAAATGATTTTTAAAAATGAAAACGGTTTTTAAAAAATAGAGACGATCTTTGTATCAAATTGTTCATGAAGAGTGATTACTTATGAAATGTGTTTTGTTGTTTTATTCGTACAAGTTTTGGTGTTAAATAAATGTTGTATAATAGCTTGAATTAAATCTTTTCGTTATTGGAAGTATAAAAATCTTTTGTGTCATAATTAACTCTAATATACGAGTTCTATGTGTCAAAAATGATTTTTTAGAGTCCTAAGTCCTTCCAAAATGTTACCAAATGATATTGGCCAAAAACTCAATTTTTTCCTACAGACCGCGGTTCTTTATCTGTTCCCCGAGTTTCCTTATCAATAAGGAACCGCAGTCAGTCAAACACAGATTTTTGCAAAGTTTGAAAAATCATATAAAATCAACCGTAAATTCGTAGAAGTCATGCCACCCTTCATTTCGAGCGTAATTGAATTTCCTTTCTATAAAAAATGATTCCAAACCTTTATTAAAACTTTATGTTTTGGATGTTTTCTAAGTTCTATACTTTGTCCAAAGTATTGAGTCTCAGTTTGTCGTAAAACTTGTGTTTTACTCTTTTATATTAAGTTGGACATCTCTTGTTGATATATCTTTGTAAATTGATATATTTATAAAGTGTTGAACTTAATTAAATTTTGAAATGGGTCGAAACCTATTTTCAAATAAAATCAAGCTATGTATACTTTGGTGTATCTAACACTCAAAACAAAGATGAATGCTTTTGTGTTTTTTTCTTTTGTCTTCGGACATTCTTAGGTGATTATTACTATTGGTAGTAGTGTTACTTAGTTGTCTACTTATGTGTGCATTGCATATAGGATTAACATCTTTTGGTTTACAATTGTTACATAAACATTTTGTACACCTTGGCATGTTCTAATAACACTTTTAGGTTTGAAAGCTTTGGGAGCTTGTCAAACCTATTGATGTGGGTCGTCTTACTCGATCATTGTGTTATTAGTTCAAGTGGATTAATGTCTCACTATAAAACATGAAACACCCTTTGAAAATTTTAGCTATTTTCTCTTATAGGAGTGTTTGTGGGAATCAAAAAAGATTTCGATTAAATATCAATTCATTATTCAAACTATGATTGGTATCATTATCGAATCTAATTGACATGTTTTTTAGGGTAGACATGAATGTGGTTTATTAATAATATACATCGAATCATAACTCACACTTGTGTTGATGATGGTATATTGAATCTACTTGTTCAAATGATTAGACATATTTTGTTTAATAATTGCTTATAATGCACAATGGAGTCGGTTTGACAACTTGGATGTTTCATCCGAAATACTCAAGTAATTTACATTGCAATGCAATTTGTAAATGTGTTATCTTCGAAAGACCAATCAAGAGTGTTCCTTTGTTTTGTGTAAACGTTGTTTATACACTTGAAAGTGTTTTGCCTCAACTTCTACTAAGGTAAATAACCTTAACTAGAATTGTTTGACAAGATATGCAATGGTGCATTCTTTACCCTCATTAGGTTGTGCATTGTGTCGTCATACACTTTCATCCTTGCTACACTTTATTAGAAAAATGTAGGAATTACATTTTGTCTAATTGAGAACGACTACTAGAGAATTTATGCACTAGAATCTTAATTTGACCTAACGGTTGAATTGAAGATGGGTTATTTTATAACTCGTAAAAACGGCCGTGCTTAGCCTTAATTGAGCACCTCTAGTGATAGTCTCATACTCATTCTCTGAATTGGCTAAATGGCTCTTCCTAAATATGACTAATGATAGTTTACTTTGATGAACTTTGTATGTCATTAGGAGTCTTTTTATTTTATAACCATTAGGTTTTTCTTAGCCTTCTTCCTACGTGCTAATTAAACCTATGTGTTTTTCCGTTGTGTGTGTTCTAGTTTTTATTGCTCTTTAGCATAACTTTATGATAAGTTAGACAAGAACATTAGGATTTTCCAAATTGGAAAAATTCTCTTATCCTCCAAAACACACCCTCTGTGGGCGGTTCTTTATAGAGACTGCAACTCCATATCGACATGGAACCGCCGGTGGAGAAAAAGAACCGCGGACAGACACCTTTAAAAACGGGTTTTCCAAAATTTCCCAATTGTTCCATCACCCTTTGGAATCCTTGTTTCAAACCTTTGGTCACTCCCAAAATATCTTGTGCTTTCTCTTCTTAACCCAAACCATTTTTAAATCTCTTTCACACCAAAGCAAAATGTATTTTTTTCACAAATGAAAGCCTTGATTATCCACTATTTTCTAAAATCTTTTTCAATCCAAATTCACCAAAGAACACACCAAATTAAATCTTTTCTTATTTTAAGAAAATTGATTTTGGAAACTATCCTTTTCCACCACTTCCCTTTTGTGTTCCTCCTCCATCACAAGATTATGTCATGCATCATGGAACATATTGTCTTTGTTGTCAATATCAACATTTTGTCATGTCTTATATCTATGATGATTTGAATTACAAGATTATCACCAAGCCTTCTCCACCAAATTCTGCCACCACCTTGTCTTTCATTTAAGCTTGTGGATTGCTTATTGCTAAGACACCCAATTTAAGCAAATATTAGAATTCTAGTGTAACTAAGATTAAAATTATGATTAAGTTTTAGGCTTATGTTTCATACATCTTTGTATGATCTTTATTCTCTTGTATTCCTTTTCATGTTTTTCAACATGATTTGTCTTTGGGTCTTGGATCTCATTGTTCTTTTGATCTTTCTTTTCTTCTTTATTTTCTCACTCGGTTGTCAAGGAATGTAAGATTTAAATCTAATTCCTTTCCTAGTAAGATTGACAACTTAAATATATCTTTTGAAATATTCAAGTAATTTTAACTTGCAAGTGCAATTGTTAAAAGTCATATCTGAAGCATTGACTTTCAAGCCATTTAGCATCTTATGTTAAATTGTTTGACCAAGTGATTTTCTTTTGAGTCGATAATCGTTTTTGGACACCCACTGTCTACGGTTCCTCAAATAACCTAGCGGCTCATTATTGATAATGAACCGCGGGCAGTGAGTCCCTTTGTTCATTTTTTGTCTATCTCTATCTTTGACGAGTTTTCTTCAAGATTCCTTCTTTTATTATATTTTGGGTTTCTTCTCTCGTTTTTCTTCAAGACTTCACTATCACCTAATAAGGTATAGTATTCTTGAATTATTTTGTGAAGTTATCCTTAACTTCTTTGTTGAGTCTCTTTCGATTTATTTTAATCATGCCTCTCTAAGTTGAGTCTCTCTCTTCTATCCTTTCTAAACTAATTCAAGTCAATCCTCACCCTTTCCTCGTCATGTAATTGTTCTTTGAACATTCACAATGATTTATAAGAGCTACGAAACTTTGAGCATGTAGTTTATCGTATGCTAAACACCATCCATCTTGGTTTTTCTATTCTTTGACTTATTTGATCTCTTTCCCTATATCATTGAGTCATCTTTTTGGTGTCGACATTCATAAGCATCCTTGCCTATAATGTCTTATATCTAGTTTTTCTTAAGCGTCGATTTATCCTCGCTTTTGGTTTTTCTTTATTTGTGTACCTTGATTCCCGACTTAAAGCTTTTGGAGGTTTCTAAAGGAATTATATTTAAGGTAAAAATGTCTTCGAGTTGAGATTTTTTTGTCTTTCTCATTGTTGAGATTTGATTGTGGTTAAAATTTACAATTGGATTGGGTGATTCCAACAATTCTAAGTTTTTAACCTTTTGAGAGGATTTTGGTTAAATCTTGAATTTTCTTGGGTGATTTCAAAACTCTAAGCTTTTTACCCTTTGACATATTATCATTACAATTGGTATGGATGTTTCTTCTCTACCTCTATTCCACAAATTGTGAATTGATCTTGTCAAAATCCTCTCCTTGGACTTTTTATTTTTTTGGATTGATAGCATCGTGTGCATACTTCTTTTTTCAATGCTTGTCATTGTTTGTGCAAACGACTTGTTGTCCTCATTTTCTTTTTCATCATAGTCATTCTTTCTCTCTTTTTGACTATGTGGAATTGTTTTTATTGTCCATGTCATACTCTCTTTAGTTTGGTATTTTTGCCATGATATTAAAGTGGAGTATGTCCTCTCGACGTTTTTTTTCTTTTATAAATTGGACATCTCTTTTCTTTCTTAGTCCTCTTTATATTTTTTTTGGTGTCACCAAAATAAGTTGGGTTCTCTTTTCTACCTAATAGCCCTCTTATTTTTCTTAGCTTGTAATATTTTTTACACTTCTAAAAGTTAAGATTGTTTTAGCTTTCTCTTGAGTCCCTCTCTTTGTACTCGAGTTGTTTAAAGCTAATTCCGCTTGGGTGACCCTTGCTATATATGCTCTTGTCCACTAAATTTTTTTTGTAGGACTTTTCTAACCCTTCTTTGTAGCTCGTCACTTTTCTTGCTTTGTTGGTGCCTCAAGCAAAGGGGAGCTCATATAAAGGGGGAGCATTTTTAAGAGTTCAACTCATTACATTTGTGATCGTTCACTCACTTAAATTGCATTCATCGAACATCTTGCAAGTAATGATTTATGGGATCTCGAAGATTAGCATATTATTATGCATGGAGTTGGTTAACCTATGGTGATTGAAGACTTCACTAGGATGACACAAGCTCGATATCTTTGGATGATGGGTCTACGGTTTAGATTTTCGCTTCTCAACTGACAACCACAAGGGATGATTAGCTTTTTGAATGCATGTTCTCTCGAAGTCGATCCTCCTCTTCTACTAATGAAGACTACCTTTCGGATGCAAGCTCTCGTGACGTTAATTCTTCTCTTCTTAAAATGACGTGTTATCGATGACTACCACTTTGGATGTGTGTTCTCTCAACGTTGGTTCTTCTCTTATTCAAAGACGTTGACTACCTTTTTGATTCGACAAAAGGGGGAGAAGTAAGTGTAAACGAGTAACTCATACATTTTAATATGTGTTATGGTTTACTTGTTTGTCATCATAAAAAAGGGGGAGATTGTTAGTGCAAACATTACGATGTTTTGCCGATATAATCTCTTTGTGTTTTGTTGATGACAAACGTATAATTCGCAATACATTATATAAAATGTTAAGGTACTCGTAATCACTCAAGAATACATTTGTATACTTCTCTCGACATCTCCAAGATCGCATTCGGCATGAATCACTCAAGGTATGAATAAACATGTTATTAACCTAACTAAGTGATCAAGGATTAATATTTTCTTAAAACTCACATTTAATCAAATGTGACAAAAGATTTTAATAAACTTTATTTAAAAAAATGTTTTATTAAAAAGAAAATGGAAATTTGAATTTGGAATATTCCAAAGAATATTCCCTAAGGTATATTCCAAAGAATATTCTTTAATTTGAATTTGGCATATTCCATATGCCAAAGGAATATCCTTTGAAGGTATAAACTACCCTAGATGGCATATCCCTACTAAAGGACAAAAATGCACTGTCTCCAAATAGGAGGTTCCTTGTTGATAAGGAACCGCAGGTCGAGGTTCCTTATTGATAAGGAACCGCAGGTGTTTTTGACCGTTGCACTCTTGCCCTATAAATAGTGGATCATTTCCAGCCTTTCTTTCAACCCTTTTTGCACAGTTTCTTCAAAAACATCTTTAAACTCCTTGATTAGTTAGTTTTGATTAATCTTGTTTAAGATGTGATTCTATCCTCCATCCTCTCATCCTCTCAAGTGCAAAGACAAGAACACTTTCATTACCATGAAGTGTTGGGTTCATAACATGATGAAGATCTCTCCTTCTAGATCAAGTCATTGTTTTCCTACTATGTATATGTAGAAGATCCAAGTGTTGGGTACACTTGGATGTGTTTGTAAGGGTAGAAGATCCAAGTGATGGGTATCCTTGGATTAGGTGTTAGTTGTGTAGATCCAAGTTTGTTAATACTTGGATATAGTGTTAGAGTCATAGATATAAGTGTTGTGTGCTTAGATTTATATGGTTTATGTGTTTAGGCCATAAAACACAAGGTTGTTATGTTGGGCCATAAAACATAACTAGTGTGAAGATTGGTGTAGATGGGTGTAGATTGGTCTTACCTAAGATTAGGACTCGACATTTAGCCTTGTGTCGGAAAATGGTGAAGTAGGCGACGTTGTGTAGATTGGTCCTTGATATGAGTGATTTTACTCATATCATTAGTAGCTTAAAACAATGAAATTATGCATGAAATGTATCAAATATGCCTTGTATATGTGTATCTCTTGTTTTAATGTGTGTAGGTACCAAGATCGCGAAAACCGGCGAAATCGACACGAGATTGAAGAAAAAGATCGAGGAAGCCAAAATCGAGTTTAATTTAGAGGATTTAATATTTAAATAAAGGATTTTGATCAAGTGGGACCCACAATGGGGTAAATGGGCTCAAAAGCCCATTATTGATTCAAGTTAATGAAATAAGGCTTTTGAAAGTCCAATAGGCCCAAAATGGAAATTTTAATCGGATGGGAAATCTGGCATTGGGCTTCAAGCCCATTAACTGAAATAAAATGAAGACAAATGCGAATTGGGTTTTAGGGTTTCACTTTTTACACACGTTTATTTGTCTCCACTCACATTCACTTTTCACCACAAATAAATAATCGTTTTTTCTCATCCACTCATAACTTCATACGTATTTATCCCACTCGTTTCTTCTCACCCACTTTCTCTCACATTAATTAAATAAATACGTTACAACCTATGTTTAACCTTTCTTCTCCAACACACAAAAACCAGTAAACATTTACTGTTTCACACAAACCCTAGATGGGTAAAAAGCCAATTAAATTTAGGGCTTTTGATCACACGTGTTATTCACGTGTAGGGGAATAAAAACCCCCAATTTTTAAGGAAGAGAAAGGCTGGAAGAAAAGAGATACGTGGCAGGAGATGATTGGCTTTGACACCTCATTTAGCTAATCAACCAATCATAGGGCTTCAAAGAAGCACAACTAGCACACACGGATGCCACGTTGGCAATCCGTGTGCTAGTGTGCGTTTCTCCACCATCCGATCAAGACCTCACAGGAGAGAGAAAAGATCAAAGGCTGAGAAGAAAGAAGAATATACTTGGAAAGATTCGGATATTCCTTCCTCAGTAGCCTTGGGATGGCTATAAAAACCCACCCAATCTATTGTATTTTTAATCGCTTTCTTTATTACTGTTATTATGTCAATTTAGTTTTAGGATTAGTGTAATTTTTATTAAAGTATTGTAATGTTTTAAATGATTAAATAAAAGTTTTAATTTTCTGCTCAAATCTCTTGAATCTCGTCGTTGATTGTGTTTTGCTTTTTCTTTTGCTATATTTTAGATGATTCTGCATTTTCTAGTGTTTGGATTCAGTATAGTTAATCTGCTATTATGTCCGGGTAATTTGAAGCACGTTTCTGTTTTTCTGCAAATTATAGTGTAAACTGCTATACTTCACTTACTCATTGTATGCTCATTAACTGATTGTAGCCTTGAGTAGTAGTTTGATAGTTTGTTTACGTTCTTGAGCAGTAGATAGCAGTTCTAGCTTATCAATTTCTATTTCATAATAGTTAATCATTGTTTGGTTTATCTGAATTTACTTGCAATATATTTGAGTTCATCTGTTTAATGAGTTTTGATATCTGAATTCGAGTTATTAGTTGATTTGTTCAGTTTTAGTCTATAGTATTCTGTCCAGTCAGTTTAGGGGCGTTTGGCAACTCGCTTTATGCAGAATTCAGTGACAATGTTGAGCTCGTTTAATTGTACTTAAGTGTATCAGTTAAGAATCAGTTTAGTAAGAATAATAGAGGTCAGTAAGTGCTTAGTTGATTGTCAAATCTGGTCCTTTATTTTATGTTATTGTGTTACAGTGAGTGATCTTTATGTTGGTAGTTGGATTTTAGAGACGATTTTAAATGTTAATCAGTTCATAAAAAGTTTCAAGTTAGATACGAACTAGTAAATTTCATATTACTAGGAAGGTAATTGCTCACTTTAGTTAGTTAGGATTATTTTATAAGTTGGATTTCTGAAACTTTTTATCTGATTGGTATGTCAATTCAGTGTTGTGGTTATGAAAACTGAGTGAATTGTTGCCATGTTTTTAGTCTGTTATTTCTATTCTTAATGGTCTCATTCACTTGAATTTAACCTGTTTTAGTAAGGTGCACTTGATTTTATTTTGTTCTAATTATCTCTACTAACTATTTTTGAAACTTAACTGATGAGTTTTATTTTCTTTGTTTATGATTACTGCATGATTTTACTTTAGTATAATCTGCTATATCTTAAAAGCACTTATCCTATTGTATTATTTATAGTAGATTCGGTTTACTGTTCATAAAATAAATAAATATCAAAAATTGTCATTAGCAGGTCTCGAACTCGAGACCTGCCTTTCATAGCACCTGCGCCTTGTCCAACTGAGCTAGGCTCAGTTTTTGTTAATAAATGTCAAGTCAGTTTAATAAACTTTCGCTTTGAATTGTCAAATTTCCTATATACGCATTTATTTACTTTTGATTTCAAAAGTTTAGTGTACAAAGTAAATTTACTTTTATTTTGGGTAAAATTAATTAGCTTAATAGTAAAAAAAAAAAATAAGAATAAAAAAAATAATAATAAAAATAAGAATGTTTTATTAATTAGTTATAAAGATTTGATTTTAAAATAGATTTTAATTAGTTTTATAAATATACTTTCTTGATAAAATGTAAAAGTTATTTTTAAATAGATTTTATCAAATTTTTAGATTTTATTTTTAAATTTGTTTAAATAGTTTAAAATTACTTTTAGATAAATAGTTTAAATTTTAAAATCGATTTTTAATAAAATGTTTATTTTTAAATAGTTCAATTGTCTATTTCTTTTTATAATCGTTTTTAGATAGAATAATTTGGGGTTTACGATTCATTCACTTTAGGAAATTTTTAAATAGTTTAAAATTGGTAGATTTTAATTGTAGTTTTAAAACCGAAAACCAATTCAAATCGATTGTCCAAATCAAAACGAAACGTCTCAAATTCACTCGATCTTCGTGTACAACGAACTTGGTTCACTCACGTGTTTAATTGAATCCATCATTGGTAATATTAGTCTATTACTTTTTCCTAAAAGTAATTTTCTAATTTACCCTATAACGTAATATCAAATTATATCACTATACACATCTCCACACATCAAAAAATTTGGCGCCGCTGCCGGGGATCTTGTGTACGATTCGTCTTTGTGGAGATTTGTTGATCGTTGATTTGAAGACCCTTTCCGTCCTCGGAAAGTTTTGTTATTTTCTTATTATATAGTATGTATCGTTTTTATGAAAAATACCAAAAATAATCTTCTTAATCCTCTATCATGTTTAATTCTTTTTCTCCTCGCCCTCTAAATTTTAATTCTTCCATGAATTTCTTCGTCAATTGTGAAGGGTGTAGAGAACCGTTATATGGTTTTTCACCATGTCGGTGGTGCACGTGTGAGCGTTGTGGAAATGACTTACGAAACGATGTACGTGTTGGATTTTGTCCTTATTGTAATGAGATTACTTCATGTGAGAATCCGAATTTTTCGAATAATTCTCTCGATTTCAATCCACCTCCACACCCTACATACGAGACACCCTCGAGTGAGTTTTGTGGAAATGATTCTCATTTTGGTGATGATTGTTCGCATCGATTCTCGCTTAATTACGAGCAAGAACCGAGCTACAATCAAAACTTTAATGATAATTGTTATCCACAAGATTTACCAAGTTTATCACAACAATATCTTTGTTGTGAGTATTGTGGAGGTTCTCACGAGAGCTCTTGTTGTCAACCGATGGATCAAAGTTTTTATGAGCCTAATCCTTTCTATAATTCGATTTCTTCCGGTTTTGACCAATCTCCACAATATTCTTTCGATATTGAAACAATGTGCCAAAGAAATGTTGAAGTTGTTGAAAAAAGAGACAAATTAATCAAGAGATTAATGACATTACAAATGAATTAGGAAGTCGACGATTTCATGGAGAAATGATTGATGAGGGATTTAGACGAGATTGTGAGCTTAAGATTAGACAACTTTCGCAAGATTATAATGGATTAAGCATTGAAATTCGAAAGAAAGAAAAAATTCAAGAGGAAGAAAGATATCTTGCTAATCGTGAACTCGAGCGTTCTCTTCTTTTGGATGATGACGAGGATAGTGGTATTTCTTTGAGAGATCTTATTGCTCTACATCCTTCGTCTAGTGCTATTGTGCTTCCTATTCGTATCTTGCTGGCTATTGAGCCCGAGGACTCTCCCATCCTAGATGATGAGGAAATCTCTCATGACATCACCACTCCTATTCATGATTCTTCCATCGTGGAACCCGAAAATTCTCTTAGCAAGGGGGACGAGCATATTAGCACTATTCTTGTCCAAAACCCAAGAGAGTTTGACGGTATTTCCAATGAGATGTGTGATTTGCCACATTGTGATGACTCGATTTCTTCCATTCACTTTGATATTTTCTCCAAATCTAATGATGAAAATTGTGATGGAAATGAAGATTTTGAGTATGATTCTACTTCTAGTGAATTTTCTAATGAGGAGTTCTCCGATGAACTTTCTTATAAAGATGATATTCATGACTCGGATTTTGAGAGGTTTACCGATGAACCTACTCTTCTTCACCCATTTCCACCGGGAAATGAGGATGACTGTGATCCGATTTATGAGAGGTTCACTTTTGAACTTGCTCCTTTAGACCCATTTCCACCAGGAAATGAGGTTGATTTGACTATTCCGATCCTTGAGAAGTTCTCCGATGAACTTACTCATTTAGATGTGGAAGACGTGATTCTTCGTGAGAAATTATCCAACGTCTATCTTCTCATTTCTAGGATCGAGGCTTTGAATTCTAAGCCTAATGTCAAGTCTTTCTCTCCATCTCCTATTCCCCTTGAGAATAGTGATCCGCTTATGGAGGAGATTGACACTTTTCTTGCTTCTAATGATTCGATACCACCGGGTGTTGATGATATCGACCCGGAGGGGGACGCTCTCTTTTTAGAGAATTTACTTGATGATGATGTCGTCCCAAGTCTTCCTCCCACCCACTTTGACCTTAATGTGCGGGTTTTTCATGTGTCTCATATTGAGTACCATGACCCTATTGATCATATTCCTAAGGGTGAAATGGTCGTTAAAGCTAAGAATGTTGATTCCACTATGGATGAGATTTTTATCCCACCATTATCATGTGCTTTATATGATCTTGGATTAGCATGGGGGGACGACACCGTGTTATCCTTTCCTTTCTCCACCGAGGACGAGGTATTCAACCCCGGAATCGTTGATTTAGGGAAATCTCGGCCTTTCACCAATGTAATAAATGAAAGATTTTTCTATCATCTTGGTGCGAGTTTATCTCGGGGAGCATGCTACATCCATACCATTATTTGTGACTACCATCTCTTTTTAGAGATTTGTGTTGGAGTTTTATCCTTTCGTTTGTCATCCGACAACGAGGATGAGATCTTTGACCCCGGCATCGTGCTTTATGTTGGATTTTTATCCCATTATGCCGGTTTGCACCATTTTCCCTAAGGACCAATGAATGCGGGGATCGAGTCGAGCTTATGACTCGGTGAACAAAAACGAGGTGCCTTGTGGGGGAGTCCCATACATTCTATCTTCTTTCTATTTTCTAACAACTAATAAGGCTTGATCTTTCAAGCTCGTGCTCGTGTTTTGTTGTGTTGTGATCTTAGGTATGACACTTATCATTGAAGACTCTCGTGTTTGGTTTTTGGCGGTCCACTTGATCTTCCATTCTTTGATTGCCATAAAGGGGCACACTTTCTTACCCTTGATTTTTATCGACTAACGTTTTATCTTGAGGCATAATTAATAAGCGGCTTATAGATTTGTGTGCTCTTTCCATGCTAAGATTTTGCATTAGACTCTTCGTGTTTTAGCAAGGGGGTGTTACTCTTGACCTAAGAAACATTGAGGACAATGTTTTGTTTTAGCATGGGGGAGTCAATCGATATAATCGCTTGCAATTGCTTTTGTCGTGTCCAAACGTATTGTTTTTCTCATTTTTCAATAAAATTTTAAATTTTTTGTGTTATTTTTAAGTTTTAATAAATAAAATAAGTGCTTTTGACACAAATGTAGGCTTTTCGTTGGTGAAAATAAGAATAGTTTTTGACTCGACTCGGTTTTTAACCTTAGCTTTTCCTTAACGTATTTGAATTAAGTTTTGCTAGGCTATTATGTAGGGAGCTTTAAAACGCGAAAGTCTTAATTCATACGAGTTAAGAACAAGAACTTTTCGCAAGCTCCTATAATTGATCCTAGAAAGTCGTTTATCAAGGGAACTTTAAAACGCAAATTCTAAAACTTGAAAGAGTATAAGAATTTGCAAGATCCTATAGATGACTTGAAAACCCAAAACTTTAGTTTAATAGGCTAAGTATCCATTGATTTCACATTTTTGAAATTTTTCGATATGGAGAACAAGAGATGATAGAGCCAATTATAAGTTTGGTATTCTTTCGGGAATTTATGTGAGTTAATTATAACCCTATTCTCCCATCGCTTGCTAATAAATTTATCTGCAATAAATAAGGTTGAACGATTTGAAAAGTTACTTAGCTTCTAGCCCAAGATCGTTTAAAAGTTGCTCGGTACGGATTAGAGTTCATAGCCAAGGCATAACTTATTGAAGCGGGATGCGAAGATTGGCGAGTCCAAAAAGGTCCTAACAAGGCATGAGGGCTATATTTTTGCTAAAGATCTCAAGTGATGTGAAGAATCATTTATCAAAAATCAATATGAAGGATCGAGACACACGACGAAAAGCAAATACTCCCAAAAGTCATGGAGAAGTCTATCCAAAAAGACCATAATAAGGTATGAGGATAAATGAAGCCAAGTCCAAAAAGGAGGCGGATCGTTGTATATCAAAATCCCAAATAAAGATTGGAGAAAAATGAAGAAGTCGTGGTCCAAGTATGAATCTCTCAAAACTTCAAGTGAAGAAATTCCTATATGAAGAGAAGACCATTATTTCATGAACGTCTCTCAAGGTTTGAAGTATAAAGTCGCTGCCAAATATCGGTCCGAGAAAGGTCTCAAATCGCGAAGCAAGTTATGACAAGATATGAACTTTATGAAGTCCCGAGAAGCAGTTTTAAAAGATTTTGTCCTTTAGCTAACTATTGATTAAATCGTTCACTTTATTTTCGGCCCAATAAATTATCGAAATAAGTCAACAATGCATCCTCGTGATCATTCAAGACAACAATAAAATATAAGAGAAACACCTAGGAATAAGGGAGTCTAAGTGAATAATTGTCCCACAAGAGTTCGTGTTAGTTTGCCAACTTATAATAACAATGATCTTGTTTTTGCACTTGGCATGGAAAAGTGAAAAGTCGAGGACGATGAATCTATTTGAGTTTTATGATCCTTAAAGTTATTTTTCAATAATGAAAGTAATACATTATGTCTTTGCAAAATAAAAAGTCAAAAGTTGAATAATGGTGTAGTTATAGTTTTATCATTGCGTGAGGACACGACAATTGCTTAGCATGGGGGAATTTGATATGAGTGATTTTACTCATATCATTAGTAGCTTAAAACAATAAAATTATGCATGAAATGTATCAAATATGCCTTGTATATGTGTATTTCTTGTTTTAATGTGTGTAGGTACCAAGATCGTGAAAACCGGCGAAATCGACACGAGATTGAAGAAAAAGATCGAGGAAGCCAAAATCGAGTTTAATTTAGAGGATTTAATATTTAAATAAAGGATTTTGGTCAAGTGGGACCCACAATGGGGTAAATGGGCTCAAAAGCCCATTATTGATTCAAGTTAATGAAATAAGGCTTTTGAAAGTCCAATAGGCCCAAAATGGAAATTTTAATCGGATGGGAAATCTGGCATTGGGCTTCAAGCCCATTAACTGAAATAAAATGAAGACAAATGCGAATTGGGTTTTAGGGTTTCACTTTTTACACACGTTTATTTGTCTCCACTCACATTCACTTTCACCACAAATAAATAATCGTTTTTTCTCATCCACACATAACTTCATACGTATTTATCCCACTCGTTTCTTCTCACCCACTTTCTCTCACATTAATTAAATAAATACGTTACAACCTATGTTTAACCTTTCTTCTCCAACACACAAAAACCAGTAAACATTTACTGTTTCACACAAACCCTAGATGGGTAAAAAGCCAATTAAATTTAGGGCTTTTGATCACACGTGTTATTCACGTGTAGGGGAATAAAAACCCCCAATTTTTAAGGAAGAGAAAGGCTGGAAGAAAAGCGATACGTGGCAGAAGATGATTGGCTTTGACACCTCATTTAGCTAATCAACCAATCATAGGGCTTCAAAGAAGCACAACTAGCACACACGGATGCCACGTTGGCAATCCGTGTGCTAGTGTGCATTTCTCCACCATCCGATCAAGACCTCACAGGAGAGAGAAAAGATCAAAGGCTGAGAAGAAAGAAGAATATACTTGGAAAGATTCGGATATTCCTTCCTCAGTAGCCTTGGGATGGCTATAAAAACCCACCCAATCTATTGTATTTTTCATCCCTTTCTTTATTACTGTTATTATGTCAATTTAGTTTTAGGATTAGTGTAATTTTTATTAAAGTATTGTAATGTTTTAAATGATTCAATAAAAGTTTTAATTTTCTGCTCAAATCTCTTGAATCTCGTGATATAAGTTTCTGTATAAGCTTTATACTAATTCCTGCTTATTAAATTGATATTTTAATAGTGATTATTTAATTAAGCTAATCTAATAGCTTGATTTAATAATTTGAGTAAGTTTGGGATAAAATCTAAACCCACTGTTTAGATTAGATTACTACTGGTTCGATTTGTTTACTGTTTCGAAAAGAAGTTTATACTCGAGGTGAGTAATGGTGTTTAATGGTGGATCGTAAATGGTGGAATTGTGTCTGTGTCATTGTAAGGTTTAAGCCAGCTCAGCGCTGGCGCTTCTACTCAAAGGATTCTTCAAAGATGGTTAAGCACGTTTATATTTTATAAAGTTTAGTTTAATTAGTCATTTAGTTAAATTGGTTAAATGTTTTTGATAGTTGAATGCGGATTTGCTTTTCTATCTGCGATAGTATAAGATTGCGTGCTCCTGTCTTTCGTGCTACTATAACTAATGTGATATAGTCGTTGATTGTGTTTTGCTTTTTCTTTTGCTATATTTTAGATGATTCTGCATTTTCTAGTGTTTGGATTCAGTATAGTTAATATGCTATTATGTCCGGGTAATTTGAAGCACGTTTCTGTTTTTCTGCAAATTATAGTGTAAACTGCTGTACTTCACTTACTCACTGTATGCTCATTAACTGATTGTAGCCTTGAGTAGTAGTTTGATAGTTTGTTTACGTTCTTGAGCAGTAGATAGCAGTTCTAGCTTAACAATTTCTATTTCATAATAGTTAATCATTGTTTGGTTTATCTGAATTTACTTGCAATATATTTGAGTTCATCTGTTTAATGAGTTTTGATATCTGAATTCGAGTTATTAGTTGATTTGTTCAGTTTTAGTCTATAGGATTCTGTCCAGTCAGTTTAGGGGCGTTTGGCAACTCGCTTTATGCAGAATTCAGTGACAATGTTGAGCTCGTTTAATTGTACTTAAGTGTATCAGTTAAGAATCAGTTTAGTAAGAATAATAGAGGTCAGTAAGTGCTTAGTTGATTGTCAAAACTGGTCCTTTATTTTATGTTATTGTGTTATAGTGAGTGATCTTTATGTTGGTAGTTGGATTTTATAGACGATTTTAAATGTTAATCAGTTCATAAAAAGTTTCAAGTTAGATACGAACTGGTAAGTTTCATATTACTAGGAAGGTAATTGCTCACTTTAGTTAGTTAGGATTATTTTATAAGTTGGATTTCTGAAACTTTTTATCTGATTGGTATGTCAATTAAGTGTTGTGGTTATGAAAACTGAGTGAATTGTTGCCATGTTTTTAGTCTGTTATTTCTATTCTTAATGGTCTCATTCACTTGAATTTAACATGTTTTAGTAAGGTGCACTTGATTTTATTTGGTTCTAATTATCTCTACTGACTATTTTTGAAACTTAACTGATGAGTTTTATTTTCTTTGTTTATGATTACTGCATGATTTTACTTTAGTATAATATGCTATATCTTAAAAGCACTTAGCCTATTGTATTATTTATAGTAGATTCGGTTTACTGTTCATAAAATAAATAAATATCAAAAATTGTCATTAGCAGGTCTCGAACTCGAGACCTGCCTTTCATAGCACCTGCGCCTTGTCCAACTGAGCTAGGCTCAGTTTTTGTTAATAAATGTCAAATCAGTTTAATAAACTTTCGCTTTGAATTGTCAGATTTCATATATACGCATTTATTTACTTTTGATTTCAAAAGTTTAGTGTACAAAGTAAATTTACTTTTATTTTGGGTAAAATTAATTAGCTTAATAGTAAAAAAAAATTTAAAAAAAAAATAAAAAAATAAAAAAAATAATAATAAAAATAAGAATGTTTTTTTAATTAGTTATAAAGATTTGATTTTAAAATAGATTTTAATTAGTTTTATAAATATACTTTCTTGATAAAATGTAAAAGTTATTTTTAAATAGATTTTATCAAATTTTTAGATTTTATTTTTAAATTTGTTTAAATAGTTTAAAATTACTTTTAGATAAATAGTTTAAATTTTAAAATCGATTTTTAATAAAATGTTTATTTTTAAATAGTTCAATTGTCTATTTCTTTTTATAATCGTTTTTAGATAGAATAATTTGGGGTTTACGATTCATGCACTTTAGGAAATTTTTAAATAGTTTAAAATTGGTAGATTTTAATTGTAGTTTTAAAACCGAAAACCAATTCAAATCGATTGTCCAAATCAAAACGAAACGTCTCAAATTCACTCGATCTTCGTGTACAACGAACTTGGTTCACTCACGTGTTTAATTGAATCCGTCATTGGTAATATTAGTCTATTACTTTTTCCTAAAGGTAGTTTTCTAATTTACCCTATAACGTAATATCAAATTATATCACTATACACATCTCCACACATCAGTCCTACCTAAGATTAGGACTCGACCTTTAGCTTAGAGTCAGAAATTGGAAGCGACGTTGTGTATGGTTTCTCCACCTTAAGGAGTTTATTGACTAGTGAAGTAACTCTCTAGTAAGGTGTACTCGAGGAGTGGAGTAGGGAGAAGAGGAGCTTCGTGACCGAACAACTATAAATCATCGTGTTGGTACTTTCCTTTACATTTATGTCCTTACTCTTATTGATGCATTTATTTGTTGTTGTGTGTTGTGTGCATCTCATAATCTAAACATCTAAGTTGCAGAAAAGTTAAGGCTTAGTACGTGTGTGATTCATGTTTAGATTATGGTCAAGTGTACATCACTTAGTCTAAACATCTTAGTTGTGGAAAATCTTATGCCTAGTACACGTGTGCTTAGTGTTTAGACTATTGATTGATGTACTCTTGATTTGATGTGTTTGTGTGTTTTCTTACGTGTAGTATTTATCTTTCAATCAAACACATCTCATATCTAGTCAAGCTTGATCGAGAATTTGATACCAAGGATTGTTAAAGCTTAACATGTAATAAATAGCCTAGTTTACTGTCGGCGGTTCCTTAAAGGGACACGTCGGTTCTTTACTGATAACGAACCGTGTACATGTTTAAAGAACCGCGCACAGTGGGTTATGCGAATTTTTTTGAAAAAGTAACTAGAAACTATTCAACCCCCCTTCTAGTTAATCAACTATAGATTTAAACATCATCTACATTAGGGTATTTACCCCCACCAAACAACGATCTTATGCCAAAGAGGACACAAGTCCCGACAAGAAATAAACCATTGCTTTGTATATTCTCATGTCTACATACATACCAGACATATCAAAGAATCTAAATTAATACCCTTTTTGTTAAATTCAACCAAGTACGAATTTGATCTCTGAAAATATGTAACAACAATATATTAAGTTTACTAGTGACCAACTTGTTCCACCTAGTAGGAACCCCTGAAGAACCTAATAAAAACGAGTCTAAACATGATCTCATATAAGAGACAAAAAAGACACCCGACTCATCCAAATCCCACACAATGCAATCTAGAGCTTTATACAATGGTCTCGCCAAAAGGAAGTCTTATCTTCAATCCCCACTTTGATCATATAAAAGTTATCAATGTGAAAACCTTTTGATTCTAGTTGCTTCATAGCCCCACCAATGTTAACCCACGGACTCATGGCTCTGAACCGAGAGGATGACCGAGCACCCCCTACCTGATGAACACCGTGAATCAAAGTCACAAGACACGCCCACAAAGCATTATGATTATTCTTAAATCACCAAATCCATTTCAACAAAAGCGCCTTATTAAAGGCAACAAGGCTCTGTTGGGAATAAAATTAACTAAGTCACTGGGACGCTGACAAGAAGAACTTGAACACTGACAAGAGTAAAAGAGGTGTTGACAGGTGAACGTTGACAAAGGATAACTGAGCGCTGACAAAGAGGAGTTCAACCACTGATGGAATACTTAGTCTACACGTTTTGTAATTCTAGTAGAGATATGTTCAATGTTTTATTTTCTATGTTTATCTTTACCAAGAAAAGTTGATAGGTAGACTATTGTACACGACTCCTTATGTTATAAAAGGAGGTCGTAGGGTTCTTAGGTTATAACAAGTCTTAACAAGTTTTACACTTTCATTGTACGCAAGTTTCATCATTAATCAAAGTGAAAGTTTGGGTTATATTGTTTTGCTTTGTTCTTTGTTCTAAGTGTTAATTTCGCATAGCACTTAGATTGTTGAATACACAAAGTTTCTCTACGTGTTAAACTTTATTTACTCTCGTTAACACAAAGCTAAATCGATCTAAGTTTGGGATCAACAAGTGGCATCAGAGCTTGTTGAGGAACTTTGATCTAAAGAACAGTAAGCCCTAAAAACCCTAAAGCCAAAAACCCTAAATCGTTGAAAAACCCTAAAAACCAAACAAGATGTCTACCACAGAATCTTCATCCTCATCAAATCACAACCTCAAAATTCCTATGATCGATCCTGATAACTTTGAACAATGGAAGTTCAATTTTGAACAGTATCTTCAAGTCAATGACTATGCTCTTTGGGAAGTCATTGAATATGGAAATCAATTCGATAAAGCAACTAAGATTCAGGCTGCTATTGGAGCACGAAGAACAGCTGGACAATATGGTGCTGCTCTCAATGAAAGACCTGAAGACAAAAGAGCTGTCTTAGTCGCTGAGATGGCCTTGAGAAAGAATGACATGATGACTTTGAACATTCTTAAACTCTCTCTAGGTCCAAAGAACCAGCACAAATACAGAAGCTTTGAATCTGCTAAAGATCTTTGGGCAACCCTTCAAGTTACCTATGGTGGTAATGAAGATACGACCAAAGAAACGAAGAAGCAACTGTTGAGTGAATATGTTTTGTTTAAGGCTCATCCCAATGGGAAGCTAAGTGAGGTAAGAATTCGGCTCCAAGACATCACTAGCAAGTTGGCTTTTATGGGAACATAACTTGAAGATGCTGATATCATTGCTACATTCCTTGGAGGTCTTTGTGATGCATGGAAAATTGAAGCCAGATCAATTAATGCTACCAACGCCCATAAGAGTGCTTCTTTTGATGATATCTACAATACACTAAAGATTGTGGAGAATGAGACCTTACTTGAATATGGGAAGAAGTCAACATCTGGAAGCGTGGCCTTCACCTCACACAGTAAAACTCAAACCATTGACAAAGACTCATATGTTAATGGATTGAGTGTACATCCTGTTACTGGATAAACTCTTGTCAGCGGTTCGACTTTTGACACTGACACATACAATGTTGGCTCACCAAGTCTTAAACCTGCTGATATTGATTTGTATACAGTATGTGCATATATTGCTGCATTACCTAATGGTTCCTTAGTTACCTATGAGGATCTTGAGCAAATCAGTGATTCTGACCTAGAAGAGATGGATATCAAGTGGAATATGGCACTTCCAAGCATAAGGGATAATAGATGGAACATGAGGTTTGGTAGAAAGATGACTTTTATTGGTAAAGACACAGCTGGATTTGACAAATCCAAGGTTGAATGCTATAGTTGTCATAGGATGGGACACTTCATGAGAGAGTGTAGATCTCCATGGAATGATGATGCTGGAAAGAAATGAAGAAAAATTGTCACTGTTGGGGACGTTGAGACAAAGGCTATGGTTGCCATGCAAGGTATTGATGGCATTGGATTAGACTAGAGCTTTATGGCAAAATATGTGCTAGAGAATCAAGCTTTGGTGGCTGAAAAGGAAGAAGAAAAACAAATTCACTTTGCTCTCATGGCCCATTCCTCTTCTTCATCAGATAATGAGGTATATGATGATGCCTTTTGTAGTAAAGGTTGCAGGTTAAACACTAAAAAACTTAACAAAGAATTTTATAGTTAAAATCAGATGTTTTTGATATAGAAATTAGGCTTGCAAACTATCAAAGGGGGCTTGCATAATCTGATGGAATGGTAGAGGAATATAAGAAAATGGAATTTGACCTAAAAGATCAAATTAATGTTCTAACTAGAGATTTGAGAGTCAGTAATGAAGCTAAAGAGTCTTTAATGAAATGTAGAGCTGACTTGCAACTTCAATTAAGTGAAGCCATTAAGGATAAAGAAAATATAGGGCTTAAAATTGAAAAGTTTGATAAAGCAAGCCAAACCCTAGAAAAGTGTGTAAGTGAACAAAGAAACCCTAAGGACATGTCTGGGATTGGGATGAAAGAGTATGCTGCCATTCCACCACCTGCTGGGGACTTCTATGGTGTCTTGAAAAAGGATCTCTCTTGGATTGGTATTCAAGAACTCCAATAAAAGGAATCTATTCCTCTACCTAGAGTGCTTACTCCAGTAGAAGAGTATAAGCAGAAAGTAACTAATCTTGAACAGTGGAAGAAAGCTAATCCTATGTTGTTTGTTAGGGGGGCTTCTTAGTGATGAAGAAACTGAAGTTAAACCCATAGTCATCACTAACCCTACCACTAGAAAAACTATTGACTTTGGCTCTACAACTAAAAGTAAATCTAGTGTTAAATATGCTGAAATGTATAGGAAACCTAGATCACCTCAAAGCCAAGAAAGTGTTAATGGGACAGGGTTCTTTCAATCTAGACCTTAGGTTATGTCTAGAAAGGCTTGTTACACATGTGGGAGTTTTTCTCACCTAGCTTATAAGTGTGTCAGCGGCTCTAAATCCACCGCTGACAATAGGTCAACCATGGTCAAACCTAGACCTTTTGTCCAAACAAGTCCCTAGGCCACTAGACTAGCTCCTTTCTTTTCTAGAGGGACTAATACTCAGGGACAAAGACCCTTTCAAAAGACCAATACTTGGTCTAACAAACAATGGGTTCCTGTAGCAAACCCTAATTTGGACGCTGACAGGAACAAATTGTCCGCTGACAAGATAAAATCAACCGTTGACAGATCTTGGTTTGGTATGAAAATACCACAACTGGCTTATGTTAGACCTTTTGTTAAACCAAGTAATAGGTATCAAAAACCTAAGGGACCAGGGTCTAAAGCTTCATCCAGATTAACATGGAGACCTAAACAAGACCAAAACCCTAATTCAGATGGAATTTCTATGACCTGTAATAGATTTAATTTTCTTGCAAAGGTCATCACTAAACCTATTGGGGTAAATTGGGTGTTTAGGCCACAAAGGGATTAACAGGGGGTTGTTACAAGGAGTAAGTCAATTCTTGTTGAACAACCAGATGAATCCAAGTCTGCAATGACTTGGATTCCTAAAGAAAACTAATTTGTTTTCTTCATGTGCAAGGTATTCACAAGTAGGTAAATGATTTTCGATATTGGGACAGTGGATGCTCAAGGCACATGACTGGGAAGGAAGATTACCTTACTGATTTCACTCCCATTAAAGATGGTGATAAGGTGTACTTTGGTGGAAGTTATGGTAACATTTCTGGCAAAGGCACACTCATCACCAACAACTTAAGGTTTGAGGAAGTCTTCCTGGTAAAAGAACTAGATTATAATCTGTTTAGTGTGTCACAAGTTTGTGACAACAAGAATAAGGTTCTTTTCACTGATACTGAGTGCTTAGTTTTAAGTAAAGACTTTGAGATTCCTGTTGACAAGTTCATATAATTTAGAACACCTACACATAAAGATGTTTATAATATGAATCTAAATGGTATTAAAATGAATAACAACTTATCTTGTCTTTATGTTAACGCCTCAGTAGATGAAAGTAAACTATGGCACAAAAGGTTAGGGCACATTAACTTCAAAAACATGAACAGATTTGTGAGACATGATCTTGTAAGAGGATTGCCTTCAAAAGCATTCCATAATGATCATAATTGTGTTGCATACCTTAAAGGCAAGCAGCATATGGCCTCATTTAAGTCTAAGCTAGTTCATACCAGTCCTAAGTCACTTCACCTATTACACATGGACTTATTTGGCCCAACAAATATAGAAAGCCTTAATGGTAAATCCTATTGCTTTGTAGTCACTGATGATTATTCTAGGTTTACTTGGACTTTCTTTTTGGCTTTAAAGAGTGATACTGCTGAGACTTTAATTAACTTCATAACATAGATTGAGAAGAAAACAGGTAATGAGGTTAAAATTCTTAGAAGTGATAATGGTGGTGAATTTAGAAACAACCTTCTAGATGCCTTTTGTGTCAATAAGGGAATCTCGAGGGAGTTTAGCATAGCTAGAACTCCACAACAGAATGGTGTAGCTGAAAGAAAGAATAGAACTCTAATAGAAGCAGCTAGAACCATGTTAGCAGATGCAAATCTACCTATTGCTTTTTGGGCTAAGGCTGTGAACACTGCTTGCTATGTTCAGAATAGGGTCTTGGTCAATAAGTTTCATAATAAGACTCCCTATGAATTACTTTGGAATAGGAAACCTAATATAGACTTCTTTAGGCCTTTTGGGTGTCATGTAGTGATTTTGAATACTAGTGATAACCTAGGTAAGTTTCATTCTAAGGGTGATGAGGGACCTTTTATGGGATATTCCACAAATAGCAAGGGGAATAGAGTTTATAACAAGAAGTCTAAGATTCTAACAGAAAATATTCATGTTGACTTCTTGGAAAATAAACCAAGTGATCTTGAGTTTGGACCTAATTGGCTATTTGATTTAGAGCCATTATCAAGGTCCTTGAATTATATGCATGTGACTAATCCAATGGTCTTGGAATAACCTATTGTTGAGATTTCAGGTACACAGGTTGATAAAGAAGAAGGATCACATGCAGTTGAGCCAACTCCCATATTTGATTATCTCACCATACCTATATGGACTGATGGGTTTGTGCAAACATCTGCTGCTGCTACTGTAAATGAGGAAGAAGAGCAACAAGAAAAATCAGTTGATGAATCCATGCATGCATCTTCCTCCACTGACAAAGCCAATTCAGACACTAACATGTTGAATTCAGCCGCCGACTGTGTGTTTAGAAATTTATTCTCTTCCTCCAACAGAAATATTTTTGAACATGTTGCTGACCCCATACCCAATCAAGATGTCAGTGGACCAGTTCCCACCACTGACAACATACCTCCAAGTTCAAGTGGGGATGGGAGTAGAAATGAAGATGATATTGGCAACATGGAGTCCATTGTTTATGACAACTCACTATTTGGGGTAGGAATACTTACAAAGGTGGCCAAAGATCATCCTCCTTCCCAAATAATTGGTGATATTCAGACTCCTGTTCAAACAAGGAGAACTAAAAAGGCTCAAGGTGGATTCATTGCTAATATTGACAAAAAGGAAGATACTCCTTTTGTTCAAGAATGTTTGTTTGCCTGTTTTCTCTCTCGGTTAGAATCAAAGAAGATTTTTGATGCTCTTAAAGAAGAAAGCTAGGTTGAAGCAATGCAAGATGAGCTTTATCAGTTTGCTATTCAAGATGTTTGGGAGCTAGTTGACTGTCCAAGGTATGTCAGGCCTATTGCGACAAGATGGGTTCTAAGAAACAAAAAAGATGAGAGAGGCATTGTTATTAGAAACAAGGCAAGACTGGTTGCTCAGGGATACACATAGGAAGAAGGTATTGATTATGAAGAGGTTTTTGAACCTGTTGCTAGAATAGAAGCAATAAGGATTTTCCTAGCCTATGCTTCCTGCATGGGTTTCAAAGTCTACCAAATGGACGTGAAGAGTGCATTTTTGTATGTCACAATTAAAGAAGGTGTCTATGTCATGCAGCCTCCTGGTTTTGAAGATTCTGAGCATCCAGATAAAGTTTATAGAGTGAAGAAGGCAATGTATGGCCTTCATCAATCCCCTAGAGCATGGTATGGAACACATTCTACTTATCTAGTAGATAATGGCTTTAGGAGGGGTACCATAGACGAGACATTGTTTATAAAGAAGGAAGGGAAAGATTTTCTTCTTGTTCAGGTTTATGTAGATGATATCATATTTGGTTCATCTAACCAAAGAATGAGTGATGAATACTCCAAACTTATGACAGATAAGTTTAAGATGAGTGCTATGGGAGAGATGACCTTCTTTCTTTGTCTTTAAGTTCAGCAGAAAGAGGATGGTATCTTCATCTCTCAAGATAAGTATGTGGCTGAGATCTTGAAGAAAATTGGCACCACATGAAAAGTGAGCTAGCACTCCTATGGACAAGGAACACCCATGGGGAAAGATTGGAGAAGGAAAAGAGGTTGATATCAGGCACTATAGATCAATGATTGGATCCTTGATTTATCTTATAGCTTCAAGACCTGATATCATGTTTGCAGTATGTGCATGTGCACGTCATCAAGTCACACCCAAGGAATGTCACCTTCATGCACTTCAAAGGATCTTTAGATACCTTAGATGCTTTCCCACATTGGGATTGTGGTATCCTAGAGAGTCTCCTTTGGAGCTTATTGGCTATTCAGATAGTGATTATGGAGGTGATAATCATAGCAGAAACTAGAAGGAGGGATTGAATAGTTTCTCATCGGTTTATCTCCTAATTAAAATTCCTTTCAATTAGGTGAGTGCCAAAACTATCTTTTACTTGAAAGCTAGTTGCATAGTGATTAGGTTCAATTCTAATGCATTAACAATAAGTAATAAGTGTAATGATGTTGAATGTAAGTAATGAGTAAGGAAAGAAACCACCTAGTAGGAAGACACCAAGATTTATAGTGGTTCGGCAACGAGGCTCTATCCTCGTTCCTACTCCACTCCTCGAGTACGCCTTACTCGAGATTTCCACTATATCCAAAAGCTCCCTTCTTGGCGGAGAAAACCTTACAACGTCGCTTACATTATTTTCCGACACTAAGCTAAATGTCGAGACCTAATCTTAGCTAGGACCAATCTACACAACGTCGCCCACTTCACCATTTTACGACACAAGGCTAGATGTCGAGTTCTAATCCAAAGCTAGAACCAATATTCACAACGTTGCCTAATTCACTATTTTCCGACTCAAGGCTAGATGTCGAGTTCTAATCCAAAGCTAGAACCAATCTTCACGAGTCTTCACTTTGAAGCTAAGTGAGAACTTCACACAATACAACTACACATCACTTTATAGTTTAGTGAGATCTCACAAGACACAACCACATCACTTTATAATTTAGTGAGAACTAACACAACTTATTACAACTCAACTAAACATATCTAAGTACACACATGTAGCTTGGATCTACACAACACAAATCCAAGCACACACACATGCAAAGGATTTACACAACTCTAATCTAAGTATTCACACATAGCTTGGATGAACACAACTAGTCCAAGTATTCATAAATACATTGGATCTACACAAGACACAAATAAACAAATGATGAACATGACTAGATCTTTAGGAGAGGATGATCTTCATCAAGGCTTCATCTTTAATCACATCACAAGTGTGTGAGTGATCTTCTCTTTGGACAAGGTAAAGAAAAAGATCAAGAGGATAATCATAAGTAAACATACTTAACACATTAAGTGATCATTTACAAATGACTAGGATTAGATAGGAGAAAGAAGGCTGAAAGAGATGTCCAAAAAGGGTTAATGAAAATGCAAATTTGATCCACTATTTATAGAAGACAAATCCTAACGGCTAGCTGGGGGCGGTACCTTAGCTACCTAGACGGTTCCTTATCGATAGGGAACCGCATAGGTACTTATGGAACCGCGGAGTGTAGACTCTGCTCCTTTTTGTCTTTTAGTCAATTTGAAATATCTGAGGCTGTTTAAACCTTCAAAAGATATTCTTATGGCATTTGGAATATGCCATATTCAAATTTGCATTTTTTTTGGTAAAAGGGTAACAATGACCTTGGTAAATAGAACCCAAAAAAGCGTTGAAGTACAATGAATGTGGCTGAAATACCACATTAACCGCAAGCTACAGGCAGCTTGTTAAACAAATGTTTATGACAGACCATAAACATTAACTAGTCTAGAATGATGAAAAATATAAGCTAGACAAAAACCAAGAAGAAAACATAAAATTACGAAGAAAATAATAAACCATCAACATAGGATCAACCAGTTGGAGTGCTTGCCCCAATATGAGTGTTGAGAAGATTTACCGATTCATCATAGACAATCTCGACTTCCTCCTCATTATCTTCTTCGCTAACTTGAACCACTTCTTCCATTCCAAACTTGGACAAAGTTCAAATTTACATTTTCATTTTAATAAAACATTTTCTTAAAAATAAAGTTTATTAAAAATCTTTTGTTAACTTTGACAAAAGTAAGTTTTAAGGCTAACCACTTTTATGATCACTAAGCATGATTAAGATATGTTAGTGTAATGATTATTACCTTGATGATAGTGTTTGTTAGATAATTCGTTTTATGATTGTGTTCGACAAAAAATGTCTTTGTAATTTGTTATGATCAAAACTAAGAAAGATTAATTAATACTAACAATGTTTTTAGGCATTGCTTTGCATTAACAATCTCCCCCTTTTTTATTACGACAAACTGTAAACTCATTTATGTAAAATACAAGATTATCTGAATTATTAACGAGTTTATCACTATCATTTCTCCCCCTTTGTCGAAGCAAAAAGGTTAGCACAAGTCTTTGAAGAAGAAAAGAACCGGACTTTGCTAGTAGCTCTCCCTTGGTGCTTACTCCCCCTTGCTTGGGGCACCAAGTAAGTGAGCTAAGGTGACATGCTACACAAAAGTTAGAAGAAAGAAAAGAAACACCAATGGATATATGTGCACTACCTACTAACTAACTTGAGAGGGAGAAGGAAAAGAAATCTCAAATTAGAAGCAAGTATTTGCTAAGTACGTCCAAAAAGTGTGTGTTGACAACATCATAGTTCAATTGGTGGAATAAAGGAAGAAAAGAAACATCCAGACCAATTAAAGATGATTAAAATGTCAAGGGGTTAAAGTTTAGAAATTTTTGGAATCACCCATAATTAATTGTAAGTTTTAACCATGATCAACTCCTTAACAAATGTGTGAAAAAGAATTAGCGGGAAAGATACCACACATAACATTCATATGACACAAATACGAAATAAAATACAAGAGAAATATTCATACACACAATATGATAATTTAAACCAAAAAATATGGAAAATAAACCACAAAGCATAGACTACTCTAATAGTGATAATCTTCCAAGATTGCTTAAGTTTTATTGACTCAAACAACTAAAGTACAAAATGTGCCTTAGTTGGAAAAGAAAGACGACGAAGCATCATTCGAAGTTTTGTTCACGGGAACAAAAACTTTGAGAGGAGGTCGAGTGAGGAGGAATTCAAGGAAATTTAGCTTGTCATAGATATGAGCAAGTTCACTTTGTTGAAAATGACAACAAGCACACGAGGAACCATGATGCAAAACAAAGTCGTTAGATGGGGGAGGACCATCAAAATGAGAGTTTGGTGGAGAGGGAGATAATGGATAAGAGATGTTTTCACAATGCCTAGTGAGATTAGGGAAAGAAGATAGGTCATTGAGTTATGGAGAGTTTAAAGGTTTAGGTGGTGGTGGAAGAATTTCCTTTTCTCTGGTAACTGGATTTATAGAGTAAGTCTCATTCCAATATTTAATCGAAGAGAAAGAAGAATTCTTGGAGGATTTTGGAGAAGATGAATCATGAGGATTCTTGTTCTCTTGATCCAAATGGGTCGAACCGAGATTATCAGTTTCTTTGAAAGCTTAGAAGAAGAAGCTTTAGGTTGAGAAGATTGTGACAAAGAAATGTCAAGGTTAGGAGTAGAAGATGTTAATGCAATGATGCCTAAAAAACGTTACTTGCATTTTTCGGTCTCGCTTTGTTTTGATTATGAGAATATGTAAAAACAAGCATTTACGAAAACAATGAAACATGAATTCTTGAGTTCATGTATATTTCATTTCAACCATTATCACTTAAGATATGAACAAACAAGTAATTATACTAATTAAGTGATCAAGGATTTAATCTTTTCTTAAAACTCACTTTTTATTAAGTGTCACAAACTTTTATTATTAAACTTTCCTTTTAAGAAAATGTTTTATTAAATTAATTATTTGAAATTTTGAAATTTGAAAATGGCATATTCTATCTTGGTTTAGAATATCCTTTCAGGATACTTTAATCCCCAGATTTGATCCAACCCACTAAAATACAAAAGGGAGCGAACTCTACGCCGGCGGTTCCTTAGCGCCTATAGCGGTTCCTTATCTATAAGGAACCGGGCGGGCTGCAATAAAGAACCACGGGCAGATATAGCCGTTGGACATTTGTCTTATAAATAGTGGACCATTCTCAGACTTTCAATCCACCTCTTTTGCACATAAACTTTCAGATTCTTACATACTTCTTAAATCACTCAAATCCTTGATCATTTGTTTGATTATTACTTGTTTAGAAGTGAATCTTTCTCCTCCTATCTTTTCCTCTCAAAGTGAAAAGAGAAGAAAACTATCATTTTTGAAGTGTCGTGTCTACCTCAAAGATCCATTGAAGATCCAAACTTATTTATTTATTGTTGTGTCATTGTTGTGAAGATCCAAGTAGTTGTGTGTATTTGGAAGTCGTGTATGTATTAGGGTTAATACTTAGTCCTCCAAGTATATTGGTGTAGATTGGTCCTAGCTAAGATTAGGGCTCGACTTTTAGCTTAGAGTCGGAAATTGGTTAAGCGACGTTGTGTACGGTTTCTCCACCTTAAGGAGCTTTTTGATTAGTGAAATCTCGAGTAAGGAGTACTCGAGGAGTGGAGTAGGAACGAGGAGTGAGCTACGTTGCCGAACCACTATAAATCCTTAGTGTTTGGTTTGATCTTTCCTTCCCTTATCTCTTTACATTCTTTATTCTTTATACTTGTGATTATTAGTTTAGTTACATTCATTATTCTTTATACTTGTGATTATTAGTTAGTTGCACTATACCTTGTTCATATTGTGTATAAGAAGATTTCACATAAATACTCAAGCTTAAGTTTTTGAAAAAGGATTTTTTAAAACCAAACTTTAACAAGTAAATTTAAGAAACTATTCAACCCCCTTCTAGTTTCTACAATTGGTATTAGAGCGTGGTTTCTCAGACTTTTTAAAATATATTGTATTTTAAAACTTGAATCGATCTATGGATTCTAACAAGTATCTAGAAGGGTAATCCATGAAAAGACCACTTCTTTTTGAAACTGCTAGTTTTATTTATTGGAAAAATAGGTTTGAGACTTATGAAATCAAAAGATTTAGATCTTTGGCATGTTATTACCAATGGTGACTTTTTTCCATTTCAATATAATGAAGTTTCTAAAAGTAAGGAGATAGTTACTTTTGATAAAGCTAATGATGATACTAAAACAAAACTTGCTAAAAATAATGAGGCTAAAATGGTGATTTATAATGCTTTACCAAGGTAATAGCCAAGTCAAAGAAAGTAAAATCGATCTTCTTGTTCAATAATATGAACAATTTGTCATCTTAGAAGATGAAACCATAGATAGTGCCTTTGCTAGATTTAACACTATAATTACTAGTCTAAAAGCACTTGATGAAGGTTTTTCTATCAAGAACAATGTTAGGAAGTTTCTTAGGGCGTTGCATCCAAAATAGAGAGCTAAAGTCACGGCGATTGAAGAATCAAAGGATCTCGCCAAATTATCACTCGATGAACTCATTGGTAACTTGAAGGTTCATGAGATGATAATTTTGAAGGACACGGAAATGGTGAAAACGAAGAGTGAAAGAAAGTCTCTTGCACTTAAAGCCAAGAAGGCACAAAGTGATCATGAAATTTCCTCGGATAGTGATGATGAGGAATATGCCTTGGCGGTTAGATACTTTAAGAAGTTCTTCAAAAGACGAGGTCAATACGTGAGGCAACCAAACAACGACAAGAAACCCTTCTCCAAAAACCGATTTGCCAAAGACGATAAAGGTGATAGGAAATGCTTTAGATGTGGTGATCTAAATCATTCATTGGTGATTGTCCTAAGCCTTCAGGCGACAAGAACCACACGGCGTTCGTTGGAGGTTCATGGAGCGATAGCGGTGAAGATGTTGATGACAAGCCCAAAGATGAGAAGTGTCTCATGGCTCACACTTCTAAAGAGGTACTTCCTAAAACCGAGTATTATATCAATAATAAGTCTTCTCAAGATGATAGTGAATTAGAAGTCCAATACAATAACTTGCATAAGCTTAGTCTAAAATTTATTGAAAAGAACAAAGTGCTAAAATCAACTAGAACTAAGCTTGATAACGAGATTAGTGAGCTAAAATAAAAATTAGCTAAGCTTGAGAAAAATAAAGAAATAGACCTAGGATGCTTAAAAGGTGAAAACCTTAGGCAAGAAAATGAAAACCTAAGAGGTACTAATGCTCTTGATGATATGTTAAACAAACAAATTCATTCTAAGGAAAAACTTGGGTTAGGATATAACACTAATGAAGCATCAACTAGTGAACCAAAACAAGTTAGGTTTTCAGAAAAACAGTCCCCTACACGCAGTGCTCCAATATATGGGGCAGTTCCTTATCGCTATGGAACCGCCGATGGAGCTATGGAACCGCCTCTAGAAGATGAATTTTGTGAAAATCCTGAACTTTCTGAAAAGTTAATTTTAGGTGAAGGACCAAAACATATTCTTATTAACAAGGTCAAAGTACCTATAATCAAAAAGCCTACTCTAGATAAATTCTAGAAGCCCTTGAGTAAACCTCTAATGGGAACTAGAAACTTATCTAGACAAACATCTACTCCTCCAAGAGTACGAAATGAATCTAAACCTAGAAGTAGAACACCTACGCCAAAAAGAGATGATCAAGCTAAACCACGACCTAGGAGTAAAACCCCAACACCTAGGAGGAATAATAATACTAGATCATGATCAAAGACACTTAGGAGAAACTATGGACAACAAAATGGCCATATGAATTGGACTAATTTTCAACAACAATACTTTTCCCCATGGGGAATGTCTCCTTCATTCATGCATCCCAACCAAATGCAAGGGATGTTTGGAACTAACAATTTTGGACCCATGAGATATTGGGGACCAAATGTTTGATCTTGTATGTTGTTACCTAGATATGCTTGGGAATCGATCTAGAGCCCGACGAGTGGATTAAGGATAGTGGTTGTTCTAAACACATGACAAGTAATCGAATTTTTTTCTCACACTACAAAGCATATGATGGAGGTAACGTTACATTCTCTAGTAATAGACGTGGTAATATCATTAACAAAGGTACGGTCTCTCTTGAATCTATGACTATAGAAAACATAGAGCACGTAGATAACTTAGGTTTTAACCTTCTAAGTATAGGTCAAATTTGTGACAATAAGTGTAAGGTCATCTTTTCGGAATATGACAATGAAATCGTAAAAGATGGAAAAGTCATTGGAAAAGGTGTTAGAAAGCATGGGCTTTTTGTCATGAAGGTTAATAGGAAGTCAAAGGACAACTTATGTCTAGCGACTTTAGATGATAGTTCTACTCTTTGGCATAGGATATTAGGTTACACTAATATGCGTTTAATTCAATCTTTAGTCTCTAAGGAGTTGGTAAGACACCTCCCCAAGATGAAGTTTGATAGTCACTTTTAGGATGCTTGCAAAATTAGGAAGCAAGTTCACTCAAGTCACAAATCCAAGAATTTGGTTTCGACCTCTCGGTGTTTAGAGCTCCTACATATGGATCTCTTTGGACCTTCCGCCATACGGAGTTATGGAGGTAACCTTTATACCCTAGTTATTGTTGACGACTACTCTTGATTCACTTCGACTAGATTTTTAGCGTCTAAGAATGAAGCTTTCGATCACTTCGAAACCTTTAGTCGAAGAATTCAAAATCAACTAGGATGTTCAGTTGTCTCTATTAGGACGGATCATGGTAGGGAATTTGATAATGAAGTGCAATTTGGTGCCTTTTATGAAGCTCATGGTATTACCCATAACTTCTCGGCTCCTCGCACTCCACCATCAAATGGGGTAGTTGAAAGGAAGAATAGGACCATCCAAAAGATGAGTAGGACGATGTTAAATGAGCAATCGTTGCCTCAAAATTTTTGGTGCAATGCCGTGGACACATCGACTTACATTCTCAACCGAATTCTTATTCGACCTTTTCTAGGATTGACCCCCTATGAGATTCTTAAAAGTAAGAAGCCCTCATTGGAATACTTTAGGGTGTTTGGAAGCAAGTGCTTCATTCTCAACACCAAAGACTACCTTACTAAGTTTGACCCAAAGTCTTACGAAGGTATATTTTAGGTTATTCTCAAACTAGCAAAGCCTACATAGTCCTCAATAGAACCTCGAGTGTAATTGAAGAATCACTTAACGTAACATTTGATGAAAACCCACCTTCATCTAAGACACCACCTTTGGTAGATGATGACTTAGATGAAATAGACATAGTTAATGCCAAAGATGTTAGAAACATAGGAGTTGAATACCTTAGTGTTGAAAAGGGAGTAAACATTAAGGAGTCTAAGGATCATGCTCTTGATAATTTCATAGTAGAATTAAATTAAAGGACCTTAAGATCTCACGTCCAAAATCAAAGTAACTTCTTTTGTTTCGTCTCCTTGATTGAACCAAAGAATGTTAAAGAAGCTTTGATGGATGAGAGTTGGGTCATCGCTATGCAAGAAGAATTGAATCAATTCATTGCTAATGACGTTTGGGAACTTGTTTCTCTGCCTAGAAGTTCGACCATCATAGGAACCAAATGGGTATATAGGAATAAGTTAGATGAGAATGGTGTTGTGTCTCGTAACAAGGCTAGACTTGTAGCTCAAGGTTATAATCAACAAGAAGGTATTGATTCTGACGAGACATACGCACCCGTAGCTAGATTACAATCTATTAGAATCCTCTTAGCTTACGCTTGTGCTTTAGACTTTAAGCTTCAACAAATGGATGTAAAGAGTGCATTCTTAACGGTTTGATCAATGAGGAGGTATATGTGGCTCAACCTCCCGGCTTCATTGATTTTGAGAAACCGGATCATGTTTACAAGCTTAAGAAAGCTCTTTATGGTCTCAAACAAGCACTTAAAGGTATGATAGACTTAAATCGTTTCTTGTAAGACATGAGTATACCATGGGGATGGTAGATAATACACTCTTTACAAAAAAAGAAAGGTTCTCACCTCATTATCGTACAAATATATGTTGATGACATTATATTTGGTTCAACTTTTCAATCATTGTGTGATGACTTTGCCAAAATCATGTATGACGAGTTTGAAATGAGTATGATGGGAGAACTTAACTTCTTTTTAGGACTCCAAATTAAACAAATGGACGATGGTATTTTCTTTAATCAATCCAAGTATGTTAAAGAAATGCTAAAGAAATTTGGATTAGAAGACTCTAAACCAATGAAGACCCCTATGGCCTTGGATAGTAAACTCACCGTAGATGATGATTGTGAGTCGGTAGATGACACCAAATGCAGAGGTATGATTGGTAGTTTGTTGTACCTAACGGCAAGTCGACCGGATATCATGTTTAGTGTTTGCCTTTGTGCTCGCTTCCAAGAGGCTCCCAAAACCTCTCACCTTGAAGCGGTTAAGCGTATCTTCCGATAAATAAAGGGCACTATACATTTAGGATTATGGTATCCTAAAGGGACCGTCATAGAAACCATTGTCTACCCGGACTCGGATCATGCGGGAGACTATGTGGACCGGAAAAGCACTAGTGGAGTTTGTACCTTCATGGGTTGTTGTTTAACTTCTTGGTTCTCCAAGAAACAAACCGCTCTTGCTATATCCACCACGGAAACTGAGTATGTGATTGCCGGTAAAGCTTGTCAACAAGCTCTATCGATGAAGCAAGCGCTTGTCGATTACGGGATTTCTCTTGATGATGTTCCCATCATGTGCGTCAACAAGGGTGCAATAGACCTTAGCAAGAATCCCGTGCAACATTCGCGAACTAAGCACATAGATATTTGCCACCATTTTCTTAGGGATAATGTTGAAAAGGGGAACATTTCGATAGAGAAGGTACCCTCGGTAGAAAACTTAGCCGATATCTTCACTAAGCCACTTAAGAGGGAACCTTTTAATTACTTGCGTTTAGGTCTAGGCTTAATGGAATATATTCTTTAATTGTGCATTCTTATTATAGTTTATCTTTTGAGTCTTTTCTTTCTTTAAGTTCTTAAGTTTAATAAACTCTTTTTGAAAATTTCTCTTCTTTTTCAAAATTCTCAAAGCTTTTTTGAAAATGGTCGAGAAATGTTTTTGCATTGTTAATTCAATATAAAAACGTTTTTCATAGCTTCTTGCTATTCATAATGAGCTTAAATAATTCATATGTACGGGTCTCTCAAATATAGCAAGAACAAAAGAGAACTATGGAGGATCATGGTGTCATGACCTTGTGTCTAGTTCTACACACCTCCTACATTGATGTTATTAAAAAATCTATTTTTTTTGGTCAAAACATTGTTTGGTGAGCTCTTGTGTGTTTTCTTTGTCTATTTTTGCTTCTTAGCATATCCCCATGATTAGTTAGACTAGAAAAATAGGATTTGCTGAATTGGAAAATTCTTCCTCATCACCAAACTCAACCCACTGTAGGCGGTTCTTTATTGACACCGCGGTTCCCCAGTGATAAGGAACCGCCGCGTGAGTTAAGGAACCGCGCCCAGTACCTTATTTTTCGGGTATTCCTGAAACTCCAAATTTGTTCCCAACACTTTTTTAGAATCTTTGTTTCAACCCTTTGACCATCCCAAATTATCTTGGAATTTCTCTAAATAACCTTAAGAATTTTGCATTCTTTCTCAAAACAAAATGTCTTATTCCCCAAATGAAAGCTTTGATTCTCTTCCATTCTCTCCAATTGCTTTCAACCCTAATTCACCCAAGAACACTCAAAATCCCATCTCTTCTCCTTCTAAGAATGGTGATTGTGGAACTTCTTATCTTCCACCACTAGCCTTTAGTGTTCTACCTCCTTCACATGATAATGTCATGCATCATGGAACATATTGTCAATGTTGTCAATATCAACATCTTGCTATGGCTCACATCTATGAGGAGTTAAATTACATCAAGAGTCTCTTAGTTAAACCTCATCTTTACTATAACTATGAGATCTCTACCAAGCTACCACCACCTCCTTCCGCCACTACCTTGTCTTTTATCTAAGCATTGGTTGCTTTTCTTCAAGACATCTAGTTCAAGCAAATCTTAGAGTTCTAACTTAACTATGATTAGATTTATGCCTTTTATTTTGGCTTGTGGTTGTGTCTCATACATCTTTGTATGATTTACTATATCTTTTATCATGTTTTCTTTTAACATGACTTATCTTGGATCTTTTGTTTCTTATTTTTTTTGTGATCTTTGTTATATCTTGTTGGGTGTTTCTTCTCTTATACTAACCCTTCTATGTAGCTTGTCACCTTATTTCGATCCTTGGTGCCCCAATCAAGGGGGAGTAAGCACCAAGGGGGAGCATTTTCAAAGTCCGGTTCTTTTCTTCTTCAAAGACTTTTACAACCTTTTAGCTTCGACAAAGGGGGAGAAATGATAAACTCGTCTTCGAAAATCTTGTTTTATTAGATGATTGAGTTTATGGATTGTCGGAATTAAAAAGGGGGAGATTGTTAATGCAATGATGCCTAAAGAACGTTACTTGCATTTTTCGGTCTCGCTTTGTTTTGATTACGACAATATGTAAAAACAAGCATTTACGAAAACAATGAAAAACGAATTCTTGAGTTCAAGTATTTTTTATTTCAACCATTATCACTTAAGGTATGAAGAAATAAGTAATTATGCTAATTAAGTTATCAAGGATTTAATCTTTTCTTAAAACTCACTTTTTATTAAGTGTGACAAAGTTTTATTATTAAACTTTCCTTTTAAGAAAATGTTTTATTAAATTAATTATTTGAAAATTTGAAATTTGAAAATGGCATATTCTATCTTGGTTTGGAATATCCTTTCAGGATATTTTAATCCCCAGATTCGATCCAACCCACTAAAAGAAAAAAGGGAGCGAACTCTACGCCGGTGGTTCCTTAGCGCCTACGACGGTTCCTTATGATAAGGAACCGCGGGCTGCAATAAAGAACCACAGGCAGATATAGCCGTTGGACATTTGTCTTATAAATAGTGAACCATTCTTAGACTTTCAATCCACCTCTTTTGCACATAAACTTTCAGATTATTACATACTTCTTAAATCACTCAAATCCTTGATTATTTGTTTGATTATTACTTGTTTAGAAGTGAATCTTTCTCCTCCCATCTTTTCCTCTCAAAGTGCAAAGAGAAGAACACTATCATTGTTGAAGTGTTGTGTCTACCTCAAAGATCCATTAAAGATCCAAACTTATTATTCATTGTTGTGAAGATCCAAGTAGTTGTGTCTATTTGGAAGTTGTGTATGTATTAGGGTTAATACTTAGTCCTCAAAGTATATTGGTGTAGATTGGTCCTAGCTAAGATTAGGGCTTGACTTTTAGCTTAGAGTCGGAAATTGGTTAAGCGACGTTGTGTACGGTTTCTCCACCTTAAGGAGCTTGTTGATTAGTGAACTCTCGAGTAAGGAGTACTCGAGGAGTGGAGTAGGAACGAGGAGTGAGCTTCGTTGCCGAACCACTATAAATCCTTGGTGTTTGGTTTGATCTTTCCTTCCCTTATCTCTTTACATTCTTTATTCTTTATACTTGTGATTATTAGTTTAGTTACATTCATTATTCTTTATACTTGTGATTATTAGTTAGTTGCACTATACCTTGTTCATATTATGTATAAGAAGGTTTCACATAAATACTAAAGCTTAAGTTTTTGAAAAAGGATTTTTAAAAACCAAACTTTAACAAGCAAATTTAAGAAAACTATTCAACCCCCCCCCCCCCCCCCCCTTCTAGTTTCTATAGAAGAGTTAGGCATTATGAGGGATGAAGAGAAGAACTCCCAAAAGAGAAGAATTTAAAGAAAATAGACAAGACAAAGATTTGAAAGGAAAACAAAAGGTTTTAGGGAATGTTTAGCCAAATTGGGTAAATAAAGAATCTTAACCAAGACAGTGGTCAAAGAAGAAAGATAAAAAATAAGCCAAAAGTGGCTTTCCCGTACGCGGTTCCTTAATGGAGCCCGCAGCTCCATATCGATATGGAGCCGCCTATTGGCTAAGGAGCCGCGTCTAGTGGACCACATGCCATGATTTTCAAACGTTTTTGAGAAAAATAAGACTTTTTCAAAATTTTGCAAATCTTGGATTTTTACCTCTTTTAGCACTAGAGTATGCTAGGGTTGCATAAAAGCAACACATTCACAAAGAATGTCTTGACAAAGGGTGACAAAATATTTAGATAACATTTTGATCTATATTTAAGTCAAGTTTTTAGAGGTTGTAATAGATTTAGGTTCAATTTTAAATAAATTGAAGTTGATTAATGTGACCACATAGGTTAAAACACATAAAACTAAATTCATAGATCATCCTCATGAGAAATTCATGAATAAAAGGAAAGGAAATACAAGAATGGAAATAACAACTAACTAATACAAAGTTAGCTAAAACTAGGTCTTGAATGCATAGTCCTCTTTGGCTTGACCTTCTATAAAAGCATTTTATTTCGAAAACCATCATTCATCTCCTAGGAGGAGGAGGCATGGAGAACAAGGTAAGAAAGAAATCATGCAACCTTCTATGAAGACCAAGAATCTCCAACCTTAGGTTTTGAATGATGTAGTTATTATAGAGACAACATGGGCAATTTACACCATGAGCTTCTAGGAAACCAAAGAAGTAACGATCACCCATGAAGTGAGGAATAGGAATGCCCAAAATAGGAGCATTAGTGTTTGAAGGAGGAGGAGGTGGTGGCGGCATAGTGTCCAAGGGTGATAATAGTGAGATGGGAGAATTTGGTGGAGTGAAAGGAGAGGTAACCAAAGGCTCAAGGACAAAGGGAATGCTTTGTAGAGGTTGAGGTTGAGTATTCCCATCCGAAGGAGGACTAGGAGTGAATGGAGAGGAAAGCTAAGTCATTCTTGATTGGAATGAAGAGAAGGTAGAACCATGTGAATGGTTAGTACCATGAGTTGAGTTTGTCTTGCATGGAGCAAGGGGTGGTGAAGGTGATGAGGAAATGAGAATAGGAGAAATCTCATTTTTGGGAGTGTGAAAGTGTAAAACCCACAAAATAAGGTCATTACTTAATTCTTACTTTTCAAATATTTTTGAAGTATTTTATAACCTTAAATATTATTATGTTTAACGGTTTAAGTTAAAACCGATATTAAATATTTTATTTTAATATTTTGACGAGCAACGAGGACTACTAGTGATCGCGATACCGACGGATGCCCACAATTTTATATTTTATTATCGATCGTTTCGATATTTAATACTTTCGACAATATCGTTTTAATTACGTGTCAAGTCGTTATATTATTATTTTTCGTGTGCGTTTAAACTTTTAAGTATTTTTACAAAACCCGAGCCCCGTAAATATTTGTAAAATTGACTTTTAGTCATTTCCCGCTTTTTAACTAATATTTACATTTTGGACCAAAACTATCACAAATTGGCAAAAACTACCCTAACCTTACACTATATATATAATTTCCACTATCTATATTATATTAAAAGTTCATTAAAACAAAATCTTCACTCCTCCTTCCCCTTTTTCCTTTCTTGGCCGTACACCCCAACAAGCAAAACCATCCAAATTTGTTGATTTTAAACTTGAATCTTCAAAAACTAAAACAAGTCCCATCCTAGATTTTCAAAGGGCTACAATTTGGTATGAAATTTACCTACATGCATTACATTTTTATTTTTGATGAATCTTGATCAAGATGATACTTGTATGATCATCTTATTATATTATATATTATATTGGCTAGTGATTCTACTAGTTGTTGTGTTTAAATTTTTGAAAGAATTTTGTAAAAAGTTACATGCAAGTGTGTTATAGGTTTGATCATAGTGTAGGAATGATAGTATGATCATATTAGTGGTATAGGAATGGGTAAATTGTGTTGAAAAATTGATTTTGTATGGTTTTTAAATGATCAATTTTAGGCAGTAGGTTCGAGACCAATTTCGGGGGTCTAAAGTCTGAAAATAGGATGATATTATAGGATTATGTCGTAGAGAATTTCGTTAGCTTCGATTTGATATAAGGTAGGCCTTCCAACTCATAACGAGATGGAAGATACACTAGTTTGATTTTCGTGTACCGAGAGACGAGTGTCGACACAATCCGAAAATTGTTGCCGATATTTGGATTGAATCTCGGGGACTATAAAATGAGTTTTAAAATGATTCAAGGGCTGTTCTCAGGCTCCAAGTTTATTATTTTGAGTCTATTTTTAGAATCAAGTGGCGGTTTTACAAATGGAGTTGTTTAGAATGGTCAAAATGGTTTCGTAAGTCAAGGTCGCTAAACTGTCCGGATTTTGTGATTCAAAGATGAGTCGGGCAGGGAACTTTATACATATAGTAAGTAAGTTCTCTGAGTAGTATCATGAAGTTTTGATGTGTCTACGTATGGGAAAACGGCTTGGACATTCGATATGTTCCGGCAGATTTTTATTAAAGGCATAAAACAATAAAATGAGTACATAGGAGAGTATAATAGAACCACTTGCATCGTTTTCTATCGAGTTGTCGTGATTTTATACTTGAGTTTGATTTTATTAAGTATCATTTATTTCTCGAGTCTATTATTAATGTACGCACCTTATTTGCTAGGTTGCGGTTGTCGTGTTTATCGGGCATCTACTATCGTCGGCGATCGTCTTCAACTACTATAAGTACTAAGGTGAGTCTATAGCCTCGTTTGAGCTCATTTAAATATTTTAAAACCCACGAGGGGGAATACATGTTTTATAAACTTAGAACACAAGATTTTTATGGTATGCTTGTCCCTCTATGAATGGACCCGTGGTTGCCTTTAAATTGCATTAAGTGATTGCCTTTATTAAAGCCTCAATTATGGACCGTTAATTAACTTATGATGGGTTAACCGCTAGTACAATTAATAGATCTATGGGGGAAGCCGCCCCGGTTCAGTTTTTGTGGACTTGTCATAGAAGCTTAGGCCCGACCTCCACACTGTTTGAACATATTGTATTGAGAAGTCAAGTATACGGCAATGTACCAATTATCTAGAGGTAACCGACAATTAATAAATCTCTTATCTTATTAGACCTAACGGAGTGTTTAAGGGCTCGGTTGCATGAGCTTATTGCAATTTATGCTATATACAATTATCATTGTTGATGCAAATTATTATTCGATGCTTGTTAAGCATGCCACAAACTTATAATCTTTGCTTGTGTTCAAAATGATTATATAAACCTATAGATTCACTCGGCATTTTTGCTGATGATTTTCTCACATGTATTTCAGGTAATCAGGAAGGGTGAAGCTTGGAAGCCACGGGAATGAATGTTGTGCACTACTTTGTAAGATAAACTCTTTGAATGTTTGTCGTTCCTTTTGTTCAAAACAATTTAAATCTTTTATTTTGGTTGTACTTTGGTTACGATGTCTTGGGACTACGCTACTCTGACAAATGTTTTAGGAACGATAAATCTAAAACGTCTCTTTTCGAGTCGTTCTTTATAAATTATGTGTTGTAGTATCATTGTTTAGCACCCAAAGATGTATTCCGCTGCGTGTAAATTTGGGGGTGTTAAAGATTGGTACCAGAGCCATGAGTTATAGAGAACTAGGTCTTTTTCTAAAAATCTAAACTATAACTGTCGGTTTTATTTTTCAAAGAGTCGGTGCACATGATTTCGCGTGACTTCAGGTTCAAGCTACTTCTGGGATTACAACTTTAGTATACATTATTATGTATGCCTTATTGCTAAGTATTTATAAATAAATACTATAATCCTTTGTCGATATATATTGATATCGTTAAACTTTTCGATAAAAGTTATCATTTATGAATGATTTATTTGGATAAATTTCTGAAAATTTCCTATATTTATTTGAAGGATTTTCTATATTTATTTAAAATTTTGGAAATTATTCTATTTCATTTTATTATGACCTTATACCTATTTTGTGAATTTACCACCGTCAAATTACGTCTTCGATGAGGAGGAAGCAGGTTCCACTGCTGCAAGCGAGACACAGTCAACTAAGCCATGTGGATCCCCATGTGACTAGTGTCTATTATTTTGTGTCATTGTACTCTATTTGTCCTTAAGATCATTCCTTGTTGATCGATGATAATAGTTTCCTTTGATCCTTATAATGATTGTGAATTCTTGTATCGAGAATGTGTATGCATTTGATGATTGACTTTGTACATGATATGACTATACCATGATTACAATTAACTCATTCATTTTATCTTCTCTCTTTGTGATATGACAGAATCATGCCACCTAGGAGAATGACAAATGATGCCATTGCAAGGCTAGTTGCTGAAGAGGTTGCGAAAGCATTAGCTGCGGATAGAGCTGCACGTGTTAACACTGAAGGAGCAGGTGGCTCTGGAGGTGCGGGTGCTGAAGGTGAAGGTGAAACTGCTGGACCAGAAGCTGTTGGAGGAGCAGGTGTAGCTGAGAATCCTGCAGATGAGGTTGCTCCGGCTGCTGTTGCGGTTAAAGAATGTACTTTTGCTGGATACATGAAGTGAGGACCTACTACCTTTCAAGGAACTGGTGGAGCACTGGAATTATTTAGGTGGATTGAGAAAACAGAAACCACATTTGAGATTAGTGATTGCTCAGAAAGGAACAAGGTTAAGTTCGTAGTTGCTACTTTCAAGGATCGAGCTTTAAGCTGGTGGAAGACTCAAGTTGCTACAGTCGGTTTAGAAGCTGCAAACAAGAAACCTTAGGATGAAATTAAAAGGTTGTTGAAAGAAGAGTTCTGTCCAGAAGAAGAGTTATCTGCTTTGGAGGATGAGTTGAGGCACCTGAAGCTGAAAGACAATAACACTAGCCGATTCAATGAATTGGTTTTGTTGTGTCCAGATGCTTTTGTTACTGAGAAGAAAAAGATGGATCAATACATCAAAGGGCTTCCTGGGTACATTAAAGGTGAGACAACTTCATCTCGACCCAAGAACTTTGTTGAAACTGTAAGAATGGCTCATACACTCATGGGGCAGAAAGTTCAAGATAGGGATGAGAAAGCTGCTGAGGGTAGTAAAAGGAAATAGGAGAATTCACAGAGTGGTAATCAAGGTAGTAAACGCCATAGGCAGTACAATCAGAAGAGAAATGATGGGGCTAGAGCTGCAACTAACAAGAATGATAATGCTGACCAAGGGGGACCAGCCCAGAAATGTAGGAGCTGTGGTGCTTGTCACTTTGGTGATTGTCCACCGAGGTGCACTAAGTGTGGAAAGGTTGGTCATGTTGTGGAGAAATGCAAGACAAGGGTCCCTACCACTGGAGCGAATGCTATTCCGATCAGGACTTGTTTTGAATGTGGAGAACGTGATCATCTTCGCCCTCAATGTCCGAAGTGGAAGAACAAGAAAGCAGGTGAAGCTGCTGGGGCAGTTTATGTTGTTAAGGATGCTGATCAGGCACAAGTTCCAAATGTGGTGACGGGTACGTTCTTACTCAGCTATCGTTATGCTAGTGTGTTGTTTGACTCAGGATCTGATAGGAGCTTTATAAGCACTTCCTTTAGTCGTTTAATTGTTATTGAGCCAACAAGCCTAAATACTAGTTATGAGGTCGAGTTAGCTGATGGATAATTAGTTAGTACTACCACTATATTTAAGAAGTGTCCTTTGAAATTAGCAAATCATTTGTTTGAAATTGATTTGATGCCGATAGAGTTGGGTTCGTTTGATGTGATTGTTGGTATGGATTGGTTGGTTGCTCATGATGCGGTGATTGTATGTGGGGAGAGAGTTGTTCACATACCGGTGAAGGGCAAGGTGTTAGTAGTTAAAGGTGATGTCGGTAGATCTCGTCTGACGGTGATATCTTGTATCAAGGCGAGGAAATATGTAGAAAGAGGTTGTCACCTTTTCTTGGCTCAAGTAGTGGAGAAAGAACTATCGGTTAGGCGTGTGGAAGATGTTCCGGTTATTCGTGATTTTTCTGAAGTATTTCCCGATGACTTGCCAGGGCTTCCGCCCCAGCGAGAAGTCGAATTCAAGATTGATCTAGTGCCGGGAGATGCACCGGTGGTGCGTGCACCTTATCGTTTGGCACCGTCTGAGATGAATGAGTTGGCAGATCAGTTGAAGGAGTTAATGGAAAAGGGGTTCATTAGACCAAGTTCGTCACCTTGGGGAGCTCCAGTATTGTTCGTGAAGAAGAAGAACGGATCGTTCCGAATGTGCATAGACTACCGAGAGTTGAACAAGTTAACTATCAAAAATCGTTATCCACTTCCTAGGATCGATGATTTGTTCGATCAACTTCAAGGTTCGTGTGTGTACTCGAAGATCTACTTGAGGTCAGGTTATCATCAACTTCGTGTTAAAGAGGAGGACATACCTATTACAGCTTTTCGGATGCGTTATGGACACTTTGAATTTCAAGTGATGCCGTTTGGGTTAACTAATGCACCTGCGGTATTCATGGACTTAATGAATCGTGTGTGTAAACCATATCTCGACAAGTTTGTGATTGTATTTATCGACGATATCCTGATTTATTCCAAAAGTCGGGAGGAGCATGAAGGTCATCTGAGGATTATTTTGGAGTTGTTGAAGAAGGAGAAGTTGTATGCAAAATTCTCCAAGTGTGATTTTTGGTTGGATTCTGTCCAATTCCTTGGGCACGTGATCGATAGTAGCGGTGTTCATGTTGATCCTTCCAAAATTGAAGCTATTAGAGATTGGGCTAGGCCTACGACCCCGACTGAAGTTAGACAATTCCTGGGATTAGCTGGGTACTACCGCCGATTCATAGAAGGATTCTCTTTAATTTCTAAACCTCTTACTAAACTTACCGAGAAAAACAAGAAGTATGAGTGGGGTTCAGAAGAAGAAGAAGCATTCCAAACTTTGAAGCGGAAGCTGTGTTCTGCACCAATTTTGGCTTTGCCCGACGGATCTGAAGACTTTATGGTATATTGTGACGCATCACGTAAGGGTTTTGGTGCTGTGTTGATGCAGAGGGAGAAAGTGATCGCGTATGCATCTCGTCAATTGAGGAAGCATGAGGAGAAATATACTACACATGATTTGGAATTAGGAGCTGTTGTCTTTGCTCTTAGAATTTGGAGACATTATCTCTACGGTACAAAGAGTGTGGTATATACCAATCATAAAAGCCTGCAACATATTTTAGATCAGAAGGAGCTCAATATGAGGCAGAGAAGATGGGTAGAATTGTTGAGTGATTACGACATTCAAATTTGCTACCATCCCGGCAAGGCGAATGTAGTTGCCGATGCACTTAGTAGGAAGGATAGAAAAATAACCAAAAGGGTTAGGGATTTAGCCATGAAAACTTATTCTGATTTATCTAATCGAATACTTAAAGCTCAAACAAAGGCGATGAAAGAAGAGAATGTGAGAAATGAGGACTTGGGTAGAAGGATGACACCTATATTCGAAATTCGTGATGACGGAATTCGATATTTCGAGAATCGTGTGTGGTTACCGGTGAATGGAGGACTGCGAGATCTAATTATGCACGAATCTCATAAGTCTAAATATTCGATTCACCCAGGATCGGATAAAATGTACCAAGACTTGAAGAAATATTACTGGTGGCCGAATATGAAGGCTAACATTGCTACTTATGTTAGTAAATGCTTGACGTGTGCTAAGGTGAAGTTTGAGCACAAGAGACCTTCGGGTTTACTGCAACAACCTGAAATCCCAGAATGGAAATGGGAGAAGATCACTATGGACTTCGTTTCGGGACTTCCGAGAACTTCTAGTGGTTACGATACGATTTGGGTGATTGTTGATCGGTTGACTAAGTCGGCTCATTTCTTGCCGATAAAGAAAGCTGATGACTTAGACAAACTTACTCGCTTGTATTTGAAGGAAGTTTTTTGTAGACATGGAGTTCCTTTGTCAATTATTTCTGATCGAGATAGTCGGTTCACATCTGAGTTTTGGAAATCGCTTTAGCGAGCTTTGGGGACTCAGTTGGACTTGAGCACTACGTATCATCAAAAAACGGACGGACAAAGTGAGAGGACTATTCAGACCTTGGAGGATATGTTACGAGCGTGTGTAATGGATTTTGGAGGTAGTTGGGATCGGCATTTACCTTTGGTGAAGTTCTCGTACAACAACAGTTATCATGCAAGTATCAAGGCTGCGCCTTTTGAAGCACTTTACAGGCGAAAGTGTAGATCACCAGTTGGTTGGTGTGAGGTTGGAGAAAGTCAGTTGACGGGTCCTGAATTGATTAGAGAAACAACTGAGAAGATCGTGCAAATCAAGAATCGTTTATTGACAGCTCGTTGTAGGCAGAAGAGCTATGCGGATAAGAGAAGAAAACCCTTGGAGTTTGATATTGGCGATATGGTTATGTTGAAAGTATCACCTTGGAAAGGAGTAATTCGATTTGGCAAGCGAGGAAAGCTTAGTCCACGCTATATTGGTCCATTCAAGATTATTGATCGAGTTGGCCCTGTGGCATATAAGTTGGAATTGCCAGAGAAGTTAAGTGCTATTCACAATACTTTTCACGTTTCTAATCTTAAGAGGTGTTTGGTGGATGAGAATTTAATAATTCCACTTGAGGAGATTCAACTGGACGACAAGCTGCATTTTATTGAGGAACTAGTGGAGATTATGGATCGAGAGGTGAAACGGCTTAAGCAAAGTCGGATCCCGATAGTGAAAGTGCGATGGAATTCCCGACGTGGACCCGAATACACTTGGGAGCGAGAGGAATACTTTAAGAACAAGTATCCACATTTATTCGTAGACGGACCTAAGGAGAAGTAAGCCCCGGGACGGTGCTCTCCTAAGGTGGTGAGGATGTAAAACCTACAAAATAAGGTCATTACTTAATTCTTACTTTTCAAATATTTTTGAAGTATTTTATAACCTTAAATATTATTATGTTTAACGGTTTAAGTTGAAACTGATATTAAATATTTTATTTTAATATTTTGACGAGCAACGAGGACTACTAGTGATCGCGATACCGACGGATGCCCACAATTTTTATTTTATTATCGATCGTTTCGATATTTAATACTTTCGACGATATCGTTTTAATTACGTGTCGAGTCGTTATATTATTATTTTTCGTGTGCGTTTAAACTTTTAAGTATTTTTACAAAACCCGAGCCCCGTAAATATTTGTAAAATTGACTTTTAGTCATTTCCCGCTTTTTAACTAATATTTACATTTTGGACTAAAACTATCACAAATTGGCAAAAACTACCCTAACCTTACACTATATATATAATTTCCACTTTATTAAAAATTCATTAAAACAAAATATTCACTCCTCCTTCCCCTTTTTCCTTTCTTGGCCGTACACCCCAACAAGCAAAACCATCCAAATTTGTTGATTTTAAACTTGAATCTTCAAAAACTAAAACAAGTCCCATCCTAGATTTTCAAAGGGCTACAATTTGGTATGAAATTTACCTACATGCATTACATTTTTATTTTTGATGAATCTTGATCAAGATGATACTTGTATGATCATCTTATTATATTATATATTATATTGGCTAGTGATTCTACTAGTTGTTATGTTTAAATTTTTAAAGAATTTTGTAAAAAGTTACATGCAAGTGTGTTATAGGTTTGATCATAGTGTAGGAATGATAGTATGATCATATTAGTGGTATAGGAATGGTAAATTGTGTTGAAAAATTGATTTTGTATGGTTTAAATGATCAATTTTAGGCAGTAGGTTCGAGACCAATTTCGGGGGTCTTAGTCTGAAAATAGGATGATATTATGGGATTATGTCATAGAGAATTTCGTTAGCTTCGATTTGATATAAGGTAGGCCTTCCAAATCATAACAAGATGGAAGACACACTAGTTTGATTTTCGTGTACCGGGAGACGAGTGTCGACACAATCCGAAAATTGTTGCCGATATTTGGATCGAATCTCGGGGACTATAAAATGGGTTTCAAAATGATTCAAGGGCTTTTCTCAGGCTCCAAGTTTAGTATTTTGAGTCTATTTTTAGAATCAAGTGGCGGTTTTACAAATGGAGTTGTTTAGAATGGTCAAAATGGTTTCGTAAGTCAAGGTCGCTAAACTGTCCGGATTTTGTGATTCAAAGATGAGTCGGGCAGGGAACTTTGGAAGTAAAATCTTTTAATGGGCTTTTGAGAGGAATTTCTACATATAGTAAGTAAGTTCTCTGAGTAGTATCATGAAGTTTTGATGTGTCTAAGTATGGGAAAACGGCTTGGACATTCGGTATGTTCCGACAGATTTTTATTAAAGGCATAGAACAATAAAATGAGTACATAGGAGAGTATAATAGAACCACTTGCATCGTTTTCTATCGAGTTGTCGTGATTTTATACTTGAGTTTGATTTTATTAAGTATCATTTATTTCTCGAGTCTATTATTAATGTACGCACCTTATTTGCTAGGTTGTGGTTGTCGTGTTTATCGGGCATCTACTATCGTCGGCCATCGTCTTCAACTACTATAAGTACTAAGGTGAGTCTATAGCCTCGTTTGAGCTCATTCAAATATTTTAAAACCCGCGAGGGGGATACATGTTTTATAAACTTAGAACACAAGATTTTTATGGTATGCTTGTCCCTCTATGAATGGACCCGTGGTTGCTTTAAAATTGCATTAAGTGATTGCCTTTATTAAAGCCTCAATTATGGACCGTTAATTAACCTATGATGGGTTAACCGCTAGTACAATTAATAGATCTATGGGGAAGCCGCCCCGGTTCAGTTTTTGTGGACTTGTCATAGAAGCTTAGGCCCGACCTCCACACTGTTTGAACATATTGTATTGAGAAGTCAGGTATACGGCAATGTACCAATAATCTAGAGGTAACCCAAAATTAATAAATCTCTTGTCTTATTAGACCTAACGGAGTGTTGAAGGGCTCGGTTCCATGAGCTTATTGCAGTTTATGCTATATACAATTATCATTGTTGATGCAAATTATTATTCGATGCTTGTTAAGAATGCCACAAACTTATAATCTTTGCTTGTGTTCAAAATGATTATATAAACCTATAGATTCACTCGGCATTTTTGCTGATGATTTTCTCACATGTATTTCAGGTAATCAGCAAGGGTGAAGCTTGGAAGCCACGGGAATGAATGTTGTGCACTACTTTATAAGATAAACTCTTTGAATGTTTGTCGTTCCTTTTGTTCAAAACAATTTAAATCTTTTGTTTTGGTTGTACTCTGGTTTCGATGTCTTGGGACTACGCTACTCTGACAAATGTTTTAGGAATGATAAATCTAAAACGTCTCTTTTCGAGTCGTTCTTTATAAATTATGTGTTGTAGTATCATTGTTTAGCACCCAAAGATGTATTCCGCTGCGTGTAAATTTGAGGGTGTTAAAGAAAGGATGAAGAACCAATATTAGGTAACTTCATCTTAATTTTAAGGCTTCTTTTGAAAGAGGAAGTGTTGGAAGAGGTGGATGTTCTAGTGGACACCATGCTTGTGTGTTAAGGTTTAGAGAAGAGTTGGAGGGATGAAGAACACAATCAACAAGAGAGGGTTTAAGAAGAGAATGGAATGATCCAAACTAGTAATAGGTTAAAATCATTTTAGGTGAATAATGAAATTAGGTAGCCTAGTTTAGGAAAGTGCAGGTTTTTGCAAAAAAATTATCAAAGTTTTACACAGATTAAGGAAAACAGTGTAAAGCAAAGATTTTGTCGAAACAGTGGCTGGCGTTACCTTATGTAGGGTCGCGGTTCGATATCGATAAGGAACCGCGGGGATGATAAAGAACCACCACCAGTAGGTTCGAAAAATGGCACTTCCTGAAACATTTGCTAGCCCAGATTTTATACCTAGGTTTATCAAGCCAAAATGAACTATAAATCAGAATCTAGGAAACTAACGAACACATAATATGCACAAAGCTATGCAAATTGAAGGATCAATAGCATAGACGATTAGGATTAAAATACTAAGTAATCCAAACACAAAATATTAGTTAATACAAACATAATAATAAATAAAAGAAAAGTTCAATGCCACAAAACATGTCCAACAACATGTTCATCTTGAATCAAATCCAAGTCATCATCTCTTCTTCTTGCCAAGTCCCTTGATCAATTTTCCTAAGTACTTGAATCCACCTCTTAACTCCACTCGATGATCATACAACTCACCTTGTGTCTTAAGATTTGACCGATAGACATCCTCAAGACTAAGGTTCTCTGGAATTTCACTGGTAGCATGGTAAGGAGGAGGAGATAGGTCTTCTAACCCATCCACAAATGAGTTAGTGGATGGGTTGGAGTTACTCGAAGAGCCGAAGTGAGCACTTGTACCTATGCCATCACCATCACTTGGTGACATATCAAAGTCCTCATCATCGGACTCTTGTTGGTCGGCTTTTCTTGAACCTCTATCACTTCTAGGATTTCTTTCGTATACCTCTTGAATAGGTAGCATAACCCGTTGAACCGGTTGAAAACGAGAAAGATCCAGATTGGAAAAGTCACGAGCAACCCTTTCTAAAAGGAGAGTAAGGAGCATGGCGTAAGGGAGGTTTGTTTTTGGCTTGGAGGTAGCATAATTGATCCATCGAGCGATAAAATATGCTAAATTGTAATTGGTGTCGGTAAAGATGCAAAATATCATATGCACTAAACACGCCGGAACATGATCCCGGTTCCACCAAGACAAAACACATTTTCCCTAAGGATGTTGGCCCATTGGACCATATCATCATTAAGGTCGCTTAAGAGAACCTCATGACGTTTCACCGAACGTCTTTTAGTATGAAGGCTTCTTACAACGGTTCCATGACGCTCTTTGGAAATGATGTCAAGTATGTAGTCAAGGTCAACTTCCAAGTGGTTATTTGGAGGACAATCGTTGGACTCAAGGAGAGCATCAAGCCTCCATTTATCCGTAAAGCGACAAGTGCCCTCAAATGGTACACCAAGAATTTGACCAAAGGCTTCGAGAGAGTATTGAATGAGTTGACCATCCAAGATGAACCTAACAAATATTCTACCATCTTCCATAATGAGAGAATAAGTGCTAAAGAACTCCAATAGGAATCGGGGGTAAATATCTTCCTCTATGTATAACAAACAATCGAACCCAATTTGTTCAAACATAGACTTAATGTAAACATAACCCCTAATGTCCTCTTGGACAACTCTACCCTCGTGGAAACAACGAGTTTGAAGGGAATGATAGTTGTGTTGAGTGACAAAAGTCGGTAAGGCTAGGCATATATTGTTTAGTGTCTTGGTGATCTTTTTGATATCTTGAAGGCATGATTAGTACCTAAATACAAAAAAAATATTTCTCCAATCACTCACATGTAAATATAAACCAAAAATCAAAAGATGAGGATGTGTTTCATCAATTACTTGACAAACAAAGGATTAATCCTTGTCATTCTCATGTTCACAATGTACCCAATTCATCATTGACCAAAACATATGAACTATGTAAAATCAACAATGAACTTCAACATTGGTTTTTCAAAAGAAAGTTTTTAGGTAAGCATTAACAATGCAATTACCAATTTGTTCATGGGTTCATATCAATTCCATCAACAACCAAAATTATTTAGTCAAAATTCGGATTTGTTCTACAAGTGGGTTTTAGTGAAATCTCAATGAATATGAACCTAAGGAATCATAATAACAATACTATGTCAACTCTTATTCCTTGTAAGGTTCTAATTCAATGTTAATTTTAAAAAACCCTAATTATGAATGTATGAACCCTAGAACAAATTAGATGAAATTGAAAGAAATGACTTACAGATAATTAATCTTGGATGAAGGATGAGTGAAACCCACAAATCGAAATCAATTAATCTTGAGTAATTTAAGGTTTTGGAAAAACAACAATGGTGGAAAACTAGGTATTCTCGTCACTATGTTGGAGAAGAGAGAAGAGTTTTTGAAAAAGTGATATTTAATAAAAATTGGCTCTTTAGTCGCGAGTACTGGACGCGGTTCCTTATCGATAAGGAATCGCTTGTTTGAGCCCTACAGTGGCGTGTTTTAATCAAGGAAAATCAAAGAAATTTTCAAAACCAAATTTTTCTAGAAACCTTAAAATATGTCTTAAGCCTTCAGGAAATCATTGGACCACCACAACACCAGGTAATAATGCTTTATTAAAGGATTACGAGTTGAATCGAGATAGGAAAAGACCGAAACAGACAAACGACTACTCGTAGCAAAGAAGCAAAGAGGAGAGGAGTCAAGAGAAGTGAATCAAGAGCAAGAACATTGCTCAAGAGACAAATGATATTCTTCAAATCGAGGAGACGAAGAGCTTGTGTCATATATAGTGGTTTAAGACGTGCCTTTCCGGCGAACGTCTAAACGGCTATGGTAATGAACTATACCAAGCAACTTTGATACATAGAATAAGATCATTTTCAAGAGTAGTCTTATTCTATTTCAAAATGTGAGCAAAGTATAGATTCACTTTCTCTCCCACATGATCGGATAATTATTTCTAGGATTTACAATAACACTATCCTTGGAATATTTCAATTCCAAATGTGTAAAATCCATCTACAACTTAATGAAATAGTTTTGTATCTCAAGGGATTCATCAATCATCCTAGAGATGAGCTTGATTGCACAAGTCACACATGATATTGGGCCTACTAACCGTAAGGGTGCAAACCATGGAAATCATGTTTGATACCTTAAGCTTCTACTAACTCACTCTACATCTCCATAGTGAGTCAAGTATCCAAGCAATGAAGGTTTGAGAGGGAAAAAGGGAAGAATCAAAAACCACTAACAAATGTCAAGGCAAGGATTCCAAGAACAAGCATATAGTCAATTAATGATCAAAAGAATGATCAATAGGGCGTGTGAAAGAACGAAAACGTACCTTGGCCACAAATTGCATTCCAAGCTTACAAGGAACCAATGCAAAGCCCAACTATGAATAATAGTGACTACTAAGTCTTCAAGGACTAGTATCACTCCCATCCATCTTGATATCATCATCCAATGATGTTGGAAATCAAAGAAGATGAGTCTTCTACAAGTGTAAGTAACTCAATCCATAATCAATTGAATGATTGATCTTCATGAGTACCTACACATAACAAGATGAAAACTAGTAGATGCATTTTAAGAGTAAATCTAAAATAAATTAATACTACTAATCTAAATGAGATGCAATATTATCAATTAAAAGGCTTATTTTCAATAAAATTAGTTTTGACCAAAGAAAAACATTAGTACAACTTAACCTTCTAATTTGAGGAGACAATGGATCGATCCAAGTTTTAAAGTAAAACATACTTCAAAGATCTTGTGTCACCATCGCTCTGATACCAATTGTAGAAACTAGAAGGGGGGGGGGGTTGAATAGTTTCTCATCGGTTTATCTCCTAATTAAAATTCCTTTCAATTAGGTGAGTGCCAAAACTATCTTTTACTTGAAAGCTAGTTGCATAATGATTTTTTTTTTTGGTAAAGGGTTTCCCCGGTAAATATATTAACCAAAAAAGCATTGAATTACAAAGGAATGTGGCTAAGATACCACATTAACCGCATGCTACAGGCAGCATGTTAACACGTGAAAATGTCATGGCATAAACACAAACTAATAAGTAATAAGTGTAATGATTTTGAATGTAAGTAATGAGTAAGGAAAGAAACAACCTAGTAGGAAGACACCAAGATTTATAGTTGTTCGGCAACGAGGCTCTATCCTCGTTCCTGCTCCACTCCTCGAGTACGCCTTACTCGAGATTTCCACTATATCCACAAGCTCCCTTCTTGGCGGAGAAAACCTTACAACGTTGCTTACATTATTTTCCGACACTAAGATAAATGTCGAGACCTAATCTTAGCTAGGACCAATCTACACAACGTCGCCCACTTCACCATTTTACGACACGAGGCTAGATGTCGAGTTCTAATCCAAAACTAGAACCAATCTTCACAACGTTGCCTAATTCACCATTTTCCAACACAAGGCTAGATGTCGAGTTCTAATCCAAAGCTAGAACCAATCTTCACGAGTCTTCACTTTGAAGCTAAGTGAGAACTTCATACAACACAACTACACATCACTTTATAGTTTAGTGAGAACTCACAAGACACAACCATATCACTTTATAATTTAGTGAGAACTAACACAACTTATTACAACTCAACTAAACATATCCAAGTACACACATGTAGATTGGCTCTACATAACAAAAATCCAAGCACACACACATGCAAAGGATTTATACAACTCTAATCCAAGTATTCACACATAGCTTGGATGAACACAACTAGTCCAAGTATTCACAAATTCATTGGATCTACACAAGACACAAATAAACAAATGATGAACATGACTAGATCTTTAGGAGAGGATGATCTTCATCAAGTCTTCATCTTTAATCACATCACAAGTGTGTGAGTGATCTTCTCTTTGGACAAGGTAAAGAAGGAGATCAAGAGGATAATCATAAGTAAACATACTTAACACATTAAGTGATCATTTACAAATGACTAGGATTAAATAGGAGAAAGAAGGCTGAAAGAGATGTCCAAAAAGGGTTAATGAAAATGCAGATTTGATCCACTATTTATAGAAGACAAATCCCAACGACTAGCTGGGGGCGGTTCCTTAGCTACCCAGGCGGTTCCTTATCGATAGGGAACCACATAGGCACTTAAGGAACCATGGAGTATAAACTCTGCTCCTTTTTGTCTTATAGTGAATTCGAAATATCTTAGGCTGTTTAAACCTTCAAAGGATATTCTTATAGCATTTGGAATATGCCATATTCAAATTTACATTTTCATTTTAATAAAACATTTTCTTAAAAATAAAGTTTATTAAAAATCTTTTGTTACATTTGAAAAAAGTGAGTTTTAAGGCTAATCACTTTTATGATCACTAAGCATGATTAAGATATGTTAGGGTAATGATTATTACCTTGATGATAGTGTTTGTTAGATAATTCGTTTTATGATTGTGTTTGACAATAAATGTCTTTGTAATTTGTCGTGATCAAAACTAAGAAAGATTAATTAATACTAACAATGCTTTTAGGCATTGCTTTGCATTAACAATCATGATAGAAAATCCACAACTGGTGGATGCCAATTTCTTAGGAGTAGGCTTATATCTTGGCAATGCAAGAATGGTGGCAAATTCTACAATTGAAGCTGAGTACGAGGCTGTAACTGCATGTTGTAGACAAGTTCTATGGATTCAAAACCAGCTGTTGGATTATGGGTATAATTTTATGCATACCAAGATTTTTGTAGATAATAACAGTACATTGTGCATCATTAAGAATCCTGTACATCACTCTAAAACTAAACACATAGAAATAAGGCATCATTTTATAAGAGATTGTTTTTTGAAAGGTTTAATACATCCAGATATGGTAGACACAGAAAATGTGGCTGATCTTTTAACTAAACTTTTTGATGTAGGGAGGTTCCAGTACTTGGTAACAAGTATTGGAATGATCAATCTCACCTAAATGTATTTTTGAAATCTTTATATAGTATGTATAGGATGTTCACTATTATTTGTCTTTATAAAGTATTAGATTTTCCACTTTATTTTCTAACTGACAGAGGTTATTTTGACGCTAACAAGTGTAACAATGGTCGTTGACAGCAACATGTTAGTTTTTGTGGTTTTTCATCTAATCATGCAGGCATTATGAGCATTGTAGAATTGGATACAGAGTTGCTTATGGATCTTTTGAGCTCCCCAGTAATGTGTCAAAAGTTTATTTATAATGGTTGGAATGTTTACATTCCTATCTTGAAATAAAAATTAGTCATATACATATTTTGCAATTGTGTACATCATAGTTTAAGGGGAGGTTTAGGAAACCTTTAGGATCTTGGGTATTCTTAGAATACTCTTATCACAATTCTAGATTATGCCCATAGGTGAGTAGGAGTTAGGAATAATGAAGAGTTTTCTTTTAAGAATTGTTGGAATTCCTAATTCTTGAGACATTGTAGCATGCAAAGTTGATATACTGTGCATGTTGCCAAGACCTTCTGGCCTAGGATTGGGATTGGTTGGTTGGGTATAACACCCCCACAAATGTTATGCGCAGCGGAACTACAGCATTTGGGTGCTAGGCAGTTATCATCACACACAACCTATTTCGAACGACTCAAAGAGACGTAGGAATTTAAACATAAAGTAAAGATTGTTTAAAAACATCAAAGTTTACTGTTTTCCGAACCCCAAAAATAATACAAAACAGAGTTGCGTTTAGGTCCCCACTGAATCTCAACCCAAAAGTACATTACTTGTTTCACCTGACATAATATAAAAATTTTAAGTGATAAAAAGGGAGGAAAAACAAAGTAGACCGCCAAGCCACAACAACTTCCATCCTCGCATGCTCCCCTGCTATCAATCTTGGTTACCTGAAACACATGCTTAAAATCGTCAACACAAAGGTTGAGCGAATCTATAGGTTTATCAAATCATAGGTTGAACATAAGTATTAAAACCAATCATGACCATTCAATAGCATTGTCGTAATCACAATCTATTATTCAAGGATATTATCTTTAGCAATAGCTAATAATTATGTTTAAGCTCGTGACACTAATCCGTTAACTCAATCACCCGCGTACATAGACCGGCATGATTTAAGTGAAACCAGTTCCCCTTCTAACACTTGACCTAAAATCAAGGTACGAAAACCAAATCAACACTCCGTGTACATTATTGTACTAAACACACGCATATGCAAACACACTTAATGTTTATGAAAACTCACGCCAAAATTCAACAAGTAGTTGTTACTAGACTTATATCATTTATCTACGTATTTAAGTGATTCTCATTTTATAAATTTGCCGGTACTTACCAAAAGTACGGGCTGTTTTCTACGACTTAAGCACTTGTATAAAATTCAAGAAAATTTACAAAAATACCTCATGACCTGTATAAAACCCATATTTATTCCCATAAAAAGTTTTCACTTCTATGACTCGTTACACATCACATTTCTAAACATACACTTTTAGGACTGATTTTGCACGTTGACCATGTTGGACTTGGTTGACCCATTTAAAATACACCATTGACCAATCCGACACCTAAGTCTAAAAATAGACTCACAAATGCAGGTTTGAAACCAAAATTTAACTTTAAATCATTTACCAAACTCTATCTATGGTCCCCGGGATTTGACCCAAAACCAAACACAAATTCGGATTGTGTTGGTTCTCATCTCCCGGTACACGTATTTTCAAAATAACATAACTTTTGACTCGTTTGGAGTCGTAGGCTCTACTTTATACCGAAATGAAGCTAAGACAAAGCTATACAACTACATCCTATGTTCATGACCTGTTTTCAAAATTAAACCCACGAAAATAAGCCCTAAACAGTATGGTCTAAAATCACCCTTCCAAAATCATTTCAAAACTTGTTTCCAATCCATTCTAACGAAACCTAGCCCTAACTTAACCACTCATGACCATTACTAAACATCCCAAACAGCCTATACTACCAAGAACACCAAATCTTCATGAAAACTCAAATCCTAAATCACACATGCATTTAAATTAAATAAATTAAAAATGACAATAACAATGATGTAAACACATACCCACACAAGGAACAATATCAAAATTAAAGCCAAACAAAACCCTCCCTTTGTGCCGTGGGGCTGAGAGAACAAAAACACCCAACAAAATTTATTTCCAAGCTTGTTTAAATGATTTCCCTTGTTCCTAAACACGAGATTCAAACATGCATAAAAGATAATTAGATTAAAACCCACTTATAAAAGAAATATAATTTTTGTAAAAATTAAGGATGATGAATGTTTGATTTCAATGGTGGGATTCACTCACAAGGTGATTATAAAGGGTGGTCTTTGATTAGTTTCTTAAAAAAATCAAGTTTGGTGGTGGTGGATGGTGGTTTTTGGTGGTGGTAGGCCGCGGCTAGAAAAAGAGAGAGGTAGGGTTTTATTTTTTTTTTTGAAATGGTGAAATGAAAGTGTGTGTGTAAGAAAAATGATTTTAGTATGAGTGGGAGGGTAGTTTTTGTAACATTAGCTATCTTTTGGCCTTATAATTAAAACATGACTTAAAGAGCGGGATTTTTGCTAGTTGACGGGTTTTGAATATTTGCGGGAGTAGAGTTTCGTAAAATTACTTTCCAAAGATTAAAACGCACACAAAACGAATATACACATGGTTCTGAATCGACTTAACACGTAATAAAAATAAAGTCTCAAAAAGCTCAAATATCGATCAATCGATAACAAAAGATAAATTTTGGGCATCCGTCGGTATCGTAGTCGTCATCGGTTCTCCTTAAATCGTCAAATGTTAAAATTAAGGCCTCGATCATTGGTTTCAAATTAAACCGTCAAATATATATTAAACGAAATTTCTTAAAATTTCAAAAATATTCGTAAAATAGGATTAAGTATATGACGTTGGGCTCGGGATATCACATCCTCAAGTGAGTCGCAACTTAAGAGGGATGCTCATACTGAACAGCTCTTGAGACAATAACTTAGCATCATACGGCACTTTCACGGGTATCACATCCTCCCCTCCTTAAGTGAGCGACGTCCCGGCGCTCTCCGGTTCTTATACTCGCATTTCGTACTACTAGAAAGATGAGGGTACTCCATCCCATAGAGGTCTTCATGTTCTGATGTGGACTTCGGTTCACGTCTCGGATTCCATCACACCTTCACGATGAGTATTATACCTTGCTTCAATCTCTTAACATCACGATCCATGATCTCCACTTCAATTTCTCAAACTCTTCCTATGGGTATCAACACGTCTCTTCTCACAGCTTCTCGCGGTTAGCAAGTGATTCTTAATCTACACCATCTCTTCTGTAGCCTCTCGAATCCTTTCAAGTCCATTCAACTGACTTTTTCCTACTTCATTCCACCCAACCGACGATCTACGTTTTCATTAACGTAATTATTCAAATGTTGCAACCTCAATGCTAACATGGTAAATGTCGTCGTACAAAGATACTACCAACGGCAAGTGTCGATCTCAACAACTACCAAAATCAATCACACACGCTCGGAGCATGCCTCCCAACGTTCGAATCGTCCTTTCACTTGGTTCATCGTCTCATAAAAACAATTAATCACCAAGAAAAAAAAATCGCACGGGTCGAACATAACCCCATCGAAAACGTTCAAAATATACAAGACGAAGTAATCAATACTAGTCGTACAAATCTACTTATTGCAATATTACGTACATACATACCTATTTTGTCAAAAACGAATTCATCGATACGAAGTCATCCGACGTATACATAACTTTTTCGAAAACATCACAATCCAATCAAACACAAAAGCCATAATAAAACACATACAACCACATTACGACATGTTTGCAACATAGCCAAACCATGCCAAGCCAATCAGTTTAATCAAGTTAACTCATGCTTGCTAATCAGCCAAGCCATGATAAAATAAGAAATATTGACATGATTCTCGGATGAGTCCAGTCAAAAGGAAATTGCAAGTTAAAGCAGGTTCACAGGCTTGCTAGCTATGGATGCATATCCAAAAAGAAATAAAATACAAACATATGCCATCGCAGGGTGCTCAGACACGGATCCATACCCCAATATATATATATATATATATATATATATATATATATATATATATATATATATATATATATATATATATATATATATATATATATATATATATATATATATATATATATATAGTGGGGTTATTATAAAACAAATCTTATAATAAAACAAATGAGGTGAAATCTCAGCCCTCGGATCAAAATCACTAATTTTGATAAAAAAAAATGGTGTATTTTTGTAAAAAAAAGAAACTTTAGGGGCAATTCTCGAAAAAAAAAACTAAACGCGCCCAAAACTGATGAAAAACACATAGTTCCCAGAATATCGCAGTTAAAATCGATAAAAAACACACAATAAAAACCTCTCATTAAAACACACAGTTACGTTACTGAAACCCTCCATAAACACGCAGTTATCAGAGTGAAAACGATAAAAAACACACACTTCTCACAGTGAATCCGATCAAAAAACTCGCATTTCACACTGGAATCATCTTGAATCAGAAAGTTAAGCAGGCAATCAAGATGGTTCGAACCTTTATAGGACTATCTCCGCCTTCTCAGTCTGGTAATAGATTTTTTAGTTTTTAATTTATTGTTCAAAGTTTGTTTAAAGATACTTTTTATGCTTGAAAATAAATGCTATTTGTTAAAAATGCAGTTTAATGCACTAGAATTAGACTTTAGTTCATATGAATGATTAGATTAGATGTTGTTCAAAATTTGATTAAAAGTGACTTTTTAAGCTTCAAAATCAATGCTATGTGTTAAAAATGCACTATAATGCTTTAGAATTAGACTAAGGTTCATATAAATGATTTAGGATAGATGTTGTTTAGAATTTGATTAAAATTGACTTTTAAGCTTCAAAATCAATGATATGTGTTAAAAATACACTATAATGCTTTAGAATTAGACTAAGGTTCATATAAATGATTTAGGATAGATGTTGTTCAAAATTTGTTTAAAAATGACTTTTTAAGCTTCAAAATCACTGCTATGTGTTCAAAATGCACTATAATGCTTTAGAATTAGACTAAGGTTCATATAAATGATATAGGATAGATGTTGTTCAAAATTTGCTTAAAAGTGACTTTTTAATCTTCAAAATAAATGCTATGTGTTAAAAATACACTATAATGCTTTAGAATTAGACTAAGATTCTTATAAATGATTTAGGATAGATGTTGTTAAAAATTTGTTTAAAAATGACTTTTTAAGCTTCAAAATCACTGCTATGTGTTAAAAATGCACTATAATGCTTTAGAATTAGACTAAGGTTCATATGAATGATTTAGGTTAGATGTTATACTAAAATTTTTTTAAAAGTGGCTTTTAATGCTTCAAAATCATTGCTATGTGCTAAAAATTAACTATAATTCTATAGAATTAGAATTTGGTTCATATGAATGATTTATGTTAAATGTTGTTCAAAATTTGATTAAATGTAAGTTTATATGTTTGAAAATCAGTATGATGTGCTAATATTTGTATTCTAATGTTCTAAAATCCGAGTTAGGTTCTTATGAATGTTTCCTGTTAGATGATGTTTAAAGTTTGCTTAAATGTGAGATATCATGCTTGAAAAACACTATAATGTGTTAAAATTTGAACTCTAATGCTCTAAAATACTAGTTAGATTCATATGAATGATTTTACTTAGCCGTTGTCTAAAGTATGATTAAATGTGAGATTTCATACTTGAAAATTACTGTGATGTGTTAAAAGTTGCACTATAATACACCAAAATCCAAGTTATATTGATATGAATGATTTATGTTAACTGTTTTTTATAGTTTCATTAAGTGTGAGTTTATATGTTTGAAAATCAGAGTGATGTGTTAAAATTTGTACTCTAATGCTCTAAAATATAAGTTATGTTGATATGAATGATTTAGGTTAGTTGTTGTCTAAAGTATGATTAAATGGGAGTTTTCATGTTTGAAAATCAATGCGATGTGTTAAAATTTATATTCTAATGTTCTAAAATCAGAGTAAGGTTCATATGTATGTTTACTGTTAACTGTTGTTTAAAGTTTGATTAAATGTGATATATCATGCTTGATTAAAACTATAATGTATTAAAATTTGAACTTTAATGCTCTAAAATGCTAGTTAGATTCATTTGAATGATTTTAGTTAGCCGTTGTCTAAACTATGATTAAATGTGAGATTTCATACTTGAAAATCACTGTGATGTATTAAAATTTGCACTCTAATGCTCTAAAATCCAAGTTATGTTGATATGAATGATTTATGTTAACTGTTTTTTATAATTTCATTAAATGAGAGTTTATATGTTTGAAAATCAGAGTGATGTGTTAGAATTTGTACTCTGATGCTCTAAATTCCAACTTATGTTGATATGAATGATTTAGGTTATCTGTTGTCTAAAGTATGATTAAATGGGAGTTTTCATGCCTGAAAAACAATGCGATGTGTTAAAAATTTGACTCTTACGCTCTAAAATCTGAGTTAAGTATAATTGAATGATTTAGTTTTAATGTTGTTCAAAATTTGATTAAATGTAAGTTTAGATGATTGAAAATCAGTATGATGTGTTAAAATTTGTATTCTAATGTTCTAAAATCCGAGTTAGGTTCTTATGAATGTTTCCTGTTAGATGTTGTTTAAAGTTTGCTTAAATGTGAGATATCATGCTTGAAAAACACTATAATGTGTTAAAATTTGAACTCTAATGATCTAAAATACGAGTTAGATTCATATGAATGATTTTAGTTAGCCGTTGTCTAAAGTATGATTAAATGTGAGATTTCATACTTAAAAATCACTATGATGTGTTAAAATTTGTATTCTAATGCTATAGAATCCAAGTTAGGTTCATATGAATGTTTCCTGTTAGATGTTGTTTATAGTTTGATTAAATGTGAGTTTATATGTTTGAAAATCAGAGTGATGTGTTAAAATTTGTATTCTAATGCTCTTGATTCTGTGTTAGGTTCAAATGAAAGATTTATATAGACTGTCTGTAAATGAATATAGTGTGTGATTTTTTCAGGTATATCTCCATCAGTTAAAAAGACCAATGAGAAAAAAAATAAAAATCCAACGGAAAACAATGATTCGGATTTTGAAGAAAATACTTTCGATAAATATAAGATAGAAAAAAGGAAGATAAGGGGAAAAGGCTTGCACTAAGAAAAGATTCTGATGTATTTTTTCAGTCAAAAAAGAAGGCAAAAACAAAAGATAATATGATTGTTTGTTATCCACAAGCAATTCAACAAAAGAAGCCAAAAAACGCTGATCAGGAAACCATAAAATACAGAATGTCACCAAGAAATCTCCAAAAGGTCCTAAACAACTTAAGCCCTCAACAAGACAAGCGTGTTCGAGAAATGGGATTTGGTGATTTTCCTGAAAACTTCAACATATATTATATCCCATCAACCTTTGGTCTGTTTTTAGCTACCAATTTTGATTCAGAAACACGCACTCTAGGAATGGGAGATGGTAGGAAGATAAAGTTTACCAAACAACTTGTGCATGATATGCTTGGGATACCAATGGGTGATATCCCTATTGAAACTCTAAAAGAAAAAAATCTATTAGAGCCTACGACTCAGAGATGGAGAAGAAAGGTGAAGCATATTGTCGGTAATGATAAAAAAATCGGAGTATCAAAATTGGAATCATTTTTGTCTGAATACGAAAAAGCCAATTGGGTATTCGATGTTGGTTTCCTATCACTGTTCCTCAATAATCAGAGAAGGTAACAAAGATGGAACGATAAATGAGAGGCTTATTCCATTTATTGGGAATAACACTGATAGGATTGAAAAAATGGATTGGTGCTCATATGTATTAGAATGTTTGGTGAGGGAATGCACCAGTTTTGATTCAAGTAGCACATTCAGTGGACCATTGGTTTTACTCACAGTAAGTACTAATTTAAACTTAAATGCTGTAAATTTTAGTCTTAACTGCTGTAAAAATTTTACTTAAACTGCTGTAAAAATTTACTTTTTAGTTTATTAAATTTTACATAAATTTTCAACAGCTAACTACTAAAAAATATTTTTTTGGTGCAGCTTGTGTATTGCAATTCAACTGTGTGTAAAAAGGTAAAGGTCGAAAAAACAGTCCCTGCGTTCAAAGCATGGAATCATCAATTGATGAAAGCTATAGAATCTCTTGAACTTAAGAAAGAAGGTTTTGGACGTTTAGAAATCGTTGATGGTTTAGAATGGATTGAGACAAAGAAGAAAGATACCAAAAAAAAGAAATTAGTGAATTTATCAGGTATGCATAAAAATATAAAATAAATATATTCTTGAAATTTTGTTATTATATAATAATTTATTTTGTTGATGTTGTAGCAGATGAAGAAGAGTTTTCAGAAGAAGAACTTGAAGAAGCTAAAGATTTTTCATCTAAAACTTTTAAGGTAATAATTTTAAATGAAATATATGTTATGTAAGATGATTTGGTTAAAAAATTAACTAAAATTCAGTAAATTTTCCGGTCTTAAGGCTCACACAATCAAAAAATATTTGATGCATGTGGCTCACTAGGAACAAGCTCGAAAACCTAGTGGGAGCCTTTTGATTCCCCATATTGGGAAGACTCCTTCTTTGTAATGAGGATTGAGAACTCGGTTGTTTGAAAATGATAGTTATGATGTTATTTATTAAAAGTTATGAAAGTGATTTGGCAAAAAAACAATTTAATGCATTAAACTTTAAATGATTTTTTATATTATAGGGAATGTGCAATACTGTAAAAGGTAATCTACAACAAGCAATTAAGCTGATGGAAGATTCCGATAGAAAATTGGATCTTGCTTTTAGATACTATCTCGAGTCCAAAAGGTTAAAAAAACTTGTAAATGATAGAAATAAGGTTTTCATGGTTTATTATAAACATAAGCAAGGTGATATGGAAGATGAAAATGATGATAGTGAAAAGGGGAATGGAGATGAGGATGATGAAATTGATGGTAGCGAAGACGGGAATGGAGATGAGGATGAAGATATTGATGACGAAACTGACAATGATGATGGATTAGATGATGACGAAGAAGATGACGATGATGATGCATTAGATGATGATAATGATGCAGTAAAGGCAAATGTTGATGATCAACATGATGATGCAAAAAAAGGAAATGTTGAGGATCAACATGATGGTATGTCTATAACCTTCAAATTATATTTTTCCATGTTCTACTAAATTTTTTTTTGGTAATAATATAACTACAATGCTATAACATTATTACGTTAATTTGGTAAGGTTTGCAATTTAAAAATTCTAACAATGTAAAAATATGCAGATAATGGCGATGATCAAAAAAAGAATAAAAAAGGTGATGACGATGTAAATGCGGAAAAGAAAGATGAGCATGATTGTAAAAATGCTGGAGAGGGGCCTCAAAATCTGATTGCAGGGCAAAATATGGGCATTGTACCATTTGATTATACTTATTTCACTCAGTCAACTCCTCCAGAAACACAATCTTCAAATGAAACTGATAAAAATGCTCGGATAGCTTATGTCGTAGAAGAACCTTCAGAAGATAGTGATGAAAGTTTGTTGAGTTATCTAAACACTAGACTTCCCACAATAGAACCTTTATCACAAACAAAGGAAGACGAAAAAGGATATCAAATCAACAAACGAAGAAAGATTGATGTTGTAGATGATTTGGGTATCATGGGTGCTAAAGTTGTTGATTTTGATGTAGGTCAACCAGGGTTGGATGCATTTGATTTGGTTGACAATATGACCGATAATGTTTGGACTTCTACCTCAGATGTTTTTCAAAATCTCAACACTCCTTCCTTTCGTCCTAAATCAAGAAATATGAAATTAAGCCTAGTAGGAAACAATGAAGGACATTTTGAGGCAAGAAAAATGGATGAAGGAAATACAAGTGCCATAGAAAAAAGTGTTGAAGCTCATGAAGTTGCTGAATTGCCTCCAAAAACATCTGTTGAAGCTAATGAAGTGGCTGAAGCAACTGAAATTCTTGAAATTGCTGGAATGGCTTCAATACTTGTTAATGCAGTCCAAAACACAGACACTAAGGCGCCAATGATCACAAGTAGTGTTACAGATAAGAATTCAGAAAAAGGCAAAGAGAAAGTGGTTAGTATTGCAGTTCCAGAACCCTCAAATGAAAGTGATTTTAAAAAGCCTATCAGAAGTATGAAAAGAGGCGCTGAAGTATTAGAAGATGCGATTAATAGAATAGACTCAAGTGAAAAGTTGTCAGCATATCACGAGAGGAAAATTCATCCAGCCATACCATTTACTGAAGATGAAATAAAGGTTATAGAATACGTATGGAGTGGCAGTTGTCCTGAAGGGTTAGTTTTTACTGCATTAACCTTTAATAAAGTAACTGAATTGCATATTATAGATATATTTTTTTTTGTGATTTGGTAAAAAAAAACTGAATTATTTTTATAATGCGCAGGGAATTTATATTCAGTGGATTTGGCGTAACAATTGAATGTATATGGTTCTTGAGTCTTTATCCAAACATCCTAATTTCATCAAATATTCTTGACTTATGGAGTCTTGTTCTAGCGTATGAGGAGACATTCCAATCGAGCGCCTCATTTAACTCAAATTTGTACTGCAGTACAGGAATGCTGGTGAGTTTTTTTGTCTATATATATACTTAAAAAATTGTATTTCTATAGGTTGAAATATTTTATATTTTTTTGTGATTATATACAGCCTCCCGTTCTGGTTGAACAGAAAGTGGATGAAGAACACCTGAGAAAAGTTTTTGATGATAACTTTGAATCTGTTTTACAGAATTCAAAGAAAACAAATTTGGATAACATTAGTATGGTAAGTCATAAATAACATCTATTACTAATACTATTTAAAAATTATTTACAGCATTACAGTTAAATTTTTACAGCATTACTATGTTTTAGTTAATAATGTTTTATTGAATTATCTACAGGTTATGATTCCTTGCATTCAGATGATAGGTGTTGTAAACCATTACTATTTATTATGCTTCAATATGATATCTGCTGAAATAGAAATCATGGACAACCTTGATGATGATTATGTGGATCTTGATGACAGATATGGCCCTTATGCCATGACAATGGTAATTTTTTGATTTATGAATCTCATTTGTCTAAATAGCTATGTATTAATAAATACTAGTTTTTTTTATAAATTATTAGTTTTTTATAACCTTCAAAATTTTGTTATAAATTATTTTTTTAGATATAACAGGTAATTTTTTTATTGCATTACATATTATTTTACAGCATTAACAGCAATCTTGTATTTTTTCACAGATCAAATTATTCATTGCTTACCTAGAAAGTGTAAATCATCAAAAACATGCTGCATTCATGAAGGCCGTCCCAAGAGTCTTGAAGATGACTTGGAGGACAAAAAAAATGCTATCGACTGTGGTCTATTTGCTATGAGGCATATGGAGATGTACGTCGGTAAAGAAATATGGTTGATGACATTTCCAGATGAAAATAGAAATCAAAAATCAACTATTCACACTCTCAGAGCAAAGTACTTAGCAAAGATTCTGCTGTTGCCTTGTAACCTTTGGAGAAATGAGTTAATCAAAGCGGCGGACCAACATTGGAAGAAGCAACAAAAGAAACAAAAGATTATAAGTGGTTTCAATGTGAAAGTTAATATTGGGCTCATGAGAAAGTTTGAAGCAAGAATAAAGAAGGAAGTCCTTGGATGAAGTTTAATGAAATTATGTATAAACTTTTGAAGAATTTTATTATGTAAAGTTAACCCAAAACAAAAAGTTTGTTTCTGTTGTAATTTTATTTCAGCTTGGCCTAAGTACATTGTAAATGCCACTCTATTTACCTAATATTTATTTTGGTTATTCTCTCCTGTAATGCAGTAATTAATCTTTATGATTTGGTAAACTTCTAATGGAAATAAGAAGATTTTTAAGCATTATACCTTTATATTTAATATTTTTTAAAGAAATCTGTTAAAATGGTATATTGATTTGATAAAATATGATAAATTTATATATTGATTTGCTAAAGTATGATAAAGTTGTATATTGATTTGGTAAAATATGATAAAGTTGTATATTGATTTGGTAAATATTAGTTATAACCTTTCTAGAATGTCTCATTTATGATGAATAAACGACCACCTACGTATTAATCTGTTAAAATTAAATATTGATTTGGAAAAATCTATTAAAATTGTATATTGATTTGGTATATATTACAAACTTTAGGGACAAACTAGTAAATAACCAACCGAGAGCGTCTCATTTATGGTGAATAAACAGCCACGTATCTCTTAAATTCATCACTTACTAAAAATATCTCCAATATTTCTCTCTCCCCAAGTTTACACACAGTAGATCAAAACAAGATCAAAACCAGATCGATGCATAAATTTTGAAATGCATCAATCCAAAAAGATGGTGAATAACAATCTGAAATCCTTTACTCCTCCTCGTAAGCAAATTAATACCTCTATTTATTTATTTTCGATATTATTTATGTTTATAACGATCTGATTCCAACTATCATTTCATCTATCTAGAAAATAGGAAAAGTGTTAGGCTGATGATAAAACAAAGAGTAGATTATGGAAACGGTAAAAAAAAGTCGCCGGAAAAATCTATAACTATATCAAGCAGTAAGTGATTTATTCTACATCTTTATTTCAATGCGATGTGTTAAATTTGAGTTTTCATGCTTGAAAATAACTAAAATTTGTTAAAATTTGTACTGTAATGCTCTAAAATCCGAGTTAGGTTGATATTAATGAATTAGGTTACACATTGTAAATATTTTGTATAAATGATTGTTTATATGCTTTAAAATCAGTTTGATGTGATTAAATTTATACTCTAATGCTCTAGAATGTGATTTATGTTCATATGAATGGTTTATGTTAACCATTGTCTAAAGTATGATTAAATATGAGTTTTCATGCTTGAAAACACTATAATGTGTTAAAATTTGAACCATAATGCTCTAAAATGCTAGTTAGATTCATATGAATGAATTAGGTTCCATATTGTAAATATTTTGTATAAATGATTGTTTATATGCTTGAAAATCAGTTTGATGTGATTAAAATTATACTCTAATGCTCTAGAATGTGATTTAGGTTCATTTGAATGGTTTATGTTAGCCATTGTCTAAAGTATGATTAAATGTTAGTTATCATGCTTGAAAAACACTATAATGTGTTAAAATTTGAAGTCTAATGCTCTAAAATGCTAGTTAGATTCATATGAATGATTTAAGTTAGCCGTTATCTAAAGTATGATTAAATGTGAGATTTCATACTTGAAAATCACTATGATGTGTTAAAACTTGCACTCTAATGCTGTAAAATCCAAGTTATGTTGATATGAATGATCTAGGTTAGCTGTTGCCTAAACTATGATTAAATGTGAGTTTTCATGCTTGAAAATCACTACAATGTATTAAAATTTGTACTATAATGTTCTTAAATCCGAGTTAGGTACATATGAATGAATTAGGTTACAAATTGTTCGTAAATATTGATAAAATGATTGTTTATATGCTTGAAAATCAGTTTGATGTGATTAAAATTATACTCTAATGCTCTAGAATGTGATTTAGGTTCATTTGAATGGTTTATGTTAGCCATTGTCTAAAGTATGATTAAATGTGAGTTATCATGCTTGAAAATCACTGCGATGTGTTAAAATTTGTACTCTAATGTTGTATATGAATGATTTAGGATAGATATTGTTCAAATTTTGATTAAATGATTGTTTATATGCTTAAAAATCAGTGTCATGTGTTAAAATTTGCACTCTAATGCTCTATATTCCGAGTTACGTTTGTATGCATTATTAAGGTTGGCTGTTGTCCAATATTTGATTAAATGTGACTTTTAATGTTTGAAAATCACTGCGATGTATTAATATTTTACTGTATCAATATATGAAATGGACGTGTAATGATTCATTAAATTCTTAAAAGTTGGATAACATTGTTAATTATTTACAGGTAAAAGCAATGAAAGACTCTCAGAACCAGAGGGATTTAATACAAATGAAGTATCTTCCAAACGAAAAAAATATGTGCTAAAAACAAAGTTACTGGTAAAAGAGCAGCTGCTGATGACATCCCAACTGATGAAGGAAGAAGCCAAAACAAAAAAAAGAAAAAGGTTGCAGCAGTTGATATTCCAGATTCAACTGAGGTACTTGTCGATGCTGAACAAATTCAATCAGACAATGTTTATACATCAAAGACATATGCTCCAACTGCTGTGGTAGAGAAGGTAGTGGTAGAGAAGGTAGCTGAAAAAGGTAAGATGATGAAAAATCGGAGGATTAATGGGAAGAAAGTGGTAGAGAAGGTAGCTGAAAAAGAAGTTGCTGAAAAAGAAATTGCTAAAAAAGGCAAAGTAGTAAATATTACAGTTTCAACTGAGGTACTTGATGATGCTGAACAATTTCAATCAGAAAATGTTGAGACATCAAAGACAGATGCTCCAACTGCTGTGATAGGGAAGGAAGTTGTAGAGAAGGTAGCTGAAAAAGGTAAGATGATGAGAATTCGGAGGATTAAATCGAAGAAAGTGGTACAGAATGTGGATGGAAAAGAAGATGCTGAAAAAAAAGTTTCTAAAAAAGGCAAAGCATTATTTCCCAATATCGTCCCAAGAATGTCAGTGCGTCATTTGAATCTTTTGTTAAAAGCATGCACAACAAGACAGCTTAAGGTTATAGAAGAAATGGGTTTGGGACATTTCATCAATAATTTTGAGTATATGTCGGTGCCAACCAAGATGACATTTTGGATTGTACAAAACTATGATCTTGAAACGGACACTATAAAGATGGAGGATGAAAGAAGAGTTAAAGTAACCAAGGAATTAATTTATGACATTTTGGGTGTTCCGATGGGTGAAAAGAAAGTTATCTCTCTACCTAGCACAACGTCTGAAGATAAGACAACTACAGATTGGAGAGCAACAACACCCTTTGCAGGAGAGGATGCAGACAGGATAAATATTTCGTTTCTTGAAGATCATGTTGCTAGATTGACCGAAACAGATTGGTCTTTCCAAGTCGGCTTTTTGGTTATTTTCTTCTCTTGTCTAGCTGAAGGGAACAAAGATGGCACTGCAAATCAAAGATTCATACCATCGGTAAAACGAATGGAAGAATTTCAACAATTTGATTGGTGCGAGTATACTTTTGACTGTATTCGATCAGAAATCCAGGATTGGGAACCAGGAAAAACCTTTGCTGCTTCCACAATAGTATTGGCGGTATGTTTTTTTACAGCATTAACTAATAATGTATTATTTCTTAAATATGATGCAATAAATTTTGAAATATAATGCTAACATATATTTTTTCTTTTTTAGCTTATATACTGTAGTTCAACAGATTCGCCTGATCTAAAAGTGGAAAGAACATCACCTGTATTCAAAGGTTGGAGTACAGACTTGCTAAAAAAAAGAGAAGCACAAGAAATAAGGAGTGGAGGCTTTGGTAAACTTCCTATATTTAAAGAATTTGAATATATTCAACCACCAAAGATCAAATTGAAGAAAAGGAAAGAACAAAATAATCTACCAGGTAAGTTATAATCTTATATTAAAAAAATATAGATATATGGAATCATATGATGATTTCTAATATTAGGAATGATCATTGTGTTAACAGAGGGTGGAAGTACTAGCCGAGAAGAGAATCTACAACAGTTCAAAGAAAAAACTAGTCAGGTAATCATCAAGTCGCTTTTGTATTATTAAGTTAAAATATAAGTTCCATATCTTGATGCATTAGTTTAGAAATTTTAATGAATCAAAGTTAAATTTTAGTTAACATAGACTATTTTGCAAAAAATAAATCATCATATTTTTACTGAATAGAAGTTAAAAAGTTTAATGCATCAAACTCATTTTTTATCCATATAAAACAGAAAAAGTTTAATGCATCAAAGTTATCTTTAGCTAACAATTTATCTTTTTTTTTTGAAAAACAAACAGGATATGAAGGATTTCTAAAATGATAACCTCATAAAGCTTATTGAAATATTTGTAATCCTAAAAATAGCATATCTTACTGCAATAAAGATTAAAATTTCAACATATCATAGCTTATATATATATATATATATATATATATATATATATATATATATATATATATATATATATATATATTATTTAATTATATATTATATTATATTTCTCAAAATAATACAAGCATATATAATTTAAAATGTGTTAAAAAGTTTAATGCATCAAAGTTATGTTTTACTAATTTTTTTTTTCAAAACACACAGGATATGAAGGTTTTCTTGAATCATAAGCTCATAAAGCATATTCAAATGTTTGAAGATCATGACGAGAAGCTAAAAATAGCATTGAATGAATACCCAGTTGACGATGACTTCAAGGAGATTGTTCAAAAAAGAAATACATTCCTAAAGAGAATGTATAACGATGATGATCCTTTGAATCATCAAGATAAGACTGATGCAGATAGAGATAATGTATTGGATGAAGTTGGTTTGAATGAATCTGTAGAAGAAGGTATGAATGAAGGTGACGACGCCGATGAGACAAATATTAATGCGCCTGTTGGGAATGTGGAAGTTGGAATGAATGAAGGTATAGACGCCAATGAATCTGGTAATGCTGAGCCTGTAGCAACGGATGAAGGGAATTCTACGCCACACTCAACACCAGAATATGAAAGGCGGACAAGGTCAACAATCAAAGATAAAGCAGCAACAGCATCACCTGCTAAAGGGGGAAAAAATAAACCACCTATTGCCCCTAAAAAAACAGCAAAAGGAAAAGCAGGAGAAGCATCGCCCACTAAAGCAGGAAAAACCTCTAAAAGTAAATGAACAATGACACTTCTCTGGTTTCTACTAATATTTTATCTTATATCGTATGTTTCGGATATTGAATGTCTGTAATATAACTAGAACACCTTTAAAACTTGAATGTCTGTAGTATATTCTAATCTAATTACATATTTAAGTAATATGTAATAACTACATTTTATGCAACAATTTCATCGCATCATAATGTTTATAAACTAAATAGAATTATATTCTATCATATACTACTTAACTAAAGAGTGCAAACTAGATTATAAAGAATATATTAAATCAGCTATTTTCTTTTTTTAATTTGATTTTCTGTCAAAACAGATTGTTTAAATGCTGAAATATGTTCTGAAGTGTGCGATAAAGATGTCAACGAGAGATCTATTGTCATTTATGACGATTCATTCCTTGAAAATCAATCGCAAACGCTATTGTTTGAAAGTGAAGAAGAAGAGATGGAAGTTGATAGTGAAGAAGCAGAGATGGAACTTGACACTAAAGGTGGAATGCAAGATGTTGAATTACCAGATGAAAACCTGGGAGCATATGAAAGTAAATGAAAAACAAACAGTGTCTTATATTGATTATTAATTTCACTGCATCATAGTGATTTAAAACTAGTAATGCACTGTTTAACTATAATGCATGACTAGATAAAAAAACACTATGATGCAGTAAGAAGTAACTATGTTGTAGTAAAACAAGCTATTCTATTTTTTTCCAAAAAAACTGTTGTTTAATTTCTTCTTTTAATAACAGGTTCTAAAAATCTCAAAGAAGCTGGCTTTCCTACAATTGGAATGGAAAATATCAAGAGTTTAATGACCGATTTTCCTTCAATTAAAGAAGTGAACAAAGAGTATTTTGACTACTCCGTTTCGAAACTACCTTTCTTAGCTGAATCAGAAGAGAGTGTGTCAAAAAGTTTCTTAATTGCCGAGCCACCAAAATGTCTACAGATTCAGAAAAAGGGAATTATAAAAAGTTTACATAGTATGAAATTGCGGTTACCGAAAAACAACGCAAGAGAGGTTAAAGGTAAAACACCATTGTTTGTTGCTGAACAACATGAAGAATATAAAGAGATTCCGATATCTGGTCAACTACGAACTGAAGGAAACAAAACAACTTTTGATGATATAAGGGATAAATTAATGAAAAAGAATGTCGGAAAGTTGCAACGCATGAATGAAAAATCAAATGATGAAGATAAAGGCAACAAAGAAGGAGATCTGTTAATTGCTGAAAGAAATAAGATAGAAAAAGATAAGCCTGAGCCTGTAACAAGAAAAATGATTATGCATGCATCACCAATTAGCTGTATTGCTCCACCAGTTGATATGGAAAACGATAAACGTCAAGTAAAGCTGCCTCCTTCTTTAGTGTCTCCATATTATCAACGGAAAATCATATTGGGCCAACCACTATCAGAAGATGGAAAGAAGATTGCTGAATACATATGGGGTAATAAGACACCTGAAGGGTAAGTTCTTAATTATTACATAACATATTTTTTTCACAGCATCAATATTATATATTTACTGCATCAATTATATTTAAATTATATCACATAGTAGTTATTTTTGAAGCATAAAAAGTCACTTTTAAAACAAACTTTGATCAACAGCTAACCTATAGAATTATATGAACTTAAGTCTTATTTTAGAACATTATATTGCATTTTTAACACATAGCCTTATATGAACTTATAATATGAAACTTAAATCTAATTCTAGAGCATTATAGGGCATTCTTAACACATAGCATTATATGAACTTAATTCTAATTCTAGAGAATTATAGTTTATATTTAACACATAGCATTATATAAAACTTAAGACCAGTTAGTTATTTATTTAATCTTAAATATGAACTTAAGTGTAAATCTAGAGCATTATATTGCATTTTAACACATAGCAGTGTTTATCAAACATAAAAAATCAATTTTAAAACAAAATTTGAACAATATCTAAACTTTAACCAATAACTAAAATAAATCATTCATATGAGCATTAATAAAAAAACTAAACATACAAACCATCTAGATTCGCTGATTAATTTGTCTGATTCTAGATGATTCCGTAGGTTTGATTCAGTAGGTTTGGTATCACAGCATTATATATATTACCTTGTCTGAAATATTGTACAGTGAGAATATTTTCAAGATGAATAAAAGAGTTGGAGTTGAAGGTGTTTTTTTCTTGAGCCTGTACCCTGAAATAGAAATTGCTTCACTCATATTAGACTTATGGTCTATTGTTCAAAATCACGAGGAACAACACAGATACAAGCTATCAGACGATGGAAATGTATATTGTCATACAGGAATGCTTGTAAGTAATTCAATTATATAATTTTTTTTTATACGTAACGTTTTACATTATGATATACATAACGTTTTGCATTTACTAAAAACAGTCTAATTACACTGTTGATTCGGGGAAGACTATTGAAGAAAGAATGCAAGTTTTTGATCAAAATATTCGTTTGGTTTTAACTGAAGCAAAACGGAAGAATTTCAACGATGTTCATTTGGTAAGTAGATTAATTATGAGAATAAAATGATATAATTGTGATGTTCTATAGAATGAAGTTGATTAATGATAACAAAAATATCTACATGTATTCTTTCCTGCAATAAAGATATCGAAAGATTCATCAAACCATTTCTATGTAATCTGTTTCAATATGAAGATCGCTGAAATAGACATAATTGATAACATAGATTATGGCATCGATGATATAGAAACAATATATGGTTCTTTCCCATATGCTCTGGTAAGTCTACTTTTATCTAATACTTAAAGCATTATTGTGCTATTTTTAAACATCAAACTTATTTGTTTCCTCTACCTTGTGAATAATATTGATAATTTTACTGCATCATTTTTTTTAAAATAGTGCATTACAATGCTGTATCTCATACATTTTATTTTAAATTTTCACAGATTGATTCTTTTATAAATTACTTGGAGACACAACATCATCCAAAATGCGCTGACTTTCTAGTTTCTGAGCCTAGCATTACTGATTTTGATTGGAAAACAAAATCCAATAATGTTGATTGTGGTGTATTCGTTATGAGGCATTTAGAAACATATCTAGGTAAAGGAAACTTTTTACAACCTTTGAAGAAAGAAGGAACAATGCAGAAAGCACAATTGAAGATGCTTCGTGCCAAGTACTTGGCCAAAATCCTTCTGATGGACATTAATGTCAAAAAAGCAAGTTTGTTGAAAGAAGCACAAGCATACTTCAGGAAGAAGCCAAAAATTTCAAAGATTATAAAGGAGCATGATGTCAGATATGATAAAGCCTTGTGGAAGAAATTCAATACTACCGTCGAGAAACTTGATAAATAGAGATCTCAGTTTTAAATCTTTTGAATTGAATTTCTAATTGTTTTTTCTTCCAATAACTTGTAAACATGAAGGTTTTTCTTTACCAATTACCATATCATAATGAATATTTTTACTGCATTACTGTGTATATTTTACTGCATTACTTTGCATATTTTAGTTATATAAAAAAGTTATGGAATATGTATTGAGTGGCAGTTGTCATGAGGGATTAGTTTTAATGTATTAAAATTTGAAATTTTATTACAGTTTTTCTATATCATTTGATAAAATTCTACTAAAATGCAGTAAAGTTAAATTTAACTGTATCATAAGATATCATAATGTATATTTTTAATGCATTACTGAGCATATTTTACTGCATCATAGTTTAGCTATAATACATCAGATACAGTAAAGTTAAAAAAAAGTTATAGCATATGAATGGAGTGGAAGTTATCTTGAGTAGTTATTTTTACTGCATTAATATTTGAAATTTTATAGCATTACTTGATAAATTACAAAAAAATACAACATTTTATTAAAAATTTATCTATATGATTTGGTAAAACTCTACTGAAATGCGGTAGACGTTAACTGCATCACAATGCAGTAAAAGATATAACTGTATCATACGATATCATATTGAATATTTTTACTGCATCATAGTTATCTATAATACATTAGTTTTAATGCATTAAATTATACTGAAATGTAGTATAATAGATAAATTATATGTAAAATAAGTACATCACAATGTAAATCATCAAGTATTAAAAGTCATTGCATCAAAATGTAAAAGTAACTGCATTACAATACACTTTTGAAGAATTTGATCCGAAGTATTTATTAAAATGAAAAATATTAAAAAAAATAGAGTACTTATTTTGGAGTATTTGATCTCAACCCAGATCTTCTAGGGAAAACAGCTTGATTGTTGGGAGAAATGTGTTGATTCGGAGTAGCTTGAAGATTGGCTCTCTCAGACAAACCTGTGCAAGTTCTTTTATTGTGTCCTGCTTTTTCACCACATACACCACAAGTCCTCCTCTTACTAAGTTCTTCAGCTGTGACTTCAGTTACAGGCTTCAACCTAGAAAAGCATCCTGGACCTCTCGCTCTCCTAAGATTTGGATTTAGAACTTTATCATTCTCATTTTCAGGCTCACTGACACCCAGCAATGCACAAATCGCAGCTTTGTTATTCATTTTTGGGACCACTGGTACATCAATTTCTGCTTGCTTGAGCAACTCTTTCATCTTATCTTTGACAATATGCAAATTATCAACCTTGTGCACCAACCGATCAATAGTAGATTCAAAAATATGATACAATTCTGTGACTTCAGTCTGCACTGCATCTGATACACCACTGACCATGCGACGAGCAGAACTTGAAGGCTTTACATTCTTTAACCACCGTTTATGTAAGTACTTTCGTGGAAACTCCTTTACATCATTCATTCTGAGAACATAGAATGCATGACGACAAAGAAGACCGTACGACTCGTAACGGTTACAGCTACACTCAAGCTTTATCTCAGACTTACAAAACTCAACCTATAATAATAATAAAAAAAAGTATTAGCAGTCATATATACTGTTTTGCAATCATATATAAACTGAAATGCAGTAAAATAATACATTTGCAGAAAACAAATAAACTGAAATGCAGTAAAATAATACATTTGCAGAAAACAAATACACTGAAATGCAGTAAAATGATACATTTGCAGAAAACAAATACACTAAAATGCAGTAAAGATGAACATACCTGATAAATAGGAAACTCATCTGAACCCTTAAAGATATGATACTGGCTATCACGAACAGAATATCTTTTAGTGTTGCCATTTTCCACAACAGACATAGCAATACAATACTTGTATGAATTAAACATTTCATCTTGCACATCGAAGAAAATGGTTCTAGTAAATAACTTGCAAGCTTCTTTCTCCATTTGAAGGTCTGTTTTGAAAGCTGGCGTTTTATATCTTGAATCATGATCATTTTTCCTTTCAATATACCTTTGATACTCGATAGCAGTGTCATAATGGCTTAAGAATTCAATAAGAGTAAGACGTGGGTTGGTCCATTTTCCAAAGAAATGATTTTCACTTTCCGATCTTGAAGTTGTACGCATTAGACCAGCCATAGGAACATGCCTCAAATACGCAGGTATCCAACTTTGCCTCAGATCAAACATGTCAGCCAACCACTTGTTCTCGCCAAGATCAAATTCATTTATTATACAATTCCATTCTCTTTCAAAAACCTCAGGCGTGATTTGGTCTGTCCACACAATGTCAAAAATACGTCTCTTAAAATCTGTTCTATTACATAGTTCAGCACCCACCTATAATAAAAAAACAAAATAATTATAAGTAAACATGAAATGCATTATAATGCATATTTACTGCATTATGGTGCATTATAGTGCATATTTTACAAGATTTACTGCATATTTACTACATTATGGTGCATTAGCTGAAAATTGTTTTTAAGATAAAATACCTTCGTGCCCAATTTCATCATAATGTGCCACATACAAAAGCGGTGAACTGTATTGCAAAAAACTTCAGCTATTGCAATCTTCATTGACGGATCTTGGTCTGTGATGACAACTTCTGGAGCTTTACCAAACGCTTCTTTAAATTCTTTAAGCAACCATATGTAAGCTAACGCACTCTCATCGGCAAGCAAAGCAGCAGCAAATGTAATATAGCGGTTATGATGGTTGATACCAGTAAAGGGAACAAAAACCATTTGATACCTACAGTTAAATAACATAATAACAAATTAAAAAACATAATAAACTAAAAAACATAATTTTTGGAGATAAAAAAGAAAAAAATTTATACTTGTTAGATCAAAAAGTTGCATCAAAAGAAACTATGTCACCGAACGTAGCAAAGTTTCTGATACCTTCTTCATCAGCCCAGAATAGACCAACCAAGCGATTATCAGGACCTAAAAAAAATTAGAAAGTAATTATAAAAACTACTTGATAATATCTAAATGCATTAAAATATATGGTTAATTCAGTAAAAAAATGAAACATCAAGGTTTATGTTTTAAGTTATAAAACATGATGCAGTAAAATCTAAAAAGATTAATTTACTAGAAAAAAAACTCAGATAATAGAAGAAATAACCACCTTTAAAATGTTTGACAAAAAAAACAGGGGAGTGAAGTTTTCGACTAATCAGCTTCTCTACAGCCATCTGAGCGTCTTGATCACGAATAAAAACAGTAATCTTCTTTTTTTCATTCTTGTAGTCATCAACTGTTACACCAACGTTATCAAACCCACCGTGAAGCTGTTTCATCAATCTAAACCCTATAGCAGGACCAAAATTTGCATTCGAAACTTGATAGAGGAAATGCTGCTTTGTATAACCCACATTCCTCGAATTCTTCATAAAAATCATGTCTCTTTCAGCTACAAGAGGGTGATTATGACCCTCTGTGAAACTAATAACCTCAAAGATATTTCCTTTTTTCTTAATAAGAATTGACGCCAAACACCCACACCTAAACGTAGGCTTCCTCCTAATTTGCTTTTTCTTAATATCTCTAAACCTTTGAAAATCACCACTACCACCACCATCTTCAACTACACCATTTTCTGGTAAATCAACATCTACATTATCAACACTAGCTTTATCTTTAGGTTGAAGAAAACCTTCTCTACTACAAAGTAAATACTTTGTTGTCGGAATATCATAACCTACTGCCTTGTACTCTCCACCTCTCCTAACATCAAACCCACCCTTTTTCCCATAAGCTACATAGAAATTGTACGCTTGATCAATTGAAACAAATTGACATCCTACTATAGGTACTTGACCATGTGGTAACTCATCAGGAAACCAAGTCCTAGTGCCATCTATACCAACTTTATAGTAAGCTACATGATCTCTTACGGTAATTGTTTCATAATCATCTGTCGCTGCAAAAATAAAAAATAATAAAAAAGTAAGCTAGATAAATGATATAAGTTAAATAAGAAATAAAAACAAAAAAACCATAAAATGATGAAAAATAAAAAAAAACTATGAAGGATTCAATAAAATATAAAACTTTTAACAAAACCTAAAACCATAATTCAATAAACAATACCTATAATGCAGTAAAATAACCTTGACTATAAAATCAAGCCTATGAACATCAAATCACATATCAATCTCTATTCTGATCAATCTCAATTTTAATCAATCTCTATATTAATAAATTCATGATATAATCAACCTACAAAAAGTAATTCAGTAAAACATACCTATTATGCAGTAAAAACAACATCCACTATAAAATCAAGCCTATGTACATCAAATAACATATCAATCTCTATTCTGATCAATCTCAATTTTAACCAATCTCTATTCTAATAAATATCTGATATAATCAGCTTAAAAACAGTAATTCAGTAAAAAATACCTATTATGCAGTAAAACAACCTACACTATAAAATCAAGACTATGTGTATCAATCACATATCAATCTCTAATCTGATCAATCTCAAATCTAATAAATATCTATTCTAATAAATATCTGAAATAAAAAGCTTAAAAACTGTAATTCAGTAAAACATACCTATTATGCAGTAAAAACAACATCCACTATAAAATCAAGTCTATGTACATCAAATAACATATCAATCTCTATTCTGATCAATCTCAATTTTAACCAATCTCTATTCTAATAAATATCTGATATAATCAGCTTAAAAACAGTAATTCAGTAAAAAATACCTATTATGCAGTAAAACAACCTCCACTATAAAATCAAGCCTATGTGTATCAATCACATATCAATCTCTAATCTGATCAATCTCAAATCTAATAAATATCTATTCTAATAAATATCTGAAACAAAAAGCTTAAAAACTGTAATTCAGTAAAACATACCTATTATGCAGTAAAAACAACATCCACTATAAAATCAAGCCTATGTACATCAAATAACATATCAATCTCTATTATGATCAATCTAAATTTTAACCAATCTCTATTCTAATAAATATCTGATATAATCAGCTTAAAAACAGTAATTCAGTAAAAATACCTATTATGCAGTAAAACAACCTCCACTATAAAATCAAGCCTATGTGTATCAATCACATATCAATCTCTAATCTGATCAATCTCAAATCTAATAAATATCTATTCTAATAAATATCTGAAACAAAAAGCTTAAAAACTGTAATTCAGTAAAACATACCTATTATGCAGTAAAAACAACATCCACTATAAAATCAAGCCTATGTACATCAAATAACATATCAATCTCTATTCTGATCAATCTAAATTTTAACCAATCTCTATTCTAATAAATATCTGATATAATCAGCTTAAAAACAGTAATTCAGTAAAAATACCTATTATGCAGTAAAACAACCTCGACTTAAAATCAAGCCTATGTGCATCAATAACATATCAATCTCTATTATGATCAATCTGAATTCTAATCAATATCTGATATAATCAACCTTAAAAATGTAATTCAGTAAAACATACATATAATGTGGTACGAACTAAAGAGTTTAAAAGTAACTAAACTACAATGCAGCTAATATAAAGAGTATTAAAAAAACGCCATGATAAAAACTTATAAAAAACACCAGAAGATGATGATGATGATGACGACGCAACACTACTGAACGAAGATTCAGTAAACATAATGAATCAATAACCAGTGGTTAGAGATACGGTGGTTACAGTTACGGTGATGACGGAAGTTGGTTACGGTGGTTGGTGACGGTGGTTCTCGACGATAGTTCCGATTGGTGGTTATTGGTGGTTAGGGTTTATCAGTTTAAGATAAACCGAAGAAGAAGAAGAACTAAAAAAATTAAATGAAAAAGAACTATATATAGTTTCGGTAAAAATTGAAAAAATGCCCCTGAAGTTTCTAAAATTACAAAAGTACACCATTTTTTTTTTTAAAAAGAGGGGGACACATGGCAGCATGTGGTTCCACCTCATTTATTTTATTTTAAATTTTGTTTTATTTTACCCCACTCCTATATATATATATATATATATATATATATATATATATATATATATATATATATATATATATATATATATATATATATATATATATATATATATATATATATATATATATATATATATATATATATATATATATATATATATATATATATATATATATATATATATATATATATATATATATATATATATATATATATATATATATATATATATATATATATATATATATATATATATATATATATATATATATATATATATATATATATATATATATATATATATATATATATATATATATATATATATATATATATATATATATATATATATATATATATATATATATATATATATATATATGTATATATGTATATATATATATATATATATATATATATATATATATATATATATATATATATATATAATACAAGAACACCATCTTACTTCTGTCCTAAACGTGGTCAAAATCTCAATAAGCATCATCGTTCACAGTTAAAAAAAAATATATTACATGGCACGTGTTCTCCATGGTCGGACTTCATTGGACAATGTCGTCTCAAGTTCTCACAACTTACGATCACACGACTAGATCACCTACAACATAAGTACATAAAAGGAAATGGTTTAGCACAGAAACATCAACTATGTCTATCTGTCATTTAACCATCGATGATCAAAGAAAATCGAGTCAAGCAAAGAGGATTCCTTACTTTGAATAAAAGAAGGTGACAAATGGAATTGTCTTCCAACTACCGATGCACAGTTGGTAAACTTCAACAATTTATCATGTGTCGTTGTCATATCAAAAGAACAAGAAAAGAAGCAAATAAAATACGATACATTCGATGTAGGAGAAGTCTTCGTCATTTCCCTCAGAGTTACTCAATCTCGGATTTCCTCTACTTCGGAAGTCTTCTATTTTTGTTAAACTTTCTTCTCAGTGTTGGCATGAGCTCCTTTGGTATTTCGTCAAAATCCTAGTGACTCCGATGGAATTCACACGTTACAAACAACACATAAAAAACATCTTTCCAAAATTACTCGGTCACGGTGGCTTACTTAAGTCAACGCCAAACAAAAAGAAAAGATTTCAAGAAACACAAGAAAATTCAAAAATTTTCTTTAAAAAGCAAAGAGAATACCATTACTTGCATAAGGATCCACCATTTTTAAAAGCGTTCTCATCCAAGCATTTATCAAAAACACTACCGGTTTTAGAGATGACCAATTAATTTGACACTACATTGCCCTTCCTAAACTATGCATAATTAGCTAGATCATGCATACTTGAGGACCAAGCAACGACAATCAACAAAACAGGACTCTTCTCGAATTATGCATAGTTAGCTAAGCTGTGCATAATTGAGGATCGAGTGACGACACAAACATTATTATTACACACCAAATATGACTATGAAAGTTTTCGACCTGTACTTCCAAATAATTAAATCATTTGAAATGGAATCTGAAATGGGAAAATATTGTTACTATCGTTTTAAGAAACACATCAAACATTTTTCGTCCACTTTGGAAACATACTTTTGCTTTGCCTTTTTATGAGAAAATAAATAAATTAATAAACAAATAAATCGACACCATTCGCATTTGGTTGAACGAACCATTTGACACACTCATACATATTTTCAAAATAGACTATTCACAAAATAACGGTAAGGTGGTTCATGATTAAAGATCATTGCAAGCACAACAAGTAATAAAATCAAAAATCAATGAGATCGAACGAAGTAAACGAGCAATGCATTTGCCAACTGAAATTAACTACATTAGAAATGAAAATACTTCGAATATATGACAAGAGTTTCGAGAAAACAACAACAATCTAAAAACACATGGAGTAAAAATCGAACATCAACACAAGCGTCAACAATAGGACAACGATCATAATTCCCATCGTCTCGAGTTGCACACACATTCCACCAATGGCATACGGGGAGAGGAGAAGAATCACCTAGTCGAATAGAAACAATTTCACCAGGAAGATCGAGTTCTTTCACCTCTATAATTCGGTAAAGCGGCTTCGCCTTCTCGCTTTTGTTCAATATAAATAAATAACCACTTTAATGAAGATTTATAGCATTATTCAAGTAAATACAGAATTTTAGGTTCCATTAACCGTAAGAAGAAAAGTTACGGCGTCCATGAACATGACAAAAATACACCGGGTGACATACCCTCATTATCAAGTACTAGCGAAGTAGCTATCCAAAAATAGATATAATAATAAAGGGGTTCATACGATAGACAATATTAAAATAAACAATCACATGACTACTCAACTTTAGATATAGACTTGCAAAATCAAAGAAGTGATGTTGTACGATCGAATCATCGTGACTCAAAATATTACGCCTTAAGAAAATAATACAAGTATGCGTGTGTTGGTTGCTCCATTTTCATTTGCTAATTAGTGTTACCATGTACCTTGTAAAACCGAATATTTGCAAAATTTTAATTTGGGTTACACCATTGAAGAATTTATACTTTTCATTTTTCCACTTACAAGGTTTTTATTTCTGGGAAAATTACAATCTCAAGAGAAAATTACTAACATTAGTAAATGCGGTGACTCGGTTATCATAATCGATAAAATCATTAAGTTTGAAAGTCTCAATACTTGTGTTAAAATATCATTAATGTTCATATCTTAAGTACCAAAAACGTTCATAGTAAGAATTTTCAAAGTTTCATATTATTATTATTACGACTTGTCTTATCACGTATATACAAATATCCAACACGGCTCAAACTAGTCCAATTAACTCTTAAAAATCAACCTTGACTTTTTATTATACATATGTTTTCCTTAAAACTGATTTGTTAAATCACATTCGCGCAATTCGACTCAGATGCTAAAGAGGTTTCACGTAGTTTTATCTCAGATAATTTACTGATTTTAGTCGACACTTGAATCTCGATGATACTAATAAAATAATAAATAATTAAGATGCTTATTTCAATAATTCTAAAATGTAGAAAATTCAACTTTTAATCCTTAGCCCATTATCAAACGATTTTTAACATTAACACATCTCGCAGCGGAATAAAACGAAAGATTTTTCAAACGATTTTAAACAAGCATCATCAAATTATGCACAGTGATTCTCTATAACGACAATTAAACAAACAAATGATTTCAAATGACGTTCCATCAATATTTAAAAATTTATTTCAAGCATTATGATTTCTCACTTTAAGGTGTACATTCCGATTTTATTCCAGTTTATTTACTACAACAAGTGACGAGTTCTAGTTTATACCAATGCATATAACATGACCTTATGTTTAAAATAAAACCAATTTTACAAAGTCTCTAGCTCCAAAATACGTGGCCAGTTCTTCTACTCATGTTTTATATTACCAAATACGCTAAAAGTTTTCTACATTGACTCAAAAATTAATTCATATCAAATCCAAAGCTGCATATGCTCAATAGTCATATCGAAAATTTTATTATAACCTCAAATTAAATTAAACAAATTCTAAACAAATCCATCACAAGCTTTTAGTATCAAATTATTAATATATGAAAACAAGGGTTTTACGAGTAATAATAATTACTTATCATGATCTACCAACCAAAGTTAAAAGAAATTATAGCATGCAAAGTTGATATACTGTGCATGTTGCCAAGACCTTCTGGCTTAGGATTGGGATTGGTTGGTTGGGTATAACACCCCCACAAATGCTATGCGCAGCGGAACTACAGCATTTGGGTGCTAGGCAGTTATCATCACACACAACCTATTTCGAACGACTCAAAGAGACGTAGGAATTTAAACATAAAGTAAAGATTGTTTAAAAACATCAAAGTCTACTGTTTTCCGAACCCCAAAAATAATACAAAACAGAGTTGCGTTTAGGTCCCCACTGAATCTCAACCCAAAAGTACATTACTTGTTTCACCTGACATAATATAAAAATTTTAAGTGATAAAAAGGGAGGAAAAACAAAGTAGACCGCCAAGCCACAACAACTTCCATCCTCGCATGCTCCCCTGCTATCAATCTTGGTTACCTGAAACACATGCTTAAAATCGTCAACACAAAAGTTGAGCGAATCTATAGGTTTATCAAATCATAGGTTGAACATAAGTATTAAAACCAATCATGACCATTCAATAGCATTGTCGTAATCACAATCTATTATTCAAGGATATTATCTTTAGCAATAGCTAATAATTGTGTTTAAGCTCGTGACACTAATCCGTTAACTCAATCACCCGCGTACATAGACCGGCATGATTTAAGTGAAACCAGTGCCCCTTCTAAAGGCATTAGTTGTAATTATACCTTATTTCTTATCACAAGTTATCCGTCCGCAGAGGGTACTCAACGTACTAGCTCTCGTCTCGGATAGGGTCGTCAACCCCATAGTACTATCAATTATATAAGCGGCTATCTCCAACCCACACAAGGGCAAGACAATAGTTAAATGTTCACGAATTTAGGGAGTTTTACAACTAGGTACTCAACACAATTCAAGACAACATTCGGGTCCAACAATCATTCATGACTTATGTTCATTTTCATTTAAATTAGCATGTATCCCCCTCGCGGGTAAAAACATTTGAAATAAGTAAAGAGCGAGGCTATAGACTCACCTGGCGTAGTAGTAGTAGTTCTAGCGAAGACGTAACGAGAAATGTCACCGACGACGTGGATGCCCGGGAAAATCTAACACTTGACCTAAAATCAAGGTACGAAAACCAAATCAACACTCCGTGTACATTATTGTACTAAACACACGCATATGCAAACACACTTAATGTTTATGAAAACTCACGCCAAAATTCAACAAGTAGTTGTTACTAGACTTATATCATTTATCTACGTATTTAAGTGATTCTCATTTTATAAATTTGCCGGTACTTACCAAAAGTACGGGCTTTTTTCTACGACTTAAGCACTTGTATAAAATTCAAGAAAATTTACAAAAATACCTCATGACCTGTATAAAACTCATATTTATTCCCATAAAAATTTTTCACTTCTATGACTCGTTACACATCACATTTCTAAACATACACTTTTAGGACTGATTTTGCACGTTGACCATGTTGGACTTGGTTGACCCATTTAAAATACACCATTGACCAATCCGACACCTAAGTCTAAAAATAGACTCACAAATGCAGGTTTGAAACCAAAATTTAACTTTAAATCATTTACCAAACTCTATCTATGGTCCCCGGGATTTGACCCAAAACCAAACACAAATTCGGATTGTGTTGGTTCTCATCTCCCGGTACACGTATTTTCAAAATAACATAACTTTTGACTCGTTTGGAGTCGTAAGCTCTACTTTATACCGAAACGAAGCTAAGACAAAGCTATACAACTACATCCTATGTTCATGACCTGTTTTCAAAATTAAACCCACGAAAATAAGCCCTAAACAGTCTGGTCTAAAATCACCCTTCCAAAATCATTTCAAAACTTGTTTCCAATCCATTCTAACGACACCTAGCCCTAACTTAACCACTCATGACCATTACTAAACATCCCAAACATCCTATACTACCAAGAACACCAAATCTTCATGAAAACTCAAATCCTAAATCACACATGCATTTAAATTAAATAAATTAAAAATGACAATAACATTGATGTAAACACATACCCACACAAGGAACAAGATCAAAATCAAAGCCAAAAAAAACCCTCCCTTTGTGCCATGGGGCTGAGAGAACAAAAACACCCAACAAAATTTATTTCCAAGCTTGTTTAAATGATCTCCCTTGTTCCTAAACACGAGATTCAAACATGCATAAAAGATAATTAGATCAAAACCCACTTATAAAAGAAATATAATTTTTGTAAAAATTAAGGATGATGAATGTTTGATTTCAATGGTGGGATTCACTCACAAGGTGATTATAAAGGGTGGTATTTGATTAGTTTCTTAAAAAAATCAAGTTTGGTGGTGGTGGATGGTGGTTTTTGGTGGTGGTAGGCGGCGGCTAGAAAAAGAGAGAGGTAGGGTTTTAATTTTTTTTTTATGGTGAAATGAAAGTGTGTGTGTAAGAAAAATGATTTTAGTATGAGTGGGAGGGTAGTTTTTGTAACATTAGCTATCTTTTGGCCTTTATAATTAAAACATGACTTAAAGAGCGGGATTTTTGCTAGTTGACGGGTTTTGAATATTTGCGGGAGTAGAGTTTCTAAAATTAGTTTCCAAAGATTAAAACGCACACAAAACGAATATACACATGGTTCCGACTCGACTTAACACGTAATAAAAATAAAGTCTCGAAAAGCTCAAATATCGATCAATCGATAACAAAAGATAAATTTTGGGCATCCGTCGGTATCGTAGTCGTCATCGGTTCTTCTTAAATCGTCAAATGTTAAAATTAAGGCCTCGATCATTAGTTTCAAATTAAACCGTCAAATATATATTAAACGAAATTTCTTAAAATTTTCAAAAATATTCGTAAAATAGGATTAAGTATATGACGTTGGGCTCAGGATATCACATCCTCAAGTGAGTCGCAACTTAAGAGGGCTGCTCATACTGAACAGCTCTTGAGACAATAACTTAGCATCATACGGCACTTTCACGGGTATCACATTGGGAGACTTGGTGTAAATTTTAATTGGGCTTGCCTAGGAAGTTACAAAGAGTTTATAGGAGATTTCTTCACTGTTAAGAATTTTGGTTAGCAAGGGACACTTGAGGACAATTATGTCTATCTTGCTTATGCAAGTGTACATGATTGGACAGTGCTTGCCAACCATCAGTCATTTTCAGAATAAGAGTTATCTTCATTAGGGTAAACTTCTTTGTTAAGGTCATTTTATTTTTTATTCATTTTTATTTTTGGCCGCTGACATAGTTTACTTCCAACGCTGATAAGACCAATTTCAACGCTGACATGGCAAAATTTCAACGCTGACAAAATATAGCCGTTACACGCTGATATTTAATTTTTGACCGTTGACAAACACTGGATCCTACCCAGTTGTTATTTTTGACGAAAATTTGGGTCGAAATTTTAGAGAGTTGGTATCTTTTAATTAATGAAAGAGATAAGTTATATATTTTCACGATTGTGATCATTACTTTTTGAATATAACCACCTTCTTTTTCAACCAATCGTGTGCTTTTACCACTCCTATAAAAACGACTCACTTGTTGAAACAGGGTAACTACTATTTTTGTCTTCTAAATTCTCAAACCTTCCAATCTCCATTGTTAACCATCTTAAGTTTTCACAAATCATTCAAATGACACCAAAGTTTAACCTGCTAGTGTAGAATTGGGGTTTAGAAGTCAACATAATATGGTGGCTTATTTGGTTGAAGATAATGTTTTGCACCCACAATACACAGAGATGATTGGGTATTTGATGGCGTCTCCTTTAAGGTATGCTCTTTCTCATACTCCACTTGTTCATGGGGCTAGATGGGTAGTTACTGAGGCTTTAGTTCGTCAAGCTTTACATCTTGACGATGTTGATGGTATAACTACCCTTCCCTTAGCAGAGCTAGAGTTAGGGGCTTCGAGGCTTGGGATATGGTTGCCCCCAGTTAGGCATATAAAAAAATATTCTAAACAACAATTTCCCTCAACCTGGAAGTACCTGATACATGTCATCCTACAATGTTTGAGTCCCAAATGCTCATATTTCAATGAAATCAACCGATCAATCTGTTGTGCTCTTGTTTGCCTTGCAAATGGGCAAAAATATAATTTTTCTAAACTGATTTTTGATGGCATGTGTCACAAAAAGGGTAACAAGATGACTCTTGCTTACCCAAGGTTTTTACAAATGGTTTTTGATGCACAACAATATTGCCGTATGGATCATGACCACTTTTATGAGGTCCCTACTCAAAAGAAAACTATTTTTGGTAAGATGAACACCCCTCATTTTAGAGACCTTCCACTCACCCCAACCATGCTAGTTGTCATTCAGGAAGCTGCAAACCCTGAACTACAACCAGACCCTATCCCAGAACAACCTCCATCACCACAACACATGAACATTGATCCTCAACCCTCAAGTGTTGACGTTCCAAATGTTGGCGCTGACACAACCAACCCTGACGCTGACACCATTGCCCCTCACACCCAAAATGACCCACATTTCACTTGTTCATCTGAACAACCAGACTATAGGTTTGAGAAGCGCCAAAGGACTAATGGAGTGTTCTCCTCTAGTGGTCCTAGCCATGTAGCAGAGGGAACCACCACCACAAGTGTGGTTGGTGACATGGGTGGGGTTGGGACTATTGGCACTAGCTTAGAAGTAAGTCAAGACAGTCCCAACATCATTAATACCACACCCATGCCCAATGAGTCTCTCTTGGGGGGTCAAATCCCCATGATAGAGGAGGGCAACATGGAACTTTTATCAGCTTTGGAATTGACGGCGATCTGCATATGCTTGCAAAAGCAAAATGCAGATCTTGTACAGATTGTTACAGCTCAAGGCCTTGAACTCACTTTGTTGAGGGAGAGGTTGGTTACTATGGAGACAACTCATTCTAGGGGGAGGCAGTTTAGAGTCCTCTTTTCAGGGGAGGATTCTTACAAATGGGAGGATGAAGCTACAGAGCCTATAAATTTGAGTGACAAGGGCTCACAAGAGGGTCTTTCTTTTGGAAACAAGGATGTGGAGATAGCTGAAGTTCTAACAGGTTTGAAGGAGAAGCCAGGTTTTGATGTTTTTTTGTTTACTCCTAGGTAGTTGTCTTTTGTAGAAATGATGAGGTAGGTTACAAAGTCAGCCACTGACACTCAGACTTTGAACGCTGACATGAACAAATCAGACGCTGACAGACTTGCAGGTATAGCTGGTGTATCCCAACCATTAGCTATTATCAAGGATGTTTCTACACAGGCACCATCAACAACTTTACCAACTATTGGAGCATTGGAAAAGGGTAAAGGAGTTATGGTAGAAGGACATGTACCTAAGGATGCTGCTCAGGTACAATTTGATTCTGTTTTGGCTGCACAACTTCAAGAGCAAGAAGGAATAAAGGATGCTAAGACTGCTATTGAGTCATAAACTGTGACTTCTTCAGAATCTGAAGATGAGGGCTCTAGTTCTAGTGTAATGATACTTGACGAGCCAGAAAGGTTAGAGTATGGGGAGGATGAGTTGGCTAGGGAGAAGCTTAGGGAGTTGAAGTTGCAGTTTGATCTTGACATGCCCAAGATTGCTAAGCTCTATTTTAGGTATGAAGAGCAAGTCTTAAATGATCCAGATACTTCCTTGTCAGAAAAGATTTGGTGTTTAGAATGATTGTTGAGGCTGTAGAAGGATATTAAGGTATTTGAGCAAAATAGAGCTTGCAACATTCTACAACAGAATAAGACAACAAGGAGAGAGTTGTGTTACATGATGCTAAGGTGTCATCATACTGGGTGGACCTACACAAAGCTTAAAAATTTCAAGTTTGATCATTTGGAGTCTTTAGCTTACCCAATCTGGGATTTTGTATGTAAAGACAAGACTTTTGGGTTACTCTCCAAGGAAAGGCAAGAAGAAATGGAGGAACAGATGAAGATAAAGAAGGAATCTATGGTCCCAAGGCCAGTGAAGAAGGGAATGAAGATTGGATTTCCAGAACTTGATCATTTAAATCCAAGTGAAGCTGTGATAAGGAAGACTATGAAGCTCTCACCATTGGAAGCTTTAGATCTTGCAGAGGTGGTACCGTTGGACTTCAGAAACCCCATAGTCAAGTATGAGGAAGATGCAAGTGGTTTCTGGGTGGTCACCAGAGCTGGTGACAAGGTCCACACAATCACTTCTTTGATTTCTTTGTTTGCAAGTATGGATAGAGAGGATTTGGTAGCTTTATGGGATTTGATGAAAGCTAAGTATGAAGCTGAAGAGCCTTCTTTAATAAATGGAATAAAGATCTGGACCACATTCAAGAGAATGATTTTTATAAATGAAGCTGATCCAATTTGGTTGGATTTGGATGACCTCAGTGGTTTGAAGTGGTGTTTGTTTTCAGCTGCTGGTGTATACTATCTTAAAACTTCAAAGTTTGCAGAATATCTTTTGGTTGATGGTAAATATCCTCTATCTCAAGATGTTTTAAAGATGATGGTATCCACAAAGTTAGAGGTTGACTATACCAGTGATGTTAGTAAGGATTTTGTTAGATTTATTTATTCTCAAATTTATAATTAGTTTGTATTTGTAAGAATCCTCCTTGTATTTAGTTTTTATTCAAGAAACTTGATTACTAGAGTAGATATCAAGTTTAGGGGGGGATTGTTGGGAATAAAATTAACTAAGTCACTGGGACGCTGACAAGAAGAACTTGAACACTGACAAGAGTAAAAGAGGCGCTGACAGGTGAACTTTGACAAAGGATAATCGAGCACTGACAAAGAGGAGTTCAACCACTAATGGAATACTTAGTCTACACGTTTTGTAATTCTAGTAGATATATGTTCAATATTTTACTTTCTATGTTTATCTTTGATTGAGGTAAAAATACGCTTTTAGTAAAAAGACGTATTATAGGCAAGTATTAATCGACACGATTTAGGAAAACCGTGAAGACGAAAAGTCCAAGTTCGTTCTCGAAGGAGGTGTAGTAGTTGTGTGCCAATAATATAAAATCAAGTTTGGATTAGTGTCGTTTTTGGGTTAATAGAGAGAAAATTAAAAGACGAGCTACACTGCGATTAAATAACGACGAATGACGTAAAACGCGAACGTAAACGCGACGAAATTAAAAATTAAAGCTAAAAATTAATTAAAATTTAAAACTAAGTCTAAAATAATATAATTAAGAATAAAAATTCAATAAATAAATTTTAAAACCTTTTATTAATTAAATATTCAATTTTAAATGCTAATTAAAACCCTAAAATTACATATAATTAAAAAAAGCCCAAAATATTGTTTTATCAAACAAATATCTTAATTATATTATTTAAACACTAAAAAGTATTTTTCCTAATTTTTAAAATTAGTTTTCTATTTATTAATGCTAAAAACAATTTTTAAACTAAATAATTAAAAATAATAAAATAATGCTAAAATTAATTTAACTTATTGAAAAAAATCCTACATTATATTACAGAATAGTAGAAAAATGAAAAAGTTGAAAAAGGTAATTCTTTTCACTAAAAGACAAAACAGTTTATATTAAAACCTATTTAAACTAAAATTAAATCCAAAAAATAGTTAAAAAGAGTGAACAGTGAAACTTTTTATACTAAAAATCTTAAAATATTTTTTTGAAACTAAGAAAATTTGAAAATCTTAAAAATATTACTTTTTTGCACTAAAAGACAAAAACAAATTAATTAAAACTAATTTAAATTGAATTAAATCTAAAAAAATAACAAATGAACAGTGATATAAAAATAAACTTAATGAAAAATTATAAAATAAATAAACAAAATAAGGAAAAATAAAAGTACTCAAAAATGGTGAAAATATTACACTAAAGACAAAAAACCAAAGAACTGAAAGTGACACCTCAAAAGGTTTTGTCCTTTAGCAGGGCAGTGGCAAGGTTTGCACTAGCAGTGGGAATTTTTACCCACTAATCTAACACAGAAAATGAAGTATGGGCACGTTTTGGGTTGATTCTTGCTTGTTACTTGGTTATATTGTGGAACAAAGGCACCCCCACACTCATGGAAGTGTGGGAAGTCAAGTTTAATAGGAAAAAGCACAAGTTTCAACACAGAATCACACCAAAATCATGCAAAAGCAGTTACTGTATGGGTCTGAGCATGTATAGCTGGTCTGTTTGACCACTAGGGTGAGTTTTGGTTGTCCAAAACTCACTCAAGTCACACCCAAACCATAATAAACAAGTTCTAAACCTTAGCTAACAACTAACACTAACAGATTATCAGATTTGAAAACACAAGTACACTAAAACAAACCAAATAAGGCCTACTGAGTATTTAGACAGGTTTTAACCAAATTTTGATCATACAAACTTGTTTAATAACCTATCAAACTTAAAGCCAAGTATTAATAAACACTAACATTGACTATATGAGTATGTTAAGACTGATTTTAGGTCAACTAGTTATCAAACACTTAACCTAATATGCAGACCCAAACACCCCTTTATCTATTGATAATCAAAAATTTTCAAACAACTTGCCAACAAAAACATTCAAATCTGATTTTTACCAACTAAACATGCATCTAAAGCATCAATAAACATGAACAAAGCATAAAAACAAGCATCCAAGCAATCAATCACATATAGCTTAAAAACTCAAATTCAAATAGGGGAGTTCAAACACTAACCAGACTTGACCATTTCAGGTCAAGTGGCTAGGTGATGCCACCAGCCATGTCTTCATTGGTTTATGAGCTTATGGGATATAAAGATTGCTGAATTTAGAGAGATGTTGGTGAGTGGATTCTTGAAATCCACCACCCAATATATCTTCAAAAAATATTGTAGAAAAATGAAGGGAGGATATTTCTTGTTTATCCTACACATACACAACAAATCAAGAAACTTCAAGTACCCACGAACTTGATGAAAGCTTGGTGTCAACAAGCTTTCATAAGCCGTTGGTACAGTAAGGTTACAAAAGACACAAAAAATCGAAACTTGGAAAACACCAACCTTTTTTTGAACCAAATGAAAGTAACAAACTGAAAGTAACCTTGAATTATACTAGCTTTGCACAACTTGATTTGTCAAATCCGTTGTGCAAAGATCCTATAACAAAAGGGATCTCAAAACTATTTGCAAATTTCTTGAACAAATACCTTGAACCAAAAGACTAGTTGATAACCTAAAAAGAAAATTTGACTTAAATTAAAATGCAGAAAGTGAGGAACTCAGCTTGCAATATGAATTTTAAACACTTTAAATATTCATTATAAAAAAATATTACAAAACTAGAACAAGAAAGAATGGTTCACAGGCGAACCATTATATACAAGGCTATAGAATCCTCTAGAAGACTAAAAATAATAAACCCTAATCAAGTGAATATCCATCTTTGCCCTTGTGAAGTCTTGTTTGAATAATCCTGGTCAAATGCAACATGTGATCTATATCCTTGGGAAAGTGATGTGCAAGCTGTTGGGATGATCATAGGCGTTTATTAAGCCTTTCTGTAGGATATTGTAAATTTTGCTTATGTTTAGAGAGAGAAAGAGATAGAAAGATAGATGATTTCACACACACTTTAGAGAGAGAAAGTGATTAACTGTGTGTAAAAATAAAATGAAACCACACCCTCTCCATCTAAGGAGAGGGTTTATATACCCAAGCCCATGAGATGGGCTTGGGCTTACATTGTGCCGCCGGCCTACACATGTTGTAGGCTTGGCTTGGCATTGTTTGTTGTATATTAAGTTAACTAAAATACGAGCTACTACTTATACTATTGTTGGAGTGACCGATCCTTTCTAATACGTAAAACGTATTTCCAACAATCTCCCCCTAAGGGAGGTCACTCCAAAAAAGGGCGTTACCCAAGTTACAATAATAAAATAAACCTAGCATACTATGCTTGTCTTGAGCTCGTAGTCTTCGTCTTTCTTTTCTTTTTCTTTTCTGGTGAACATGCTGATGTGATCTTTGATATCAATCTTTAGCATTAATCTCTTGCCTTGATCTTGTGCATCCATCACTTGTGATATCCGCCTCCTCGTGACTTCATGTCCCACATACTTATACTTTCGTAATTCTTGAAAGCTTCAGAGTTTGATACATCGGAAGACTTGACTTTTAGGCTTTCTAGAGATAAATTAAGTATTAAGTGCATAAAGTATAAGCATGCGGGGACGACTTCTTCTCAGATTCCGCACGCCACCGTCTTCAAATGCCGCAACATAAGTAGACACGAACGAAGTGGCTTTGAACATTTCATTCTAATTCGGTAGCATTTTACCTCCGGTCGGTGAAGACCGTCGGACGATATAAAATATCGTACTTGTGGCAGGTAGATTTAATTAAAAATCTCCTTGACAAGATTTCGCGGGTAAACCCGTTCTCTTTACTCGACCGTCCAAAGCTGACTACGAACGTAAAGAGTGAATCATTTGGATAAAATTATCCGCATGATTGAAGCCGTCAATTCTGATTCCTGGAACAAGTTTGATTCATTAAACAATCGCACCATTGTTGCTTTCCAGTTGTCACGAGCTCGATTCTTATAGAATCTTGCAAGTTACCTACCAAGTGCTGTTTGATGTTAACACTAGAAGGATTTCCACTCATTACTGTGAACACTATGATGTCACTCTGAGTGTTCTGGCAAGATCACTAAGATATTGCGTAGAGGCCTGGAACGTGTTTAAATTCAATTAAGAATTAAACAACTATTGCTTTCCAGTTATCACAAGTTTGATTCATAAAGAATCGCAAAAGTTACCTACCATGAGCTTTTGAATGTTCGCTCAAGAAGGATTTCCATCTTCATTGTAAATACTTTCGCATTACTCATGTTCAGGCAAGATCATGAAGATTTTGCGTAGGACTCTTAAGATCTTTCTTACTTTTCACAGTGTGTGAAGAAGCAAGGAATTATGAAAGTATGTCCTAATGAGATATTTGATGATCTCAAATGGCTCTAGACTCGATCGTGCATTTTGGATTTTAGTGATCGAAGGCTGGAGAGGAGTGCCACCATTTCAATACCAATTTACTCGGAGTGAATAAATCGATAGATAATGCGTTGTCTCCGTGTGATTAAAACAAATACCTTTTGAGAGATATCTGAGTTAGTTGGGATGGGTTGTGCATTGCATCACTGGGTCCATGATGTCTATCTTCAATATCGAGCATCATTAAAATGATCTCAATAGCATATGTGTTGACCCGGTTTCTGCCTAAGGTTGTAAGGAGGGCTTCTTTCTTTAGACCCTTTATCTTTACAATTCTTTTTCATTCTTCAACCCCTTCAATGCTTACGAATACGTCATAACTAGCACCTTGTTATGATTGTTCCAGTGCTAACATAAGTACTTGGTCGGCATTCAGCTACGTTCACAATCTTTCCCCATCTTTCTTAAGGACTAGTATTTCTAGATATGGAATGTCCTTGGGAAGATTCCTCCGGTTCTAGAAGAATCATTGGACTTAACCTATCTTACCATCTTTATGTCACCACAATCTTTATCGTCGTGAAATAAATGGGTTTGGGGTTAGTATATGTCACCATGAAATCCAATTTGATATAGCAAATCCATTTTGCTCCCCCTTAAAGTATGCCACGATATTCGAAAACATTTCGCATATGTCGAGATGAGCCATGACGTTAAGTCAAACCATTTGTGATAATTTCCCATATTAAATCACATTTTCTCCCCCATATTAAAAATATTAACCCAATCGATTTTTTTAATATCAATTGATTTAATGAAGTTTTAACAAAGGTTTTGGGAAGAAAAATGCAAGTCCGTTTTATCTTCATGAGACCAATTTGTGATAAATGATACCGATTTGTAACATGATCACATATTCACCATATAAGAATGAATTGACAAGGTTGGACCTGATTGATGAGAACATCATATGATAAGATCAAATGGTTCTTGTATGCAAATGTTGGTCGCCTCGTCACGTCTAAAGTCATCTCTTGACACCACATGTACGATTGGTATTTTTGTCTTGACACCAGTTTGTGAACTTGGCACTTTCGGCATCGAAGATTCTGAATGCTTGACAATTGCTCCCCCTCAATTGTTGACTTGTGTTCTATTGAAAGAGTTGTAGTCGCTGTTTTAGTAGTCGTATCGTCGAGTATGTAGGTACCAATTGTAGATAGATATGGTTGTAGAGATGATAGCTTCATAAAAACAAGATTTCTCTTGTTTTAACAAATAAATACACTGACACGTACATAAATTTGTGTTGGACCAAGTTATAAAGTAAAATTGATCCCTTACAAGGTTTTAAAGTAAACCTTGCCCGAGAAAATTAATTCCCGTTGTTGAGCCAAAGCTTTCATAAGAAATACTTGACTTTAATATGAAAAACGGGTTGCAGTCTGAAATAACTACAAGCCATATGGGCATGTTTTATGAAATATTTACAACTTTTGTACGAACTCTATTTATGGTGCCGTGTCAATATTAATCAACATTTCTAAGGCCGTAAATATTATCGTACCAAAAGATATGCCTTTGAAAAATAAAGTAAAAACATTTTTGGATTTTTCTAAATTTTTCAATTTTTTATGGTTTTTATATGGTTTTATATTTTTGTATTTTGCTTTTGTGGATAAAAATATAAGCAATATATACGAATGATCACCAAGGATACGGAGAATAGTTTACCACCACTATTCTTTCGCTTCATCTTCCAGTTCCTTTAGAGTCTTAGGCGAGAATGCTCTCAATCCTAGCTTGTCGGCCAAAAATTCCATTCGAGCGCGATCTAAAGCCTTCGTGAAAATATCCGCGAATTGATAATCAGATCGGACAAAGTAAAGCTCTATTACTCCATTTTACACTTGCTCCTTGATAAAGTGGTAGCGAATGTCAATATGCTTTGACCGGGAGAACTGAACATTGTTGTAGCATAAGGAAATTGCACTCTTGTTGTCACAGTACATCGGAATTTTGTTGAAACCTAGACCATAGTCGGTTAATTGCGATCTCATCCAAAGAATTTGAGCACAGCAACCGGACATAGCTATGTATTCTGCTTCCGTACTTGAAATTGCAGCGCTTTTCTGCCTTTTAGATGCCCAACTGATTAGTCGATCTCCTAGTAGTTGCAAAGTTCCACTCGTGCTACGTCGTGTATCTTGACAACCAGCGTGATCCGCATCTGCATATGCCATAAGTGCAATCGAAGAGTCCTTCGAATACCAAAGTCCCCGATTAATGGTTTCTTTAAGATATCGAAAGATCCGTTTCACAGTAGCCAAGTGTAACTCAGTAGGCCGAGTTTGATACCGAGCACACATACATATAGCAAACTGAAGATCAGGTCGACTAGCTGTGATATACAGAAGGGTACCGATCATTCTACGATAAAGTGTCGGATCAACGGCAACTCCATGTGGATCTGCATCAAGCTTAGTTAGTTCCACCATTGGAGTATCCATGGGGTCGCAAGATTCCATCTTATATTTCTTAAGCGATTCTAGGGCATACTTGGATTGATTGATAAAGATGCCTCTAGGACTCTGAGATATCTGAAGCCCTAAGAAGAATGGTACCTTGCCCATCATTGACATCTTAAACTTGGAAGACATGAGTGTCCCAAACTCATCGGATAAGGTTTGGGTCGAGGCTGCAAATATAATATCATCAACATATATTTGTACCATAATCATATCTTTACCTCGTTTCTGAATAAACAACGTGGGATCCACCTTGCCCTTAGCGAAGCCTTGCGTAATGAGGAATTGTGACAATAGATCATACCATGCGCGTGGAGCTTTCTTCAACCCATAGAGAGCCTTCTTAAGCTCGTAGACATGATTAGGGTATTTAGAATTCACAAAACCATCCGGTTGTTGAACATAGACCTCTTCCTTGATTTCACCATTGAGAAATGCCGTCTTCACATCCATCTGATAGACGATCATATTCATGTTCACTGCATAAGCAAGGAATAGTCTAATAGCTTCCAAACAGGCAACAGGTGCAAAGGATTCCGTAAAGTCGATGCCCAATAATTGCTTGTATCCACGAGCTACTAGTCGAGATTTGTTTTTCAATATTCCGCCTAACTCGTCGAGTTTTACCTTGTAAACCCATTTCAAAGTGAGTACCTGCACTTGATCCGGGCATGGGACAAGTTCCCATACTACAAGACGTATAAATTCGTTAAGTTCTTCTTGCATAGCTTCTATCCAACAGGATTGAGTAAAAGCTTCTTACCATGTATTAGGTTCAACTTCAGTGAGAAAAGCATCAAAATGACAAAACATTGCATTTTCTTGTAACTGACTTCGTGTGGATACCGGACGATTAGGGTCACCAATAATAGAATCTATAGGATGATCCTTTGTCCACTTGCTGTCATGTTAACTAATCCGTGGATTAGAGTAAACCGTAGTAGGAGCTTCCTCTGAGGTGGACGACCCGGCTTGATTATGGTTGGGAATTGGTACACCAAAGAATGGAAGTTCACGCATTTGAGCGAATTCCAAATCGTGATCATCACCATCCTCTTCATCATCAATAGGCATGACATGGGTAGTTGGTTTGGGTGTTGGTTGAGAATTACTTGTTCAAGGTATATCTTGACAAATTGTAGGTGCAGACGTATCTGATTGTGCTTCGGTTGCTAGAGGGACAACTTCGGTAACCGGAGCTATTACCTCAGGTTCTATAGCAACAATACCTAGAGGAGTAAATAATTCATCAAAGAACGGTTGAAACAACGTATCCCATTCATTCCTAGAAGGTGGTGTGAATGATGATGAAGTAGGGTTGTTTGGGACAAGACCAGAGCTAATGTTACTGGGTCCCATTTCATGAAGTGAGGGTTCAGAGCTGCTTTGCTAAGAAGCCATAGTTTTCAGCTCATCAAAATCAACATTCATAGTTTCGAGGATCTTACAAGACTTACGGTTGTAGATTCGGTATGCCTTCTTTGTAGGTGCATAACCAATGAAAATACCAATATCAGCCTTGGGTTGAAGTTTTCCCAAATTGTTACCAACATTATTTGGATAACAGAGAGAACCAAATACATGAAGATATGATAAATCTGGTACTTTTCCATGTAGAAGCTCATAAGGTGTTTTACCATGACGTTTACGAATTAGTGAGCGGTTTTGGGTGTACACTGCGGTAGATACTCCTTCTGCCCATAAAATAATGGAGCCTTTGCATAAATTAACATCGTGCGAGCAGCTTCCATAAGTGTGCGATTTCACCTTTCAATGACACTGTTTTGTTGTGGAGTGCGAGCAACGGATGTTTCATGAGATATGCCAACTTCTTCATAATAGTCACGCAAAATTTGATTCACAAATTCGATTCCATTATCTGTACGAATGCGTCAGACAGTAGTGTTGAGACGCACTTGAATCATCTTGAGAAATCCGATGATGAATTTAGGTGCCTCATTTTTTGTTGTAAGAAATTTCACCCATGTAAACCGAGAGTAATCATCGATAATTACGAGCATGTACTTTTTGCCACTAAGACTTTCAACACGCATTGGCTCACAAAGATCCATTTGCAAAAAATAAAGTTTCTCTTGGTTGGTGTCTTCAGTCTTGGGTTTGTATGATTTCTTAGTGCTTTTCCTCATTGTACACGCGGAACACAAATGATCCTTGTGAAATGAAAGTTTAGGAAGACCACGAACAAGTTCGTTTTTGGCCAAATGATTAATAGCGTCAAAGTTAAGATGAGATAACCGTCGATGCCATAACCATGACTTAGTCTTCGATGCTTTGGAGAGAAGACATACGGGAGAAGCAGCCATCATGTCTTGTAGAGACAAAGTATAAAAAATTATTCCCTCGAGTACCTTTTAATAATTCAACCCCTTCCAAATTACGTATGAAGCAGGTATGCTCTCGAAAAGCAACTTCTAGGTTTGCATCACAAAATTGTCCCACAGAAAATAAGTTCTGACCGTGACCTTCCACATAATACACTCTTGAAATTATAACATTCCCAATATGATATTCACCATAACCCATTATCTTTGCAATATGATCATTTCCAAATTGAACCGTACCAAGAAACTTGCTGACGAAATTTCTGAGCTGGGAGTGATCTCCGGTCATATGCTTGGAGCAACCAGAGTCCAAATACCAGAGAACAATTTGGACCACCTATTTTCAGCAACAACAGTAGACAATGCATTGGAAACTATTGGTTTCAGAGTGTTAGCAGATACAAATATAATATTATCAGAATTGCTAACATTTGTGTGGCCCTTAGATTTCCTGCGTTTTCTAATGTGAGTTTTTCCACTAACAGGTTTTATTGTTCCAACTTTCTGAGGTTTTGAACTATTAGCGGGCACTACAGTGGGAGTAGACCTATTTAAAGGGCACTTTGTTCCTACAGTAGTGTCGGCGTTCCTAGTTAAAGGACACGCTTGTGTTTTGGTAGCCTTGGTACTCCTAGTTAAAGGGCACGCTTTCTTCGCGTTAGTGGGAGTGATCCTAGTTAAAGGGCACGTATTTCCTACTAGAGTGAATGTTCTACCAGTGGGGCGCCACAACCAACCAACTTGGGTTAACACTTTCCCAGTTGGTTTCTATTCTAATCTATTTTTTCGGGCATTCATCTCATTCACATGGTCAATAAGGCAAGAATCATGACGACTAGAAAACTTACATTCATTGCAATTCCAACATTTCAAATCAGAATTCACAGTAGGCTTAGAACGTTGCACAACCGTAGAGCCTTTAGGTTTAGCTACATGATTCTTTTTATTCAAAACAGAGATAACATTCCTAGGATGGGCTTCTACTTTCTTCTTCACTTGACTACTAGATGGGGGCAAGATCCTATCATTCTTCTTGTTTCTTTTAAGCTTAGATCTTTGAGCCTTAGTAGTGGTGCTTACTCCTGTAGAAGGCAACACGGGAATATTAGAAGCTGGTTTTGATTTTGCCTTATCTTTAGTGATCAATGTTTGAGATGGTTTAGTCCTAGGGCCCTTATTAAATGGTGTGACGGCTATATGGTTCCTTTTGATTGCACTAGAGGACGATGCTGAGATAGTGGCTACGTTATCCACAACATTCTTACCTTTTAGGGTACGAAGTGTTTCCTTTAACTCAGTCAAAGCCAGATTTTTATCATAAATTTTTTCCCTCAAATCAGATATTTCCACCGACTTTCGATTCAATTGATCAATCAATGATTGATTCTGTGCAGTGGTATTAGCACATGCGAGCTTCACTGAATCGAAGAGTCGTGTATTTTTCTGTTTTAAGTTATCAACTTTGGACAAAATTTTGAAAACTCGATTATCTAGATCAAGTTTAAAATTCTCAACGGCCTCAAGTACGTTCACACAGTTAAGCTCCTTAGATTTCTCTATGTCTATCGGCAAAGATTTAGCAACCTTGTCACTTGGCTGACGCTGTTTTGATTGTAAATTCAATAGAAAATTCTTTTGAAAATTTGAATCATCTATATTTACACCTTCAAATGAAGTTTCAAAGATCTCTTGAATAAATTGTTGCTTGCATTCAAGCGAAATACAATGTTTTTGGATCTCATCTAATTTTTTTGAAAGCGAAGTATAAGAATCTTGAAGATTTAAAAATTCAGCGTCAGATTTGTGACAAGTACTACCTACCACATTTACCACAGATTTAACATTATGCACAATAGAATCATTATCAACACTTTTATTCACACAGACGGAAACAATATCATAAGACGTCACTTGCTTCAGAATCTGATCATTTTGGTGTGAAACTCGTTCTATTTCAAGTAAACTGTTTTCATAAGCATCATCCATTTCATTGAAAACACGTCTAACTTATTCTATTTCCAAAAGAAAATCTTGATCAGTATTACTAAGACAAGCTTTAACATTCTTTACAAACGGAACAATTTCGTCTCGAAACGCAGTTCTCGTCTGCTCAAAATTCCATTCACCTTCCGTTATGGCCGAAGCCGTTGTACGTTCCAAAATGACCTTGTCAAAATTGGCAAAGTATTGGTGCACCGCATTTAAGCTATCTGGCACCTTACTTACCGGTGGAATTAACTTAGTTAAATCCTTTTTGACAAGTGTAGGAGACGTACTAGGAAGGTTTTCCGTTGACAAATTTTGGGGCACAAAAGCTGATAATTGAGCTAATTCCTTTTGTAAGCGAATGCGGGTCTTTTTAGAAAATTGATCTTTATTAAGCTGATCATAATCGATCTTACGGAACTTTGAAAGCATTTTAGAATGAGTTTCTTCCACAAGTGACGGTGTCTCCTCAGTACTACGAACATAAGGTGGTTCTTTCGATTTTCCAATTAGGGTCACATCATAAAGAAAAGGAATATATTCCTGAGCTTGTTTTGCATAACCGAGATTAGGTGGTAAATCTTGAAGATGCTTAAGTTCGAGTTCTTTAAACGATTTAGTTAAAAGATGAACCTTTTCTGTGGAAGCGTATTGTTTTAAAAGCTGTTGTTCCTTGAATTTAAGAAGTTTGGTAGCATTAATTTACGATTCAAACTTTTTAGACTCGAGAGTTTAAAAATCTTTTTTATGTTTCTGAAAATCATGTACAACCGACTCTTTTTCTTTTAATTCATTGGAAATATTAGCTTTTAATGATTCTATTTCATTTAAGTGTTCAATCTTTTCAAAACGAAATTGGTCAAATTCAGAACACGTTATTTTCTCTACTTGAGGGACAATTTCAAAAGCTTTGACCTTTTCTTTATGCAACTCAATCTCAGCTGTTAGGGTGGAATTCGTTTCTACGGATTGTCTGAGAGCCATATGAATGCTGTTCGAGGTTGTCATTTTCATGCCCAACTTGATGTTGGTTATCATCATTACCAAGATTGGTTGTGGTGGGTACCTCACTGACGACATCAGAACCGTAGTGAGAGAGATTAGGAACGAGAGCAGCTTGGGCAGAGTGAATGTCATCACAATCCGAATCATATGCGTCAAGATCATCTGCTTGATACGCTGCATTAGAAGTGGAAACGACTGCAATGCCTTCATTGTCTGCTGCCCCTGGGTCTGCAAGAAATGCTAACTCTTCTGAATCCAAAATCTTTCCCTTAGACTGAGCATCGACCAAATACATCTTCTCACGAAACCACGTTGCATCCCTTCTCCTTTTTGGCTGAGTGCATTCCCTAGCCATATGACCTTGTCCTCTACAATTGTAGCAAGTCACAACCTTTTGTGGACCAATAGGGCTTCCAGTTCCGTTAGCTTGAGAATTCACAACTTATGCATTCACAGTCCTTGTAGGAGGTCCATATGAATTTTCCCTTCCCTGAAAAGGTTGCACCGTCACTTGACCATCTTGAACAGTGGCTTGTTGTCGAGGATTTGAAGAGGTGCGGAGCTGATTGTTTGTTGGTGGAAATCCTCTAGTTGCAACAAGTTTTGATAAGTAGGCAGTGAGATGGTTTAGAACATCAGCTGGCGTATCATTTGGAGTAAAGACCGGTGCTTGGATTGGTGGAATTTTATTGGATTAGAAGGCTTGTGCTGGTTGTGCTTTAATTGGAAAATATCCTTGCTGAGGAGTATAGCCCATTGGAGAAGTGTTGGCTTGTGATGGTGATGTCTGATGTGGTGGTTGCTGTGGAAAGATTGTTGATGAACACTTTGTTGAAATGCTTGTTGTGGCATCATTAGTGGTTGATAAGATGGTTGTTGTGGTTGCTGATAGGTGTGTGGTGGCGGCTGCTGCAAGTATGATGGTTGGTGATAAGTATAAGCCATGTTTTGTTGAGAAGCATACATGGAAAGTGGATCATGAACTTGAGGTGTAGACAAACGAGCCTCGGTCACATGGCATTCATGTTGTTGAAGAAAAGCTTGAAGTTGATCCACATTGGTGTTATGCAAGTCCTTAGCCAATTTAACATTCGTCACGTACTTACACCATTCTGAAGGAAGGGTGTTCAAATACTTGGTGTTTAATTGAAACGTAGGAATTGCCATGCCATAGATATTGAGCTCATTCAACAATAGGGTAAATCTCGAATAGTAGTCATTGAGAGTCTCCCCAGGGACATAGGCAAACTTATCAAAAGTATCATGAAGCTTACACTCTCGTTCTTGTTTAGTTAACGAGGTGCCTTGCATTAGAACACGAATTCTATCCCATAACTCTTTGGCAACTATATGTTTGCTGACGAGTTTGTAGACATCTGGAGGAAGGGGTTAGAGAATGATGTTTGTAGAATACTTATCACATTTGTCTTGAATCTTCATATCTCCAGTCAATTCACCCGTTGTGCGAGGACGAGTAACCGTACCTTTCGTCACTATAACATAATCTAATGGTCCATTGAGCACCGATGCCCAAATGAGATGTCCATTCTCTTTGTTCAACATGTAAAGTTCCATTCGGGAAGTCTAATCCTCGTACATAGATTTCTCCAACATTGGTGGACGATTATCCGTACCCAAGAGGATGGACTTATCCGTAAGAGATGTTGTTAAGTTAAGATTTACAAATGTTGATCGAACAATGAGAGAAAGTAAATGTATTTGTTGTTGTGTGTTAAATCCGAGAAATAATGTTGAAATCCCCTAAGTTATGTTCTCGATAAACCAAAAATTCCAAGTCAAAATTGCACACGATTGTTCGAAATTTTTTAAGGAATAATTTTAAAATCGTCGGAATATTGATCGGAGTACCCTGTCGGAATAGTCTATCGAAATACCCCTGTTGGAATAAACTATCGGAATACCCCTGTCGGAATGAACCTATCGGAATACCCCCTATCGGAATAAACCTATCGGAATACCCTCTATCGGAATACTCCTGTCGGAATACCTTCTATCAGAATACCCCCTATCGGAATAAACCTATCGGAATACCCTCTATCGGAATACTCTTGTCGGAATACCTTCTATCAGAATACCCCCTATCGGAATACTCTCTATCGGAATACCTTCGGAATACCTTCGTCGGAATAATGGTCGGAATGATAAACCCTTTTCCGATGGAAGATGTCGGAATACTTAAACCCTTTTCCGATGGTTTCTGTCGGAATATTTCCCACTTTTCTCGGACAAAACTCAACCAATTCGAGATTTTAAGCCAAAAAATGATCAAAACACCCAAAAATTTTGTGTTTTTAGCCAAAGTAAATATACCAAATCTCTACCACAACTATGTAGACGATTTGTATCAAGAAAAAACCATAAAAAACACAACAAAAATTTTTGGTTCGAATGAAATAGATCAAAATAGGCACAAAAAATCAAGAACACAAACACATAAACAATACAATTATCCCATGGCTCTTGATACCATTTGTAGGATATTGTAAATCTTGCTTATGTTTAGAGAGAGAAAGAGATAGAAAGATAGATGATTTCACACACACTTTAGAGAGAGAAAGCGATTAACTATGAGTAAAAATAAAATGAAACCACACCCTCTCCATCTAAGGAGAGGGTTTATATACCCAAGCCCATGAGATGGGCTTGGGCTTACATTGGGCCGCCGGCCTACACATGTTGTAGGCTTGGCTTGGCCTTGTTTGTTGAATATTAAGTTAACTAAATTACGAGCTACTACTCATACTATTGTTGGAGTGACCGATCTTTTCTAATACGTAAAACGTATTTCTAACACTTTGGGACCAATGAAAAGGATCCATCCGTTTATCTTGTCCCCTATTGATTTTTGGGACGAAAGTGATGGGCAGGGGACCTCTCATGTGGGGTCATCCGGGTAGTGGTGAGTTTTTTAGGGTGTGGGTTTGGTTTAGGGGATGGGGAATTAGGATTCTGGAAGCTTGGGGCCAAAACCCCTTTGTTTTTAAGCAGATTGATCCTGGTAAGTATTAGGGTTTATGGGGTGGTTTTAATCTGGTTTGGGAGTAGAATTAGTGTTTCCCTCCACTGATTAATATTAGTTTATTAAGTTTAAAAAAATCTGTTAGCTTTTATTAATACAGTTAGTGGGAAGTGACGTGTTTAGAGAGGGTGAGGTGGAGAGATATGAGTGGCTGGTGGGGGTGACGTGGGAGAATGATTGGGTGTGGTGAGTTTGCATGTTTGACCCTTTTAGTCCCTGGTCTCCTTTATTGTTGTCATAACAATTCAAACAACCAAATACTTCAAATCCTTTGTTAATAAAGTCTTCTTTTTTAAACTTTTGCCACAAAAAGTTTTATAAAGTTATCACAATGACTTTTAATGCAATTTGACCAATCTTCAAGGGCATATCTTGTACATTCTTGAAATATTAGAGACCCTAATGCAATAAATGAGATTTTCAAGGGTATAATATGACAATTCTTCAAAATATGAGGGACCAATCTTGCCAAATATTCAAACTTCAAGGACTTGATTGAAAAATCATGATTCGCGTCTGGTTCTTTGTGCGGCTTCATTTTCCGTGTTCGTTTTTTCTTGAATCTTATGATCTTTTATTGATTTCACGATATCCGTACCTAAAACACACAATGAACAAATACAAGCATATTTTGATGATATTTTAAGCGTTTTAAGCCCGATTTGGACGATGAGACTATGTATAATTGTAGTCTCATCAATCTTTACCAAAATTAGTTGATAGGTAGACTATTGTACACGGCTCCTTATGTTATAAAAGGAGGTCGTAGGGTTCTTAGGTTATAACAAGTCTTAACAAGTTTTACACTTTCATTGTACGCAAGTTTCATCAATAATCAAAGTGAAAGTTTGGGTTATATTGTTTTGCTTTGTTCTTTGTTCTAAGTGTTAAATCCGCAAAGCACTTAGATTGTTGAATACACAAAGTTTCTCTATGTGTTAAACTTGATTTACTCTCGTTAACACAAAGCTAAATCGATGTAAGTTTGGGATCAACAGGCTCCCCACCTAAGGCCATCAGATTTACAAGAATAAAGCACCATGCTCTACGCAACCTAATGCAATTTCCTCACCATGCTCTACGCAACCTAATGCAATTTCCTATCCCCTAAATTAGCACAAAAAATGGGCCATTTAAGATTTTAGCAGCTTGAGAATCGTTGTAGGAACCTTATTATAGACATATAATAAATAGCCAAACTCCCCATAAAAGACTTCAGGAATGTTAACCGACCTCCTATTGATAGAAGTTTAGCCTTCCAATAAGATAAATTCGTATCGAATTTATCAACTATTGACTTCCAAGAAATGATACGGTTTATGTTGCACCTATATGAACCCTAGATAAATGAACGGAAGACGAATTGCAAAACAACCAATCATATCGGATATTTGTTGAACTTCACTTAGATGAACACATATTTCAATTATCTTACTTTTGTTTAAGTTAATTTTGAGAGCATGAGCTAGTTGAAAGAACCACAACATTCGAATAATACACCTCGCATTTTGAACCCCCGGTTACATAAAAGAATAGCATCATCTGCATATAAAAGATGAAAAATCTAAATGTCTGAAGAGCCTATCGACACTCTCTGAAAAATGCCAGCCCGACACTCCTCTAAAATACTAAAATGGAACCCTTCCATAACAAGAACAAATATGAAAGGAGACAAAAGATCCTGCCTAAGTCCACGTTAAACATCAAATTCTTTCGTACGGGCTCCGTTAAGAAGTATTTAAGCTCTAGAAGAGGTGAGGGTTGCTTTTACTTAAGAAATCTAATTAACATTAAATCCCATCTTGTTCATGACTTCGAAAAGAAATTTCCATGACAATGAGCATACGCTTTCTCAAAATCTACTTTAAACACCATAAGTTTTCTTCGGATAGCTTTGAAATTGGTAAAACATGTAGCTCGACACGTCTCTGTATACAAAAGATGAGAAAACTACAACTCTAACAAATTTCACTATATATTGACTTGTTATTAAAAGATGGTCTCCAGGTAGGTTTTACACTTAATCATTGCTTCACTTGTGGTTCGTGTTTAATTAATTCGTTGTTAGGCTCTAGTTAGTTGTTAACAAATAAATTATGAGACCTTAAGATAATAGGGTGATAGGTGTGTAAACACCCATCCTTTTTACCACTTAATTACAATAATAACCGAGCCAAAACGTGTATTTTATGTTATTTATGTCGGAATTATGCGTGGTTTGTGTTTTTGTTGTGATTTAGGACGAAAAGGTGAAAAGTGGAGAAAACACGGGCATTCACGGGCTTTTATCGAAGAAAAAGACGAAAGACGAAGTCAAGAAGTCAAGAGTGCAAAAAGAACGGAAGTCCAAGACCAATTCTGAAGATTTATCGAAGAAAAAGTCAAAAGACGGAAGTTTACTAAAAGCCGAAGAACTCGAGTCTTATTTATGAGGAAAATTCAAAGACAAGTTCAAAGAAATCCCGAGACAAAGCCATTAAAGTCCAAGATTAACAAAAGATTAAGAAGAGAAGGACTTAAGTGTGCAATTAAGGAAAAGGTGAAAGAAGGAGGAAGCTTCCTAAGCACTCCTTAATCCTCCCCTATAAATAGAACATTAGGATTAGCATTTCATTTTGGTTGGATAGGTTGACAAACTATTTCTTCCACTTTAATTTTATGCAGATTTAAATACATGTCATTTAATTTCTTGTTCAATTTAAATACTTGTCTTGCACCTTAAATTCCTTTAATTTCAAGTAAGTGTTCTTTTAATTCTTGTCAATCTTTATTTTTATTGTTTATCTCTCATTCTACCTTTCTTTAATCTTTAATCTTTATGTTTATTTGTTCATGTTCATGTTCTTATTTTTATTGATTTGATCAAAGTGGGTTTTGATTATTTTGATTAGTTTTGTTAGTTTTGTTGATTTGGATTGTTTGTTTATGATTAATAGATGTTATTTGATTAGTTTGATTTAATCTTGTGGTTGATTTTGATTGATCTAGATTAGATTCGTTCTATTTTCCTTGTTCCTTGTTCTTCGCTTTGCTGTTACTGATCTTCCCAGGTATTCCGCATCAAAGTCTGTGTTCCGAATAAAGGGATTGTGCAATTTTATTCCGGATCAAAAGTCGTTCAGCCGGAATATTAGATATTCCGGATCAGTAGTGCTCATTCGGAATAATTCATTATTCCGGATCAAGCATTTCATCCGGAATATTAAAACATTCCGGATCAGCCTTTTATTCCGGATCAAATACGCATTCCGGATCAAGCAAGTTTATTTGGAATATTTAGATATTTCGGATCAAGGAGTTTATTCGGAATAATATCCTGGATCAAGCTTTTATTCCGGATCAAGGGTGATATTCCGGATCAAGGGCAACATTCCGGATCAAGACCGTTATTCCGAATAAAGAAGTTTATTCCGGATAGGTGACATATTCCGAGTAAGCATTTTATTCCGGATCAAAGTTTTGGGCAAATATTCCGAGTGAAGAAGAATCATTCCGAACGAAGGTGACATTCCGGATGAGTGATTATTCCGAACGAATGTTTATTCCGGATGAGCTATTTTTCAGGTTCTTTTAATTTCTGTTTTTAAGTTTCTGTTTATAATTTTCAAGCTTTATTTTTCCCGCCTTTTTACTTAGTCGCACTTTAAGATTCCTTGCCTTAGATTTATTTTAGCCTTGCCTTAGTTTAAGCTTTAGTTGCGTTTTAATTTTGCCTTAGTTAGATTTAAGTTTACGTTATTTACTTTTAGTGTCTTTTAATTTTAGTCACGCTTTTAAATACTTGCCATTTTATTTTAAATTAGAGTTAGATTTACTTTAACGTCAATTTACTTTAATTGTTTTGCACTTTTAATATACTACAACGACACAATTATTTGTTTCACCAAAGAACGACTGAGTCGCATAGTTAAACCGGAAATCAATTCGTTAAGATACCGAGAACTTAACTTTCTAACTAGGTAAAATCATTACATTAAAATGGCGCCGCTGCCGGCTCTTTTCGTAAAGATTAACGGTTTTCTGTGAGAGACGCGTTGCTTTTTGGGATCCGTTCATTCGTGAGCGTTATTTTTCTTGCTTAAAGAATTCAAAAAAACCAAAAAAAAAAAATTAATTAAAAATTGTTAAAAATCCATAAAATTTAAAAATTTCAAAAATCCAAAAAGATTTTATTTTTCTTGTGTATATATATTGTCTTTGTGTTTGGTTTATTTTTCTTTTACCTTTGTAGGTGTATGCGTACTAGATCTTCTAATTATCAAGAGCCCGAGACTCGAGAAGATTTAAGTATGGCAGGTGTTAACAACAACAATAATCCACCGCACCTCAACAACAACAACAATGTTCATCCACAGCCCGATCTTCGGACAATGGAAGAACTTTGTCAACCTACCATGTTTGGACGAGGAGGACCGATTGCGCCGATGCAAATCACGGCTCCGGAGTTTTCGTTGAAGCACCACATGATTCAGCAAGTGCAAACTAATCCATTCGTCGGAATGCCTGATGATGATGCCAACAAACACCTCGACAAGTTCATTACAATCACCCAAAGCATGAAGTTGCCCGGTGCCACAATGGATGTTCTTCGCCTTCAACTCTTTCCACATACTTTATCACACCACGCCGAGAAATGGTTTGAACGTCTCCCGAAGAATTCTATTCATACTTGGGATGACATGACTCAACGCTTTTTGTCGCGCTACTTTCCTCCATCCATGGTCACGAGCCTTCGCAATCAAATCAGCGGTTTCATGCAAGAACCCGATGAATCTGTTTTTGATGCTTGGGAAAGATATAATGTCTTGATTGATCGTTGTCCAAACCACAACATGCTCCCTGTAACCTTAATTGATACTTTCTACAACGGTTTGACTTTTCGTGATCGTGATACGATTAATGCAGCCGCCGGTGGCACATTTATGAAAAGGAGACCCGAGGAGTGTAGAGAGCTTATTGAGAACATGACTACTCACCACAAAAACTGGGATTCCTCCGCTTCTTCAAGGAACAACCCGAGAGTCAATGTTTCTTCTACTTCAGCAAGCCCCGACATGACCGAATTCACCCGCATGATGACTGAAATGAACAAGAGTATCTTGTTTCTCGCTTCAAACCAACAACATCAAGTTAAAGCGGTTGCCAATCCTTGTGAGACATGCGGCGGTCCACACTCATACACCGATTGTCCTTCTACTCAAGGAAATCCGGAAAATGTGTATGCAGCTTATGGTAATTATTCACCGGAAAATTACCAAGCTCGACCTCAAGGGGATAGAAATTTGCTGAGTTACCGGTCAAACAACTACCTTTCACCCGGTTTTTCTCCTCAAAACCAAAACCCCGCCAACAACTACAATAGAAGCAACCAAATCCCACCAAGAGCTTTAATCCTTATCACCCACCCGCTCAACAAGCCCCACCCATTAACCCCGATGTTGAAGCTTTGATGAGAACCCAAGGGGAGCAAATCAAGAATCTATAGAGCCAAATTATAAATTTGAAAGGAGATATCACCAAGCAAGTAAATGACATTCGATCCGAGCTTCGGGATAATATCCAATCCTCCTTCAGCAATCAAACGAATGATTTGAAGAATATGCTTGCTAGTTTCTTGCCCACAACTCAACCTTCTACTTCGAGTTCTCTACCTTCAAACACCGTCACCAATTCGCGAGCAAATGTGAGTGCTATTACCACCCGTAGTGGAGTTACCATAGTAGGACCACCTATCCCCCCCATCATCTACACCTCCTCCACCACCATTTATCCCTACTCCTCCTACACCTAGTATTAGTACAGCATTACCGTCTCCGCCTCGTCATGACGATGTACCTCGGAAGGACCCTTCAACATCTCAACCTTTACCTACTACACCTACACCTTCACCACCCAAACCCAATATCCCTTATCCTTCACGGCTAGGCAAGACCACAATGCTAAACAAGGATGACTCTCAAGTGTCGAGCTATGTGAAGATGCTCTCTCAAATGAACATCAACATTAGCCTTGTTGAAGCACTTGTCCACATGCCGAAATTTGTCAAAGCATTCAAGGAATTGCTTAACAAGAAGGAGAAGTTGATTGAGCTCGCCAACACACGCTTAAATGAAAACTGCTCTGCAGTTATTCTTAAAGAACTTCCGGAAAAGCTTGGAGATCCCGGTCGTTTTGTGTTGCCGTGCATCTTTAACAAAACCGAAGAATTTACTGCCCTTGCTGATCTCGGGGCCAGTATTAATCTTATGCCTTTGAGTGTTTGGAAAACACTTTCATTACCCGACCTTACTCCAACAAAGATGACTCTTGAACTTGTAAATCGCACTCTCGCTTACCCCGTTGGTATTGCCGAAGACGTGTTCATTAAAGTTGGCACATTTACTTTCCCGGTCGACTTTGTGGTTGTTGATTATGAAATGGACCCTCGTATTCCTTTAATACTTGGTCGGCCATTCTTGAGAACCGGACGAGCTTTAGTTGATGTTGCCGAAGGTGAGCTCATCTTAAGAGTCGGGAATGATGCACAAGTTTTTAAAATGGGGAAGCTTACAAGCAAATCCTTTGGACGAGAATCTGCGAATATGATTAATGTGCTCGATGATTTTGTCATCTACAACAATCCTCTATTCGAGTCTTGCATTGATAATCCACTTTTTGAAGATGATGTGGATGATTCTCTATCCAACTTGGAACCTTCGCCCATTTATGATTCTCCATCGATCTTTGATGCTTATGATGATAATTCTAGCTCAGATACGGAGGATTATGATGATTTTACTTCCGAGTATCCCGACCTGCCCATTTATGATGATTTTGATGAGGCCGATACTCTTTCGAGTGATTCTTCACATGATGAAGATCCTCCGCCATCACTCGATCCTACTTTGGATAATTATTCATTTGAGGAAGATTTCTCTGCTTTTCTCAATACCTACTTCCCTCATGAGAGTGATGCACCTCCTTTAGACTTAGATGATTATCGTCTTGATCCTACTTTGGATTTGAAGAAAATTCTTTCAAAGGAGAAGCAACCGGTCGACACCCACATCCGCAGCACATATGATTTAACACCTCTTTGTCCACCTTCTGAGGACGAGGTTGTGCATCTTCTTCGCGGATCTTCTTCACATTCTGCTGAGCCTGAGTGCTATTTTCTCCTAAAGGAAAAGGTGTTCGACCCCGGTATCGATATTATTCAGCCATCTCAGTATCCACCTGATGAAATAAAAGGAAAAATCTTTGGAACTTATGAAGATATGCTTGCACCTCACCATACTTGCTTCCACCATGCTCCATCTTTGCTTAAGGGAACCTTGCCTATCCTTCTTTGGCTTGCCTTGTTCGCCTTAAGCTTGTGCTACTTGATGGACGAAAACTATGTCTTTGATCCCGGTGGATATGTTTCATGCTTCTTCCTATGATGATCAAGGTCGAGTCAGGCTCACGACTCAGTAATCAAAAATCAAGCGCTTCTTGGGAGGCAACCCATGTATCTATCTTTTTGCTTTCTTTATCCTAAGTGTAGAGGAGACCCGTTGGTGTTTGCTATTTCCTCTCTTCTACTTATCAGGGATTCGAGCGCTCAATGATCCACTCTTGATGATTTTAGACGACCCGTGATTCCGTGTTCCCATTTTCCCGGTTCTATCCTAAACTCTTTTCGATTCACTATTTTATATTTTCCAATATTAAAATAGGAATCTCTTTAGTTGTCTCTTCCTTAGCGAGATTTAAACAAAGTGCACAATGTCCTAAGTGTAGGGGAGTTTACTCCCACATGCTTAAACATTGAGGACAATGTTTATATTAAGTGTAGGAGGGACTTCTATCGAAGTTAAGTGGCTCTTTTCCTTGTATTTGTCCTCATTTTAACCGGAAAATCAATTTTTCGACATTTTTCAAAATTTTTGATCTATTTTGGCCTATTAGTTTTTACCTTTGTTTAGTTATTTTCTTTCCTTATTAGTATAAATTTTTAATAAAGTGGTTTTAATTTTCAAACGTTGTGAATCTTTTGACTCAACCCGAGTTTACTTATCTAAGTTTACTCTAGCTAGTATCCTTAACGTGTTTAAGTTAAGTTTTGCTAGGCTTTTATATAGGGAGCTATAAAACGCGAAAGTCTTAACTCTCACGGGTTAAGAACAAGAACTTTTCATAAGTTCCTATAATTGATCCTAGAGAGTCGTTTATCAAGGGAACTTTAAAATGCGATTTCTAAACTTGAAAGAGTCTAAGAGTTTGCAAGATCCTATAGGCGACTCGAAAACCCAAAACTTTGATTTAATAGGCTAAGCATCCACGAGTCTCATTCCTTGAGATTTTAAACTGTGGAGAACGAGAGATGATAGAGTCAATTATAAGTTTGGTATTCTTTCGTGAATTTATGTGAGTTAATTATAAGCCTATTCTCCCATCGCTTGCTAATAAATTTATCTGCAATAAATAAGGTTGTACGATTTGAAAAGTTACTTAGCTTCTAGCCCAAGATCGTTTAAAAGTTGCTCGGTATGGATTAGAGTTCATAGCCAAGGCATAACTTATTGAAGCGGGATGCGAAGATTGGCGAGTCCAAAAAGGTCCTAACAAGACATGAGGGCTATATTTTGTTGCTAAAGATCCTAAGTGATGTGAAGAATCATTTATCAAAGATCAATATGAAGGATCGAGACACACGACGAAAAGCAAAAACTCCCCAAAAGTCATGGAGAAGTCTATCCGAAAAGTCCCTAACAAGGTATGAGGATAAATAGATTCAAGTCCAAAAAGGAGGCGGATCGTTGTATATCAAAGTCCAAAATAAAGATTGGAGAAAAATGAAGAAGTCGTGGTCAAAATATGAAGAATCTCTCAAAACTTCAAGTGAAGAAATTCCTATTATGAAGAGAAGGCCATTATTTCATGAACGTCTCTCAAAGTTTGAAGTATGAAGTCGCTGCCAAATATCGGTCCGAGAAAGGTCTCAAATCGCGAAGCGAGTTATGCCAAGATATGAACTTTATGAGGTCCCGAGAAGCAGTTTTAAAAGATTTTGTCCTTTAGCTAACTATTGATTAAATCGTTCACTTTATTTTCAGCCTAATAAACTATCGAAATAAGTCAACAATGCATCCTCGTGATCATTCATGACAACAATAAAATATAAGAGATACACCTAGGAATAAGGGAGTCTAAGTGAATAATTGGCCCACATGAGTTCGTGTTAGTTTGCTAACTTATAATAACAATGATCTCGTTTTTAAGCTTGTTTTGGAGAAAGTGAAAACTTGAGGATGATGATTATTCATGACATTTCCAAAACCCAAGGTATGTTTTTGATGTCTTTACTGTGTATGTTTATAGTTTTCTATCTATTTAATAAAGGCCAACGTGGACTGATTTTGATGAAAAATATAAACGTGCTTTGTAACTAATGCATTGCATAAGGACATTGCAATGGTCAAGTGTAGAGGATTTGATAGGTGTGTAAACACCCATCCTTTTTACCACTTAATTACAATAATAACCGAGCCAAAACGTGTATTTTATGTCATTTATGTCGGAATTATGCGTGGTTTGTGTTTTTGTTGTGATTTAGGACGAAAAGGTGAAAAATGGAGAAAACACGGGCATTCACGGGCTTTTATCGAAGAAAAAGACGAAAGACGAAGTCAAGAAGTCAAGAGTGCAAAACGAACGGAAGTCCAAGACCAATTCTGAAGATTTATCGAAGAAAAAGTCAAAAGACGGAAGTTTACTAAAAGCCGAAGAACTCGAGTCTTATTTATGAATAAAATTCAAAGAAATCCCGAGACAAAGCCATTAAAGTCCAAGATTAACAAAAGATTAAGAAGAGAAGGACTTAAGTGTGCAATTAAGGAAAAGATGAAAGAATGAGGAAGCTTCCTAAGCACTCCTTAATCCTCCCCTATAAATAGAACATTAGGATTAGCATTTCATTTTGGTTGGATAGCTTGACAAACTATTTCTTCCACTTTAATTTTATGCACATTTAAATACATGTCATTTAATTTCTTGTCCAATTTAAATACTTGTCTTGCACCTTAAATTTCTTTAATTTCAAGTAAGTGTTCTTTTAATTCTTGTCAATCTTTAATTTCAAGTAAGTGTTCTTTTTGATTTAGTGTTAATTTTGAAAAAAACACTGATTTTTTTCAAATATATATATTTTTTAAAGGCAGATGCATTAAGCAATTAAGGCAAAAAGAGAGATACAAAAGAAAGTACATGATAGCGTGCTATAAGACAAAGCACTAAAAAACACCAAAAAGATTCAAATAGATTTTTTTTCCAAATATATCCTAAATGCACCCCGTGATTTGAAATGAGTTTCCGGTCTTATTTAGCAATATATTTATAAAAATGGAACTCTATTATGCTATAAGGTTTAAAAAAAAAGTGCCCTCAGTCATACTTTGTTCTGGCTTCGTCCCTGCTCAACTCCACTACATGTTTATCATGTGTTATTTGAACTGAAGGTACATTTTTTTTAACTATTTTCGGTCCCACACATGTTCCCCTAACAAGAATAATATTTGTCATATTATCTTGTCAAATGATCAACTGACGGCGCTCGACCACCAAGTGATCAACTTTGTCAAAACTTTCAATTTCTAAAAAAATACACTAACAAATTGAGCATTTGATGATTGAGCACCGTCGATTGATCATTTAAAAAACATCTTTTGGAGGACACGTCAACCATTGAGTGAGTGATAATAACCAAATCCGACAAAACTTTAAACTATGACCAAAGATTAGTTATTAAATGCTCAAAATAACCATATCCGTCTTAGAATGATTTGAGCCACCATGTTATAAGTACCAAAATCTCTTAACATCAAGCAGTTGACCTAGTGGCGGACCCAGAAAATTTCAATATGGAGGGCAATTTTTTTTTGCCGATAGCAAGGCGAAAAACCTAGAATTCGAATAAAAATTTGACTATTATAACTTCAAAATTAACGATTTCTAGGTTTTCCAGTGTTAAATATTTGAATTTAATGTGTGAGTGGGGGGCAATTTGAAATTCGAGTGGCGGCATTTAAAAAAAAACGCTCAAATTTAAACAAAAGATACACTAAAATCTCGTCTTTTTGGTCGAGCTATGGGGGACGCTGCCACCCCGTACCTATGTTTTACATCCGCCCCTGAGTTGACCACTACTTCAGATTAGGGGTGTCAATAAATCCGACCCGACCCGAATCCGACTCGACCTGACCCGAACTCGACCCGAGTATATTCGGGTCGGGTTACTCGGGTTCAAATTTGAATTCAGGTTAATCGGGTCAACCTGACTAACCCGAATTCAAAATCGGGTTGGACATCGGGTAAAAAAGTTATATCTAATTCGGGTCTGGGTCAACCCGATTGACCCGAATAATTTTTTTTTAATTTTTAATTTTTTATTAATAAATTTTATTTAATTTCTATTTAAAAATATTAAAAAAGTAATTTTTTTTAACTTTACCCATATTCAGGTTGACCCGAACCCGAATAGACCCGTCCCGAGTAGACCCGACCTGAATAGACCTGAACCCGACTAACCTGAATTGAACTCGGGGTCAGATTCGAATAAATTATTTTTACCCTCAACTCGAATTCAACCCGACTCAAATAACTCAAACCGAATTAACCCGACCCGATTCTCACCCCTCCTTCATAGTGTACTATAAAGTAGAATCATTTATATATTAGACTTTAACGTTTTCATGGAAGCATCTACTGTGTCTTGTAAAAGCAAATTTAACATTGTTAGCTTATACTCGTATAATTTAACGTAATATATCGTCAATATGGTTGTTTGAGCTTCAAATTGAGATTTAAATTCCGATGGCTAAGTGTCCGAAAACGGCCACGGGAATACCGGCGACGCCAAGAGCCACAAAAGACTCGACTTTCCCCAAACACGGATCCCTCTCCGTTATCCCATTTAGATTATAGTCCGATTGGCGCTGGCATGTGGTTCAACTTGGTTTTGGGTCATAAACCTAAACTTGCATATAGCCTGACTATAAAGCTAAAAAAAGCGAAGTTTTTTGCAGAAAGACTCACAAACCACAAGCAAACTAAAGCAACATGCCAGCGATTATCAAACACGATTATCAAAATTGTTTAGGCAATTTTCAAACAGCGATTATCAGATAGAAAACACTTCTCGTTTCAGAAAGACAAGTAAAGCAATGAAACCACATTGATACACTATTTCAAGCTTTCAACATAGCACGATATCTATGTATATTTTAGTTTCCTATTAAAAAAAAGAAAGGAAAATGAGTGTTTGATTAAATTAGTGTAAATGTGTAATTGATAAACTATTTCCACATAGCATGCCTATAAATATATATTTTTTTCTTTTGAATATTGAAATGATGGAACCCAATAACATGTAATTATAACTATTGTTAATTGGCATTAGGATTGAGTACGAATCACTCTTAAATAAATCTCGTACCCACATTTATACTTTATTATCTTCAATTAATTAAAATAACTATTCTTAAATGAGAGGATGGAAGGACAAGACACCATGTTAGATTTCCAAGTTCCAACATGAAAAAACATATATACTTTTGGTTTCTTATAAGGGAAAAAGATAAAAATGGTCAAATCCAACCCCATGATCCATTAAATGGTCAAGGTAAATTTTTTTGACATATATAGTCATGCGTAAATAAATGCACAACTGCTCAATTTCATTATATTTATGACACGTGTCCTATGACAAATGCTCGACTTACGGTGCTCAACCCCAAGTGCTCAACTTTGCAAAAAAAAAATAAAAAAAAATCTTCAAGTTTACGAAGTTGAGCGCTTTATGGTGTAAAGTTGAGCATTTTATGGTGCAAAGTTGAGTAACGTAAGTTGATCACTTGCTGTTGAACACTTATTACTGCAAAGTTGAGCATTTATGGTGTTTACCATATTTGTCAAAATCTTTTGACATAACCATGCATTGAATGTCAAGTGCTCAGCTTGACCATTTTGGTCATTTTCCCTTCTCATAAATATGTAACTTTATTTTTCCTTATACTAACAGATACTGACAAAAACTTGGACAATATAAAATATAAGGAAAATTTAAATATATTTTTTTAGTACAAAATTATATATATATATATATATAGCTTTACTTAAAAAATTCATTTACATTCCCATTTAATACAAAATTTCATATATATCTAACCTTACTTAAAAATTTCATATATATTTAATTTAAATCTTAAAATTTCATATATGTATAAATACCTAATTTATATATAACTAAAACCTTTAAATATATATTAATTATCAATTAAACCTAAAATAATCATTGTAACAATTTAAACCTAAAATAACCATTATTAATATGTACTAGGGCTGAGCAGGGCCGACCGAACCCGAATGGATCTGACCGAACCAAGGATACCGAATTAACCGAGCTCGTAACCGAGCTATTTGGTTCGGTAATCGGTTGGTGTTTTGGCTAAATTTTGGTTTCGGGTCAGGTCGATCCAATAACCGTGTTAAGCCCAAGTGGCCCGAATTGGCTCGAGTCATTTATTAGGGTATCAAAATATAAGCCGTTTTATCATATACTCTTTCATCTTATTCTCTTGTATCAAAAAACGGAAAATAACAACAAAAAACAGGAAGAAAACATCAAGTTTATAAAAATGGATCAAGAAAACCCTCAACTAAACAACACATATGAATCAATTTCATCTTCGATGCCTATTTAAGAATCCTTCTCATCTAAAAAAACACAATTGATGTTGAAGTGAGTTTTTTTTTATAATTAATAATTTTTATCTAATTCGTGTATAATTAGCTTTGAATGATACCCATTTTTTTAATCCACTTAAATGATATCTGAATTAAATTAATTACTAATTATAAATTCGTGTGTAATTACTAATTATAGTTAGTATTTTTTAATTCGTGTATAGTTCATTCAAAATGATAATTAGTAAAAAAAAATTAATTCGTGTATATTTTTTTTAATTCGCGTATATTGATTTGATTTTGATACCCACTGTTAAGAAACGTAAAAGTTTTTGACCCAACCTAGGTTTTTTTACTCAGCCTAGTTAGTAATTTTTTTTACTCAGCCTAGTTTGTGTCTTTGTGACCCACTGTTTAGACGTTAGAGTTTGATATTGAATTATTGATACCCACTGTTTTAACAATTTGTGTAGCATGATACCATAGACGTGGAGAATCTTATCAGTGAAGATAAGAAACACAAAAAGAAAAGTCCCAACAAGTCCAAGGAAATCGAAAGTCGAATGTTGGAAATACTTTGATCAAAAGTTTGAAAATGATAAAAATGGGGTACTTACTAAGATGGCATACTGCAAATGGTGTATAGCGGTTTTGAAAGCCGACTCTGTTAAACATGGTACGTGACACTTTAACAATCATTATGTTAATTGTGATGAGAACCCTAATATTGAGAAACTTAAGAAACAAAAAAAATTAGCATTTAAGAAAAAAATTAGTGAGAATGATGACGGTGGCACTAGTAGTTGGACTTTAGAAACATGAAAGTATAATGAAAAAGTGATCTAAGAATCTTTGATTAAGTTAATTGTTCTTGTTGAACTTCCTTTTAAGTTTGTAGAACACCCGACTTTCATTAAGTTCATGTCGAACGTGCAACCTAGATATCATGTACCTTTCCGTTTTACTATTGCTAGTTGTTAGCCGTATTTAAAGTGATGGTCATATAATATACCGTTGCGAAGCTCGTGAAAAATACTATTCAACGGTGTCGAGAGTTCTTAGTTATTAATGTTTATGTAACGGGATTTAGTCCCGAACACACAAATGAGGAAGGCCTCCTAAACACTTACTACTTAGTATAAAAGGCCTCCTAAGCCTCATTTGTGTGTGTGTTTTCCATTTCATTTGTTTTAGAGAGAGAAACGTATGTGTTTCTCTCACTAGGAATTCACATCTTCTTGTTTTTCTCTTTTCCTTCATCTAATCTAATCTTTCTTTTTTGGTTTAATCTTCATCTTCATTTATATATCATATATAGTCGTGTGAATCTATCCAACAAGTGGTATCATTCGCCAAGGGATTCGTATTTGAGCATTTCGTGTGATTTTGATTGTTTTTCGTCAAAACATCAAACAAATTTCGTGTTTGTTTGTGTTTCTAAGAAGTATACCTTCTTTAAATCGTGTAGTAGTGATTTGGGCATCTTGGTTTTGGCTTAAAAACAAGTATTTTGGATCAAAAGTTGAGAAATTTCGTGTTTGTTCATCTTTCCGAAATTCTTGCAAGTTTCACCATCGGAAAGTACAAAGGGTGTGAGGCCAGATCGCAATAACCTTTTGGTTCTACTTTGCGATCACTGCATTTCGATACCTTATTCCGACGTGACATTCCGATCGTGCATTGCGATCTGGGATTCCGACGGGTCTTAAGGATTTTTTTGAGCCGTTACTCTGTCCAATTTATTTTTGCCATATTGCGATCTAGATATTCCGACGGGTAGACATTCCGATCTAGACATTCCGATACTAGCAACATTGCGACAGATCAACATTCCGATCAAAGGACATTCCGATCAAAGGACATTCCGATCAAAGGACATTCCGATAGAATATTCCGATGGGCATTCCGATGGAAATTTTGTTTGAGTAATTTTTAGTCTTAGCCACCATCTAGACTAGTCTCAGAACATAGTTTACACGAAGATCAAAAAAAAAAAAAAAAAAAAAAAAAAAGAGTTAAAATTTTTAGGTCAAGTAGAATCAAATTTTTTCCCTACTAGTTTTTGGCTATCTCGAACTCAATTTCAAAATTTGGCGATACACAATTTTTTCAGCTTACCGTTTTGTCGGACTGAGGAATTTATTGTCGGACTGAGAAAAAAAAATCGGAAGTTTCGGAATTTCAACATCACCACACGCTTTCTACGAATTGAGATCCTGTTTATCACACGACTTCTACTATGACTTATCAACAAGACAATGATGCTGCGGATTTTAAGCTTTGTGATAGCCATGTAAGAAAGAAGAGGAATGCTGCCCATCTCCAGTCTCAGCTTCTTATAGCACAAAAAGAAGAAGCAGGATTTCCACTTCTAGCTAAAGAGTTTGATCTCATGGCATCTGCAGCAGCATATGATGAGGAAGAAGAGGTGACTACCGACTCCATCTTGATGGCTAATTCACAGCAACCATCCACATCGGTAGTTAAACCTGACAGAGCTCCTGTGTATGATTCGGACGGTTCTTCTGAGGTACACCCACGTCTCAATGATAATGAGTTATATAATATGTCTAATCAGGAGGAAGAGTATACTGAGTCACTTGAGCCTTCCACTGAGACACACGGGGCTCAAACGAATAATAACAATATTATTTCTAATGCGCCCAGTGTGGACCTTAGTGGAGATCAAGTAGCGCAACCTACAACCCTTCCTGACGAGACGCATGCGTATTATAAATCATTATTTGATAAGCTTGCCAAGGATGTTGCTCATGCGAATGTGGTTAATAATAAATTTAGAGAAACTAATGCCAAATTGACCACTGAGCTTGCGGGATATAAGGAACGGGAGAAAAGTTTTGAGATTCATCATGCTAAAATCAAGGAACTTGAACAAGCTCATGCTACATCGGTGTATCAAGAAAAATGCACCACTAAGAAATTAAATGCCTTACATTTGAGTAGTGCTAAAAAGATAAGTGAATTGAATGATGATATCACATCTCTTAATAAACAGCTTTCAACTGAAAAATCTACCATTTTGGAGTTAAAAGAAGAACGAAAAAGCTGAAACATGATTTCAAAATTCGAGAAGATGGGCTTCTTGAGGATTTTTGCAAAGCTCAGGATAGGATTAGGGAATTAGACAACCTTTTGGTAAAACGTGGACAATCTATGCAGACGATAAATATGCTCGCACCTAAAGTGAATGAGATAAATTACACCCGTTACAAAATGGCTTTAGGTTGTCCTCTTCCTCCCAATCCAGAATATCTTAAGCAGGTTCAGGCCACAAATCAAACTCTATATAATGGTAGTGTGCTCCTGTCTGATGAGCATGATCCTCCTAGTGTGCATGATTCTGAGGAAACTACTGAACTTGCTGAAGAAACTCGTTTAAGAATGAAAAAGCTTGATAAAGAAGTGACACCTGTTTACTTTCCAAAAGTTAATCCTCCAACGGTTTTTGTTCGATCTAAAACTAGTACCGAATTGCTTTTGCTACCTAGTGAGGAATTGACAGAGGATTCTCCTAAACCGAGTGTTGCACGACGATTTCTTAACGAGCTCAAAGATAATTTTGTCATTCTCAAACGGGTTGTTAACGCCAAAATGACTGGAGGAAACTTTACATCACCTGTTCATGTCGAGTTACAAAAAGTGCTTCATACTGAAATAAATCCGATTATTAATCAAGTTGATGCGAGGATAGGCAATCTTGAGAACGCTTTTCTAAAAGAACTAGCCAAATTTGTTGAAGACTTTAAATCTTTGGCGAAGGAGGCTGATGAATCTCTTGATAAAATTAAAGTTTTGGAAAGCGACCTTGCATGTCTCTCGAAAGCAAGTGACAGTGGTGATTGTGTTGATAGTAACCCCGTTGCGGTAAACATCTCTGTGTCAGACAATGAAACCCTCCAAAATCAGCTTGATCGTACGAAAGAGAAAATGGAGTCTTATGTCATCAAAAAGGACAACGAATTCACCGATCTTTGGAATAAATATGTCAAAAAATATGATGAATGTAAGGATGACAAACTCTCGTATGATAAAGCTTACAATGAACTGCAACAAACAATCGAACAGCTACGAGCTCAGTTAGGAGGTGAATGTCGCGACAGTGAGCCGTCAACAAATGTTAATCAAAAAGAGTTCACGATTCTTCAACACCGATATGATTTTCTTCAGAAACATTGTCATTCTCTTGAACTTGCTTTGCAAACCAAAGTTGGAAAAGTTCCTGATGACAATAATTTACAAGTAAAACTCTCTGAATCATTTCGTGAATTGAATGAAAAGAGTAAGGATATTTCTGATCTGAAAGCTCAGTTGCAAGACAAAGACATCGCGATTGCTGAGTTGCAGAAACTTGTTGGAAAGATGGGTGGGAAAACTGTGGAAGCTAAGGTTGTAAAATCAGTTGTTAGACAACCCAATGCGTACAAAGTACCAAAGCCATCTATCTTAGGAAAACCGCCTTCTAATGTTTCTAGGTTACCTCCTAATACCGATGTGCCATCGACTGTACCAAAACCAGCCATCTCACCCTATGTTCCTCCATTTAGAAAACCCACTCTTGCTAAACACAACTCTGTGAATGCACCTTGCACTACTCCTAAGAGTACTCCCAAGTGTGTGACTCTTACGCCCACAAAGGAATCTAATGGTTCAAATGACGTTGGTCAAACCAAAAACCTAGGGGATGGTAAGCAAAAAGGGAACATTCCGAAAGTAAACCATGTGTATTCAAAACCTAGTAAACCAACAACCACTAGAGTTCAACACACACCTAATGGTAATCAACCAAAACCTAGGACCCCTTCCCAACAACCTAGGAATTGGCAATCACCAATGAGTAGCCGTGTTTCGAACATAGTGCCTGAACGGTCAGCAAACCCTAGGTACACAAGACCTTTCGAGAATCCCAAACTCCCTGTATGCCCCACGTGCAAAAAGGGCATTCACCATGGAAATCATGCTCATTGCATTCTGCAATACCTCTATGAGGTAAACTCTCGTGCTTTCACACAGAGAAAGAATGCAGAACCCCATAAGCCAACAAGGAGATTCCCACCCGTCACAAAGAAAAGCAATGTCAATAAATCCTCAAGGCGGATCAATGCAGGACCTAGTTTCTCTCCAAAGAAGTCTTCCGATGTGCAAGAGAACACTAATCCTAGATCTAGTCTTCAGTGGAAACCCACGGGTAGGATCTTTAAGGAAGTCGGTCTTAAGTGGATTCCCATCAAGAAGAGTGATGACACCTGCTCCAGCACTAATGCGAGTGTCTTGAATGTAGAAAATGCATTTGTTACTCCTAACACTAGTATTTGTGCAAATTCTTCTTCTGTCATTGCAGGTACTTCAGCGGATTCTGAATCCATTTCTTCAAAGGGTTCCAATTCTGTACATTCAACATCATCCTCTTCTGCTGTACAAAGGTCTATTTTGGATTATTTTAAAAAATATTGAAAATCAAAATACAAAAATATAAAACCTATAAAAACAAAATAAAAAATGAGAAAACCTTTCAAAAAATACCAAAAATATTCTTCTCCGACATGTCTCTCAGCATCGATAATATGGACGTGCTTAGAAATGTTGTTCAATAACGACACGGGTACGTACATAAAGTTCGAATGAGAGTTCAAATGCTTTCAAAACATTTCTTTTCTACTTTCTTCTCATAATGGCTTATAGTCACATGTCAGACTATAACCCGGTCCCCAAAAGAAAGGAAAGTCGTTGAGTTATCCTCAACAACGAGAAATTCGCTTTTCTCGGTCATGAGCTTTTATCAAAACATTCAAAGTTTTAAGCTCATGAACCCAATTTTCACGGACTTTTGAGCACAATTTTTCAAGGTATTTCAAAACAATGTGCTCATATACTCCCCTATTTACATAGAATCTCTTTTCAAGGGGGAGTATAATGATTTCATAAACATTTGTTCCAAAATTTCATGTCACATTATTCTCTCCATGTTTCACCACTAGTTTCACAAAAATTTCAATTTCATGCAATTTTTGAGGGGGAGAATAGTGATTAAAATGTGTTATCTTGAATAAGATCTTTGATATAAGTGCTTTCTCTTCCTAATATGTGCAAAAATCTCTCCTTTTTATGATGCACATATGTAGGGGGAGCGTTTTTGGTGATATAGAAAACTTTCAAGGTGTAAACATTGATTTCATCAACACCTTGACTGCATTTTCAATTGATTTTTCTGGTTACGATATCTATACCCTTCAACACATAAATTCACGATGGTATTGGTGTCAAAAGGTGGTTAGGTATTCGTCCTATGATCCAACCAGAACCGGAGGGATCTTCCCATGGACAATCCATTAGAACTTAGAAGTCCTTAGGAAAGATGGAGTAGTTGAGTGTACGGGAATAATGCCGACTAATGACTTAAGCTAGCACTGGAACAATCACAACAAGGTGCTAGTTATGACGTCTTGGTAAGCATTGAAGGGTTGAAGAATGAAAAAGAAATGTAAGGATAAAGGGTGTAAAGAAAGAAGCCCTCCATACAACTTAGGCAGAAACCGGGTCAATACATCTATTATTAGAATCACTTTGATGATTTCTGATACTGAAGACAAAGCATCATGGACCCAGTGATGCAATGCACAACCCTTCCCAGCCTACTCAAGCTTCTCTCAAAAGAAGTTTGTTTTATTGTCACGGAGTTCAACTCATTTCTATCAACTTTCTCACTCCGAGATAGTAGATATTGAATAGGTGGCAGTCTGCTCCAGCCTCCGATCACCAAATAAACGTGCACTTATAGAGTCTAGAGCCAACGAGATTCATCAAAAATCTCATTAGGACACTTATTCCATAGATCAATTGTTGTTCATCATTAGAACACAAGCGATGATTTACAGAGTCCTACGCTCTATCCTTGTGGTATTGCTAGAACATTCAGAGTGATACTCTTTAGTATTCACAGTGATGAATGGAAATCCTTCCAGTGTTAACATCAAACAGCACTGCGGTAGGTCATATGTAAGATTCACTTGAATTAAACATATGTTAACTGGAAAGCAACAGTGGTTTGATTCTTAATTGATTCAAACTCGTTCCAGGTCTCGACGCAATATCTTTATGATCTTGCCAGAACATTCAGAGTAATACTTTTCAGTATTTACAGTGACGAATGGAAATCCTTCCAGTGTCATCATCAAACAACACTGCGGTAGGTAACTTGTGCGATTCTATATGAATCAAACTTGTGTCAACTGGAAAGCAACGATGGTTTGATTCTTAATTGATTCAGACTTGTTCCAGGAAAGTGAATTGACGACCTAATCAGCAGAATGGAACTGCATGATTCACTCCTTACTTTGAATTATCTTTCGATATATTCAAGTATTGAGAACGGCTACCACAGCTGGAAATCCTGTCAAGGAAGTTCTTTGAACTTACCTGATCACAGGTACAGTATTCGTACTATAGAACGGGAAACCGGTGGAATGCAAACGGTGGCGTTATCTCAAGAGTCGCAATTCAAGGCCACATATTCAGGATTATTGAAGAAAGCTCAAGAACATCTAAAGACAAAGACTTCCGCTACTCTGATGATCAAGGGAGATTGTTAACAAGCTTTCATGTCAACTAAAAACATGAGTATGTGGGTAAAGACACAAGAACACAAGCTGGAAAAGTTACAAGATTAAGTCAAGGCAAAGATCAAAGATCCAAGATCACAAGTCATGAAAGGAACTATGAAATAACTCTCAAGGCAACAAGCTTCAAAGTCTGCAACACCAACGAAGTGAAGTCACATATTACATGACCACCCCTTAGGGGGAGATTGTTAGCCGTATTTAAAGTGATGGTCATATAATATACCGTTGCGAAGCTCGTGAAAAATACTATTCAACGGTGTCGAGAGTTCTTAGTTATTAATGTTTATGTAACGGGATTTAGTCCCGAACACACAAATGAGGAAGGCCTCCTAAACACTTACTACTTAGTATAAAAGGCCTCCTAAGCCTCATTTGTGTGTGTGTTTTCCATTTCATTTGTTTTAGAGAGAGAAACGTATGTGTTTCTCTCACTAGGAATTCACATCTTCTTGTTTTTCTCTTTTCCTTCATCTAATCTAATCTTTCTTTTTTGGTTTAATCTTCATCTTCATTTATATATCATATATAGTCGTGTGAATCTATCCAACACTAGTGATATTTCTAAGTTTTATCTAGAAGAGAGGAAGAGCCTATTGAATTTCTTAAGCAACGATTCCACCGTAATCCATTTAACCACCGATACTTGGACTTCTAGTTGTAAAAGAATGAACTTTATGGTTTTAACTACACACTTTATAGATGATGTGTGACAATCCGTCAATTTGAGGTGGTTATTTTATTCTCAAGTATTACTTCTAATCATTATTTTATTGTTAGTTTATGAACTCACTCACTTTTGGGAAGAAGTTAGGGCTTACGTGCATAACTTAACGTCTTTTACGATTAAACCGGAAACCCTAGGTTTACGTATTTACGCTTTTGTGCTCCGTTTTTGATGAGACAAATTTTTATTAGAATTGTTTTGTGCCGTCGTTTCACATTTTGCAAAAACGTTTTTCGTAATTCGACCCGAGGGGACGTAAATCGAGGAACCTAGAATCGAGTAGTACCCGTAAAATAGTGAAGATGAGACAAGTATTACACTTGTCCCACCCTCACTATGGGCGGACACAACAAGGGTGCGCCACCCTTTGGTGTAAATTTTCTAGCCAAGTCTTAAGACACTTGTCCCATGAAGTGTCTAGATACTTAAACTTAGTCTTCACTCACACACTTCACATACATGCAAGTGTAAATAACAAGTTTTCATCAAATCTCTCTCCCTCTCCCTCTTTGGCCGTCCACCACCATCACCATCCCACCATTTCCATCAATTTTCAACTTACAACATAATCTAAAATCAACATATGATGATAACTACTTAAAAGGAGGTTGTTTTGAGGTGATTGCAACTTGTGAAAAGGAAGTTTTCATGGACTCCTAGGGCTGATTTTCAAGAATGAGTTCATATACTTGAAGATTTAAAAAAGTTGTTTTGCAAAGTTAATGATTTGGTTACAAGATCAAGCCTTGTTCATCCAAAATCTCAACATTTTCATCACTTTGATTGGTATAAAGATTGTTTTCTTTCTATCATTATATTAGTTTTGTAAATGTATTTATCTATTTACTTCAAAATGTATATGTATGATGGTGATGAACGATGATCAATGTATTACATGGGGATTTTGTGTCACTAGATTAAGTTAAAAAGGCTAAATCTACAAGTAAAAGTTGATAAAATCTTAACTAGTTATGTAGGGTGTGAAAAACAGTAAGTTTCAATATTTTGATTTAATCAAATGGATTGGATTATTTGAAATAATGATAGATAAATGACTTTTACACAAGTGTTTAATTGGCCACACAATGGAATGTTAAAAATGAGCAAGATATGGCCAAAATACTTTTGAGGTACTAATATGACTGATCTGTTTTGGACGAATTAAAACTGATATTTAGAGGCTGTTTGAGAAGGAGCCATAGTAGAGTTAATTGTTGCGTATATCATGTAGTGTATACAGTAAAAATTTAGGGTTCTAACTCATTATATAACTCAAGATATGCTAAAAATAGTGAACATGAGATTTCACATCAGATTTCACAATAGAATATTTAATATTAAAAGATCACTTGGTGTAAAACTTTTATATAAATAAGTATGTAAAAGTAAGTAATTGATAATAAATATATTAAAAATATGTTTATATACTATAATGAATAAGTATCACATTTTATAAAAATAAAACTCAAATGGTTTTCTAACTACAAACTATATATATGATTTTTACGTCTTTTCGGCTAAATCCGAAAGGATGGCGTTTTCGCTAAATAAAACTTAGATGGTCAGACCCATCTAATCTAACATTTTTATAGAACATATACTGATATGTAAACACATTTAACAAGTAAAAACCGACAAACCCGAGCTTTGTAACATATGGACCCATAATGGACCAAAAATAGCCTTATTGGACCATTAGGCCCAACTAGTTTGGGTTAGCACTATTGGACTTGCTCATGGGCTTAACCCACTTAGACCCAACATATGAGTAGAGGCCTGGTCCTAAACAGATAAATGGACTAATATAATGTATTGGACTCTTATCGGGCTTATTGGGCCTTAACATGTAAATAGGCTAAAACTAGTATAATAAGACTAATTTAACAATATACTTAACAACTAACAATGTTGTATAACGTGATAAAACCCCACTTTATCATCATGTTTATGACATCATTATATATACATAACAACTTTTTATAAATATTATTCGACATAGTCTAAGATCGAGTATTATTTGTTTAGGTTTCCCGTGATCGAGTCGTGCGTCGTACGCTCTAGTTGCCGATAACCCGCCTTTCCAAACCAACATGAGTTCATAGCCTCACACTCTTTTAAATGTTTTATGAAGTGTTTTATAAGCCCACGAGGGAGATTACATGCTAGTTTTGATAAAAATAGAATACAAGTGGTCCCGATTGTATGCTTATTGATATGGACCCGAAGGATATGATGACCCAATGAATGATTGAAATAGATTATTATTAGTTAGGTTATGCCACTATAAGTCCCATTAGCATGAATTGCGAACTACCGGGAGTTGGTAGACGCTTATGCCTATAATAGTACTATTTGAGGAAGATCACCCTAGTTCGCGTCTTGACGGCTGATCCCCGTTGTGCCACATTGATTGGCAAGCGAATTTATGTATGAGAGGGATAGATTTAGCGTAATTTTTGTGACGACGCGCTGTTTTAAATGGGCAAATGAGTTCCGGGCTAGCTACCCGATATATATTATATAAAGGTAACAATGTCATGCGGCTTATAATAATCTGATAATAATAATGATAATGGTAACACTGAGGTTGCGGTCTCAGGAATAGTGTACGATATATGATTTGGATTATAATATATTGCCTGACTAGCAATATGGGGTCTTATTTATTATTATTATACATGTGTTCTGGTTTTACATAACTGTTTTATATAACGGTTTTTATTATACTATTAACAAAGTTATAAAACGTATTGTATAATGCTGTTATGACAATGATTCGTATAAAATGTTTTTGGCCTAAGTTATGATTTACGACAATGATTCGTATAAAATGTTTTTGGCCTAAGTTATGATTTACGACAATGATTCGTATAAAATGTTTTTGGCCTAAGTTATGATTTACGACAATGATTCGTATAAAATGTTTTTGCCTATGTTATGGTCTACGACAAAAAATGTACAAAATGTTCTTCGGTAATGATTATATACCGGTAATATGTTAATGGTTTTATTAAACTTTATGGACTCGCTCAACGTTTCGCTGACTTTTAACATGTTTTATCTCAAGTATTTGAAGGTAATTCTCGGGAAGACGACATGAGTTTATCGCCCGCATTTAAATAAAAATTTCCATTCAAATGTTTTGTAAATTTGTAAGACATACTTTGACCTGAGGACCTATGTAATTTGATATTTATGAATAGAAAATGCTTTGTTATTAAACGACGCGATTTTTAAGTGTTTTTTTTTGTAAAGGGTTTCCCCGGTAAATATATTAACCAAAAAAGCGTTGAAGTACAAAGGAATGTGGCTAAGATACCACATTAACCGCATGCTACAGGAAGCATGTTAACACGTGATTATGTCATGGTATAAACACAAACTAATCTAGAAATACAATGCAAGTAAACTAGAGAGAAACCAAGATGCAAACATGAAGTTACACAATGTCTTCAGTTTCCACCAACAGCATGAAAGGAGCAAATGATATCCAAATGAGCCTGCCTCCTTAAAAAACCTTGCCAAAGAAAACCCAATGGTAAAAACCTTGGACAAGGAAAAAAGAGTACAACCCTCACCCGGCACTCCCATCATGAAGAACTCTAGAGCTCGGCACCCTCCATTTGTCAAGTAGCAAACTTGACCTGGCAGACAACTTCTTAAAACGAAATGAAATCAACTTCAACCGAATAGTATCACATATAAGCTGAACAATCTGATCAACGGCCAACAGCTTTTTCTTGAAAAGTCTTGAATTACGTTCCATCCATATAAAGTACGCAGTAGCAGCCAAAACAAGACGGGCAAGGATGCTAGGACAAGACTTCCCCTTATAAATTGGAATAACATAGGCTAAAATATCATCAATCCGAGGGGGGATGCTATCCATATCACATAGGCCCCGAACCTTAGACCAAACCTGCATAGAATAAGAACATTCAAAGAAAAGATGGTCGTGAGAATCCGACACCAATTTACACAACGGACATCGTAGAAGGCTTAGATCCACCAAAGGGCCAACATCCCATTGCCTAAGCCGATCTTGTGTCTTCAATTTTCTTCTAACCACTAACCACAAGTGGATAGAGTGACGAGGAATACAATGAGCAAACCAAACAGCATGATACCAATCAACCATCAAAGCCCTATCCCGAATGGAGTCCCAAGCTAAAGAAACTGAAAAAAGATGTAGAACCCCATTTATATCCCGCCACATCAAAACATCATCCTGAGCATCATTAATAACAGGGACAGGGATAGAGACAATGTTCGGAAATCTAGCATACCAATCCTGCGGCCACTGCCAAATACCATTAGTGATAAGATCCCTCACCGTATTAGATAGAGAGAGCCCCGATCTTGTAATACATCGAAACGTAAGAACGTCCCGTAACGGACATAAATCTGCCCATTTGTCAAACCACATAGAAGCCAATCTACCACTATTAATCTTGTACCAAATAAATTGACGAATGCGTGGTCTAATCTGTAGAAGTTTTCTCCAGCCCCAACTCATATCACCTATAAATGGAACTTCCCAGAAACTTCGATCCTTTAACTTGTAAGAATAAATCCATTTAACCCATAAAGACTCTTTACGAGTGAGGATACACCAGATATGAGAAACCATTAAAGCAGTATTAAAATCAGAAAGCTTACGAATACCAAGTCCACCTTCATAAAATGGAGTACAGACAGAGTCCCAAGCAACTTTAGCCTTACCTTTCTTCATTTCACCTTGACACCATAGGAAGCCTCTCATAAGCTGTTCCAAATCATGAATAATCCGAAGAGGTAAAATAAAGACAGACGCCCGATAGATATGCATAGATGAAAGAACTGAACGAACTAACTGGAGTCTTCCTGCTAAAGAAAGAAATTTATTGCGCCAGTCATTAACTCTACTCTCAAGTTTTTCAACAAGGACTTTACAATCCCTATATAGAAGCCTGGATGAAATGAGAGGAACACCAAGGTATCTGTCAGGTAACTCGCCTTCAGCAAATGGCATGATATGTAAAATACTACTTTTAACAGTAGTAGCTACATTACAGAAGAAAACTGTGCTCTTTGGGATACTTGGAACCAAACCTGAAGCTATCTTAAATTCCTCCAACGCATCCATAATAACCTGCACAGAGTCCAAGTGACCCCTAGCAAACAAGAAAAGATCATCTGCAAAACAGAGGTTGATAATACGTTGTTGTTCACAACGGTGATGAAAATAAAAATCCTCTGCATTAAGAACCCTCCGCTGCAACATAAGTGAAAGGATCTCCATGACCAACGTGAAAAGATATGGAGATAACGGATCACCTTGCCTGAGTCCTCTTTTTCCTTGAAACCAGCCATATAAATTACCATTTATGCAAATGGAATACGAAGTAGTAGAAACACATGTCATAATCTAATCAACCATTAAATGGTGGAATCCAAAACCAATCAGAATGTCACGCAGAAACTGCCAGTCCACCGTATCGTAAGCTTTCTGAATATCCACCTTAAAAGCACATCTTGGAGGACCAAAATTTCTGTGGTAATTCCTCATCAGCTCTTGTGTCAATAATATGTTATCCGAGATCCTACGCCCCGGAACAAAAGCAGATTGATTAATATTAACCAAATCGCCCAAATCCCCTTTAATACGGTTAGCAATAATCTTACTAATGCATTTGAAAATAACATTACAACAAGAGATGGGGCGATAATCAGTGATGTTTTTTGGAACAGACACCTTAGGGATAAGAGCAATAATAGTATGATTAACCTCTTTAAGAAGTTTTCCATTAGAGAAAAACTCCCGAATAGTACAAGTAAACTCATCACCCACAATATCCCAAGACTTCTTAAAAAATGCAGCAGTAAAACCATCCGGCCCAGGCGCTTTGTCATCACTCATGGAGAATAACGCACTTTTAATTTCAGAATCAGAGATGACTCTAACCATATGGGCAGATTTCTGAGCACCAAGCTTTCGAACAAACAAATCAGACGTATTAAAAGAACCTGAAACACTTGCCTGACCAAGAAACTGCTCGTAATGAGCAACAAAAGCTCCAGGCACAGCATCTCCATCATGAAGCACATTATGAGAATCACAAACCATTTCAATACGATTACGAGCAGCCCTACTCTTAACCGAGTTATGAAAATAAGCCGTATTTGAATCACCTACATCAAGCCATTCAATTTTAGATTTCTGACGTAAAAAGCGTTCCTCATCAAGAAAAGCTTCCTTATAAGCAACTAGATAATGAGCATGCTCTTCTTTCAACAACACATTGGATGGGTCTCTATCAAGTGCTTGTTGAACAGCATCTACTTCCACACGTAGTCTAGTAACACGATCATGAAGATTACCCTTTTCAAACAACAGTTTACGAAACGGAGCCTTTAAACCTTTTAAGCGTTTAACAAGCCTAAACATAGCACAACCATGAACATTTACCAACCATCCGTTAGCTACCACTGCATGAAAACCCTCCTTATGCACAAGAAAATTACTGAATTTAAAAGGTTTAGGCTTAGGTTTGCTAATTGTAGGGATTCGTAACACACAAGGAGAATGGTCAGAAATCCTATAAGGTTGGGATATCGCACAACATCCTGGAAACTCATCAAGAAACTTAATGTTAGACATAATCCGATCAATCTTTTTGAGAATACCATCATCACCCTGTGGTTTCTCATTCCAAGTAAAATGTAAACCTGTAGCATTAACGTCCAGAACTTCCATAACATTAACACACTCCTTGAATTCCCGCATAGCAATATTAGGAGTGTAGCCGCCGCATGAGTGATCCTTAATATTAAGAGCAGCATTAAAATCACCCAAAACAACCCATGGCTTATCCCGCATAAAAGTAGCATGAGCAACCAGATTATTCCAAAGAACACACCGATGGATATAGTAGTTATCAGCATAAATGAAAGAGCAAAAGAAAGTACGGTTATCCATACGCGTTTTAACCTGACAATGCATAACTTGACTTGTGTGAGACAACACCATAACATCCACACTATCATCATTCCAGCCAAGAATTATACGTGTCCCTTTAGGACACAAACCACCATTTGACGTCCACTTCCATCTGCTAAAAATCTTACGACACATATCATAAACACCCGAAGCATCAACATGAGACTCCAAAATAGCACAAACACTCAGATTATTTTCATTAATAACCTGACGAACCTCTATTCTTTTAGGGGATTGGTTCAGACCCCTTATATTCCATGAGGCGAGACTAAACATTTAAAACATTCGTGGCAGGAGTGCTTGCCCCTGATTGAGAACTAAGAAGATAAGCAGATTCATCATAAATATTTTCAACCTCCTCATCATCATCATCTCCACTTAGGTCACCTATATCCCCTGAAAGAGTCCCAAATGAATTCGAAGTAGAAACGCCACTCACCAAAGATTTACCTTTATTTGAACTATTAATATGCAACCCAGATTTGGTACCACTATCAACTTTGCTATTATCACGTTTAGATGCATTCGAAGACGTACCATGATTAGATGAGTTATCATGTATATGAGCACCAGAAGTATACGACTTCGGACTAAAAGTAAAAGGAGTACCAACATGGAAGCCTTTGCTTAACGGGACACCTCTCGGAATCTGGCTTCCTTGCTTTCCTTTGTTGTTATGCTTTCTACTACGAACTTGTTGAAACCCATCAACTTGTTCATGTATAACTGTAGGGGCCACTTTAGGGATAACACGTTTAGGACAAGTTTCAGCCGTATGACCAAAGATATTACATGTAGGGCATCTAGGCGGCTTCCACTCATATTCAACCTTAATAGTTTCCTTAGTAAACCCCTCACCTTCCAAATCAGGAACACCAATAGTAATTGTCTCATGTAAATCACAATCAGATTTAATTTCAAATAAACAGCGAGCAAAACTACTACGACCCCAAGATTCTTTACACATAGTGCTAGTAATAGAATCAAGCATAATAGGCTTACCAAGATATGTAGCAATCAGACTAATATCCTCTTCCTCAAACACTTGAAGAGGCACATCATGAAGTTTAACCCACACAGGAATGCATGTAAATTCTTCTTTTCGAAGGCTAGTCTTCATAGTATACCTTTTAAGAATAATGGGAGAATTACGAATCATCCATGGTCCACCTTCCAACACAGCTTCATACCCAGATTGTGCATCAAATTGAAAGAAAAAGAACCCATTGGAATTCATCATGATCCTTTTTAACCCAAATTTAGCCCAATTTGTTTTAGCATAATACTCAACCACTGGAAATGCCATGCGTTTACCAATAAAGTACCCATAGAGTGTATTATGAAAACGTGTATTAACCTTCTCAACCACTTTACGTGGAATAGATACCTGAACACCCTCAAACCTGTTTTCAGATATGGCAAAACCTATATTAACACGAGCAATAGGTGAAACTTGTTGGCTTGAACTAGAAGCAGCTGCATAGGAGTTAGATGGACCACCAATATCCACCGACTGTACAATAGGACATTCCTTCACAGTTTCCTCGACATCTATCACTAGATCACTTGGGTTAGAAAACGTGAAATCATCCATATTTGAGTCAAATACATCACTCCTCTCATTAGGGTTTATATCCAATTGTTCAAACGATAGCTCATCATGAACCAATTTACTAAACGTAGGAGATAATACACTCACCTCTTTATGCTGATCCAAGGACATACGCATTGTGATATTAGATAAATCTAGTGTAATCCTAGCATCATGTCCAAAAGTAGTGCTCATAGATGGATCCCTAGCATCATCACACACACCTGCTTTGGTAGCATTAACATGTTGACGTTTTAGTGTTCTACCACTGCTCTCCAACTCCACTTGGTGTGCACACACGATATCAAGGGTCTTAGTCCATTGCTCATTAGTCATTCTCTTCAAGAATTCATATTTGTTACTTTGGACGTCATTCATAAACCTACTAATAACTTCCACCGTATTGAGTGAGATCGAGAATAGTTTTTCAACATCCTCTAATGACTCTACATTCAAATTCAGTCGTTCACCATTTACTAGATCACTTCCAATAACCGAATTTGTATTTGAAAGAGCAATAGTCGCATCCTTCATAGAACCCACCATAATAACTTAAACCGCCCCACAAACGAAAGATTAAAAAACCTAAAGACGGAACAAAAGTCCTAAGGAAAACCCAACAAAAAAAACAAACTAATGGTACCCACCAGAAAAGACAAAGACGATAACCAAAAAAACAAACCCTACCAACCGAAACCTTAACAAAAAATTAATGCAACCAGATCTTACAAATAGAAACCATGTCGCTAGTTTGACACGTGAGAACCCACAATAAATAATGATGATAAAAACCGACTAATTAATGCGACATTACCAACCCCCTTCGTAAATCATGCCGACAAGAAACTTAAAAAAAAAACAAAACGCGATTTTTAAGTGTTGTCTATGATTTGAGTAATGTGCTATCCCGTAACACCAACGACTCTTCCGCTAATTCGAAATGTGAACATTTGGGGGTGTTACAGTTTGGTACCAGAGCTATCGTTATAGAGAAGGAAAGATTTTTAAAAACCAAGGTTTTGAATAAAACATTTCAAAAATCTTTTAACTATAAATATTTTTAAATAAATATTTTGAGTAAAATGTTTAAAAATCTTTTGACTATAACGGTGCCGTAGAATTCCCGAGTTATCGACAAGGCCAGACTGAGAAGTGTTAATTTAATATATATAACTTGGATTATACATATATATGTTGTAATTTGATTACATGATTGTTTAATGATTATTCTAATACTTATACGACGTAGATTGTCACTAGGAACCCTAACTCTTATAGCGAATCATTCGAAGCTATTCCTGTAGGAAATCTAGCTATTCAAGATCTAAACCAAGTTGTGGATGTTCATAATTCCAACAAAATGGTTGATATTCGTAGCAATGTTGATATTAAATGATTGTGACATTGAAGATGAATTGACGAGATTAAATCTGATATCGATGTCATAACGATCTTTCCTTATAGAGTGGAGTTTGACAAAACCTCACCACCTAGAAATGTGTCATCTGATTCGGTACACCCAATTCTTAAATTTGAAATCAAAAAGGTAAATGTTGCACTTGAGGCTGTCATTGGAACCCTTACCCAAAAGCCTCATGCCACTTGTACATTTCCGAGAAGTCTAATTAAATGTGTGAGTCATTTCCTACTCGTGACTCATTTGATAATTATTGTTATAAGAGCTATAGAATTGGAAATTAAGTGTTGTTCATGCCGAGCTTTTATTTCCCTTTCAAGGTCTAAGAATAAGGTTGAAAGTATTGGAGAAAGAGGTAGAATGTCGGGTTGAGTATAAGTTGGTTGAAGCTCGGATAAAGTTAGAATTAACTCGTGTGGAATACGAGATTGTTAAGGGGAAGTCGTTGAGTCCTGTGGTTGGATCATAAGGTTTTAGATGGTTGTTGATTCGTATTAAAGGGTTGTTCCTAGGCCATTGTCCAATGACGAGGATGCCCAGTGTCCAAGAAATAAATTAAAGAAATCTTCTTTTGAATTGGGACCGATGCATCTTCCGGGACACGTGGAACACCTAATGACTCTTGTAGATTAGTATTCATTGTAGTATCTTTTAAAAATCACTAACTTAACTCAGACATCAGTTGGTAGGACGAGTCCTTGGAATTGTATGACGTTACATGGTGACACGTAATGTGTGACGGTACAGCTTGTGACTTGTTTGTGATTAATGAAAAGACTATCTTCGATTGCTAAATTCTACATGTATCGTTGTTATCTATCTTTTCTGGCTTCTTTCTAATGTTCGCATTAGTGATGCAACCATTGAACGAGTACACATCTCGATTTGAGTTGTGTTGTGGATTATTCTTTCATGTTCCTGAGTGCCATCTATGTCATGAACCTCGTGATTATTTGGCTATGCTCATTTCCTATCATATCGTAATTAGTTCTAGGTGAACAACTCTTCATCACTCTTTTGCAGATCACTCATTTTTTTTATAAGTAATGCAATACCATCTGGGGAAAATATGAAATTCTTATTTTCATATGAGTTATTTAAATCGGTACTATTAGGTAATTACTATCGAAATAAAGTTTTTATTAAACATCTTGTAAATGAAATGCTTTCATAATGATGAACATTTCGGTAAAATCATTTTTATTTTTATTTCATAATTAAACATGAATATATATTTTAAACATGATGACCAAATTTTGACGAACTGAGTACTGCATCGTTAATCCTAAGATGTACATAGAAGCGCGCCTACGTACAATTTGGAAGGGACCATGCAAGGCTGATTAGTAGTCACCATAAAATTGTTAATAAACACTACATTTTTCTTTGTAAATGTGAAAGATTAAACTTTATGAGATCTGCGAGAAGTGCAAAAAATAGGGACATATCGTTAGGGACACCTAGATATGTGCCCATACTATTTTTAATGAATCGAATTTACTCATCTGTGGATATTGTCTTATTTAACAATTAACATCCACTTCTTGTTCATTTCTTTCATGATAAGATTCCTTGGAAACTTATCCAATTATCGGTTGTTGATATCCGGCTTGGAGTTTCAACATTCCTATATTGTCTTCTAAAATAGACTGCCTTTGAGTAACGTGAGTAACGATCCCAGGTGCCTTGGGATGCGTAAACAAATCATGAAAACATGGAATATATCCATATTCGTTAATATTTTCGTCTTTATCTGATTTGACATTCTCCCGTGATAATCATGCATTGACCATACTCTTTTATTAATAACTATGTCTCTAGATAACCTTGAATTATGAAAGATTATTCTTAGCTTTTGGTTAATAGAAAAGTAGTGAGCACCAATAAGATTCAAAAAGGATGTATACTTAGCCTCCTAAGTAGTTCTTTTCTTAACAACGGTAATTAAACTAGAAAGATGGTGGTGTCATTAGGATGGAATCATTGATTATGACATGATGTCATTGTCTTAATTAATGGGAACAAGAGTAGAATTTCCCTAAAAGATAAGATGTTGACTATTAAAGGTGATCTAAATAATTACCGATGGGTGACCGTATCCTGCATTTAGGCTTGAAATTTTACCATGTATGATTGTGAGCTAGTCATAAATCTAGAAATCTAGAAAGAACCTAAGGTGAATTAAATAAGAAAATGTTCCTGTTATCTGAGACTTTCTAAGGTATTACTGATGAATTATCTAGACTTCCGCCATTAAGGCAAGTTGAATTTGGTAGTGATTATATTCCCGGTGCTGCACCTGTGGCATGTGCACCATACGTCAGCACCATCTGAATCAAAAGAGTTACCGTGCAACTAAGATAGTTGTCGGAGGAAGCTTTTATTCTACCAAGCTCATCATCATGAAGAGCTATGGTATTATCATTCCATATATTCATTGATTACCGTGAACTGAATAAATTGACGATCAAAATTGATATCCCTTACCCAAGATGAAAGATTTGTTTGATCATTTACCAGAACCTAGTGTATATTCAAAAATTTGATCTACGGCATGGTTATCATCAAATTCGCATCCGTAAGAATATTATCTATTCCAATCATCACATCCAGAACTCGTAATGAACATTATGAGTTTCATGTGATGTCGTTTGGATTGACCAACGCACCGGTCGCATTTATGAATTTGATGAATCACGTGTGTAAGCTGTATTTTGATAAATTGATGCTCGTGATCATTAAGGACCATCTGATTATTTCCAAGAATGAGAAGGAGTTTAGTAATCATTTGTAGACTACCTTGATCTAGCTGAGATGTGAAACATTGCGCGTTAAATATTTAAAGTGGGATGTTAGGCTTGATCCCTTACATTCTTTGACCGTGCGATTAATATTAGTGGAATCTATGTTGACTCTTCAAAGATCGGATCCATTAAGGCTTTGGGTTATACCAAAAAGGAAGTGCGAAGATGTTTGGGTTTGACAGATATTTATCGAATGATTATTAAGGAATTATTCCCTTATAGATCATTTAACTAAACTCCCTTAGGAGTAGATGTTTGTGTATACCTCAAGATAACCTAGGAGGAATTGAGGAAACCATATAACCCATGACTTGGAATTTGGAGCGGAAGTTTTTGCTCTTCAACTATGGAAACATTATTTATGTGGCATTAAGTGTACGGTATTCACCAAACGCAAATGCCTACAAAGTATTTTGGATCAGGAAGAGCTAAACATGAAGCCCTGTAACAAGTTTGAGTTTCTGAGTGATTATGGTCATGATATTTATTTCATCGGGGAAGGTGAATGTAGTTGTTGACCGTTATGTAGAAAGGATAAAGAACCAATTAGGATGTATTCCTTAGTAATGACCGTGCATAATAATTTGGCCGAGAAATTTAGAAATAGCCGATGCTTGTAAGAAGGATAATATTAGTGATGAAGGGTTTCACGGCTAATGAGAACCATTAGAGATGGGAGCCGATGGCGTTAAGTGTTTAAAAGGTCGTTATGGTTGCCTAAATATGGACGATTTCGAGATTTAGTCATGATGAAATCTCATAAGTCTAAGTATTTTAATCATTCCGTTTCTGATACAATGTATTTTGATATGGAAGAGTGGTATTGTAGGACGAACGTGAAAGCCGACATCGCCACATACGTTAGTAAATATCTAACTTTTGCGAAGGTCAAGGCTGAACACCAAAATCCATCAGGATTACTTCTACTGCTTATTATTCCTGCTTGGAAGTGGGATAAAATAACCATGGATTTTTTCACAAATCTTCCAAGGTCATCATCTGGATTTGATTCGATTTGGGTCATCGTCTACAGACTGACCAAATCTGCTCATATCATTTCAATTAATGATAGGTTCTCGATGGAGAAGCTGACTCGACTGGAGTTGTGTAAGCATAGTGTGCCTGTATCGATCATCTCTATCAAGATCCTCGCTTCTCATCGAATTTCTGGAGATCCCCTCAGAAGTCATTGGGAACGAATCTTGATGGGAGTACTGCTTACCAGCCACAATCGAGGGGACAAGGTGAAAGAACGATATAGACACTAGAGATGGCAACGGGGCCGGGTTTGCGAGGAATGGTTGCTACCATCCCCATCCCCAAAGTTAAATATATGTCCCCATCCCCATCGGGGATTACAAACTACATACCATCCTCATCCCCAGCGAGGAACGGGGATCCCCAATGGGGAATCGGGGATTTTTTTCCGCCGTTACACAATTAACATTGAAACTATGTTTCAAATGACGCAACTATTACGAATAACACAATACTAGGGGTGGAAACGAGCCGAGCCGCGCTCGAGCTCGCTAAAGCTCGGGCTCGGCTCGTTTAAGTTTTATAAAGCTCGAGCTCGAGCTCGAGCTCGAGCTCGGCTCGTTTCGAGCCTTAGTCTTTAGGCTCGAGCTCGGCTCGTGGTATTGTACACAAGCTCGGGCTCGGCTCGAGCTCGGCTCGTTTATACGAATTTTCAATGTAAAAATAAAGGTTGGCTCGAACTCGGCTAGTAATATATATAAATTAAGCCCGTTAATAAGCTTGTTATTAAGCTCGTTAAGGAGCTCGTATATAAAACGTTAGGCTCGCGAGCCTAAGCGAGCTTTGTACGTAAAGCTCGGGCTCGAGCTCATTTAATAAACGAGGTCGAAATTAAGCTCGAGCTCGGGCTCGAGCTTGTTTAGGCTCGGCTCGTTCGAGCTTTTTACCGATCCGATCCCGAGCTTTTCACGAGCCGCTCGGCTCATTTCATCCCCTACACAATACGGTAATATCAAACAACATTAACGAGATTAACATTTATGCGACATGCTCAGTATTAATAATAATAAAATTAACACACAAGAGCTCATCCTAAAAGGTTAGTGTCTAAGGAGATATTAACAATCGATTGATAGTGTTTTAATTATCTAATAGATATTTGAAACATACAAATATATATAAATGTATATGTAGAATAAAGATATTCGAGGGCGGGTTCGAGGACGGGTTTGGGGAACCAAGGGTATTACCGTCCCCGCCTCCATACCCGCTTTTTATTATCGGGGAATCCCCACCCCCATCCCCATACCCGGTCAACTCGGGGAATCCCCGGTCAAATCGGATTCGGGTATCGGATTCTCCGTCGGGTTCGGAGTTTTTTGCCATCTCTAATAGACACTAGAAGTCTTGATTTGTGATTTTATGATTGACATTTGGTAGTGTCTAGGATGAGCATTTACCTTTGAATGGATTATCATTGATAATTATCAAATTAGGATTGAGATTGAATCTTGTGAGAATCTATATAAAGAGCACCTGTAGGTGGAAGTTGGGATGAAGATACCCGACCCACGAGACCTTAAATGATTGTGGAAATTGGGATCTGATTATTGACTGTCGGTAGTAGGCAGGAGGTTATGTAAATTGAGATGTAGATCTTGAATTGCAGGATGGGTAGCGAAGTTATGCCGAGAAATTTCATCGTGGAAAGGTGAATTGATGATCTAAAAGATCGTGGGAAGCTAAGTCCCCGTTGTATGGGACCATTGAGATAATGTAAAGATTTGGTCCGAGAGGCATATAAGCTAGACTACCCTAGGACTTAAAGGGCTGCATGAAATATGTTCCGTATATCAAACTTGATAAAATGTCTATTAAGTGAAAATCTGATTATTTCTTAATGAAGTTTGGGTCAGCGAAAAGTTACATTCATCGAAAACCCGTGGACATCATGGAAAGAGAAAGTAAGTCAACTTAAGCATGATCGTATTCCCATAATTATGTTTGATGAAACTCGCGTATTATAATGTTACGCTCGTGAGAAAAGACCGAATGTGGAGGAAATGCCCACATGTCTTTAACTCTATAAGAAGCGAGTAGTAAGATGATTTGATCTTTGAGGACAAAGATCCTCTTTAGGGGGAAATGCTGTGACAATCCGTCAATTTGAGGTCGTTATTTTATTCTCAAGTATTACTTATTATCATTATTTTATTGTTAGTTTATGAACACACTTTCTTTTGGGAAGAAATTAAGGTTTACGTGCATAATTTAACGTCTTTTACGATTAAACCGGAAGGTTTACGTATTTACGCTTTTGTGCTCCGTTTTTTATGAGACAATTTTTATTAGAATCGTTTTGTGCTGTAGTTTCATATTTTGCAAAAACGTTTTTCGTAATTCGACCCGAGGGCACGTAAATCGAGGAAACTAGAATCGAGGAGTACCCGTAAAATAGAGGAGATGAGACAAGTATTACACTTGTCCCACCCCAACTATGGGCGGACACAACAAGGGTGCACCACCCTTTGGTGTCAATTTTCTAGCCAAGTCTTAAGACACTTGTCCCAAGAAGTGTCTAGATACTTAAACTTAATCTTCACTCACATACTTCACATACATGCAAGTGTAAATAACAAGTTTTCATCAAATCTCTCTCCCTCTCCGTCTTTGGCCGTCACCACCATCACCATCCCACCATTTCCATCAATTTTCAACTTACAACATAATCTACAATCAACATATGATGATAACTACTTAAAAGGAGGTTGTTTTGAGGTGATTGCAACTTGTGAAAAGGAAGTTTTCATGGAGTCCTAGGGTTGATTTTCAAGAAGGAGTTCATATACTTGAAGATTTCAAAAAGTTGTTTTGCAAAGTTAAAGATTTGGTTACAAGATCAATCCTTGTTCATCCAAAATTTCAACATTTTTATCACTTTGGTTGGTATAAAGATTGTTTTGTTTCTATCATCCTATTAATTTTGTAAATGTATTTATCTATTTACTTCAAAATGTATATGTATGATGGTGATGAATGATGATCAATGTATTGCATGGGGATTTTGTGTCACTAGATTAAGTTAAAAAGGCTAAATCTACAAGTAAAAGTTGATAAAATCTTAACTGGTTATGTAGGCTGTGAAAAACAGTAAGTTTCAATATTTTGAGTTAATCAAATGGATTGTATTATTTGATATAATGATATATAAATGATTTTTACACAAGTGTTTAATTGGCCACACAATGGAATGTTAAAAATGAGCAAGATATGGCCAAAATACTTTTGAGGTACTAATCTGATTGATCAGTTTTGGACGAATTAAAACGGATATTTAGAGGCTGTTTGAGAAGGAGCCATAGAGTTAATTGTAGAACATATCATGTAATTTCTACAGTAAAAATGTTGGATTCTAACTCATTATATAACTCAAGATATGCTAAAAATGGTGAACATGAGATTTCACATCAAGTTTCACGATAGAATATTTAATATTAAAAGACCACTTGGGGTAAATTTTTTATATAAATAAGTATGTAAAAGTAAGTAATTGATAATAACTATATTAAAAATATCTTTATATACTATAATAAATAAGTATCATATTTTATAAAAATAAAACTCAAATGGTTTTCTAACTACAAACTATATATATGATTTTTACGTCTTTTCGGCTAAAACCGAAAGGATGGCGTTTTCGCCAAATAAAACTTAGATGGTCGGACCCATCTAATGTAACATTTTTATAGAACATCTACTGATATGTAAACACATTTAACAAGTAAAAACCGACAAACCCGAGCTTTGTAACATATGGACCCATAAATGGACCAAAAATAGCCTTGTTGGACCATTAGGCCCAACTAGTTTGGGTTAGCACTATTGGACTTGCTCATGGGCTTAAACCACTTAGGGCCAACATATGAATAGAGGCCTGGTCCTAAATAGATAAATGGACTAATATAATGTATTGGACTCTTATTGGGCTTATTGGGCCTTAACATGTAAATGGGCTAAAACTAGTATAATAAGACTAAGTTAACAATATACTTAACAACTAACAATGTTGTATAACGTGATAAAACCTCACTTGATCATCATGTTTATGACATCATTACATATACATAACAACTTTTTATAAATATTATTCGACATAGTCTAAGATTGAGTATTATTTGTTTAGGTTTCCCGTGATCGAGTCACACGCCGTACGCTCTAGTTGCCGATAACCTGCCTTTCCAAACCAGCGTGAGTTCATAGCCTCGCACTGTCTTAAATGTTTTATGAAGTGTTTTATTAACTCACGAGGGAGATTACATGCTTTTTTTTGGTAAAAGGGTAACAATGACCCCGGTAAATAGAACCAAAAAAAGCGTTGAAGTACAAGGAATGTGGCTGAAATGCCACATTAACCGCAAGCTACAGGCAGCTTGCTAGTTTTGATAAAAATAGAACACAAGTGGTCCTGATTGTATGCTTATTGATATGGACCCGAAGGATGATGACCCAATGAATGATTGAAATGGATTATTATTATTTTGGTTATGTCACTATAAGTCCCATTAGCATGAATTATGAACTACCGGGAGTTGGTAGACGCTTATGCATATAATAGTACTATTTGGGGATGATAACCCCAGTTCGCGTCTTGACGGCTGATCTCCGTTGTGTCACATTGATTGGAAAGCGAATTTATGTATGAGAGGGATATATTTAGCGTGATTTTTGTGACGACACGCTGTTTTAAATGGGAAAATGAGTTCCGAGATAGCTACCCGATATATATTATAGACAGGTAACAATGTCATGCGGCTTATAATAATCCGATAATAATAATTATAATGGTAACACTGAGGTTGCGGTCTCAGGAATAGTGTACGGTATATGATTTGGATTATAATATATTGCCTGACTAGCAATATGGGGTCTTATTTATTTTTATACCTGTGTTCTGGTTTTACATAACTATTTTATATAACGGTTTTTATTATACTATAAACAACGTTATAAAACGTATTGTATAATGCTGTTACGACAATGATTCGTATAAAATATTTTTGGCCTAAGTTATGATTTACCAAAATGATTCGTATAAAATGTTTTTGGCCTAAGTTATCATTTACGACAATGATTCGTATAAAATGTTTTTGGCCTAAGTTATGATTTACGACAATGATTCGTATAAAATGTTTTTGGCCTATGTTATGGTCTACGACAAAAGTTGTACAAAATGTTCTTCGGTAATGATATATACCGGTAATATGTTAATGGTTTTATTAAACTCTATGGAATCGCTCAGCGTTTCGCTGACTTTTAACATGTTCTATCTCAGGTACTTGAAGGTAATTCTCGGGAAGACGAAAAGAGTTTATGGCCCGCATTTAAATAAAAATTTCCATTCAAATGTTTTGTAAATTTGTAAGACATACTTTGACCTGAGGACCTATGTAATTTCATATTTATGAATGGAAAATGCGTTGTTATTAAACGACGCGATTTTTAAGCGTTGTCTATTATTTAAGTAATGTGCTATCCCGTAACACCAACGACTCTTCCGCTGATTCGAAATGTGAACATTTGGGGGTGTTACATGATGATTAATTAATGCACAAAAAGATAATCAAATTTAGACCAATTCATAGTCATAGAAGGGTGAATATTGGTAGGGCACTTTTGGAATGTAAAAACGGATGGGGTTTAAAGAATGTTATGACAGTGACGGTTGATAACATTTCTTCAAATGACAAAGTGCTCGAATACTTGATAGAGAATTTACCAAGTAAGTATGATAATGGTAAATATTTTCACATAGGGTGTATGGCTCATATTTTAAACCTAATTGTCAAATATGGTTTAAAAACGTACAAAAAAGAAGTTGATACCATACCCTTGGCCGTGAAGTACATAAAACATTCAAGCCAAAAAGTTTCTAACTTTAAAGGAAGTGTTGAAAAGGCGACTGATTCAAAAAAGTTTTTGACTTCCAAATTTCCTACATGATGGAATTCAACACATGATATGTTAAAAAACGCCATTGAGTTAAAAGATGCTTTTTTATTATGATTTTAAGAACTCTTGTTTTGCATGAGACCAATAGGAAACACAAAAACGGGCTAATTTTGCGGTTTTTAGAAAGGTAGTTTAATTTTTGGAGAAATTTAAGGAAATAGTCGAACTTGTGTCAAATGTATCAAATCCCGTTGCTCATTTGTGGTTTGGAGAGGTACTTGATATTGATAAACATCTTCGTGAGTGGCAAAAAAATCCTTCTTTTAAGAACGTGGTTGGAGAAATGAGAAAAAAATATGACAAATATTGGGGTGTTTACAAAAAATCAACCATTATATGTACTTTGCCGTTATTTTAGATCCCACGATGAAGTCGAAAATAGTAGGCTATGGTTTTAAGCATTTGATAGATAATGGTTGTGTGCCAATGGAGCAGAATGAGGCAGGCAATAACGAGACGCCATTTGATTTTTTAACCCACGACGAATTAGCTAAAAAATTTGTTGAGAAGGTTGAAAAGGATATGGGAGTATTGTTTGCAATATATAAAGAAAAATATGACACAACCACATCAAATGAGTTATCGAGATCAATGTCTAATTAAAGTTGTAGCTCTAGAAATCGTCTTGGCAATGCTTTCTTAAAATCGGATAAAGATACAATTGGAAATAAGTCGAGTGGGGGTGAAGATGAGTTGAGAAAATATCTTAAAGAATCGCCTCTAGAGCTATAGGATGACGAAGACTTTGACATTCTTAATTGGTGGAAGCTAAATAGTCTACGTTTTCTAATCGTATCAAAGATGGCGAAAGGTAATTTATCATTTTTTTCTATTGTTTTTTATTTTTCTGATTTTTTATAGCCATTGTTAATTTTTGTGACTTTTTTTTTATATTTTTTGTGATTTTTTATAGAATGTTTCCAAGTATCTTAAGTTAAAGAAATAACCATGTTATAAAAAATAGAAAAAACAGTGGGTTCATTTTTCTGATTTTTTTTATTTTTGTGATTTTTTTAGAATTTTTCTAAGTAGCTTAAGTTAAAAACATAGCTATGTTATAAAACAAAATTGAAAAAGCATGAAAAACAGTGGGTTCATTTTTCTGATTTTTCTTATATTTTTGTGATTTTTTAATAATTTTTCTAAGTAGCTAAGTTATAGACATAGTCATGTTATAAAAAAATAGAAAAAATCTAAAAAATATGAAAAAACAGTAGGTTCATTTTCCTGATTTTTAATATTTTTTCTAATTTTTTTGAATGTTTTTAATTTTTTAGATATTTTGTACATCCAAGTATCCACTATTGCTTCCGAATTTTCCTTTTGTGCGAGCGGTCGAGTTTTGGACGCATATAGAAATTGTTTAGCGCCAAACATTGTAGAGGCTTTGGTGTGCACACAAGATTGGGTTCGTACATCAAGTAGAAACATCACTATGGATACGTTTGAAGACTTAATGAAAAACGACGAGCTTGTTAAATGTTGATACAAAAGTTGGATGATCCTTGCTTAACCCGAATTAGGCTTCATTAGGGTATATGGGGCTCCGGCTCTTGCACCAAGTAAACTTCGGTTTGAGATCCTACACACTAAAAGTAACACGCTGTTAGGCTTAGCATAGGAACGTGTCCCACGATTAGACTCCGGCGTGAGAGTAAGTAATCGGTTTAAGGGTTAGAAATCGGTGAGTAATGAATGTGGTGAGTGAATCGTACCTTTGTGGAACCCTAGAGGGTTCCTTATATAGGCGGTAAAACCCTAGTGGGCTTTACCAAAGCTTCGGCCCCAAGTAAGAGATAAGTACCATAATTAGTTGATTGTTATATTCTAATTATGGTTAATGTATATCCTCTTCCTTAGGGTAAATCACAATCCTAATTCGATTGTGATTCTGTCTAACCCTCTACCGGATGTACCAGGCCGTGGGCCACTCATGGCACGTGCGACCACTGTTCATCTGAAACCCACAGGTCCAGATAACATTATTATAATCCATTCGTGATAGGCTAAATACGGGTAGTACCCGTGGGCCGGGCCTATCACCCGGTTCGGGAATATACGTCATCATGTCCTCCTAGTCTAGTTGTTATAGCCGCAGGCTTAATATCTAGACTAAAGAATTCCTCCAAACCCATACTTAGAAAAGAACATATTTAAACCACAAAAGAAATGATGTGCCATGCGCACGTACAACCGGAACAACTTAAATGAACCATTTAATATGGTCATTAATTGACCGCTCATGATGACATAGGGGACTGTTCATCTAACATGGATGCAAAAGTGAACAAGCGGGACTATGCTTGGAGCCACGTAAAATCTATTTGACACTTCACTTACCCTCATAACATGGACCGTTAGATTGCATAGTGGGATACACGTGTCAAGAATCCATAGATCTACAAATATCGAGGCAACACTATATATTTCTCTATATGCGACTATGCACACACACAGATAAAAGCTCACATCCGCCATTAACATTTGCACTTACTCACAGCCATCCCTGTTTTTCGCACAGACATCCGTATTTGCAGGTTAGATCACCGCGCGTTTCTCCATATTTATATAAAACATGGTTAAAGACGTTCCCACCATCACGTCCGTGCTCAATATGCTACCAGCAGCAAAATTGACTGGATTTTGCTCTGAGTATTATATACCCAATAGTCTTCATCCCACCCTACCTGGCCCTGGTGATGCCATCACTGACTTTCCACGGGGAAAGATAGGGTTATGTACTCGCCTGTTTAACGCGGCTAACTACCGTATACCCTTATCTAGGTTCCTCGTAGATCTGTTAACATACTATGATGTTCATATAACCCAGTTACATGCGATTGGCGCATGTAAAATAAGCCAATTTGAAATCGTTTGCTATACCTTAAATGTAAATCCCACCGTAAACCTTTTTAGAGTTTTCTACATCCCTCAGTTAGTCAACGGCTGGTTATCATCTAAGAAACACCCAGGGAACTCCCCTACTTGTTATAACAAAGCCTTAGACTCCTTAAAGAACTAGTATGACCAGTACTTTTTCATAGACGAGGTCGTCTTCCCTTCCCTTTTGTTTTTAAACACACTATCCGCACGGATAAGCTTCCCCAAGTAGGTACATATAGTGTTAGAGACGCACACGAACTAGATACACACCGCACAGGATTCCACAAACAATTGCCATAATCCTTTTTGTGTTTAATAGGGCTCAGTCGTAACTACTATGAAAGATCAGATCGTTATCCCGTATTTTGGAGACGCCGTAACGAGGGTGGGTATAACTTACTATGTCATTGCATGATTACTTATTAGCCGTAACTAACAAATGATTTGTGTTTGTAGAAATGAATCTATGGGGGCTTATCCGTCAAGGAGATCCCAAGTCAGTCCCTGAAGAAACCCGACCAAGACGTGAAGACGAGCCAACACTCCTTCATTCTACCAGGAATATCACCATCCCCTTGGACGTGGTCCCCGAACCCCATTCCAACATGGAACATTCACTCATCGAGAAGTCTCCACTAGACTTTGATAATGAGGATGGGGATCACAACCTGCTTGACCAAGAGGCTGGGTCATCCACGCCACCTCAGACCACCACCCAAATCCTTGAAGAACAGGGTGACAACATCGAAGGCACTGACGAGGAGATTGAGGCGCTATTTGAGTCAGGGGACAAGGTAACAGAGGGGCAAAATGCCGAGACACCAGTCGTTCCAACCACAAGGAGGTGAAAGTCCAAGAGGAAGCTGAAAAAGGTAGTACAACAAGAGGTTGAGATAGGGGAATTCAATGCCACCGTCAAGAGACTACGCCAAGACCACCCTCAATACCAAAGTGGTGGCAGCACATGCATGACCCAAACTTCAGGTACGGCATAGGACGCAGCCGTTGGATAGGAACAGAATGCACCATTCTTGAACCCGACCCCCGTCACTACCATACCACCTACTGAGTCGGAGTTGGCCAAAGATACCACGTAAGTGTCTAGTTGTCTCTTTTTATATCACTTTATCATAGGACACCCTTAATACTGATGTGTTTGTTTACATAGGAACGATCATTATGATGCCGCACCCAGCGAAGGAAACACAGAAAAGGAGAGGGTGCCTGACACCAAGAAAAATACACAGGTGCCCCTCTTTGGCCTTGTAAGAAGCAACACCTTCCCATCATACCACAACCGATGAAGAATTTGCGGAATACAGCCCGGCGCCCTTTTTCTGCCCGAGTTGGAACCTATCCACGGCAGATAGGCTGAGCACTTCAGAAGCCTGTAAGGACTTCATGGATCACGTTACTCCTCCTGGTCTTGTTGCGGACCTAAATGAGCTAACACATGATGACCTCATGGAGGAGTACAACGTGTCAGCCGTGCACCAGGTTGCAATTGGTGCAGCTATACGCCATAGATTTGAGGCAGCCATTCGCCATATCCAAAGTATGGACAGGAAGATTGTCCGTAGGGAGAAGCTAATCGTGCAACATGAAGAAAAAATCACATCCCTACGGACACAACTATCCACTGCTGAAGCCACCATCAACGAGTAGGCCATTCATGCCAACACATATGATGCTCGCATTGCTAAATTGCAGGCCGAACTCGAGGCTGCAAACGGCAAGGTATATTCACATTCCTTGTTGAATATTTGTGTTTTTTTATTTTGTTGTATATTTATAAGTATACGTCTAATATTACTAACTAAAACATGTGCTTATAGGTTGCCACGGTTGAGGCCGCCGCCAAGTTTGCAATCAATCAAGTATCCACCCTTTCTGAAGAGCTGGATAACATGAGGATTTTGGTGAAGGGCGAAGAGACCCTAATTGCTGAATTCCTTAAGTATAAGGAAGAAAGGGAAAAGCATGTGGATGACCACCTAGAGGTGATGGACACCCAGCTATACGCCATTGCCATAGACTTTGATGAGGAATTATAGCCTCACATGCTTACGACTATAGTCGGCCGTAGGTGGATGGCCAGCCGTGGTGTAAGACTTGCCATAATGAAGATAGTAGAGTCACCGGAGGTGATGCAGCTGTTTGCTAACGTTGTGTCTGACGGTATTGACCGCGGCAGGCACGAGGGCTGGTTAGAAGGGATGGAATGGGTCGGCCAGGGAAAGGAGGTGAAGGACCACTCCTTCTTTAAACCAGACGTAGAGAAAACATGACCCAGTCCATGACCATTCTCAGGGATGTGAAATATTCCCTGCTTGAGGAAATGGATGCCCTAAAATATGCTCCCATTGCCCAAATTATGGAGCAACTCTATCTAAAAACAGAATTGGGGTTGAATGATGCTCAAGACGGGCGGACGGAACTCCAGCCTCACGCCAGCCAACTCACCATCCCTCTTTATGTAGAGAACCCTCCTCCTGACAACCCATGGGCGTTGAAGGGGGAGAGAACCTTGGAAGACGCCATAGGGGCTTATCTTGTCCGGGCCCGTGGTAAGAGGGAGAGTCTTATCTTGTACCGTACTCCTACTGCCGGATCCACCCACTTGCAATGATCTGATGGCATGGTAGTATCTGCGCCCACTCGCCCGACCTGACTTTGCTTTTGGAGGGCGACGCCAACCGTGGTGGGTCTACTCTGGCATCCATTACTCAACAGAGGAAGGAATTAAATCAGTCCATCCCCCCTTCGTGATATGTAACTTAGAATAAATAATTTTTTATAACATTAGTACTTGTAATATTATTTGTAACTTTATCCGGCCGTGGATGTCCACGACACTTTTGTCTATGCACTTTGAAACTTGTCTTTTGAATATTTTGAGTAGATAATTGTATATCCATGCATGATGTATCATGGCTTATGAAAAGACTAAGTCTATATGTTACTAGAAGTGCACTGTGTGACTTTACCATATCCGACCTTTTGTAAGTATGCTATGTTTAGACTTATTACAACGTCTTGTGAATAAGGTGTCTAGTAAGGATTCATGATCCGCGGTCGCAGGGGTTGCATCCCTCTTATGCGACAAGTTGAATTATTAGGTTCACTCAATCCTCTTGCTTCTCATGGAAACGGATAGTACATGTACGACCGATGAATGCATATGAATGATAAATAATACTAAGCATACAAACGACAACAAACAATCTTAAGTATAAGGGAAAATTGGTATGAACAAGAACAAGCCATGGAGCTAGCTAGGCACCACGGTGTTTTATTATCACGGTTAGGTTTTTTCAACAGAATGGTAAAAATCCTAAGACAAACAAGACCTAGAAATATAAAAGACAGAATTACATGGATCTTTATTGGAGTTGTCTATAGCTAGATGTCCATGCGAAGGCCGTGGCTTTTTAGTGATAACACTTCTTGAGATTGCAGATGTTCTATGTACGATCCAAGTCACGGCCATCCATATGTAACTTGTACGCGCCTCATCCCAAAGCTTCCACAACCTCGTATGGTCCTTCCCACTTTGGGCCTAGTTTCCCTATGTTTTCCACGCGACTCGCCTCATTTGCACGATAGACAAAATCCCCTGGTCAGAAAGAAACGCCTTTAACTTTGGAATCATAATAAGGTTTCATCCGCGCCTTAGCTTTAGCTTCATTAATAGATGCTAACTCTCTTTTCTTCTCTAACAAGTCTAAGTTGACCCTTAGTTCCTCGTCGTTCGTGACGACGTTAACTTCCGTCGTACGGATTGTTGCCATTCTAATCTCTGCTGGTATGACTGCCTCCATACCATAGGCTAATGCGAACGGAGTATCCCCATTGGCCGTTTTTATCATTGTTCTATGTGCCCATAAGACATGTGGTAGCTCGTCTACCCACTTGGCGCTTCTCTCGTCTAAGCGCGCTTTGATTCCTTCTCCTAAGCTTCAATTTGCTCGTTCTACCAAGCCATTGGTTTGCGGATGCTTGATGGAAGTGAAACGCCGTGTGATGTTCAGCGCCGCGCACCAATCCTTGAATAGATTATCCGCGAACTACTTTATATTATCCGAGATAACCTCACCTAGCAGGCCAAAACGACATACAATGTTTTCCTAAACTAACATTTTTACCTGTTTGCCCGTGATTGTTACGACTGCCTTAGCCTCAATCTAATGAGTGAAGTAGTCCATGGCTACGATCAAGAACTTAACACCTCCGGCTGCAATAGGAAAAGGTCCCGCTATGTCGATCCCCCACTTGTAGAATGGCCATGGGGCTGTGATAGGTGTTAGTTCCTATCATGGATGGTGCGACACTAGCTTGTGTACTTGACAATCACTGCATTTGAGAATTATGTTGCGTGCATCTTGGTGCATAGTTGGCCAGTAATACCCTGGGCGTAATGCTCTTGCCACCACTGATCTGGGACCGGCGTGCATGCCACACGACCCTTCATGAATTTCGTTGATCACATAACTAGCTTGGCGTGGTCCGACGCATCGTAACCACGGCTGCAAGGACGATCGCTTATATAAGATTTTGTCGCGCAATTCAAACTGTTGCAACTTCCTGGCGGATGCGGCGTGCCTCTGTTTCACCATCAGGGAGAGTCTCGTCTGTTAAGTAGCTAATGATTTGGGTCATCCATGTAGGTCCTTCCTCATCAACTATTGCTGCGACTTGCTCCCCTGCGATGGATTTATCCTTGAGTATTTCTACCAACACTTGTTTGGACAGGTGGGCGAAGCTTGTGGATGCGATTTTGCTAAGAGCATCTGCCTTCTTATTCTTGCCTCTTGGCACTTGCTTAATAGAAAACATTCCAAAGCCGGCGATAAGAGATTTAACCTTTTCCAAATACTGGATCTTGTTGTCCTCCTTAGCTTCATACTCACCCAGAATATGGTTTGCAACGAGACGGGGGTCCACATATGCCTCTAGGTTATGTACACCCATTCTGGCTGCTATGCGCAAGCCTACTATTAGTGCTTCATATTCCACCTCATTGTTTGTGACTGTGAATTAAAAACGTAAGGCGTAAGTGAATTCCATGCCTTCAGGATTCATGAGTATGAGGCCCGCTCCTGACCCATCCATGCAGGAAGATCTGTCGGTGAACAGGACCCATGGTTTCTTTGGAATCTCTTCCTTTGAACCATTGGTAAGTCCTCCTCAGGATTCTCAATGATGAAATCTGCCAAGATTTGTCCCTTGACGGTTGTCCTTGGTCTATGAGATATATTGTGTTCCCCTAGCAGGACACTCCACTTCTGCAGCCTTCCTGCCGCATCTGGTTTTGAGATGATCTGTTTGATTGGCTGGTATGTAATTACCACAATTGGGTGTGCCTGAAAATAACAGTGCAACCTCTTTGCGGCATACACTAGTGATAAGACCAGCTTCTCCATTGGGGAGTAGTTCAATTACGGCCCTTGCAATGCCCTGCTTATGAAGTAAACTGGAGTCTGGACTGAGTCTCGGTCGGTCATTAGGACGGCACTTTTTGCTCCGTGTGTAGCGGATAAGTATACGATTAGCTCCTCCTTTGGTCGCGGGGCGACTAGCATGGGAAGAGCCGCCAGATGCTGTTTAAGCTGTCCGAATGCTTCCTCTGCCTCTCTTGTCCAACAAAAATCCCCTTTCTTCAAACAATTCTTGAGTGTTTTAAATAGATGAAGTGACTTCTCTGTGGATTTTGACATGAACCTGTTTAGCCCGGCTAACTTTCCGTTAAGTGATTGCACCTCCTTCAGTGTCCGGGGAGATGAAAACTGTATCGCGGCCTAAGTTTTCTTTGGGCAAGTCTTGATGCCATTTGGGTCTATCATGTACCCTAGGAACATTCCTTCAGTTTCCCTAAATGTGCATTCTTTGGGATTCAACTTCATGTTGATTTTTCTCAAGGTATCGAACGTCTCTTGGACGTCCCAGAGGAGCTCGTCAAGGTTACGGCCAATCTGTGAGTCAAACGCTTTGTCAACAAGTCGTTGGTATGTCACGGCTGCATTTTTGAGTCCGAACGGCATTTTTGTATAGCAATACACACCCCGACTGGTACTGAATGCCGTCTTCTCCTCGTCCTCCTTTGACATCTGAATTTGGTGATAACCCTTATACGCATCCAAAAAACACTTACAGGGGTACCCGCATAGGGATTCGACCTTTCAGTCGATTTCTGGTAATGGATAACAATCTTATGGGCAAGCTTTATTCAAGTCAGTAAAGTTCACACACATACGTCAGCTTCCATCATGTTTCTTGACCATGACTAGATTGGAGAGCCATTCATGGTAATAAACCTCTCGCATGATTCATGCATTAACCAGCTTTTTTACTTCGTCTAGTATAACCTGGTTGCGTTCTAGATCTTGGCCGCCCTTCTTTTGTTTCACAAGAGGGTATCCCGGAAAAATTTGAAGCTTGTGTTCCACGACTGAGCATGATACGCCTGTCATATGCTTTGGTTCCCATGCGAATACATCAAGGTTTGATCTAAGGAGGGAGCACATGGCATTCCTACCTTTATCGGAGAGAGTTCCTCCGATGGCTACCTCTTGCTCTGGATAATCTGGATAGATAGCCACCTTCCAATTTGCGGGTGGTGATCCTTCCTTTTTGGGAGTTGGTTGTGTTGGCATTGCGATGGCGTGACATTTCGCTGGTAACACTATTTAATTGAAGATAGTGACAATTCTCCCTTCTACCGGGAATTCCTAGCCTTCTGATAATACCATTGTACGGAGAGTAAGAGCGTATGACCATAAAGTTCATCCATGCTGTTGTTGAATATTCTTTATCTCGGTTTGTTTTTTTAGGGTTTCGTTGCTGGCCATTTATTAGGGTTTCTTATTCTGTGCGTTGCATTAATTATTTTTGTTTGATTCGTAATCATGGAGGTGGGTTAGGGCTTGGTTCTGATCGCGTGAGATTCAACCCTAATTTTCTAGGGTTTTGTCTTGTGGGGTTCACGGTGCCTTTTCTTTCTAGGGTTAGGTTTTTTTTGTTTTGTTTTTGGGTTAGAGAGATGGAGATGTCTGGTGATAAGGGTTCTCAAAACAATTCTGGTTCGGCTAGGGTTGATGTTCGTCATGGTAATCAGGGGCTTCAAACCAATTCGGGTAAAGTAACTGGTGTTGATGTGAGATCGCTTGCGAAGTCTGTTCTTAACAAACCTGGAGGATTGTTTTCACGTAAACCGGTTAGGGGTTTTGGAGGTATAGATGATACTACACCCTCGTTTGCGTCCATTTTCCAGGAACAACAGCAGAAGAAGGTTGTTAAAATAGGAGAGCTGCGCAGTGAGGAGGTGGTTCCAGGGGCAACGGCTGTTCTTCCCATGGAGGCGGTGGAAGAAATTAGCTCCAGATTTGAGCATACGTTGTACGGATATTTCATTGGAAAAAGGTTTCCGTTCCCTTTGGTTGAAAATTATGTGAAGAATACCTGGGCTAAGTATGGCTTGAAGCGTGTGCAACTGCATGAGGAGTTCTTCCTTTTTCAGTTTGAGTCGAGTGATGGAATGGATCGAGTTTTAGAGAATGACCCGTGGTTAGTTTGGTTGGTTCCGTTATTCTTGAATATTTGGACCCCTACTACATTACTGAAGAAGGATGAGGTTAAGAAGGCACCATTGTGGGTCAAACTCCACCATGTTCCTATAGTGGCCTATTCTGAGATTGGATTGAGCTTGATCACAACGCAGATTGGTAAACCGATAATGCTGGACTCTTATACAAGTAATATGTGTGTGAGTTCATGGGGCCGGAATACATATGCACGTGCTCTTGTTGAGGTGTCAGCTGAAAAGGATTTGGTAGACTCGGTGATGATTGCTATCCCGCGTGGGGTTGGGGAGGGGCATTCTCTTGCTACTGTTGATGTGGAGTACCACGTTGTGCTACTTGTATCGTGTTTGATCACAAGAATGAGGTTTGTCCACGGCTGCCTAAAACAGTGGTTGTGGATAAACCGGCTGCGACAAAAGGGGATGGTTTTATTGATGTTACCAGAAGAAGGAATAATACTTATCGTCAGTCGCGGGCTATTTCTGGTATTAAACTGGGTAAGTCAGCGCCTAATTTTCAGTACCGTCGTGTGGAGAAGGGAGAATCATCTAAGGCTAAAACTAATAATAATGCTAAACAAGCTACCTCATCTGTTGGGACGTCAAAGGATAGGATTATTCCTAGTAGTCAGAGGGCTGGTAAGGACACAAAAGTTGTTCTTGGGAATAAATTTAGTACTTTGGATAAAGACGGGGATACGGATTGGGAGGATGCTAATGCTAAGGAAGACATGGTTAATGATAGTGATAGTGAGGTGGATGAGAATCTTATCATGGAGGGTCCGGATGCTAAACAGGTGACTTCTTCATTACCTCCAGGGGCAAGCACTCCTGTTACGGTGGTTCCTCATGATTAATGTCGCTTCCTGGAATATAAGGGGTTTGAATTTCTCCCCTAAACAAAGTGAAGTTCGTCAAGTGATTTCTGAGAATAATTTGTCCATTTGTGCTATTCTGGAATCACATGTTTCTAACTCTAATTTGGTGTCGTTATGTTCTCGTGTATTTCGCCATTGGGATTGGACATCTAATGGTTCGTTATGTGTGAAGGGTGCTAGAATCATACTTGGTTGGAATCATAATGACGTTGACATTGTAGTGATTAACATGGATGATCAAACCATTCATACTCGTGTATGGTTAAAGCTTGAAAGGAAGGAGTTATTTTGTTCGTTTGTGTATGCTCACAATAGGTATATTCAGCGTAGATGCTTGTGGAGTAATCTGGGCATTCATAAGTTATATGTTCGTGATAGACCATGGTGTTTATTGGGGGATTTTAACGCTACTCTTCAGCTTGATGATTCGTCTGCGGGTGGGTCTTATATTGATATTGCTATGCGTGAATTTAGGGAGTGTGTTGCTAATATAGATGTCTCAGATGTTCAGCATGCTGGGTTACATTTTAAATGGAACCAAAAACCGCATGGTCAGGGTGGTTTACTTCGTAAGATTGATCGAGTTATGGCTAACTTGGAGTTTGGGGTATCTTTTGTGGGATCTCATGCTGTTTTTAAGCCATATAGAATTTCGGATCATTCTCCTGCTGTGCTTAATATTCCTACAATGACGAAGCCTAAACCTAGACCGTTCAAGTTCTTTAATATCTTGACTCAAAGTGATCGGTTTAAGGAGGTGGTTATGGATGAGTGGTCTTTGCAGGTTAGCGGGTTTTCTATGTTTCAAGTGACGCAAAAGCTTAAAAATCTTAAGAAACCCTTACGGAAGCTACTGATTGATAAAGGTAATATTCATGGTAATGTTACGAAGTTGCGGGAGGAACTTGATAGATTACAGGTTGCTTTGGATGCGGATCCTCAGAATGTTGATTTGCGTGAAATGGAAGCTACGGCTGTTGGGTCTTTTAATCATGCTCTTCTTTTGGAGGAGCGTTTTTTGAAGCAAAAGGCTAAAATTACTTGGCTTAAAGAGGGGGATACGAATTCTGCTTACTTCTATAAGGCTGTTAAAAGCCGTATTAGTATAAGCCGTATTGATGTTGTAACTAAACTAGATGGCACTATTTGTGAGAATGAGCAGGTGGCCGTGGCTTTTGTTGAACATTACGAATCATTTCTTGGTCTTGCGGGTGATACGGGAGGATTTAATACGATGGACCTGTTTCATTCTCGGCTTTCTGATGAGGCTGCATTAGACATGGTCAGAGATGTAACTAGTCAGGAGGTTAAACGTGCAATGTTTGATATGGGCAATGACAAATCGCCAGGTCCGGATGGGTTTACCGCTGCGTTCTTTAAGGAGTCATGGGATATTGTTGCCAATGATGTAACTAATGCGGTTTGTGAGTTCTTTTCTAATGGGAAACTGCTTAAGGAGGTAAACCATACGATTATTGCGCTTATTCCCAAAACTAATGCCCCAAATAGGATTAATGATTATCGGCCTATTTCTTGCTGTAATGTATTATTTAAATGCATTACAAAGATTATTGCTAATCGGATTAAGGGTAGTTCGATGTACCTTGTTAGTCTGAACCAATCAGCGTTTGTTCCGGGACGTCATATTGCTGACAATATTCTACTTACACAAGAATTGATGCATAATTATCATTTGGATCGGGGGAGTCCTCGATGCGCATTTAAAGTGGATATTCATAAAGCTTATGATACTGTGGATTGGAATTTCCTTTGTGAGGTTCTTATTGGGTTTGGTTTTCATAATCGTATGGTGACTTGGATTATGGAATGTGTGACTACGGCATCGTTTTCTATTAGTATCAATGGTTCGCTTCATGGTTATTTTAAAGGTAGGAGGGGTCTTCGTCAAGGTGACCCTCTTTCCCCTTATTTGTTCACATTGGTTATGGAGGTTTTAACGCTTATGCTCAAACGAAGGGTTCGGGATGCTGAGTCTTTCAAGTTTCATAGATACTGTTCGAATATGGAATTGATTAATCTATGTTTTGCTGATGATTTATTCTTATTTTCGCATGGAGATGTTAGTTCGGCCATGGTTATTAAGGAGGCTCTGGATGAATTTCAACATGCTTCGGGGCTTACGCCTAGTCTTCCAAAGAGTACTGCATTTTTTGCAATGTTCTGAATCATGTTAAAATCTCTATTCTTCAGGTCTTACCGTTTGAGGAGGGGCATCTTCCAGTGAAGTATTTGGGGGTTCCCTTGGTTTCATCTCGTCTGATTATTAGAGATTGTCAGGATCTAGTGGATAGGGTGCGGACTCGTGTGCAGGATTGGAAGAATAAAGCTTTATCTGCAGCAGGTAGGCTGCAATTGGTCCAATCTGTTATCGGTTCTATGCATGTCAATTGGGCGTCGGTGTTTGTGCTTCCTTCTCGTGTCTTGCTTGATATTGAGCAGATTATGCGTGGTTTCTTATGGTGCCATCGAGATATGAAGAAGGGTAAGGCGAAAGTGGCTTGGGAAGTGGTTTGTCTTCCTAAAGATGAAGGTGGCTTGGGTATTCGTCGTTTGGATATCTTTAATAAGGCTCTCATGGTCTCGCATATTTGGAAGCTCTTAATTCTCAAAGAATCTCTTTGGGTGAAGTGGATTCATGAATATAAGCTTAAAGGTAGGAATTTTTGGGAGATTCCTTGTCGTGGAAATATGACGTAGGGATGGCGCAAAATTCTTCAATTAAGGCCTATTATTAGGGAATTCATGTGGTATAAGATAGGTGATGGGTCCAAGATTTCGGTATGGTCGGATATGTGGTGCCCAGAGAGTCCGTTAGCTAACACTATTTCATCTAGGGATATTCATCGTGCGGGCTTTAATTTCAATATTAAAGTTAAGGATGTCATTTGTGATGGTCAGTGGTTATGGCCTGGTTTCTTTAGAGGTAAATATCCTTTTCTTGATAATATTGGTATACCAGATATTCGTGAGGGTGTTTTGGATAGTTTGCTATGGAGGAGTGAAGGAAATGCTCTTAAACCATTTTCTGTTACTAATGTATGGTCTTCGATACGTCCGCGGGATTTAAAGGTGCCTTGGTGTGATCTTGTGTGGTTTTCTTGTTGTATACCACGACATTCTTTTAATTTGTGGTTGGTGATTAAGCAAAAGCTCAAGACGCAGGATAAGGTTTACTTGTGGGATGTTTCGGGCGCTTTGGCTACTTCGTGTTCTTTATGTGATATGCAGCCGGATTCCCATGATCACTTGTTTTTTGAGTGTTCGTTCTCACAGCAGGTTTGGAATAAAGTTCGTATGGTTGCTGACTTTGGATGCTCCAGTCCGCATTTCAGTTAAATTATGGCGCACATTCTTCCTTGGGCAAGGCGGAGGACTACTAGGAGTGTCGTCTCTAAGTTGATTTTGGCTGCAGCGGCGTATTTCATTTGGCAGGAAAGGAATTGGCGCTTGTTCAAATCGGTGAAGAGGACGGTGGACCAACTTTGTGAGTGCATTATTTCAACAGTTCGGTTGAAGATGCTTTCGTGCCGTTTTAAACAGTCTAGAGAATGGACTCGGTTTACCCATCTCTTAAGTTTACCGGAGTCTTATCTTATTTGATGTTTGGTTTTAGGTTTGTTGGTGTATGTACCATTAGGTGGTTTTTCCCTATTGGTGTTATTGGTTATGTAGTTTGTTAGATTCATATGGCATGTCATATGAATTAGTGGTTGTTCAAGCGTTTGCTTGAGGTTAATGTGACACTTCAGTCACATTCCATTGTACTTAACTGTTTTTTGGGATTAATATATTTTACCGGGGTGAAGTCCCTTTTACCCAAAAAAAGAATATTCTTTATCTCCAATGGTGACTAACAATCGTAACTGTCCTATCGGCCAGATGGATTCTCCACTAAAACCTATAAGCGGTGACGTGGCCGACAGTAATTGGTTTTTTATCTTCGTTCGTAATTGTACTAAACAATGTTCGTATAGTACTTCCATGGACGAGCCTCAATCGACGTACATGCGACAGATATTGTGGTTTCCAATGCTCGCCTCAATCGTGAGAGGCGCGTCCGCCACGTTGCTTGCCGTGAAAGGAGGGAATGAGATTTCCTTGCCGCAAGAAACTTTTTGGCTAATTTTCTGCTTTGTCCTACGTTGCCATGATTGAATCATGAATATGGTTGTAGGCTTGTCCTTCTGGAAATCTTTTTTTGTCATTCTTTTTGTTATCCTTCCCGTCCTTCCAGTCCTTGACCAGATGTTTGAGTTTGCTTGATTTGATCTGTAACATCCCGCCTACTCAGACTACAATATTGTCCGCTTTGCCCGCAGGCTCACGGCTTTGCTTTGTGGCCCTCTTGTAAGTACTTCCCGGCTGGTCACCCAACCTAGTACTACTCTGACATGAGCACGCTTAATTGCCAGTTCCTAAGAACCCCACTTGTAGTAGACCACAAAACGCGTTGTGTCATGAGAAGGTGGCTGTTATCTTATGAACCATGGATCTCTCCTGGCCACAACCGATGTGGGATTTGCCAAGGGTGTCACAGTCACCCCCCTTCGGGACTCATCATCCTCGATGAGGTTTTCCCCACCATCCCGAACGGCTCAAGAGTGGCTCTGGTACCACTTGTAACATCCCGCCTACTCAGACTACAATATTGTCCGCTTTGCCCGCAGGCTCACGGCTTTGCTTTGTGGCCCTCTTGTAAGTACTTCCCGGCTGGTCACCCAACCTACTACTACTCTGACATGAGCACGCTTAACTGCTAGTTCCTAAGAACCCCACTTGCAGTAGACCAGAAAACGCGTTGTGTCATGAGAAGGCGGCTGTTATCTTATGAACCATGGATCTCTCCTGGCCACAGCCGATGTGGGATTTGCCTAGGGTGTCACAGTCATAACTGTAACACCCCACTTAGATAAGTAGACCGTTACGTGTATTTATGGCGTGTCATCAAAGCATAAGGTAAATGTCCTAAAACATTAACTGGCCATAACGGAAATACCGGATTCAAACATCGGTAATCCAACCTAAGCTCAAAACATGAAAAAAATAAAATACTTAAGGAAAGGACTAAACAATGTCCAAATAAGCAGAATAATGTAAGAAGTGCATAAAGTAAGAAGTCCGGATATCTTCCATTCAATACACATGCTCTCAGAATCCTAAGAGCGTCTTGGTGTACCTGCCGTTAGAACATGAAAGAACTATGGCTGAGCATAACGCTTAGTGAACGGATATAAAGCATGATAAGGAACTAATGAAATGAAACAGATGATAAAATATTGGAGCTGTAAGACTGATAAGTAAAGTTGCAGCGGAAATCTGTGTATAATCTGTAAGGTCTGATTTATAAATAATGAAGCTGAACTGTTATCTGTTAAATCTGAAAACATGCATTTACTGTATTTTAATTGGCAGAGCTTATATAGGTCATGTGCTGTAACAACGGTGCATGAATAATTAGAGGGGTGACCTCGTCATGCTGTAGAGGGGTGACCTCTAAATGCTGTAGAGGGGTGACCTCTAAATACTGTGCTGGGTGGAGGGATCAGCTCCAATGTGAAGGATGTAAAGCACACACCACATTCACCCTGATAACTTGTAAACTGATAAGCCTAGGATGCATCCATACGCCCCACTAAAATACTGATAAGATGGCCAAACTGAGCTGAGTGGGACGATGCAGGATATCACTCTCCTGCATGTGAGTCATGACACCGGTGCCTCTAGTGCCATGGTTACGGTACCTCCATAACTAGTACATAAACTGGTCATGCTTGTATATAATGCTCAGACAATTTATTTAGTTATTAACATGATTACTGATAAGCTTAAACACATACTGGGGAAAACATTTGGCTGCAGACAGGAAATCCTAATCATGCATAGGAAAGGAAGTCCTTACTGAAAGGACGGAAAAATCCGTACAATCAATCAAATGAACGAAAGAAGCAAATAGCTGAGAGATAAAGATATCTGTACCTTAAACAATGCCAACCTCAAACGAACCATCAGACATTCTCACCAAGTCTACATGAATCAATAAACTTTAAATCAAAATGGAAATCTTGGCATTTTTATTCTTTGCTCATAGTTATTATTTATTTATACAATACATTTGTTTTAAATTCAACCTTAACTAAGTGTAGATTTGCTATTATAGATCCGGTGGTCTAGGTGGGTGGTGGAAGATGGAAGCCATTGTTGAGAGAGAGAGAAGAGAGGTTGTGTGTGAAAGAAAGAAAAGATGTATTAAGCAAAAATGAAAACACAACCAACACCCCTCCTTGGAAACCTAGGAGGGGTATATATAGTCACACACCATATACTTAACTATACAATGTACCTAGTCTAGTCTAAGCGTGTGTGACTATGATAACTAATGGGAATTCTTAAATGTCGTCACATAAAGTGAATTTCCAACAATCTTCCCCCATGGGACGACGTGTAGAATTCCTTACAATATTTTTCCTAACAAGTACATAATGATAAGAACAAGAGCTTTCATGAAGCGTCCAATGCTGATGATGTCTTCTGAGGCCTTTGACTTCAAAATGACTCATCTTTAACTTGTAGTAGAAATACTGTAACGGCACGAGCTAAGTAATCCATATACTTCTGGTTAAGGAGAAGCTTCTGAATTAACTTCCCCCTAATTCATGCCACATAAACTTGATGTAGAAGCTTTTAAATAGCTTCCCCCTAAACCGACAATCCTCATAAGCAATTTCAAAGCTTTCAATAAAGCTTAGAATGATTAAGCGCACAGCGGAATCTAACAAGCAAATCCCATCATATAACATGATAACGTTTCTAAGAGGGATTGAAAGTAGATCAACAACTTTTCTTCTCACGCTTGAATAATTCTTCTGAATTTTTCTTCCCCCTGAGAGTTCAAGTTATGCATACCAGAAAGAATCAAGACATTTCTTCCCCCACATAGTTGAAGAAAGTAAATCAATCCCAATTATGAAGCTCAAATACTGAAGTGGACACTTTATCCCATTCATGAAATTGACATCGTAACACCAGAGTCAATTAAGTCCCGGAAATGCACATATCTTCTTCCAGAGATGCACCAGGGTCAATTAAGTCCCGGGAATGCATATAGGATAATGATGATGAATAATTGCAACAACCAAACAATTAAACATCGAATCAGTAGTGTACCGTTTAGAGATTGATAACGCCACGAGTTAAAACACTGATTTTCTCTGCGGCAATGACAAATGTCATCTCGGAATGTCTTCAAATCAAAAGAAGGTATGAAGTTCATCACGTGTGCTCGTTGTGCGTTCAATGTGTCTTCTTCTTCCCCCTTGATGGTTTCGAAACTCGGAACCATCAATAAATCGTATGCACATGAACCTGAAAATCTCGAGAGAATAATAAATAAGCTTAATTATATTCGGTGAGAATCAGCTGTTGATCGAAAATCTCTACTCATAAACTCCCCATGGCCATCTTTACCAACCCACTTGAAATCAATATGAAGTGACCGCTGATAGAATGAACCAGATACATCAAACGTGAAACTGAATAAGAATCCTTCGATCTTGTGACTTAAGCTTGCACTATTGTTGAATGAAGAACGGTGGAGAAATCTCTAAGTACTCAATGCATCACTGAAGAAGTCTATAAGCACAACACCTCTTGAAATTATCCACGTCGACTAAGCGCGTGACACTGAGTACAACAATGTAACCCCTTTATGTGATAGTTATCCAAGTCATCAACCAACCACCCCCGAACCCGGAAACTAGATAACCAAGTCGTCATTCTAAGATTAAGCACGAGCAAGTTATCTTTGAAGATAAAATAAATACACGCCTTCGAAAAATCCGTCTTCAAGTCACGTAATTAATACCCGATCCAAAAAATTGTAGTCACTAAAAAATCGCCCATTTTTTCTTGGTCTCGTCAAAATAAATCTTGTCACTTAGTCTCGTCATTTTGTCACGTTATATCCCGACCATATAACCAAAAATACAAAATTTCCCAAATTTTATCCAAAATAATAACTTTTGAAATGAAAATTGGATATACTTGGTATTATTTGGGCCCATGATCACATTTGATATGAAATGCTACACGGCCCATATCACACACCTGGCCCAAGTCATTGTTAGAAAACCCGGTCCATCATTTGGAGATAAAACACTCCCAACCCTAAAAACTCTCACACTTTAACTTAACCTAAACACTTCTTTCATAAACTTACTCCGCCCCTCACCAAACTCCTCTCTCACACCCCCCACCTCGTTTAATCCGTCCCCCATCTCAAAACCTCCATTTTCTCCTTCATCTTAACATCAATCCCATCTATAGAAACAAATTTCACCAGATTCATACATCACATCCTTTACATCATAAGCAATCAAATCACAAATCCCTTAAACCGAGTAACAAACAAATCTCCCATATACGTTCCTTATCAGAATCAAGATCCAAAACGTAAAGCATCAAGATCTGAATATGGGTCTCGGGTAGGTTAAAGATTCGAACATGCATGATTGTTTTCGAGTGTTCTTGTTTAATAAGACGAAACAAAGAACAGATAATAACAAAAGTGTTATTAATCTTTCTTGATTTTTCGTATATAAAAAATTGGTTTAAAAACCAAACACTTGATCGGTGATGATGAAATTCATTTTTGTGTAAGATCTTGAAGGATCTACACATGCATATCGAAAAAAATCTGAGATCATAGTTTTATGTTTAAGGGTCGAGTCTAAAATAATTGTTTTCAGTCCGAGTCTAGATTTGAAGGGATTAGGAGACGAAGGGCTTAGGTAGATTTGTTAAGGTGTTGGGGAGAAATAAGGTTGGCTTGTTAAAATAGACTCAGTGAGTAAGCTGAGTCAACTCGGTAATTACCGAGTTAACTCGGTTGAGTTGGTTTACATGATCTTGATTATTTTTACACTTGTCATGGTCACGAGTTTTGTTAAAAATTGGTCATGGTTTGATGTGGTTTTGAGTTGGTGTCGAATTCATTGTGGGTTTCAGTATGTTTGAGTCTTGGTGACATATACCCGTCGGAATATATACCCGTTGGAATATGTATCCGTCGGAATATGTACCCGTCGGAATATGTACCCGTCGGAATGATTTGTAGTCTCCATCGGAATGTTTTAAGTCTTCATCGGAATCAATCAAACACCCCATCGGAATAGCTATCCGAATAGCCATCGAAATAACCATAATCGGAATCCCCATCTGAATGACTATCTGAAAACCCATCGGAATAAGCTGTCGGAAAACCAGTCGGAAAAGGGTTTTAAAAACCGAAAATGGTGGATCTGCCCATGTATTTTGTATTCTGTCCTTTTCCCAATAAATTAGATCTGATAGATGTAAAAAGACGTGTAAAAAATGGACAAATATTTGATGAAACCAAGAATGAACAAAGATTAATCAAGATGGATGACCACAAACATCGTGACAAAAAATCGTGACAAAGGATTGTGACAAATCGTACCAAAAAAAATTAGAACGAGACACGAAAAAAATTTTAGACCACCAAATCGAAAACACAAACACGATCCAAGGATGGAACCGAGGCTCTGATGCCAATTGTGAATTTGCTTTATATGATCCGGTGGTCTAACATGGTGGTGGAAGATGGAAGCCATTGTTGAGAGAGAGAGAGAGAGAAGAGAGGTCGTGTGTGAAAGAAAGAAAAGATGTATTAAGCAAAAATGAAAACACAAGCAACACCCCTCCTTGGAAGCCTAGGAGGGGTATATATAGTCACACACCATATACTTAACTATACAACGTACCTAGTCTAGTCTAAGCATGTGCGACTATGATAACTAATGGGAATTCTTAAATGTCGTCACATAAAGTGAATTTCCAACACTAAGTTACGTAGCAAAATCTGTATATATAATATATGATGGTCATTTGCATTTATGTATTACTCTCCATACATATAACGCATTCTTTGTTACTGTGGCCACTTGATCATTTTATTTTCGTTTTACATGATTTCAAATATGTATTGTGTGTATCATTACTTACAGAAATCAAGATCTTTTGTAGCCAAGTACTTTTCGAATGAAACCATAGATTCCTCTACTCAAAAACTTAGTAAATTAGATCATAAAATGGTAATTTTCGGCATTGGTCTTTGCTTATCTGAGTGTTAAACTACAATTAATATTATGATTCGGGAGTTACCTGCGAGTCAAAACAAAGACATATCGATGTCGAAATGGACATAGGTGTGCAAACGCCAAGTCGAAAACAAAGACTAGAGTTCAACGGGATGAACCGAAAACACTGCGACTTACGAACGATAGTTTCCAGCGAACAAATGTGAACCGTCTTTCAGGACACGACACGTACGATCAACCTTAGCCTAAACATAACGGAAACTTGACATGATCATGTAATAGACGAAGCCATATCTCCCACAGGATCACGAACCAAAACTCCATATGTACACATGCTAAGAACTCGTGCAGGACTTGACGTAAAATGATATGCGGATCATGCGACATGGCTTTTATATATACATATATATATATATATACATATATATATATATATATATCTATATATATATATATATATATATATATATATATATATATATATATATATATATATATATATATATATATATATATATATATATATATATATATATTTTCACTAATAAGGTTTAGGTTCTTTGTACATGAGTAGCTGAAGGAGAGAGTAACTATGGCAATTGTATTTGTGTCATTATGAACGTGATATGAGGATGATATGATGGAGTTGAGTTGACTCAGTATTTGGCTATTGATATGGGTTATATAACTTTTCCAAACTAGAGAAACGAACTTGTAGCGAAAAATAAGTCTAAATTGAGAAACGCTTTCAATATGTGTTAATGAGTTTCTATAGTTAACATACTTATAAAAGATGAGTCAAATCCTTCTTTTTTAAGCTTTTGAAAAAAAATATTTTATAGTGATGTGAATTTGAAAAATGACAAGATATGATTGCTTCCTTCGAAAATGAGCCAAAGATAACTACGAGAATAAATAAGCTAACGCTAAACTTTCGGTTCTTTGACAATTTCATTTTTCTATCGAAAATAAAGCTTCCACTTATGTTTAATCAAATGAATGTTATTTTTGAAATAAGGATGTCATGTACGTATATGATCAAGGCCACTCAAATCAGTATTAATATTTACTTAGTATACGCTTGTTTTGTTTTTTTACTTTTAACTTGTAAAATGAAGGAGTTGGGAGATGCTTTGCTAGTTATTTTCTAAATGGGCCGGGTTTCGTGATTTAATTTCACGTGCTGAAACTCTGAAACATATTAATTATTAACTGACATAAAATAGGATTTACGTGATGCTTTGAATAATTACAATTATTTATTATCTAAATAAATAATTTTATAATGTTAATTAAATTTGTGACTGCGTATAATTAATGTTCGAGGATTATAAATGCGGGTTTTACAACTCTTCCCCTCTAAAAATAATAATTCGTCCCCGAATTAAAGATACGACTGTACCAGGGTTTACAATTATTCCCCTCTAAAAAGGAATAATTCGCCCCCGAATTAAAGTTTATAAACTGATGAAATTATAGAAACTAAAAGAACACGTAAACTGGGAAGACAAATAAGCTGAAGGATAATTTGTCTTCTAATTAAGACATAATGCGGCTGATAGGTTTAAACCTGACATGACTAAAATGATCATATAACGTGACATGGCTGCAGAGATCATGGAACATGACATGACTGAAAGGACTTAACTGAATTTATTGAAGGAAAAGGAATGAGAGTCCGGATGGACTCCTCTGTTTCAAGTGGCCTCCCGCTCGAAACGATTCCTTCAACGGTCTAAACATAACGTAATTCTTCATTGCCAGCACAGTTATTTACTAACTATATGTACTTCTTCATTGCCAATTTATCCACCCATTCATTCTAAAATTAGCTAATTTTGTATCAAATATTGATGCACCTATACAATCTAAATTGTATTTATAAACGTTTTTCCGTCATTTCAGTAAGGACTTCCTTTCTATGCATGATTAGGATTTTCTGTTTGCAGCCAAATGTTTTCCCCAGTACATGTGATAAATTATCAGAAATTATTTAAATAACTAAGATATTGCCTGAGCATTATATACAAGCATGACCAGTTTATGTACTAGTTACAGAGGTACCGTAACCATGGAACTAGAGGCACCGGTGTCGTGACTCACATGCAGGAGAGTGATATCCTGCATCGTCCACTCATGTTCAGTTTGGCCAATTTATCAGTATGTTTAGTGGGGCGTATGGATGCATCCTAGGCTTATCAGTTTACAAGTTATCAGGGTGAATGGGGTGTGTGCTCTACATTCTTCACATTGGAGCTGATCCCTCCACCCAGCACAGTATTTAGAGGTCACCCCTCTACAGTTATTTATAGGTCACCCCTCTACAGCATGACGAGGTCACCCCTCCAGTTATTCATGCACCGTTGTTATAGCACATGACCTATATAAGCTCTGGCAATTAAAATACAGTAAATGCATGTTTTCAGATTTAACAGATAACAGTTCAGCTTTTATAAATCAGACTTTACAGATTATACACAGATTTCCGCTGCAACTTTACTTATCAGACTTACAGCTCCAGTATTTCATCATCTGTTTCATTTCAGTAATTCCTTATCATGCTTTATATCCGTTCACTGAGCGTTATACTCAGCCGTAGTTCCCTTTCATGTTCTAACGGCAGGTACACCAGGACGCTCTTAGGATTCTGAGAGCATGTGCATTTAAATGGAAGCTATCCAGACTTCTTACTTTATGTAAGTTATTTAGAGGTCACCCCTTTACAGTTATTTAGAGGCCACCCCTCTACAGCATGACGAGGTCACCCCTCCAGTTATTCATGCACCGTTGTTACAGCACATGACCTATATAAGCTCTGACAATTAAAATACAGTAAATGCATGTTTTTCAGATTTAACAGATAATAGTTCAGCTTTATTATGTATAAATCAGACTTTACAGATTATACACAGATTTCTGCTGCAACTTTACTTATCAGTCTTACAGCTCAAGTATTTCATCATCTGTTTCATTTCAGTAATTCCTTATCACGCTTTATATCCGTTCACTGAACGTTATGCTCAACCGTAGTTCCCTTTCATGTTCTAACGGCAGGTACACCAGGACGCTCTTAGGATTATGAGAGCATGTGCATTTGGATGGAAGCTATCCAGACTTCTTACTTTATGTACTTATATTATTCTGCTTATTTGGACATTGTTTAGTCCTTTCCTTTAGTATTTTACTTTTCATGTTTTGGGCTTATGTTTGGATTGCCCTTACTAAATAACTTTTCATGTTTAGGGCTTATGTTTGGACTTCCTTCAATATTTCACGGCTTTGCTTGCTGGACACAAGGTACAGATTTTCCGTCCTTTCAGTAAGGACTTCCTTTCTATGCATGATTAGGATTTCCTGTTTGCAGCCAAATATTTTCCCCAGTACATGTTAAGCTTTATTTTCGATAGAAAAATGAAATTGTCAAAGAACCGAAAGTTTAGCGTTAGCTTATTTATTCTCGTAGTTATCTTTGGCTCATTTTCGGAGGAAGCAATCATATCTTGTCATTTTTCAAATTCACATCGCTATAAAATATTTTTTTATAGCGATGTGAATTTGAAAAATGACAAGATATGATTGTTTCCTTCGAAAATGAGCCAAAGATAACTACGAGAATAAATAAGCTAACGCTAAACTTTCGGTTCTTTGACAATTTCATTTTTCTATCGAAAATAAAGCTTCCACTTATGTTTAATCAAATGAATGTTATTTTTGAAATAAGGATGTCATGTACGTATATGATCAAGGCCACTCAAATCAGTATTAATATTTACTTAGTATACGCTTGTTTTGTTTTTTTTTATTTTTAACTTGTAAAATGAAGGAGTTGGGAGATGCTTTGCTAGTTATTTTCTAAATGGGTCGGGTTTCGTGATTTAATTTCACGTGCTGAAACTCTGAAACATATTAATTATTAACTGACATAAAATAGGATTTACGTGATGCTTTGAATAATTACAATTATTTATTATCTAAATAAATAATTTTATAATGTTAATTAAATTTGTGACTGCGTATAATTAATGTTCGAGGGTTATAAATGCGGGTTTTACATGATCAGTGACTCAATATGCTTTTTGAGGTGAATGCACTCGTCCGTGCCATGACCTTTGTCTTTATGGAATTTGCAAAAGCGATTCCCCTGACGACGATCGACCGAAGTTGTCATTGGGGGTGGCCCTGGAAAATTCGCCCCTTCTGTTAGTAGGATGTCTCGGTACGTCATCTTTAAAGGGGTGAACTTGTCGTTCGACCGCCCTCATTTTGCCTGATTTTTGTAATCCAGGCTCCTACCATTACCTTGATTGTTCAGTTGCCTCTTTGACTGATCATTCGATCGATAGCTTTAGTTTCCCTTTGTGGGATAGGCCGTGGACACGGCGGTCTCTCCTTCCACAAAGTTCCTAACCCTTTTCATGAGTTCATCAAACATTGCGGGACGTTTATTATTGAGGCGCCTGATTAGCTCCTTGTCTGTTATGGCATGCAAATAGTCGGAGATCTTGAGGAATTCTGGGCACACTCTTATTCGTGTGCATTCGTCTTTGAAACCGTCGCCAATGAGACTGTATCCCTATTATACTTCTTTCGCTGAGTATAATTATTTTCTAAACGCCGAGCGTAGTTCATCGAAGCAGTTGATGCTCTGGCGAGGGAGTTTTTCAAACCAGTCACGGGCGTTACCAATCAGGGTTGAATTAAACATTTGAGACCATATAGACAACGTTCAATTTTTGCCTGCACTGTGAAAACTTTGAGATGGTCGTCTGGATCACCAGATCCATCATAGATTTTGAAACATGCCGGCATGCGGTGTTTTTTGTCCTTAGAGTTTCCGTATGCGGGTCGTGAAGGCATCCTCTCTCTCGCTACACCATGGAAGGGAGAGGTATTCTTCATCATCTGTGTGATAATGGGAGTGCCCGTAGCGTCCTCCTTCATCATCTGATGGTTCGGAAGAGGAATACCTTGTTCGGCGGCGCCTTGGGTGGTGGTCAACCGAGTCAGATCCTAAAGGATCATGATAGGACGACCGCGCTCTACCCCTTGATTGACTCCGATATCCATTTTTATGAGAGAGAGTGGTAGTTTTCTTAATCCCAGAATCTATCCTCTCAAACACGCTAGTGCGGCAATTATCCTTCTGTGGAGTTTCTAAAACTGCGCGTCCTTCAAATCTATCGGAGTGGTCTGACTCCCTTGAGTCCCTTGAAATTCTTGCATGATTCGATCCTCGATGCGTTCGAAAATATTCCATGCTCGAGGTCGTTCCTCCAGTGGAGGTTGTTCTTTGATCTGGTGCCTTCTCCGTCTTTTTCGAGTTTGGACAGGGGTGTCGCGTGCGACACTACTAAAGCTGAGTCTGGATTGGAGGTTCCTTCCCAGATTCAATCTTGCCGTGGTGGCCGGGATGATTCTTTTGAAGTTTTGCGTGAGCACGCCTTCGATGTCCTCATCATCAAGTGACGCGAGTTCGTGGTCTATCTCCACAACAGGTGGCCTTTGATTATCCTTGTTGGGGGCGTTTGGTGTCGTCCCCGTCTCAGAAATGTTCAAAGTGCGAGTAGGTGGTAAGGTGTTTAGTGACGTACATGTACCCCCAGGGGATTGAAGTACCGTGTTGCGGTTGTTAGGCCCTACTACCTGCCCGACGAGAGGCGGAGTAGGGGTAACGGGGACATCTCCCCCGACCTTCCATTCCCCGGATTGACGTTCCTTGGATTTCCCTGATAAGGGTTTCCCTTCGTCATTAGTAGAGTATCAATTTAGTGTAGAGTCCCACGGATGGCGCCAACTTGTTGATACAAAAGTTGGATGATCCTTGCATAACCAGAATTAGGCTTAATTCGGGTATATGGGGCTCCGGCTATTGCACCAAGTAAACTTCGGTTTGAGATCGTGCACACTAAAAGTAACACGCTGTTAGGATTACCGTGGGAACATGTACCACGATTAGAATCCAAAGTGAGAGTAAGTAATCGGTTTAAGGGTTAGAAATCGGTGAGTAATGAAAGTGATGAGTGAATCGTACCTTTGTGGAACCCTTGGGGGTTCCTTATATACGCGGTAAAACCCTAGTGGGCTTTACCAAAGCTTCGATCCCAAGTAAGAGATAAGTACCATAATTATTTGATTGTTATCTTCTAATTATGATTAATGTATATTCCCTTCCTTAGGGTAAATCATAATCCTAATTAGATTGTGATTCTGTCTAACCCTCTACCGGACGTACCGGGCCGTGGGCCGCTCATGGCACGTGCGACCACTATTCATCCAAAACCCATAGGTCCAGATAACATTATTATAATCCATTCGTGATGGGCTAAATACGGGTAGTACCCGTGGGCCGGGTCTATGACCCGGCTGGGGACTATTCATCATCACTAAAGGTATGTTTTTGTAGATTTGTAACAAAGTTTGCCATTATAGTTATAGATTTGTATTTCATTTGTTATGTTTTGTAGAAATTCAAGACGGGTTTGACAAACAAATGGGAGAACAAGAAATGGTGAAGAATGTTCAATGTTGAAGCATGATTGAATCATTCATTTGTTTGTTGTTATGTTTTGTTAACTTTGCTACTAAATTACTTGAATTTGTGGAATTTGGAATTTGTAATGTTGCTACTAAACTTGTAATGTTGGCAACATTTTGTTGTAAACCCATTGTTGCTACTAAACCCACTGTGGAATTTAGAACATTATGTTGCTACTAAACCCACTGTTGAACATATATGCTGTTCAGGGGTGTTTGGATTTTGTTTCTGAAATATCTTGCTGTAAAGGGGTGTTTGGGGTATGGAAAATTAGGCTAAAATCAATTTCGGGCTGAGCCCATGTATAACCCGAGTAAGCCCGAGATAATACTGAACCAAACCGAGAATTTCGGTTTTGGTTTCGGTCCAGGTTTGTGGCTTTTTCGGTTTCGGTCCAGGTTTGTGGCTTTTTTCGGTTTCGGTTAACTTCGGGTCGGGTCGGGTCGGTAACAACAACAAATTATTAAAATTTCATAAAAAGAAATCTAACTAACCTTGCTATATATAATAAGCCACCAATCATTATTATTATCATGTTGTGACACTACTATCATCTTCAATTTTATAAACATAATTTATTGGTTTCATCGGGTATCTTGATCACTTTCTTCTATTTTTCTATATTATCCAATGATGTTATTATTATTATGATTAGTTTATCATTCTAGCTATATATTGGTAAGCTACCCATCGAATAGGGTCTTTCGGTTCGGTTTTCGGGTTGTTCGGTTTATTCGATTCGGGTTATTCAGTTATGTTTTTTTTGGGTCGAAAACCGAACCGAACCGAACTAGATTTCAACCGAACCGAAAACCGAGTTTGAATTCGGTTCGGTTCTCGGGTTGACTATTTTTCTAAAAAATATATAATTATTTATATTTAGCAAACAAAATGATTTCAAGTTTAAAAATTGTATTTTTATATTAAGAATAAAATTTAATAATTATTTTTAATATATAAATATATATATAATTTAATAATTATTTTTAATATATAAATATATATTAAAATACATAACGATTTGTATTTAGCAAAAAAATGATTTCAAGTATAAAAGTTATATTTTATATTAAGATTACATTTTAATAATTATTTGTTGGGTCAACATTTACTGACCCAGAAGCAACTCTAGGATTTGAACATAAAATCTCCTAAGGGGCCGTTTGTTTCATTGAATATTTTTAATGTAATTGTAATTTGATAAAGAAATTGTAATGTGAATAAATTATAATTTGATTTATTAAATATGGCATGTGTTTGGTTGGTTAGTAGTATGTAATGTAATTGAACATAAATTTATTTATTTAATTATGTTTGATTTAAAGAAAATAAGATTAATGATAGCATTAATGTTTTACAAATTAGGTTTGTAATGTTTTGTATCCGTGTATAAAAAAATATTAGTAATAACTAATAGGTGCTAATGTGGCTATATATATTTATCAATATTATGTAACCATTTGTTAAAAAAAATAAAATATTATGTAACCATATATGAATAAAAGACGACACATGATAGTAGCCTTGGTGCAAAATTATTTGCAAAACTATTGGTACATATATTTATTAACCAACATGAATGGGACAAGTATAATAAATGAAACAAATGCAAATAATAAAAATAATACTATTATTTAAATAACATTACAATGAAATACACCAAGATTCCTTTCTTAAAGTAATGTAATTGAGATTACACTAAAAAGTGGGCCCAATGTAATTTCTTATATTACAATTACATTTATTATCTAACCAAACAAGCTATGTAATGGTAATCTAAATTACAATTACCTCAAATTACATCAAATTCAATGAACCAAACATGCCCTAAGTGTTTAATGTTCAACAGAAAGGTGAATCTGCTGAGATAAGCCCAGAGGAATGAAGATTCCTACTAAAGAAAGATTACTTGAAGAAAGTGCATCTTTAACACTTCCAGAGATGTATGAAGACAAAGGAGTCTTCACTTTAGCAACTAGGCGGTCTAGTTGCTGAAGACAAGTCCTGAAGAAGAGTTTCAGTTTAGTATGGCTTGATAATGTCATACTGAACGATGTCTATCTCTTCTTAGATACTGAAGACACTTCAATCATTCTGAAGGTTTACAATGGCGGGAAAAGGTTTGTTTTAAGTCAAACAAGAAAGCAGATCTCATTGAAAATTAGGTTTCTTGTAAAGTTAGATACAAGTACAACTTTTATTCTTGTACTAAAAGTTTGAACACTTCCAAGAGGTGCTTCACTCTTAACATCAACCTAACCATACTGCTAGATGTTGATAAACGTTAGGGTTGAGACTTAAACTTATAACTTAGATTTGTAGTATAAGTAAAGGAGATCATTTAACCACTTTGCCATTCCGCAAGCAAAGTGTGTCATAGATTCTTTATTAAGTTTTAATAAAATCTCTATACGTTGAAAAGTAATTTTGTGTTGTTGTTTTAATTACTCGCATTTGTATTACTTTGTTAAAACAACTCACATGAATCCATGATGCAAGATAATACTTAAGGTTGACAAGTATTATCGAGTTAAAATGGACCAACATTATTTTATATATATAATATATATATATATATATATATATATATATATATATATATATATATATATATATATATATATATATATATATATATATATATATATATATATATATATATATATATATATATATATATATATATATATATATATATATATACTAGTGACGTAACCCGCCCAACGGGCGGGTTCGGTTCGTAAATCTTTTTTAAAAACAACGTTAATGTAAAACAAAATAATATTAATTAAGTGTAATCAAATGTAATAAAACTTGAATAGTAATTAAATGTAAAACAAAATAAAGTTGTTATTATCATAATAGTTTCATACAGATAAAATTAATTGCTGATCAAATACGATATAACACTTCTTTGTAAACTACGTTTGTCGTTGTGTTTGTGTGGTTTCCGTCTTTGTCTAAACATAGAATCTTCAATCCTTTCTTGTTCTTAACTCTTGATAGTGCGACATACAGTTGTCCATGTGAGAAAACCGGTTTGGTAAAAATAAACCGACCTGTGATAGTGTTTGACCTTGGCTTTTGTTGATTGTCATACCGAAACAAACTTGGATCGGGAACTGCCTTCTGTTTAAGGTAAACGGCATTTTTTTGTCTGATGGTGTTATAATCATTCGTGGAATAGCACATATCTTTCCGACATTTCCGCCCGATATCATCTTTGTTTCGATTACATTTACTCCCATCCTTAACACTTGAAGCCTAGTTCCATTGCATAGTCCGGCTTTTTGATCAATTTTTCTCATTAACATTACAGGAGTACCAATCTTTAACTTGATAGCGTGCTTTGGAAGTCCGGACATCCTTAGACCGTTAAGGAAATCTATTGTGTATATTGACTCGTCGAAGTTTGTATCTACATCGAGCAATGAAACGGAGTCTGATGATTCGTATATTCTTTCTTCTCCTGGAATTAAATCCATCATCCGTTCGTTAATCATATCTACCACATCATGTGTTGGTGCTAAAATTGCCCTTTCTTGGAAGAATTTCGGGGTCCCATAGGTTTTGAAGCAAGTTGGGGTATGTTTCATTAATTATTGATCCAACATTATCATCTGACTCCGGAATTAGCATCTCATCGGGAAATACAACACTCGATTGTCCATCGTTTTTACAATCAGTATTGCCGTTACCAATGTTGAGTATCCAGTCTGCAAAATCTTGTATTTCTTTTTTTTCAGATTCAGTTGATCCAGAACCCAAGCCGCATGTTTACTGTCAAGTTCATGACTTTGCAGTGTTGCCACAAAGAAGAGGAGTTAATAGTTGCATGTACCACATCACTTCGACTCGCATTAGGAATTACGGGTAGGATTTGTCGAAAGTCACCACCAAACAAAACCACTTTTCCTCCAAAGACACGATTAGATGGTTCAGTAGGGTCTGTCCTGCAAATATCTCTGAGGGTTCTATCAAATGCTTCGTAACAGTGTGACTGTATCATTGGTGCCTCATCCCATATTATGAGTTTTGCCTTTTTTATCAACTCAGCGAGTTCACTGTTAGCTGGTATGTGGCAGATTGAATCGTCGAGTATGTTTATTGGGATTGCGAATCGAGAATGTGCAGTTCTTCCCCCTTCCAATAAAAGAGTTGCAATACCACTTGATGCGACGTTTAGCACTATTTCACCTTGTGAGCGTAAGGCAGTTGACATAGTTTTGTAAAGGTATGTTTTTCCCGTGCCTCCGTATCCGTACACGAAGAACATACCTCCGTCGTCTTTTTCTATAGCGTCCATAACGGTTGAATAAATTTCTTTCTGCTCAGATGTCAGACTACAATATAGAGTTTCATATTGTTTTTTCATTTCCTCTTTCTTGTACGATGTCTCGTCATATATTAACCTGTTGTAGCCTTCCATAGTGTATTCATTATACGGATATGGCATGTTTAGTATGTTCTTTAAAGTCTTGTTGTTACAAAGTAACATGTGCTCAATATACGTTAAGCATATGTTCTTTTTCTGAGTATCCGAAAGCTGAAGTTCTGTATAAATAAATAACAATGTTGAAGTTAGAACCAAGTTTAGTAGTAATGTGTTTATATCTTATGCAAAATAGTATGTGCAAATATATTTTTTTATGTGTAAGATATGCATTTTGTGTTTTGGTAGTTGCTAAATATATATCTTTCTTATGTTAGTTCATCATGAAATATACCAAATTATTATTAATATTTAAAAATTTTGAAAACTTACCAGGGTTATTCTGTTTTATGCGCTCCACATGCTCAACATCTGCAGCCATGACCTCCCAAGTTTTCTCCCATACCACCTCAGGACGAGACATGCTATCTGTCATGAGTAGCATGACAAAGAAAGATCTTAAGTAGTCCCCCATTCCCCATTGGCTTGCTTCTATTAGTCCGTCAATGTACTCCTTGTCGTCCTGCAAAAGTCCACGAGCATAGCAAGCATCTCTGTACGTCGGATACACTACTTCTTCAAACTTTTTTAGGTCTGACCACTCCATGGGACCTCTAACCTTGTTTAACAGTATACGTAAATAGAATAGCTCACCCCAAGAAGGCGGGACATGATGAATACGTCCTAAACTAAATCCTCTTTGTCGCTTTTCCCAAGTTCTTGTTTTAGCATTCCAAACATACCATTTAGGTATCTCTGCATAAAACAATTTTCGCGCAAACTTGTCTTTTTTGTTTAGTTCCATCCATTGTACAAATTTGGTTTCGTTAACCGATGACTTTTCAAGGGTGAAATCAATGCTTTCGGTTGCATCAAAAACTACTGATTGTTCATCCTTCAAATGAAATGGCAATCTTTCAACAGACGGAGTCCTATAATGAATATCAAACCCATAAATTCTCCAAGCCGCTTCACAAGCCGAGAGATATCTGCAATCATAGAAATCTTTAATCTCGTCAACCTCTTCACCTTCTACTGCCGCAGTCACCCTATCTGGTCCTTTGTTGATGTACTTGAATAGATACTTTATTGAGCCAACTTGGTTGCACCATTCAACATTTATATGCGACTGGTATTTCCTGAGTAAACCTGCGTTGTAAGGAACAACGTAACCGTTATGTAGATCTGTGTTGCCTTTTCTTATAGTATGGCCATCGTTTCTTCTTTTATAAATTGCATATCCGTTGCTGTCGATTACTGTTGTTTCGTTAAATTGTTTAGGAAACTTTTTGGTGCATTTGAAATCCACAGTACATGGGCAGCTTGGGTTATCAGTTCCGCAAGGGCCATGCATCATGTGATCCGTGACTATTTGATACAATTCCGGGTCCTCCTCTTTATTTGGTATTTCCGCTGATATATAGTGATCGATCTTTGCGGTTGTTGTTATCTTATCTTCAGCTTCAAGCCAGAGTAATATATGACAATGCGGAAGTCCTCTCTTTTGAAACTCGATTGTATAAACAACTGTCAAGTAAAATACAGATGATGCAAATCAGTAAAAAGAATAATAAGCGAGTATATAAAAATAATGAGCATCTGTATTTTGATTACCTCCTTTAACACGTCCAAATGTATGTCCATCCTTTAAATCCTTCATAAGGCTGTCAAGCTTTATTTTAAAGACTCGTGTCATTATGTCTGGCCGGTCTTCTGATTTTAGATTTCTCTTAGCCATAAAACGTGCGATCTCAGGCCAATTTGGGTTACATGTGAATGTAATAAATAAGTCTGGATATCCGTAAAACTTGCAAATTGTCATGGCGTCTAAATAGTTTTGCATCATATACCTTGGACTTCCGGTAAATGATGATGACAAAACCACTTTTTTCCCATGTAGTTGAACTCCTGAATCCGGATCCTCGGCTAATTTTGCCAGATTAGCATACGTTTCACTTCTTAGGTCCTTTTGTTGATTACGATTAAAGGACATTCTTTCCGCCTCAATCATTGTGTATCCATCTACCAGAAATTGCTGAAACAACCTTCTTCCATTTAGCATCATTGAGAATTCATTTCGCCTTTCTTGTACACGATATGCAAACCACTGTTTCATTGTTACACGTGTTCCTTTATTTTTTTCATCATAATCAGTTACGCCTCTATGAAAGATATCTGAATGATATCCATCCTCGGCGTAAGGAAAAAACAAAGGATATTGCAATGCGAGATATGATGGGTGGAGTTCACTTATTCTCTTTAGATCGCCGTCTTGTTGAAGGAGAATAATATCTCATTTATTTTTTGTCGTTTCAAAATCTCCCACAATTAAAGCCGCCACCTCCGATGCAGTAGGCAAATTATAGTCTCTTCCATCTCTCGTCCTTGTACCGATAAGCTTAAGTTTGATGTTCTGATCATTTGATGTCTTTATACACTCACCAGCCATACGGAAGTCCTTGACTAATGGATTTATTGAATCAAGCATGTCTCGTATATCAGTAGTAAGCTCTCGGTCTAATTCTTTATGTTTTGAAGGTTCATATGATTCCTTGCTGTAACACAATGTTAATATATTTAGGAACACAACAGGATATTGCTGAAATATAAGTTGTATATGTCATAATCTAACAGAATACATAGTAGTAAGAATTAACATACCTTGCGGATTTAATCCGGTTTGTGATTTCATTTTCAGTATCATAAATATAAAGTTGGGCAAACTTTGGTGTCTTTCTGGTTTTAGGCAACAGAGAACCTGCTCGGTGGAAATTCTCACCATGAATGCGATAGCAAAAAGGGCCACGACCGTAGTTTACTGTATGGTCTACTTGACCACCCATTGAAGTAAAGGCGAACATTGAATTATAACGTCTAATATTATCTATGAATAAGGCGCTCTTTGGGTGTTCATTTGTGATAAGGTCTTTCAACAATTCGGGAGGCTCTAACAGTTCGGTCCCTAGTTTAACCTTGCCTCTGCTACAACAAATTGAATATGAGTCGTCCGCGACATCGGTTGCTCTTCTAAGAGTCTCAACATGCCATAACAGTGCACCACAAGATTCACATGGGTATGTGGGATCTCCATGGTCAATGTAATCTGATATAAGATAAATTTGACATATTAGATATGAATAGTATCTTATTTAATACAAACATTACAAAATTGCAGGATTATAGGTTATAAACATTTCAAAACTTGTATCATTATAAATTATAATTATTCACCAAGTATATTTGTTTGTATTGTTTACCTTTCGAAATGCCAACATATGCATGACCACAGGCCCTTTTATCCGTTGTACGATTAGCTTGTGTGAAATTCATCATCCGTGCAGATTGTCTTGTTGCCATTTTCCGTTTTAGATTATGCGTACCAGATGCAAGTAACGAAGACTGTCCATGGGATAACACATCTGGTTTAGAAGATGTTGAACCTGTAATATAGTTTAAATGAATTAGACTTCTCATAGGATGTTGTATCTTGTTTAAAATTTCAGTATAAATGTGAATTACTTGTTGGAATGTTGTATTTACGTGGACGTCCCCTAGGTCGAAGTGCATAATCCATAGGTAGGGTAGCGGCAGATGTACCAACTGTATGAACTTGGCTGGTTTCAGTGAATGCTGGTGTATCTGCTGATACATAACATGTATTATAGTTACAAATAACCCTTATTATTATAAACGTTAAAAAGTTAAATAAGTGAAGTATAAAGTATTATAAAGGGTACAGCCTATATACCTTGTGTTGGTAGTGCTCTTTTCCGCGTATGAATAAGTGAATCATTAAGCATTGTGACTCTAGTAGTTAATGAGGCAGGAGGCGTAACATGTTCAAGTGACACAGCTATAACAAATATAAATGGTGCAAATTTAATGTAAGAAAAATATTATTAGTACGTCTTTAATAGTTACTTTGAATGTTGGATTACCTGTTGGAATATCACTGATCCGCGGCCGTCCTCTTGGTCTATTACTTGGTTCTTGTTTTGGTCTTGTAGACGGTCTGCCAGTTTTTCTTATTGATAAATCAAGTAATGGTGCAGCAGGTTTCCTCTTGTTTGTGTTTTTACCTGTAGCAGATGTTAAGATTCTAAGAATAATAAAACCATTATTAACAATATAGATGATTTGCAATTCTCGTTAACATACCTATTAAATCTGATTCTGGCATGTTGTGAAGATGAGTTTAAATCGCAGTATGTAATTCTTTTGTTAAGTCGATAGTTTTTGTTGGATTATGGTTGGTATTCGTATGTATTTATACTACAAACTTGAGTCGGTGTTTTTATTTATATTTTTGGAAAATCAAAAGAAATCTAAAACGAATTACTTCCATAAACAAAACATACCCATGCAACGTTTTTTTTATATAAGTTTGGTTTTTTTTAACGTCTCATATTTGTACCCATAACTGGTCACGTTTCCTCTAATATTGAAATTATGTGGAGACAGGTTTTCGTTTCTGATATTGAAATTGAATTTTCTCATGCAACTCCTATATATGACACTACTGTATACTTAAATCTTGAAAGCAGCTCCTATGTATACTTATCATCAAAATCCGCCAAGAATATCTCGAGCTGTTTTTCAGTTGATATCTCTCTAGATGAAAATCCTCGCAAAGGAGAAGAAGCATATTGCTCTTGGCCTGTTGGTGGTAATCACGTTCATTCTGAGATATTATTTCCCTTTTTAAGACTATGAAGTTGTACTCCAAAACTGGAGTACAATTCCAAACTGGAGTACAACCAAAACTGGAGTATTTCTAATAATTCCAGGATCATCTATCAAAACGTGAGAATTACATAAGCAAGCGTCATCAAACCCTTGATCGTGGAACCCTCCAAGTGACAACCACATGTTCGATTCCATGTATTGTATCACGTAGAAGACCTAATCTTCTACTCTGTAAAATTTTTTGGGCGAAATCATAATCGTTCACTGTGGCTGATGTGCCAGTGATGCCACTTTCAGAGGCTTTCTTCTGATTCTCAACATCCGTTGTTGAGTTTTTTGACCCAGTGCTGGTCGTTTTTTACTTTCCGAGGTCCAATACAAACTTGTTCAAGTGTCGGATAAACTCAGGATAAAACTTAAGGTTGCAATGGCGTCCACCTGTTAGCCACAACGGTTCATACTTGTTCTTGCAAAGCTCCCATAGCTGTTTCCTGTGAGAATGATCAACAACTTCATCTGATGTTCCCTATAAACGACATAAGCAACTTAAATTTGTCCCGACTCTCATATCTTTCATCTTTTTTTCATTAAAAAATGTAATAAGTAATCTTACGTGAATGACGAGAACTGGGCAACTCACTAAACCAATCTTGTCAATGTTCTGAAATCAAGAAAAGCAGATAATGGGTTAACTTCATATTTACAAGAGAAAGAGAAATGAGAAAGAAAGGAAACTGTATTGAAAATTTGGTATATCATTATCACCTTGTAAATATCGAACCAATAGGTTAGTTTGACAGGATAAAGAACCCTCGTGCCCGAGAGGATTGGACTGTGTAGAATCACACCTCTTAAATCAGATGTACGTGATGCAAGATCAATAGTGGGACCACTACCAACAGACTGACCATATAAGATTAGTTGGTCATCTTTTACACCGTATTTTTCCTTAAGGCATTTATATACAGCATCAACGTCAGCGTATGTGTTACACTCAGATGCCTGTTCGAAGGGAAAAATAAAGAGTAATTGTCAAATTATCTGGAACCATAGATACACATAAGAATATCTAAGGTGTTTATCAAATTAGATAGCAAACCTTTCCAGTTGATTGCTCATAGCCAGAGTAGTCATAGCTGCATATACATAAGAGAATAATTTGGACGTTAATACACGCATAAGAAAGGTATTGCAGCAAGGAATCACCAGGAGCTGAAATGTCAAAAAAGGATTTGCAGCAACTGGAAACATTATGTGTAATTGGAAACATACCTGAAATGTCAAAAAGGATTTGCAGCAAGGACAACTATAGGTGGGAAGATCAGGTCATGCAAGTTACGGGTCAAAGGTGTTAAAAAGGACACTTACAATGGTTATTCTTTTGAAGAATGGAGCTGTTAAAGTGACTCTTTTTGTAGCATGCATATTCATATCATCTGATGTTAGAATGAGGTGAAAAGTAATACCTTGTTTTTAGTCTATTCGAGTTGTTCACCAGAAGTGCTTTCTTCTTGGCCTTATTTGTGTTGGCTTATTACTAAGGTATCTATTGCTGGTGTTTATATGGACAGGTTACTAACATTGAAGGTAAAACAGAACTGGATGGGGTTTAGGGGTATGTGAAAGACGATCTTAGAGGAATGTGTGCATGTGCAGGAATGCAATCAAGTATGTCTTCTTTTTTTACTATTGTATTATGTTTGCAGCACCATCTTTGATCATTGGTTGAATTTTACATAGTATACAAATATTATATTCTTATATTATTTTATCATTCTGTCAGTAGCCCTTCAAAAATGGTTCGTTTGAGTTTGAAGGACTTTTCCCAGAACCGCATATCGTTGTGTGGATACTCATCCAAACGTACACTCTACAAATGTAGTCGTAGCACTTCAGGTTGTAGAATCATCACAGGAGAAGTTTGAAAATTGCGCAAAATCAGTAGGGATTTTTGAATTGATCTGCAAGATGAGTATCATATTATTTTGATGTCCCAAATTAGAAAAACACATGTACAAAGTTCACGTTTCCAAATTATGAGCAGCTTTAGTAATGCTAGGTGGTAAGAATGTATAGTTTTGTAAAATTTAAAACTGAGCGTACTGACCGTTTGAAAAAAAAGCTACTAAAAAAATCAGTACCTACAAAGATAAATCAAACCCGATTGAGTTTACCTTTAAATCTGGAAATTCTTCAAATTGTTTTGCTGAAGCCAGACCTGAATCTCTCGGAAAGAAGCAGCTTGCGTGATTTGGTGTTTTCATATCCATAAGGACCCAAGCTACCCGATCCCAATCTTAAGGATTTAGATTTGATCTTTTCAAAGCATTTCTTGCATGAAGATCTTCCTGACTTTGCATACTTTGCTATAACGTGAATACAAGTAGAAGAGATATCGAAAAAGAACACCAGATTGATAGATAAAGTGCATCACATGACCTTCTCATCTGTTTCTTTCTTTTTTTTCTTGGCCATCCTTCACATTGTGTCGGTCTATAAACACAAAAAAGAATTTGTAGAACAAAATTTTAGATTTCAATCTTAAAAATTACATGTCATTGTCAAAGAATGTGCATAACCATGTAAAGAGGACATTTCTTTCAGCTTTTAACTCTACCAGCGCTAATCAAGTTTGGAAGAAAGATCTTATGTCTGACCACACAAAAGGGGCAATAACTATGAATGTAACAGCTTGTTTATATGATTTAGATTGATTCAAGCATAAACAGATATTTACCAGGAAGCCCATAAGGAGGAGATGACAATGAGATGAAGAAGGTTTCTCTAACTGTAATTCTTGTTGTGCTGCGACCTAGATGCAGCACTATAGAAATGGTATCATCTTGTGTCTATAGGAATGATATCATCTTCCCGATGCCACCAATTAAGGAAACTTTCACAGCCAATGGAATGTCTATTACCCTTTTCTATTGTATACAATAGTGTCTTCTATTGTATGACACTATTGTATACTTCTATGTATGACACTTTTGAGGTAAAACATGTAGTATCAGGAAGTATGGCTGAAAGCGGAGGGGTCAAAGCTCCTTGCAGGTGCAAGGTTTTTCTACGTGCAGCAACACAATAAGAAAACTTTGGCAAAAAATATCATATTCAGTGTGATCTCTCATCTGCAGGTCCTTTATTTTTTGGATTCTTTCCCAAAGTTAAAACTTTGGTACCTACAGCATCAAGCATGTATTGCTTCAACCCTCTTCGATCTTAAACCTGGCACTCCCGTTTACCTAAACTTTGATGCCCTTTTGAGCATGATGTTCAGAAAAATGAATAGAAGTAGCGAGCCATTGACTTCTTCAACATCTGGGAGTAGCAATTCATCTGTATCCATAGTTAAGGACTGCACTTTTTATCTAAAAGTCCATGTTTGGGACATTTTGGAAGCTGTTTCATTTTGGAAGCTGTTTCATCTGTATCCTTAGTAGAGATTGTGGGCTTAAAACATAAGTTTAAAATGATACAAGTGATATACTGTTAATATGGTTAATCAACCTGATTATGCATTTCCTTTTTTAAGACTATGAAGTTGTACTCCAAAACTGGAGTACAATTCCAAACTGGAGTACAACCAAAACTGGAGTATTTCTAATAATTCCAGGATCATCTATCAAAACGTGAGAATTACATAAGCAAGCGTCATCAAACCCTTGATCGTAGAACCCTCCAAGTGACAACCACATGCTCGATTCCATGTATTGTATCACGTAGAAGACCTAATCTTCTACTCCGTAAACATTTTTTGGGCGAAATCATAATCGTTCATTTTGGCTTTTAAATCGTTCATTTTTTAGGGCAGCTCGTGTCCGTTCCTCTACTGCCCTTCACTTCGTTGCAACTTATTATATCTCTTGACAACTTGTTTCGGCTACTCCACATCCTTTGCTTTCTTTTCTACAAAGAGCCTCTTAAGTAACAGATACATCACATTGTATAAAAAACCTACACACAGACAAACGCCCTTAGTATGACTGGATAAAAGATGATTCTGATTAAATTAGCTTTTTTTAAATCATCTCTTATATAGAGTTGTTGCAGTAGACCCAGGATGTACCTGGGAGATTATTTAGCTTTCTTGTGACCTCTTTTCAAGATTCCGACAACTTGATGACAACCCATAAATTTCTAGAGCTGTTTCACAAAATATTTTCTTTAAACCCCTTAAAAACTACTTTTGAAAATAAAAGACAGTAAAGGCACAAAAAAATACCGTAAACGTTCTGCTTGATTTAGCACATGGTCTATGTCTGCATTGGAACCGGGCGGAATGATCTAAAACCAATACTGTAAAACCAATGACCAAGTCACAATTAGAATGATCTCAGTCCTTCCTCTTTTAGCATTTTTAAACAAACCTAAATTGACAGTGACACCCAATACTGTAACTAACACGCGACATCAAATTTTGAAATTAGCATTAAGCAAAAGATCATAATGTTTCTGCATCAACAGACGATCACTTTAAGTATATATATCTATATTCCCTACATAAGAGGCAAAATTTATAATTTGGGCGTGTATAGAATTGCAAAGTAAAATACACAATGAGTACGTTACTCTTGTTCCGACCTTGCTCTTCGTCGTACACAATTTAAAAAATATACATCCAAGTAACCTATATGTGAACAATATTTTTAGATATACCATATTATGCACATTCATTAATAAATAATGCCTTTATGAAACCTTATGCATATGTTATAAAGCGTCTTAAAACATCCGACACCTCCATTAGTTTTGTAACTGTTGGAAGTGGAAGCCTGTGAACCTAATATAAAATATGTTAATCAATTACAAAACCATAAATTCTACTAAACACTAACTACAATTACATGTATGAGTTAAGTTGAATAATAGAAAAAAAATTAAACAAACCTCCAGATCCACCAAAACGTACACCCATGGAACAGCCATAAACTTCATTTTTTTGTAGCTGTTGGAAGCGAAACTCTGGGACTTCGGCTACTTGATCTCCCTTCAACTTTTCTGCTGGTTCCAGAATTCTTCCTTTTTGACTATATCCCAAAAAACAAAATATATAAATAAGCAGATATGGCCAAAGACATACAGCGAAATCATAATCGTTCATTTTAGCTTTTAAACAGCCTCCTAAATAAGCTAATTTGAGTTTTTTCTGTTTCTAAATGGGTGTTTGGAAACGCGTTTAATAGCAATACACGATATGTGTTGCTGTTAAACGTGTTGCCAAACACCCCTTTAAAAACAGAAAAGGCTTGAATTATAAGTTGTGCAGCCTCCTATTGATTACTATTAGAGGTGTGACCCAAAAATTTTTGTTTTTGTAAAGGTTCGACATCCAGGAGTTAGCGAAAGATCATAAGGGATTTACCCTAACCACATTTGTTTGGTTGGATTGTGTGCTACATTTTGCATCACAGGGGTACTGGAGGTAATAGCTATGCGGGTGGCCTGCCAAATTATTCTCAAGGCAGAAGCTCATATAGTATAGCTGGCGGACAAAAACCAAGACGATAACATATTGTGAGAAGTCAATTGAAATGGTAGCGCAGATAGCCAATAGTATAGATGATCCAAATATATAAACTAGACAAAAACCAAGACGATAACATAAAGTTACGAGGAAAATAATAAAATATCAACAAAAAGCTTATTGCCCACATATAATATATATCATCAAAATCCAAGACAATTGACTAACTTTGGCTAGAATGGACACATAAAAGTGTTAGATCTGTACCTAGCAAGTAATGATGGATTCCAGTAAGTATAATAGCAATTTATTTTTAAATTGTATGATTATTTATTAACTAAAGTGAATGGATGGATTTGAATAGGAAGTTAACCAGTAAGGTGACCACGGAATGGGCAGACTGGCCGAGTTGATGCTAATTGCTGCTAGAAATTGCGCGAGATTCATGTAGTTTTCCACAAAGAACAGCTGGGAAGTGCCCTAGTTAGATTCATTAATGACAGAGTATAGTCTGGGCCTTTAGAGTGTATTTCCACATAGAACACCGTTTCCAACCTATTCAAATATCATTAGTGTGATTATTTGAAATGCACACTTTCTTGTGGTTTGTCTTGTTAATCATGCAATGAACTGAATTATACACACACAAACCAAAAAGCATGGATGGACATTCTTCTGGTATGATTTTATCAGAATATGATAATATCTGAACATGACATATCATTAGTACTACACATAACAATGAACAACAACCTGCAGTAACAATATCATATCCAAAATTTAATAGAATACGGTTTCGTTAGGTCTTAGTTTTGTGCATGAGATTTTATCAAGCCCATGTCTGGCATAGCAATAAAAAATAAATATGAGTTTAGATTTTTTTTTAGATTAAGAGCCTTTGGATAAGTAGCTCAAACAGGTTCCACCTTTTTGTCTACCCAAACACCAATTGCAAAACTGACGTCAAGATCACTTTTTGGTTGTACCTTTTGGAACTTGATGACTCCTACAATGACCCTACTTAGCTAAACTTAAACACAACGACATTGCAAAAGATTAAACTCATAGGTCAGAACATCACTTTACTGATTTTCATTTTCCGATCAACTATTTATCATCTGAACCTTGCGTCAACTTTCCTACAATAATAAGCATATGGCATACACAAACACATACTTTTAAATTATTTAACATGTGCCACTGTCTCTGGAGTTCCGTCATCATAAATTGGCCTGAGATTTGCCAATCAATATATAGATTATTTTTATGTATCCTATATGACATGTTTTCTTGCATATTGGAAACAGGTGGGGGTGTTTGTCAACACGTTTAACAACAATACACTATATGTGTTGCTTTTAAACGTGTTGCCAAACACCCTTTTAAAAACAGAAAAAAACTCAAATTGACTAATTTTGGTTACATAAGCTATAATACTCTGACCTATAGCTGAATTAGCAGACTCGACCACTTAGTTAGTGATCCCAACCTACACTACTCCAGTTCTACCAAGTTAATTCAAAATGTTACTATAAAATAGGATGCACGACTTTGCAAGGCCGTTCAATAACATATAGTCTAACATAATTAAATAGATACGAAGGCACAGAAAACAAATGTAACAAAAGAGTGCAGATTATACCTGGAACAAAATGCCTTCAAGAACAATTTTCCAGACGGCGGTTACTACATCTCACTGAGATCCCATTATGCCAACTTCAAGAAGAGCACAATATATATAGCTGTTAATTGGTGAAGCTGAGGAATGACCATCAAGCAGGAAAGAAAGCTGCACTACTACTATGTAAGATGATGGAAGGTATATCTATAGCTCTTAATTAAAAATAATCAGAACTAATAAAGCTATATTTAATAAAACTAAGAATATTCAAACGTATATATGATTAAGAAGTCATCAAAATATTGTTTAAAACAAATACAGACTCCATGGTAGAAACGATAACCAAGACTACTAAGAATTATACTATTGAACCCTCTTCGCTACTAAGAATAAAACATGTTTAAAAATACTTAAAATGATTAAAACCATGGGTAGTTTGAAATAATTTAATCTTTTGGTTCTATCTTCACTGCAAGTAATTTATAGGGCCTTGAATTGTTGCATTCTTCTTCTGTTTCGCTTTCGATCTCATCTAGATCAATGATGACTCTACTCTTCTTACAACTTGAACCCTCTTCGCTATTTGTTGACTCGCCTGCTTGTGAAGGTGTGCTCATAGCAAAAGGACGTTTCACACTTGAATTTTCAATGTTGTCATGGTTTATCACAGTAGCATGAAAATTATCAGTTGGTTCCTGAGAAAAAAATAAACTAAGCTATAATACCGTATAAGATTTGTATAACCGTGTGCATTGAATTTAAACTTTGATTTATGCTAGCTTACCTCATTATCTAACTCATGTTCTAGAAAACTTTTCTTGAAGTGGTTGATCAATTCAACATCTTCAGAAAAAGAGTCACATCGGTAGGTGTGGTTATTGTTTCTCATGTTGTATTCTGAATAGAATATCTTAAATAGATAACTCTTTCCAATTATAGCATCCAACTCTTCTGGCCAATACTCATCTGGGTCCATACCATGCTTTTCCATCAATTCTCATGATGTATTACCAGAGAGCTTGACAAAATTGTTGTTGAAAAACAACACAGGAGCAGAGCCGGTCTCGTCAATTATTCTCAAAATAACTTTAAACCTAAACAGTACAAAAAGACAATGTTTTATTATCATATAATTAAGAAGATTGAAAATTACATTAAAAAATGTATTAAGACTATAAGAAATTGATTGTGTTACCTAGATGCAACTTGTACATTCCCATGATCCTCACAAACATAAACTGGTTGGCGATTTTGCCGGGGAAGAATATCTACTTTTTTGTTACACCTTTTGCAAGCTGTGTATGCCCAACCATGTTCTTTGTGTATTTTATGAATCTTTGCGTACACAATACAGTGTGAATCCTATATTAAAAAATAGATAATATTTATAAAAAATGTAATCAAAAACAAAACAATGAACTTGATAAAATATTGCCAAATTAGGTTGAGTAACAAACCGGATCGCAATCACGGATGGTTCCTACCATCCTTTTCATGGCACCATGAAAAAACTCCCCTACAGAAACAACCTTAACTTCTGGGGAGATCAACTCAATCTTAACTTGTTCACCATTAAATCCTTCACGCTCTTGAACCCTGATATATAAATGAAAACAAATGTAATGCTGGTAACCTAAAATAAGTTGTACTCTTGAATAACAAATACGTAAACTTGCAAGTACCTTTTTCTAAAAGCAACAATTTCTGCCATGTTAGGGTTTGTAAAAATCTTCGTTCCAAAAAGTGCATTGTGAATGGCAGGAGTTCCTGTATAAAATAAATTCAATAAATAAACACTTCATTATAAATACATATATGCTATATAGATACGATTTTGTTGCACTTACCGTTCCAATATTTCACTTTCGCAAGCTGAAGAATAACAACCAAATGTTCAAGTGTTTCACGCTTGTTTGCATATTGATCCCACATGCTTGCCCATCCATCCCAAAAAGTGAAGTCCAAACGATTAGCACTGTAACATACATGATTTTATTATTAAAATGATAAATGATACAAATTAAACAATATGTACTTGTTTGTATTTATTCTTACTCAGAGTCTTCTATAACAACCGTCCGACGTATCTTTTTGCCAGCAGCAGACATAACAGGTACAACATCGCCGATACCAACAACCGAACCGATAACATCTGATAACAAAATATTGTTAATAAATTATCATTGTATTTTTTTGTATGATGAGTAATACTAAAAAATGAAACAAAATACGTACCAATAGCATCATTTTCATAGTATTGGTGATGCTCAGTATCCAACAAACGATCAAATGGTTCGAAGATAAAGCCATTAAAGTTGTTGTCAAAAGGCTCAATACGGGTGACAGTAGTGGACCTGTATACGCTAATCTTGTATCTATGTGGTAACAAAGGAAGCCTTCCACTATTCTCAGCGATACCAAAATTACCAAGAATGTAACATTGGCCTACCTCAAATAAAGGTTCAAATCTGAACATAAACTCCTTCTTTATGTAGACCTGAATTCTTGTGTTCTGTGTAATGTTCAAAAAAATTATAAGAAAATATTATGAGTGTAAGGCACAATTAAATTAAAAAAGAGTATACGTACATGCACATCTTGCAACACAAGATCAAGACTATAAGGGTCATGCTCAGCATTCATCCTGTGTGAATTCCATTTAGATATACATCTGGCTTGAATGCATATGCCATCCAACATAGGATCCACCTCGCTAATTGGTGTGATCTTTTTTACCTTATCGCTACCTGTTACATAATAAATAAAGTTAATATACAAAAAAGACTCGTTGATAACAATATCTTACTGATTAACAAACTAATCATATGTTACAATGTCATAACTAATTGTAAATCAAAAACAGGTGGGGTGTTTGGCAACACGTTTAACAGCAATACACTATATGTGTTGCTGTTAAATATGTTACCAAACACCCCATTAAAAAAAATATCAAATTCGCTAATTTTGGTTAAAGAAGCTATAATATGAAGATATAAAATAAATGCTCTATGATATTGAACTTTTTTTAGTTTTAAACAATATAACACTGAAACTCAAAAACAGGTGTGGGTGTTTGGCAATGCATTTAACAGGAATACACATATAAAAATTGGGTTAATCTTAGCAGGCTATATCACAAATGTACATTATAAAGATATTAGATAAAACAAACCTGCAGGTCCACCGTAGCCTACACCTTTGGAACTGTCATGACATCCGGAACCTCCATTATTTTTGTAACCGTTGGAAGACGATGCCTGTGAACCTGTTTAGTATAAAATATGTTAGTGTGAATCAGTTACGAAATCATATGGCCAATTATAATGTAAATAGTAAAATGAAAATTAATCAGAAACATACCTCCAGCTCCATAAGTTCTAGATATGCCAATATTTTTGTAATTGTTGGAGGATGAAGCCTGCGAACCTCCATAACCTACAAAACCACGAGAACCTCCAGAACCTGCCACACCTTTGTAACTGCTACTTGTCATAGACGACGATTTTTGGTAACCCATGTTGTTGTTTTTTCTAGTTGAAAATGAATTCATGATTATTGAATTGAAAAGAATTAGGATCAACTTAAAATAGGGTTAATAGGATCGACTTAAAATAGGAGGCTAATAGGATCGATTTAAACAGGATTAAAGAATTAGGGTTTATTGAAGTCGATTGAATTTTCGATTGAACTTGATTGAATTATTGGTTGAACTTGATTGATTTAACAGAGATTGAATTGTATCTATACTACATTATAAAGGGTGTATCCCTTTGGTTGAAAGTTGAAAATGTTGAATGGTTGAAAAATGTGGGTCCCACTAATCTATATATATACTACATTATAAAGGGTGTATCCCTTTGGTTGAAAGTTGAAAATGTTGAATGGTTGAAAAATGTGGGTCCCACTAATCTATATCTATACTACATTATAAAGGGTGTAGCCCTTTGGTTGAAAGTTGAAAATGTTGAATGGTTGAAAAATGTGGGTCCCACTAATCTATATCTATATCTATACTACATTATAAAGGGTGTATCCCTTTGGTTGAAAGTTGAAAATGTTGAATGGTTAAAAAATGTGGGTCCCACTAATCTATATCTATACTACATTATAAAGGGTGTATCCCTTTGGTTGAAAGTTGAAAATGTTGAATGGTTGAAAAATGTGGGTCCCACTAATCTATATCTATACTACATTATAAAGGGTGTATCCCTTTGGTTGAAAGTTGAAAATGTTGAATGGTTGAAAAATATGGGTCCTACTAATCTATATCTATACTACATTATAAAGGGTGTATCCCTTTGGTTGAAAGTTGAAAATGTCGAATGGTTGAAAAATGTGGGTCCCACTAATCTATATCTATACTACATTATAAAGGGTGTATCCCTTTGGTTGAAAGTTGAAAATGTTGAATGGTTGAAAAATGTGGGTCCCACTAATCTATATCTATACTACATTATAAAGGGTGTATCCCTTTGTTTGAAAGTTGAAAATGTTGAATGGTTGAAAAATGTAGGTCCCACTAATCTATATCTATACTACATTATAAAGGGTGTAGCCCTTTGGTTGAAAATTGAAAATGTTGAATGGTTGAAAAATGTGGGTCCCACTAATCTATATTTATACTACATTATAAATGGTGTATCCTTTGGTTGAAAGTTGAAAATGTTGAATGGTTGAAAAATGTGGGTCCCACTAATCTATATCTATACTACATTATAAAGGGTGTATCCCTTTGGTTGAAAGTTGAAAATGTTGAATGGTTGAAAAATATGGGTCTCACTAATCTATATCTATACTACATTATAAAGGGTGTATCCCTTTGGTTGAAAGTTGAAAATGTTGAATGGTTGAAAAATGTGGGTCCCACTAATCTATATCTATACTACATTATAAAGGGTGTATCCCTTTGGTTGAAAGTTGAAAATGTTGAATGGTTGAAAAATGTGGGTCCCACTAATCTGTATCTATACTACATTATAAAGGGTGTATCCCTTTGGTTGAAAGTTGAAAATGTTGAATGGTTGAAAAATATGGGTCCCACTAATCTATATCTATACTACATTATAAAGGGTGTATCCCTTTGGTTGAAAGTTGAAAATGTTGAATGGTTGAAAAATGTGGGTCCCACTAATCTATATCTATACTACATTATAAAGGGTGTATCCCTTTGGTTGAAAGTTGAAAATGTTGAATGGTTGAAACATGTGGGTCTCACTAATCTATATCTATACTACATTATAAAGGGTGTAGCTCTTTGGTTGAAAGTTGAAAATGTTGAATGGTTGAAAAATGTGGGTCCCACTAATCTATATCTATACTACATTATAAAGGGTGTATCCCTTTGGTTGAAAGTTGAAAATGTTGAATGGTTGAAAAATGTGGGTCCCACTAATCTATATCTATACTACATTATAAAGGGTGTAGCCCTTTGGTTGAAAGTTGAAAATGTTGAATGGTTGAAAAATGTGGGTCCCACTAATCTATATCTATATCTATACTACATTATAAAGGGTGTATCCCTTTGGTTGAAAGTTGAAAATGTTGAATGGTTGAAAAATATGGGTCCCACTAATCTATATCTATACTACATTATAAAGGGTGTAGCCCTTTGGTTGAAAGTTGAAAATGTTGAATGGTTGAAAAATGTAGGTCCCACTAATCTATATCTATATTACATTATAAAGGGTGTAGCTCTTTGGTTGAAAGTTGAAAATGTTGAATGGTTGAAAAATGTGGGTCCCACTAATCTATATCTATACTACATTATAAAGGGTGTATCCATTTGGTTGAAAGTTGAAAATGTTGAATGGTTGAAAAATGTGGGTCCCATTAATCTATATCTATACTACATTATAAAGGGTGTATCCTTTTGGTTGAAAGTTGAAAATGTTGAATGGTTGAAAAATGTGGGTCCCACTAATCTATATATATACTACATTATAAAGGGTGTAGCCCTTTGGTTGAAAGTTGAAAATGTTGAATGGTTGAAAAATGTGGGTCCCACTAATCTATATCTATACTACATTATAAATGGTGTATCCATTTAGTTGAAAGTTGAAAATGTTGAATGGTTGAAAAATGTGGGTCCCACTAATCTATATCTATAATTATAAAGGGTGTATCCTTTGGTTAAAAGTTGAAAATGTTGAATGCTGGAAAAATGTGGGTCCCACTAATGTATATTTATATTACATTATAAAGGGTGTATCACTTTGGTTGAAAGTTGAAAATGTTGAATGCTTGAAAAATATGGGTCCCACTAAAAACTACTACATGCAAATCTTATTCATTAAAAAAGATATAAACTTTGGTTAATTAAACAAATGGCACCCTTTCATCCAATTGAAACATACTTATAAGATATTTTGAATTATAACATGTTACAACTCTTTGCAATAAAAGTTTAATCTTTTGACGTTATATTCTGAACGTCACCGAAACACTTACCACAATATCGCATCGTGTTAATTATCTGTTGCTAGACAATTTCCGCCGCTATGCGCGGGTACTCGGCTAGTTTATACAAAAAAAAATTATGGCGGTTTGAAATTATAACCATAGACGCAGGGGTTTTTTTGTAACGAAGGTTTCTTTTACTTATGAATTTGGAAAGTTTTAAATAGGCAGTATGTAAGTTTGGAAATTTTTAAATATGTAGTATATTATTTTTAGGCATGTACGATTTTTCTCGTATGTTTTTGTTAAAAAAATTTAATTAGCTACCACGTCATAGTTTAAATATTATCCTAGTCAGCATTATTATAAATCATAGTTAGCCCCATATATAAGTAAAGATATATATATATATATATATATATATATATATATATATATATATATATATATATATATATATATATATATATATATATATATATATATATATATATATATATATATATAAAGTGAGGTTATTCTACAAGAAATCTTATAATACAATAAATAAGGTGAATTGTGGAGGTGACATGTGTCATCTTTTCAAATCATTATTTCACATCATATTGCCTTATCATGTCTTTTACTTCAAAAGAACTCGAATCTTTTTGAAAATAAATTTCGAAAAAAAAAATTTCATTAAATATTTTTTCGAAATTTAAAAAAAAAAATTCGAAAAAAAAAAATTTCGAAATTTTTTTTTCGAATTTTTTTTTTCAAAATTTTTTTTCAGAAATATTTTTTCCGATATTTTTTTCAAATTTTTTTACTGAATCACAGTTACATGTTTTACTGCATCAAAATTAAATTTCGAAAAAAAAATTTCGTAATTTTTTTTTCAAAATACTTTTTTCGAATAAATTTTTTGGAAAAACAAAAATTTCAGAAATGCTTTTTTCATAATTTTTTACTGCATTATAGTTACATGTTTAGTGCATCATGATTATAAATTAAAGCATTACAATTTTAATTACTACATTATAGTGCATTCACCAATGTTTTATCTATGATGCACAAAAATTATAACTACAATACGGTAAACTATTACATTAATGCACTAATAATACAAGTGATGACTAGTGATAGAATTTTTATTCTCCAACGGAAAAATATAATGTAGTTACTTATAATGTATCAATGTCATAATTATGATGCATTAAAGTTATAAATTACTACATCACTCGTGATGCACAAAACTTATAATTACAATGCGATACACAATTATTATATTGCACCAAAAATAAAAGTGATACTAATGATATATTTGTATTCTCTAACAGATAACTATAATGCATTTACTTATAATGTATAATTGTTATAATTATGATGCATTAATGTTATAAATTACTCCATCATTCGTGATGCACAAAACATAAAAATTATAATGATTTTTACTTACTACATCATAGTTATGCATATAGAAAATCAATGTTATATTATTAGTAATCACATGTATTTTTTGTGCATGATAGTTATAATTTGACACATCGTAGTTTTAAATGTCTTGCATCATATATATGAGAATTACACCATAGTTATAAGTTTGGTGAAGGAATTATGATGCAATAACTTAAAACCGTGATACATTAACTTATAAACATGATGCTCTAAAACGTATAACTGTGATGTGCTGAATTTTTATTGAATTATTGTAGCGCATCACACTCCAAATTTCAGTGTATCAAAAGTATAAATATGGTGCATAAAGGTAATAAATTAGTGTCTTATTCGTGATGCACTAAATTATGTAACCGTGATGCTCTATATTTTTTTCCATAATAGTTTTAAAAAAAATTGAAAAAAAAATTCAAATTTTTTTTTTAATTTTGAAAAAATTTTCAAAAAAATAATATTTCGAAAAAAAAATTTTGGTAAAAAAAATGATGAAAAAATATATTTTTTTTAAGTTTCGAAAAAAAAAATTTGAAAAAAAATGTTTTCGAAAAAAAGATATTTTTTTAAATAAAATATTTTCGAAAATTTTTTTTTTTTGAAAATTTTTTATTAAGGAGATGATATGGAAAAGTGATGTGTGATAATGTTGTGACACATGTCACTCCCACATCCATCCCTTCTATTTTATTTATTCTATTATAAGAATTGTTTTATTTTACCCCAACTCTCTCTATATATATATATATATATATATATATATATATATATATATATATATATATATATATATATATATATATATATATATATATATATATATATATCTTTACATTATATATAAGAGGAGGGGTATGCCACATCATATCCACGTCATCACCTTCCCATAATTTTTATTTTTATTTATTTTATTTTTTTATGAATTTTCGAATTTTATTTTTGTAAAATAAAAACTTGTCACTAGAAAGATTCGAACCTAGGTCTTGTCGCTCAATACAAACAGTGTCAATCACTAGACCAAACCAATAGTTGTAACAGGTTATTACAAAACATAATTAATAAACGCACGGAAATACCAAAGCTAAAACACCCCGTCTTCTCTATTACGGAGTATTTATATTAAACTCTGATATCTACAAGAAAAAAAAACAAATTCGTGAATTTTTTATTATCCGAAACCCTAAAAAGTATGCTTTCCTAAAACCCCAAAATCAACCCCACAAATCAGTTTAGTCAATTACAAGACCTGTATCAATTCAATTAGGATTCAAGACTATGTTTTCATAAAGATAAATTTTTTACTTTGTGCGTTCAGTACAAGGGGCTTCATCTTCAAGTAACGTAAATTCTTACTTTATATTGTTTAATACGAAGAATTTGAATTTGTATCTGGAGGTTTTTACCTATTGTATTTTTATATCAATGGTGGTGGCAGCCATTGGTGGTGCGGCCCTTGGTGGCGTAGTAGTTGGTGCAGTTGTTTCTTGGTGGCGTTGAAGTTGGGGCAACGCTTGGCATTTTTTGTTGACGTAGGTGTTGGTGCAGCCTTTTTGTTTAACCATTTACTGCTGGCGCAATCTTGGTGGCGTAGGAGTTGGTGGCATAGGAGTGGTGGTGCAGCTTATATGGGGTCGCATTTCTTGCTGGTGCATCCCTTGGTGGCGTAGGAGTTGGGTTTGCAAACCAAGTGAGCAAGAATTATGTTATTATAGAGTAGTTTTTAAGAAATATACCAAATGCCATTTACAGCAAAGTCCGGGCTTTTTTCTCTTCGTAACCTTCATTATGTTGTCTCAATAGGAAGTATGTAACTTCACATTAATTATGTACATGTAGGTTTGAACAGGCGATAGGTATTACGGCATCAAGTATTGCATATCAAGTACAAGATCGAACGTCAAATGCTATCAACAGATTTAGAATATGGTTGCTCAGGTTTCATATAGTAGGTTCTAGAATTTTCAAACTCAGTGTAATATGATACTTATTTAGTTTTCTCTTCTGGTAAGCTATGGGACTTGCTTTTTTAGGTGCATAAGCAACAATAAAAGCAAAATTGCCTCTTCCATCACAATAATGAGCGGTTACTATTCAACTTATTTAATGGTGGTGTTCAGCAAAAGCAATAGAATTCGATCGAAACATGCTATTAATGAGTCAGGTTTTCAATAAAGGTATTTAAATACTTCATTCGTGTTTGAAATTTTCTATATATGTGAAAAGAAAAAGTTAAGTATTAGCTTCTTACGTCTTCCCATCTCCAACTTCCACCAATCTGGTCCGTACAATTTCTCACCCGTGCGTCCTCTTGGTCATCATGCTGGTTTAAAACATGCAATGGGATTTTTCCTGCACAACAATGAAGCAGTTTCTGCATTAACATCTCAATATGCAGGTGGTCACCTATAAACATGCTCTTTTTCTACATATTTTCATGACCCTCGTCAATTGAATCGATGTTCAACTGAACTGCATGCCACCATTTATGGGACTTCACGGGATGGGCTCTTAGGGAACCTTTCAGGTAAATGTTTCTCTTCTATGCATATTTAGAAACGACAACTCAATAGCTAACAAGATTGTTTTATATTTGTTTAGATTTGAACTTCTCAATGTTAAGTAGTAGTTTTTTCTATCTTATTCGGGTTCTGGTGTAGAAATTAGAGTTGCATTTTATGAAAATAATGATATTACTAAAATTGGTTTTAGCTTATTGAAAAATTATCAGATATGGATGACCTAAAGCTCCTCTATAGAGCATATATTACAAGCTCTAATTTTTCTCAATTTCTTTTTCTTAAGAACTGTTGTTAGCAGATTATCTGTTTATTCTATAAGTTTAGGTATGTAAGGCTTTTTTACTTTAGTAATCATTAGAGTGCATTTGAAATGTTTGCCCAACGTCCTCATAATATCCTGTCTTTAAATGTTAATATACAATCTTATGGTCAGACGATCGTTATTAAGACTGTAAACCATCAATAAGTTGTCATTATGAGTCTTTTATGCACAAACTGTTTGGCTTCGATGCGGTAGGTTAGCTATTTTTGTACTATCTTCCCTAATGTAGTGATGCCATCATGGCCTGGGATGATAGCCTACGGACAGTAACTCCACTCCTTGAGAAAGGTAATTTGGTTCAGTAGCTTGTGCAGGCTGTTGCTCATTGTGATGTTGGTTGTATGATTGTGTATGACTTTATACATCATATGATTATATATTACTATGGTAAAACAAGCATAAGTAGCAGATCTTGTGCTCCATATTAGGCTTTAGAAATAAATAATTGGTGCTTTTGATTGTACACAGAAATATATATAAGTAACTGAATCATATAAGATTATTACCATCTAAAAGGTTCTTTTTTTATTTAAGCACAAATTTCGCTTTGTTGCAATGATCCCCTTAACTTAGGATTTTAGAACCAATCATATAACTACGAGCACGTCCTTAAAAAATATCTTGCTTTTCAACATATTTATTAGCATATTAGATGTCATACAGTAGAAAATATGAATATTTTGAAGATGTTTAGGATGCATATCAGGATATGGCATGTACCCTCACACTAAAGGGGATGGAACTGACTATACCAACCCTTTTTTTAGAACGACAAATATTACTGGTTAGTGGGTCGAGTCGTGCAATGACATCCAAGCGGAAGAATGTCTTTTTCGAACCCTCGCCTAATTATGTTAGACTCCTTATCCTGAAAGGCCCTTGGCAGGTCTTGAACCCAAGACCTCCAGGAGACCTTCCCCAAAGAAACCACTTAGTGGAACTTTGGTGGCCAACGAAGAGGTTTGCATATAAGACGTTTAATATTTGTCTTTGTTTTTTATTAGTTATTGTAATGATAATTCTATCTTCTGTTTTTAATTGATTCAATTAGAATAGTTTTAATAAATTTTGTTCGGGTTAACTTGCTGCTGCATATTTTTGGGTAAAGGGAATCAATTGTTAGAAACAATAAACAATTGGGTTTTCAATAACCACTGTATTCGTCGTTTAGAATCCCGTTTTAGATTGTTTAATCCGTTGATGCTTGATTTATTCGATTTATCAGGTGTTTGAGCAGGTCTCTACTTGAAAATTTAAGGATGCTAATGCGGCTATATATTTGTTCTTAATTTAGCTTCTCTGAGATTCTTCACCAGTAAGTATATATAATTACACCAATGAAGATTATAAAATTATCAAGTTGTGGTTGTATGTCCTTAATCCCTTATAGCTACGTCCGCCAAATTTTGTAAGCATCATAGATATATTTGCAGATTTGTGTGATGACCTGTTATTACCATGTTAACCGAATGTAAGTTATTATTGAAATGAGGTATACAATATCCATTAGGTAACAGACCTTTTAATGGCTCTTAAAGCTGGCAGGCGAGCAATTAAAGATGTATCAGCAAATGGCAACAAACTGTGGGGTATCAAAGAGGAAAGATCATGTTGATTGTTGGGACAGAGATATGATTGGCTACAAACATCTGTCATGACAGTAGCAAAAATGTTTACTCAATGACTGGTCAGTCTTTTTTTTGTTTTTATAATTCAATGATTGTGACACCATCTAAAATAGAGGTGACAATTGTAAGAATATATGAACAGATGATTTGGGTTATGTTTTATCTCCAACGGGTTAAACTGATAAAAATAAATAACAACGACTAAAAAGTAATTAGGCAAATGGGTCGGTAAGTACTCCCAAAGTGTATATATACGATCACAGCCACTGATATTCAGAACCGTATTTTATCACTGAACTAACATTAAAATTATACAAATGATATAAAACTAAAATGTTTAATCATGCCTTTTTAGTTGTACAGAAATCAAGTTGTATTTTGTCATTGATTTTATATTTATAACCCTTGTGCAGCAATGACCTCATACAGCAACAAGAAATCGGAGATCAGAAACAAAAAGGCATCATCTAATGCTTAGGATCACTTGAAATTAGCTCACTAAGTTTCAAAATGTTAAAAAGTCATGATAAGATGACGAAAAGTTGAACGATCAGGCACGTTTGGGTTTTTTATAATTTGTGAAACTGCATAAACTACTTGGGCTCTTTTTGCATCAGTTGATGTCCTTCTGAAGTCAATGGGCTTCACCAACGCCGGTTTCGTCATCACATCAAAGGTTTTTGAGGAAGATGCATCTAGGAGATACAATAAAGAGGTTATGGAATTTGGTGATACTTCACAGATGTTCCACGTTTTATCTACACTTTCACTGATCAATCTTTTCAACTTTCTTGTAGGAGTAAAACTGCTTATTGAGGATTCAAACATCCATTCATTTAGTGAATTAGCTGTACAACGCATCATGTGTGGTTTAATATTTCTTATTTATTCATTGGATCTTTCTAAAATAACACATATTCTATAGACCGAATCAACTCATATCAGTCTTGAATTTGCTTCCATTAGGGATTAGAGCTCACAAGTCTCTTTAGATAATTTCGAATTACATTTAGCATATTGATACTAACTATCAATTCAATTTTTCTAACTATATGTGTTGAGTTTGAAAGAAAAATCTATTGCAATTGGGACTGTGTTTCTTCTAGACGGTGCCCAAATGTATAGACGTTTGTGTTAAAAATATGGACGCACTCGCATTGGCGATACAGTGATAAATAAGTGACTAATCTATGTACCTTCGTGAAGAAAAGTAGGGAGGAAACTTAGTTTAAGAGAGTATAATAGATGTGCTATAGCGAAGAAAATTTTAGTTCATACAACTACAAAAAAGTACTACTCCGGGTCGACCCAGCTGGGATCCGATTCTGGTCGAAAAGACGATTAATATTGAACCATATTTTATATTTTCGAAACCCGGATAGACCTGCTAGGTTTAGGGTGACCGGGTCAACCCGGTTCTCGAGACCCAACCGGGTTTTGATTTTTTGGGTTTTTTAAAAAAATGTAAATTTAACGTATTTTTGACGAAATTTTATTTTTACATATTATATTGGTTGGTAAATAGTTTATATGTTCAATATACAGAAGTTTTCATGTTTTTTATTTATAATTTTTTTTAGAATATGATGAAAAAAATATTTTTGTTTAAAAACCGGGTTGACTCGGACCCGATAACTCGACCGGATCAATTTAAAAACCGGTTTTCAAAATTTGTGTTTTAGAAAGTAGTATCATCTGTGTGTATACATATTTTTCAATTTTTAATTTACTTGTTCCATCAAAAGAGCTTTTAACTTTAACGAGATTAACCCATGGTTTTATGTAAATTTTCACTTTTAGTTTTACACAATAAAATGGTTATAACTCTTCTTAAAAAGCGTTTTAGCCAACATGTATTGATATTAGTTAGGCTTATTTAAATTGTTAGGAAACCGAGGTTCTATAAACAATATAATGAAAAATATGTCATGGATAATGTTATATTTATCGATATATGTAAAGGTTTCATATAGCACATGCTGTCTTATTTGAAGAGTCCTTATTTATTCACAATTTTCATATATTAAACATATTACTACATCCGTCATAAAATAAGTTTTCGCATTGAAATTTCAAAGTTATTTTTTTGCAACTTTGATCTTATTTATTATTGTGTCTATTATATAACACTTGATGGTTTCATCACTTTAAAGAAAGCATTTTATAACCAACGCCATGATTAAAAACAATAAACAAATATTTACGCAAATAAAAAACTTACAAACAATTAGTTCCGTATATAAAAAACTTAAAGAACAAATAAAAATCATTCATGGTAAGAACGCATTAAAAGACAACTATATTAAAAAAATACGAACAAATGCTTACCAAATAAAAAAATAAAGCAAACAATAAGAAGTCATACCCGTCCATCGGACGGGTTTTGCCACTAGTATATATATATATATATATATATATATATATATATATATATATATATATATATATATATATATATATATATATATATATATATATATATATATATATATATATATATATATAATATATATATATATATATATATATAATATATATATATATATATATATATATATATATATATATATATATATATATATATATATATATATATATATATATATATATATATATATATATATATAATATATATATATATATATATAATATATATATATAATATATATATAGTATATATATTATATATATAATATATATATATATAATATATATAAATATAAATAATATATATATATTATATATATATATATA